>CM068488.1:1907301-3286051 GCA_034769265.1 Remorina albescens
TGCTGCTTACTAATTGATTTTTTTTTTTTTATTTATGAGGAAAGAAAAATATCTTAAAACGTGAAGATTTCAGGTTCTTAATCAGTCTAAAGTTTGTAGTGTGCTGGCTTATTTGTCTTAATCTGCCTTTATTTTGAGAACAAAATCCTGTTTTCTGCTTTACGATACCGTTTTCTTTAATGTTGATTCTTTTAATAAAAAAATTCTAAATGTGACAGCAGTTTAAAGAGTTAAATTGTGATTCATCACAAGCATGTTTTTGTGTATTTGTTGTAGCACCGATGATCTCCACTAGATAGAGCCTCACATCACTGAATGCAGCATTTCTGCTTTAATGGTCTTATTATGATTCGGGAATTAAAGTCGTCCCACGATAAAATTCAGGCATCTCAAGACATTTGATAAAAATTTCTCTTTATTTCCATCTTGTGAAAAAAAAAATCTTTAAATTAAGATGCTCTCAATCTTTGACCAAACTAAAGGCACAAATAATCTGTGACGGAAGCTAAAATCACATGAAGTGTATTTTATTCTAACACACTTCACAGAAGGAATCAACTGGAAATAAACATTTCATTAAAGAAGTCGAGGAAATCTTATTTTTGACTTTTAAAGCAAAACTGTTATAAATCTTATTTTCTAATGGTTTTAGTTAAATTTTTTAAAATTTATTGAATATTTTAGGCCCTAAAATTGAAGTAGGTCGACATCTAACCAGTAAATATCAGAATATTTTCTTTTGGCTTGTTAAAAAAGTGCTAATGGAAGATTAAACATTACAACTGTGTTTCAAAATGGAAATCACACAGTTGAAAAAAGGATTGGTAAAAATCAGTAGGATTCATCCTCTGGGGATGATGAACGAGTGGTTCAATCAGAAGATGTTCCAGGAATCGGGGCTGATGTGGAGGAGAGTCAGAACAACACAGAAATGAAAAACTAACCTTAAATAATGAAAGTAAAAGGTTCAAATTAACGAACAGTCCGATCAGAGAGTCACAGAGTTTGGGAGCAAAGTGGAAGATACCACATCTGTCCGACAGTTTTCCAGCAGCAGCTTTAATGTTAAAAGGGAGCTGGTAGCTGCGGCTCGTCCTTTCAAGCACATCCTTCCTCTTACACCAAAATACAAACACAGACAGACTCTCAGGAAACAAACTACACGACGGGAGCAATTTACTGCAACTGCCCCCCTACAGAGTCACTTCCTGCCCCCCTGACCTTCAGGAAAGGCCAGTAGTAACAGTTATAATTTCCTCCCTCAAGGAAAACTATTATTTCCCAGAATTGTTCCAAGTGTTGGTGAGTTGAGCCTGAAGGAGGGACTCAGAGATTTAAAAGCGGAGTCGTTATCAGCCCTGACCTTTGACCTGCAGCTGTGGAAAATACCATCAAAATGTTTTTGGCTGCGTTTCACCTTACGAACTTAATAAATGTCGTTTTTGTTTGATTTCTGATCTCTGCTGCTTTTTAGGAAATGACATAACGTACTGAGGTTTCACCAAAATATTTTTATTCCTTTAATTTACATTTAATACTTGTTTTTATTCTGTACATCAAATAACATGAGAACATAAAAATATAGAGCTTGATTTTCCCTGTATTGTACACATAAAATATATACATACTTTTAAAAAAAAAAAAAATCTACAATACAAAAACAGTTTGCAGTGAAAAAGGACCGTATTCACACTAAAGTCAGCTGTAGTTTATACATTCATTCATCTGCACGTTCTCCTCCAGCCTGAGTAACATCTGAACCAAGCTTATTATCTATTATATTTACATTAAAAGCACACAAAAACACCAGAATTGAAGTGTTACATTATACTTTACAGCTCACCTCTCAGCTGACATAAACACGACTAAAACGATCTCGCCATCTCAGGTTACAGATCATTTAACCTGGACTTTGGAGAAAAACGAACGAGCGCCAGCGATGGTGGTTTCCTTCAGGGCGTCCGCCAGAGTGGCCTTGATGGTCCTCCTGTCGGCCCTGGACACGTTGGTCTTGAGCTTGAGCAGCGAAGAGACGTGTTTCTCACTGTGGGGGGAAGAGTTCAACAGTGAGTGATTGTTCTGTTCTTGTGTGACGATCATTCATTCGTCCATAAAGTTGTTTACCACAGTTCTTTTCTGTGAAAGAAGAATAAATGATCCGATCTGTCCTGCTTCTATTGGAAACATCCTGCTTTCATGTCTTTGTGTTAAATATAAAGATAGAACCAGGAAAGGTTTAAATTAACAATCGGCTCTAAAATCCACCTTTAAAGTTCACTGCTGAGAATTTACAGATGAAACTTTCAGCGATCTAAAAATATGAATTTCCTGAAGGTTTTGAAAATAAGCTGATCTCTAGAGACTCTTTACTCCGACAGCTTCACTGGCTTCTTCAGTTTCTATTTATCAGCATTATTCTCACTGACGCTGATAACAGGGGCCACTTTTGTTTGGCAGCTCTGCTAGAAAAATGAGTCTGAGATCATGATATCGTTGCGCAGCCGGAAACATCTGAGCATATTGGAGAGGCCTTGGCTCAGCTCGCTTCCTGTGTCCCGTCAGCTTGTTTATCTTCATGTAAGCTCCTCCCATCTGCCCACGTTAACTTCAGACCTCCGACCACGACAACTGTGCTTTCCTGAATTTATATTTCTGTTTGTGATGCTTCAAAGTGAAAATCTCACCTCAGGTCGGGAAAAGCGCTTCCCAGCGATGCGACCTGCATCTGGATGGCAGGGAGGTCTTGGAGTTTCAGCACTTCTGCAATCTTGATCAGGATTTCCTTCAGCCAGCCCTCCTTCGAGCCCTGCAGGGACGACCATGTGATTGGTGGATTTTACTGTGAGCGGTCACAGCGGGGGGGTTCCTACTCTGGATTTTCCTCTTGTTACTCACAGCCTTAGCTCGCCTGTTTTCTTGCCACGTGTTAAATGAGTGTGCTGATTTCTGATACTCAGGAAAGGAGGCTCCGTTTTTTTCCAGGATTTTAACATTGTGGTAAATTTCCACACACTGTTTGTTTTAGTAACAGAATCAGTTTTCTGTCTGTTCCTGTTTATGTTGTGAATAATGTGACCAGGCTGTATGCACAAATATTTGTGCTCTGCAAAGTGAAGCCTTAAACCTTCATTCTATCGGCTGAGCATCAGGGGGGCGACTCCACTGGTTGTTAAAAGAAGTCAGATTGTATTGAAGTCTATGGGAAAATATTCTAAGAGTTTCTGATTTCAAGCCTTCAGCTTTCACTGAATATATTTTAATTTGGAGTTCTTTTGAACATTAGCTCCAAGCCAGAGCCTCAGTCCCATTTTCACCTGGCATGGATCTCTTCTTCTAACGTCCCTGATGTTCTTCCCGTAACTACATTAACAGGAAAGTAAACCAGCATCATAACCGAGTGAAATCTCACCATTTTGATGAAGAATCTGTGCAAACTCTCTGCGTTGTCTCTCACAGTGGTGTAGGCCTTAAACTGCCGCTCTTTGTCCTTCAGCTTGACTTCCCCTTTCAGGAGCCTCTTCACATACTCGACTGTCACTTCCTGATGAAACCGGCTAATCAGCTCCTGAAATCAAACAAATGATCAGATCAGAAACTGAAAAAATTTCTACCTGCTTGTTCCAAATATGTATGCTTGTATATTTTAGATTGATTTACTGGACTGTTTATTATTCTGGCTACTTTACAAACCACACTTTGGTGTTTTAGAGCCGGCTGTTGGTCTCCATTAATAATGCAACATGAAAACAACTTCACAGATTTTGAAACTTGATTGAGTTAGTTTGTTGCAGTAAAAGTCAAATCTGCATTTAGCCTTAGTGGCCCAGCAGCTACGTTTATATTATTTTCATGCAATATGCAGCTCAAACAAAAAGAAAGAGTGGAATAACTGATGAATGAAACCCGACGGCTGTCTGAAATAAATGAGGTTTGGTGGTACTTTAATGATTTGTAGAAGAGTGAGGGAAATTATTTCTTTAGTTTGAAACAATCCAGTGTGCTTCGTGCCGTCTCACCTTGTGACAGGATTCTTTTGACCCCTGAAGTTCTTTGATCTCCTCTTGAATGCTGAGCAGCAGCTTCTCAAACAGCGGCTGGTTCAGCCAGTCATTGGTTCCTAGTTTGCGGTATTGTGGCTGAGGAAGGAACCCAACAATTAACTCTCGATCATCCACAACAATGCATTTGTTTTTTAATAAAATGTGCATTAGCAGAACAAAGTCAGTGGACAAATTTACCCTGAGAGCCTCGTGTGCAGGACTTAATAAATAAGTATGAGCAGCTTCCTTCATTTCCTTCAGGATAAGCAAACAGTTTTGCCGCACATCCTCTCCCAGCAGATGACTGTGCTTATACAGGACATCGCTGCAGAAAAACAACAGGATTCCCATCAGCCCACAGTCAAGCACGCTGCTGTCACATCGACCAGGATCATGTCAGAAAGGTACCTGAACTCTTCCACACAGCCGAGTGTGGCCTTGATGGTGGCTTTACTGTTGGGTTTGTTCTGCTTTATGACCTCCTCCTGGAAGATCTTGAAGCTGCAGGGAGTTTGTGTCGATTTTTAGCATCACTGCGTTTTTATTTGGTGGCGTGTGAATGAAAGATGGATTTTAAAACAAAACGGTGTGGAGGAAAGCTGTCAGGCGTGTTACCTCTGCATGAAAATGTTCAGTTTGCAGGTTATGCTCTGGGCCTTCTGCAGGTCTCCCACCACTTTCCCAGATGACGTCACCATACCATTGATGAACTAAAAACACAAATAAACAACATTTAAAAATCGCAAAGTGCTGAGCGAAAGCATCTCCTGTAAGCCTCATATTGACGCTGTACCTGAATGATGTCATAGGCCAAAGGACTGACGTAGCAGTCGTCCTCTCTCTTCGGCTCCTCTCCGTTACTCCATATTTGTTTTTCTTCCTCCAGGATGCGGCTCATATAAGTCATCAGCTCGCTCTGTGTAAAACATTTCATTCTTTATCTTTATATTGTGATTATCCCAGCTACCAGCTACAGGTGCCTAATCTGTAAGAAACAAACCAAACCAAAATAAGCCGCTCACCTGTTGTTTGCTCAGGTATTGCTCCTCCAGTGGTTCCAGTAAATGTTGAGGCAGCAGCTTTCCCAGCGACTCCACGTCGATCTCATTGGCCAGCTCCGGCTTTTCAAGGAGTCTGACAGAACAGAAGTCAGAACTTTTACTATCACACAAAGTTCAGATGCACATGATAAGGATGTTTGTAGTTCTGCTGATATTCAAGATGTAGTACAATAAGATTTCCACCGCGGAAGATAATTTTTTGCTTATTTTGTTTGCGATTCCACATTTGTGGTCACCAGGCTGTCAAAAATGGACAACAACTCCAGTTTAGTCCTTTGAGGTGGCTAAACTCAAGTGGTTTCCAACATTATCGGGTTGTAAACCGGTAAAAACCGATATCTGATTTGCACCAAAATGACTGTGAATCATCATCCTCTTTGGATCCTGAATATCGGCACTAAAATCATCAGAAGAAGAATGTCGGTATATCCTAAATGTGGACCGCTTAGCTTCCAAAATCAGCTGAAAAACAAATGAGTTTGACAGAATTCGTGTTCTCACCCTGGATAAAACTCGTTGATCCAGCGCAGGAGGAAAGTGCCGTCCTTGTCCTCAAGACCAAAGTCTGCAATCTTTCTGAGTCTGGAACTGAATATTTTGTGGTACAGCTTGGCGTAAAAATGACAGATATCCATTTCTGGGGGGTAGCAGGTCTTCACCACACCCACCACCAGCAGCAGATCCTCCTTCAGCTGCCTGCCCTTGGTGTGGATGTCCTTTATGATGGACGACTGGTCCTGCTGGTTGGCGGGTGGGGACGTGGTGGGGTTGTCTATACGATCTTTAACCATTGTGTGGAGGGTCGTGTCGTGGAGCTCCTTCCAGGCGCCGGGCCTCCAACGGGGGGGCGTCTTGCCCCTCTGCTTCCACATCTGGTCCTGCTTGTCCTGCAGGAGGACGGCCTGCACGGTGGACGTCAGAGCCTCGGTGCTGACATAGAAACTCTGCAGCAGGGTCAGCCGAACGTGGCGCTCCAGGACTCTGTAGTCCGCAGAAAGCTTGTTTACATTTTCCTCCTGATCTGATGAAAGTTCATTCGCCTCAGCTGTGTCCCCAAACAGACGCTCCTCTCTGTCTATCAACAGCCGGCTGGCCTCGTTGAAGCGCTGCCTCTCGAGGTTTTGCTCGAATGTGAGGATCGCTGAGAGAGAAAATCAAAGAGGAAGCAGACGTAAATGACAAAATAAGGCGTTTAAACTTCACAGAAAAAGAGTTATTAATCCAGGTCACTGCAGCTCAGACTGCTGTTTTTGTGTGTCGATGATAAGAGCTGATTATGTCTCACTTTCCACGACTCCACCACATCGATATTGCTGCAGCAATTCTTACTGAAATTGTATTTTCTGCACAACAGAAGTTAGAATAAAAACACAACTCTACAGTGCTGCTTTCTGCTTCTGAGGATTAAACTGAAAGTGTTCTACCTGGAGCAGGCTGCTCCTCTTTCTCTGGGGGGGCTCCATCAGTCGTGGGGGGGTCACTGATGGTGTCCTGGACTCGGGGCTTCCTGAACAGTTTGGGGAGTTTGAGCCAGCAGGGGGCCGCAGCTCGACCCGCCTGACGGGGGAGGCTGTTGAATCTGAGCCCGTCCAGTTCTGTAAGCATCTTAGTCCGGGAGGGGAAACGGGACCGATGAACCGAGAGAAGGGCCGATAAGTCTGGAAAACAAAACACCGAATAAATGACGATCCCGGAAAAATAAAAACACGTGACGACCAGAAGTGTGCTAGCATCTCAGGCTAACCAAGAAACATGTAAGTTTGTTGGTGCTGCCGCTTTATTTGGGTTGAATTATCATTTTAAATACTAAAATTACTTCTTTACATGTTTAAAATAATATTCAATGGCATATTTTTTTTTCACAAATTTCCAATAAAAAGAGGGCTTCAAAGTATTTGCTAGCTAGCTAGTCAGTAAAACGTTAGCTTAGCACAACATCTGGTGTTATTTTCAAAATAATATCCCAAAGAAGAGATTTTGGTTTCTTTTGCAAAAAAACAAAACAAAACAAACAAACAGTGAAAGGAAAAATATAAATCCATAAAAGAATCTGGAATGAAAAGGTTTCTTTTTAACAAAGAAAAAAAAAAAAAACCCCAAATAATCCAGTGTTGAATAAATAAGGCACAGTGTTGTCTTCATATTAGAAAAACAGAATCAAATGTAAAAGTAAGGACCCAAAATAAGAGGAACATCAAATAACATGAGACAAAATAATGACGGCCAAATAACAGGCAATAAAAATACAAATACCTGCTAACATATTTATTTCATCTAGATTTGATAATAAATAATTTGGACGACTGAAAACAACGCAGAGATTAAATCTGTAAGTATTTAACAGAATAAGATCAAACTGAACTCTCACTCATTTAGTCTAACAGTCATTTGCACACATAATTTTTCTAATCAGCTGTCCTGTGGACCCCTGAAGTGTCTCCTGTCCCGTCTTTGTGTCTAGCTGTTCCAGAGGACGTCACTTACCGCACAGCTGCAGGCAGATGGAGACAGTACTGCTGCCGAGTTAGACGCTCTATTTAAGGCAGCAGCAAGTCCGGCCCACTTCAGATGGTCCACATGAAAAAAGTCGTGTGAAGGATGGGAAAGCCCGCCCACTCACACACACACACACACACACACACACACACACAAACACACAGAGGCACACTCTGGGCTTTTTTTGAAGTGAAAGCTGGTGCTGATGCAATGTTGGAATTCTTGAGGGAGGAAACTTTTCATCATTTGGTGGATTGTTTTTATGAGACTCCGTAAAGATGGAGCCTAAAGAGGAATCCTACTGACTTTAGGGATCCTCCGACTTTTCATCTGGCATCAACAGCATGTCCAAATCTGCAGCTTCAACACTAATTCATGACAGGATGCTTCCCAAATTAAAGACTTCCTGCCCGCCATTCATGTCTCCATATCACCAGGATAAGAATCACAGAGTGGACAATGGTTCATTTAGTTGGTAAAACATCAGCGCAAGTCACTGTAGTCTGATAACGAGGAAAACCAAGATGATCATATTTGAGACGCAGCCTTGAAGATACCAATGAAGTCAGTACATTAAATGACGTCAATGTTTAGTGACCTTTGGATACAGTCAGGATTTATTCCTCTGATATGGTGACAATTAAAATGTGGGAAATCTGTCGATGTCCCACTGAAGCCCTCACTGACCTTTGAGAGCGCAGATGGCACCAACATGAAGAGGTTTTTAATGGATTTAAATGAGGCTGATATATTTTTGTGTGACTGTCTTGTAAAGTTACAAGAAAAAGTATGTGAACCCCGAGGCTAATAGCTTCTCCAAGAGCCGATCGGAGCCAGGAGTCAGCCAACCTGGAGTCCAATCAGCGTGATGAGATTGGATGTGTTGGTTAAAGCTGGCCTGCCCTACAAAAAACACACCACTTCTGAGTTTGCTGTTCTCAAGAAGCATTGCCTGATATGAACCGTGCCTCGCACAAAAGAGCTCTCAGAAGACCTACGATCAAGAAATGTTGACTTGCATGAAGCTGGAAAGTATCTCTAAAAGCCTTGATGCTCATGTGTAAGACAGACTGTCTACAGATGGAGAAAGTTCAGCACTGTTGCTACTCTGCCTAGGCGTGGTCGTCCTGTAAAGATGACTCTGCCAGAGCAGAATGCTCAGTGAGACGAGGAAGAATCCTGGAGTGTCCGCTAAAGACTTACAGAAATCTCTGGCACATGCTAACATTTTTGTTGACAAATCTACAGTAAGTAAAGCATTAAACAAGAATGGAGTTCATCAGGGGATGCCACTGCTGTCCAAAAAAAAAAAAAAACAAAAACATTGCTGCATGTTTGAAGTTTGCAAAAGAGCACCTGGATGTTCCACGGCAAATATTCTGTGGACACATGAAACCAAAGTCGAGTTGTTTGGAAGGAACACACAGCGCTATGTGTGGAGGAAAAAAGACACGGCACACCAACATCAAAACTTCATCCCAACTGTGAAATATGGCGGAGGGGGCTGCTTTGCTGCCTCAGGGCCTGGACGGATCGCTGTCATCGACGGAAAAATGAATTCCCAAGTTTATCAAGACATTTTGCAGGAAAACTTAAGACCATCTGTCCGCCAACCGAAGCTCAACAGAGGATTGGTGATGCAACAGGACAACGACCCAAAGCAGAGAAGTAAATCAACAATACGCCTTCTGGAGTGGCCCAGTCAGAGTCCCGACTTCAACCTGACTGAGATGCTGTGGCATGACCTGGAGAGAGCGATTCACAACAGACATCCCAGAAATACTGCTGCACTGAAACGGTTTTGTAAATTCCTCCTGACCATTGTCAGGAAACTACAGGAAACGTTTGGTTGAGGTTATTGTTGCCAAAGAAGGCTCAACCAGTTATTAAACCCAAAGGTTCACATACTGTTTCTTGCTACTGTATGATATGGTTTTAATAAATAAAGCTGTCAAATTGAATTTATGTTCAATTTGTTTGACTTTTCATCTAAATGTCGTAGGAAACTCTTTTGTTTCATTCATGTTTTCTGAAACACAACACAATCTAAGTCAGTCCATTCACCTGTTCACTGTCTCCATCGCCTCCGTGATCTGTAGGATCGTGTTCGATCCCCACAGCTAACCGTTTGAGCTTCTCACCTTCTGTTTTGGAGCTTCTGCAGTGAAAATAGCCGGGAATGGTGGAACACATCGGTCCTGAAGGCATCCACAGTCTCTGTTTGTCTCTGCAGCAGGTCGATCCAACACTGAACCGAAGAGAAGCTGAAGGTATCGTTGGTGAAGTCGCACTGTGAGAAACTGCTTTGTGTTTATGTACCTGTGAGCATTTCCTCTGAGTCTGTGGTTCTCAAATCCGGTCAGGATCACGCGAGCACGTTTAAAAATGTTGCCCGCTGTCTCACACTGTGGCTCAAATAAATTCATACAAATGATCTCAGAATAAAGTTTGGACCACAAATTTACCTGCAAATAAAACTCCAGCTTTAGTTCTATAAGAAACTCGGAAGTCTGAAGTGAGTTCAAGCCACAGCACCACATATTTTTCATTTTCAGTTTTTATGTATAATCAGTTTGCTTGTTGCACCTCTCAGACAAAGCCCAGCTGAGTTTAAAGCTCATGTTACTCTAAAGGCCACATCAAAACACACCTGATCCAGTTAATCTAACAGGAACATCTGCAGCTCTTAGCGAGTGTTTAATTCAGGCCTCACAGGATCAGAAGTTTTCTAAAGACAAGTCAGAAGTCTTGTCTCCTCTCAGTAATGTCATATGTAAAGGAGACACATTACACATCTGACGATGTTCTGCAGCAGGCTGTTCGGTCATTTTCGGCCATGATACAGATGTTGAAGTTCATTCTCTGGGTGTTTTGAGCCATTTTGCATCTAATTTAACAAACACAATGAGAGAAATAAAGAGGGGGTGAAATGCAGCTAACGGCCACAGCTGGAAATCAAACCTGGACGGCTGCAACGAGGTCCAAGTTTTCATGGTACTGATTCTACCAAGTGATCCGCCTTAATAAGTCCTAAATTTAACTCTGTTGTGGTAATCTGTGCACGACAAACCTTCTCTGGTGAAGTTGTTGATCAGTAAAAGTAGAAAACACGCAGCAGTTTCTGTAATAACAGCAGAAGTGAACATGTTTACAGTCTATAGCTGATTTTTTATGTAATCCACCTACTTATTTTTAACCAAAGCTTAAAGTTCTGTATGATTGAGATTCATCTTGTGCTTTAACGGCCGTCAGGTCAGCCTTGTGTTTCCTTCATGGATCGGTTTTCACAGAAGAGGAACTGGTTTGCGTTTTTACGTTACCACGAACAGAAAAAGGGGTTTTGTTGACATAATGTTTTTCTGTAATGGCACAAGAGTCGTGCATGTCGATGCAACATGCACGACTCTAGTGGAGAAGCAGTTATGGTGAATCAAAGTGAAAGTGAAAGGAAACGGATTTCATGTGATGCAGGAATTAGCTGACACCACAAACCACAACTGCAACCAGTGGAAACATGTTTTTCAAAATCTGTAGGAAATTTGGTAATAATGAGTTCCTGCAGCCATTTTTAGATGTTTTCACTGTTGCTGCAGGAAAGGACAGTCCACCAGTCAAAGGCCTTTAAACGTTTCTGCAGGTCATCGGGAAATTTATTCAGTCATGGCAGCAATGAGCCGAAAAAATAAAAGCTTGGCTGGCCACAGATTGGTGGACGAGTGTCTGTCTGTCTGATTTAAGATTTAAGATTAAGTTAAACATGAAACTTGTTACAAAAACACGGAAGTCAGTGATGAAGCTGGGATCGTTGGAGGCCGGTCTTTGTGATCCACATCAGTCCACCATGAGTCAGAGTCCTGGTCTGTAGATATCAGACCCTGAGAAACATCCAGACCAAACCAAGACTTTACTCTCAGGGATCATTTCTTTAGTCGTTGACTTGAGAAATGTGTTTCTAAAGAGTTTGGTCTCGCTGCCCACGATGAAGAGAGAAGATGTTTCCTTCAGAGCAGGAAACTGGTGGGAAGACTTTGTTTCTTCTTCACTGTTGAAGACTGTTCAGAGTTTCTGACAGAGACTCTGAAGGAGGAAACATCATCTGAGTGGACAGATGGCTGTTTATTGACAAAACTTGTACAACTTCTTAAATCTGCGTGCCAAGGAAGAGCATCTTCCCATAGACTTCAACTCAATCTGTCTTCATTATACAGCCAGAGGAGTCACTCTGTGAGGGTCATTAAATAGATGCAGTTTTAGGAGTCTTTGCATCTGTTTCTCTGATGCAACATCCATTTTTTAGAGTCTATAGCTGTGTACTTTCTCCATATGTTAGCTTTAGCATCACTAGCTGTTTACTTCCTGTTTTCCTCTAAGAGCTGCAGCTTTTTTGTTGTATTTCCAACACAAGATGTTTTAATGTTATAAGACACATCTATAGGAACAGCTCACAGCCACAAACCCCCCAAAACACTCAATAAATGGAAAGATCAGACGTGAAATCATCAGCTGATATCTTAGTTCATTTTCTGTTGTTTCTTCAGTGAGTCATATCAATAACTTTTTGTTCATAACAACAAGATAGGAGCTGCTCGTTTCTCGTGAAGTTTCAGGCTGCTTGTGTAACTGTCTTCACAGCTTGATGTGGTTTCACTGTGGATTTGAGTCCTGATGAAAGTGATCCACAGGAAATGAGCCGCCTGGAGCGACCAGGATCTTCGTGCAGCTCTGATGCTTTTCAGCATCTCGACACCTGCCAGTGGACTCGTAACAACGAGGAAGGAGAAGTTTGGCACGAGAGTAAAGCTCCAAAAAACCCCTCTAGAGTTTAAAGGAATCAGTTAAAATGCCAACACAGTCCACTTCCCTTTGTCCTGTGAAGACGCCCACTTGGACTCAACACAACAAACTGAAATCACGTGATCAGATAGATCCAGTTCAGCTTTTCACGTCACTCCAAATGAGTAAATGCCATCAAACAGACAAAGAGTCGGTACAGGCAAGTTCAGCCACAGACACACAAACACTACTGCAGGATGAATCATGGAAAAGCTGTTCGTGTTACACAACAACCTATTGTCACAGAAAAAAATAAATAAAAAATCAAAGACAGACTTGTTTTGCTCTGTTGTACACATTTAAAGATAAATAAAGTCCACTCAGATGATGTTTCCTCCTTCAGAGTCTCTGTCAGAAACTCTGAACAGTCTTCAACAGTGAAGAAGAAACAAAGTCTTCCCACCAGTTTCCTGCTCTGAAGGAAACATCTTCTCTCTTCATCGTGGGCAGCGAGACCAAACTCTTTAGAAACACATTTCTCAAGTCAACGACTAAAGAAATGATCCCTGAGAGTAAAGTCTTGGTTTGGTCTGGATGTTTCTCAGGGTCTGATATCTACAGACCAGGACTCTGACTCATGGTGGACTGATGTGGATCACAGTCTCATTAGATCCCATTTGATCTGAGTCCGGATGAACCTGGTTCATCTTCCTGAAGCAGGTTTTCATCATGTTGGGCAGCAAATGTCCTTTTTTCTTCTTAAATTGGCTCCAGATTTGTTCGACCTTCAGTTTTGACACATTTGGACGGAAACGTGGGAGGAAGTTAACGTCTCTGTCCGATCAGCTCCTCTACAAAATAAAAGGCTCGTTGGTGATGAGGCTGTGATCGTTTGGAGGCCGGTCTTTGTGATCCACATCAGTCCACCATGAGTCAGAGTCCTGGTCTGTAGATATCAGACCCTGAGAAACATCCAGACCAAACCAAGACTTTACTCTCAGGGATCATTTCTTTAGTCGTTGACTTGAGAAATGTGTTTCTAAAGAGTTTGGTCTCGCTGCCCACGATGAAGAGAGAAGATGTTTCCTTCAGAGCAGGAAACTGGTGGGAAGACTTTGTTTCTTCTTCACTGTTGAAGACTGTTCAGAGTTTCTGACAGAGACTCTGAAGGAGGAAACATCATCTGAGTGGACAGACAGTTATTAAGAAATGTTTTTGTAATCTCTGCTCTGCAGACTTTTGGTTGAAGTTTGCACTGAAGTGTTACTGAAAGTCCAAATACTTTGAAAAAGCTGCTTGGTGTGTGAGTTTTGCAGGATTCAATCTTTACTGTTTCTCCTTTTTTCTCTCTGAGGTTAGAAGTCAAACACATTCTGTTGAGTCTAAAATGGAAGCAGGTGTGAACATGTCACCTGTCCAGGTTTAGCCCCGCCCTCACCCACTGACCCCACCCCGCCACTCCTCCAAAACCCTGCAGGGGTAAGTGATTTCAATTATAGATAGAAAGAAGAAATATCGCTTTCAGAGTGTTTCCGTCCCTTTTCTTTACTCCTGAAAGTTGAATTTGAGTCTTCTCAGCTCTCACTGACTGATATTTACTGAGACACGGTTTTAAAATGTGACCCCACGTTGGCCGAACCTCCTGATTCAAGCTCATTCATCAAACTAATTCTTTTCCCAGAACGGTTTTATCTCAGTTTTTGTAGGTTACAGATGTTTCTGCATTCAGGTCTGAGGAACGAATGAAGAAGATTAGGGGGGCTTTCTTCATCATTGTGCTTTCACTTTGCCAGACATGAAGTCATCCGGTGACCGAACCTCCACTGTGATGGTCACTCTCTTCCCGGCTGTTATTTCTCTTCCTCTGCACTGAAAAGTGTTGAATACATGATGTGATAAACTCCATGTTTTCCACTTTTTCATCATTTGTGCCTTTTTTTTTTTTTGTCAGGATATTAACTGACTTCCCTGCAGATAAAATATATAATTCACTTAAACTTCTAGACTGCTGGGACTTCTGGAAATAAAAAATGAGGATGAGGGGGTTTTTATCTTTTCAGACAATATTTGGGATTTTTTCCTTCCAGAGAGAAACTAAATTTTACAGCTCAACATGTTTGAGTTGTTTAACTTTATCTCAGTTCGCTCACAATCTTTAGTTTGTTTCCTCATTAAAGGTTTTTATTTGAATTTGTGTTATTATACATATCAGATGTGTACATTCACAGAACACTTTATTAGGAACATCATGGCGACACTGGTCACATCACTTCTGCAGTTCAGTTGATGCTGCTGATGTTCTGGCCCCCCCCCGCGTCCCCCATGAACTCATATCCACAGATCCAGTTTCCAGCTGTTTCAATCACATTACAACATCTGGAATAAAGGCTTCACAAAGACCGGTTCAGTGGGATCCACAAGCTTCAGCTCAGTTTCTTTGACGGTTCAAATTTAAAGGTGGATGTCTGACAGAAGAGGAAAACAGAAGTCCATCATCGCTGCAGGATGAAGAACTGTTAGAAAAAACCTCCTCAAAGTAAAATCCTTTCATCACTTTCGTCCGCAGAGAGATTCATTGTCATCCACATATGAAGTTTCACAATCAGCCCTCCCTCCAGAAACCCACAACTTCACGAATGTTTCTGTTTCTCCCAAACCTGGAAACACTCACATCCATCTTCTTCATGCGTGACAATGAGAGTTTTGTAAGATTTCTAAGTCATAACATGGGAGGTTTCTACATTTTCAGCTAGAGGACAAATAAATGAACTTGCTGAATTTAGATATTTGATCTAATTCCATTTCATAGTCTTTAAATGAACATTATTGTTCTTATTGCCAACAAATACTATGGAAAGATTTCTTGAACCAAAGATAACTTTGTTGGTTAATCGTGATTTTTCAGGTCAAATTATTGTTTCAGTCTTGCGGAGAAAGGCGGACTTCCTCTTTTCTGATTGTACCTCAGAGGAGAAGTCCAGTAACATTAACAAATATCCCTAATTCTCTCCCTCCTAATCATAAATCTGCTCATATTTAATGGCAGTTTGATGGTTTTCATGGAATTCGTTCACACGTTTTTCAACTTAACACACGACAGATCTGAACTATAGATAACTTTCTGAAATATCGAAGACGTCGCCTGTTTTGTCCAAATCGGCTGACCGTCCCAGACCTCCGTCCTTCGTCTTCCATAAAACATCAGCTCTGGTTGTTTCGCAGCAGGAATTTGTAGCAGAAGGACGGCACATTGGGCAGACAGTCCCTGTTCACCACCACCTGCATGTCGCCAAATAAGACCTGGCCTCTGTTGCCACCGCCCAGTCTTTTCTTCACCTCCTTGAACTGCTGCAGGATGGGGTATTGTTCATGACCCCGGACCAGGCCCCGGAAGTTCAGGACGGCAACCAGGTGGTTCCTGCTGCAGGTGACATCGAGAAGAAACAGGAACACAACAAAGGTCAGTTCAACGCTGCAACACAACAGCAGCTTTTGGAGTTCGTTAAAGGAGTTAATCAACTTTCTCTGAAAAACCAAAATCAATGAGTTTGATTTGTCACTCATCGTTTGGAGGCCGGTCTTTGTGATCCACATCAGTCCACCATGAGTCAGAGTCCTGGTCTGTAGATATCAGACCCTGAGAAACATCCAGACCAAACCAAGACTTTACTCTCAGGGATCATTTCTTTAGTCGTTGACTTGAGAAATGTGTTTCTAAAGAGTTTGGTCTCGCTGCCCATGATGAAGAGAGAAGATGTTTCCTTCAGAGCAGGAAACTGGTGGGAAGACTTTGTTTCTTCTTCACTGTTGAAGACTGTTCAGAGTTTCTGACAGAGACTCTGAAGGAGGAAACATCATCTGAGTGGACAGATGGCTGTTCTAATGTTTAATTAAACAATATAAACTTTCTGCTTGTGCCTTCATGTTAAAGTTATTTTGGCTGTTTCGTTTAAATGTAATTTCAGGCTGAGATGTATAATCTTAAAAAAAAAAGAAGTAGTTCTTCTTAGCAGATTAAAGCTGAACATTTTTAAGTGTCTCTTACAATGTTCTTTAGAAAAGCAGCGAGTTTGAGCTCCCACCTCAATCATCGCTGTGTTACCGATAACAATCAGGATTATTCTGACCTAACTACAGCAGTTTAACCCCATCTGTAGAACTGGGCTAAGAAACCGGGAAGTTAAACACAAACATGAACAACAGAAAGTCTCACATAACGCTGGAAAGAGCCATTTATATGAGCAATTGTACAAAACACCAGATACGACATTCTGACAAAATAAAGTAAAAAAATAAACAACCATCTGTCCACTCAGATGATGTTTCCTCCTTCAGAGTCTCTGTCAGAAACTCTGAACAGTCTTCAACAGTGAAGAAGAAACAAAGTCTTCCCACCAGTTTCCTGCTCTGAAGGAAACATCTTCTGTCTTCATCGTGGGCAGCGAGACCAAACTCTTTAGAAACACATTTCTCAAGTCAACGACTAAAGAAATGATCCCTGAGAGTAAAGTCTTGGTTTGGTCTGGATGTTTCTCAGGGTCTGATATCTACAGACCAGGACTCTGACTCATGGTGGACTGATGTGGATCACAAAGACCGGCCTCCAAACGATCACAGCTTCGTTATCTGACCTGTCGGAGAGAAAATATTTTGGTCCACTTCATTTCAACCAAAACCTTTAAATCTCTGTTTGTAGTTTTGGTCAAAGTTGTTCCAGATTTTACAAATTCCAAATAATTTAACTGTAGAAAGCTCCAAGATCATTTTTATTAGTTTTTTTTTAATTATTATTATTTCAGTAACACTGTGGGAACCTGACGTCAAAGTAAAATGAAAGCCAGATGATGTTTTTCTTCTGCTATGTGAGGCATTTCTGAATGAAAGAGAAGATCCGGGCGGGTTTATGTTGTATTAAACCTCTTACTCTGACGCCAAGCTGCTATTGGAGACATCTGGTTGTTTGTGACGGTTGAAATTACCTTCATTTCATGAAATGAATTTAAGCGGACTCTAATTTAAGATGAATCATCACGAAGAAACGAAAGGACGCATGAAGCAAACGGGCTCTGACATCTGCCAACAATAAAGTGTGATCATTCAACACAGGAGAATGAGGAAGTCTGAACAAACGCTGGTCCTGTGAGGAAAACTGGGAGGTCCAACTCATTAGAGAGCAGAAGAAAGAAATTACTGCTGAAAGCAAAATTTCTTTTTTTTTTTAAAGAAAGGAGAAGTTTCAGTGAGAAGAAATTTGACTTTTACAGAGAAACAACAATAAAGTCCACTCAGATGATGTTTCCTCCTTCAGAGTCTCTCACAGCTTCACGAGAGATTTCCAACAAAACATTATCATTTATTCTGGTTTCCTGTTTGGCCTCCACAAACAAAAATGAGCTGTCAGCCACCGTAACGTTCCTTCTCAGTAGGTTCGGTGATGTAAGTTTTAATAAACAGTGAGAACTGTGAAATTTCAGACGTTTTTTAAAGTCAGCTGGGGAAAATGTGAGATGAGTCCAGATGGAGTTTTTGCAAAAAAACACGTTCTGCTTCCTCTTTTTAAAATCTGTATCAGAACATGAACCTGAAGGGTTTTTGAATTTCTCTGTTCTGGTTAAATCATTTACAGACAGACTTCACTTCCTCCTTCTCCTGCTTTTCATGGTTTACCTCCAGTTTGGCCTCTTTGAGTCAGAAGAGCGTCCGACTTTAACGTGTTGACCTCGCTCTGACCGCTGAATGGACGCAACTTTGTCAACAATTTACCCAATCAGAGAGGAGGAAGCTGCGACACGTCGTCAGCCACGTGAGCAGAAATGTCTTCGTTTGGGATTTTTCTTTGTGTTTTTATTTTTAACAGCAACATGTTGGACCCGCAGACTTTTCTATATGACAGTGAAGCTAGACTATCTGCTGACCATCAGGGGGAGACTGCACTGGTTGTAAAGAGGAGTCAGATTGTATTGAAGTCTATGGGAAAATGTCCCTCCTCCTCCTCAGTAATGAGTTTATGGTCTCAGTCTCTAGTTTACAGTCTTCAGTACAACATGATGTTCATTTTTTAAACGATGCTCCATTTAGAGGAAGGAGGGGAGGGGTTAGGGGGCGGGGCTACTGTGTGATGGAGTCCAGAGCAGCTCAGATCTGCCGTCTCCTCCTTTTCATGATTTCAGAAAGTCTAATGCCCGGAGGTGACACATCTCAGGAGGGACCATAAGCTCTGAGCAGCTTTCCCTGGTTTGAATCC
The DNA here is from genome assembly GCA_034769265.1 of Remorina albescens. NCBI lineage: Eukaryota > Metazoa > Chordata > Actinopteri > Carangiformes > Echeneidae > Remorina > Remorina albescens. The sequence continues at coordinate 1,925,916 of CM068488.1, forward strand.
CGGCGAGCGTGACTCTTTCCTGCAGCCACTCGCCTTCCAACATCCCATTTCGTGTCTCACTAGAACGACATCTATATATATATGTCACACCTTTCCTGGATAATGGCTTATTTCCTAAAGAAGCTCAGTGTGATCCTCTCACCGGAGGCCTGGACTGTCAGACAAACTCAACATTCCCAGGATTTCTCTGTTATCTGGTTCGACTTAACCTGATCCTGACCTTCCTGATAAACCAAAGAAGGGGACTTCATTTGAAATGAACCTGTTGTGTGATAATCCCTCTTCTGTTTGTTAGAAGCTCTACGTTTAAAAGATTTCTATAAAGTCAGCTTGTTATTAGTTATCCCTTCTGTTCCTGTCAGGCTCCTGCAGAATGATGTCTCAGGTATCTGATCAGTCCGTATTTTGGTTGATCTGATTCTCTGAGGTTAACTGAGTTCAGCAGCAGCTGCCAGCCGGCTGTGGATCTTTAAACTGCAGCCCAAATCTGATGTTTCCTCCTGATCAGCTTTAAAACGATCCTGATCTTATCACAGATTGTCTCAAAAGGAGCAGACAGACGCACTTTTCTTGGATATAGTTCTCCTGCAGGTTGATCATGTTTCTTACCTGAAGTCGGGATAATGGTTGACCAAAGGTGCGATGTGTTTCCTTATGTCCACATTGCTCTTCTCTCCGATGATCTTGCCCAGGTGCTCTCCTGCCGGGTACAGCCACTGATGAGTCGACTCCTGCGACAGAAAACGGAGTCAGCTTTTAATTCTTTCAGCAAAGAGAGCTGCAAAAAAACAGAAACCTGAATAATTCAGTCAGTTTATCCATCAAATCCAAGTGGAGTTTTTCAAAGAGCTGATTTTGTAGTTTAAGGAGAAAAAAGCATCATGTTGTGTGTCCACTTCTGTGTGTTTAATGGGGTTAATACGGATTTATCCATCACTACTAAAGACCTGACGCCTCCTTCTTCTTCTTCTCCTCCTTTAAAAAGGACCTGAGCCAAAAAAGTTGACTCGTGAAAGAATAAACTGAGAGAATAAAGCAACATAAACGAGAGTCTTTTTTGCCATTAAAGCCGTTCACATCACTAAATGATTCACGGTGCAGCTCAACCAGAGAGGAGGCTGATGATGATGATGATGGTGATGATGATGAAGGAGTACATTTTATTTTTACCATCTCCACAAACGCATCACTAAGTTTTCTCCACTGGTCCTGGATCTTTGCTGCTGCCTTCTCGTGTTTACGGTTCTTGCAGGTGTAATTATTCTTCATCAGCTGTCCGAGGTATTCTTTCACCACGTGGTAATGGAGCCGGCTGGCAAACTCCTGTTGTCGGGAAACACACACAAACACAAAGAAGGGGGGGGGGGGGGGGGGGGAATAAAAATACAGGATAAGCACAGAAAAAAAAAAGAGGAATGTTAAATGTTGCCGTCTTTATTTGTCCATCCCATGATCAGCAGCTATCACATCATCTGATCTGACACCTCCACTTCCAGCTATTCATCGCTCCGGCTGCCCGCCTTCATCCTTTTCGGCCTAGACGGTTTCTTTCAGCCGCAGCATCCGGCCAAAAACAATGGTGCCCAAATGAGTTCACTGGAACTTCCAAAAGGTGAAACCGTGAAGCAAATAGGGATTTCCTCTGTGGACTCCCAGAGCCATCAGAGCGAGGAAAGCTTATCAGTAAAGTTAATTTCCCTCCATTAAATCGGCTCTGCCTCCTAACACACACTAAGTCAGGCCAGAAACCTTCAAGTCAGCCGTTCTTTGAAAACAGCAGTTGATGTCGGTGGCCTTTTTCAGATTGTTGTTTTTGGCGTGCAGCCGATTGTGAGCAGAAAACAGGAGTTTGCTGTGTGTTGGAGGGATTTCTGGATTCGCCGTGACGTGCGTTTCCTCACCTGGACGTGTGGAGGCCTCATGTGAGCGCTGTGCTCGGAAAGGCGCTCTATCCGCCGGTGGAGCTCAGAAAAGTCGCTGTCATTGGTGAGCCACTTCCTGGTCATCATTCTTCTCAGGTACGGCTGGAAAAAACAGCTCTGGGTGATTTTTGGATCAGGGGGATGGTTTCGTTTTTGCTTTTATTTAGACGCCTCCAACCGTCCCACCTCCTGCACTTTTTGTGTTTTCTGTAGGTCACCTCTTGTTGACAGTGAATTATGGTCGATCACTCTCAGGTCAGTTTTCCATAATACAGCAAATAACATTCAATTAAAACATCAAATCAGAGCCATGAAGCCTCTCGGAGCAGCAGCCAATCAGGCTGGAGGATTGAAGCCCAACTCCGCAAAAATGCAAATGAGAAGGAAACCATTTTTAACAAGATGGTTAAAATTTTGTGTCCAAACAAATCGATGAACTTAAAACCAGAAAGAAAAGGCAGAACTGAACCTATTTTAGCAGATGTGTCATAAATTAGCTTTCCAGCTAGCGAGCTGACATCGTGGCCCAATCGGGACGAGCCAGCTGAAACTTTGTGATGTTGCAGTCACGTGACTGAATGAAACCAAATTACTGTTGAATTTTAATATCATCTTGTCTCAGAGGACCTAACCTGACCTAACTTTACTTAATCCAACCCCATAATGTACCAGTCCAGTTGATTCTAATCTAATCCAACCAAGTCCAGAATTTGTGTGTGATCTGAACCAAACAGTGATTAACGTATGAGGAAGTGTTGACACTTTATTCATTCATTCATCGTCAACCTCTTATCTGTTTCCGGGTCGCGGGGCGTTGAAAGTTTATCTGGTCAGTAATTTAAGAAACCGTCCAAACATTTTCACGTCCCTGCACTTTGCTTTTTCTGTGGCGTTATACAATAAACTCTCATTCAATTTTGGACAAAAGAGGATCCTCTTTTCACTTCCTCCTTCAGAAACCACAAACGGCAGGATAGTTTAAGGAAGAGAACCGATGAAAGCTGGCTTTCATGTCCGTCCTCCTACCTGGACCTCAGATCTGAACTGGTCCTCCAGGTCCTTCAGGAGCCTGAGGATCAGCTGCTTCACCTCCCCCCTGAAACCCTCCACCTGGTCTGGACAGGAAGTCTGGTAATTGTCCATGTGCTGCCTGCAGGAAGGAGAAGCATCAAATCCTCAACCATTAAAAAATGATATTTCAGTTCTGTAAAACTTCGACAGCTGGAATTAACCAAAAACTCCCTGACCTTATCGCTTCACAGCTTTTCTTTCTTTTTAAAAAAAAAAAACATATAAACTTTCTAGCAAAACATCAGGAAGTTAGACCAACGCAGAAAGACTTTCAGCTTCGAACTTCTCAGACTGTTTAACTTAAAAGAAGTCAAATATTCTAATTATTCTACAAAGACCAAAGGAGAATTTTTGTGTTTTCTTCGTCTGCTTTTCATCCCTGACCTGCTCTTATTTGTATTACAGATGTTTTATAATCTACAGCCGTGCTTGCTGACTGAAAGGAGAAAGTCAGAATTTTGTCTACTTCCACATCTTCAAATTAAAAACATTAAATTGCATCCTTTCACTTTTTATGTGAAACTTTGCTGTCACTAAAAGCACACAAGCTCTAAGTAGAACATCATTAACTCACATATAATGTATATATTTCATGGGAAACAACTTCTTTCTGACATTAATGCACAAGAACAATGTTTATATTGTTTAATTAAACATTAGAACAGCCATCTGTCCACTCAGATGATGTTTCCTCCTTCAGAGTCTCTGTCAGAAACTCTGAACAGTCTTCAACAGTGAAGAAGAAACAAAGTCTTCCCACCAGTTTCCTGCTCTGAAGGAAACATCTTCTCTCTTCATCGTGGGCAGCGAGACCAAACTCTTTAGAAACACATTTCTCAAGTCAACGACTAAAGAAATGATCCCTGAGAGTAAAGTCTTGGTTTGGTCTGGATGTTTCTCAGGGTCTGATATCTACAGACCAGGACTCTGACTCATGGTGGACTGATGTGGATCACAAAGACCGGCCTCCAAACGATCACAGCTTCATCACCAACGAGCCTTTTATTTTGTAGAGGAGCTGATCGGACAGAGACGTTAACTTCCTCCCACGTTTCCGTCCAAATGTGTCAAAACTGAAGGTCGAACAAATCTGGAGCCAATTTAAGAAGAAAAAAGGACATTTGCTGCCCAACATGATGAAAACCTGCTTCAGGAAGATGAACCAGGTTCATCCGGACTCAGATCAAATGGGATCTAATGAGACTGTGATCCACATCAGTCCACCATGAGTCAGAGTCCTGGTCTGTAGATATCAGACCCTGAGAAACATCCAGACCAAACCAAGACTTTACTCTCAGGGATCATTTCTTTAGTCGTTGACTTGAGAAATGTGTTTCTAAAGAGTTTGGTCTCGCTGCCCACGATGAAGAGAGAAGATGTTTCCTTCAGAGCAGGAAACTGGTGGGAAGACTTTGTTTCTTCTTCACTGTTGAAGACTGTTCAGAGTTTCTGACAGAGACTCTGAAGGAGGAAACATCATCTGAGTGGACAGATGGCTGTTCTAATGTCTAATTAAACAATATAAACTTTCTGCTTGTACATTAAGTTCCCTTTTTCCATTAAAGTTCTTCATACTAAATTCAACTGAACAGAGTTCTTCAAACACAAAGTTACACACACAAAATGGAGAGAATTAGACAAGTTGTGTGGTTCACCTGCAGTCATCTTTTTGTTATTAACTTCCCGTCTTCCTCTTTATCTTTAATTTGCTTAACCAACTTGTTGCTTAACCAACTTCCACATGTTTTCCGTTACAACCACTTCTCTACAAAAGTGGTTGGATTTTGCACTCGGTGCGTGTCCATTTTTCCCCGAGTGTCTGAAGTTTGTGGGTTAGTTGTGTAGTTGTGTTTGCACCATCAGATATCAGCCTTATTTTGATGTCCCTTCCTTTTTCCTGTAAACTTTCAGTCACAGCGAGGCAAGAAACGAACACAGGTCACAACTGAGCGCTGATAAATAAAGACTGCAGCTGTCCGATCATTTCTTTGGTTCCCTCCATTATCTGTTTTCTTCCAGGATCAGCCAGGTGGGGAGGGGCGGGGGGGCAATCCTATCTGACACAGAGAAGGAGCAACACCCTGGACGGGTCACCATCCATCACAGTGCCGACATCAAGAGATAAACAACTGCTTGCCATCACATTTCAAACTGAGTCGCCTTTGGACGGTGGGAGAGAGCTGGAGGGCCCAAAGTCACAGGATCCAGATCCAGGACCCGGATCAGGCCCAAGACCTGCTACCTGCCTACGCTATGACGTACACTACATCTCCCAGAATGCCACCTGACTGAGGCTGCAGAACAAAACATGGCAGGAGGGAGATAAAAATAGGACCAAATTTTCCTCCAGGGATTTTGCAAAAAAAAAAAAAAAAAAAAAAAAAAAAGCTGTTTTGTGCTTCGAGTTTTGCTTTGTGCTCATCACGATAACTCTTTCAATGAAATGACTTTAGACTTTACTGCTGCAGATCATGACCTTCTTTCTGAAACTTTATTTTGCAGAATGAAAATGTCCTTTAATTCTTTTCTTTTTCCTGCAGATTCTAAAGTGGATTAAAAGGTTAATGCTCCTGTGGAGGCAGATACGTGAAGCTGACTTTGAGGCTGTTGTGGTTTTGGAAGGCCTGCAGGCGAGTCTGTACTCGATACTTTGTCTTTATGGGGTGGCAGCTAATTCTCAGCCGAAGCAGCGATTCCCAGAAATCACATGAGCTGCTGCTTTCTGCAGGCCTGCCAGGGCAGAGCTTTTCTCCTCCAGAGAAATACAACTGGCATGAGCTAATTCTAAACGGCACGCAGCCAAACTCTGCTGTCCAAATTAAAGTGTCGTTTAAATAGTTGTCTAAACGACTCTGAGGCAGTGGAAACATGTGTTGGCACACAGACTGGGAGAGTGGAGACTCATCTTCCAAACAAAAGCCCTTTAAATACCAAAGAAATCAGCTTTGTTTCTTTTCTCATCAGAGCAAAGAGAAAAATGTCAAACAACCACATGTAACGTGTGATGGTGAGACAAAGTGAGTTACTTCCTATAAACAATGACAGCTTACACATTTCGAGTTCTTCTCATTTAGTTCGTTGAGAGCTCATTGAGAATCTCAACCGTCCTCCTGTCACTGCAGGAAGTCATGTGACTTACTCTAAAGCGGTGAAGGTGTTGATGTAGGTTATCTGGTACTCAGTCCACGTGTCCTGAGGCCTGAGGGCTTGGCAGTGACGGATGAACTCTACGTGAAACCTGCAGAGGAAGACGGAGAAGGAGTTTCAAACACCCAAATCCACAAGATTTATCTCATTCAGAAACATTTAGTGCCTTAAAGTTCATCCATGAAATGTTAATTCAAGTTTTTAATAAATGGATAAATATCAGCCTTTACTTTGTACTTTGATGAGAGATTTTCTGAGCTGCTGGTTTTTGTTTTTCTCACTTTTATGTGTCTTTATTTTGTATTTCTTTTCAGAGATGCAGACAGAAGATGTCTCCGGAGGAAGAAGAGGAATTTGGAGATTCGTCCAACTTCTGATGATGGGCGAAGGAAAGGACACATGACGCTCACAAGATCGTTTCACGAGAACGCCGAAGAGTTGCAAGATGGTGAAATTAAAAACAAAAAGACGGGGGACTTTTTTCTCACGTTGCTTCACAGTAAAATGCAGAAGGACAGTTATTGCACAGGATCCTTTTTTTGGGGGGGGGGGGGTGTTTTGGTTTCCTCATCACTTTTACCTTCTTCTTTTACCCCTTCATCAAAAACACAGAGCTGTCATCTCATGTTTTGGGGGTTGAAAATACTGATAACGAATGAAAACAAAGCGCTGAGAGAGGCTGAGAAGCTTTAAAATTAGTTTTTAGTATTTAAAAAAGTAGGAAAAAAACCTGCTGCTTGTTTGTTGTCGTGTCTCTTCTGAAGCCTGATAATCTTCCTCTAAGAACTCGTATTAATAATATGAACGATCTGCACATGCTGCTTATATGTTTGCTTCTTGTGCTCACAAACCTTTCAGGAAACCGATTCAATTCCTCAAGACAGGAAGTGATGACTTTCTGCTCCAGCTGAACATCAATGGCTCGAGCGCCGCAACATTTTCCTTCCACCTCCTGAGAAGAACCAGAGTTCACATCCTGAAGCTCTTTGCTGCTGCCTCATGGACAAAACTGTGGACTGCATCTGACTCACAATGATTTAGGACCGACTTTTTTGTATTTTAGGAATATTTTTCTACACAAAAAAGTTTAAAGCAACATTTTTCTCATGTATGAGAGTTTATAAGACCAGCTGTTTGATGTTTTCCAGGTGTTGTGGTGTGACGCTGAGCGCCGTCGTACCCTCCAGATGTCCATGTGGATATGAGACATCAGGAGGTTGTCCTCCATCTCTGGTTTATTCTTCTCTTTCCAAACTTCTGTAATTTCCAGTTCAATGATTCTGTTGAGGGACATTTTCACATCCTCCTGCAGCAACAAGCAGAAGAATGATATCTGATGAATCAGCAGTGAAACTGTCTGATAATGAATTTAAAAGTGAATAAATGTTTCTTCACATTCACTCTGCTGTAGTATTTCTCCTTCAGCTGCCTCACAAAGCTTTCCTCCAGCTGCAGCTCCGTCCATTCATCCTTTATTTCCGGTTGCAGCGACGGATTTCCCATGATGCACTGGCTGTGGAGGGCGAAAACAGACAGAACAGATTTCCTAATATTTTATTGAGTCTGTGAACTGAAGCACGCTGAAGACGTGTCGCCTCACATCTGAGGAACACTTCAGATCTTTATCACAAATCTGTGCAGGGGTTTGGGAAACAGAAATGTTAAAACAGCTGTAAAGGTACAAAATAATAATAATAATAGGTTAATGAACATCCAATGGAGATTTGAACTTGTTTGTTTGATTGAGTGTCTTAAAAACGTCTTTTTTTGGGTGTTACTTTATATAATCTAACTGAAATGTGGACATGACCTGATTATATTTTTCCATTTCAGGCTCCAGAGACTGTTGTGCCTCTTTTATCTGCCTTTTTATCAGCTCAGCTGTTTATTTTTGGGCTTCCTAACACTGAGCACAGTTTTTTGGTTTTGGTGTGGCCTGATTGAAGAGGTACTGTCAGCAGCGCTTCATCTGCTTCCTCCTTCATGTTACACATTTTACAGCTCATCTCTAAAGTTTTGAGAAGCGTTTGTGGCTTTTCCTGCAAACGAGGACAACAATCAGATTTTATTTTTCTTACTGGCGCTCAAAGTTTTTGACGAAAAACCACAAGATTACTAGAAAAGCATCAAACGCAGCCGCTGTGGATTTAAACGCTGCCAAACACTGAGGTCATTGTTGGTCGTGTACTTTCCCTGATGATCATTTGTGGGGCAGCTTGTTTGACAAGTTGAAGTTGAATTTGAGGTGAGACGTGTGTGTGCATGTTTGTCTCCGTGTGATTGTGACACAACAATCAGCTTCCTGCTGTACGGAGTAAAGCCCTAACCTTTATTATTATTATTATTATTAATAATAATAATAATAATAATAATAATAATATGTGACGACAGATACCAGGAAGTGTGTGTGACCTATGACCTCTGACCTGTATGTGTTCAGGATCCAGTCCAGCAGAAGGTGCAGGTCCCTGAGCTCCGTGGCCTTCGGCTCCAGGTTCTTCAGGTGCTGCCCGACTCCTCTGTTGAAACTCTCCACGTGGGTGCTGAAGACTCTGAAGCTGGGGGGGTAAGACCAGCGCAGCTCCTGCTTCACCCCCTTCAGGTTCTCCACGACGGCCTGGCCCAGCTGAACCAGGTGCTCCGCCAGCCAGGAGTCCTTCTGCTCCCTGCGCTCCAGACGGACGCCCTCCACCTTCTGCCTCACCCCCTCCCCCACCGCCTCCCTCCAGGCCTCCATCCAGCCGCCCGGCAGCCCCCCCGGTTCTCCGGCTCGCTTCTCCTCCTCCTGGATGATGCGGGCCAGGGGGAGCAGCAGGGCTTTGTTGCTGGAGTCACGCACGATGCTGCAGATCTTGTTCCTCAGGTCTCTGTAGAGGAGGTTGAGGTCTTTCTCCCTCTTGATCAGCTCCACGGGGGAGTCCCCCCCCCCACAGGAATCCTGGTCCCGCTGGAACTCCCGCCGCAGGGCGAGCAGGTTGATGTGAGCTTCCTCCAGCATGTCCGTCTCGATCATTTTGCTGATCTGCATCACTGGATGGTGAAACAATTTCATCTTAAGCAGAAGAATTTACGTCACATCCGACTGGATGGAGTCAATTATTCACAGATTTTATCATCTACTGTCTTTCTGTTCTAATTTAATTCTTATTTTGTCTTATTTACTTAATTTTTTTTTTTTATCGTTAATGTGTTTATTTCCTGTCTGTTTGGAGCCAAAATGCATCTTTAATACCTTTTGAGCATGTTTAGTTTTTTTTTTTCGGTGGTGACTCTTTGAGGGTTTTAAATACATCAGACTGAGGTCACACACTGAAGCTGTTTGTTTACAGCAGGAGTAAGAGTCAGATTATTGGCTGCTTCTGTTGTCAAAACAGAAGAAGAAGAAGGACGCGGCGACACCAAGGTGCCTTTGGATGAGAGGGCAGGGTATAAAGACCTGACAGCGGCGTTTGGGGGATTTCTTGCAGCGTGTACGTCTCCTCGGGCTCAGCCAGCTCCTCCTCCACGTTCTCCTGCTCCTGCTTCTGACTCTGAGTGGAGGGCACTCTCTTAAAAGTCGGATCTGAGGAGGAGAGACACAGTTTTCATAAAAGCAGCAGTAACATGTGACCAAACTCTGTGAATGAACCCTTTATGGTTTAGTTTCCGTGCAGCAGACTGTGCTGTCATTATTTGATGGTGAAGAGTGACAGGAAGCGGACTCAGAGGACGTCCGCCCGCCTCAGGTCGTCCTCTTAATAAATGGTTTTAACCACAATCAGCGGTTTCCTGCCAATATCTGATAACAGATGACACAAAGAAATTCTATTTTAGATATTTTTTTACGTTGAACAGGCAACATCAGATCAGGTTGGTTTATTGGTCCCTTTTAAAGCCAGAGCCGGACTGAACGCAGCTCATTAGTTAAATCTAGAGGTGACTTTTAGATCTCACTTTTATGCTTTTCGTGCTATTTATAATTTATGGTATTCTCCTTCTTCTTATTATTATTATTATGAATATTATTCTGGTTTCAGCTCCCTGGAGTTATTTTGGAGAATGTTTCTGATTGAAGGTGACTTAATAATGTTATTATTCAAATGGCCGGCTCTGGACAGCACTATTAAATGTCCTCCCATCCTCCTCAGATGGACCTTAACCCCTTTAAACGTGAATTTATTTACAGTTGGATAAAAAATGAATGATTAAGCCGTCACTGGGGGAATAAATACTTCATCTCAGCTGCATTCTGAATGGAAGCACGGCGAGTTTGCGGGTAAACGAGGGGTTAAAGCCGACTTCCTGTTGGGGTCTAAAGGCCAAAGTGAGTTTCTCCGGTTCATTTTACTGACATTTGTTGTACTTCTTCTTCTTATTTGATTTAAATATCTTTGGGATTTGGACTGCGTGTGTCTTTTTTGTTTGTTTGTTTGTTTCTTTCTTTCTTTCTGCTGAGCAGTAACTTGTCGCTGTCGGAGCATGTTTCTCTCTTTTGTTTTAACCAAAAACCTTCAGCTCGGGTTCACCTTTGTTCAGCTGTAAGCGATGATCTTTGTCTGCAAACAGGAATGCTGACGGCCGACATTTAGAAACCCCGTTCTTCAGATTAAACTGCTGCAGCAGAAGGTCACGACGTTACACCTTCTGTTTGTGAATGTCTGCTTTAAGAGCTTTATTTGGAATAAAAACATGCTATTTTAGCAGAATCTTAACGACACACATCCTGTTTCCAAAGTAAAAGCTGCAGGTTGTGCCTTCAAAATTAATAATGTGGCCAAAAGTGAAAATGTTTTTCACAATTACTGTCTTTTTATTTGCGTGCCAGAGTTTGTGTTTGTGTTACCTTTTTCATTTTGACAATGCCATGATGATGTACTGAAGTCTATGGGAAAATGGATCGACTTTGTAAACATTTTCCTGATGAGTTTATGGTCTCAGTCTTCAACACAACATGAAGTCTGGTGTTATCTCCCGGTATCGGTTCATGTAGCTCGCTGATGCTTTTATGGCTGAATGGGAGTTAATCCAACATCAGATGGATCGGATCACTTCCCATTTTCACTTTACTGTTGTCAGCTGGAGCTTTAAAGTTTCCTTTAACATCTCGGTTGCTCTTATGCTCTTATCTGATACTCTCATTACTGTAACTGTGCTCCTTCTGCCTCATGAAAGGCGTTTTATTGTCACCGTGTGTGCGCCTGTTGGCTCTCTTTAAATAAAAGCTGCTTATCTTCGGCCAAATAGAGTAAAAAAAAAAAACAGGAATAAAATCTGATGAGAACGTCTGCCTCACCTGTCTGTGAGCGCTTTAAAGGTCTTCCTTTCTGCTGAGTGACGTCAGCTTCGGCCTCCGGTTTCTTCTGGAAGAGACTCCCAAAGTGCTTGAGAGGAGATTTAGCCAGAGAGCCGGCGCTCAGACCTGACGGAGAGAGGCAGATAATGAAAACACATCACTTTTCTGAAGAACTGTTTGTTTCACAATCACAAACAGAAATCAGTATCAAACTGCACGGCTTCAGTTCCTCTGTGGATGTGTGTGTCAATTATTGTTCGTCCTGACTGTGACCTTAAAGTTGGAGCTGTGGAGGAATGTGAAGATTAAGTCATGATGAAAACACACAGGTTCATTTGGCTGAGCTCCAGAAACGAAAAGGGAAAGTCATCAAGAAACAACTATCAGGAAACAGCACACCAACACCACCAACAAACAATTTGTGTTGTGTTGTGCTGCCTTAAAGGCACAGTCCACCTTAAAATACCTCATCACAGTTCAAAACATGGGATCAACGCTTTGGTGCTGCCATCTCAAGGGATACAAGTCAAATTTGATGATGATGTGATTTTACTCTGACGGAGTAGAGGCTGAACGATTCAGCATCTCCTTTGCCTCTTCGTCAAAATTCATGAGGGGTCATGAGACGAATGTGAGGCAACAACGACCGTAGTTTTCCAGACGGACAACCACGAGCAAAGAGGAACAGCAGCTCGGCGGATATTCAGTGGGAGTGTGATGCCAATCATCTGCCGAGCAGCCCACTAAACTTTATATTTAACGGAAGGCTGTTCATTCGAAGCCAAGCTGCACCAAAAGAGACAAACACTCAACAAACCAAACACGTCGGCCTCTTAATCAGTCAATCAATTACATTTGTGCAGCACTTTTCAAACAGGTGAGTGTAGATCAAGACCAACACCAAGTAATTACAATACGGTCGGCTCATTTTCCCATAGACTTCAATACAGTCTGACTTGCTGTCTCAAAAATCATTCATTTAATATTACAATCTTCACAAAAAATCTGGATAATTCTACAAAATCAATCCTCCAGAATCGATAATGAAGCTTCAGCCTCCTCAGCTGGACGTTTGGAGCGGCTGAAGCTTTCTGAAGACCTTCAGATGTTTCTCGCTGCCATTAGAGAGCGTAACACAACAGGGAATCGAGCTTAACAACCACACAAATAAAATCCTTCCCGCAGAGACACATTTCTGCGTCCACGCTGTAACGATTCTTGTCTTTGCTCTCTGCGCTCTGAGCTCCCACGTCTCTGCTCTCCACCTACACATCCACTATCACCTACAGCTCTGGTTTCCTCATTGAAGAAGAATTAGACCAGGAAGGCTGAGACGAAGCAGCAGATGTGTTTGATTAGAAGTGTCTTATTTTCAAATTTATTAGTTTATTAAGGTTAAACATATATACACAGGTAAAGATTCAGAGCTCACTGTTTCTGATTTTTTTAAAGCACAATCAATGACCCATGAAGACGGAGATAAAACAATTCACTAAATTATTCAGACTCTCAAATCAGCACTTTGCAGGAGAGTCTTTGAGAAGCCTACCTGACCCTCTGAAACTCAAATCAGATGGGAATATCTGCGGGCCGCCATCTTCAGCTCTCTCAATATGAGGTCTGAGTCTGGACTTTGGTCTGCAGACCTTCAGGTCGTCTTCATGCTGAAAGGTGAACTATCGACATACTTCACCGTAACTCTGAGCGGCAAAGTGTCTAAAACATTTATCGACAAGTTGGGTCAGGGGAGGAGGAGGTGTAGGTCAGCGGGCAGCAGTGACATTTTTATCCATTCAAAAAAAAAAAAAAACCGAGGACAAAATGACGTTGATCAGCTGATCAGACAAACAGCGACCGTCACCGGACGGCGACGTCAGACGGAATTTAAAATGTAAATCATTTTCTGGTTGATGCAGTGACGTTCAGGAGGCCCTTCGTCAAATCGACCGCCTCAACGGGAGATCGTTTGACAACACAACTACAAACCAACTATTGTGAAACATCAGACCTTCCATTAAAACCGCTGCAGTACTCACTGGGGGAGGGCGGCGGTTGTGACTCATCGCCGTCTGTGTCTCCTTTGGTCGTGACCTTTGCCCCTTTCCGATCTACAACCTTACGTATGCTCCTTCTGAAGGACTTCACAAGGCCCAGTGTCTCCTTCACGGCGCCGTTGGTCTTCCCGAGGTCCCTGACGGACTCCTCCGCGTCCTCATCTGCGCTTTCCTTGGACTTGTCCATCATCTCCATCATCGCATCCCGTTACACAAAATCCAACTGTGGCGAGGAGGAGAAACAAAAACAACAAAAAAAAAAAACAGCCAAAATGAAAAGTGGAAGAAGACGGGAAGGCGATTCTGCTGGTGCTCTGCTCCGAGAGGACAGAGTGTGAGATGAAGGTGAAGGTGTGACAACGGGATCAGCTGTGTTTACAGAAAATACAACAACCTGCCTGAGCAGTTCTACACAACAAGGTGTTGCACAAAAACAAAAAAAGAGAACGTTTCCTCATATCAGACTAAAATCTGTCCAGACTCTTAAAGGTTTTGGATTAGTTCAAGATAAATGTCCAAAAACCCGGAGACATGATCAATGATTTAGGAAGACAGAGACGCTGATAACAGAAGTTTCCCGTAAACATGTCCAGCTGTGCTGTGCTGCAGCGTTGAATGTCAGAAGAAGCTTGTGTGGGCGATAAGTTCAGAGAAACTAACCGAGCAGCTTTTTTCAGTATCCCCTTCTACTACGTTTGTGTTGTTAATTCTGCTGCTGTAAACGTCCTCAGCATCAGAAAAATATGTACATATTTACTCCAGACGAGGCGAAAAGAGAGAAGTTATTCAGCCCTACTTTCCATCCCACTTTTTACGGATGGATTTATTCTGCAGTTTTGGCAACAGAAAGGGAGTTTATGGATACAGAAATAAAAACATTGACGTTGACGTTTTCTGATTTATAATTAAAAGTATTAAATCAAATTATGCAGACACGGCATGACACGAAAGCTTTAAAGTAGGTCGTCGGAAATGTTCTAATGTGCTGACGACAGTGTAACATAAACAGCAAACACCTGGTTACACACTGCTGTCACATATCAACCCTCCATACGTCCTCTCTGAACGGTTAACCACAGCGTTTGGACCTCTAATTTAAACTGTGCGACCTTACCTGCGTCTCTCAGGTGAAGAATTATCTGCCAGCTCTTCTTCTGCTCTCTTTTGTCTACCTGCTTTTCACTTTCTGTACTCGTCAAAAGGTGAAACTAGATGAGTGAAAGATAAAATGTTTTACCGTGAGCAGCCCGAGCCGTCCGTCTGAAGAGAAAGTGGAGAAATCAGAGCAGTGAGTTTCCTTCAGAGATCACCTTTCAGCCCGGCTGTGATTAGAGGAAGAGTTAATGATTAGACGGATACAAACTGAAGGAGGAGTGAAGGTTTGAGCCCTTCAGCCGGTGAAGACGTTTTAATGACAGAAAACATTTTCTGCCTTTATGCACAAACCCCTGAGCTGCTTACAGGTAGATTTATTTACCTGGAATGTGGCGTTAAAGTATGTGACTGACTCCGCTGCGTTCAAGAGCTCAAACAGAACTTCACTATTCAAGTTTACTAATCTGGCAGACGTTAGTACAGCTGAAGGTACTGTTGTACGTTTATACTGTCCTACGTCATGTTAGGAAATACAACGTGGAATTAAAATGCTTTTATCGCATTTGAAAAAAATAGCAAGAACCGATATCGCGGTGATTTCAAGAAATAGATAAATAAGCCTTCCACAAAAATAACACAATAACAATAAAACATTGGACAAGAAGAAGAGTACATGTTATATAATATTAATGTTCATTAATTCTGGCACCATTAGACTGAACTCTTCAGTAAATTTTTAAAACCAGATCCAGCTAAACTCTCAGTTATAAACTGAACTTCCTTCTTCTTCACCTGCACTTTGACAGGTCAAAGTTTTCCTGGTTGCAGCAACATGAAACATAATTTAATGTCGTTTTGAATCCAGTAGAGGGAGATATGAGCCGTGTTCTCTTTGGCCTCACCTTCCTGGTTTTTTTTAATGCTCAGATAAAAGTTGAATTGAGTTGATGGATGTCAGATTACTTTGTTTGACCTCCGGCAGCGAACGTGACCGGTCCAGATGAACGGCATCGTGACATCGTGTGACAAACACTGAGCAGATTATGGACAGATGTAAATGAAACACCTCGGTCACATCACATTAAACACATTACTGACCAATAATTGTTCTTTTAAATCTTATCTAAAACACACAAAACCAAAAACAAACATCAGCTACGTTAAATGACAGCACTGATTTACTTTAAGTGCTGACTTTTGTATCGTTTTTTTTTTTTTTTTTATTTCCATCTTCCATGAAGTCATAAAGTCAACTGAGCAGCTGAGCCTGTTTTTCCAGGGAAACTTCAGTCTTGCTGTTGTTGCGTGGATATCAACGGCCAGAGCTGATTAGAATCGATTCACCTGTGTGCGTCTTTGAGATCACATCAGTGATTTCTCCGATCTGTTTCCCTCCTTAAAGCTTCAGATTAGTGTTGCATAATGAAAGGCAAGCTGTGTTGTCATCGGTGTGTGTGTGTGTGTGTGTGTGTGTGTGTGTGTGGTTCCAGGTGTCCAGGACTTTAGACCATGTTGGAGGTTTGATTGACTGTGATTGTGAGTTTTTGTGTTATCCCAACACTCGTGTCAACACTTCCTTTCAGTTTCAGTGGTGTGATTGGCATTTCCAAGTCAGCGCTCCGTGATGTCACACGTCGGTTTGTGATTTCCTGTTCGGATGCTTCAAGTTTCTAAATGAGCTTTACTGAGCTAACAAATCAGGGAGAAGGAGGGACATTTTCCCATAACCTTCAATACAGTCTCACCCCATGATGGTCATCAGATAGCTCACAGGGTTAAGGCTCTTCAGCGGTGGCTTTAGCTTTTGTCTTTGTCAACTTGAGTCCACGAATGAGGCGCCTCAACGTCATGAGAAGCTAAAATAAGAGACATTTCATTATGAATATTTAAATTTGGACTCATTTAGTTCGATTAAGACGACAAAACACACACACACAGAAATATACACATGCTCAGTGATGGATTCCTGCTTTCTGGGTTTCTATTAAAGTCCTCCAGGTCTCAACTGGTCTGGAGTGAATACCATCCAGGCTGTTTATTTATATTCTTACATTTCACTTCATTTTCTACGTTGTGAACGGTCTTCGGAGGAAACAATCTTCTTTTATATCATTCTCCCAAAGAGGCAAAAAAATAAAAAAATCTTATAGAAACTTTTAAAAGAGTAAATCAAGTAAAAAGTAATTTTTTTTCCCATGAGGCTCAATTAGCTAGCTACAGAGCTAACAAGACTTTAGCCTACGGTTCAGATCTTTTAGTATGATTTTTATAAATACACGATTTAAAAACTCTTTTACTGCCTTCACATTTTAATTTCAGACAAATGGAGCCAGTGATTCATTCTGGAATTTAAAAACTCAGCCTGAGACGGAGTACTCAAATAACACACAAAGCTAAACTGTTCTCTTAACCAGCTAGTTTATCTAAATCACAAATTCCTCCCAAAATAATAATAAAAAAAAAAAAGATAATGAATCACTTAAAACGGGTCTGAAGACTGACTTTATTTAAACGTTTGTATGAAAAGTTAAAATTATCTGATAGCTGCAGCACATTATTACTATTATTATTATTATTAATATTATTATTATTATTATTAAGCTTGAATGTGAGATACTGTAGTTAAAATGATACCTGACAGTTAAATATGTTTCAGATCCAGCACATCAAACAACTGAACACAATAAAATATTCAGGCTCCAATGAAAGGAGAAGTGAACAGGCTGATGGCGGCGCAGTGTCAGCTACACACCCAGCGAGAGAGATGAATGAATTCTGTCTGTTTCGTTATCTCTGCAGAAGGATTTCTGCTCCGTGACTCATTCTGTTTTCAGGTTTTGGAGCTCAGGGGAGAGCGGAGAAACACAAAAGAGGTTTTTTTTTTTTCCCCATACTTGTGCTGTCAGAGATGTTTTGTTTGTTTTTTTTTTTACTGAAAAGGGGTTTTAGGGTGAGAGCAGGAAAAAGAAAGAGACAAAAGGTAGAAACAGATTTCTGGAGCGTCAGAGAGGAAAGGAAAGGGTGAAAGGAAGACTTATGAAAACTGGGTTATAGGTTTGAGGGAACTCGAGTTAATTCACCTCCAGTCCGACACACTTTGAATACACAATGAAGTAAAATCTACAAAATGTGCAAAATTGGCAAGAAAATCAGGAGCTGGGATTCATTTTCCATCATTTTCTTATCTGGTTTTCAGTTTGGGGATAAAACTTCCACAGCCAGCTTCACTCTCTCCACCTCAACAAGAGCACCAGGCCGCAGGTGACGGCAGTTTTATCATCACAGTCTGCACAAAAGGCTTCCAGGAAAAAACAAACGATGGCGTGGCCACAAAGCTGCGAAGGCACCGACAGGGCACGAGCGGGAAAATGAAACCAGGGAGAGGCTTCGAGAGCTCCCTTTGTTTCCATAATCTCTGCAATTCATTCATGAAAGGGCCGCTACAGCAGCTTTCCTTTTCCTGCATCATTCTGCTTTTATTCGAGATGCTAAAATGGAAGATATGCAGATAAATACTGAATGAACGAAGCTGCATCTGATCCTGGACGCGTTCAGACATTTAAGTCTTACCATCTTTCTGTTTAGTTCTCCGTCCTGAGTGTGACCAGAATGTATGTAACCAGAACTGTGATTGGGGGAAAAAGGGAACCAGGAAATGGCGATGAAAAGTTCCTGCGTTGCTCCAAATGTTGTCAGAAGAGCTTTGCTGGTGTTGTGTTGAAGGTGAAACGTCATCACACACACACACACACACACTCTCTAACAGCAGAGTCCAGAGCTGCAGGCTCTTTACAGACGAAGGTCACAGATGGCTGCTGATGTCCCGATCACAGAAACATCAGCCTCTATTTTCATCAACACCCCGATGTCCTCCCTCCGCACGCAACGAACTGGACGACCATCATCACAGCTGTGACATGCAGACCCTGAAAAGGTTTGCGTTGTGATGAAAACAGCTTGTTTTCCCACCTGAGATGTGTTGTGTTGTGTATCGTCCACATGTCTCCGTCTGTCCAACACTGGGGCTCACCTGGACACCGGAGCGTCACACCTCTCTGTGTTGTTTTTTTTTTATTTTTGACGGCTGATGTCACTAAAATGTGTCACCAGACTTTTTCAGGATGTGCCAGTCACAGCCGTGATGAAGGAAGTCCAGTCCTTTTCCTAAATGGGGGAGATCGACAGGAGACTTTAGCTTTAACCTGTTCAGTGTGTTTATGAAGTTCATACCTGTCAGCCAGCAACGAGCGGACTGGACTGTAAAACACATCAGCTCGTGTCCTGTTTCTGCTGAACATCACAGGTCTGCTTTCAAAGACCGGCTCCCTGTTGAACCGACGCAAACATCAAACGCACGTTCAAGTCTCAGATGTATTACCCCCCCCCCCCCCCCGCAAACACACAACACACAAACACAAACACAAACACACACTCCGTCTCTTGTCTACACTGAATAGACCCTTTTAAAGGATTTTATCCGACCACTTCCTTTATTCTCCCCACTGAAGGCTAATTGAGGTTGTGCAAATGAACAGAGGGAGCAGTCAGACAGTGTGTGTGTGTATGTGTGTGTGTATGTGTGTGTGTGTGTGTGTGTGTGTGTGTGTGTGAGATGGCGGCAAAAATAAGAGTGTCATTCTCTGTCAGTTCCCAAAATAACCCACACCCCCGCGGTATGATGGCCCCGCTCCTGAGGACACAGGGTATCCCAGCTGCGACACAGACTGTCTCACACACACACACACACACACACTTCTCTCTTCTATTATGAAAAAGCAATATCAACACCTACACACACACACAGACACACACTCCCTCTCTATGGCTTATTTATTGCTTCCATTTTTAACTTTGGTTTTTCTCAGTGTGCTGCTGACAACGATATCTATCTATAATAAATGGACAGAAGTGTGCAGATGGATGAACACATGATTGTGACACCGTGAACATTTGTCTGCTGCTCTGACACGGCCTCTGCTCGCCCGATTTCAGACTTTTTGCACCAGATATCTGACCGGCAGGGATCTGCCCCCATTCAGTCAGCAAAAGAGACATTATTCAGACGTTGGGTGACTCTCAGTGATTCTGTCACCTCGTCCCAGACGTGTTGGCTGGAGTTTAGGTCGCAGCAAACTGGGAAGACTTCAGAGCACCAGGGATTTACATGTATTATCCTCCTGAGATGTCTGAATCCTCAGATATGCCCCAACACTTTTATGGCGCATTTTGAAAGTTTTATAACAAGATCCTTGTTATGATAGTCACCAAAATTCATGAGTCAAACTGCAGCTCAGTTTATTCAAATAAGTTAAACAGTCTCTGACAGACCTCTCTGTCAGAGTCTGGTTTCCTGCTCAAAGGCTGAATCACGTCGCTGCTCAGTGAAGCAAACGTTAAACATGCAGGGTCTGACAGTTTCACCTTAAACGCGGATTAGACGTCTGCAAGCTGCGGCGCTGAGGAAAAAATGACACCAGCGATTGCCTGTTGCACATAAAATGAGCAGCTGCGGACCAAGAAGAGTCACAACAAACTGTTTCTACTGCAGACACGAAACAAAAGAAAAGATTTGAACTGTAATTTTAATGTCTGGTCTGGTCTGGTTGTGTATGAAAGTCTGATCATCGGTGTTAATGGTGTCAAATCCAGGCGAAGCACAAAAGTATTTTTGGCTGCCCGGCCTTTGATTCATCCCTCATGTGATTTATGTGCATCGATTTTTAAAAATATGCCTTTGGTGTTGGAGGACAGTGTGAAGGAGCTCCCGTTATAGATATTTGGCCGAATTAGCTGCAGAAGAACCTGAATTATGAAATAAAATCGTGACAGATTTTCATGAGTTCAAACCGAGTCCTCTGCAGGTTCAATGACAGTTTTTACTCCCTTTAGCAGAGTGTTTGGACCTGGAAACCAGCAGTGGGCGGCTGCAGTTGTACTCTGTTTGACAGTATAATTGAATTTGAGGGAAAGAAAAAAAAAAAAAAGTCATCGCATCAGAGAATCCTCGCAGGATGAAAATAAGTTTTTATTTTTACCGCAGAGCTCCGTGAGAGTCACGCTCCACCTGCTGTGTGAACCGCTTCAGGTGATCCTAACACACCTGGACGGCTCTGCCAGCATATGGACCCCACCAGGGGAGGAAATGTAAGCCGCCGAGGGGGGAGGTTTATTACAGGTACACACGATCCATCTATACCCTCCTGCTCTGTGTTTACACGCTCTTAAGAAATCATGCTAATCACCCTAATTTAAATTAAACACTGTTGTTTGGATTAAGCAGCTTGCAGAGAGCGTCTTTTAGACGAGTCTGAT
Source organism: Remorina albescens (assembly GCA_034769265.1). NCBI lineage: Eukaryota > Metazoa > Chordata > Actinopteri > Carangiformes > Echeneidae > Remorina > Remorina albescens. The sequence goes on from CM068488.1 coordinate 1,946,789, forward strand.
TAACGACCCTCGACGCCTCGTCCACATGATGATATTATTATGGGATGATTAGATCACGTTCAGCTTCGGCTGCCTCTAATTTTCCTTCAGCTGCGTGTTCCACGTTTTGAATTTGAACGAAGGAGAAAACTGATAAACAGCGAGGCAAAGATAAACTAAGAAAAATATTTAAAACAGCTTTTTATCTGTAGCTCGGGTAATAAAGGCAGAAAAACAACGACACTGCAGAAAAAGTTCTTCTGCTTTTAAATCACTGCGCTGTTTTATCTGTCAGTACACAGCCAATGTCAATGTTAGCAGAGCGGATAAGAGCTTCATTAAAGTTCAGAGGTCAGAAGGTCATCAGACATCAGCTTTCAGGGGCTAGCTGGTTAGCATGCTAATCTGAGCAGACATAAAAGCAGCTGTTCATGCTAACATTAGCTTTGTAGCAATAACTTAGAAAAACTCACAAACTGCATCTTTAATTCTGCAGTTTGAATTAATCAAATGCTGAAAATCTGTGTACCAACTCAAAATTGTTTGATTTTTATTCTTGCATTTTACTGAACTAAATATCTTTAAATGAAGAGAAGAAGAAAAGCAGCTTTTGCAACGTTGATGTCGTCATTTTTAGACATTTTAATGTGGACAATTTGCATAATTTAACCAGAATTGGTTAATTACAGGATTATTTCCATCGCAGTGAAAGTAACTAAGACTAACTACAACGATGCATATTAAGTATTTATCCCCATAAGCTATCTAAAAGCAAAAGAAAAGCATTTGCTGCCTTCATTCTGTTATCTCAATAATATAATGTGTATTTTCATCTATTTCTCAAACTGATGATAAAAGCACCGTCTAATAGTTAAATGACGAGAGCAGTGATGGATGCGCTCTGCAGACCTGAATCCATTTCTGCTGTTTTGGTTAATTATTCATTCATTTGAAAGGAGACAAGACTGAAATCCTGTCAAGATATTTTGACAGTGAGTGAAGAGTTGAAAAGAGGCTAAATGTCACAGCGTCAGCATCGGAAACGAAGAAACGAAAACAAACCGCTTTGTTTCAGGCTCATTATTTCTGCTCTGATCTGATGGAGCTCAGGAGACGAATGGCGAAGCCATAAAAGCAGCAAGTCACACGAGTCGACCCCACATCAGCACACCAACAACCCTCCTCCACAAACGCAGGACTCTGGAATCCGCTTTAAGGAAAAGCCTGATCTTTTTTATCCCGTCGTCACTCTGAAGCTCCATCTCTGAGCAATTATTATCAGAACACTTCGCTGGGATTTTGGTTTTTTAAAAACCTGAGGAGGAGTGAGAGCTGGATCTGATCTGATTTGAAACTAGAGACTGAGACCATAAACTCATCAGGAAAACGCTGACTGAGCTGATAAATCAGGGAGGAGGAGGAACATTTTCCCATAGACTTCAACACAATCAGATTTACAACCAGTGGAATCACCACCTGATGGTCATTAGATACTTTGTGATCAAACATTTATATTAAACGTATAAATTTGAATGTAAAAGGATAAATGAGGGAATCAGGAGGCCGAACCGAAGCTGTGACGATTCTCTCGGGAACTTCCTGTCAGAAGTTTTCAAACTTTCAACAGTTTTTGGGGAAAAAGATGAAGCTGCGCTCTTTAGTAGCATCATTTCAGTTCCGGTGTTGATAAAACACGTCGAGAATAAGAAAAATCTTTTGAAAGAAATGTCTCTCTCCTCCGGCAGGAGCACCGGGGGCAAAACACAAGCCCTGCAGAGGCAGAGGGGGTAATAAGAGGTTGACACTGGGACTTGGATAGACTTTAAATAATGCATGCAGCGTCATCAGCTCTGTGTCGGGGTCACGGGGGCTCTGCTGGGCCTGAGAGGCCCCCGAGGCAACTGCGACCTGCTGGATCTCCGAGCAAAATGAGCAGCAGTTCAATTTCAATGAAGTGATATTTACTCTGCAGCAAAATGGCAGGCGGCGTCAGGAGATCAGAACTGTAAATGTCTCCTTCCTCTTCGTGACAGAGGGAGGTGTGTATGGGTAAAAATACTAAGTGTAGGACAAACGTGAAGCAATTTGTCTGAATATTTGACAGTTTTTCTGCTTTTCACTCACCAGATTTCTGAAGAGAGACCCAAGAAGCAGCAGATTCTGGGAACTATCACTGCTGCTGGTCTGCGACATCTTTAAAACAGAAAACCACAAGAGAATTCACGACTATTACAAATACACAATGACATGTACAGTCGCTCCTCGCCGCTGGTATTTGGGCTCTGTGGGTCTCGGAGCTCATGCGGCCTTTATAAAATCCATCTGGTCCAGTAGGCGGAGGCTCACCTCCTCCCACAGCAGCTCACATCAACCTCCCAACCGGCTCCAGGCTCCACCTGCAGAGCCGCCCCATCTAAAATTGATTACAGTGACATTTACTATTCATAGAAAAGGTTACTAGAGTAACCCCGGGCTGTGCCGCATATTTGAGTGGAACATTATTCCCGAACAAATGAAGAGGCCGCTCTTCACTGAACCAGTGTGCACCGCAGCTGAACGACAAACTGGTTGTGTAATTATGAACAGCCTGGATTGGGTCTGTAGGATTTCTTCCCTGTTTCACTGTTTATACTCTCAAACTGAAAGGCACGGAGCAAAGAGAGCGTTTAAATGATCAGATCAGTATTTTAGTGTTTCATATCATATTTACAACAAGTTGATGGGGATTGAAGGTTTTTCACATATTTTCAGGCCTGTGAGTAATTTCTGAATGATTTATTTGTTAAAAATAGGCCGAAGGGTGTCGATTAAAACCGTGAATGAAAGTTTTTCAGTGAAGGGATCAGGAGGGTTTACTATTCGGCAGGTAACCAACGGCAACAAGACTTCCGTTTCATCCGAAATTACCCGAAACCTTTTTAAAAGTTATTTTATTGATTTAGTAAGAGTGCAACCAACTGGGAATCGAACCCGTGACGTCTTTTGCACTATTGGGTGAAGTAAAACTCAACACTTTCACTAAAAAAGTTCACAAAAAAGAAATCAAAAACTCATCGGATGTTAAATTAGATTTATGGGGAAAAACCACAGCGACTATAAAGGAGAAAAGGAAAATGGAGGATTTAAAGAGGTGGATCTGATGTCTCGCCGTGTGTTCGCTGAGCTGATATATCACATCTGCATGTGTTCCACTCCAAGCCGCCCCAAGTCGAGTGTTTACGCCAAACATTTCCAGTCATGGCGTCGTGCTCGGTGACCATGATGAGTTTAACATGGAGGCGTTTCTACGCGGCGTGGGCGTCCGACCGGAGCGCCGAGAGGCCTCAGAGGAGCCGGAGCTCCTCGCTGGCCGACGTCCGTACGCTGAGTGCTCTTCATACAATCAAACACGCTGCATCTCACTGCTCTTTAATTCAGCCGCTGCACATTCGAGTGTTTCATCAGTCGGGGCCCTTTCAAGAGCCAACTCCCCTCTGCACGTGTTTTACACCACGTTCTCTCCGCCGGCGCCACGTGAGACATTTGACCTCCACGTTTGCAGACACTTAACTTGATTCAAGTCTAAACACTCGTTGTTTGTCAATGCAGGGCTAATCAGTTTTTATTCTACCAAACAGGAAACATTTAACAGTTAAGCTTTTTCTGTCTGTTAAATATGAGGCTACCGTTTATCTTAGCTTAGCTTAGCATAAAGATTGGAGTCAAGGGGAAACAACAATATATTATACTTAGTGTGATAAAAAAAATGTGTATCAGTGAGCCAAAAGTCAAACCAGGAGTGCTCTTAATATTCTCAAGAAAAACAAATAAAAATATTCACCAAACCATTTCTTCATTTTATTTAACTTTAAATTGTGGTCTAAGAAGTTAAATCTGAATCTGGTTAAAATCTAAATAAATATGAATTCTACATCAAATGAAGCCTCGGTCTCCAGGCTGACACAAACATGAAGTCAAAGTTTTCCTGATGATTCATGAGGCGCTAAATGTTCTGGGTTCCAAATATATTCATGACATGTTGGGTGTGCATGAGTCCCGTCAGGAGTTAAATCAAAATGTCCTTCAGTGACTGAGCTGCTCACAAAAGAAGTTTTATCCTGTTTTATATTGTTCTCGTGCATTTTCCATCCATTTTTATGCTTCTTTTATTTCTGTTGAGCTCATCCAAAGTCCTCAGTTTATGATAATGTGCTATACACATAAACAACATCTTCAACTGTTCTGAAAAAAACGACATGGTGACCTTTTCTACTTTGAGAAAAAAGATATATCTACATATTTCATTAAAACACCAGTTGTTCAAACTAAAAGTAAAAATTTATATAAATATATTAAAGTATATATTTAAAAAACCATAACGTTGATTCATTTATCTTTCGTGAACCCTCCTTTGAGCAAATCATAACCACTGACCTGATATTTTACATCCAGACGTGCTTCTGGTGACGTAAACTTTGACATTACAGCTGCAGAAGAAGCGTCATTATCCAGCCGCGTCGAGCCGTGAGCGGTGGGCCGATGGCGGAGTTACCTGAAAGACCCATTTGAAGCCAGCAGGAGTGGGGGATGAAAGTCCTGGCACAGCACACTTTCACATCATCAAAACACAACTCCCTCACAACACTCAGTGGCACTAATGGCTGTGTTAAAAGGTACTTTTAAATACACAGATTTACAAGTGGCTGCTGGCAGGGTCTGCGTGGTCTTTGTTCCAAACCGAACATGAATGAATTGGACATAATGAAACATGAGAGCAGCTGGAGGAGATACAGCAGAGCAAAATAACGCTGATTTACTGCCAGCGAGACATTTGACATCCAGAAAAAGAGATGAAACTGTTTTAGAAGGTTCTTTTTGGAGCAGCAGAAAAGTATTGAATACATGATATAGTGCTTATAATATTCTGCATATGTGTATGGACTCTATAATGAATAATTATCAGGTCAATTCATTTCATGGATGTAATATTTATGCAAATTTATTTTGCTATAAATAATTATTTTTCCCCTGAGCACCGGGGCCCCTAAATGTTTGTGCACGGCCATGCTCCTAAATCAGAGTCAGGTTTGCTTTATTAATTAAAAAATAAATACATATATACATAATTAGAACCATGCACAGATTTGGTTATAGTATTCCTAGAATGTGAGGTATAAATAATGCTGTATATACGGATAAGTATTAAATCAAAATGCTCCATTAAATTCACCAGCTGCTCTCTAACTCCGTCCGTCTGGTGCTGCGAAGAGACGGAGTTTTGTTGGTTTTTAATTAACCAACGCTGCCTGCTGTAGCCAAAAATAACTATCGCAGCAATGAGAGTGAAGAAGGGCAGTAAAAGTGTCCGGACCGATAAACTATAACGCTCCACAAAGATGATATTTCTTAGTATGAACCCCCCTTTATGCGTCGTCACTGGACATGAAAATATCAAATATAAAGCCAGTTTAAGTTCATGAAAGACTTCAATCGATGCAGATGAGGCTGTTGTTTCAGAACAAAGTCAGAAGCACTCAGCTGTGTTGGTGTTCATGAGCTGCATCCGCAAATCTCGCCTCCCAACTTGCAGTGCTGCAGCGGCAAAATGTTAAAAGCTTCCACCTTTCAGTGAATGATGTGTAAAATATGACTCTGTTCGAGTGAGCAGAGAGGCAAGTGTGAGTCTTCCTTCCTCTGGAAAAACAGCTTGTGACATTTGAGAGATAATTGACACTGCGGCCCCCCTCTTATGTATCCATCCATCCATCCTCCTCCTCCTTCGCTCCCTGCAGCACCTTCATTTTCCCAGGAGTGACCCCACTTGCTCCGATGAAGTGCTCTTCACAGGGCTGTCATCCGAAAGGTCACATCCGGAGAGCGAAGGAGTCACAGAAGAAATAAGATGGAGATGCTGACTCCATCTCTCTGTCTGGATCAAGACACCAACCTGACCTTTACCAGCATATCAGCCTCAACAAAGCACCAGAGTGTGTGTGTGTGTGTGTGTGTGTGTGTCTACACCACGGAGAGGAAGAAACACACAGGCAGACTGAGACATAAAGCGTCTCCATAATAATAGTTATACCTGCAATAAATATATAGATTTTTATTAATAACAACTTAAGTTTTTCCTTTTTGGTCAGAAATTCTGGCTTAGATGCAAAATCCAAAGGCAGCTATATGGGTGATATATTCATTTGAATTTAATCAACCTGCTGAGCACCGACATGAGGAATCAAGTGTCTACTTCACCCAGTGGTTCGTTTTGAAGCCTCAGACATTTTTTGAAGCCATACTTGGAGGCGAAGGTGGAGCTGAGGGGAGGATCGTTTAAAAAAAAGTTAACAGGAAGTGAACAGGAAGTTTTAAAAGTAACTTACCACAACCTGAATTCAGACCAAAGTTTGAAAGCTGAAAGTTTTCCAGAAAATCTGTTGAATGATTCTGAATAAAACGAACCTTCACTTCAGCCAGCAAGAGCCACGGCGACAATAAATTAAAGGACGTTTTAAGAATTTTGAAAAGGGGTTTATTAGTTGTGCAATAATTGAGGCATCCAGTATTTTAAAAAATATCATGTCTTTGACAAGCGACACACTTCTAAAATATTTTGGCTCTTTTTTCTTTTTACGTCTGTAACAAAATGGACTGCCTTTAAATTCCTGCCAGCATATTGCTCCAATATCTTTAAGTAAAACAGAACACGCTTAAACTCCCTTTAACACCTACTGCATCAAGACACCGCGCACGTTTCATCATATATTAAAGAACGTAATAACAGCGAAATAAGTGATGAAATACTGCTCTTTAAAACATCTTAGCTATTATTACAAAGTGAATTATTCAGACCAACATCACCAAACTACAGCAGTGAGCACTTTACAAACAGTGATGTAATTTACATCTAAAGTTAATGTAAAAACTGCACAAAATACAGTAGCTACCATTATAAGTAGTGGTGGTGTGGAACACAGGAGCGTTTAGGAACATCTGTCCAGATCAGATGTGCACATGATCGGCGAGGGCTTGGAGCCAGAGAGGGGAAATCACTTCGACTTATCAAATTAAAAATGAATATTTATATCAAAATCACAGGGCTGGGAGTTCTGCCCTTAAAAACACCTCTGCTGTTATCAGGTCTCGTTTGTGTTGTTGATTTTCAGGAAATTTTAGTCAAAAGTAGAAACCAGGTTGTCAACTTGGCCCCTTCAGTCTGGCTCCAAGCCCCGTGAGCTGGGCTTTGGGAATCTACCTTTCCTCCTCCGTCTCCGTGATCTTTCTATCCACACAACCTGCTCTTCTACGGGACTCTTTTTTTTAAAAACTCATCCAAGTCTGGACGCACTCACGGTTAAACAGCAGATCTTCACAGGAGGAGAGTACGCTCAGTTGGTGTCCTGCAGCTCGGCCCCTGAAGCCTCTGCATCCACGCCGACGCTCGACTCCTCCTCATCTGGAAGAACACGAAGAATTCAGCAAACTCTTAAACACATCTGGACTCCTGGACGTTTCACTGTCACTGTCCTGTTTCTGACTGAGCAACAGAAAACAAAAACATGTTCTCCCATTTATTTTTGACTTACAAGAATCTTTTTGTCTCGATACCCCCAAAAATAAATTAAAAATCTAACTTTTGCTTAACTTCTGTAAATATTTACAACAATCAATGCATTTGTGTAAGTTTAATATAAAATGTAAATTTTCACCAATTTATAGTTAATAACAGTCTCATGAAAAAAGGAAAAGAAAATAATTGATTGATTTATTTTACTAAAGATATGTATTTAGCATTTCTCCTTATTGTTTTTATTATATTTATTATCTGAGCTGGCTCGGCACCAAACACCGCGGACATAACGTAAAGCAACAACAACAACAGTTCGCCACAAAAACAGATCCCACCTTTTTACAGGTAAAGAGATTTATTTCCAAAATCCAGCAGATCTTAATCCTCAGAAAGACAAATATAGGAGGTGACTCAGCATTTAGCTGTTAGCTGTAGCTTTAGCTGAGTGACTGGACAAGGCCGACCCTGGAGGCCTCACCTGCAGTCGGTTCCTCTGCACCTGGTCGGTCAGTCTGGGCCTCCGAAGAGCCCGGCTCGTCCGGCGGCCAGCGGAGTTCCCCGCTTTCCACCTCGGCTCCGTCCGTCGGCTCCACCACGATGGAGGGAAGCCTCTTGGACAACTTTGGATACCTTTCATGGGTATCTGGGAAGAGCTGGTGGGAGCTTATGTAAGGTTAACTGAAGGCTTGTTATATTTACAGGGAGGGGACGAGGCGAGAGCGTCATTCACTGAGCTGCATGTGGAAGAACAACACTGTGGTAAAGATCGGATTAGCTGCTGAGATGAAAACTGCAGCAGATTAACATCTGGACTTGAAGCTGACCTGAAAACCTCCACAAGTTCAAATGAGTACATACTTTTTATTTTATTATTAAATTCTGAGTTGATCTGGGCCAGAATGATCACCTGCTCTTTAGGCCTCCATCAAGGAACAAGACATTGTTTTTCTATTTCTTGTTCTACATTTATATATTTGTTTTTTTTAATCTGGTTTCACAAAAAGCATCTCTACTGTCAGTCCCTTGAAGTCGAGCACAATATCGTACTGTTGGTGTATTTATAGGAAACAAATCCTTAATTATCAGGCAAATTGTTGAAAATGAAAATCATGTTGTATCGAAGGCTTAAAACTAACTAACCCTGACCGTAAGATCATTAATAAAGCATTTACTGAGCAAATAAATCGAGTAAAGTACGGACATTTCCCCATAGACTTCAATACAATCTGACTTTTTACGACCAGTGGAGTCGCCCCCTGATGGTCACGAGAGAGAATGAATACTTAAGGCTCCTCAGCTTTGGCTTCACTTTACAAACCCAGATTCTACATCCACTTTTAGAAACCGTCTCTTTTCACCTTTAAATAAATTGTCTTGATCTACAAATCAATAAAACTGTGCTTATCAGAACAACCAGCTGATTTGAGACTGAAAACACAACCAGCACAGAGAGAAAGCCGAGCTCTTCACCGAGACACATCAAATCTTAACAGCAGCAGATGATCGCCGGCTCTGCTGGGGAAAAACAAACACCACTTACTCCAACCAACAACGTCCTCAACCCACTTTTTACTCCTGCTCACTGCTCCGGTAACACAACACAGGGAAGAGCTCATCTAAACGCACAAACACACACACACACACCAGGAAGGATACTGTTCCCTGGTCTCCTGCTGCCCCGCTGAAGTCCTCCGTCCCGGGCTCCAGGGAGTTCATCACCTCAGTCATCCTGAAGGAGAACTGATCGATCAATGATACTGAACTATTGACAGGTTGATGCAGGACATCAGGTTCTTCTTCATTACTCTTATTTATCAGATATTCCTCTTGAAATTTTAAAAAGTGATGCTTTGGTATCACTTATTGAATGATTTTATTAAAGGTACAAACAAAAGCACTGTACAAATCCAGGATGATGAATAAAATTAGATATTTTGATCTTTGTTTTATTCCTGTATTTTTTATTTACAGGAATTATCCTGTCACAAAAATAAAATCTAAATGGTCCTGTGGCCTAAAATCAGACCTGAATCCTTTTTGGAGTGATATATAGTGGAGGGATATTAACAAATATTACACAAGTTCATCACAATCAATTTATTTTGTGATAAGATTGTGTATTGTTCCATCTCTTGTACAGACAGAGAAACAAAGAGTTGCAGAGGCTTTCCTGTCTCTGAACACCTGGATGTGTGATATCACCTGCTTAAAGGAACAGTGGCTGCAGAAAACATATTCCTAAGTCATAATAATAATAATAATAAAAATCCTATCACTACTTCGTACATTGAAAAAGCCGGTTGACAGTATCAGCCCTCCGCTCACTGGTGAAACGCGCTCTGCATGTGAGAAGTTATCAGAAACACCACTTTCCATACAGTCAGACCGGCAGTTGCTGTTGCCATGGGGACGAGCGATTGAGATTTTATGCCTCCGATTGTCTGAATAGTGCACTTTGCCTGAGAGCTGATTTTGGGGAGGTATTCATGTGTGCCAGGACGGGGCCGTGCTGTCGTGAGGCTTCTCAGTGAAACCTGGTATCTCTACTGCCCTTCACCCTCCGCGGCAAAGAGACAATACGGCCTTTATTCCCCATCTGAGGCTGCCATTGTTCCCCCTGTGCGGCCGCTCCATGCCGGCCTTACATCCGGCTCTGCTGCTCAGAAGGTATCAACTGGAGAGGAGGCCCCCGGAGCCCGGCACATGATTTCAGAAAAATGCTTTCGCTCTGCAGTGATGTGGAGCGTAACAGACGAAAGAATTTAAATGTTGATTCCAGGCGTGACATTTCAGTCGTGACTTTTTTTTTTGCACTTCAGCTGAATAATAATGCCTTATTTGAGTTATTAGGTATGAGGAAGTTTACCCATGTGTTAAAGTCTGACTGTTTACAGGAAACTGCTTCACTTCTGCCCGAGCAGATAAATGAAACCTTAAGATGCTCGTCTTTTTGTGGTTGCTCTGAGCAGGGCCAACGTTTCTGGCTGGGTCGAGATGAAGCAGCAACTTGTGATTTAATTTCTTGAATTTTATGTAAACTATAATGTAAAAGCTCCAGTTTGCACAACCCATTTTATTTTGAATTATCTCACCCTCTTTAAGAGTAATCAGATGCAAGCTGGGCTGAAGAGATCCTGTTACTGATCTTGTTGGCTGTTACTTGATTACAGCGTTGAATTTCTGTTAAATCGTAAAAATAAAAATTAATCTTGGTCATCTCAAAAGCAAAGAATCCTGCAAACTGTTTTTAAATACAGTTTCATGTTCTGACTTGTATAAAATGTCCAACTTAACAGCAGAAGCCAGTTAGCAAACAGTTACATTTCCATAATGGTTGTAGATAAACAAGATAAAACAAAAGTCATGTTTATGTCCATCTGATTAGTCCAAGTCTCTTTTAGCTCTGTGTTTGGTCTCCACCAGTTCAAGAAAACATCAGGTTTTTCAGCCACTAATGTTGCTAATTCATTTGCCACGTTCACCAGAGTACTGTGGCTGAAAATTAGTATCTTAAAGCACTTATATTGCAATTTTATGCACAAAGTCTATGTTGGCTGGATGCAGCAACTTCTACACTGGATTCCTTCAAAGACATTACACAAAAAAACAAACAAACAAAAAACAACCAGGACCTCCAGTTTTTGTATCTTTATGCAATGTTTCCTAAAAAGTTTAACTATTCCTTTGAGCAAAAGTAGAAGTTTAAGGAGGTAAAATTTACTTCAAAATACAATGAGTAAAAGTTCTTGATTTTAGAAAGTGAAAAGATCTAGTCTATCTTTTCTCAGAAAAATGATTTATTTCAAATTTAAGATGAAAAATTAGACAAACTTTCTCATTTTAGAGGCTCTGACCTTCAAATATCAGGAATAATTAAATATTTTGAACCATCAAATCAAAATGCTAAACTCTTCAGTTACTTTTATGTTGACTGAATTGGTCAACAATCTGTGTTCATTAACATCTGCCAAAGTATTTCTGCGCCTTGTACAGACTTCACAGTCAGTCTCAGGAAATTTTAACAAGAATTTCCGACTGTATTTAAACTAGTTAGACTAAGAAATTGTCAGCAGGTTAATCCATAATATAATTAAAATAAAATGTAGAAGCCAAATATAGACAGAGGCACCCTGATGTACTGAGAAATCACTCTGCTGGTATTAAATAGAGACTTCAGCTTGCAGTTAGATTCTTGCACCCACCAGAGTTTTGTAGAAATCAGTTTTACCAATAAAAACACACTCAAAATCTCCATCTGAGTCCTGAGCTCGCAGCCCTCCCGTCCTTTTGACAGAGTTACATCTGGATTGTGAAATTCTTTCTTCTTCTCTGTCCATCATGACATTCAACATGGTGGATTCTGTCCATTTAAAGGAGCAGCAGTTCCCCAGAAACATTAAATCCTCCAGCACCAACAGACAATCAGCTTTTTTCTTTTTCTTTTTTCAGATACAGGGAATCGAACTGCAGGAATGGCCGCTGCACCCGCTCCCCTCATGTCACTGCTTCTCTTCAAACACTATTTTTTTTTTCATCTCTGCTACTAAATCAGCCTCAGCAGCAGGAGCAGCTCCGCCACCTCCTCAAAAGCAGGAGCATCAGATAAATCCAGGAACTTTTTAACTTCCCAGGGACATAAAAAAAAAAAAAAAAATCCAATAAATTATGAAAAATAGTGATATTCTTCTTTACTTACCAGGCAGCCTTGTAAAAAAGGTCCCACTGCTGTTCCTGGTTGCAGTTAAATCTGATTTCTCTGTTCTCTTCTGTGCTTGTTGCCCCAATTTACATTTCCTGTTCTATTTTTTTTTGAGTCAGATGCACTCAGTTGGTGATCTAATTGCACAGTAACTTATTTCCTCTGCATTTTAAATATAGGCAGTCTTAAAAAAAATGTCCACACTGTGCAGGTTTGGAGCACAAGTTCACCTGCCTGTGCTCACACAACAGGTAGCCAGTTTAGTAGAAGGAGGGAGGGCGGCTGGGGGTACTATTAATAGATTTAAATACCAGTATATATAAAAACACAGCTTCTGCTACACCTACACTTACACACACTATACAGGCTGATCAGTCTTTGTGCACACAATCCCACACACTGAAGGCATCAGCAGCGCACAAAATCTCAAGGTAAAGAAAAAACCTAACCAAACAGGTTTAATGAATTTCCCTGAAGCTCAAAGATCCAGTTTTTAAATGCGAAAGTGAGCAATTATTCAGTTACTTTCATTAGAGAAAAAAAATAAAAAAAAATAAAAAAAAATGAAAGAAAGAATAAAATCATATTGTAGTGGAGTGTTGGAGATGAAGGATGGAGGTGTTTCTGTCTTTCCAGTGTGGGAATAAAAGCTCCGTACCTGTCTGCGGGCTGATCCAGAGTCTCAGAGCAGGAAGGTGTCCGTCCTCCGCTGCTTCATCACACTGATGCTGCTGCTGAGGATGATGAGGCTGATGGTGATGATGAGGATGATGATGATGATGATGATGATGAGGATGATGATGATGATGATGTTGTGGCTGTTGTGGGCGCGCGGGGCTACCGGTGAAGTTGCCGCTCGCAGCCAAGTGTTTCGAGCCTGCGCAGTGGAGCGGGACCGGCGCTGCCTTCCATGACTATCGGAAACTTTCCTTTAGAAGATGGAGGGGCGTTACCATGAAGGTTTAAATGAAGGGGGACAGTTTTTTCTTCTTCTTCTTCAGTATTGATAGTTATAGGGGATAAATATTTATGTACTATTATTTATGTCTTTTATCTGTTTTGATTGTTTTTATATTCTATTCATTTATGAACATGGATTTCTTAAACTTACTTGGAAGTAACATTATTCGTGTGTAAAAAGTTAACATCGCTAAAACTGGGGCAGAAAATTTTGTAAAGTTATTTTTAATTTCATTTCTAAACTAACCGGTAAATCCTGGGTGTATAATTTACGGGTAGTACCTGAAGGCGTCGCCTAATCAGCAGCGACCGTCCAGCCGTTAACTTTGTGACTGAAAACGTTGGCGGCAAAACTTTGTCGGGTAATCTTAACACGTTTTTTACACCCGAACATTTAAATTTATAGACCAGTGAAGATGTTTCGTCTGTTAATATTTTCTATTATAACGTTTAAGTTCCGTCAACGAGAGTTTCCTTCAATGCTAACCGTCCAACTACAGCAAAGCCCTTTAAGCTAGCAGCGAGGCGCCGTAAAATGACGTCATCACAGGGAAAATTGGTTGAAAGCGTCTTAATGCTAACGCTAATGCTAAGTATCGATAAGCAAATGTGCTTAAAATATCAAAATAAAAACAGGATGGTTGAAAAATGGCTCCCGGTTACATAATATGTTACTGTTATTTATCCTGTAACTTTAATTAATTTAAATTTACATAAAAATCCAATTTATCTGCTTTGATTTCAGCTCTGAGTTCGAATGAAACGAGAACAAACAAATAAAAAACCTTTAAAAGCCGAAAAAGTAGTTCAAGTAGTTCGATGTTATGGCTACCTGTCCAGGTTGGCCCCGCCCTCGTCCGGAGCGTTGGCTGGGATTGGCTCCTCCACCCCCGTGACCCGGAAACGGATTAGCGGTAGAAGATGAATGAATGAGAAGGAGCGATATCGTGTCAAATTCAGGCCTGTTTCTATTATCAATCATACAAACCTATGACAAGAACAATATGATGAATATTTAGAGGATGAAATAAAATATCAATTTGTAGCAATGCTCGCAAATGGGGTGTAGTAAAAAGTAGATATTCCTCTGAAATGTAGTGGATTCGAAATATAAAATGGCATTAAATCCATTCGAGTATTGGTGTATGTTCTTACTATAGACCACTGTATATGAGGAAATATTCAATTTTTTTCACTAAGCAGGCACAGAAAAGTTTCACAATATAGATAATTAGCATTTATTTTTTGTTTATTGTGTCCTATGAACACAGAAAGAGTACAACTATGCTTGTGAACTGTGTCTCCCTCTAGTGTGTGAACACATGTGTTGAAGCTTCAGTGTCAACATTGTGTTGTCAGGAAATGATAAACATAGGTTCAATATTTCTCTGATCAATATCATATCGAAAAAGAAAAACTTTAGCTCTAATAAATATGTTTTATTTTTAAAATTTTGATCGATTATGATCTACTCATTTCCTTAAATTCAATAAAACTGATGAAGTAGGAGAAAAAAAAAACAGTCTGCTTTTGACATATGAAAAAGCTTTATCACCACAGCCTGAAAACATAAATCTGTCATCATCACGTTCAGACATATTGTTGATATATTAATTTATTTATTGGGTATATCTTTGCAAACATGGTGAGTTAAAGCCTTTTAGAATAGAAACAGGAGCAGTAATCAAGTAAAACTCCAGAGTTCATTAAAAGCTATTTACACAGCCACTGTTCCCATTTTGTACAGTAATATTGAAAGAAAACATGATATAGTAATTTTATTGTAGCAAATTAGGCTCTAAGTAGCAAAGTATTACTAAAAATATAGTTGCAGCATTACATTTTCTTCTTTGATCACAAGCAGTTCATTTCAGCTCTACATTACTATTGTGTCTTTACATTTTAGCTACAGCAACGAGAATATCTTGGTGATACACATATATATTAATTTTTCTAACATGACTGCTGTATTGAAGGTCTTATCGCCCATCAACATTCCAGTGAAATTACAGTAAAAATATTTTGTGATATCAGTAACATTTTTGCACCAACTATTCTTAAGATCAAACGCACTGGGTGTCATTGTGCGATCATTAAAAAGCAAGTAACCCCAAAATTGTAGAATTGTTATTTAAAAACTATGGAGTGAGAAAGTTAATAAGATTTGATAGGCAAAAGACATGGTTTACTTTAGTTCTGTACCATAAGCAAATATATTAGGTGAAGCTGTGTCATAACTTGCAGTAAGGGCACACAGCTTACTAACAGATTGACTGGCTTTTTTGAGTTACATGAATTTGTCTCTTTATAGGTCAACAACATGCAGCCAGAGGTCGAAGTTAACACCTGACCCCAACAAATTTGATCCTATGACAATGGTAAATCCAATTGCCGTCATGTTTTCTCTTTTCTATCTCGCTTTCCTCTTACATGACAGTGACCAGTGAATTGTACTGTATCTTTAGACATAGTTGACATCAAGTTTCATGATAGCAGCTTCACTTCTCAGCTCCATCAAAAAACCTCATTTTTTCAGAGTGCACAGAGTCTCTCAGTCGCTGTATGGATGAGGCCGTCTCGCCTGAGATGGGCTCGGAAGTGCGTGTAATTTGTTTAGTTATAACAATTGTTTCTTTGGTTTCACTTATTTCAGCCGATGTTCCCCTTACAAAGTGCTTCCCAAGGAATGATTTCTTGCTGCTTTGTGAATCTTCAACCGTCTGCGATGCAGCTTTGCTAGCCTCTGATTCCAGAGGAAGGCCTCCAGGTGATTGAACTTGAATAGAGGTCACTAACTTGGCATGCTGTGCCTCAGGGGTTGCTTGTATATTTGATGTAATGACATGTATTTTTCCAGATTCCAGTCTGAGTGTATCCTCTGATGAAGATGAAACTCCAGATGACAGAATGGTGATTTTCTCAGGCAAGTTGGGCTCAACTGAGATGAGTCCAGTACTTGTGGTGGAGGTAATGATGTTACTATGTATCTCTTCAAACCCAGCAGGTACATCAGGACCGGTGTATTTAACAGTAACCTTGGTTGGAGAAGATGATGACAGACCAACGTGCTCACTCGTCATTGCAGAGCTGATATCCGCAAAGGCATCAGATGACTGGACAGAACAGGTGGGACTCATTTCCTCATCCCCTGTGTCCCCCGCTGGGCTTTTTTCATCTTTCTGTTGGTCTTTTTCAGAAACCTTGGCAGGTTCGGATGGGGAGGTAAGACCAAACTTAGGGAATTTGAACCACCCTGTCCTCTCAGGACTTTTGGTAGTATCTTGCTTTTTATTTGTTTCAGTATCTTTTGCCTCTAACTCCATTTCAGTGGGTTTTGCTGTTTTTTGAACTGCCTTGGAGGTATCAAGATTTTCTTCCTCTTGTTCTATTTGTGGAACATCAAACTCAACGTCAATGTTCTTGAAAATCTCACCAAGTGATGTTAAAGTTAACTTTGGTGACTTAGTCTCCTCTTGGGTCTTCATGTCCATTTTCAGCTGATCTTCCTCTTCTGGGACATGTTCGTCTTCAGGCTTTCTTGAAAAACTCAGCTTTGGCATTTTAAAAGATGGCAGTTTGAATTTACTCGGAGAGACAAGACCCGTACCATCAGTCTCAGTCTTTTGTGTTTCAGAATCTAATGTTGCTGTTTTAGACACATCAGTTTTAATTATAATACTTGGACCTTTGATGCGGACAGCAACATCCTCCTTAGGTTCAGCTGCAATAGTTTCAGCAGACAATGCTGCATCAGATCCTTCTACACTAACACCTCCTAATTTTGCCATTTTTATTGTCGGCATTTTGAATTTTAATGGTGATCCTCCAGAATCTTTTGACTTTGCTTCAGTTTCCACACTGGCTGAAGATTCTTTGGTATGAACTTCTGGGAGCTTAACCGCTGCTTTAACTTCTGGCAGTGTGACGTCCACATCCTGCTGTAATACTTTTAAATCAGCTTCAGGTCCTTTAGCTTTTGGGAGTGTAATGCCAAACCTTGGTATTTTAAATTTGCTTCCCTGTACATCTTGTTGGAGCTCAGGAGCTTTCATTTCCACTGCAGGCTGTTTGACCTTTACTTCTCCCTCTGGAAGGGAAACTTCAACTTGTGGGGGCTCAGCACTAACCTCAGGTACCGTCTTTGAGAAAGAAAATCTAGGTAATGAAAATTTATTTTTTTTCAAGTTTGCATCAAGTTCTTCAACAGGTAGCTCTTCATCTTGTGGTACACAGACTTCTGCTCTGGCCTCTGGAGTTTTAACATCAACTTTGGGTGTTTCAAGGTTTTCATCAATATCAGAGACTTTATCACCCGTCTTTGAAAATGAAAATTTTGGAAATGTCCAGTTTGGTTGTTTTGACTTAGCTTCAACCTCAACTAAAGGCGTATCTGGCACTGAAATGGCACCTTCAGCTTTTTTGACTTCAACACTAGGCAATGCGACTTCAGCTTTAGCCCCCTGTAGTGTAACATCTGCACCTTTTGTTGATAAAGTTAAATCAATTTCAGGTCCTTTAATTTTGGGCTTTGAGATCCCAAAATGTGGCATTTTAAACTTGCTTCCTGATCCCTCAGTTTCAATTCCTTTAGCTTTTACATCAACAGACTTGCCTTCAATGTCAATGCTGTGTGCTGTCACATCTACTTGCATCTTTGCACCATCAATTTCAATGTCTTTGTCCACATCTGGTACTTGCACACTGACCTTTGGAGTTGTAGCGCCAAATTTGGGTAATGTAAAAGTTGGCATTTTAAGTTTTGATGGTGATGCTTCTGCATGACCTTTTTGAGCTTCAACCTCAGGGGTCTTGATTTCCACTTTTGGAGTCAGTTGCTTTGTTTTAACATCTGGCATTTGAACTTCAGCTTTGGTTTCAGGGAGTGTGACATCTATATTTTTCTTTGATAAGCTTAAATCAATTTCAGGGCCTTTTACTTTTGGCATTGAGATGCCAAACCTTTGCATTTTAAACTTGTTTTCTTGCCCATCTAATTCTATTTCACTTTCTGTTGGCTTCAACTCCACTGCAGGTGGTTTGACTTTCACATTTCCCTCTGGAAGGGAAACAGCAGCTTCTGGGATACTGAGATCAACTTCAAGCTCTTTTGTACTTTGCTTTGAAAATGAAAATTTGGGTAATGAAAATCTTGGTTTTTTCAATGTGGTATCAATGTCTGTAGAAGGCGCCCCCTCTACTGAAATACTTGCGGATATGTTTGCGTCAATATCTGGAGGATGTATTTCTGTTTTGGTCTCTGGTAGTGCAACATCTACTTTTGGAGTATCAAGGTTGACATCAGCTTCGGGGCCTTCAATGCTTGTCTTTGAAAATGAAAATTTTGGCAATGTCCAACTTGTCTTTTTTGCGTTTTTATCACCCTCTGCAATCTGTGCCTCAGAGGCTGAAAGGGACACTACAGGCTCTTTGACCTCAATATCAGGAAGTTTGACTGCAGCTTTCACTTCTGGTAATTTTAAATCTGCTCCATCCACTTCAGGCACTTCCACACTGATCTGTGGAGAAGTAGTTCCAAATTTGGGTAATTTAAATGTTGGCATTTTAAACTTAGATGGTGATCCTTCAACATCACTGGACTGAACTTCAATTCCAGAAGCTTCAATCTCCACTTTGACCGACGGTTCCTGTAGCTCAACCCCAGGGAGCTGGACATCAGCCTTGGCTTCTGGTATTGTCACATCTACATCCTTCTTTGATACGCTTAAATCAATTTGAGGCCCTTTGACATGAGGTGTAGAAAAGCCAAGACTTGGGAGTTTAAACTTGCTCCCTTTTCCTTCACGTTCAGTTCCAGTCGTTTTTATATCTATTGAGGGTCCTTGAGTGTCGATGCTGGGTGCTGCAATGGTCACTGCAAGAATCTCTTCTTCACCGTCAATTTTGAGGTTTTTGTCTGTAACAGGCACTTCTACAGTGGAACTCGGACTGCTAACTCCAAATTTTGGTAATTTGAATGATGGCATCTTAAATTTTGATGGTGATGTCTCCTTTCCGCTAACTTTGACCTCAGGAATTTTGACTTCTACTTCAGCAGAGGGTTTTTTCAGTTCTACATCAGGAAGTTCAATTTTACCTTTGGCTTCTGGAAGTGTCATTTCTACATCCTTCTTTGATACGCTTAAATCAATTTCAGGCCCTTTGACATGAGGTGGAGAAAAGCCGAGACTTGGGAGTTTAAACTTGCTCCCTTTTCCTTCACGTTCAGTTCCAGTCATTTTTATATCTATTGAGGGTCCTTGAGTGTCGATGCTGGGTGCTGCAATAGTCACTGCAAGAATCTCTTCATCACCATCGATTTTGAGGTTTTTCTCTGTAACAGGCACTTCTACAGTGGAACTTGGACTGCTAACTCCAAATTTTGGTAATTTGAAAGTTGGCATTTTAAATTTTGATGGTGATGTCTCCTTTCCACTAACTTTGACCTCAGGAGTTTTCATTTCCACTTCAGCAGAAGGTCCTTTAATTTTAACATCGGGGAGTTGGACTTCAGCTTTGGCTTCTGGTAGCGTCACATCTACATCTGGCTTTGATAAACTTAAATCGATTTCAGGCCCTGATACCTTTGGCATTGAAATTCCAAACTTTGGCATTTTAAACTTTTTTCCTTGCTCGTCAACTTCTGCTTCACCCTCTGGTGGTTTCAGTCCCACCTCCCCTCCTTTAACTTCCACTTTTACCTCTGGGATTTCAACGTGAACATCCTGTGGGCTCGCAACAACCTCAGGGCTCTTAATGTTTGGTTTTGAGAAAGAAAACTTGGGCAGTGAAAACCTTGTTTTTTTCAGTTTGGCATCCACCTCAACAGCAGGCTGTTGCTCTATAACAACAGCCCCCGAAGGCGCCTTGACTTCTGGCAGCGAGAGCTCTGCTTTAACATCTGGTACATCAACTTCTATGTGTGGCTCAGGCATCTGAATTTTAGCACCATCAATTTTTATTTCTTTGTCGGCATCTGGTAATTCAGCACTGATGTTTGGAGTAGCGACTCCAAATTTGGGGAAATTGAACGTTGGCAGTTTAAATTTTGAAGGTGATCCTTTTGAGCTGCTTAACTGAGCTTGAATCTCAGGAGCATTAACTTCTACTTTAGCAGAATGTTCCTTTAGTTCAACAGCCGGTAGATTGACTTCTGCTGTGCCTTCTGGTAGTGTGATGTCAACATCTTTCTTGGATGAGCTTAAATCAATTTCCGGTCCTTTTACTTTTGGCATTGACATTCCAAATTTAGGAATTTTAAATTTGCCCCCTTTTCCATCAAATTCAGGTTTTTTAACTTCCACCTTTGCTTCTGGAATAGAAACATCTACATTTCCAAGATTAACATCAATTTCAGGACCTTGGGGGAGTTTCGCCTCAGCCTTAGCCTCTGGTAATTTGACATCTACATCTTTCTTGGATAAGCTCAAATCAATGTCAGGGCCTTTTGGCAATGTGATTCCAAACTTTGGCATTTTAAACTTGATTCCTTTTCCCTCACCTTCTTTTCCTGTCATTTTGACATCAAGAGATGGACCCTCAATATCAACACTTGGTGCTGCAATCTCAGCTGTGGTGCTGTGCTCAGGTATTTCCAACCCAGCTCCATCAACTTTAATGTCTTTTTCCAAATTAGGTACCTCTGCACTGATATGTGCAGTGCCAGCTCCAAATTTAGGTAATTTGAATGTTGGCAGTTTAAATTTTGATGGTGATCCTTCCACGTGACCTAACTGAGCTTTCATCTCTGAATCTTTAAATTCCACTTTAGCAGAAGGGTCTTTGAGTTCAACATCAGGGAGTTTGACTTCAGCTTTGCCCTCTGGAAGTGTCACATCCACACCTTTCTTTGGTAAGCTGAAATCAATTTCGGGTCCTTTTACTTTTGGCATTGACATTTCAAACTTCGGCAATTCAAACCTGCTTCCTTGCCCATCAGTTTCTACTTCAACCTTGGGCTTCACATCCAGAGCAGTTTTAGGAGCTTCTGGAAGTTTGACTTCAGCTTTAGCCTTTGGGACTTCTATCTTAGCTTCTGGAATTGAAACATCTACTTTTCCAAGATTGCCTTCTGGAAGATGGACATCAGCTTTAACTCCTGGAACTTCCATTTTAGCCTTTGGAATTGAGACATCTACTTCTCCAAGATCCAACTCTGGAAGTTTGACACCAACTTTAGCCTCTGGTAATGTTACATCTACATCTTTCTGTGACAGGCTTAAATCAATTTTGGGCCCTTTCACCTTTGGCATGGAGAACCCAAAATGCGGCATTTTAAACTTACTTCCTTTTCCCTCGTGTTCCATTTCTGTGGTTTTCAAATCTATTGAAGGACCCTCAATGTCAATGTCGGGAGCTTCAGTGTTGATAGCAGCCCCGTCATCAGGTATTTTAATGTCAGATCCATCAATTTTGACATCTCTGTCCATATCAGGTATTTCTGCAGAGACTTTTGGAGTACTAACTCCAAATTTTGGTAGCTTGAATGTTGGCATCTTAAATTTTGATGGTGATCCTTCAATACTCTCTTGGTGAATGGCAACCTCTGGGGCTTTGACCTCTACTTTAATCCCAGCTTCTGTGTGTTCAACATCAGGAAGTTTGATATCTGCTTGAGGTAATGTCACATCTATATCTTTCTTTGGTAAGCTCAAATCTGTTTCTGGGCGCTTTACTTTTGGTATTGATATTCCAAATTTTGGCATTTTGAACTTGCTTCCTTTCCCGTCAAGTTCAGCGGCTGTTGTTTTTACTTCAAGAGATGGAGTTTCAACGTCAATTTTGGGGGGTTTAATGTCAACTACAACACCGTCAGGTGATTTCAGCTGTGTTTCAGGAAGTTGAATATCTTTGCTTTTGCTGGATACTTCAATATTTACATTTGGGGTAGAGGCTCCAAATTTGGGTAGTTTGAAAGTTGGCATTTTGAATTTTGATGGGGAACCTTCTGCATCCTTCTCTGTTCCTTTAATCTCAGGATCTTTAATTTCCACTTTAACAGAGGGTTCTTTTAGTTCAACATCAGGGAGGTTGACT
Source organism: Remorina albescens (assembly GCA_034769265.1). NCBI lineage: Eukaryota > Metazoa > Chordata > Actinopteri > Carangiformes > Echeneidae > Remorina > Remorina albescens. The sequence goes on from CM068488.1 coordinate 1,969,006, forward strand.
TCTGCTTTGGCTTCTGGGAGAGTCAGGTCTACTTCTTTCTTTGATAAGCTTAAGTCAAATTCAGGGCCTTTTACTTTTGGCATTGTAATGCCCAGCTTTGGCATTTTAAACTTACTACCTTGTCCATCAGCTTCACCTTCAATCTGCAAAGATTTGATTTCCAACCCTGGCTTTTTGACCTCTAGCTTCTTTTCTGGAATAGAGACATCTACACTTCCAAGAGTAACATCAACATCAGGGACATCTGGGAGTTTGACATCAGCTTTAGCCTCTGGTAGTGTGACATCTACATCTTTTTTGGACATGCTTAAATCAAATTCAGGTCCTTTTATTTTTGGCACTTTAATACCAAACTTTGGCATCTTGAATTTACTTCTTTCTCCATCAAGTTCAACTTCAGTCTGCAAAGGTTGTATTTCCAGTTCTGGTTTTTCAACTTCTATTTTCTTCCCTGGAATATCGAATTCTCCACTTCCAAGAGTAACATCAATGTCAGGAACATCCGGGAGTTTGACATCAGCTTTAGCCTCTGGTAGTGTGACATCCACATCCTTCTTTGAAAAGCTTAAATCAAATTCAGGTCCTTTTATTTTTGGCATTTTGACACCAAACTTTGGCATTTTAAATTTGCTTCCTGCAACTTCAGCTTCAGTCTGCAAAGGTTTGATGTCCAGCTCTGGTTTTTCAACTTCTATCTTCATCTCAGGAATAGAAATATCTGCTTTACCGAGATCAATGTCAACCTTTGGGACATCTGGAAGTTCGATCCCAGCCTTAGCCTCAGGCAGTGTGACATCTACATCTTTTTTGGAGATGCTTAAATCAAATTCAGGCCCTTTTATTTTTGGCATTTTGACACCAAACTTTGGCATTTTAAATTTGCTTCCTTGTCCATCAAGTTCAACTTCAGTCTGCAGAGATTTGATTTCAAGCTCTGGTTTTTCAACCTCTATTTTCTTCCCTGGAATCTCGAAATCTCCACTTCCAAGAGTAACATCAACGTCAGGAGCATCAGGGAATTTGACATCAGCTTTAGCTTCTGGAAGTGTGACATCTACATCCTTCTTTGAAAAGCTTAAATCAAATTCGGGCCCTCTTATTTTTGGCATTTTAATTCCAAACTTTGGCATCTTGAATTTGCTTCCTGCCACTTCAGCTTCTGTCTGCAAAGGTTTGATGTCCAGCTCTGGTTTTTCAGCTTCTATCTTCATCTCAGGAATAGAAATGTCTGCTTTACCAAGATCAATGTCAACCTTTGGGGCATCTGGAAGTTTGATCCCAGCCTTAGCCTCAGGCAGTGTGACATCTACATCTTTTTTGGACATGCTTAAATCAAATTCAGGTCCTTTTATTTTTGGCACTTTAATACCAAACTTTGGCATCTTGAATTTACTTCTTTCTCCATCAAGTTCAACTTCAGTCTGCAAAGGTTTGATGTCCAGCTCTGGTTTTTTAACTTCTATCTTCATCTCAGGAATAGAAATATCTGCTTTACCAAGATCAATGTCAACCTTTGGGGCATCTGGAAGTTTGATCCCAGCCTTAGCCTCAGGCAGTGTGACATCTACATCTTTTTTGGACATGCTTAAATCAAATTCAGGTCCTCTTATTTTTGGCATTTTAATTCCAAACTTTGGCATTTTAAATTTGTTTCCTTGTCCATCAAGTTCAACTTCAGTCTGCAGGGGTTTGATTTCTAGCTCTGGTTTTTCAACCTCTATTTTCTTCCCTGGAATCTCGAATTCTCCACTTCCAAGAGTAACATCAACGTCAGGAACATCCGGGAGTTTGACATCAACTTTAGCCTCTGGTAGTGTGACATCTACATCCTTCTTTGAAAAGCTTAAATCAAATTCAGGTCCTTTTATTTTTGGCACTTTAATACCAAACTTTGGCATCTTGAATTTACTTCTTTCTCCATCAAGTTCAACTTCAGTCTGCAGGGGTTTGATTTCTAGCTCTGGTTTTTCAACCTCTATTTTCTTCCCTGGAATCTCGAATTCTCCACTTCCAAGAGTAACATCAACGTCAGGAACATCCGGGAGTTTGACATCAACTTTAGCCTCTGGTAGTGTGACATCTACATCCTTCTTTGAAAAGCTTAAATCAAATTCAGGTCCTTTTATTTTTGGCATTTTGACACCAAACTTTGGCATTTTAAATTTGCTTCCTTGTCCATCAAGTTCAACTTCAGTCTGCAGAGATTTGATTTCTAGCTCTGGTTTTTCAACCTCTATTTTCTTCCCTGGAATCTCAAATTCTCCACTTCCAAGAGTAACATCAACCTCAGGAGCATCAGGGAGTTTGATCCTACCTTTGGTTTCTGGTAGTGCGACATCTACATCTTTTTTGGAGATGCTTAAATCAAATTCAGGTCCTTTTATTTTTGGCATTTTGACACCAAACTTTGGCATTTTAAATTTGCTTCCTTGTCCATCAAGTTCAACTTCAGTCTGCAGAGATTTGATTTCTAGCTCTGGTTTTTCAACCTCTATTTTCTTCCCTGGAATATCGAATTCTCCACTTCCAAGAGTAACATCAACGTCAGGAGCATCAGGGAATTTGACATCAGCTTCAGCTTCTGGAAGTGTGACATCTACGTCCTTCTTTGAAAAGCTTAAATCAAATTCGGGCCCTCTTATTTTTGGCATTTTAATTCCAAACTTTGGCATCTTGAATTTGCTTCCTGCCACTTCAGCTTCAGTCTGTAAAGGTTTGATGTCCAGTTCTGGTTTTTCAGCTTCTATCTTCATCTCAGGAATAGAAATGTCTGCTTTACCAAGATCAATGTCAACCTTTGGGGCATCTGGAAGTTTGATCCCAGCCTTAGCCTCAGGCAGTGTGACATCTACATCTTTTTTGGACATGCTTAAATCAAATTCAGGTCCTTTTATTTTTGGCATTTTGACACCAAACTTTGGCATTTTAAATTTGCTTCCTGCAACTTCAGCTCCAGCCTGCAAAGGTTTGATTTCTAGCTCTGGTTTTTCAACCTCTATTTTCTTCCCTGAAATCTCGAAATCTGCACTTCCAAGAGTAGCATCAACGTCAGGAGCAGCTGGGAGATTGACAGCTTTAGCTTCTGGAAGTGTGACATCTACGTCCTTCTTTGACAATGTTAAATCGAATTCGGGTCCTTTTATTTTTGGCATTTTAATTCCAAACTTTGGCATCTTGAATTTGCTTCCTTGTCCATCGAGTTCAACTTCAGTCTGCAGAGTTTTGAATTCTAGCTCTGGTTTTTCAACCTCTATCTTTTTCTCTGGAGTTGAAATACCTGTGTTCTTGAGACTAACATCAAACTCAGGGGCGTGAGGGAGTTTAATCCCAGCTTTGGCTTCTGGAAGTGTCACATCCACATCTTTCTTTGATAAACTGAGGTCAACTTCAGGTCCTTTTACTTTTGGCATTCTGATTTTACCCTCAGTCACATTGATTTCCAGTTCAGGCTTTTTGACCTCAACATCTATATTTGCCAGTTTAGGATCGATGTCTTGGGCTTCGGGGAGTTTCCCATTAGTTTTACATTCTGGTGGAGTAACATCTACACTTTTCTTGGACAAGCGCAAATCATATTCATGTCCTTTTATTTTTGGCATTTTAATACCAAGCTTGGGCATCTTGAACTTGCTTCCTTGTCCATCAAGTTCCCCTTCAGTCTGCAAAGATTTAGTTTCCAGATCAGGTTTGTCAACTTCCATCTTTCGCTCAGAAATGGAAACATCTACTTTTCCAAGACTAATGTCAGTCTCAGGGGCTGCTGGTAGTTTCACCTCTGCTTTAGCCTCTGGTGATGTGTCATCCTTTTTTGAAAGGCTTACATCAAATTTAGGGCCCTTCACCTTTGGCATTGTGACTTTGCTACCTTGTCCTTCTCTTTCAAGCATTTTTATACCTGCCCCATCAATGCTTATACCCTTACCAGCCTCGGGCACATTAACACTGATATCTGGAGTGACTCCAAATTTAGCAAGTTTGATTGTATGTTTCTCAGCTTCAACTTCTTTTAGTTCACCCGTGATCTCTGGGATTGAGACGTCTGCCTTTAGTCCTTTAGCATCAAGATCAACACCAAAACCTGTAAGCTTAATGCCACCACTCTTTTTGGCTGGTGAACCACCAGCTGAATCGATGTATTCAAAACTGTCGCTTTCAGGCACTTTGACATCAGTTATGACTCCTTCAGTGTGTCCCGTGCCTTTCTTTGTTTGAGTTTTTGATGTCACTTCTTGATGCAATATGGTCCTCTCTCCTTTAATTGTATAACCTTTTTGCCCCAAGATAGCTTGTTTTGGTAATTCAACTCCAAGATCAGGGACTCTTATGTCTGGTTTTGAAATCCCAAAAGTGGTCGTTACTTTTGTCTTCTTTCTCTGTTCCTGAAGCATGGTTTCTTCTTTTGCGCTTTCTTTTCCGGGTATTATAATATCTTCACGTTTATAGATCTCAGTTTTCATCTCTACGTCACTTTGCATTGGCATTGAACCGTAGGCTTTATCAGGTTTTTTATAATCTACTTTGGTCTCAGTTAAAAGTTCATCTGAGGGTAAATCAGCAGCTGTGATGTTTGGTAGTTTGATTGTTGTCTTGGAGATTTCTGTGGGGGCAGTTATGTCAAACTTAGTGAAATGTGCCTCATGTTTTGTTTTTGTATCTACAACTTTAGTTGGTGTTTTCACAGATATTCTCTGTGCATTCGCATCTATCACAGTAATTTCTTCAGGAATAGGTATTCCAGATGTGTCAACCTTTGGCAGCTTAAAACCAGGCAATTTAGAGACTGCCTCTTTCACACTGTCAACATCAATTAACAGTTGTACAGTTTCAGACTGGTTATCTTCACAATGTCCTGTCGCAATAGCTTTAGGGGCTTTAATTCGTTTGCCTTTGGTCTTCACAGTCTTGTCCTCCATGCCTGGAATCTCAATGTCTTCACGTTTGGGAAGTTGTGTCCTGGAAAGATTGCTTTTTGACAGTTTGTCATAAGGATCGTCTTTCATCTCTGTACCTTCACTTTTAAGCTGCTTCATCATAGCTTGGCGTTCTTCAACATTTTCAGTTGTTTTTTGGATAATTTCCTCAGTTGCAATATCACTCAGGGTTACTTTAGGCAGCTTGAACACTTCACCTGCCTTTTTTTCTTGTTTTTGTTTTCTGTCCTTGTCTTTCTTTGCTTTTTCTTCACTTTTCTTTGGAGATTTCTGTATAATTGTTGCATCAGAAATGCTGAGTTCCACCTTCGGCACATTCATTTCCGTCTGTGTTGTCACCAACTTTGCCCTTGAACTCTCGCTGCTGATTATTTGGGTGTTTGCTTCAAATGGTAGCTGATCTTCTTGTAGCTCTTTTTGCAACTCAAAACCTGGGCTGACATCAGATTTTTGATTTTGAGGCTGATCTGCTTTTTCAATACTTGCCCCCAGTGTTTTCAACCTTTTTGGTGAGGCTTTTTCTTTGGCGTCTTTCTTGGGAGATTTATCCTTTCCCAAAATTTTAAATTTTAATTCAGATGTCTCTTTCTTTTTCTTCTCCGTGGGAGACTTTGGACCAGAGGATTTTTCTTGATCAGCCAGAGCCACAGTTAGATCTGTTGTTTTCAAGGTGCTGTCGATACTGATGAGTTCCACCTTGTGTTGAACTGATTGAGGTTCCATCAATTTTTGCTCACTTTGCTCAAGTCTTAACTCGTCCACTTTCAGATCTTCCTTCAGATGAACTTCAAGTGTTTCTACTGAAAGGCTTTCAAGGCATTCAGGTGAAAGCATGTCTGATGCTGTCTGATAATTGTCTGCACTGGTCTGTCCAGTTGTTGGTCCGTCAGTATCCTGGTCTTCAGAAGAACTTATGCGACTCCTCTTTTTCATGACAGAAAGCTTCATTTTGTGCCTCTTCTTGCCTTTGAGAGCATCCTGAGATTTTATAGGTGATTCTGTGTCACTTGTGGTGGGGCTAAGCTCCAGCTTCCTCTGCTCATCAGCCTCTGAAGAACTGTGAGACCTTGTGAAATGGGACTTCCGTCCTTTTCCAAAGGAAGAAAACTTTGGCCATGAAATGCGAGCATCCCCACGCCTTTTGGTTTTTCCTTGCTCCCTCATCTCTGGAGCGTAAAGCTCTTCTTCCTGTTGAGCAACAGAAATGTGAAATGTCAGTTTTAGCCAAAACATTTCCGATCACTAAGAGTCTGAGAAGACAATTTAAAAATAATTACAGGGATGACATTAGAGTCGATGGCTGGTTCAGTCTCTGTGATGTCTGGTTTGCGTTTCAAGCAGAGCTTCACTTTGTAAGCTTGAGCATGCTCCAGAATCTGAATGGCATCGTCATATGACACATTGTCAAAATACACAGTGGCGCTCAGAATCTGATCACCTGTATGATTAAGAAAATAAAATATGAGTAGTCATTAAACTTTTCAACTTTATGCGACAGAATATAATGAAAAGACAAAAGTGTTAGTATGTTGTCGAACTAAATTGAAAAATTTCAAACCTCAAATTGGAAAATCACTCAGAATTTTTAGTTTTCATTATATTTGATTTTAAAGAATGTAATATTTGCAACTGCTAGCTTACCCTCTTTCAGTTTCAGACTTTTTGAGGCAGGTGACTCTGGTACCACCTCCTTAATGAAGATCCCCTCTTTTCCCCCTCCGCCATAAATGAGACCTTCTGCACTTCCATCTTTGGCTGTTTTCACTATCACCCCAGACTCAGGGCTGTGAACTTCCTGTTAACAATTAAAAATATAATAATTTTAACTTTTGCTGTGCTTTTCTCTGCTGCAGCAGCCTGCATGGTTTCACAGATATGGTACAAAGAGAAGAGGATGGTGGGAATGTCTTACCTTCAGTTTACTCATCTTTGGAGTTGATCGCTTTTCAAACATGGACCCAAGCCCAGACTTTTTAGTTTTCTTTCCACTCCCACTTTTGTGTTTTGGGTCATGCTCTGCTTCACACTTTATGGAAAACATAACAAAAATCTTGAAGATGTGACTACACATCGTACTTTAAAAAGATTATTGTTACAGTCAGATCTACAGATGTATTTAAACACAACACAAAGTGATGGTTATTCCATCACTTTCAACACTATTTACATCACAAACAAAGCATGACACACTGTATACTGTACATGCATTCATACATGGGAGTAACCACCTCTGGGTCCTTATCTCAGTGAGTAACAGTAAACAAAACGGAGATCTGGTATGAAAACTCCTCCTGCTGATTAGACACAGCGACAGAAAGGCTGATAAATGATGCCCTCAAAAACTAATTTGTGCGCTTAATTTAATTCTCATTTAGTTTTTCTTCTTTGCTTAGGCAAAGTTGTGCTTTAATGCACTTAATGTCACCTACTGTTGTCTGTTTTCATTTGTCAAAGTATATCCACATATCACAGTCCAAGATGAAAATAAATCTGTTAAGATTATCACTATGCAGGTGTTTAAGGTAGAAAAGCATATAAAGGACATATGGTAATCATTTGAAAACCCTGAATTTGAGGGAATTCATTACCAAATCATTTGAACAATATGTAAAAAAGATTCCCATTCCTCTTCTGAATACTTAATAAAACAGCCTGTCTCAGTCACATGCTAATTTCTCAAAAGTTTGTTATTCACAGAGCAAATTCATTTTGAATCGCAAATGGGCTGCAGAAGGACTCAGTGTGTTTCCAAGAATTTAAGTAAATTGGTAATAATCAGCTTTTTCAATTTGCTGGTTTTCTTAAATTTGTAAAATGTAGCTCAGTTTCTCCAGCTGAGTCTAAAAATCACCACAAACCCATCGACCTCTCTGAGATGACCCAGATTCCTCCTGTTCACATCCTAACTGTGCGTCCAGATAACGGTTCTCTGATTTATCGTCTGAGTCTGTTTTCAACCTGTGTTTGTGTAGCACAGTGGTATGTTTATATGTTTGGCTTCTTTACCTCTTTGTCACTGTCGCTGAATTTTTCAGGATATTCCTCGACGGGGGATGATCCTTGGGGGCGTGGCCTCTCGCCCTCTGTGAACTGAGATGTTTCGTCACATACCTACGAGGACGTAAGGTCAGTCGACAAAAAAAAAGTCACACGGTCTGTTCCTGAATGATTATTATTAATTTCCTAAACACCAGCTTGTTTTCTTTAGTCACTCGAAAAACAAAACAAACGAAAAAAATTTTAAACTTGTGGATGTACAACAAAGGTTTGGAAAAAACTGGATCACACATTGTGTGATGACACTTTGCTATGCCAAAAATGTTACTGTTTAACAAACATCACAATAGTGGCATGTTTCCAGGCGCAGCGATGCTGGCTCGAACCGGAGTGAAATAACAAAAAAATTATTATGTGTATTGTCATAAAACCTGTTCATTAACAGGATGAACTCTAATAACTTCTGCAGGTCACCTGAACTTTCATCTCAGACTGTTAAACATTAGCATGTTTCACTAAAATGCCAATTGAGGGACATCTTCACCCTCTCATAATGAATGTGAAGACTTTAAAGTGAAACCTACAAAATAAAACATTCATGTACAACTGAGTTCACTCACTGAATCGTCCTCTGTGCCAGGCTCTGGTCCCCTCAGGCGTCGACCAGGTCCTGTTCACCCCAAAAAACAAAAAAACAAGCAAAGCCCTGAATACCAAAATAACATCTGATTTGATATCTGCTTATTTTAGCAATTCAAAGAGTTTCATTCCTCTGCACACAGAAAAGTGAATAACTTGATCTCAAAACTATTTTGCATGGCGATACGCCACAAAATAGAAAGACTGCTCAGCAGTTCTGAGACTAATGCTCCTAAAATGACTTAATGCAAAGTCTGTTCGCTGTAACTATGACTAAAGTAATATTGCAAAAATCCCACACATTCATGTTTTCAAACTCTTTAGCTGGATTAATTGTGTAATCACTTAGTTTTATTTCATGAAATACAGCGTGAAGTAAAGTCTGTTGAGTTGGTTTAGACAGCTCTGGTGTCTCTTCTATCTGAGCAGTAAGATGAGACTTCCACCCTCCCGACTCCTTACAGTTGTTTTCAGCCTCAGAAAAACACTGGAGCCGGTGATGAGACTATTTAGAGTTCTTCCTGGCATTAATCTCCTCAGGGACCTGCTGCCTCCTTCGTCTGTTAAGTGCTCCACTGCATCGACCGGCAGATTAGACTCTGCTCAGCCCCCTGAGGCTGCCGAAAAGGGAAAGTCTGACTCCAAACCAATCTGGCCGGTCAGATTAGTATTATTACTCACTTTTATACTCACTGAATCTATTTGATTCCATTTTAAACTGCCCATTTATTAAGATGAATTTAACGAGAGGTCCACTGTGTCACAAAATTCACAGAATAAAAAATGGAAAATAAATTGGTGTAAAATTAAACTTGACAGTCTTGAAGAAATAACATTTCACAGTCTTGGGCTACAGACATCAGCTCATTTTCTCTGATTATCCCAAATTGGCAAATAAATGAATGCCATCGAGAGGCCCATGATCGTGATTTTCATTGCAGATAAAATGTCGTGAGCAGCTTATTCGTTTCTTTCTCATGCCAAATTCTTGTTCGACTAAGATTTTGGCCTTTTCTTTTAAACTAAAACACAAAACTCCAATACTCAGATTAAGAAAGTGAATGTTAATGATGTCCAATACATACAGTGAATGCTAACTAAGAAGGAAGTTGAATTTTTCTTTTTTGCAGTTACAGAAAATGTCAGTTAAATGATGCAGAACTTAAAGTTGTGTTGTGTTTTCCTTCAGATCTTTAGAATGAAAGTTATATAACCATCTGACAACAATAGACACAATTGTTTGTATGTAGCAGCGTATAGTTACTCAACAAAACTGCAGAGTGACACTCCACCTACTGCCCTGCACTAATATGTATCATGTGAGGAGCCCGTATAAGTGCATTAAAGGACAGTTAAGGCAACAGACGGATAAAACCTCCTTCTGTATCGGGGCGTGTCACTGCCGCAGCATTGATCATTCAAGATTCGGTGACATTACAGCTGCACGATACAATAAAACCTAAAACACAACCTGCACTGATGTCATCGAGTCTCATCGCCCCAACAGAGATGACGTCAGGCAACATTTACCTGACGAGGATTTACATGATAAACTCCCAGTGGGTTGAAAACACAGCAGTCTCGACATGTTGTGAAACACAATAATCAAATGTCTTTGCAAGGTTTACCTTTAACATCCAGTCATCACAATGGTTGTCTTTCAGACCAACAAAAAAAAAAAAAAAAAAATATATATATATATATATCTCTATCAGTTAAAAATTTGATGGAATCCAATATAAATATATATCTCGCCTACCTGCTGCTGGCTGTTTTTGTGTCAACAATGTCAGAGGTGTCAACAATCTGTTGTCCAAACTGCCCTTAAACAATCCTGGTGTGAGTGCGACTGCCAAAGTGCCTAAAATGATTTGTTCAGCCTCAGATGGACAAAGGAGGCGGGACCTTACCTGAACTTGAGTCACTGAGTTAAATGTTATCTCATTTTTCTCACAGTGATTTAGCTCTTTAGACCGTGCATTCCTGAAAATAACCTCCCATTTCAATACTTAGATGACTTAAGATCCCAGATAATTACTTTTCAAGAGGTTAGTTTTCACCCATGTCTGTTTATTTATCAGCAGAATCAACCAAAAAACACCGAAATTGATGTTGTTGTTTCGCTGGATCATTTCCATTTTCACTTTAAAGTAAACATACTGTATGTAGCTCACAGACTGTGTCATTGAAGTGAACGAGCATCTGGCTTTCACTGACTTTGATTAACTTTAGAGAAACAAATAGTACTTTTGATTATGTAAATGTGAGAAAACAGCAACAACTCATCAATAAACCAAAGCACAAAACAATTAAAACCCTCCATACTGCCAGAGCTTCCATTAACCAGTCCATGAATAAATCCCCTAAATAATCCACGATAATGAGCTTTGACCATGCTTATTGGTCGTGTAAAATCTATTTCTAGTTTACTTTTGTCTCTTGACAAACTGAATTTTAGACTATTGTGATTCTTTTGATGATCAATTATTCTGTTTAGTATTCATTTGATTAATCCCTTAACCGTTTTTGTCCATGAAACATTTTGAACCAGCCAATTCATTTTAAATAAAATGTTTATTTTATTTTTAATAAGTAATGATAATGTGCATTACAGGGCTGAAACACTTGGTCCACTTATTGTTGTTTTTGCTGAGGAGTTATGAGGAGCTACTAACAGCCCAGTGTATCAACAGGAAGTGAAGGCAGAGCAGAGAGCTGGATGATGATGATGTAGTTCTCATGTTATTGTGCACCTGATTCAGGCGGATGTCAAGTATTTCTACAGGGCCAATTTAAGGCACCGCACACACAGAACCTCCTTTTTCAAATATTTGCCATGAGGGTGTTGTAGAGGCCTCAATAACGACTCTCTCTGCTGACTAAAACTGTCAAAATCACTTGTAGAGCTGTTAACCTGCTTTGACTTATCACAGGCTAGATAAAGTGTCCATTTCAAAAAGCTGTGGCCTCTAATATTCTAATTCGACTTTGATGGTGATATTCTGCAGCTACACAAGCCCGAGCAGCAGATGCCCACTCTTTTGTGGCGCACATCCTGCATGATTCATAGTTGGGTGCCACTGCAGCTCTGGATTTGGGCGTGGCTCATCCCTCAGTGCTTCTGCTAATGTGACAGGGAACGATGTTTATAACCTGCAGAGACTGTCTGCTTCAAACTGAGCCGATGTGGAGACTTAAAACTCCTCCACACCAAAACAAACTACATGACAGTGAAGCTCTCTTATACTGGTTCCAGTCAGCATCGATTCAAATCAAAAAGTTATCAGGAAACCAAGAAAGTGGAATCCTGCAACTATAACTCTGCATAAATATCCTCCTGATTGGAAATCCTAAGTGGACTGTGTTAGCTGCCCGTCCTCGGCTCATCCCTTATGTAACCGCCTTCTGCTGCAGTTTGTATTTCCTGTTGGGACCCCCCCTTCATTAAGCTCATGTAAAGTAATACAACTCATTAATTTGTCCTCCTGGTCATTTTTTGTGTGACAGAAAGACACAAGCTCTTTTCACTGCTCCTTCAACTCAAATACAGCAAGTCCTTTCTCTGTTTTTTTTCGTCCAAATTATAATAACATTTGAGTAATGAGGGGAAAAAAACAAAATTAGATTTTCTGCATGGATTATTTGAACATGAGACCGTAAACACGCATGCTTTCAATCTATTAAACTGCTGAGAGTTTTTCATCACAGCTCTGGAATTCATATCTTAATCTGCAAACACTGATAAACAATATTACAGCTGCTCAACAACACACACCTGTGGTAAACTGTTCTTGCAGTCAGTTGTCAGGGTTTGTTTTGTGTTACATTCCCAGAACAAGGAGTGACTCAGATTTAAAGGTGATGTGAATATTAATCTGCTTACAGCTGAGTTAATAGTTTTTCATGTCATTTAATTCACTTTGGTTTTTTGGAAATTGATGGAAAGTAACTCAAAGATCTCCAAGTCTGAGTTCAGTCTGTGTTTAAGTGTTATTTAATGGTTTCCATATGAGAAGCCAAAACAGGAGCAACGGTTGAAATTATCGGTTTGAGTATCAAGTTCCTCGATTCTATAAGTAAAACAGTCAGGACAAACGGCTCAGACTGACTCCTCACTAAAACTGTTGAGTGACGGCAGCCTCCCAAATAAACTGTTCAAGTGGTGATAATTGATTTAAGATCAGTGAGGCTGATGGTTTCTAAAGGATCAGAACTGTCTGCATTAGACTCCACTGCTAAGGTTTTAAACAGCTACTCTGTTGAAACCCAAAGAAAACCTTTAACCTTCAGTGGTTGAAACTGTTACTCATGTACAATAAGACGACCACTAAAAGCAAACGTGTAGATAAATTTGAGTTAGATCTAAAAGAGACGTATCCAACAGAAAATTGAAAATCTGTTTTCATCATCATTACACAGTTAATTTCACACAGAGTGTAACTACATCCTGTGGCCACCTACGTGATCAGACACATGTATGTTGTCATGCTGAAATTGCGCAGGTAAATTTATCAGCATCCATTCGGCGTAACAACAAATATTCCTTTAAACCTGCATTTATAATCATGAGATATCTATAAACCAGAAAGATATGCACATTTTTCAAGATAAATTAAAATTTGCTGCAGTGAAACTGACAGATAGTAGCTCTTTCTCTTTTTCCTATAAAACCTGCAGCTGTGGGTTTTTGCCAGCGAAGGTTTTGCTAAATTTGGGACGACTTTAATCTCCAGCTCCAGGAAGTTACCCTGCACTACTGTTTTTGCAATCCTGATTTTTGCTTTACTGAGCTGCCACAGAAACGGAGTGTTTTTGTCTTTCAGGTTCCACTTCAAACACTCAGCAGCCGGAAGAGAGGAGCTGCCTGACATCCTCGATGATGACATCCTCAAGCACTCCCCTGCACTCTGCAGACACACCCAGCGCTCACTGCAGGTCAGAAACACAGCTCAGCATCCGCACCGGCCGCCTCAAACTCGCTCTCCGTGTCTTCGTCACAAACACACACACACAAAAACAGGCTCTCTCTCACAGAGATACTGAACCCTGCTGCTGAATGTAAGAATTGCTCAGAGGAAGGCAGCGCAGAAATACTGAGTCATAGACAGAGGAAGGACGGAGCAGACAGAGGAAGGAGAGCGAGGAGAGCGATGCCCACCCGTCCCTGAGGAGGCGGCGTGCCAGTTGGGGAAGGCCAGATGGAAACAGTCGCACATGATGGCAGCGGTGTCGGCAGCAACGAGGGAGGTGGTGGTGACGGTGGCGGGCCAAGCAGGTGCTGCTGCTCCTTCCCCCCGCCTCGTCCTGGATCAGCCTGGGTGTGCAGGTCAGCGACGGATGAGTTGCGGAAATCACCAGAGAAGAGAGAGCTGGCTGCTGCCTTCAGAGCTGTCCACCGAGTGAAAGAAACTCCCTCTCCTGCCCCGTAAACATGGACCACCAGTGCAGCACACTAACTTCATTATGGGAGGAGCTGCCCCCCCCCCCCCCCCCAAAATCTCTACAGCACACACAGACATATCCCTCTCTTCTCTTTCTCCTCCTCCTCCTCTTCCTCTTTCCTCAGTTCAGGCTCATTGATCAGCCTAATCGGACAAGGACAACCACGATGTCAGCTTCTGGCTCCAGGAGTAATCGGGGTGGGGGGGGTGAAGAAACACTCTATTGACATGGAGCCACAACTCAATTTGATGCTGTGTACACTTGGTATCAAACCCCTCATTGTTAACAGGGAGGCAAGATGTAGAAGATTTCAGCTGATTATCGTTGTAATTAAACTGAAGGATAACCTGTTCTGAGGTTGTGTGATGCTGCAGCCCGACAGAGTTTGGATTTATGTGCAGGACAAACAAACAAGCAACAAAAAAGTCCGAATTCAACAACTACTCTGCTAGTTGATGAACCTTTTGAGACGTTTTTTGAAGCAAAACCATTCTGTGCTTCCTGCTTTAAACTGCCTTATTTTCTGCTCTGTAAAAGTAAACTGAATATTTTTGGCTTTTGAATAGTTGATTGGAAATTTGAAGTTGCATCTTTCATTAATAATATGAGAAAAATCCGTAGTTTCAACAAAAGTATGAGACTTGTTATGATAAACTGAAGTACAGCAAGTCCTGTTTGTCTCAGTCACGCCTGTCACAGATACAGTCAGTGTGCAGCTCATCATCTTACAGTATGAGGCATCTTGTGACCTCATGGAAAAGCAGAAAACAATGGAAGGTGAATTAGTTTTTCTTCACTTGGAGGAAAAATGAAGGTTGTTGTTGAAAAATGGTGTATCATGAATTATAGATGCTGATGTGGGGACGCAGAAGTAACAAACTGCTGAAGCTTTGAATTTAAGAAAAACAACTTTATACTCTAAGAGCTTTTTCACACTGCTCCTTTTAAAATTCTAAACTGAACAAATAATTGACCACCTTTTTTTCTTTAATATTATTATAAATAGGCATTTTGCAGGTCCAAACAGAAGAGGACTGGTAAAGACTAAGGCTGATGGGAAATGTTGCACATTTCATGAACTAAAGAACAAATAAATTAGATTTAAGACTGTTGAACTATTTTATGTTTAAAAAAAAACTGTCGTGAGAGACACGGACGGGGACAGCTGCAGGTCTGTGGTTGTGACATTAATTTAGGGCGGATCGCTCCTTTAACAGCTCTGCGTCAGCGTCAGGTTTTATTAGATATCCATGTGGATATTTTACCTGCTTGCTGGCTAATATCTTACAAATCTGAGCAAATCATTGCTGCCCCATCGTCGAGTTCTGCTTGATGGTCAGTGCTAAGTGATATTTGGACCTGAGAGCGAAGCTACCAGTGCATTAGCCACGTTGGACCGAGCACACAGATCAATACCACTGAAATGCAAGGCAGCACTATGGTGACAGGAAGCTCAGGTATCAGGAGGCTTCCGTCAACCAGACCTGTCTCAGGTCTTCTCTAAATGATTCTTAACTCAGCTCGGTTGCTGTGTGGTTTCTTCCCTGTTAAGCAGCAATTTATTCTGAATAAATAAAAAATAATTTTTGACGGGACAATTCGTTAATCTGCTCCATAATACATCACAAAGTTTCTGTTCCAGCTTCCTTTTCTGCTTGAAACAAACATTTCTGATTTCATAAATGCTTTTTCTTTGAATCTGCATTCAAGGCAGGGCAAATCCAGATGGATGAGATAATCCCTTTACATCCTTTCTCTTTTTTTCTCATTCGTCTTCTTTTTCTTGGCTTTGAGCAGCCAAAGTGACACAGCATTTAGTCTTGGCTCAGTTTCAAAAAAACATTTCCAAACCTAAATCACTTTCCGTCCGCAGAGAGGGATAAAAAACATCCACCACAGGCTCAACGGCTTCGTTTCTCTTTGCTGCCGGAGCCAAACACCACGCTCATATTCTAGGTGTTGAATTTATGGACGTATATGTGTAAAATCAATCCCCTGATGCATTCATCAGAAAGTATGTTACATGAGTACGTGAGAAGACCTGAGTCAGACCAGGTGGACATCAGGACCAGGACAACAACAACGATCGAGCTGTTCTGCGGTTTGTTGTTGATCCGTCTCAGGTAACATGTCAGGCGGTGACCTTCACAAAAACAAACAGAGGAGACAAATCTTTAATGCCCGACTGCTGTGAAATCAGTTTCACTTCAAAACACGCTGATCAGATAGAGCTGCAAAACTGATTTACTCTTTTCATGCAAACCTGAAAAGGCCCCAGTTGCTAAAATAAGAAGACTGCTGTTGTTTCATCCTTTAAATTTAAATAAGATGAAAGTATAGAGATCAGATTATGTAAAGAGCAGGACATTTTTAATCGGATGAAAGAGTAAATAAACAATTTCGCTCAAAAATTCGCTTCCTTAGCAGTTACAGTAAAACTTGGTTCTGGTAGTTTGAAGTGTTTTTCTCTCCTGAAGCGACTCTGACGGATTCGTTGCAGTTAACATGAAAATGTCTGGGAAGGTGACCGACTCCGTGGATGTGAACTTCAGTTCCCAGAGAAACCGAACCTGAAGAGCGTTCCGCATAAAATGGTGTGAAAGGAAAACCTGCTTATTCCTAAGATGGAACGGCGTCACATGTCACCGAGGCCTTGTGCTTTTGTGTACTTTTGACACACAAGGGCGCACAAGCATACCACAGATTTCATGTTGTCTAATTTTAAGTGAATGTTTATGCTTGAGATTTCTGTCGGAATGTTTGGACAAGATCCAAACCTGCAAAATGTCAAACGACCACCGGATGCATCACCGTTAAACGTGGGTCACCGTTGTCAACCACTGATCCGGGAGCCGCCATTTCAGAGCCTCCAGTTTTGTAACTTGCCTGTTGCTGTCTTTGTTTGAAAACCACATCACAGTGAAGTTTCACTAAGCTGTTCATGTTGGGACCTCTGAAGGAGGCAACAGAAGCAGAAAGTACACAAATGATTTTTTTTTAGAAATCCTTTGCTGATGTTTTTTTTATCGGGAACATTTTGCTGTTAAAATGCTTCAGTCGTTACATCATCTGAACAGCAGTTAATGCACGGAAATGTAAAGTTATTACCCATGATGTTTATCACAGGGCTTCGTTGCTCACAGAAAATAAAATGTGATCCGTTTGTGAGCAATCTAAAGGCAACCATTATGCAACTTTGTTGAATGAGAAGGATTCTTATGTTGTTCCAGTAGTTAACTTCTCCGTGTGTTCTAACTGTTCCTACTCATATTTCTTTCAGCCCAAGGAACAGTCACGGCGGTGGATGAGAAGGCTGCTTCAAATCTCCAGCTCTAGGTAAAGTTGCATATTTACCTTCCCAGCATCTGCGCACAAAGTGTTGTTGAGCAAAGCACAGCAGCGGAATCACATAGATAAAACACCAAGGAATGTGTTTAGGGATGAGGTTTTTGCACCATCTTTGCACATTTTAACATTGAGAAACGCTCATTAGTCGACATTCAGGAGCCCGCCTGGCTTCATGTGTTTTAAAACTTGGAAATGAAAGTGATGAGTTGGACGTTTAACAGTAATTATACATGACGTGCCAATCACTGACCTGTTTTTAATATTGCTGCCTCAGAAAACATGCAGCCAATCAGAAAAGAGACAAATCCGTACAGAGGCCATGTTATGATTAAAATGATTTGGTTTGTTTTCATCATCTTTCATCAGATATACAAACAGAAACTGATTTCATTTATCTGTTGATCATCAAAATTTTAACTAAAATATAATTTATGAAAATGTACAAGTCAAAAATCAGTCCCTCTGTCATAATTCACCTCCATGCACGTTAATGGCCATATGCATGTGTCTCATTTACATCCCACCAGTGGCAGACATGACTAATGGAGTCTACTCTGCCTTTAATTACCCACATTTTTTATTCATTTGGGAGAAAATTAGATTGAACTGTGCAGGCAGCTCAGCCACGTGGTACCGTGACCAACAGAGAGTTAGTCACAGGCCGTAACCCCAAAGAGTTTATTCAGACATTTTACCAAAGATTCACAGATTAATAGCTTTTACACTTTTCATGTGTAAACTGTTTCTCTGTGTGGTTTTAAAATTTATTTGTCCAGATTCCCCCCTTTAATTACCATCTATGTGGTTAGTGGTCGCAGGCTTTCCAGCAACACTTACTACAAATTCAATGTGATTGTCTCCAGTCATGGTTTTCATTACTTCATGATTAATCAGTAATAATGGATCAAACAGCCTCCTTCCTTTGAATAATAATAATAATATCAGCATTGTGGACAAAACATCCTGATCTATTACTTAAATATAACTACATTTTTCAACATTTTACTGTTAAATTGCATATAAACTATCAGAAGTAAAAGTCCTTTCTCATTCAGTCAGATGAAGCTCTTCAGCCACCATTTTATTTCATCGTCAGTGATATTTCTTATTGCTGGGTTGTCCATCATCAATATATGCAATGTTGGGTTTTTTTTTGTTTTTGTTTTTATGTATTTTTTAATTCACAAGAAAAATCTTGATCAGTGACTGCAGATGCAAAGTTAATGTAGAGAAAACAAAAGAATAATATTTCCTATTAAATCACAAATTAAAAACACTCGAGTAAAGTGCAAGTAAAATCAATGTACTTGGTTATTTTCCATCACTGGACTGAGTCCAAATTTTCTGAGTAATGTTAAAATAGTTGTTGGGAATGTTTCTTTATATTTTCAGAAAATGTTAGTCTGACCAAAACAACGTGCTCTTTGTTCAGTTGATGCAGATAAAGTTTGGCAGCAGCTATTTAGAGATGACCCGGTCTTAAACTTCTCCTTCTGCCTCCGTTCATTAGTGAGTCCATGTGGTCCGGGGTCGAGGCCTTTGGCTGCCGCTCTCTCTGTCGTACAGTCAGTCAGTGTGGCTGCTCACGAAAAACAACATACCAGCAGTTGATTTGTGTTGATCTGTGAAGAATGAATGATTCCGTCTTGAATCCATTTCTACACAAGCGAGGGTGTTGATGTCACATCCCCTCAGTGTCCACATCTGTGCTCACTAGGACAGAGGTCACATTTAGGCGTGACTCGGAGAGTCGCAAGATGTCAGTCATTTTTATGACTCCACACTGATGACCGTCCGGATATTGTCCGTTCCATGCTCGTCAGCACCTTCAGGCACTTTCACTACATCCAACATTGACCTGAACTCAGACATGAACCACCTAGAATTTGTCTGCCAAAGGTCAAGGTCAGGTCATTCACATTTTTCTGTAACATATTTAGCTTTCCATCAGTCGAGTGCTTTTACTTGTTAGGGTTTCACTTTTAAAGCATCGCTTCACGATTTTTAAAGTCCAGCTTTGTCCTGCTGTAATGACTCCTCCTCTTCATGCTGGCCATGAAGACATCCCTTCCTCAGTGTGCTCAGAAGTTGAGCTGAAATAGATTTTCAGTTGTTAAAGTCAAAAATCCTTATTTCTGATCCAAATGGAGCTGCACTAGAGGGGAATAATGTAAAAATCTGAGTTTGAAATACTATGACTTTGAATTGGTCTGTCTCAGGCCGCTGAGGCCTCATATCAGCTTCAGATAAACTTTATATATGTCTTAGCACAAAATAAGGCCTGTGTTTGGCCCACTGTCGACCCGACTGACTCGATGATCCCACCGTCACTTTAAAACTGAAAATGTGAAACTGTCCTTTAAGCCTTCAGGCCTCTGATCTTATAGTTCATCGACACTGATGAAACATGTTTCTCTCAGCGTTTAAATTATGCTTCTTTTACATTACCAAGTCAATAAGTGCTGCAGGGTTTACATCCCGTGGTCCAGTCAGTGCGTCCTATTGTTTTATAAGAGCGGAGGTTATTTGTTCCGTGACTGTTTGCTGACTCAGCCTGGTAGCGGGCTTTTCTGAGCCAAAGCTCGGCTTCACTGCACCACAGCGGCCTGAAGTCCGCCCGCAGAGAAACATTAAACCCAGACTGACACACAGTCTGAGGCCCAGGGTGGACCTGTATGCTGTCCTGTCAGCCTGTCCACACCTTCAGGTCTGATGGACAGACAAAGAGGGATGTGGTCACACAGTCAGATCTGATCTCTCCACATGTTAAAATGGCAGCAGCAGCAGCAGTTCACGTGTTGCTCCTCCTCATGTGAGGCCACTCCCTGAAATTCCAGCACCAGATCCCTCCAACCAACAACAATCGACTGTGTCTGTGCTTCTGTCTCACTCAGACTCAGAGAGGGAGGAAATGCACTAAAAATGGATTTCTGCACAGATTACATCTGTTGCATTTCTTTTCCTTTCTGTCAATGTTTATCGGCACCATAAATTAATAAATACAGAGTCAGAACAGAGCTTATGCTTTGCGGAGCCACATTTAATCTGATTTCATCCAAAGCAGCCATTTGGGAAGCTTTTTGTTAATCTAACATAAGTCATACTGACAACGAGGAACAGTTTGTACGTTTATAAGCATTCAAGTCCACGTTTGAGTAAATCGGATTTTATTTGATTGTGAGACTTTCAGTCTGATTGCATTGGTCCGATCCACACAAGTTACAGCCCACTCTCGGGATTATGGCTAATAGCTATTTTATAGTAATAACAACAATAATAGTTTTATTATATTTTAAAAATACTGCTGCCTTTTCTTGTGTGTGTGTGGTGGTGACATGTGTTATGGTGTTATGGAAAGGATTTACTGCCCTGTAGTGCTGCAGATGTGTCTGCAGCCGAGGTGAAGTTGAAACATGAGATTAGGCCTCTCATTCAGTACATGACTAAGATAGTTTCCACTGAATTTAGTGCCATTCCCAGGAACCCTTCTGCCCCTCAGGAAGAACCTGTGGGACTTATTTTTTACCGAAAGGCGCAGCGGCTGCTTTGTGCACAGCTCAGGTTCCCTCCATCCGACACCGTGTTAGTGAAGAAGCTGCAGAAACTCCAGACAAAAGTGTCAACAAACACTAAACCACTAGATGTACAGCACTTCCTGAATGTGCACCGTCATGCTCACCGTACGCTCACATCTGCTCTTCCATCAAACGGCCACCAGAAGGCGGACTTGGCTTTAACTTGGCTCTTCAGCATCACATGGAAATTAAAGGGGTAATTCTGCTGTGATGCCCTCAGCTCAGACTCCCAGGCTGTGTGCTGTGTGCTACAAGCGCCACTATTCAGATTCTGCAGGTTAAACATGACTAAAATTCAAACTGGGGATAAGATGTTGAAAAAGGCAAAGGAGTTCTGCTGAGGCCTGAGAGAAACGTTTGCCTCGGAAGCAAAGCTCAGGGCAAAATAGAGCCTCACCATAAACCACATGTAGTCAGTCATGTATTGACTAAGACCTCATTGTGCGTCTGCGGCTGGTGTGTAGTGAGGCATGTCCCTCTGAGAGCTTGTCAGAAATGATGCCGTAATTATCTGTTTCATGATCAGTGTTTGAAATGTGGATGCGATATCACTCATCAGTCCTGACTGATGTTGTGTAACGAGGCCTGTTTCTACAGTTTGTCAAAGGAATCAACACCCACACAATGAAGAGAAGGTATTTTTTACTATATTATTGAATAAAATCTATAAAATATTCCACAAAAAATACATTACATCATCAATAATCATCTTATTACCCAGCAACCTCATCCTTCAGTTACATTTATATCATAATCAGCGTCAACAACATACAGCTTGTGCTTTATAGACCCTGCTCTCACTGTTTCATACAATTATAAATAACACTGCAGCCTTCTGTATTGTAGTCAGTCCTGTCTGATAGATTATATGAGCGTGGGGGGGGGGGAGAAAAAAAAAACAAACAAGTGGTTTATTTCACAGGCTGAAATCCAACTGATTCACGTTCACTGTATGTCTCTGCAGAACCTTTAGGAGCAAAAGCAAGTTGTTGTTGAAGCAGCAGTGTGCTCCTCGCACATCTCATGTGATTGGTCCGTGGTCTGAGTCTGTGCAAAAACAAGCTGTAACCCCTCCTACTGAACAAGTGACGCAAGCCGCTTCCTCCCACCCCTCCTCCTCTTTGACGTCCTCCTCCTCTTATTTTTTCCCTCCTAGCCCCGGCTGCCACCTCCTCCTCCCTCAGCTAGTCCACTGTCAGCCTGTCAGAATACATTAAGCTCATATGCCAGTAGTGCTAGCTGAAAAAGACCAAGAAAAGAGGGAAGGAACAGCGTCATTTCTGTGCTTTACATAACACCCCGAAGATCTTTGAGGTTTTTATCAATGAAGCTGGAGCTCGGGCCACCACAGACACCTCAGCACGAGTGAAAATCAGGTTCAGCAGTAAGGCACGGCGTTGACATGAGACCAGAGATGGAGACGAGGACGGATCGCTTTGGTCTGACAGGACTGCTGCTGGAGATCAAACAATGAAATAAACTCCATCAAATGGTTTCCATCAGTAACAAAGAGTCTATGGCTCACGGTGTGAAACAGGAGTGTCCAGGTTAACTGACAACAAAACAGACATCAGGAGGTAGAACAGGAGTAAACCACAGAGAGGGAAGGTCCAGCCTCTGATTCATCACGACCTTTCACTCGCTGCATCTCTTCTTCTGGACTGGACATTGGAGTTTCAATTAGAAACATATTAAACTTAAAACAAACAAACACACAAAAAAAAAAAAAAAAAAGCAATAAAAATTCACACCACCGAGGTCATAAAAAGACACAGGCTTCTGTTGTCATTTACAATTCTGGGACATGGCAAAGTCCTGATTGTTGACTTGAGGCAATCAGCTCCTCAGTTACATTACTATTTAAAATACATATTTTCAGCTGCGTTCATATCACGTAGGTTTTACTGTAAAATACAAGCTGCCGACAGGGAGTAACCGCTGAGTGTGTTTTGTTGTGCAGACTCTGATAGTTTGTCCCATTTGGTGTGGCAAATGGCGGAAGATAGTCAACAAAAGCAACGGACGTGGCAGAGAATTCACCGACAGTTCATAAAGAGTCTAAATGATAAGTTACACTCACACCCAAACAACAGACGCTACATATAAAGCACAAGTAATATCTGCTGCAGTTTGTGGTTGAGTTTTCATTCATAAATAAGAATAATAATAATCGATAAAGGCGTCTTAACAAGTAAAAAATATTTTCCCCATTTTCCCCGTTTCATGTGATACGACATCCCAGAGATCGGGATCTTGCTTCTTTGGCTACTAAATCCCTAAATTCCCTAAACCTCCAACAGCCGGGCGGTCCACCCTCCAACTGCCGGCTCCAGCTGACGTCCGCTTCTAATTTAAAGATCCTACATGGTGCAGTAAACCCCATCCAGTCCACGTGTTGAAGGGAAGCCCAGGCCTTTGCCCTCCTGGGTGGCTGAAGCACGACCTCTTAAGTAATTGAATGGATTTCAATTAATAATCAACCCGGCTCTGAGTGACACACGGGCCTCTGCAGCTCACGTTCCTTAGAGCTGCTGCTTGTGCTGCCTTTTTTTTTTTTTTTTTTAAACTAAAACTCAACAAAACAGGAAAAGAAATTGGCGCAACGACGCAAAATACTTAAGGCTCCACCTGCATTTTCAGTTTCACTGAAGTAAAGAGTAAAAATCAACCTTCCATTGTGACGTAGCATCAATTGTGATGTCCGTCCTGTGAGTTACAACACAACCTCACCGGGGTTACAACAACTCTATCTGTGGAGCGTCTTTGTGTGGACACGTCTTACTACAAATTTCTCACAGATGACTCAAGATTAAACATGTTCCTAAGACTAAAAGCTGTGAGTGTCGAAAGTGTCCCATCTAACTCCCACACCCGTATCTGGTATCTGTAAAGCTGCAATTTGCAAATATCTTCATGGATTTATCCGCCAGTTGTGTTCTCAAATAAATGGTTTGGTCTTTAAAATGCCAGAACAAGTAAAAAACAAAAAAACAAAGCACCATTACGATTTCCGAGAATCCGGGGCAACATCTTAAATTACTACGTAGAAAAGCAGCAATTGCCCTCATTTTAGAAGCTGGAATCTGTAATTTAGTTCGACAGCTGACTTTATATTGTTGCTGATTATTTTTCTGTCAATCACAATGTTTTTCTACCATTTGTGGAAATATCTTGTTTTGTCTGAGGGTTTGTTTTGAAGTGGATTTTCCCCTATTCTTCATCTGCTAAAATGAATATTTTGCGTCTGATTTGAGCTCGTGTGCAGAAATCGAGATGCTGGATGGTTCCTTGTAAATGAAATTAGAGTTAGTGTTTTGTTCCGCCTGAAATAAACAGATGTTCGGGACAGATTTTCAACCAAAATGTCAGTTGGAGCCTTAAAATATCCAAAGTTAATCGACTCTAACCTCAGTCTTTGTTCCCTGACTCCGCCGTCACCGTCCTCGGTCAGAGTAGCTGCAAAACAGATTCCAAATCCGTGATTAACCACGTAAAGTATTTGTCCACGAGTCAGTCTCGGTGATCAGGACTTTACCAGAATCTCCATGATGTGGTCCAGCTCATTCAGGTCCATCAGACACGACTGAAGACTCCCAGGTGAACTGTGAGCGGGAGGACGCATTTTCACGTCCTCGTCCGCCCAGAGCGACACGCTGACCGGCCACAAGGAGCCCGACGCCCAGGCGGACGTTAGATCGGAAGTCTCGTACATCGATGTGTCGATGTCCTCGAAGATGTCGTCCAGGGCGAGGTCGCTGAGGTAGCCCATGGCGTTCACCGCGTCGCTAAAAGCACTGACTGTGGTGGCGGGCGGCGGTTTCTGCTGGTCAGGGGGGCTGCTCGCCTCCTGGGACGGGGACTCAGGGGAGGCTGGAGGCGACAGAGACAAGTTGTCCCCGTCGCCCTCTGCACACCCGGGGCACGTGACCGGCATGTCCTCCCTGAAGTCGTCCCTGAGAAGACAGGAGTCAGGGTGGACGTTGTTGAGGAGGACGTCCGGGCTGCAGGTTCCCGCCCCGTCGCTCCTCATGTCCTCCTGGATCTGCCTGAAGGTGTTGATGAGCAGCACGGAGCGGCGAAGGCTGAGCTCCATCCCCACCTGGTAGCGCTGGAGCTTCTCCAAGCAGAGGCCGAGCACTACCTGACGCTGCTGCAGGCGGCTCATCTCAGACCTGGAAGGACCCACCAGGAGCTCGTCCTCCCCGCCCTCGTCCCCATTCTGCTCCACCTCGACCTCCAGCTCCTCCAGGCAGCTCCACTTTCGCTTCACGCCGCGACCCAACATCGACCTGAGCCAACGGAGGAAGTCCAGCAGTTAATATGGGACTTTACAAACGAACCCATTTTGTTTCAGCAACTACGTATGACTAAAAGCGTGTGCACACGTTTATTTATTCTAAATTCTTCAGTGTATCTGATATCTGGGTTTTAATACGTAGCCTTGGAGAGCAGCCTTGAGCTATAACAGATTCAGTCAGACAATCAGTCAAATCACGATCAAAATGGTTGCAGATGAATATCCTGCAGGTCGTCGGTCCATTAATCCACCAGAGATTTCAGCTCTGACAGACACACAACACAACACAACATCTCATCGGCCTGAGCTGTCCGTGTAGTAAAACCCTGCAAACTGTTTATGTAACAGCAAACATGGCAACTTTTCCATTCAGTTTCACTTCAACGGCTCCATGAAAAACACAACGGCTCACAGATATGAACTAAACAACTCAAGTTTCCTGGGTGGGTGTGAGGTTTTTAGTTATTTTTCTTCCATTTCAGACTTACGACAAGTGAGCACTGTGGCTGAAATGACTCAGTTAGAGGCCACAGCAGGCTGAAAGGCTTCACTCATCCACAGACAGCCTGCTCTCAGTGTTGACAAAAAAATAAGACACAAGTTTAGATGGAAGCTCATTTGATGAGGAGCAGATTAAAGCTGCTGTTTAATGTACCAGCTGATCAGACATATCTGGTTTTTTTTTGTTTGTTTTTTTAAAGGAGGATCACTTCATGTCTGAATTATTTTGGCCCCCCCAAAGATCATCCAGGGAGCCCTTCAGGGTCCCCGAGCAGGAAAGAAGACCAAGTTTAAAGCGGGGCAGCTATCAGCAGGATAAATAAAAAAGAAGCTTTAAAAAAACAAACAACAACAACCTTACGTGTCCTCGGAAAGTGTCATGAGCTGCAGAAACCCGTCGTGTTCGTCGGCTGCTCGTCTCTCAGCGGCGTTCCTCCGCTGTCGGGTCCAGGAATATGAGGAATGTGCGGGCCGTCCAGCGGCGGCGGCGGCGGCGGCGGCGGGGGGGGGGAGCTCCGGAGCCGGGCCCGGCTCTGATTGGTGCTCCGGCCGGGGACCGGGCCTCCTCCTCCGCCTCTCACGGGGCAGCGAATGTGCGGCCGGCTGTTCCGGGCGACGGCCGCCGCCGCCTTCAGGTGCGGCTCGGAAAAGTCAGCTACCGTTTCTGATAAGCACGCTTCGGGTCGGCCACGGTGATCCGGAAAAGTGAAGTGGGCAGTTAATCCCGGACCTCCAGAGGGGGCAAAAGCCCCAGGTTTAGTGACTTAAACCTGTCATGTAATTAAGTGTTGAGCAGATTTCTTCAGTGTTTTCTGTCTCTGGTTATCAACATCATGAGCTCCATCATCTCATCATTTCCTTATTTATCCACTATTGGTCTTATTCAAATTCAGATTTATTACACACAGTACTGCTTTTAGCTGCAGAAGGGTCATCTGCCGTTCTTCTGATAATGTGATATTATTATAATATCTGATAATAAATGTTTAACTCTTTTATGGACTGAGATATTTGTTGGCGTACGGATGGATACCAGTCCAAGATTGGTTGTTTAAGTCTGTTCTGATTCTGTTATTGGAGAATTTGGTTCCTGCATATTTTTGTGTGATTTAAAAGCTTCAGAGGTGGATCAGTTTAGAAGAAAGATTAAACCAGCCTTTTGGATTTGTGAGTTCTTGTTTCAGGTGTTTGTGAGTTGCTGTCCGTTCCAGAAAAAAACGAAATGTTGTCTGTAAATATTTTGAATATTTGCATCCAAATGCACCCGGAACACCAACAGCTTCAGGCCACGTTCTAATATCTGAAAAGTGACAACACACTTTGTTTGTTTTTCTTCTTTTCCTTTAATCTTCACGTCTCCCCACGTATTTATCCCACGATGACCCAACGCCAAATAGTAACACTTACACTTTAATCTGATTTCTTTTCTTTGTTTTCTGTTTCATACTTCATAAAAAAATCGACTGAGATCTCTGTTCTACTTTTTCCACATCACGAATTCAAGCCTGACTTTTATTTGTAATGGAGAATAATAACAATATTTGTGAGCAGAGCACAGTGACAGTTTTATGTTCTACGACCAAAGATTCACCACCAGGAACGGGAGCTTTTCTTCAACTATAAATTATCACGGGGCCAGTTGCACCTTGGACCAGGAGCTGAACCAGGTCTGGTGTTTATATCTAAACAGAATCAAAGCCTTTTTGTGGAGGAAGCAGATATAAAACTGGATTAACTAGGAAGTGCTAACTGGCCTGGACGGGCACACTGGAGTGGGTTCACCTCTAAACTCTTTCAGTCTTTACGGAAATACAATATCCGGAGAAGATTAGAGACCAAAGCAGCTGCGCGTAGTCAGAAACTATTTAAGGCTGGAGAATATGTGGAGATTTTAGGACTTCAGTGTATCCCTGTTGGAAATATCCAGAAGGGCCTTGTGGCTGCAGGGAGCCCTTGAACGCAGCATTTTAAAGGGGCAGATGACTCAGAAGGGAAGGGGGAGGATGTGATCAGAAAGAAGAGAAGGCAAACACCAAATAAGGAAACTCGTTTTTCCGTCTCTTCCTCCCGAAGCTGTCACAGCGAAACTTCCACTTCTTATTTCCTCTTTTTGTGCGAGCATGAAGTCAACAAGCGGCGTCACAGAATTATTACTCTTGTCGTCTGATGGCCTACATCTTGTGGTGTTGTGGTGACACAAACACCTGGCCGTTAAAAACCACCACAAACACCCCACAGGTCATGTGAGCTCTCTAACATTAACATCAGGAGTCAAAGACCAAAAATAGAAAGATAAGAGCTGGTCGTTTATTTTAAACAGACTTTAACTAACTATGGGTTCTAGTTCTTGTTATTTTCTTTTATTTGAATGACTGTTTTGACTTCAGATCTCAACTTCAAGTGAAGTCCCTGAAGGCAGCGTGGCCTGCTCCTACTCATAAAGCCTAAACTCACATTTTTGAAGGTTTTGTCTCTCCTGATAGCAGACAACACACGATCACTTGTATAGTGAGTATTGTGCAAACATACTGTACTGAACATCACCGTCTTTGCTCCCAGACCTGCCTGAAGTTAAGAAACATGCCCCCCCAACAGAAAACCGCTGCTTGTATTTTCTGCATCACTTTCATTGTGTGTTCTCTTTTGCTGCTGTTTAAGACACTAAAGTCTCTTTGTTGTTGTGTTTCCTCAGGCTGCCTTTTTTTTGCTGACTCACCGAGGGTCCATTAATCTTTAACCAAGACTCGGCAGCAGGCCAACGTGCAGAGTAAGCTACAATTTTACACACAAACACCATCGGACGGTTTCAGACGAGACTTTATGGGAGTTTTATTTGATTGCTACATATTTAAGAATACCAAAGGCCTCTCTCCACTTGACTGAATGGCTGCATTCATTATTGATGGGAGTCTTTAAAATGGGCTGAGGGAGGCTCCCTCTGCCAAACACAGGTTAGCTGTATTCACATAGCTGCTGAACAGACAATAGTCCCGTTCTTTTGAATGCATCTTAACTCCATGTCTCTGCAAATCTAATGCGAGATCTCATGCTGATGTGTCAACATGTGAGAGCTGCACGTGAGGACGGAGTTTCCCCACTGCGGCCGGGCCACGTCCAATGCATTTTCAGGACTTACCATCAAAACAAAGGGGAGAATCTCCTCACCAACAGTCAGACTGAGCAGTCACACACCTCCAGAATTTAGCTGTCATGAGGACAAGCAATTTATGTTTTTACAGCTTCGCAACCGGCCGTCACATCCCACTTCATCTGTCCGTAACACCGAGTTTAGAAAACGGGCGTCCGATACTCAGCTGGGTTTATTGATCAGCACCGTAGTTTTGAGGAAAACTATTTGATTATTATTTATGCAAGTTAAACGTGTCTGTTTATTGTTGTTTATGTGCTACAGGCACACAGGTGGTGTATTGGCACCGAACTGCTACTTTTGAAAGACTTGTTAAAGGACATTAGTGCGGAAAGTGTAGTTTTCATAAAGTCAAACTTCTAGAGAACCAACACTGAACAAACCATCCATCCATTAACTGCAGCCTTTATCCATCAGGGTCATGGGGGTAGAGGGGGGGGGGTCGCCGGAGCCAATCCAGGTGCTTAGGAGAACATTGTGATGTCACAGTGAAGTTAACCTTTGACACATTTGGATTTGTCATCCCTTTACGATTCTATGCTAATTTGTGTCGCAGCTTGTTGATGACTTTTGAAGTAATGGCCAAATACACTTTCTGTGAAGTTCATCCTTCATCAAAGTTAATGTTTGTGCAAAAAAACAGTAGCTCCGCCACCACGCATAGATAGAAAAGGGATTCATTGCAAAACTAAGACAGGAAAGATAAGAAATCACATCACGCCCATTAATAGTTGCACCTTTTATTATAAAAAATATTTACAAAGATGCTACAATGTTTTTTCCTTAATATAAAAAAATGCATACATTTTACAACGGTAATTAGTCTTTGAAGTTCTAGCTCCCATTCAGACCAGAGTGACATCCTTCAGGAGTGTTGTGGTAAGGTATCAAGAGAGGCGTAATACTGTATTTTAGTCAATACATTTTGTTTGCCTGAGTTAATTTCTTCATCACGATAAGGAACAATTTTGAAAAATGCATTTGATTTTCCACATCTTTAGGAGAAAGGCAACTGTTTGCATAAAGTAATTAAAGGACATTGAGTATACAATCATTTTGAAACACGTATGACAGAGCTGCATAGTGATTTGAATAGTTACCCGGTTGTTATTATTATTACTAACAATAATAATAAAAAGTGAGGAATAAATAGGTACTGCATTCAAAACGGAGGGCAAAATTTGGATAAATATAATTTCATCAGGCCAATGAAGTCAATATGGCATGTCTGTACCTAGATATAATAAATACAATAAATAAAAAAATAAATTAGATGGGTTAACGCAAAGGATTCTTCATTTGTTGTTCCAACAAATGAGAGGAAGAAATATGGCTTCTTGATGCAGTTATCACTCCGGGGTTTCTCCAAATGCTTCAGGAAAAAAGCTGCTATTATTATTGTTGTTGTTATTAGATCTGTAAAGAAGAAGGGCAGGGAACTCACTTCAGAGTTTGTCCGCTGGTTTCTGTAAACTCCCCAGAAAACAGACAAATCTTCACCAGCTTTTGGTTGGAGTCTGGCAGCAGTTTCCCTGCCCTGCGTAAAGCTTTAGAGAAAAATGAAAGAACAGCGCCTATAAAGTGTGACGATGCCAGACTTGACACCTGTTACAGTCGACTTGTTATACCAAACCATGGGAAGACAGTGTCTTGAGTCTGGCTACATTAAAATTTTAAAAATCGCCTGGGAGAGGAAAAAAATAATAATATCAAATGATACTTGAAAAGTCCCCAAGCCTGTGTAATGCAAAAAATATATTTCTATATACACATACGTATATATACATATATTCCATTCATAATTGCTCAAATCTTTAGGAAAATATGCATTGATTCATAGATTTGGATTTACAATTTGTTCTGGTTTCTGATGCATGTAGTGTGAAGAATTGTTCCTCAGTCCATGTAACAATAAATAGAAATGGACAAAATGGCAGAAGGTATGACCAGTAGGAGCTAGTATGACAGAATGAACGACAGACGTAAACATGGAAAGTACGTAAATAAGAATGCATCATGTATAGATAATTATCTTCGCCTTGTCACAGATCTTGTCGAGTTTTTGAGATTTCTTCAACAAAGTAGGAAAGTAACTGCCTCGCCCACAGGCCCGGACGGCTTGTGAATCCCCCAATTTATTGATTTTGCCCTCAATATTTCAACTGCCAATTACGTTTTCTGAATAAAAGATCAAGGTCCCAACCGCAGCTGCCGACTTGTCTAAGTGGCTGTTAGAGGAGACTAACTACGTCTCTAACAGCCGGTCCCAAAATCTACTCGGCTTCGCTGTTAATTTCCCAAATTGTCGCAAAACCTCCAACAATTTCCATGTGTAACAACACCACATACAGAACATGCACGCGTTCTGTGCATAGTCTGGAAAGAGTCTGTGGGATCAGTACAGGCCAGAGGAATGTTCTGAGTTTCAGGATCCCACTATGATCTCCATGATGTGGTCCAGTTCGTTCAGGTCTGACCTGCAGCTTGAGCTGGAGCTCAGGGCCGTCGGGCCGTGAGAGGAAAGGCTCTCCAGCAGGTCGTAAGGCCCCATCTTGGGGGCACTCTGCATGCCCGTCAGCACCGTGTCGAGGTCGTAGTAGGATGGGTCCACGTCTGAAAACAGCTCCTCGAGCGCAGGGTCAGGGGGCGGAGCTGGGTGCTTGATCTCAAAAGTCCCAAAAACCTGCTCCCCTGTCCTGGAGTCTGCGCTCAGGTGGTCCCGGTCCGCCTCCTCTCCCTCCGACACGCACTCTTCACTATCCTCCTCATCATCCTCTTCGCACTCGCCGTCTTCCTCCTCCTCCCAGCAGGGGCCCATGCCGAAGGGCCCCGCCAGGTAAGAGGCAGAGGACAGCTGGGGGGAGACGGGCGACAAGGTGGACATGGTGACCTCCGTCTCAACGTCTCCCTCCATCACCACCTCCTCAGAGTGGTAGCCTTCCTCCAGGCCGACCACAGAGAAGGGTTTGGGACTCTGGCCGGCCTGAGCGGCCGCGTCCGTCTGCCGGCACAGCACCTCGGTGGCCACCAGGCGGTCGGCGGGACACTGGGCCGCGGCCAGAGCCTGGGTCATGATCTGCCAGGTGCCGTCCTGGGTCATCTCTTCCTGGATCTGCCGCACCGTGTTGGCGATGAGCACCGAGCGGCACAGATTGGGCTCCACCAGCATGTGGCAGAGCTGCAGCTTGATGAGCGACATGTCGAGCAGCGACTGCCGCTGCAGGCTGTAAGAGGACGACAGCGTCCGAGCCGCCAACGCCGGTGATGATCCCGCCTGGCCCTGGTCGCCGCTGGAGGCCGGCTCCTCCCCGGAGTCTGAAAACTTACGCTTGGTGCCCTTCGGGAACATGTTGTCTCTCTGTGATGATGGCGAGGAGACAGAAACACAGTCAGACAGAGCAACAGCAACACCACAAATTTATCACACTGACAAACACACAAAATGCTGAATTTCACTAGCTAGGGTCATAGTGAGAAGAATAAGTGCCATGTAATTAATAATGTATATGTGTGACGTAATGAGGCTATGTGGTGTAATATGTGTGTGTGGACATGAGGGAGCTAACGCTACAATCTGCTGCACAGCAGCTGTGACTTTATGACTAATCTCTACAGGCTTAATCTCTTTGTGAATTACAATAAACAGTAAATTGTTTGTTGTAGTTGTTTTTAGTTTTTAGTTTGCTATACCTTTCCTGTTGAGAGGCACAGGCAATAGCAATGCAGCTTGGTCCCGGCTGCAACGCTTCAAGTACTTTTGTACGAGCGACAAGCAGCTTTTGTTCAGCACCATTTCTGCCCATTTTAGGCCAGTCTGAGGCAAGACTCCTGCTGGGCGGAACAACCACACTTTTAACAGACCACTGAGCCACCGAAAATAGCATGGTTACCAACTAAATGCGGACGCTGCATCAAAGTAAGCACAGACTAGAGAGACCTTTGTCAGAAAACAAAAACAGCACTCAAGTTACATGATCAGTGCACTCATATTCTTTCCCACTGCCACCTGTGATCAAGAAAATCAAAGAGATATCCTAATCAATAAGGTTCTTTTAAGGGGTAAAAGTGATAAGAATGTGAAAAATAATAGCATTCACAATATTCATAATACAGTGTACCACCATGAACCACTAAAGTTTACAAGGGATATCAGGTTTCCGGGTCTACGCACGCCACACTTCAAAACTAGTAGAACAAGATTTTCACTTTCTCTTCACTGGGGAGGGGAAGAAAAGTAGAGTCAACTTCCTTATCACAGACCACTTCGGATACACAGATGTCTTACAGGAACAAAAACAACACTCCTGCTAACATTAAAGGCCGCCTGACTGTCCAAATGAATAGGATGCAAGTAAAGAGGAGACTGAGCTCTGAACGGCAGCCTGTGGCATTTAATTTTCCATCAGACAGAAAAATAGTGCACAGTGTCCAGCTGTGTCTCCTCTGTGTAAAACCTGTGGGCAGGGCATTTGGGTGAATGATTCCACTTGCTTCTAATTTCCATTTGTGATACAGTTTAAAAAAAAAAAGAAAAGAAAAGAAGAAATAACAAAAAACAAAATAAATCACAAAAAGTTAAACCACAATGAAAATATATATTTATACATGTTGGACTCCAAAGTACAGCAGCAGGATTTACAAAATGCTAAATAAACAGCAAAGTGTTGTTAACAAATTTAACAAAACCTGCCCCCCCCCCCCCCTTTCTGTTCGGAAACTAAAGACACTGCTGTTTTTAGCACAAATCATCTTCAAAACGAAAAGGCAGAGTTGTTTTTTCTTTTTTTCTTTTTGAATTTACATTTTACGGTGCCAGGCAAAAACTAAGGCCCTATAATCTGTGCTAATGATATTGCATTTAACAATTAACACATTGTTCACTCAGGGGTGTAATGTAAGATTTCACAGCCAGAAACTGTGATGACAAAACACCACACACTTTAAACATTTAATTAACATGTAATAAACACGAAATCAAAGACAAAAAAAGAGAAGTGATTTCTAATTGAGGAGCTGATGGTACACCTTTTTACTTCACCTTTCAATAGAGGGACACCACACTGGGCGTCTTTTCACACATAAATCCCACAGAAAATGAGAAAGAAAGATTAAATCAACAGCTACCATCTTCACCTCATTGATCAGATCAGTGAACTAAATCAGCACCACATTTAAGAAGTTACCATCCATACCAAAAAAGACGAGTATCTAATGGACACTGAATGGCTTGGGAGTCTGGAGGTCTTTGAGTCCTCGCTTGCATAGAATAACATTTCCTGACAGTGGACAGAATTGGGGGGGAAAAAAGTCATTTATGAAGGTGCCCGGAGATCTAAAATACAAAGAGTGAGAAAACAATTATGGACATATGTTGTCTTCTGACATATGATGTCCCCCTGTTAAATAAGAGACACTAGAGAGCACTATCTCCAAAAGGAAAAACAACGTGTAAAAATTGAAAAGGAAATGAAATACAACCAGGAAGACCTATAATCTGAGAGAAGAGAAAACAGTTTGGGACATGAGAAGGTATATTGATCAAATGGGTTTTTTGAACACCCTATAGTTCAGCATTTTGGGGTTAAATCTCAAGGATTTTTCTTTGGAAAGACCATAAGTCTACAAAGTAATTGGCAAATTTAGCTGTATATATATTTGCTTTGTTGTGAATAAAGATGAGTCTGATCGTCGGCCTAGTTATCAATCACTCTGATCTGTAGCAAATGTTATGTCTGAGTTTTTCTCTCTGTGTCAGACACTAACGGTGTTAATTATGTACAGTTCATCTGCTTCACTGTGTTTTCTACGGCTCAGACAGTAGGCTGATAGATAATAAACCATAACTGATGGACACAGTAATATCAACATCCCATTTCATGAAATAAAAAAAAAAAAAACTTGAAGACTACCCAACACTGAGCAAAAAAACCCCATTTAAACTCTTTTCATCCCCAGAAACTGGAGCTGTTGACTGTTCTCTGTACCATCTGAGCATCGACTCTGAATGTGATGAGACTTTATCTACATTTTAAGGCCCATCTTGTCAGCTGAGGATGCTTCATTAGAGCGATTAGATCATTTCCAGTCCAACAAACCAACTTCCTCTACCTTTGCTCTAAACCCTGCGTGTTCTCCAACCCTCCTGTTGGTAAATTTAATCAGCAGATTTAACCAGATTTAACCAGAAGATGCTGACATATGTGGTGTTCAAAAAACTTCTGTGTGGCAGGTCAGATACCAGGAAATGAGTATTAAGGTGCAAAGACACTATGAGTGTGGTTGAAGGCCACTTCAGTGATACACCACACCGTTACACAACAGTTAAAATAAAAGGTGTATATGTAGAAACAGGGCTGGTAAAAACACAGTGTTGATTATTAGACATTTTTCCCGTCTTGATTTATGCTAGCAGCCCGAAGCCTCGCTTTACGTCAGCGGCTGCTAGCATGGCCCATCCCCCACCCTTTAGCTCTGTGCTAAGGGAACCATTTAATTCTAAAAACGACAAAAAAAATAAACAAACAAACACACACACACACACACACACATAAAGACAAATAACACGGAAGTGTTGACCCCCCCCCTCCCACTCACTTTATGAACAATACAGCGTTAGGGTTAAAGTGGAGCCGGCCGAGGAGACAGCGGCTCGGGGCCGCCTCATGCTTTGTCTTTTCGGCTTCACGGAGGCCATTTTGCGCTGGAAGCTAACAGCTAGCCGGCTAGCATGCTAACGCTCCGGTAGCCGACCGACCCCTCCACCTCTTCCCTTCCTCCCCTCCGGCTAACCGGGCTAAAGATGTTCACTGAGACGGAAAACGATGCCTCCGTGGGGGCAACTAAATGTTTGGCATTCGTTTCACTTTAGCCTTCTTTGGCCGTTTCCTCTTTCTCCCCCACCCGTCATCACCAAAAAAAAAAAAAAAAGGAAAAGGTCGAGTGAATGCTAGCAGGCTAATTAGCCCCCCCAAAAAAAGCGCCCACCCACCACCTCCACCACCTCCACCCATCCTCCGCGGTCCTTCCTCCTTTTCTAGCCAAAAACAAGACTTCTTTCCCGGCAGCTTCGGCTGCTAACCTCCCCCCTCCTTCTCCTCTTCTCTCCCTCCTGAAACGACAACACCACACAAAAAAACTAAACAAAAACAAAAACAACAAACCTCCGCCCCGGTTAAAAAACAACAACAAAAAAAAAAAAACAAAACACGCCTCGACGGAGGTTCGGACTCACCTGGTGTTTGTGTTATTTTATTCCCGTCTGGCTCATAGGATCGTCGGCAGGGAGAGCGGAGGTCGGCCTCAGATGAGATCATTCATGCCACGGCTTCAGAAACTGAAGCAGCTCCGTCCGGCTGCTGCTGCTGCTGCTGCTGCCGACGAGCAGGAGGGAGGAAGGGAGGGAGGGGGAGGGGAGCCGAGGCCAGCCATATGCCTGGGATTCCTCCCTAATGATCTCTGCCTGCTGCCCCCTCTAATGTAAGGATAAAAACACAACAAAAAGACAACAACAACAACAAAAAGACAACAAGACAACAAGACAACAACTATAACTACAACAAGAAGAAAGCCAGCCATATGTCTGGGATTCCTCCATAATGATCTCTGCCTGCTGCCCCCTCTAATGTAAGGATAAAAACACAACAAAAAGACAACAACAACAACAACAACATAAAGACAACAAGACAACAACAACAACAAAAAGACAACAAGACAACAACTATAATTACAACAAGAAGAAAGCCAGCCATATGCCTGGGATTCCTCCATAATGATCTCTGCCTGCTGCCCCCTCTAATGTAAGGATAAAAACACAACAAAAAGACAACAACAACAACAAAAAGACAACAAGACAACAAGACAACAACTATAACTACAACAAGAAGAAAGCCAGCCATATGTCTGGGATTCCTCCATAATGATCTCTGCCTGCTGCCCCCTCTAATGTAAGGATAAAAACACAACAAAAAGACAACAACAACAACAAAAAGACAACAAGACAACAACAACAACAAAAAGACAACAAGACAACAACTATAATTACAACAAGAAGAAGGCCAGCCATATGTCTGGGATTCCTCCCTAATGATCTCTGCCTGCTGCCCCCTCTAATGTAAAGATAAAAACACAACAAAAAGACAACAACAACAAAAAGACAACAAGACAACAACAACAACAAAAAGACAACAAGACAACAACTATAATTACAACAAGAAGAAAGCCAGCCATATGCCTGGGATTCCTCCATAATGATCTCTGCCTGCTGCCCCCTCTAATGTAAAGATAAAAAAACAACAAAAAGACAACAACAACAACAAAAAGACAACAAGACAACAACTATAACTACAACAAGAAGAAAGCCAGCCATATGCCTGGGATTCCTCCCTAATGATCTCTGCCTGCTGCCCCCTCTAATGTAAGGATAAAAACACAACAAAAAGACAACAACAACAAAAAGACAACAAGACAACAACAACAACAAAAAGACAACAAGACAACAACTATAATTACAACAAGAAGAAGGCCAGCCATATGTCTGGGATTCCTCCCTAATGATCTCTGCCTGCTGCCCCCTCTAATGTAAAGATAAAAACACAACAAAAAGACAACAACAACAACAACAACAAAAAGACAACAAGACAACAACAACAACAAAAAGACAACAAGACAACAACTATAATTACAACAAGAAGAAGGCCAGCCATATGTCTGGGATTCCTCCCTAATGATCTCTGCCTGCTGCCCCCTCTAATGTAAAGATAAAAACACAACAAAAAGACAACAACAACAACAACAACAAAAAGACAACAAGACAACAACAACAACAAAAAGACAACAAGACAACAACTATAACTACAACAAGAAGAAGGCCAGCCATATGCCTGGGCTTCCTCCCTAATGATCTCTGCCTGCTGCCCCCTCTAATGTAAGGATAAAAACACAACAACAACAACAAAAAGATAACAACTATAACAACAACAAAAGGGGATTTAACGCTTTTTATATCCACTTAATTCTTATTAGATGATTAAATGAAGAAAGGATAATACAAGCACACATGTATAACTGTAGTAATAGTTATAGAAGTGTAAACGTGTAATGACGTTGTAATGGTAACTAAGTACAAGTATTCGAGTACGTTACTTAAGAATAATCATTAACCAATTGTAGTACACTTACTCCATTACATTGATCTCACCTGTAGTTACAAATACTTTCCCACATTAAGATTTAAAAAAAATCATTACGATAAGCTTCTAAGATACTTTCTTTTAAGTAGAAGTACAAGTGTAGAAATATTCTGATACAAGTTAAACGCTGACACATTAGCACTAAAATATACTTAAAGTACCAAAAGTAAGAATATTCATTCCACAGAATAGGTCTGTTATATTTAGATGGATTAATGAAGGCATCACTGCAGCCGGTAAAGGTCACACAGACTTCACATCAGCACAAACTACAACCTGAAAGTGAGCAAAACATCCGACATTATAGACTTTATTTTGTCTTGTTATCAATTCCAGCTTTTAAATACATATAGTTTGATTTGAAGCTGTATTCTGTCAGCTAGAGATGCCTTTATTGGTGTAAGGGTTCAGATCCAGATCATTTCTAATAGAAAAAAATCTCAATCATTCATTCAGATCAGTAAATTTTGTCAAACTATTTTGACACAAAATACTGACATCCTGTATGTGGTGATCAGAGTGTTCACTGTAGCAGTTATCAGGAAATGACTAAGCATATGCTGCTGTTTTGCATTAGGTAAAAGTGGACCTAGTTTTATCTACTTTAGCTAGAGGGTAGTTTATTAATTATGTGATCAAAGAATTCATTTAAATAAATTATATGATTTTTTTTCCACTAAGAAAATTAATTAAAAATAAATGGAATTACTCTTTTAAACACAGTTTTTAGATAATTAGACTTCAAAGTTTTACTTCATTACATTTCACACTGGACATTTTACATTTTAGCCCATTACTTTAATCTATTAGATAGATTTAGGATGTGCTTCTGGTCCCTTGTTGTTAACAGTTTCACTGAAGAGAGATTTCCTTCCTGACTTCAGATGGTTTCACGTTTGAGGCCCAAAAAGGTCAAAATTTCCACAGTTCCACAAATATGATGCCTCATGAAGCCCTTTTTTTTTCTTCCTCTTTCCTCCTCCATTATTGATGACTCCTCAGACTTATCTGTTAGAGACTGTCTGGTTTATCCAAGAGCAAATGCAGGTAAAAGAACGCAGGTTTTTAAAGATCAGGACACGGGTCAAAGCTGCCAGACCACATCTGGAGCAGCTTTGTTCACATCACATTCGGACCGCAGTCATCGTCGGTCGACAGCAGGTGTTAGTGCGGTTCATGCTCTCATTCATCAAACTACAATTACAGAACAGACACAACAAGTTATGTGTTTAAATGAGAGCTGAAAACACCCCAAAACTAAATTTCAAACTGTTCTTATTATACATAGTATATAAACTGGTGTCAATAATCGCCTGGAATTGTGTGTAAAGGTTATAAAATATCAAGACAAATGTTGAATTTGTCTCTTTTTTTTTGTATTTCTTATCCTAAAAGTTTTTCATAGCAATTTCTACCAATAACGAGATCGATATTCAGGATTTTTTAGTGTGTGAATTACACACCTGATATAATCAATATATATCCATTACAAACTGCAGAAATTGAGAATACACCAAGCGGCGTTGGAAGTGCATGATGTTTGTATTAAGTCTTTAATGTCAGATGTTAGTTGGGTCTTTAAATGATGTGTTTCTCCTTTATAATTGGTTTGAAAGCTTCTAAATTGCAGTTTGAATTAAGTTTTATTCAGTTTATCTATCTGTGAATTTTCCCTTTATACGATTTACTCAGCACCAGCAGTCTTTCTCTCTAGACGACCGCACGTCGCCTTCTGAATCTGATTTGTGTAATTATCAGTAATTATCAGTGGTGTGATGCTATGGAGTTTCTTCTTTTCTGTTTCCAGTCTTGGTAATTGATTTATTTCAGAAACCCGATGTCGGATTATAAAATCTGTTGAGTTTGATCCAGAATCAGATCAGCCGCTCTGGAATCTCACAAGATAATTTAATAACGTGTGACAACGGCCAGTTGTTTAGGGTCAAAAAATGAATTTTACTCAGTTTAAGTGATGGGAATGATGTCAAGCAGGAAGCTTGGAGATCGGGGAGGAGGGGTTAATACAATAAGGTGGACATGATCCCTCACTGGCTGCCAACATCGAAGAACAGCAAAGAGCCTGATGTGTTTGCAGTGATGTGGGCTGCAGTACGAAGGAACAGTTCCTTCATTTCCCTGATAACTGTTTAATATGTAAATTCTGCCTAGTGGGAGAAAATATTGACTGAGAGCTTCCTTTGATTGCACTACGGTTTTTATTTTATTTCAGTAAATACAGGAAGTTTTTAAAGATTTTGTTTGTCTTCTCTCGATGGCATCCCCACCGAATATTGTGACAGTATTCTTACTGTCTTTGTTGTCAGTTTTGTGTCGTGTAG
This sequence comes from Remorina albescens, assembly GCA_034769265.1. Classification (NCBI taxonomy): domain Eukaryota; kingdom Metazoa; phylum Chordata; class Actinopteri; order Carangiformes; family Echeneidae; genus Remorina; species Remorina albescens. The sequence goes on from CM068488.1 coordinate 2,009,411, forward strand.
AAAGCGTAAAATGCTTTGTTGTTTTGATACATTTTTTTGAAAACTGAAGGCAGTAGGTTTGAGACCAACCAGAGCTGCACCTGAGTCTTTTTGTCATCTTTCTCAGGAGCAAAAAATCCCTGTTTCACTACAATCATGGTTTCTAGATCCATCGGTAATCCTACACTCAGTGTCCATTTTATTAAGAACGCCTGGTTAAAACTTACCTCTAATGTTCAGTTTTTGTCAAAAATGTCTTCAATTGAGGTGTTTTTGTGAGAAGTAGTTAGACCTGCACCACATTATACAGAGAGGGATTACTGTTATTCAGCCTGAGGTGGACAAAATACTTGAAATACCTGTTAGTACACAACATTTTAGTTTTAACAGTATTAGCACTTTTCACATTGGTACACATTACTTCTCAGCGCCTTTTTTAACTGAGTGACATCACGTTTGACAAACCATTATCCTCCATCTGTGTTGTCTAACATCAGGAACATCAGGCTTTGTCTGACTCAGTCCTCCACCCAGCTGATGGTACAGGTCTGGCTTATCTCAAGCCTCAACCGGAAGATGCCTCACAGACGTTCCAGGATGCAGAAGCCTGGTCTGGTCTTCAATGAGACCACATGTTCCTGCACTACTCATCAGGGTCTGCACTATGTACTGGACCTTCATGCAATCTGGCATCATCATCCCTGAACCAGGACCGTCTCAGTCCAGACTGTTCTGGTCTGTGGTTCCCTGATGATGACCCAGCTCCTGAATCCTCAGATGTCCCTCACTGTGGATGAAAGCATGTGATGAACAACCAGATCGTTTTTTAAATCCTGAAAAAAAAGAAGAGAAAAACATCTTTTCAATTACAAAAACATGTTTGTTTGGTTTTTTTTTATTTTACATGTTGACAAATATAAATGTTCCTTTTCTGAGGCATCAAAGACTTTATTTTGTCTTGTTATCAATTCCATCTTTTAAATACATATAGTTTGATTTGAAGCTGTATTCTGTCAGCTAGAGATGCCTTTATTGGTGTAAGGGTTAAGATCCAGATCATTTCTGATTAAAAAAAAAATCTTAATCATTTATTCAGATCAGTAAATTTTGTCAAACTATTTTGATTTATAAATCCTGAAAAAAAAGAGAAAAACATCTTTTCAATGACAAAAACGTTTTTTATTTTTGATGTTGACCAATATAAATCTTCCTTTTCTGAGGCGGAACTGTTCTTTGTAGGACGGAAAAGGAAGCCGGACACTTTAAACTCCTTCCGCATAGTTCCGTTTCCAGCACTTTCTGAACCCGGAGCACAAACGGAGGCGCACCGCGGCAGAGAGCCCAGCAGCGGCCAGAGAGGCTTCTAGAAGCAGCGTGCACCGGGACAGTCACCGGCACACACCCCGACTCCTGCCCTCCGCTCCCAGCCGACCCCGGTACGCCCTCCCGTTACCTTCCAGCCGCACCGATGGCCAAGTGGGGAGAAGGAGACCCGCGGTGGATCGTGGAGGAGAGAGCCGACGCCACGAACGTCAATAACTGGCACTGGTGAGGCGACAGGAACGCTAGCATGCTAGTTAGCCTGCTAATGCTAATAATGCTAACAGCTCACATTACCGACCAACCGCAGCCGTTATTTTTGGGCTTTTTATTCCAGCCCAATGGCGCTCTGTTTGTGCCCTGTTAATGCTCCTTAATGTTATATATTATTGTTGGTTTTTTTTTTTTATTAAATAAAGTGTCTCATTCGAGCTAACAGTCGAGCTACAGGTTAGCTCGACTGTTAGCTTCCCCTTTTAGCTAGCTGCTGTAGCTTCAGTCGGTGCTTTGAGGTTGTTAACCGTTAGTTTCACAGCATCCAACCCTAACCCCGTCTGAATAACCACCATAATAATCACACTGAGTGGTCCTAACATTGTGAGCTGTGGCCTTTCAGCTGCTGTTGTTAAAGCCCCAGTGAGACACGTGAGGTTAGCCCCGGTTACAACGTGACTGGATGTTGTGTAGCTTCAGCTGGCTGACAGCGAAGCATCAGATTCAGCTGTGTTCGTGCTTGTTGCTGTCCTGTTGTGTGAAATAGAGATTTATTTTTATTTTTATTACTCAGACAACAACGGTGCTATTCAGGGTTAAATGAAGTGTTGTCTGTGCAGGTCCTGCAGTGATGTTAGTTGTGTTGTGATGTTTGTGTTCAAACTGGGTGGAAAGTCTTCATGAGGTAAACACACGGGTTCTTTCCATTCAGCTCCAGATCATATTTAATGTGTAATTTATATGATATTATTATAAATTCTGTTATTAAATGACACGCAACAATCAGCTGAAGGTACAACTCTTCAGTGTACTCATCTCTGCCAAGACAATCAAAATATTTAATTTATTTAAGTGTGTCTTCCTTATGGGGAATGAAAGTTCCTAATTTGACAATTGAATTCTAACTGTTGGAATTTGCTGGTACTTTTTGTGGCAATTTACAATTTAATGGCATCTGGGATCATTCTAATAATGAACTTAAAGGTGAGATCAGTACTTCATCACCTTAGTGTGTATTTCATGAATAAATTACTTGTGTTGTTGACTAATACAACTGTTTCTATAACACATTGAAAATATACCAGCAGCATAAAAAAGAAATTATCACAACTGATTAAATCAAACAGACATTCTTTTAACTAAATATGATTTATAATAAATTATGTATTAATGCAAAGATTAAATAATAAAACTAATTTCTCTATTAAAAGTAGTTACTGCTAAACTTAGTTATTTAGTCTCCGCTTCATGCAGACAACTCAGACTTTTTTCTTCTTCTTAGGACTGAACGAGATGCAACAAACTGGTCATCAGACAAATTAAAAGCTCTGCTTCTTGGCTTGAGCGTGGAAAATGACGAAGGCAAGTGTGAGGTGACCGAAGTCAGCAAGCTGGAAGGAGAAGCCTCGATTAACAACCGCAAAGGGAAACTTATTTTCTTTTATGAATGGAACCTGAAAGCTTCTTGGACTGGTACGTACAGACTGAGGTCACTGTTTGTTTTGTTCAGGGGAACCCTGGTTGGAATTATATTTATAAAATTGATCATTCACTCTAATTGCTGGGATGTATACAATGATTCAGTTCTGATTAACGTGATTAATCGGTGACAAACACATAACATGAAGGAAACTGTTAAACTTTGCTGGCATGCGTTTCCCTTTGTTTTTCCAGGAAAGTCAAAATCAGGAGTCAAATATAAAGGAACGGTTGAAGTTCCAAATCTGTCCGATGAAAACGACATGGAGGATCTTGATGTGAGTTTCTCCACATGTGGAGACGTTTTGGATTCGAAGTGTCTGTGTGCTGAGTGAACAGTGTGTTTGATGCCTGTCCCGTCTGTGTCCAGATTTCTGTGGCGCTGAACAAAGATGAGCCTGACACACCGCTGACCAACCTGATGAAAACAAAAGGAGCTGAGAAAGTGCGTGAAGCCCTGGGAAGCTACGTGGAGTTCTTAAAAACAGGTGAGTCAGTCTTATGTCTCAAGTGTACATAATGAATTCACCTTTAATTACTGATTAGGCCTTTAACTCTGTCCCACTTATATTTTAACACATGCCTGAACAGTATTTTTCATGAGTTATAAAAGCTTGAAGTCAAAAGAACTATCTGAACCAAACTGAACTGTCGTCTTGAAGACGTTGATATTTCTTTTAAAAACTGAAAATGTATAAACTGACACACAGATCTATAGTGATGTCTGAGTTAAACTGAATGTTTACGTATATTCACACAGCTCAGTCAACGTGTTTCTGATGGCAAGTGTTTGATGCATGTGAACTTAGCACATGCTGCCTCCCTTCCTGTTGGTTCTCTTCCTTCTGAAGGTTGTGAAGTGTTTTCAAAGCCTTCAGGCTCCGAACATTATGTAAGGCGTCACTGTATGAAATAAAAACACAAACATTATAATTATGTTGGCAGATACTGCAGTCTCAGTTGGAGCGGTTATTATTACATATAATTTTCCCTGAAAATAAAACATGACATGTTCCTTTAGATCTGGAGACGCGGTGCTATGCCATGACGCATTTTACCGTCAGCAACAAAGAAATGATAATATTTTTTTTGTGCAGCTCCTCTGATCTTGATATTGGACTTGGCTATGTTGAAATTCATTTTATTTTCTTAGTATTAAATATCAGTTCTCAGAAATTTCCTGATCAGAGATTGTTATATTTGTTTAAAGTAACTGTCAAAGAGTGATGAAGGTAAAGTTACTGAAGCTGAAGTTTTTATTTCTGTTTCTCAGAGTTCACACAGGGAATGATCCTGCCGACAGCCAACGGCATGGCCAAACTGCAGTCCACATCTCAGTCCAAAGCCAAGACGGATAAAACTCAGGTCAGTGCTGATGCCTGATTTTTTTTGGCTGTAACTGAATCGTTGGAGTTTCCAGGCCTTAACTCACCTCAGCTCTGTCGTCGAACAGATTTCCTCCTCAGGCAGCACGGCCGCTCCCGTCAACACCGGCGTCAAGATCCCCACCTGTAAATTCAGCATGAAAGAAACCTTCCTGACCTCCCCGGCTGACCTGTACAGGGTGTTCCTCAACCAGGAGGTGAGTGAGCTCCCCTACCCGCTTCACTGTAGAGCGCTGAAGAGACTGTCGATTCCAGCTGTGACTGGGGTGTTTGTGTCGTGCAGATGGTGCAGGCGTTCACGCACGCTCCAGCCACAGTGGACGGAGAGAGAGGCGGGAAGTTTCGTCTGTTAGATGGAAACGTTTTTGGTGAATTCACAGAGCTGGTGAGACCAACTTTCCCCCTCTGACCCTGAAAATCATCAAAGGGTTCTAAATTATTTGGCTTTTTCTTTGTTCTAAGTGAGAACATGTCTTCTGTCTCCAGGTCCCTGATGAGAAAATAGTTATGAAATGGAGGTTTAACAACTGGCCCTGTGGTACGTTGACTTCCTGCTGCAGCAGCAGCTTTTACGTGTTCACTTTCTTTTATTCAAACTCAACTTGACTCGTCTTTTTAAGCGATCTGTGCTGAATCAATAATTTCTAGTTTAATGAAAAATTTTGGTCAAAAAGTCCTAAATATTTTCCTGATCTGATCTTCTTTCATGTTTCTGTGATATTTAAATGTCTGGAAGATTTTTTTCAATTTTCATTTGACTCCTTTAAAATGCACGTTCATCATTCAGATATTTTATCAACCAGAATCAGGAATCGTGTCCGTCAGACAACATAACTGACTGTCTGCACAGAAAAGGACTCGTGTAGATGAATTTTGCTGAACTGAAACAGAGAAGGTTTCCTGGCTGTGACGCTGACCGTTTGTGCTCCACAGAGCATTACGCAACAATCACGATGACCTTATTGGACCAGAGCAGCGAGACGGAGCTGAAGGTGGAGTGTCGGGGCGTCCCGGACAACGAGGAGGAGCGGACGAAAGAGGGCTGGAAGAGATACTACTTCGAAGCTATTAAACAGACTTTTGGCTACGGAGCGCGACTCTTCTGAAGACGGCGTGCCGTAGTGCTGTTTTGTCTTTTTGTTTGTTTTTGGATTTTTAAACTTCTTGTCCTTCGATCTCTCTGGCACGAGGCGTCCCGTCGTAAACTCATAGCACGAGTTCACACGAGGTGAAATAGGTGAGGTCAGCCCAACACCTGTCTGTCTGTGTAAATGTTTTAATTTCTCAGCGTATTTAAATCTAGTTTCTCCCCTTCAGTGTTCAGTCGGTCGGACTGTGCCTCTGCCACTCTGGATGGAAAAAATGAATTGAATAAAGAAAAGGAGAATTTATTGAACCACTAATGCAAATTGGCCTTTTAATTCTATAAATATGTAATTATTCTAGAGAGAGTTAGAAAAATAAATGTTGATTTGCTCTTATTTGAGGAAAGATTACGTTGCTTTGAAAGAAATGAATGTTTATTTTTTACTTATTTTACTCTTTTTAAGTGTAACTGTAGTGAAGACGCTTTCAGCCAAGATGCATGTTCCATTTCAAACTCTCAGTTGGAGGGATGGCCAGCGGACTCGAACCTCACAGTACTGTATTATTTCAATGAGACTCCACTTCATGCACATCATGACCGCGGGGGTGGGATCGGCTCGGACCCTCAACGGGACTGTTAACGCAAATAAAGTTTGTCATCGTTGGAAAGACGGTAACGACTTCAATCTGTAGCTAGCATAGCAACAAAAGATAGTTTTTGCTGTATTTGGCTTCAAAATGTAAATTTACAGCAAAAGACTGAAAGCTTTTAGAACAAAACGCATTATTTATTCATTTCATCCCTTCATAATGTAAAAAGATTAGTTTCTTGGAATAAACCAATCCCATTATATCTGCTCTCCATTTGTTTTTATTTATTAAGACATTTTTAACTTCCTCGTGAAATATCAGCTGTTTGAAATGAACTTATTAACATTATTATTTATTTTCACATCTCATGTTGAATAATAAGCCTTTTCATCATTTAAAACATTAATTTACAAGTGCTTTAAAAATGAAACGCTCCAAACTGAAACCAGAAAAAGGCCTCTTCAGCTGAACAAGCACTTTACAGACAATGCAGGTCACATTTTAGCATCTTTTCTCACTGGAGAGCAAAATTTAATGAGCAAAACTGAGAAAAGAAGAAAATCCCTCGGACGTCAAATGAACTGAATACTAAACATCACGATTCTGTAGTCAAACTACAGAAACAGAAAACGAATTTCTTTAACGGAATCTGTGCGAACAAAGTTCAGCTGCGTAATCAACCTATAAATTTAAATTATTTAACTCACACAGAGCACCAGCTCCTTCTAAAACACGTCCGCTACAAACAAAGTTAAAGCACCTAAAAGAAAAAAAGGCACTTTTTAGTTTTCAAGGGAAAAAAAAAAAACAGTCAAAGGTCAAAAACGGCACATAACTTAAATGTTTTCCCCCCAAAACTGTTATCATGTCACAGTGAATATCATCATTTATGATGAAATAAAGCCTGAATATAAAAATAAACTTGAACTTTTGGTTTTCTCCGTTTTGTAAACTCACAGTCAGAAACAGATGTAGAGCTCCGACTCCTGAAAGAGAAAAGAGGATTTCAGTAAAGCCTCATAAATTAGGATGAATATTCCTGTTTCCTTCTTTGTGTAAAGATCATTTCGGCCTCACGAGGCCGCTGTTGTCGCTCGTCAACCTGCTGATGGAGCAGGAGAATAAATTCATCCTGTTTTCGCTCTCAGGATACGTACGCTGGAGCTGCAGTTGTCCACCGAGTCGACGCTCCTTTGCGGCGCCGTTTCGCCCACATCTGAAGATTTTTTTACAGAAATTTCACGATGTGTGCTCCTGGAAAACATTGAAAGAGAGAAATGACTTAAGTTTAGTCAAAGTTTTTGCTACACAGACTTTACTTTCTTCTGCGCTTACTAAATAACACAAATTCATTTTCCACGTTACATAATAAACTTTTGTTTTCAATACACTTTATTTCCAATGTCATATTTTTTTTTAGATCCTAATTCTTAATACATCACAATATTACACTTCAGTCAGTTCAGTCATAACAGATATTTAGTCTTTGTTTTCCTAATGTTTGAGTTGTTACATTTAAAACTGCAGATACTGAACAAGATTTAATATGAAATCTTCAGAGAGTTTTCAGCTGTCACAGTTTTATTGAAGACCGTCAACTAACTTTAAAGAAACCAGAAAATGAATCTGATCCCTGACATTTACTTTAGACTTTATTTTTCTATTCAATTAAATTAAGCAACAGTGAACAAATTCTAGATTTACACAGTTTAACGGACCGACTGAGAAGAAATGTTGTGGATGAATAAATAATGACAGTTTTAATAAACTGATAATGAGCAGTTCAGTCTCTACCTGTATAACGGCCACATACTCATCCCTCTGTTGTCCTTCTGGGCTGCCGTAGTTCGCTCCACCAGGTCTTTCAAGAAGTGGAAGAGTTTCTCTGACTCGATGCACTGCTTCCTGAATCACAACACAAGAAATTCATTTTCACACACATGATTTTTATTTTCCTACATTCTGGGAATATCACACAAAAGACTTTTACTACTTTTTAGAGTTTTGTCAAAATTTTTGTTATTTGTTTTGTGTCATATAAATACTTTCAATATTTATATTTTCTAAACTATATCATTTAAAAAATGTTGTATCCTAACCATTAATAAATCCTAGAAATAACATTCAAAAAAATTATTTGAGAATTGATTTTCTTAATATTTGAGTGAGTATTGAGTATTTTTGGTTGAATTCTTAAATCTTTAGAAAGCCTTTTTTCACAGTCGCAGTTTAATTTCTGTCTGATAGCTGAATTTATTTACAAAAACAAGCTGGTGTAGAATGTAATATAGCATAAACTGCATATTATTGGTGGGGAACACGTCCTAACTAAATTAGTCCTGACAGTTTAATGTAAAAAAGCAGAAAAACATCCCGTCATTCTTCTGGGAAAACGGAGCAGCACAGTCACTTACATGTGAGCGAGAGACACGACCGTGCTGAGCTTGGCCTGAGTGATCACACAGGTTTTGGTCAGCAGAGACTTCAGGAACATCTCCAACGCCCGAGCTGATGGCTGCAGCTCAGGACTTCACCGCTCAGATTTCAGTGAGGAGGTTTCGAGTCCGACAGGCGTCTCAGTGCAGATTCAAAGTCTTTTTTCCATGTGAAAACATGCAGCACGTGATTGTGTCTGATTTTTTACCCCCCCCCCCCCCCCCAATTCTCTGAAGCAACAGCACATCTGGATTTCAGTGAGTATGACAGCTCGACTATTGCACTTAAACTCCCAGTTAGAGAGTGACTGTCTGCAGGTTTTAAAGGATACAGATGATCACAGGAACCGCCATCGCAATCCTCCCCACCTCGGTGTCCCTCTGCATGATCTTTTTGACGCGACTCTGGGAGCAACAACACAACATTTCACAACAGGAGAGCACACACATTCAGGTGTACGCTTCGTGCACTCCTGTTCTCCAGATCTCAGGGAAGAGGACTGAAGCTTGTTTCAGGCGAGATGATGAGTGACGCAGCAGCCGGTCGAAAAACACAACTTGTCTGAACATATTGCATGATTTCAATTTAAATGGAAGTGAACATGCACGCACATTAGGGCTGTGGAAACATACAACAAAGAGCAAATAAATAAATCACAGGAGCAACAGGTTCTTTCAACAAATATCACGTAGAGTCTTAATCATTTTCAGGAATATGTTTGTTTTGGCGTTTGGTTGTTATTATATTGTTTCATTCAGTGAAAATTCTTATGCAAAAATTAACCATTTAAGATTAATTTTATGTAATCTTCCCTCCAATATGATTAATTCTTCACATGTTGAACTATCTAGGTGCACTTTGACATCAGCTTGTCATTTTTAGTGTGAACTGTCGCTTTTACAAATCTGAGCAGCATCAGAGCAGCTTTATTCTGTTTTGTTCAACAAACGTGGGTTTCTGCTCCAAAGCTGCTGTTTTCTTCAGTTCTTTGAACGCGGCTGTTTTTATTGGCTGCGAGAAGCGAGTTTTCCGACTGCGCCTGAACGCAGCAGATGCTTTAACGTGAGCGGAGCTAGCCGTTAGCCGTTAGCTGTTAGCCGTTAGCATGTAGCCCGAAAAGAGGCTTCAAAACCGGGTTAAACTGCCGGAGCGGTGTCGGTACTCACCGGGGGGAACCGCACGTTATACCGTCTCTTCTGGCCGGGCATTCTGCTCGCTTCAGTCCGCGCGGCTCGCTCACATTTCTCATGTTTTCAGCGCAAAACGCCGCCGCGTGCATTTGTTTACCTTCAGCAGGAAGACACCTGAGCCGGGGTCAAACCCCGTGACCCCGCAATGACGTCATGACCCCAATCAACAAAGATTCAGCATAATAATAATAATAATAATAATAAAAAGCTGTTAAAGTTGTTAAATTTATTACAATGTGATAAATGATAATGATTTCTTAGGAATGATTCATATTTAAATTAGTTGGTATTTCATTTTAAATGAAGTAATAACAGCGCTGTAATATTAGTCATTATAAAAAGGTGGATAAAAGCCTGAAACAGGTGGCTGAAGGAAAAGATAAAGATGTGGTCTGTTGTTGACGACAACGCAGGACATTTTCATTTTGGACTTGATGATTATGAGTCCATTATTTGTGATTTATTACTGTGTGTTATGTGTCCTGACTCTGCGAATGGCTGCAAAGGTCAAAGATAAGACTCACTGTGATTCATTTCAAAGGTTGTATCTCTCTAATAAAGCAGCTAAACCAAACTCTGAGTTATTATTTCTCTTTTTCTCATTGGAAGAGTGAAACATGCTGCTTTCTGTGCTGTTTTCACTTTGTGTATTTGCCACATGTCACATCAGCGGTAGGTGATAAAATAAACACAACTGAATTAAATCAAGGCTTTTTTTTGCATTTTGAATTATTTTTACAGTTTGCAGAGGATTTGTGATTTTTCTTCTTCTCTCCTGCAGGTCACCCATTCAGTGAAGGAGAAGACAGTTTCAACCAGGTATTGTCTTCCAATATTGTCGCTCAGCAAAACACAACCTGAAGGGCTCACACAATAAAAACCTTTAACTCTTAGCTCCTGTTTTATATCCTATCAAAAAACCCACGTGGTTCATCTGCTGTTTTTATGTCAGTCTGAATGTGCTGAATATTTTTCTGATACCTGCAGAAAAAGGTCCAAACATTGTTTTTTCCTGCAGGATGTTTTCAGAGCAGATTTTCTGCAGCGTGATCTCCATCCTCTGTTTCACTGCCCTGATATGAGTCCATCTGCAGAGGTCCCCACCTCAGGTGACTGTCACTCCACCTGCGGGGAAATTCATTCAGTAATTATGAAGCTGCTCAATATTTAAATTTCGGATTGTGTCTGCAGATTTTGCGATATTTGATTTCAGGAATTTTATTATACAAAAGTTATGACTGAATAAAAAAGTTCCTTTTTTGTCTGCAGCTCCTGATTTGGATGATTTTGCCTTACTGAGATTTTGGTTAGATTCTAAAATAGTTTGTGAAAATGCTGAGAAAAAAGACTCTTTCTCTTTATATCTGTGTTTTCAAATCATTGATCCTTGCAGTGTTCAGCTCTTATAGGTCCCTGATCCTGTGGCTGGTTTTCCTTCTTTAAATAATATTTAGACAGACAGAGATGTCATGCCAGTTTTATAATGTTTATTGGTGTTTGTTTGTTTTTTATTACTATTATTTCTCCTCTTTTTTTTTTTTGTTTTAGTTGAATATGTTAAAGCTGCAGATGTTAAAGTCATCGCTGCCCTGGGAGATTCTCTAACTGTGAGTCAAGCGTTTCAAAAGCAAACAGTACTAAAACTCGATTTGGTTGGTTGATAATTTAATGGGAACTTCAGTTTGCACTGGCAGCTAAATCACTACAACCTTATTTTCACGAATTTATTGGTTTTAAAAGCTACTTTTGCCAAAATATACTTGAGCACCATATTTTATTTAAATACAATCTTTGAGTATTAAAGCATCCTCTGTTTGGGTTCTTGCTGCAGACTGCTATCGGTGCCAACGGCACAACAATTATCTCGATTCCATTTGAATTTCGTCAGGTGTCATGGAGGTAAATCAGGAGTGAAGCTGATCCCTTTGATTTCATCTCTATTTGAATGTCATTATTTTATCTTTATCGTTATCCTGGTTACAGTTATTACTTCTTCATCTGTACCTTCCTTTTTGGTTTATTTAACTGATAACATGTGTCATTTATTGCTTTATGTGTCCATGGGCGGGTTATTTCTTTAATTATATACAGCACTCTACAGCTCATTGTTTGTATTTGTACTTTGCAAATAACATCTGATTGATCAGTTGATTGATTTTTAAATGATACATCTAACCAAGAAGCCCAACTCTCAGGTGAGTTTGTTCATTACACTGTTAAACAGCCACATAATGAACTAAAGAGGTTTGTCATATAGTGAGGATGTTATTATTTTTATTATCTCTGTTTTTATTGGTTGACCTGCTTCTTCTTCTTTCTCTCTTCGCAGCATTGGAGGTTTTGGGACTTATCAAAATGTCATTACACTGGCAAGTAAGTTCATTTACATTGAGATACAATATGACCGACACAGAAGTCATTTAAATGTCTGCAGCTGGAGAGGTTAGCATGTTAGCTTGGTAGAGCTAAACGAGTCAAAATGAAGAAAGCTGCTTTCATAGTTTTCAGTATTTTCCAGAGTTTCTTAGGTGGGTTTGCAGAGAAATGATTCTGTGGGAAGAAACTAAAACTAAAGAAAACCTCAGTATACTCTGGGTCATTCTAAAACATTTCAACAATGAAAAAAAGTCTGGGGGTAAATATTGGAGGAGATCACAGCTTCCTTTCTGCTTCTGAGGACATTTAAGACGCTTGTTTCGTTGACTCGTCTCTGTTTCTAGATATCTTTAAACTCTTCAATCCCAAACTGCTGGGTCCGTCCCCGGTGATGACGTTCCACGGTTGGCCCACAACTGTCAACGAGACCGGCTTTAACTTCGCCGTCACCGGCCACAACACACTGTGAGACAATGATGGACTCACTCTGGGTCTTTTCTTTTTGTAAGCCTGTTTTACTGATGTTGATCTGAGCGGGGCCTGTTCTCCTGCAGGAACATCTCAGATCAGATACGACACATGATAGATACCTTCAAATCTTATCCGGTGAGTTTAAACCTCAATTTAAGTGGAAAAATAATCCTAATCTTCCTCTTTGTGTGGCAGCTTTGGTCCCAGAATGACCCAGAGTGTCTTCTTTCCTTCAGGGTCTGAACTTCCAGGAGGACTGGAAGGTGGTGACAGTACTGATCGGCATGAACGACATCTGTGATTACTGTAAAGACAAAGTGAGGAACCTTCAGTCTGTTTAGCTTTAACTTGTCTTGTTTCAGACTAAATACATTTTGTCCTGAGATTCTATATTTCATTCTTAAATCTGGATGTGAACCACGTAGAAATCTTCTTTTCCGGCACAGTTTTTGCTTCAGTGATGTCACATCGAAGTCCGGGGTGTGTCAGTGCGGAGTGACATCACCGGTGGGTGTGGTCACAGGGCACCTCAGGCCACACCCATCGGGTGTGACTGGTGTGGTCGGAGGTGAAACTGTTGTTCAGTGTCGTCTTTAAATCTGTTTTCCTATTTGGATGTAAAATCGCCTTATTGTTATTACGAATACAAAAACTGCTGTAATCACTGACCACCCAGTGACTGGGGACAGAATATGACGTATTTTAGGAAGAGAAAAATTCTTAAGGAATGTAAATGGCAGAAATAAAACTGTGTCTCTTTCTGCAGACTTTGTTTTCCCCCGACAGCTTCATTCACTACATGACAGAAGCTCTGGACATGATGATGAACGAGGTAAAAACGTACACAATCACAATCAGATATATTATTAATCCCAAAACAAGAAAACAAGAATAAATAAGAAATAAGTTGAAATGTCTACAGCCTGGTTGGTGCCCAGACAAACCTTTTTTAAATTATCTCATGGAGATGATTATCCCAGTTTATTTTGTGCTGCTCAGATCCCCAGGACCGTCGTGAACGTGGTTCAGATTCTTCCCATGAAGCCTCTCAGAGAAGTTCAGAGGCCAGGTCTGGGCTGTCAGCTCCAAAAGTGAGTAAAAACACTTCAGGTCAACCACATTTACATTCACCCAGTAAAACTCAATTCATTCACTCAACTCAGTTAGTTTATATAAGTGAGCGATAAAAAGGGGATCAAAACCTCATCAGTAAAATGTTGATCGATTGATGATTTATATTAAGCACATAATTGCTGCTGTATTTCATCCCACACACACAGCACAGAGGCTGATAGTCAGTGTTATAGACACTATACCTGTGGATCAATATCTCTCCTGTCTGATACGATTACAAGTCATAACTGGGCTGATCATCAGATTATGTGTGATAATCTGATATTTTGCTCTCAGGAGATTCTGCTCCTGTCTGGTTCAACCTGAAGAAAACTCCCCCGAGCTGACGGAGCTGGTGGAGATTAACTACGAGTTTCAGGTATGTGTGTGTGTTACTGGTCTGCTGGTTTACATGTTCATGTCATCATTATAGATTATATAATGTCAGAAACGGTCCAGCCCAGGTTTTCCTTTTACTGTGCAGAAAATCTCCGATTTTTGGTGTCAGGATTGTTGTTCTCTTTAGTACGCTGTGGAATTTATATATATATATAGATAGATAGACACAACTGGGATGAGAATTCTGAACTGGAAACTAAATGTTGTACATTAATTGTTAACCATTTGGCCCAGTGATTTTTTTTTTTTTACCTTTATTTAACTTTCCTTGTTTATAGAGAAGATTAGAGAAGCTTCTTCTCAGCGACCGGTTCTTCAAAAAGGACTTTGCTGTTGTTCTGCAACCGTATTTAAAGAACGCAGGACCACCAAGACTTCCTGCAAGTCACATCCACACGATATTATCAGTTTTTTAAATATTTTTTAGCGTTTTTTTCATTTTGCCTCTAACATCCTCTCTTTCACCCTCAGGACGGGAAGATCGACCTGAGCTTCTTCACAGCAGATTGTTTCCACTTCACTGTGAAGGGACATGAGGAGCTGGCAAAGGGACTGTGGAACAACATGGTAACATTTTAGAGTTTGAATTTGTGATAACCACATTTAGGTGCCTGTTAAGAGATAATTATACCTATAAAGGTTTGGATTAGATAAAGTTAGAGTCGTGGCCTCTATGTGATGATATCAGAGCAGGTTGAACACAAATATACTGATACTTGTAATAATAATTAAAAAAAAAATAGTAAATGTGTTTTAAATAGATTGAATTTTTTGTATATTCCATTTAGAGCTGTAACGATCATTTTAGGACAGATATTCTGTTCTTTTTTCAACAAGGTGTTATAAAAAGACTGTCCCTCAAAATACATGCTCATGATACCGACCCCCTAAATTAATCAGGATGTTTTCTTAGTTCCAGCCTGCAGGAGAGAAACAGATGATAAAGACATTTGATGAGCCGCTGAAACTGATCTGTCCACCAAAGGTAAAAGAAAGACAGAAGATTTTTTAAATGTGACGTCTGTTCACGAAACAACTTTTTTCCTCTCAAATTTCACAAATGCCTAAAATTTTTTTAGAACAAGTTGCATTGTTGTGTTAAATGAAACATTAAAAACGACAGGATGGATCCATAACGTGCTAATTTTCTGCAGGAACATCCCTACATCTACACAAAACCTCGAGCTGCATCGTCTGCACCAGCACTGAAACATTTCTCCTTCACGATGGCGTCTCTGCTTTCTGTGTTCATTCATTCATTTCATTCAATATAATTTGACTCAACACTGGCAGAACTGAAGATCTAAGTTCTGCTCATCAAATCAAATCAAATCAAATCAAATCAGATTTATTTGTATAGCGCCAAATAAGAAACAAAGTTACATCAAGGCACTTTACATATAGAGCAGGTCTAGACCAAACTCTTTATAAAATTATTTAAAGAGACCCGACAGATCCCCCCCCATGAGCAAGCACTCGGCGACAGTGGCAAGGAAAAACTTCCTTTAAGAGGCAGAAACCTCGGGCAGAACCAGGCTCAATAAGAAACACTCAGGGAAGGTAGTATCAGGTAATATTTAATATTTTGATCATAGATTAATGGATGATGTAGTTTAAATCATTCTGTGGTTTCACACTTTTACTGAACTCTTCATTTTCTGATATTACCCAGCAATAAAAATAAAGTTTCAATCCATGACTCCAGCGTGAGATTCATTTGTCAAACACATATTTATAGAAATGTTAAGCTCTGACTATGTCCCTCCATCTACTGAAGATGTAGTTGTTGTGTAGATGTAGTAGTGAACTGTGTATCCATGTGATTGTTGTTGTTGCTCATGTTTCAGTCATGTTGTAAAACCTTTATTATCATATTATCATATATTTCACTTGCTGTTTCTCTCATTTTAATACAATTATGTCCAAACTTTATCTCGTACATTATCTGGCACTAAAACTCAATGAAAAGTAAATATCAGATCTTTGAACTTTTAGTTATATAACAAATATATAACAAAGAGTGTATGGAAACTATCTTTAATCGATATTATAAACAATGGAAGCTGTAGATACTCGTCTGACTTATATTTCGGTTGTACTCAATTTTTAAAAAAAATATTTGCTGCTTCCTTTTTTACTTTGTGTTAATGTACCTTATGTTTATTTGTATGAATGTATGTGTGTTTATTCTCTGTTAACTCGTTGAATGAATGAATGAATGAATAGACTTTGTTTTTGCTGTGAATGCCAACCACCACTTCACCACGCTGCTTAATATTAAGCTGTATATTATTGGATTTATTTTTATAGTGATCTATATATTTATCATCATGTGAAATATTCATATAATCGCAGTCTTTCACCTGAAACTTCCATTTCATCTTCTCATGTGGGTTAACACAATAAATATCTATCTACTGATGTACATACTTATTCCAACACCTTTTATATGTCTATATGTCTAAATTGTAGTAAAGTTTTAATCATTTTTAATGAAAAATAGTAATTAATCTAATTAAAACGTGGTTAGTTTAGTTTTTTTTTTTGTGTGTGTGTTGCAGTACCGCCGTGTGGCCTCTGGGGGCGGCAGCGTCACTGTTTACAGCCTCAGCAGCACGAGCCCTCCGCCGTTAGCTGTTAGCCGTTAGCCGTTAGCGCGGAGCGGAGCCCGACGGGAGGTCGCTCTGGCAGTTCGCTCCCTTAAAAAGTTACAGAAAGTCGCAATCGAATCCGTTCAGCCGGGGTGGTTCGCATGGTGTGAGGGTCAGGACTCGGAGGTAGCTGCTCGTTGGTGTAAAACAGTCGATAAAGGCGGTAAATAAATAGATATTTTTATTTTATTTTATTTTTTTTAGCTTGGGCTCGCGGACTCCTGCATGGTCGCTAGCTAGCTAGCTAACGGTGTTAGCTACAGGAGCTACTTGGTTAGCTGGCTAGCTAGGTCCAGCCCAAGAAGGGGTAAAAAAAAAAAAAAAAAAAAAAAAAAAAAGTTGTTTACCTCCCCCCCTCCAAAAAAAAAAAAAAAAAAATCCGTGGATGTGGTCACCCCCCGAGCTTTTCGCGACTTTTCTCCGGGAGAAGAGAGCAGGCGCCGCCGGTTCACGCTGGATTTAACGCCGTGCTGGAAACCAGCAGGATGTCCACGGAGGTTGAGAGCAGCCAGGTCGGCTCCGGTTTGACAGCGGCCGGCTGCGGCGGAGCGGAGGACGGGAAGGGCCCCCGAAACAAGTCCGAGGGTCGGCCGGAGGAGGAGGAGGAGGAGCAGCAGCAGGCTCAGAGAGGTTCCGAGAAACCGCTACAGGACGGCCACGGCTCCGAGGCGGCCAGGAGCCCGGCGGACACCCACAAGAAGTGCAAAGAAAACGATAAAGAGAACGAGCAGAGCGGCGGAGCCGACTCGGCTGCTGAGGCGGTGAAGAGGAAAGTTGTGGAGGCTCCTCCGCCGAAAGTCAACCCGTGGACCAAGAGGACCACGGGCAGGGTGCCGGTGGGCAACATCGGCTCCCAGGAGAAAGGTCAGATCGGGGTTTCAATGGGCTCACATGATATCTGATTGTGGTGATTAAAACTTTCTTTTACAGTATGGTTTCTGCTCTGCTGCCCCCCTCCCTCCCCTCACCACCACCACCACCCCCACCCCCCACAGAGGAGCACGTTGTTGCAGCATTTTGACAGCTTCACTGCAGGGAAATCCGCTCTAACTGCCCCCCCACGGGCCTGTCATGCCCCATTTGGGGTTATTCAGCGCATAAACTTGAATGTCAGCCCGGTAGAGAAGTGTTGATGGGGGCATACAGTATTTGCCCCACCCCCCCCCTTCTCCTCTCCCCCCTCCCTCCTGTGCTCGGGTTGCTCCGGAGCACCACGTGTTGACTGCTGACAACTGCTACTTCTTTAGCCTGGAACTTAGCAACTACCAACGCTGCTTTCCCCTCATTGGAAATGCCACTGACACACTGTTAGGGCCAATGTGGGTTAAATACAGCACAGGGTGGGGGGGTGGGGGGTCAATCTGGGCCAACATCGGCCTGAGGTCGGTGCAGCAGGGTTTGACTCCGGGTATAGAAGCTAAGACAGCCAGGCTAACTGCTCCTGCTGCTGTAAAGACACGTTTTGCATGTCCAATGGCCTGGCTGTCTGCAGTTCCTCCCACCAGCCTGCTCTCCACTGTCACTACTGAAGGCAAGAGTTTGTGAAAGAGCTGGCCTGACAGGTGGAAGTTAAATTACAAACTACCAATTATTCAAAGTCGGTTCTAACTGTTAATTTTTGCTGACCGCTGCCCAATTAGTTGTAAATCATAAAATGATGCCACCTGCCTCTAAGAATTTAAACAACAAATTTGTACTTTTTCATTGAGAAAAAAATGGGACACTGTAATTCATGATTGTTTATGATCAGCAAGACAGTTTTATAGCACTTTTTTTTTTTTTACATGTTAATGCAGCTTTAAGTGCCCTTTACGCCGATAACCTTTTCTGATAAATGCTTAACTGTTTGTGAAATTGAAACCTAGTTTGTCCAGAAGTCCAACAAGAGCTCAAAACTTCAAGATAGTCAGTGCACAATAGAGACAAGTTGGAGACGGTAGATTGCAGATTCACCGTTTTCTTTGTAGAATTCTTGAAGCCCATTTTGTTGCCAACTAATGCTATGTTTTGCCGGCTGTTCTCACACAACACTGTCTTTATGAACAACCCCCCCCCCCCCCCCCCCCCAAAAAAAAAAACTATCGAAAACTTAATATAAAGCCATGAAAAATACAAAGTAGGGAATCCCCTCCATTTGAGAGGCAGAAACCAACAAATTTTTGCACGTCATAGCTGTAACTTTAACATGGTCATAACAAAATTAAAGGGGCACTCCACCAGTTTTAGTTCTGTTAATCCATCTGATTGACATAAAGATGATATCAAGGTTTCTTTTTTGTTTTCAACTCAGTGCTTTAGATTTATGCCTCAAAGCCTGAATTAAAATTCAGAG
This sequence comes from Remorina albescens, assembly GCA_034769265.1. Taxonomy (NCBI): domain Eukaryota; kingdom Metazoa; phylum Chordata; class Actinopteri; order Carangiformes; family Echeneidae; genus Remorina; species Remorina albescens. The sequence continues at coordinate 2,028,432 of CM068488.1, forward strand.
TGCAGCATTTTTAAAATGTGTATGTTTGTCAGAAGGTGGAGTCCAGTGGAAAGGAGTGTTGCATGATGGGAAATGTAGGATGTGTACTTAGAGTAAAATTCAGGGCATTGTAGTCTGTCCTGCTTCAGTTTAATACATTCTTTCTCTTTCTTACCGCCCCAACTTCATAGATGTTTAATATTAAGGTTACTGGCGTAACCTTGAATTATTGATCATAAGAATTGGATTGATCCGTATATTTTATCAACTAAATGATAAATCAGCTAATCATTTAATTGCCAGTTTGATTGTACACACAAACCCCCCCCCCCCCCCCCCCACAATTACGGATTCATTCCACTGCTGTCCTGCTGAATTCAGACTAAATTTGAGTTGTGAATGTGTGTCAGAGCACAGAGCGAGCAGGGGAGCTATATTTGTAGTGTTCGACATTGGCGAGAGCACAGGCATCATTTTACAGCGTTACTGTACAGACAGCTCTGTGGGTGGATGTCTGCAGGCTCAGTCAGGCATACACCCATTCATGTGGAAGCCTCGGCCCTGTGTCTCTTATCAATCTGACCATCCTCCACCGAGCGATAGGGACTGTCAGGCTGCAGCGGGCCACTCCCAGCCTGCGTCTGCCTGTGGAGACGCAGCCACATATTGCTACTGGCTGTACACAAAACACCCTCAACTAGTCCAGTTGCTCGGTCCCTGGAGTTTAGAGAGGGGGGTATTTAATCATTCTGTACTCACAAATCCCCAGAGCTGGACACACAGAGCAGAGCATGCACAGAGTACATGACTTGACTTTTTAAACTCCACCGTTGAGCAACCAACTAGGCCGGCAACCTGCTCTCTGGTGTTGTTGATTTAGGACCTTGTGACACGCATTAAAACTCTCGGGATTCAGGCCTGTTGGGGTAAATATCATGATGTCAGTGTCACTCATTAATTCTGTATCTGCAGATCAACAAAACGCTTTGAAAGTCGTCCGTGCCAGCAAGCCCAGAACGAGAAAATCCAGCAAGGTAATAGCCTTTAATCAAGTTTTTCTTTTTTCTTCATTTTTCTTTTTATGTAGTTCACAAGTCAAAGTTTTTTTCAAAAACCTGTTAGTGTCAGCACTAATTTCTGGACAATACATCTCCCTGTTACAGTCCAAACCTACCAGAAGTCATAATTAATGGTTGTGTTGGAGTCCTGCCTGTCTCTCTCTCTTGTAAATAAAGCAGCATGTTTGGCTTTTTGAAACTATCACATGTTCATATTTCACCATTCTAGCAAGGTTGTAACTTGCAGGATGGGAAATTAACATCTGTTGCTCACCGAATGTTAACGGTTTGTTAGGTTTACTTTTGCAACCAGTTTTTCCACTGTAAGTGTTTGAAATTAAACCTTGGAAAGTGACCACATAATATTAAATGTGTCAAAACGTTAAATATTTGGCTTATCAGGATCAGATGGGAATTATTATTTTGAATGTTGACACCTGTAACTGACTAACTAATTTAAAGTGTACATTCTTTAATGATACAGTTTGTGTTCTGAGATATAGTACATCTTTCCCTCTTTAGTAATATAGACTTTCTAAAAAATGTTATTACATATGTTTATTGGAGGGCAACACATTCACTTGACTGTGACCTTCCCACATCCATTGCATTTTTCCTTGCATTATACCCTAATGACCCAGAATGCAGCCTGTTTCCATTTTCATGGTCGAAATCAAGTCTGTCACATGCTGCAGGAGACGGGTTACATTATAGCTGCACTTCACTTTCTGTAATGGACAAGTGATTGTGTATGTAATCAATGAATATAAACTTTTATAGATACATCACAGTCTTTTATTTCTCATTATAAATCCAATTCTTTGTGTCTGAAGTTTTGAAATAGCAAAAAACTATTATTTATTTTGGTCCCCCAATATATCAAAACCCAAAGATTATTAGTTTATTATCATGATTTAAAAAAATATTTTTTATTCACCTAATTGATCAATTGATCATTAACTGCAGCTGCAATCTAGTTTACTGCCGTATGTGATCAGAGAAATGGCTAGTACTTGGAAAATATCTGAAGGAGTTAGTTGATTATCTAAATTGTTAATTTTGTTGTAGTTGAGTAATTATTGTAGATCTGCTCAAAATTATTCATTTAAATGAGAGCAAAATGTGTTCTAATAAAATCTCAGTATGATTTTTCGGACATTGAATAATATTGAGTTATCTACCAACTCGTCATCCAGATTTTACAGTAAATTCTGCTGGATTTGAAAGCAGCTTTAATCACACACAGGTGTCGTAAACACTGCTGGACTTAAAGTAGTTTAAAAAAGGCGGCAGTGTAAATGTTTAATGAGTAAGGAAATCCATTCATTATGTTTGTTGGAACACAATGTGTCTGGTGAGAAACACAAGCCTTGTTTGTTTATGAGCAAAAACTCCACAGGGGCAGCTCTAATTCACTGTGAATGCAGTGTAAATAAAAGCTTATTTAAAACAGAAAACTTGAGCCTGCTGTTAACGCCCACATGGACTCCAAGGTCTTATACTGTCCCAAATTAACTAAATGTATTTTGTTTATGCCTTCTAATACAGCATTTATGCTTGTAAACAGCAGGAGAAGCAGGTCTGTTTCTTCGGTTAAACAACTTTAACAGCAGCCTTTCATTAATGTTTGTTGTTTCCGAAATTAAAAATAGTTTTCATTGTGGTGAGGGGAGGATGTAGAATTTAATTGTGCAACATCCTAAAAAAAACAACAACCCCAAAACGCCCAGAATGAGTTGATCATAGTGAATTTGGATCTTTGGGTAATCATTAATATCTACATCACCGTCTAGTGTTTAGCTCACTAACAGCTACGGTGCCAACTGCACTTAATTCTTCTTCATGTAAAATGGAGCCTGATTGGGAAAAATACAGGAAATATTAAATGAGAAAGAACAGACTCACAGTGTTGTTATTTTTACACATTTTCTTTTATTTATACAGAGGGACCCTATAATTTATAATGACCCTATTTAAGTTTGTTCAAAAACCAGTTGTTTTGTTTGTGCAACAAACATTATTTGACCAAAACGCAACCTAAGAAAATCCTTTTGGATGTTATCCTTGGAGTGAAATGAGCTGTATCACAATGTTATTGTTTAATTTAACTGTTCGGCTTGAGTTTGACTGTAACTCTTGTCTGTCTAACCTTGATCTCATATCAAATTGTCCAAATTTACAACATTGACAGAGGGGGAAAGTGAGTCGGCCTGTTTATCGCAGTTGTTTGCAGTGTCCCCACTGACAGAACACTGACCTCCTTTTTCTGCCCGCTGAGCTCCACCAGAAGGGCACTCAGATTTTACTTGTCGCACACACAAACACACACACACACACACACACACACACACAATGTTTAAAGTGGTGAATGTGTCCAGGTCACAGGGTTTGATTTGTTAAAGTTGAAATGATGATTTGGTTGTTAATGTTTGTTTCTGTCTCAATATTGCAGTCAAGTGACTTCAGTGATATCACAAACTGGCCCACGCCTGGTGAACTGGCCAAAGAGGTATGTCATGCATCTGTGTGTGTCTGTGTGTGAGAGAATTTAGGTAAATCCTTCTGCTTTGAACAAACACACTGGGTGGCTCACAGAGAAAAACTTTTCTGGTCTCTGCTCACTAGATGGAGCACTAAAAACATCCGCAGAAGTTCAGGTTTTATGCTGCACTTGGTCTCAATGGGCACTAACATTTTAAATCCTCATTTTGTCGAAAACAAAGAATCAATGCAAGTTTTCACTTTCATGTTTTCACCACCCATGAATCCTTCAAGCTGTTCTTTGTGTTTTTAGATTGAGTCAGAAAAAAAAAGTTCCTCAGGCACTTTTTGCAGAACTAAAAGAGAAATCCTGAGTTGAAACGTTTGGGCGTGTGTTTAGTTTTCTTTTCATTCTGGGTCTCTATCAGGATGTAAATTTTAATTTCCTGTGTGGTTCACAAGTTTTACAAAATGTGAGAAATCCTGTCAGGTTGAGCCCAGTTAAGTTTTTAACCTGCATGTCAGGTCAAATAAAGACCTGCATGTGCCTGAAAAACACCTTTTCTTTAAAACAACATATAGATTCTAAAATAAACCTCCTTTGTATCACCTAAAATATTCAGTGACCCTCCAATTTTTTTCTCTTTGGGCCCCATGGAGGTTTTGATCGTCTTGATGGGAACTGTTATATTAGAGCACTACTTGTAGAAAGAAGTTTACATTTTGAAGTCTGTTCTGAAGAGAATTAACTCAGATACATATTCTTTCGTTTCAGAGTGAAAAGGTGTCATGAGGTTTGATCGTCCTCTGAAAATACGAATAAAATCAGTTTCATGTTTGTTTTTCCAGCAACAACAAAATGTCCTCAACAACAACGGGAAGAAGCCGTCGTCCTCACGCAGAGATAAGGAGAAGAGGAGGGAGCGACCGGAGAGGAAATCGGAGAGCAGCCACGATGGAGGTGAGAGCAAAGAGAACCAGGAGGCTCAGCGGGACCCGCTGGGAGAGCTGCCCAAAGACGGAGAGTCAAAGGTGGGACAGGACGCTAAAAGCTCCAGCCTGAAGAAGAGAGGAGGTGAGGGTGAGGAGTTTTTCTCACTGGGTGAAGCATGTTGGCAGCATCCCTGAAATAATCAGAGTAAGGCTGACTGTGGCTGCAGTCCTGATTCAGTTAACTTCACATTTTGTCGCTGTCCTGTGAAATTATCTCCAAAAGTTATGTCCAACCCACGAAAAACAAATTCAGATAATTAAAGTAGTTTTTAATGATTTCAACGAACCTAATTTCGATTCAGACAACTTTCGCTGGACAGTGATAATTTGTACCCTTGATTGCTGCATGTCATTGACTGCATTGATCAAATTTATTAATCGCTGGTTGGTTCAGATTGGTGCATGGTCTGCTGTGATCATCTGTTTATCTCACTTCCACTGATTCACTCCATCTTTACAAACATTTTAACAAGAGCAGTAACGGTCACCAACATCTTTGAAGGCCAATTGGAGACAAACCATCAACTTCATCAGCCACACAGATGAAGCATGGCACCAAAATAATGTCAAATAATCCTTAGATTCCAACAAGCTTTGAAAGTCCTTCCATTTGTTGTTGAAAACGAGTTTTATTGTTGAGTACAGAATCTTTCATAAACAGTGATGGAGGCTCATGTTTCCAATATTGTTTATTCAGTGAAGTAAGAAAAGAAACAGTGACACAGAAATCTAAATGAGACTAAAACTATCCAAAATAAATCACTTAGAGTTGACGGCACCATCCCCCTACGAGATCCATTTCATGTTTATGTAAATTAATGGTAGTTAGTGCGGAAAAAGGTGGTGAATAAACTGCTAATAAGTAGCTGTTAGTTTATTACATTTAATGTATGAAACATGTCATAGCTTGGCCCGTTGGCTCAGATTTCATCTTGCCCCGAAAACAAATTTGATTGACTCATAATACACCAAATTGAACAAGCTGGAACTCGACCCAGTCTTTTAACAGTTCACGATGAAAGTAAAGTAAAAGAAAATTAAAAGGTTAAAAACTTTTATATTGAGTCTGCACTTTGATTGACTTAACTTGATAGTTTAAATTAATAAAATAAAAAGTAAAGTAAGTAAATTAAAATTGGTTGTCCCTGAATAGACAAATTTTAATTATTATTATTTAAATAACTAATTGTAAAGTACTTAAAAGGTTCTTTGCTGTTCAGTTTTTGAGCCCCGACACATTTAGAGCATCACCTTAGTTTCGTTACCAGTAGATCATCTTCATCACGCTTTTTTTATTTTACTCAATTTGTTCCAAAATGGATTTTCAGCATCTTGGAACAAACCTCTTCAAGCTCTGTTTTCGGTGTGCAATCATCGCTAGGTAACAAACGTAAGTGGGTTTCTCTGCCGCTGGAGGAAGCGTCCCGGGACGACGGCGACAAGACGCCCAGCGGGGGTTCGGCACACTTGGACACAGAGCCCGACTCATCTGACCCCACGTCGCCCAATCACACGTTCCATAGTAACAGAGCGCATGATAGCAACAGGAGTAAGTGGCCAGCAGCTCCCTGCTTTCTCTTCACGCCTGAAGTATCTGTTTTTACTTCCTCCCTCGCCGGCTTGGCTTCGCTGTTTGCTCCGCCTCCCTAAAATTATTTCATGTTTGCTCACCTCTTTTCCCCCCAACTACCATCTGCAAGCTGTTTTTTTTCCTTCTCCTTACTAACACATGACATGATGAAATCATGGTATAAATAAATACATAGCTGTTATTAAACTCCTGAACTTTCACCTGGAAAAGAAAAGATCCTCAGCAATTTATTTCTTTTCATAAAGATTTAGTGATTTAAAGCTCAAAGGCCTCTGCCTATAACCACTCATTAGATTTTCCATTGTTGTGTTGGAAAAAGAGACAGTAAATAAGAAAATTATTGTTTATTTTTTAGTCATTTCTCTCGGTTATGACAACATTGGATTCAAAAGCTTAATTTCTTAGGTCTGAGGACTGTCCACAGAAATGAGTCTCAGTCTCAGTTAGTCAGGTGGTTTTCATTAAGTCATTTTCCCAAGCTGCTAGGACGAGGAAACAAGGTCAAACTAAACCAAAATTGTCCTCTCTGAGGCTTTTTAGGGTTCAAGAAGTCGTCTTTCTGTCACCTCGAATATCTAAAAAATGTAAAAGATAGAAATAATAAAGTGAAAGTCTGGAAACCCCGCAGATTTTATGTTACAAGCAAATTCTTGGTTAATTAAACCTTGCATTAAACAACAGTACTCTGCTGTAACACAAAATTATATGTAGTATCATTACAAACAGATCTGCCCCCTTTCAGAGCTTTCTTTTCATCAATTAAGCCATCGCAGTAAATGAATCTGTTCAATGAAACTAATTCTCAATTTTTTTGACTTTGCAAATGATTAATCACTTAATTAGGAGAATAATTTCAGATTTATTAATGCTAAAGGTAATTGCTCTTAATTTTGATCACCTCCAAAAGGGGTTCATATCATCTGATTACAAGTTTATTTACATTCCATGTGTTCATCGGTAGGTGCATGTGTCCCTGTATGATCCCTTTCTATCCTCAGATTTAAGCAGGTACAGTACATAGAAAACTAAAATTTTAGAACAGATTAAAAAGAACTTTGAAATCATTTAAATAGTTTGACTAGCCTTCCCTTTATTAAGTTATTTTAGTCTTTAGTGGCTGTTAATGTTATTTCTTGTAGGGATTTATCAGATTTTCTCAGTCTCTCAGAGAAACTGTGAGACTTCCTGGTTCGGAGCTACTACATGAAGCATCGATAAGATCTGACACCCCCCTGTTTTCTTGTTCACAGGTTGGAGAAGAGAGCCACGGGACTTTGGGGACGATACAACCAGCATCAGAAGTGACAGTGGGAGCATCCGTGGAGGAATACGAGGCCGAGGGAAAGGTCGCGGTCGCGGGAGAGGTCGTGGACGAGGTAGGTTTTAAGTTTGGCCAAATTTCTACATATCTTGTCAATTTTTTGTTCTGAGCTGAGATACAAATTAGCTTTTTACCCCCACTTTCTTACAATAAGTGTTTTTATAAAGCACATTTCTGCATAATCGAATATTTTGCAGCTTATGACTGACTTAAATTTCCCAGAGGATTTTAGATCAGTCAGTGATTTCACAGTCATGTTTCTTCTCTGTTCATCCCGCTCTTTTAGGCCGTTACGAATATTCTCAAAGTTTCCGCGACTCCCAGTCGTCTGACGGCTCCACACAGGTCGCCACAGAGTTCAGCACCAACATGGTTTACTATTACGACGATGGCAGCAAGGTCCAAATGTACACTGTGGATGAGAAGCTTCTTAAAGAATACATCAAACGTCAAATGTGAGCATTGAGTCTGTTATTAGTATGATGCAAAATTATGGCCAAGGAGGTTTAGATGGTAAACGTGGATACCCCCTCCAACACATAAAGTTTGTGTCCGCACAGTGTGAGTGTGAGGCCTGACTGATGAGCAGTAAACAGTACGTGTAGTAGTAGTAAATGTCCTCTGGGCTTCAGATTGACCTACAGGGGGCAGCATTCGCTCTGTATGAGCCAGACAACTTTGGCCTCGTTACTGATGCAAGACTGAAGAGTGGAGGGTGAGGTCGACTCCTAAATATAGTCAGAGTGCCTTGGAGGGGACAGGGGATGAATTATACGCCAGCCTGAGCAAGGAAATGTAGAAAAAAAAAAGTTTCAGGGAGGAGGAGGAGGGGGACGACATTCCTGTCTTCTCCTCTCTCGTCTTCCTCAGCGTTTTTCAGGCCACTCACTCAGCCGGCGTTACTCCACATAGAGCGACCACTACACACATATCGCCTGCAGGCTGAGGTTGACATGCAGACGTGTGTGTGTGTGAGAGAGAAGGGGGTGACTTAAAGTGGTGAGACAAGCACTGGAGAGATTTTCCTGTCTACAGATTTGGTGGACTAGTCGAGAGATTGTACATGTATTCTGACTTCATACATTAAATATTCATAAGATATTATGTGTCTGAATCTTAACACCTGACTTTGAACAGATAGTTCCTGATTAAAATTTAAAATTTAGCCAATTTTAGATGATTAAATCCTTCCCCTGCTTCATTAGTAAGACGACACTTTATGACTGTAGGTTATGTTAAATGGAATCGGGAAGATTTGTAATCACAATTGTAAAAAAAAAAATAATAATAATAAAATTAATGAATAAATATTAATAATTAAAAATAGTCAAATTTTTGTTTTGATGCTCAAACTTTGCTGGTCTGCTGGTTAACATGCCGTATACTGTTTATACTTGATAAACATGACTTAAAGTAACACACCTTTTCTTTCTTTTTGCAGTGAGTACTACTTCAGCCTCCACAACCTGGAGCGAGATTTCTTCCTGAGGAGAAAGATGGACACGCAGGGCTTCCTCCCCATCTCCCTCATCGCCAGCTTCCACAGAGTCCAGGCCCTCACCACCGACATCGCCCTCATCATGGAGGTAACGTTGTCGCCATCATCACTCAGCTCAGATGTGTGGCCATAAATGCCACAAATTATGTTCCTCCCTGTCTAAAGCTCCAGTGTGGCCTCTCTGGATCAGTTTAATTTGGCTACTTCGCTTTCTCTGTTTGGCTCCAGGTAATGTTTCAGGTCTGTTGGGCACACAGATGTCAGAATAATAGGCACCTTCAGTTGTGTATTTGCTTTAAAACACAATGAGAACAACCAAAAATGAGGTGTCTGCTTGGAGAGACCTATGAGAAATCATATAAATTATGTTTTTAGTGACTGCTAAAATCAAAATCCTTTAAAATGAAAGTTCGGGAAAGCAAATTAGTTTTTTAGTGTCTTAGCAAGTTTAACTATTTCTGAACTGAACTAGATTTCAGTTCAGATCTTTACTGTCTCACAAGAGGAAGTGATTCTTGCAGCAAGTCAACATAGAAAACATTTGACATCATTGAATGTGCTAGTATTATGCCTACAGTTCATGGATATGTGTTGTTGTAACCGAGTTCTAATGTCCAGGCTCTGAAGAGCAGCACGGAGGTGGAGCTGGTGGACGACAGGGTTCGCTGTAAAACCGACCCGGAGCGCTGGCCCATCCCCGTCCCTCAAATCGTAGGTTCCCCTCGAACCGACTTCTCCCAGCTCATCAACTGCCCTGAGTTTGTTCCCCGACAAACCCTCAACTCCACAAACTCTGGTCAGTGTTCAACTCCATCTGCCTTTCCTCTTTGTTGAGAAAAGCCGTAGTTATTCACATTTCAAAAAAGTGGAACAAGTGAATTTAATCTTGTTTTTATTTCTTTTTTCAAATATATGACCAAGTACAGCTTCATGAACCAATAACTGACCTTAACTTCCGCTTGCTCTTTGATCACATGCACTGTTGATCAAATATAATGATGCAGAGTCTTAACCAGTCTTAACCAGTGACAAGGCTCCAGACTTTAGCACCTTGTTACCCAAATGAGAGCTGGCAGTGTGATGTGTGATTTTTACAGCCGTGCTGAAGGTTGTGCTGAGTGTCTGTGTGATGTGTCGGGTCTCTTAGCTTCATCGCCTGAAAAGGAGACGCCTGACAAGTCTGCAGGGCCTCAGAACTCAGCTGAGCCCGACTCCACCGGCCAGGAGTCTTCCACGGATGCCATGAAAGACGTCCCCACCCCTAAACTGGACCCCGACGCCTGGATCCAGGTGGAAAAGCGCCACAAACAGCCCTCTGGAAAGGCAAAGGTACAGAGGGTGAAGTCTCTTTGGCATTTTCACACCTGTGGTCACTGATCTTAACCCTTTGGTTAAGTGTTCGGGTTTTTGGGAACAGTAAAGGACCAAAGAGAGTTCAAGGAATTTTGGTTTTGTTTTCAGGAAGTGACCGAAAGTCAGCAGTAAAACAGACCGGAGCCAAAAAAATAAAAACTAAAACAATCGCTAAGCTTTGTAATCTTTTCCATTATCGCATTTCTGTTTCTCATCACCTGTTTTCTGTTTTCTTTCGGCTCCATTCATCTGTCTTTTCCTCTCCTCCGTCGGCCTCTCTCTCTGTCTGTGGTTGTCTCCTCCATGTTTTCACCAGCAGCATGTCAGTGATGACGTGTCTGTTGTCAGCTCCTCTCCTCCCTCACCGCTCCCACCCGATCACCTCCCATCTGCAGTTGAGTACTTCCTCCTTTCAGCTTGTTTCCTCTCCCGCTTCTTCCTTGTGCTCCTACTTTATTCCACTTCTAATATTAACTGCTGTGTTTATTGTTGTTTATTTCCCACATAACCTCTGTGGTGGTTAACGCTCATTAATCATGTGACCATTCATTCATATTTATTTTTCAACCAATTTTTCATCCAATGCTGCATCATCTCTTAGATGCATAATTTGAGTTATATATATGAGTAACAATCACTAAATCCTAAATGCTTCTTCAGAGACTTTTTCTTTTCTTGGCTTTTCAGTATTTTCAGATTAATAACTTACAGTTAACGACAGGCTACATATATAATTACTAGTTAAATCGCTAAGTTTTGTAACAAGACAGTTGCATAATGAGTCACAACATTGTTCTGTGGACCAATAGCAGCTTTAAAAGCTTTAGGCAATTGTGTCATTAAGAACCTTTAAGAGAAAAAAAACTTATATCACATCAAGAAACTGAATGTGAACCTTCAGCATCCATTGATAATAATATTTTTATAAACAGGGTTTATTTTTGTCACCCCTTCCTGATCTTTGATGTACGTCTGCTCTGCTGTTTTCACTGTCGTCCAGGGGGAAAGCAAGACGCCTCCTCCCAGCCACCAGGCTCCTCCGCAGGCTGAGCCCGATCAGGAGGAGCTGGACTTCCTGTTTGATGAGGAAATGGAGCAGATGGCGCCCAGGAAAAACAAATTCACCGACTGGTCAGACGAGGACGACTCAGACTACGAGCTGGACGACCAAGATGTCAACAAGCTCCTCATCGTCACTCAGACCCCTCCTTACCTCCGTAAACACCCCGGCGGCGATCGAACGGGTAACCATGAATCCCGGGCCAAGATCACCGCCGACCTGGCCAAAGCCATCAATGACGGGCTGTACTACTACGAGCAGGACCTGTGGAAGGGAGAGGAACCGACCGAGTGCAGCAAGGTAAGAAAAATGTGGAGAAATTAGAAAAGAAATTCCTCTGACTACCGATGGAATATATAAGTATATCCAAGTAGATCACTCTTTGAGTCGACCGTCAGATAAAAATGAAGCAGGTCTTTAACAGAGTGGTGACAAGCAAGCAATCATTCATATGCAGGAGAATAATTCCACTGTTTTCATAAATTTAAATTACATTACAAAAAAATATAAAAAGACTCAGCAAAATGTATCCTGGGAATTTAACTTTCATTGCATTCTACAGATGAGACGTATATTTGCTAAGACATTTTACAGCTCGAGTCGTTACAATAAACGTCCAGAGATGGTGTGCTCCACCTTTTAGTTTTTTATGTTTTTTATGTTTTACGTTCTCTTTTGGGATTCAGCAGCTTCATGACAGAGCTGTTGAAGCTCACACTGTGCACAGTAGGACCAAAATAAACTACTACTTGTACGAGCCCCCAGACGACGTGTGTCACACAGCTGCCTTCAGAGCCGAGTGACCTGCTTTTTAGAAAAGCTGCATCGTCTGCAGAAACACTTTCTATAGATTACGCAGTGTTATTTAATCTTATTGAGTTCATTGTGTGTTTTGCACGTCACCATATATTAACTTCAGAAAAACTACAAACTACAAAAACCATATTTTCCTCAGAAAATATTAATAAAATGAAGTTTGGTTTAAAATTGATCAACTTTCTCTTTTTGGGGAGGGGGGGGGGGGGGTTGTTGATGCTGAATTTTCAGTGTAGTCAGCTCTCTCTGGGTTCAAAGGTCGTCAGTAATGTCTCAACATGTGGGAAATGTCACGCCTGAACATACACTCTCCAAGGTGAACCCCTATCCTCCCTCTGACGCTGCTGTGTAAAGTTCAAAGTACGCTGCACAGCTGCCGTGTGTCACACAGGCCTGCAGGGCTGCAGTCGCTGGCCCTTCACATATTTCTACCGCCATGTTGCACTGTTATCAGTTTAAAAAGCCTGAGTGGGCACATTATTAGGTATTCATTTTCAAGTTTTGAATTCAAGCGATAATTATTGTTTTATAAAATAAAGCTCAAAGTGAAATATAACATTCAAAGCAGGACAATGAAATAGTCAAAAATGAATAACTGATTTAACAGGTTAAATTAAAAATGTAATAAATGAATAATAAATCATTTCGCAGTGACGGGTTTCATTCTTAGCTCATTTTCCTTTTTTTCCAGCATCTTTGAAGTTTGGTTTCCATCTTTTTTTGGTGCTTTAGGTTGGACTGTGTTTTTCACCACAGCTGCTCGTCACTGATGTTTCAGGAAAACTGAACTTCAGGCTCTTGTTTGTGGGAAGCAGCAGAACCTTTGCAGTTCCTCTGACTCTTTTCTGTGTTCCTCAGCAGGACGTGGAAAACTTCAAGAAGCTCAACGTCATCAGTAAAGATGAGTTTGAAACACTTGCCCCTAAAGTGCCCATTGACCCAAATCAGGAAGTCCCGCCTCCTCCCATGCCAGGTGTGTTGATGGAGCTGCACATGAGCATCCTGTTTGCAGTTGTATTTCTGAAACTTATCCTTCCTTTCTTCTGCCAGTTTCTGATGGGATGTTGTTGATGATCCAATCAAACAATAAAACATTAACAACACATCAAACTTTTGCTCCGGTCACATCAAGTGAACTCCTATTTCAGTTTACATTAGAAAACCTGTTTCATAAAACAGCTTTAACCAGTAAAAAACTGTCTGGAAGCTCAGCATTGCACTAACGTTACGTCATCAAAGTAGACAATAAAAAAAGTTGTGTTTCTGTTTGTTTTTTTACCCCTTAAAATTTGTGAAAAATGTCTTTCCTCAGTGGACACCGGCTCAGAACTGGCCCGCTCCCTGCCTACAACGGTCCCAGAGTCCCCCAGCACTCACCAACCCCGAACCCCCAGAACGCCTCGCACCCCCGGACGCCAAGACCCCAACAAGACGCCCCGCTTCTACCCCGTCATGAAGGAGAGCGGCGCCATCGACGGACAGGTGAGCTCTTGATGCTGCTGGTTTACATGGAGAAAATCATCAGATGGCTCCACATCGACGTCTGTAGAGTGAAAGAGAGGCTGCTGTTGTTGGGCCGGACTCTTCACTGGATTATTAAAGTACCAGTGACCAGACCCTCGATTCTCAATAACTTCAATCTCAGAAGCTCAGGTTTTACAAGAGCACAAAGAAATTCTCTTTCTTTGTGCTCTTCTCTTCGAGGGTGAGTACACACTATGAAGGTCTGCGGTGATTCATCCGATAGTGAAATGAACCCCTCAGGACAGTGACATCACAGAGAAACTGAGAAACATAAAAAATGGAGAGGGAGAATTTATTTTTGTACTTGTGAGTTGACACACTAGTTTCCACAATTTAAATAAATAAATACACATACTTTAGTAGTTTTATTTTCCTACTGAAGCTTCTTAAGATTCTTTCCATCTCCTGTAAGTGAGAAGGAAAAATGCCTTAATTTTAAGGATCATCTCTCAAGAGAAATATAGAAAACAGATGTTCCTGATACATAGCAATCACTTTCTATTCACGGCTGCCATTTTAGTTGTAGATGACTGTGTAATTTTAGTTGAACTGTTGACGGCTGGTTGTGAGTGAGTGCGGACAGACATTGTTTCATTTGAACAAACCACCATCCTGAAACAAGTGGTGTGACTCAGCCCAGTGTGTCTCTCCAGGCTCAAGTTTCCATTTCACTTTTCACTTACCCTCTCTTGTAACATTCAAGCGTTGTCTCTGAGCAACAATGACGACAACGATGATGATGATGATGTTGGCATTATATTTTTCATATCTACACGTCATAAAATAGACAAAGTTCTCTGCTCTGTTCTAAATTTATGCACTGGTTCCTGTTTAAGCCTAATTAGACCTTGTTGCCTTATTTTTGTAGCATATTGTAGTTGCCGAATAAAGAAAGATGTGTAATATAAGATATTTAGAGCATTACTGCTGAAAAGAATGAGCTTCAAATTCCTTCTAGAACAACTCAGACACACAAGTCCGAGTTTCCATGTTGGAGTTTTCTTCAGTTGTTGTTGTTTCCAGTGCCTTTATCTAAAAGATGTTTTTGTTGTTTTTGCCCTCTGAGCCACTATATGTGCTGATTCTGAAACTTTAGAAGTAAAGACACAAAGAATGAAACAACAGAAAAGCCTCAGTGTGGCTCTGAAAGGGTTAAGGCCTGGTGATGCGTTTTGTGATATTTAAATGTCACTGTTTTGTTTACTGTCTTTGTGTTTTGCATTCTGAATATAACTCGAGTATTTTCTGAGAATTGTTTCCATGAGCTGTCCATCTCGCAGCATGAATCCTCATTTACAGGCAAATTTTTTGGAAGTTCAGGTTTTTTTGTGATCTTTTTTTTTTTTTTTCCCTTCCAGATGCCAAGGAAGAAGAAGACCCGCCACAGCTCCAACCCTCCTCTGGAGGCCCACATCGGCTGGGTGATGGACTCTCGGGAGCACCGGCCGCGCTCTGCGTCCATCAGGTCCGGTAGAGTTTAATTCCTTCATCACTGTTGTTTCAGTCTTAGATGGCAGAAATAAAAGAAGAACACAACCTCGTCACTTCCTACTTTCACTCTGCCAGTTGTTGTGTTGTTTTTGTTGCTGCTGCTGTTGTTCTGTTTCACACACTCGACCTTTATTCACTTCCCTGTATCGGTACAAGATGCTGCAGTGCTTTTCAGAGCCATTAATGGTATAAATGACAGATCTGGCGTTATTTTTGCCCAAAGTCATTTAATATTAACTCTGCATCAAGAAACACAGAAGAAGAAATCATGATTCATCCAGATCTGATCCAAACAATAGGTTCTTCTCTGGGCCTCCCACCCAGTTCAGCTGCAAGCTGCAATCTCTTCAGAAAATTGACAGTAATCATGACTTATTCACTAAAATTGTGAAAGATTAACTCCATTTTGATTCACAGATCAAATAAACAAATAAAGGCAAGACGATGCGTATTTCATATCTTGGTTCTCATCTTCGTCCCCCCCACAGCAGCTCCAACGCCTCGCCATCTGAAGGAGCTCCACTGTCAGGAAGTTACGGCTGCACCCCCCAGTCTCTGCCCAAGTTCTGGCATCCATCCCACGAGCTGCTGAGAGACAACGGCTTCACCCAGCAGGGATACCACAAGTACCGCCGACGGTGCCTTAATGGTATGGAAGCAAAAACTGACAGTGCTGCTCAGTCACAGCAACACATGCTCACAGGTTATTTGATATGAGGGAGAATAAAGAATCTTTGAGTTTGGAATCATCTTTTAGTGTTAAATTCACAGGGATTGATCAGGATCATGAACAGTCTTCTCTCCGAGACATGAATTTGTTGATTTCTTTCTGTCTGTCTGTGACTGAATCGATGTCTTCCAGAGAGGAAACGGTTGGGGATTGGCCAGTCTCAGGAGATGAACACTCTGTTCAGGTTCTGGTCCTTCTTCCTGAGGGACAACTTCAACAGGAAGATGTATGAAGAGTTCAAACAATATGCAGTGGAAGACGCCAAAGAAAACTACAGGTGTGGCGGATGAATGAAACACTGAGCCCCATGCACACACATTTCATTTCCAGAGGCCAGAAAACCAAATAGTGGTGAAATGGAGCTCTGGAAACAAACAGTAAACATGAATTGATTCAGTTGTGTCATTTAGCCAACAAAACTCTCTGGGATCAATTTAAACTTGAATATGTTTCAGTGTGTGTTTCCATCTGGGACATGTCAGGGGAACCTCTGACATTTTTATGAGCAGTAGTGTTTGACTACCATTAATCAGCAGCGGCAGGTTAACAGGAGGCTGCCTGGTTGCTTGAAGAACCTTCACATACCTGCCAAACCCACATTCTCGTCTGTGTGAAGTGTGCAGCTCAGCAGAAGTGGCAGTGAATGTAAATTCAGGGTGTGTGAGCAGACATCTCGACAACCCCATCAGCTGTTTATCCAGCAGCTTTCAAATCGTCTTAACCAAAAACAGGTCGACTCGTCAGTCTGGTTCCTCTGTCAGCTGCATTCAACTCCCTAATGATCCGTGGGAAAGAGCTGTATGTGGTGAGATGTTGGGGATGCATGAAGGGAAAGTCAAAAAGATCATCTTACAACACAGCAGCTACATGACACAACATCCTGTCTGTGTAAATAAACCAGTGCCCAGGAGCCAGATTTTCAGGCAGAGTGTCATTTGTGTACTTGTCATTGAGATCAGAGTGCAAGTAAATATTTGTGTTTCCCTCTGCAGGTATGGACTGGAGTGTCTCTTTAGATACTACAGCTACGGTTTGGAGAAGAGATTCAGGTTAGATCTGTTCAAAGACTTTCAAGAAGAGACCCTCAAGGACTTTGAGAAAGGTAATTAACTTCAGAAGGTCCCAAACTTGACCGGCAACTTTCAATAAAAACCACACAGCTGATGTTTCCCCAATTCAGTAAAACACCGCTAACAGAACAGTACAAACAACAGCAAAAATGGAATAAAAGAAGAACTACACAACTAGACAAGTGCAGACTCCCCATGTTGAAAGGAACAAATAGCTCTGCCATTTATAATTTATGACAGAACAAACCTTTCATTGTGCACTCTGCCCTTTAAAGCAAAAGTGTTTGAGTGTGGGAGTGTAGCACAACCAATGATGCTTTTAGTAAAAGAAATATATAACATAACATATTTAATAACTGCTTCATAATACTGATAAATTGTCTGTATATGCATATCTGTGTAAAAGATTTATTATCCTGGAAAGGAGTCCAAGAATGGAGTTGAGCCCTGAGGTCAGAAGATCATATATAATTATATCTATGCTCTAATATGCATTACTGTGTTTATAGCCACATTAGTCTGTTTTAAACCATCTCATCATTATTAAATATATTGGTAATTAATGATGAATGAGGGTCGAAGGGTTGAAATAAAATAAACCTGCTCCACCCGACTTGTAAGTGAACTTTGCAGAATCTCAACCCTCTAAGCTGTGAATGTGTAGCTGTGTGGAAAAAAGAAGCAAAAAAACAGGATTAATGTCAATTTCTCGACCCATTCCACCACTGCGAGTGGCTCAGTGGAGCAGAGCGAAGGCTCACTTAGCTTGTTTGGTGTGCAGCAAAACGTTTCCCACTCAGACCCCCCCAGATCAGAGCTCTGTCAGGGAGGTTTTAGTGTCAACGCAGAACTACACAAGACCAAACAAGACCCGTCACCACCACATACCGCTCCTATGAGTCGTATCCAATTATGATCATGAATACATTAATTAAAATGGCCCATCAGCCATTTTTAAAACTTTCTAACAAGTAAATTTCAGTGTTTGGATTTTTAAAAATCCAGGAGGCTAAATTTGGTGGATTCAGATCCGGACATCAGGATGAACAGTCGAAGCTTCTACCATAATTCAACACCCAGATGTTATTTCCATGTCAAGGAAATTGCTTTTATCTGATTTACTGTCTGCAGCCACTTTCATCTACAAGTTTGATCCAATGCTTAGAGAAAAAAAAAAAAAACCTAAAGCAGCTCGGAGAAAAGAGAAAATAACATAAATGCTGATGATGCACTAATAAGTGATGAGATGGCTAAACTTTGTCGTGGAAACTGTGAATAATTTCCAGTCCTGTCTCCTCCTCCAGGTCAGTTGTACGGGCTGGAAAAGTTCTGGGCCTTTTTGAAGTATTCAAAGATGAAGAACCAGCCAATTGACCCGAAGCTGCAGGAACATCTCTCCCAATTCAAGAACCTGGAGGACTTCAGGGTGGTGGTGAGTCTCCACTATGATGAACACACACAACGTCACAAATATATTAAAAGTTTTGACTGAAGTAAAACTTATATTCCTTTGCTCAGTAATGCTGTTCATATAATTATCTTTAACTGTTTATGAAGGAGAAACAGATAAAGATCTTGTTCAGATATTAAACTGCAGCTAAAAACAAGCTGCAAAATCATCAAACTCTGTAGAAATTTGTATCGCTATGATTTGACGTGAAAAGCGACCACGCACCCTGAGGAGACAGGAAGTGCGCACTGTTCCCCACCACTGGCTTTTTTCTGTGATGTGGTGTCTTCTGTATGGAGTAGCTTCGCCTGCTGCTATCATTGTGTCCTCGTTTCATGATAAGTGACCTTTGACCTTCACGTCAGCAGCCCCCGATGGGAGAGGAGGGAGGCAGGAGGAGACGTCACTCGTCCTCGGCCGGGGACGAAGGGAGGCGTCGGCGACATCCTTCTAACACTACCTCAAAGCCCGCGCAGGCCTCCAAGTCCTCCAACACCGCCGCTCAGAAACAACCCAAAGACAACGCCCAGAAACCAGCAGCAGCGCAGGCGAAGAAGACGGAGGCCGGCGCCGCGAAGAAAGAAAGCGCTGCACCAAATAAATGAAAGCTCCACTCATTGAGGCGTGAGTTTGGATCGAAGAGATGCAGAGAGAGGCGTCAGCGGCGGCAGCTCTGAGCTCAGCGTTCGCTCTTTTCAGAGGCAAACTGTTAGGGTGTGAAGAGGGACTGAGCGTGGTTGACTTATTTGATTGTTTTTATCAGTGCATTTCATTTTTAAAGCAAGCAAGCATAGGCAGTGAGCTTGAATCTGTGCGCCTGACAGCTCATAATGTTTACAGAAAAAAATGCATTCCCTGCATTTTGCCTTTTTTTCTCTCAGATGCCAAAACTCTTCAACATGTCTGTTGCTTTCCACAGTATGTCAACCGCTCTGGTCTGTAAAGAGCTTTTGAACTGTGAATCTAGTTTGCCAAGATAAGACATACTGCAGATAGTCTCGTGTGCCTTAATCTGATTCAACAGGATGACTGGAGGGCGATTGGTGACAAAATGACAAAATTCAGCTTTTTAAAGTCTTCCCAACTGATTCTTTGGGGTTTGAATGTGTTAAAAAACTGACACCACTTGCCTTTCTTGTTTTTTTTTTTTGTCTTGAGACATCAATATCTTCAGTTTTCATCATGACAATCAAACTTGACAGCTGCAGCCATAAATTTGTGAAGGACTGGTCCCCTGAAGCCGCTGCTCCGTAACAGATGTGCCCTGATGTTTTGTTTTGGGTTTTTTTTGTCTGACCGACCGGCGTCACAGCTAAACTGTTGCAGCAGTTTTTAATTGATACCATGAAAAGTAATGACAAATTTATCTGGGAAAGCTTTACATTTAAGTCCTGTTTTACACCCAGAGGTAGTATAATTTATTGTTTTTATTTTTCCATTTACTTGATTGATGGAATAGTCTTAGGTATAATCAGTGCAGTTTTAAATGGCTTTTGCTATTAAATGATTTTAAAAAATGTTTGCTGGAATTATGGGTTTTCGCTAGCATCATAAAACTACAGTATATTTTAGTTAACTTCATATTATGTTTGAGGCTTGGTGCTCTAGAGCACTTTGATCGTTAACTTTCCTTTTACTTCATCAGTGGACTTAAGAGGTTTTAGAGTTGAACTTAAAGAAAAAAATGTAAATACTATAAAAAATCATTTGCTATTCAATTATCGTTTTGATTTCAAGAAGTGATCTGTTTTATTGGTAATGTGGTTTTTGAGTGTGTTTTAGGCTAAAGCGGTGCATGTTGATGAATTGTAAAATGCAAAAAAATACAAAACAGTTGATTGTACAATCTTGTGTTGGCGTGATCTGTTCAACACACTCACTTTGCAGATCTCCACCATGTGTACTTGTTTATACTTTTTTTTTAAATTTATTCTAATCTCTGGTTCATGGAGCCTGATCAGCAGGTTTTTGCTCCCAGCTGCAGTGAAAACCATCAGCTGTCATTACCCGCTTTAAATCTGTCTGATCAGCCGTAAATCTAAAGTGATGTTTGTTCCACAAAGTGCTTATCTGCTCCAACAGTGTACACAAACTGCGAGGAAGAATATGTGTTCACTGAAAGTGAGCAAATGGCATGAAGATAAGAAAGAAAAAAAAAAAAAAAGAACAGCAAAGACGAACAAATATAAAATCATTTGCGGCCATAAGAAGGCCAATAATGATGATTAAAAAACATTTTAGCCCGAGTATGTGTCATCTTTGATAACTCATTAATGTTTGAAAAGCTCAGTTTTGGCACCCTCAGTCTGTTTTCGGGCTACGGGCGCCGATAGAGGGACAAAAATAAACAACTCGCAGTTTCGACTCGTCACGTCGGTAGGCGGGGCCTCTGTTGCCTTCAAGTACGCCTCGTAATCCTTCGACCTAAAATAAGATGTGGCAGAACAGACCTCCTTGTGATGAGCTAAAATCAGAAACGGATCATTTAGTAAACAATAATTTTGGTGTTTGTTTGTTTGTTTTTTAAATGTTGGTCAAATATTTAAAAAGTCATCTTGGACTCCGGTCACTGGCGATCAGGCGTTTTGGTGTCTTAGACGATTAATCCAATAAAAAAATAAATAATAATAAATAAAAATAATATAATAGAAATAAATATAGTGTAGCTGCAGATGTGTATGTAACGCATCGTGCTCCGGTCTCACACTCCGACCGGAGAGGCGACGTTACGAGACCCGAAGGCCGCTCAACTAGTGTGCGGGTTGTTCCGACGGGTCGTGAACGCAGCGCCAGGCCAGGGGCGGGTACGCTAACAGAGCAGTATGGCGGACGATGGAGACAGTTCGAGCGGACCGGTGGACGCCAGCGGCGGGCAGGGGGCGGCGGAAGAGTCGGACGGGCTCGGCCTCGGCGGGATGTTGCTGAATATCGGTATCTTGGTGCTGCTGGTGGCGGTCTGCCTGGCGGCGTACCGGCGGTGGGGCAGGCGGCTCGGCCCGGACGCGGCCCAGGGCGACCAGGCCTCGGCTCTGCCCAAGATGAGGAGACGGGACTTCACCCTGGAGCAGCTGCGGGAGTACGACGGGCTGCAGAGCCCCCGGATCCTCATGGCCGTCAACATGAAAGTTTTCGACGTGACCACCGGGAAAAAGTTTTACGGGAAAGGTGAGCAGCTCGTGCGGGGGGTGGGGACCTGACAGCCGGGCGTGTTAGCTGACGTGCCCCGCCAGCTTGTGGCGAGTTGTCCCGGGTCAGAATTTGGGCGCAAACGGCCGCCGTTAGCTTAGCACGGCTTTGTCCGTGCTTTTGAATGGGATGCTAACTAGCCAACAGTGAGTGTTTGTTTCTCGGAGGGGAGGGGGGGCAAATGGGGTCGCAGCTGTTTCAATGGCTTTAAACTTTATTTTTTATTTTTTATATTTTTATTGAACTGGTGAAACTTTTCAGACAAGTTAAAACTGTGTTTGTTTGTGGGGTTTTTTTGTTTGTTTGTTTGTTTGTTTGTTTGTTTCGGGTTTGTGTTTAACCAGCTAGCCTGCTAACGTTAGCCTGTTAGCTTGTCGACGTGCTCACAGACACACTGCACCGTCTGGCTGTCTGGTCCGGATCAGTGATGGAGCTCACCGTGCACTGAGATTTAGACGTTCATCTCGGTGTGTTTGCAGCTGTGGAGGTTTTTTTGGGGGGGGGGGGGGGGTTTCTGCAGAAAAGGGCGGATTCAGCACAAGAAGCCACTCAGTAATCTGCTGTGCAAAGTTAAACAGCTCAGGTTTGTGGACAAATATGAAAAGCAAATTTTGCATTTCTTGTCTGACCCCCCCCCCCACCACACCACACCACACCACACCACAAAGCCTTACTGGTGTTCTTCGATCTGGCCGGCTCACCAGTCACCCTCTGTGATAAACTATAATTATTCAAACACACTCCCACAGAGACTCGTGTGTCACGTCTGCTGCTTCAGTCAGCAGCCAGCCAAGTTGGCCTGAATCTGTCCAGCCCTCCACGTCATGACACACACTTGGAGCCATGCTGGACTTGGCAGGTCATATCTTAAATTGTCATCCAACTTACCGCCTGGTCAGGATAGTCTTTCACGATTTATTTGATCCAGTATTTTTCGGGGGTCAAACATTGTTGCGTTCCTCCATTCTGTGTCACTACAAGTTGGAAACCTCTTGGATTGTTCCACGAATAGCAGCTGAAACATGCAGTGACACAGCCAAACTGTTTCGCACCTAATTATTAACTAGTCACCAAAGCAGCTAGTCTGCTGCAGCTCCATACTTCTGGTTAGAGTCCAGCTGACTGCAGCTGCCATTTTCAGTGGACACAATTAAGTTTTTCAATCAATATTCAGTCTCTTCTTTTGTGAGTGATTCAGGACATAAGAAAAAAACCAATGTGATTCCAATAATAGGCTATAAAACAAAAATATCAATCTCCTGTCTTGTTTTCAGCATTTCTGTCAAATAGCATTAGCAGTTTTATCTGAAGTGCTCATTTGTCAGGTTGTGCAACATAAAGGCACATCTAATCTGGGAGGTGATACACATTTGCTTCATGAACTCTTTAAAAGCGCTTTGAACAGTGGACTTTTTTTTCCTTTTTGCTTTCTGTTGCACAACTGGAGTCAGAAAAGCCGAAGGGCGGCAGCACTTTCACATGCTGGTCAGATGTTGTTGCTGGAGGAAGAATGACGTATGATTTAAAGGACTTCGTGGCAGGCCCGGTGCAAGAAGGGACAGACCGACTATCAGCACGGCATTTTAAGGGATATAAATGATATCATCTAGATAACAGGAAATCATTTCCAAATCCTCTGTAATATCTTCTACCTCAAATTGCAAAATCATATGTCAGTGTTTTTTGAATTATTATTGTATAAAGTTGTGTAACAGGACAGAAGAGCAACTAGTGCTGTGCAATTCTAATAATGTGAAGATATTTTAGCTGAAGCTTCACAGTTTCAAAGAACATTTGACTTTACCCAGCAGGATGCCACCCGTTGGTTGGTTAATTGTTGTTTTGAAGCCTCAAGTTTGTAATTTTACTGTCACCATCTTGGATTTTTGAACCCAGAAGAAGCCACGCCCCCTAACCCATCCTCTCCTTTCTGCTCTGTTTCCCTCTAAATGGAGCACCATTTAAAAAATTAACATGTTGTATTGGAGATTTGAAACCAGAGACTGAGACCATAAACTCATCAGGAAAACGTTTATTGAGCTTGTAAAGTCGAGGTGCTGTGAGAGAGACAGGAATGAACTTGATACTGATGCAGAAGTGAAGTACACCAAAGTCTTGTCTCCACATGCCTCAAATGTCTGTGGCAGAATCAGGAAATGCCAGGCAGCAGACTGGGACAGCTGCTGGGGCAGCAGTGGAGCAGCCCAATCTCCAGAAATATGTCGGTGGCATCACGAAGCCGGCGTCCATCTTGATTTACAGTCCGTTATTCAGACTCAAAGATTTTATCATGATGCAAAAGCATGTAATATTTATTTTTCACCTGTAGAACATCTTGCTGGGTTCTTTATCATAGTTCTTTTTTACGTGTGTGCTTTACTCCCATCAGTTTTATTTTTGGGACATTTTGAGGAAGTTACTGGAGAGATGAGAGGAAACGAGTGTTACGGCAGAGCTGGCTTCTCACCCCGAAGCTACGGGGCCAAAATGTGTTCTGAGAAAAGGCATAATGGCAAATATATAATAGATGGCTTATGTCTAACTCTCCAATATGGATATCGACATCAAAAGCGCGGCCTTCGTGAAGAAAGAACGAGCCCTAATGTGTTGTGATGATGAAAGTAGTTGGCAGTTTAATTCTCTGGTGATGGATGCATAGATCAATGGACTAATTATTGCAGCTCTAATTGAACTCTTGTGGGTTCTTTAAGAGCAGTGAGAAGCAGGATTATGATTACAGCAATCCCAGACCATAACACAGCGTCACTTCCATCCAAATTCCTCTTCCAGCTCTAATTACATCATATTGATGCCGAGATCTGCTAAGTCACCTTCAACACGATAACTCCTCTTCCGAAAAGGAGAAGCGTGTCTGATTTTTCCTGCAGCCATAAGTTGCTGTGCATTTTATTGTGTTCATGTGGTTTTCTCATTTTTCAGCTCTGGGAAGCTTTTAAGGTGAAGCAACAGCACCAGCGGCGGTCACATGACCCATGTAGAGTTGCGTTAACATGTTAAAAGTTAACTTGTTGCTTGGCTGGGACGGTATTTGTACAGTTTTACCGCCCTTTAAAACCATCAAAGAAGCAACACTGAGTCAATCTCACTCAGAGGGATTGTTAGGCTGCTGAAATGAGAAGTAAGAAAGAAATGTATCTGTTAAAGCTTCATTCTCTTTTGCATTTGCTTCCCCAGATGGTCCTTATGGCATTTTCGCGGGCCGGGATGCTTCAAGAGGTCTGGCCACCTTCTGCCTGGAGAAAGATGCCCTGCGGGACGAGTACGACGACTTGTCGGACCTCAATGCTGTGCAGATGGAGAGCGTCAGGGAGTGGGAGATGCAGTTCATGGGTAGGCTGGATTTCTGATACCTGTGAGGAAAAAGTTTGAGACATTGATTAGTTTCAGGGTCACAGATACACCCGTGGCATTTAGTCCTCCGTCAGTTCACACCGAGGAGCCGACACACAGGCACAAGATCGAAGTGACTGGCTTCTGATCGCTCAGTGTTTGTTTGTTGTATTACATTTTCAACGACATCATTTTATTTTCATCTAGTCATTAGTTTGCATCACATCGGCTTTTATCATCAATTTTATTTCATGTTCAGAGAAAAATGTGCCTCTACATGTAGATTAGATAAGAGCAAATGAATTATTCTGTTTTCCTTCTCCAGTTTGAATCAGATTAAATGATTGATTCAGAAGAATAAGCGGTCAGGAAAAGGGCTGTTCCTCATTGAGTTTCCTGTCAGATTGTTAGAAAAGAAGTGATAATCTGTCCAATAATCGACTGATCGTTTCAGCTCCTTTGAAAGTTTATTTGTCAAATGTTTCTTTGAACCAAACTTGGAGTGTGTTTGTGACAGCCATGCAATAAAACCAAACTAAAAATATCTCCTGCTACCACATCTGCAGGAAAGCAGTTAAAACAGGAAACAATGAAAGTGGACAAAAACAAAGGCCACTTCTGCGTTTCACATCACTTATGTCACAGTCCAAAGATTGTTCTGTTCCCACTGTAAATGAAACACGGGTTTAATCTGTAATCGGTAATTTTCCAACGCACCTTCCATCAGTTCTACTGTTTCATTTTAAACATAAGTGATTGAAATATGTCTCCAGGACCAAGCATAAGATTTAAATGCAAAGCCGGACAGCTTTGAACGTTCAGCAGTCTCAAACGGTGACTGATGGAATTAATGTAAGAAGATGTTAGTAAATTACTGACATCGTGTTGTTTATCAGGCTGCTGTCAGCATTCGTCTCAGTTAGTGAGGAAAAGACGTAGAGGAGGAAATTAATCTCTCATTTTTCATTTATTTATTTTTTGAATTCTTGTTGGAGTCGACAAGCATAAATTTTCTTCAACGTCTTCAGTTTCCATCTTCAATATTTGAAGATTTGCCTTTTTTAAATCGATAAAAATAATTTTCAGCCTTAAATAAATGTTCTGTTTATTGAATGAAGAAAACGCTATATTTTGTTTATTTCTTCCAGAAAAATACGATTACGTCGGCAGGTTGCTGAAGCCCGGAGATGAGCCGTCGGAGTACACGGACGAGGAGGACATCAAGGACCACCTGAAACACGACTGAGCGGTTCCATCACACCGACCAAGGCCAGGAGCCCCAAACAGCTGCGACAGACCGCCCCAGACCCCCCAGACCACGTCCTGCTCCCCTTCCCCCTCTTCGCCCCATCGATCTACCCGCCACTCTTCGCCGTCTCTTCGACCTCTGCAACTTCCTGAGTCTGTCCGGTGCTGCGGCTTTTCTGGAAGGACGGGACTCAAGTCTCGGCGCCGAGAACCTCCTTCCACCTTCATCCGACAGAGACGACCGCCAACTGAGAGCGATTGGAAACCTTCAAGGAGGGGCTTTTGTTTTTGTTTTTCCTTTCCCTTTCTTTTTATATAAATATATAATGAGAGCAGACTCATGTTGGGGGGTGGGGGAGGGGGCAGAGAGGTCGTGCTATTGAGATTTATCTGAAACAAAATCTAAATATGTTGTTGTCGGGGGTGGGGGTGGGGGGCCGTGTGGCCGTTGTGGTCGCCGCTGAGTGCCGGGCGGAGGTCGGTCAGAAACACACTGGTCAGGGACGATCGGTGCATTGGGATGGGAAACAGATTTCTCTCTTTTTATCTGTGGTTTAGTCACATTGCAACTGAAACTGCTTCAGCTTTGGACAGCTTATCTATCAATCTATCCCCCCTCTTTTTTTCCTCTTTAGTTTGTTTCTTTTGTTCAATCACCCCCCCCCCCCCCCCCCAGTTGAAAGGGCAGTGCTGTGGCCTAACCAAAGGTAATTGGCAGGGCGATGCATTTTCCTGTTGTGTTTGTAGTGTATGCACTACTAGTTTTCTTTGTTTGTCACCATGTGATTGTATTTGTCGAGTAGCATAGAGGAGAAAGACTGGAGGGAAGGTTTTTTTGGTTGTTGTTGTTGTTTTGTTTTGGTTTTTTTTTTTTTTTTTTTTGGGGATGTTGTTGGGGGGGGTCAAAGGTCCTTGCCATATGAAACCTGTTCTGAATCACATCAGATGGACTGAATCACTGATCGGGAATACAAAGGGAAGGTGATAAGGCAGTCCTAATCAATCGACTCAATTGTTTACATGCCTCAAGCCAGCTGCAAGTCTGTAGATGCCCCTGAAAATGGTCCAAGTATTAATTGTGCCTTATTTTGTTTGTTGTCAGTCCCGACTGGTCTACCAGAGGAGGTGAGCGAGCAAGCGAAGGGATGGAGGTGTCAGTTTCTCCTAGACTCAGTCCCCCAGACTTTAAAGAAGGCAGATGTTCTGGCAGTCGTCCACACACAGACTGTAATATTTCCCCACTTCACAGTTTTGTAAATAGACCGTATGAGTTACTCAGTGTTACTGCCATATTTATGTAGATGATGAAGACTCCATATACGTATACTGCTATGTCGTATTGGCCAAAACCCCCATCGTTTGTTTTTGTTTTGGTTTGTTTTTTCTTTCAGTTCTGAACTTCCTTTTAAATGTTTGAATTTCCAAAAAACAAACAAAGAAAAAAAACAAACAAAAAAGGAGTGTTGCAAAGTGCTGCAGGGCGGGACTGGGAGCTGTTCTTGCGAATTTTTTTCGGAGCTGTTGCTTATCCTGTAAATATATCTATCATTTTATTAAAGCATGTGCAACAACCAAGTGAGCTATGCCGAATTCCCACCACGTCATGTATTTAAATGTTGGGTGTGTGTGTGTGTGTGTCTGCGTGACAGAGGCAGGAAAGAATTTGTTCATGCATAATAAATCAATTTGGTTAATAATTGAAGATGTCTGGAGTTTATTTGCTGTTAGAGAAGCGTCAATGAAACGCTGTTAGGCCATTGTTTTATTGTGTATTTTCATGTTCACCAGTTTGTTTACCCCGCAATGGTGAAAACAAACATCTTTCACAGCTGATCTTAAAGATGAGAAACAAAATGAAAGCCGATCAGTTGGTGACCAACTCTCTTATGATTATTAATCCATCCATTATGGATAACAGTAACAAACTGTTTAGAGCACATTCCTCGTCATACAGGATAAATAAATGTGAAAATAAAATACACAAAATGGTGAAATGTACATTAAATTCATGTGTGATAAAGTTTGTGATGTGTTTACACATCAGCAGAGAAAAAATATAGATGAAGAGGAAAATTAATAAAACTACAAAATAATATTAATGTTAACTATCACCACAAACAGTGTACGTTAAAACAATTTTAACATTTAAGTCACTTTCTATTCAATTATTTTTACCCCAACATATTTAGTTTAATGCTTCTTTTATTTAGTAAATACAAACTTATTTATGTTTTTATTTTAGTCTTAATTTTATTGTTTATATGTATTATTACATACTATACATTTTAGATTATTCATATCAAAATGGGTGTTTTGCCCATTTATTGTTAATTATTTCTTTATTCAAGCAATTTCACAAAGTTTAACAAATGTAATTGCTATATAATAATGTATGTTTTTAATATTTTTCTTGTTTATTAATTTTCCTTCCCTGTTTGTACATTTCTTGATGATTAGGGGGCGTGGCCTCAGTATTATGGTATCTAATACCAGCATTTATTTATTTTCTTATTTATAAGTTTATTCGGTCAAACTAAATAATGCTGACGTATTTTTTAAGGTTCTTAATTTCCGTTTTTACTGACTGATTAATTTACTCTCTAATCTCTATATTTAAAAAAAATAAATAAATTCATTATTTTTTTTCGCTTTTTTTTTTTTTTTTTTTTCTTTAATTAACAAATGTCCTGTTTTTATTTTTGTCCGTTTTGTTGTTTGATAATTAACGTTGCAATTTTCGGGAAAAAAAAAATAAAAAAAATCTGACGTCGATCGACATCCCGACGTGATGACGTCGTTAAGTAAAAATATGCCGTCCTGACGTCAGCAGCACCCCCGTCCCCCTCTCGGAGCTGCGGCAGGTGTGTCAACCGATTTGGTCCCCCCCCCCCAAGTTCCTGTTCCCCCTTTACGCTGATTTACTGCTGAGTCGTGCGCAGTTGCTATGTTACCGTACGTACTTAAAGAAGAAACGCAAATAAAAAAAAAAAAAAAACACAGCTGGATGTACGGAAAGCGAAATGGGACAAACCTCACACCAGGCTGTGCTGCAGTAGTCCATGCTACGTTGATTTCAGCGTCACAACACAACTATCGGTGTGTAAGCTTATCTCTGTTTCTGAGCTTGATGTTGCCTTTACTGATGTATCTGACTCACCAGTCGGTAAAGTATGCTTCAACCCACATGGCTGTAAAAACAACCGTAAGATCCGCGCTCTTTTCCAATGTGATATTGTTTCTGCTCCTCCTGGAATATCTAACTGGAATAATCGTGTAAATAACTTATGTTTGGGAAAAATCATGGTTCGCTTCCTCGAAAATTCTTCGTGGTTAATAAGGTAAAAGAGGTGTCATTTAGAATTATTCATCGATGTTACCCGGTTAGATCCTTTTTTTTTATCAAATTCAAATATGATGATCTAGATCTAAATTGCGCCTTCTGTGACTCTTATACTGACACTGTTGTCCCTCTGTTCTGGAAATGTAAATATACCCGTAAACTGTGGCAAGATATTTGTAGATTTATTTTAGATAATATCCTCTGTGACTTTAAGCTCCTCTTGCAAAATGTGCTTTTCGGTTTTTTTTAAAGAGTGACATTTCACTTGATAAAGAATATTATTTAATCAATCTCATTATAATTCTCGCAAAGTTTTACATCCACAAATGTAAATTTGCCAAAATGAAACCTCTTTTTTTTTTGTGTTTTTATGAAAAAACTGGAACTGTATTTTAAATTGATATCTTCTGCTAAAAACAAGAAAGCTATCAAAACTATGAGACTGTGCTCCCACTTAAATATTTATAATTCAATATAATTTACCTTTAGTCGTTTGATTTATTTTATTTGTATCATTTATTTATTTTTCATTTATTATTAATGTAATGGTTACTTTTACATTCACTGCACTTCTGTGTATGTTGTGAGTGATAAATAAAGCTGATAAAAAAATATATCAATGTGTAGGCTAATGATATGTTATTTGTTACATTACAACAATACATGGAGAATGCATTTGTTGGACCGTTCATTGTCAATCTTTGTGTAAACAGGTGCAGAGATAGGGTTTTATTGCGCCGAATAACTGTTCCATGTGAACATGGAAAAGATTTAAGGCCAAAAATCGTGGACACAGTCTCCTTAAATTATTATAAAACAGGCTATAGCAATTGTCATTGAGATGATCGACAAGTTAAACTGTTGCATAGACACAATAACAATTCAACAACAAAGCATGGTGTTTATTTATTTATTCGTTAAAGATGATAAATAAATCAACAGGCGTGAACTCGGAGCTAAGAAATCACAAATATGCAATTAACTCTTTTGCATTAAAAAAAAAACAATGACTTGGCAGTACCGAATGAAATATCAGATGATCAAACCAATTGGGAAATCTCGTTTTCGCTGCAGTCTCACGCAAATCGTCGATCATTTTGTACCACTTCGCTTTCCGTAGAACTGGTTGTTCTGGGTCGGTCCTGTGGGCGGTGTCAGTTAACGTGACTTTTTCGTGGGGGGGGGCAGGAATTGACACACCGGATCCCTGAGAGCCCGAGTCCGGCTGGACCTCAGACCTGAAGCGGCTTCATCCCGCATCACACACCGACATCCTGCTGCTGTTTCCGGCTGCAGCCAAAACAGCAACAACAACAACAACAACAAAGAACAAACAAACAAAATAACTAAACAATAAAAACCTCCATCTTGGCCGCTTTCCAGGAGACGGATGATCCGGATCCGGAGGACACGGAGGTCTGACAGCAGCAGGAGGGGGGGACGATAAAGTACTGTTGTGTTGTGTCTGTGTTGTGTCTGTGTTGTGTTTGTGTTTGTGCAGCAGCAGCAGCAGCAGAGATGGCAGAGCATCTGTCCCAGAGCGAGCTGGACTATCCCTTCAAACTTCTGGAGTATTTTAACGGCTTCAGGCTGTCGAAGGTAAAATTCCTTTTATTATCCAGGTTTTATTCTGAAGGGGAATCTGGAGATCCCACCGACTCAGTTTGGTGTCTAGTTCTCATAATGAACTGCTCAGAAACCAACAGATTTATAGGTGCTAACCAAATTATTTAAAAAATAATAATTATTATTATTTGTTTACCTCCCACCACTGCAACCCGACAAAGATTTTTAGTAGTTTAGTTTGTGGTTTTAATTGAAGTCTGTGGTCTC
Source organism: Remorina albescens (assembly GCA_034769265.1). Taxonomy (NCBI): domain Eukaryota; kingdom Metazoa; phylum Chordata; class Actinopteri; order Carangiformes; family Echeneidae; genus Remorina; species Remorina albescens. The sequence goes on from CM068488.1 coordinate 2,059,805, forward strand.
CGTCATGAGACGTTTTTAAAAGGGGCTTCCCTTCCCTTGCAGGTGATCTTCTCCGCCTGTGAGCTGGGGGTGTTCGACCTGCTGCTGAATTCCCAGGAGCCCCTGAGCGCCGTGCGCGTGGCCCGGGAGCTGGACGCCAGCGTGGACGGGATGGAGAGGCTGCTGGACGCCCTGGTGGCCATCGAGATCCTGGAGGTGGAGACCACGGACGGCACAGGTGAGGATGACGACGACGACGACCTTCAGCAAACGGCGTGAACTTCTACAATATCTGTGGATCAAATCAGATTTATTTTTATAGCGCCAAATCATAACAAAGTTACATCAAGGCACTTTACATACAGAGCAGGTCTAGACCAAACTCTTTATAAAATGGTTTAAAGAGACCCAACAGATCCCCCCATGAGCAAAAACTCGGCGACAGTGGCAAGGAAAAACTTCCTTTAAGAGGCAGAAACCTCGGGCAGAACCAGGCTCAGGGGGGGCGGCCATCTGCCTCGACCGGTTGGGTTGAGAGAGGGAGAGAGAGGGAGAGCAGGAGGAGGGGATATTCAAAACGGGTGTAGGCAGAACACATAGAAATGATGCTGTATGGAATTCTTGAAGATGTGGGAGCAGCAGGCGTTGCAGGAACATGGGATGGAGATGATTCATCACCTGCAGGATGAGGACAGGGAGAGAGAGGAGAGGAGCTGGGAGAGAGAGAGAGAGAGGAACTGGGAGAGAGAAAGAGGGAGAGAGGGAGAGGGAGAGGGAGAGAGAGAGAGAGCGAGAGGGAGAGGGAGAGGGAGAGAGGGAGGTGTTCAGTCCTTCCCCCAGCAGTCTAGGCCTATAGCAGCATAGCTAAAGAGTAAATGAACTTTAACTTTTTAACTATAAGCTCTGTCGTACAGAAAAGTTTTAAGCCTGGTCTTGAAAATTGCTAAATAGTCTGCCCCCCCGGACCGATACTGGAAGTTGGTTCCATAGAAGAGGAGCCTGATAACTGATCACGGTAGAAAGTTCAAAGTATGCGGACACCAAAATATCACATCCAACTTCTCATTCCAGAATTTCTCTAAGAGCGACAGACTCAAGACCAAACTGCTGCAACAAGCTTGGAAACACAGAATGTCATTTCATTATTCTTAATATATAAAATAAGATATTTCTCGCTGGAACTAAGAACATCTTTTTATTTTTCTCACCGACTTCAAGGATGTCTGGTCCATGTTTCAGTGAATTCTTGACCTCGGAATCAGCAGCGAACAAAACAATCTCAGTTGCTGTTACCGATCGTTGAGTTCGACGGTAAAACAACCGGTGTTTTTCTGAAACAGCTTTTTACAGCAGCACTGACGTGGCCAACCTTTACCTGGCCAAAGGCAGCGCCAAGTCTCTTCACGACATGATCATCTACCAATCCCAGACCATCTACCCGCTGTGGAGCAACTTGGCGGACGCCGTCAGGTTCGTGGGCTCAAAAGGAGAAAAAAGGTCACATCATAAAACCGGAGAGACAGTAAAAGTTATTTTGTTCCTCAAAGATGAGTTAAATCTGGAGAGAGCAGAAGAACCGACCATTTTGTTGATAATGTTCACACATTAAGTAACCTGAGATAAGAAATCAAATTAAGAACAAACACTCAAAGAGTCGTTTTGTGGCCTCGCAGGGAGGGAAGGAACCAGAACGAGAAGACCTTCGGCCTTTCATCTGAAGATGTTTTCCAAGCCATCTACAGGTCAGTGCTGAGTTCGGTTTATGGACTAATCTCATGAGTTCCCAGATGAACATCAATGGGTTTGATCAGTAAAATATTCCCACGCAGGTCAGAGGAGGAGATGCTGAAGTTCATGGGCCTGATGAACTCCTCCTGGGTTCTTGACGGCCACGACATCGTGACGGCGTTCAACCTCTCGTGCTTTCAGACGATTGTAGATCTTGGAGGTAAAATCCAGCCAAACTGCTCTCAGTGAAATGGTGTTTCATGTGTCGGCAGTATTCTAACATGAAGTTAACGTTACTTTGAGCAGCACTTTCCCGTCACGTGTAGTTATGTGCAGATGATCAGAAGTCTTCTGTTAAACTGGTGTTCCTCAGGCATCCGTCCTGGGCCCTGCAGGTTTTCTTGGGACCTTGAAATATTTCTTGATTCAGAAATTTTGATTTCACTCTAAACAAAGTGAATATCTATCACATGAAACATTCTGTCTGAATACTTCCCAGGTTGCACCGGTGCTCTTGCTCGAGAGATGGTGAAGGCGTACCCGTCGTCCTCCGTCATCGTGTTCGACCTCCCGCTGGTGGTGGAATCAGCTCAGAAACATTTCACTCAGGAGAACGACGCCGTTGTTTTCCAGACTGGTGAGCCTCATTCAGCCTCGTTCACCAAATCTAAAGCGTGGCCTGCGAATCTGAACCGACTGGACTCTGTTGGTATTTAGGAGACTTCTTCAGCAGTGAAATCCCGGCTGCTGACTTGTACGTTCTGGCCAGAGTCATCCATGACTGGCCTGAGGAGAAGTGCCTGAGTCTGCTGAAGAAGATCTATGACGCCTGCAGACCTGGTGAGTTTTTGTTTTTGTCTTTATTTTTGCCGTTAATGGGTAAGTTTGTGGCATCGTTTTTTTTTTTCACAGCACTGGGAAAAAAAAACGATGCCACAAACACCTACAGGATTAAAACTGTATCTTGCTTTACTTTTAATCACTTTGTATTTATATTTATTCATTACCTGCATCTTTTGTTTGCAGGATTGAATCTGATTGGTTACATGCAAAAAAGCACAAGAAATACTCTGAATATATATATTTGATAGAGGAGACTATGGAGGATTATGGATTTGGGGCTTTGTTTTTCAAATATTCGCAGGTTGGAGGAAATGTAAGCTAAAAAAATGCACAGTGGATGCTTTTGAGTCATCGTATTCTGTATCTTTTGTGCTTATTGGCTCTCTCCTCCCGGCAGGTGGTGGCATCCTGCTGGTGGAGGCCTTGCTGTTTGAGAACAGACGTGGGCCAATCATGGCCCAGATCTTCTCCCTCAACATGCTGGTGCAGGCGAAGGGCCGGGAGCGTCCGCCATCACAGTACACCCACATGCTCGAGGAGACCGGCTTCCAGAACGTTCAGGTGTGTCGGACCGGCAAGTCCTACGACGCCATCCTGGCCATCAGATGAGCTCCAACTGGACGTAGGAAACTGTCAGCCATTCCTTAAAAGTTTGAGAATGCCAAGAACACTCTCCCAAAACATTTCAAGGCTTTGGAAAGGTGAGGATAATAACACAAAGCTCTCTTGTGCACATGGATCTTATTATTGTTATTTGTTATGTTCAGGCCCAGTGTCTTGTTTCTCATGCAACATTTTCTGGACTGAGGTAACTGATTTCTGCATCTCTGTAAAGTCAAAGTCCACAGAGATCAAAGTAAATCAGATATTTTTAATCCCGGATTGATTCGATATTCACCAGTTTTTGTCATTTTCAAAATAAATACCAAGAACACAGTAAATTTATAATAAAACTGCATCTACGGAGTGATGTGATTCTGTTTAATGGTTAAAGTCATCATTTGTCTTTGGCAGCAGTGGTGTCAGCGAGCGACACTGTTATCAGAGACAAAGAAATTAAACCTGCACATTATTTCTGTGCCTTTCTTCACATTAAGTCGTTCATATTACAAATATTATTATGCTGCTTATGTACATAGTTCTAAATAATTTGCTCTTATTATTTTTAAGTAGCTGTGAGTCTGTTTCTGAAGTTGGCAGCTGGAGAACCATTTTCAAATAGTGTCTGTTGTTATATTTTTATTCTGTTGTCTTGCAAGAACCCTTTAAGTGGAGCTGGAAGGCAAAAAAAAAAAAAAAAGATCTGGAAAAGGTGAATAAGTGTGACACTCTGTGTGTTGTGATGAGTTCAGGTCACTGCAGACTTCCTGTTTACAACCATTCACACTGTTTTCTGGTGATGTCTGTTCAATTTGCTGTTTGCTGTATTTTCTCTTTTTAGTTCCTGTGATGTTGCATTTCTCTGAGATATTGGAGCAGCAGCAGGACGTGTGGTTTGACAATCTGTTACACATCAGTCAGGTTACATCATTTCAGCACCAAATTGCTGCTAGTGAGAGGACCACTATTGTTCAGATTTGCACGTTATTATGAGGTGTGAATGCAAAATATCACATTGTGCAGTAGAAGCATATTAAAGTGTTTTTCTTTCTTTCTGGATGTGTGTAGCTGGTGATACCATAAACCTATTTTTGTCCTCTGATGTCTCCACTGAACATGTTTACAGAGATGGGACATTTATTACTGTGTGTAAACATCAGCATGGTGGTGGAGTCTGTCAGTGACACAGCCTCTCATTGTTGCACTTTTTCCTGTTATGCAATCATCTGTACTAGAAAAATGTATTTTCTTGTGACTTTTCTGCACTAATTTTACCCTTTGACATTACAGATATTGACCATGTGCAGCTAATTGTGCATTTTTGCCTTTTATTTCATGTATAAATATATAAAAAGCACATAAACAATCATCCCAACCCTCAGCATACAACCCTAACCCCGTGGAAACTTCTCCGCAGCCTGTCACACCAAATCTGCATGAAATAACCACAATGTCATTGTGTTTCTGAACAGTTAAACAATTTATAGTGAAAAGTCTTCTCATGAGTGATTCTGGTTCTTAAATCAACGACTGACACAGCAGGACAACTTTTAATCTGTTTTATTTGGGTTATTTTCGCAGGTTAAAATCGTTCAAACAATTCATTTACTGTAACATTACACAATCTGTAGCACTTAACTCAAATTAAACTGTTGGAAATATGTAATTGAATGAAAAGGAAATTTTCCACAATTTGGAAAAATGTATATTAACATAAAGAAAATTGATATTATGACTAAAGTTTAGTTCCTTAAAATAAAGGTGAGGTTTCTGAGTTTGTACACTTTTATTGGGGGGGGTTGGTCTAATGCATGTAATTTAGTATTATTTTTGTTGTTTTTGTTTGTCTCCTAAACAGAAAGGCTGTTTTTGATTAAAAAGGACTGTCAGTCAAAGGGACATTACATTAAATGTAATTACATTCATTTCTTATTAACTAAAACTGCCTATTTGCGCACCGTGCTTTTAGATTTTATTGCTTTAAAGAATAAAAATAAAAACATAACGAAGATTCATATTTTCCCCCTCGTTAGTCTTGTCGGCTGGTGCTGCCCTCCAGCGGCCTGACGCGCAGCCGCAGGCCGGGCTGGGTAACCTCCTCCCCGGCCGCCGCCGCCGCCGCCGCCGCTCGGTGTTTGTGTATGTGGAATGCGGGTCAAGCGGAACTCTCGGCCGAAACTGCGCTTCACATCAAACTCTAACGGCGGCTCGCATCGGCCTGACGCGCTCCGTATGTACCGTCCGCTTTATCCTCCACAGCAGGCTGCTTTGACTTGTGTGCATTTATGTATTTTTTGTCTTATTTGTGGGGGAACAGTTTGTGTCCGGAACAGTCGCACCAGCAGCCCGCTAGGAAAAACGCGACATCGTCATTTAAAATGGCGCCAAAGATTAACCTCATCCAGTGGCTAACCTGCCACAGTGCCCCGCTGGGCTAGCCAAAACACCGCCACCGCATTCATTAACACCTTTTATTTTTATGTTAAGTAGATTTTTTGGGAAGTTTGTTTGAATCGGTAGTTGACTCCCCCGACATTTTTGGCAGGCGGCTGGATGTTGAGCTTTAATGAGCGGGAGATAAAAACCCTTCAAAGCTCGGTGGTTACCCGGTAGCTTAGCCTCCAGCTAACTAGCACGCTAATGCTAAATAAAAGCTATGTATTTACCGGGTAACTTAGCCACTAGCTAACTAGCCTGCTGATGCTAAGTACGAGCGCTGTGTTGCGGTGTAGCTTAGCCACCGGTTAACTAGCGCTAATGCTAACAACCATAAACGTCACTTAAATGTAACGAGCTGGCTGTTGCTACGTCTGTTGAGGGGAAAAAAAACAAACATTCTGATATTTACCCGTTTCCCGGGGTTTGTTTTCTCTAATTGTTATCTTTAAAAACAAAAACCTGACCTTTTTTAATCAAACTAACGAAAAAAATAAATAAATAAAATCTGAACGTAAACAACATTTCCACTGGAGGCGCCGGCTGAGGCCCCGTATGTTGCATAACGGTACGGAGGGGGGGGATTAGCGGTGCGGCTAACATTAGCCGGCGGCAGCCTGGGTGAAAATGCAACGCTTTGTTGTGTTTTTTGCTTCGATGCAAACCACAATCAAGTCTTAAACACACAGGATCTCCTTGTGTGCCTCGCCGCAGAGACGCCGGAGGAGGGGGATTTGAACTGGACGGCTGTTTTGCTGGAGTTAGCCGCTAGTTAGTTAGTTGGCTAGCTAGCTAGCTTTCTGCTAAGTAAGAAGGGGCGTTACACAAACAGCTTAGCCCGCTGTTAGCCTAGCCGGCTAAATCTCCCCCGCTCCTGTGCACGCTGGCAGTGGGGAGATATTTCCACCTGTCGGGGGTACAAAGTCCTGCCTGGTGTGCTTTTGCACGGCAGGAGTGGAGCTCATAGCGCTGCAAGGTGTTGTTTCCTGTCTGTGCTGCATGTGGTGACTCCTTGTTGACATCGTTGGATGTGTGTGTGTGTGTGTGTGTGTGTGTGTCCGTCCTCAGGGTTGCTTTGCTGTCAGATCAGAAGGAAACGTGTGTTTTTGTTTTTGTCTTGTTATTTCACTGATACACAGTTAGAGGAAGTTTCCTACAATTTAAATGACTCAGATTTTTATGAGTAGAAACTCACACTGTATCAGTTGTGATCAATAATCCTGATGGTTGGGAATTATATTTATCCGGATGCATATTAAGTCTCTGAAATAAACATCTGTTTGTTTAGGACATCAACAGGCCTTTATTTCTGGTGTTTATAGTTTATTTACTGTGTGCGTCACTTGTTTGAAGTTTAGTTTTTATTAAATTTAATGTATTAATGATGTGTAACATGCTATGCTGTTACTACTCTTATTTTTATAGTTGATTTCCATATAATGATTTGTTTATCAAGAGAGGAGTTGTGTGACAGAAAATTATTTGGACTTTTTTTTTTTTTTTTTGAACAATCTCTCTTCTTTAATCCAAAAGAGTGGAATATTTTCTGTTTCCAGCTTCTCAAATGAGAAAGATTTTGTTGGTTTTCTGTCACATTTGAAAGTAAACGGAGGATTTTGGATTGTGTGACAGATTAAAGAAGAAATTTAAAGATGTTCTGCTTCATAGACAATACAAAGAATGAATTAGCAGAATAAATAATAACCAATAGTGACTTGTAGCCTTTTGTTAATTCTGGATTGACGTTTGGATAGACATTGTTTACAATCAAAGACAAAGAAACAGCTGGAACCATAAAATAAGTAATAATTAAAACAGGCAACACTCTGTCTGTCAGCCAATTAATCAGCTAATCATTACAGCTACACATTTACTGTGCCAGTTTATTTTTTTTTGGTCTGAATTCTTATCTTATCCTGAAGTGTTGGAGTTTTTCTTTATCTTAACCTGCTGCCTTCTTTCTGAAGTGTCCCTACGCCAGAGCTCCGCACAAAGACGACCATGAAGAGAAGCAGGCACCCCAGCAGCAGTGACGACTCCGACAATGGAAGTAAGCCAAATATTGTCTCTGCTGACACGTTTGCACCCGGCTCAAACGTAGACCTGAATGACACCTTCCTGAAATTCACAAGTCAAAGTGCAAAGTAGTGATAAGAAGGTCAGCAGAGAAAATATAATGATTCAGTTTCTTTAACTTTTAACCTTTTGTCAGACAAGCCTTGAGGGATTTTATTGCCATCACTAAACAACCATTTCAATTTGTCTGTAGGTACTCTTACAGAAGATTTATCATCCCTCTTGTCACTGTCAGTGTTTGTAAATCTATACCTCATATTCAGGAAGGAAACAAAGGGAAAGAAAAGGACAGAAAGGCAGAGGATGGATAAAGGAAAAGGAAGAGAAGGTCTACAGTCTGAGAAACAGGAGACAGAGTAGGGACAGGAGCCACATTTGGACCTATAAAGACATCCTGGCAGGTCAGGCAGAAAGGCTCACAGCGCAAACCCACAAGGTCTCAGATGGGTGGGGTGTGTGCCACATTTCACAAAAGGGTGGAGTGAGGTCTAATTACAGAAAATATGCGATTGTTTGGATTTTGTCATTGTCCGATTTATCTGTTTGTCTGGTGTAACAATTACCTCGGAGCCCTCTCTCCGGGTTCAACACTGTCCTGGCTTTAGTTACAAAAGGATAAGAAAGGCTGAGCTAAAACTGTCCATGGAGAAACTTTAGAATAGGAAGTTGACTTAAAGTGAAATTCTTCACTTTAAGTCAACATGATTCAAATGAGTTTCTGATCATTTTCTCACAAGATAGCTTCAGGAAACACACAATTTTAGTTGCAGATGAATGATTTGCTGAGCTCCTCCTGATCTTGTGTGGTGAACTCTCTCTGAACCAATTTATTGAAATGAAACTGAAAACAGAGAAAGAAAAAAAAAAACTGTTGCAGTTGTTTTTGACTATCCAAATGAGACTCATGTTTAAGTTTCTACCCGATGGGGGGAAATCCATACAGTTTATGAGAAACATTATGAGGCTGTCTGTTAGAGCGGCAGAAGCAGACATGCTGCACCCTCCGTTAACCCTCCGCTGTGGCGTCTCTCCTCCAGGTAATTCCACCTGCTGGTCCCAGAATTCATCACAGCCCAGGAGGGGAACGGGACAGAAACCCTCCGAGGTACATTTGTCCACTCCAACTTATTATCATGATGCTGAAAGAGGATTCGATTTTGATAAATAGTTTTAATTCATCACCAACAGTCCTCTACTCTCTTTTCTATTTTCTCTATCTTTGATTGCAGTTTTATATCTTCATTCTTAAAGATGCAAAAATAAATAAAAGGACTCTTTTGAGGTCTGACATTGTTAATGTTAAACTATCTTTAATCAAAGTTTTTATCTGATGCCTCAAGTTGTGCTTTTTGCCACGTATGTCCTTAAGAGTGGAAATGTTTCTGTCGTTATCTGCTGTACAGTCTGTGGACTTGGTCCCTGCAGGCGACTGTACGCTCCCTCTGACCAGCAGCCAGTCAAATTAAAGCAAAACAAGGACTCTGGCCTCAGCAGGATCCTGATTGGCTGGCTCGCACTCTGCCGGCCTGTAGTTGTTTTTTTGTTCTTTTGTTTTTTTTACCTGTGTGAACACTGATAAACTGTATCTGTACCCACAGTCCAGTCCCAGTACCACATAAATATATAAAACGGAAAATCTGAAAATGACCTGGAATAATTCATTTTGAGCATTTTAGCTTCAAGGTTACATTTGTTATTGAAATGGCTGCGGATCTCTTGATCACAGCTGTATAATTGAGGTTGTTAAGAGGATTAATGTTTAATTCAGCACACCTCAGTCTGCACTGCCTGCAGCTTTGGGGCTGTTTTCATCTATATTCCAGATGACTATGATTCAGTAATGCTGCTGAGGCCAAAATGAGAGATGTGATGACAGAGGGGTTACAGGAAGTTGTCGGCACATCCAGATGCTTTTAGCTCTCCGTGGTGATCGCTGTCTGTGAATTGTTAGTGTAACTGCAGCGAAGTGTTCAACCGTTGTGTTGACTGTTTTTCTTCTTGTGCTGCAGGTCTTCAGGACGGACCTGATCACCGCCATGAAAGTCCACGACTCGTACCAGCTGAACCCCGAGGACTACTACGTCCTCGCCGACCCGTGGAGGCAGGAGTGGGAGAAGGGCGTCCAGGTCCCCGTCAGCCCCCAGTCCATCCCTCAGCCCGTCGCCAGGTACGACAACGGAGGGGTCGCTGCGACAGTTAGAAGTTCAGGTTTCAACCGGGAAACACAGCTGATCTAAATCTGACCGGTCACACTGACAACACTAAAATTCTTCAGTTTATAAAATGAGTCTGACTCCTGGCTGTGTCGTCCAGGGTGCTGGCAGAGAAAGGGAAGGAGGTCATGTTTGTGAGGCCAAAGAAGTTGATCCGGACGTCGGGCACCGAGGCGCTGGGCTACGTGGACATCCGGACGCTGGCGGAGGGAATGTGTCGCTACGACCTGAACGAAGAGGACGTGTCCTGGCTGCAGATCATCAACGAGGAGTTTGCTGAGATGGGTGAGTAGGACGCTGTTCGTCATGTGTCGACTGAAATGTGACGAGAAGAAAATAAACAATGCTTCCATCTGTTTGCAGCAATGCCGCCGCTGGACGAGATCACCATGGAGCGCGTGATGGAGGAGTTTGAGCGCCGCTGCCATGAAAACATGACGCACGCCATGGAGACGGAGGAGGGCTTGGGCATCGAGTACGACGAGGACGTGGTGTGCGACGTGTGCCAGTCGCCTGACGGGGAGGACAACAACGAGATGGTGTTCTGCGACAAGTGCAACATCTGCGTCCACCAGGTCAGACGTCCAGATCCAGACCCTTAAAACTCAGACCAAATACTTTGATCTTTTATTGTTGTCTTGATTCCTGGTTTCTTCTGTCAGGAAGACGTTTGCTCAGTATTGACCCTCAGCCATTTTGTTATTGTCATTACCAGACGAGTTTAAGCAACAGCTACATTTCTCTGGCTCGGTTCTCTCTGGAGACTTCGAGTGTCTAAAACTGAGACTTTGAGAAACGCTGCTTCACCAGTTTTAGTTTGAAACCTCCAGGATTGTGATAAAAACACAAAGTATGAATTTCTGATGGTGATATTTAGATTTTCAACTACTCAGTTTGATTCACTGAAAAATAAAGCAGCAGTGTTGAATTTAACCCAGAAAGAAGCAGAAACATGACTTAACTTATTAATAACTTGAAACTAAATGTGTCGTCTGAAGCTTCACTGTGGTAAAAAGCTGATCAGCTGTTTCATCAACACACACACTTTTCATTTTGCTGCTGCTGTATTGACTCTTGTTTGGCTGCGTGAGAGCTGAGACGCTGTCTGTTTGCCTTTCTCACCAGGCCTGTTACGGCATCCAGAAAGTCCCGAAGGGCAGCTGGCTGTGTCGGATCTGCGCCCTCGGCATCCTGCCAAAGTGCCAGCTGTGTCCCAAGAAAGGCGGAGCCATGAAGCCGACCCGGAGTGGAACCAAGTGGGTCCACGTCAGCTGTGCCTTGTGGATTCCAGAGGTGAAGCCAAAATCTACCTGGATACGTGTGTTTTTAAAAACACAAACACTTCTTGTTTTTAAAGCAGCATTGTTTAAAAAGCTACTTTTTAATTTAGCCAACGTTAACATTCACAGTCGTTAACTCACTAGTAGAAGAAGTAGAATGTTGAGTTTACCATCTAATGTTATCTTATGTTAATGTTAATTAACGTTAATGTTCGTCTCTTTGAGGGCGTTGTGTTCTGAATTAGCACGCTAACCAGTTAGCCTCTTAGAGTCTGTGACACAACTACTCACACTGAACCTGATTCTGATTGCTTTTCAAATTGATAAAGGACCTAAGTTTTACTCTTGTTGCACCAAAATGATCAGGTATTAACGTGCAGGTAAACCTGTTAATGATATGTGGGCCATTTTCACATAGACTTCAATACAATTTGATGTCTGGCAGGAAAATTTCTGCAGAAGCTGGTGTGTTCAGTCAGATGCTGAGTTTACAATCAAAGCCAGATGTTAGTGGATCTGTGGACCAGCGAGAAAGTGGCTCTGAACAAGCAAATAGCTTTTTACAAATTTGCATCATCTGTATGTTGCATACAAATGTTCATATGAGAGAACGTTTTTCCGCCGCAGCTCATAATTTAACCTGAAAGTCAGACAACAAACTGAAGCAGCTTGAGGGAATTTAAACACCGACACTTGTTTGTGTTGTGAAAACAACACAAACATCCAACTGTCAGCTTTTGTTGACCGTCAAACGGCTGTGTCCCGTTGTGCAGGTGAGCATCGGGAATCCAGAGAAGATGGAGCCGATCACCAACGTTTCCCACATTCCCAGCAACAGATGGGCTCTGATCTGCTGCCTGTGCAAAGAGAAGACCGGAGCGTGTATACAGGTAGAGTCGCCGCTCACATTTCACCCGACACGCAAACACAAAAGAGGCGACAAGTGAAGCGCTCCCTGTAGAAAGTGATCCGCTGTGGCAGCCGGCGTGATGCTTCATCAGTTTCCTCTGTGAGTTCACAGCTCAGCGGGGAGAAGAAGGCAGCTCATCATACGTCTAACACGTCTTCTTCCTTTTCAGCACCAAGTTTCAGTAACTTCACCTCCTTAAAGAGACAGAATTAATATAAATTCTGATTTTATTCGCTTATTATGGATTAAACTGTTGCCAGAGCACTCGTGTTTAAACTGAACATGACAACAGTACGTCTTTATAATATAAATTTTTCACACAGCTGATCAAAGAGCCAAAACATGACTTGAATTTATTGGTTAATGTTGCTTCACCACTTGAGAGCACATTTCAACAAAATGACACAAATAACTGATATCAGGAAACGTTTAAAGTTTGTAAAAAGTCCAACCTGTCGTTCTTGTTGCTGCTTTAGTGCTCAGCGAAAAACTGCCGGACTGCCTTCCACGTGACCTGCGGCCTCCACGCCAGCCTTGAAATGAACACCATCCTCACAGAGGACGACGAGGTCAAGTTCAAGTCTTACTGCCCCAAACACTCAGGGCTGGAGGGCGCCGAGTGCCGGGACGGAGAATCGGGGGGCGAGGAGGAGAAGGAGGGCGCCAGGGACAAGAAGGGCAGGAGGAGAGGCAGGGTGAGAGCGGAGGAAGACGCCGCCTCGTCCTCCTACGTGGTGCCGCCCCTCTCGGACAGAGCGGCCGGCGTCTCGGAGGGCCTCAGCCAGCAGGAGAAAAGAGTCAGCCTCCGCAAGCTGAAGCTGCAGGAGATGGAGGAGGAGTTCTACCAGTTCGTGGAAGTGGAGGAAGTGGCCGGACACCTCAAGCTGCCGCCGGAGGTGGTGGACTTCCTGTACCAGTACTGGAAGCTGAAACGCAAAGCCAACTTCAACCAACCGCTCCTCACGCCCAAGAAGGACGAGGAGGAGAGCCTGGCACGCCGTGAGCAGGAAGTGCTGCTGCGACGCCTGCAGCTCTTCACGCACCTTCGCCAGGACCTGGAGAGGGTGAGTTTCCTCTTCCTCGCCAGAACGCACGGGAGCCGCCGAGGCGACAGGAGGGAGTGACGGCCCGCTGGCCGCAGAAATGATTCCAATAAATTCAAATGAACTCAGAGCAAAGTGTATTTTTATTGATCAGAGCAGGAAGAGTGTTTCCCTAAAAGACTGATGACAAATGTTCTCTCCTGAGAAACAAAAGGTCTCACCATTCATTGTGGTGCTAATAAAATAATAATCACCAGGAAAGTCTGAGGCTGATGAGCTAAAGGTTCACCTAAAACCTCAGATTTTTGTTTTAAAGAAAAAAAACTATCTGTCATCAAGGACGAACGGGACAAAGCTGAACCGTCCTGTATCGGTTCAGATGAGTCACAGATCAGAGTTCAGTTCAGCTTGGACCAGGATACTTGTCGATGCTTCCTCGATTTGGTTTCTGTGGATCTGGGTTTGGTTTTTTTTTTAGTCTGAAGGTTTCTGTGGCTGTGTGTGTGCGACGTGTTGTCCTGGTCTCTGACCTGCTGCTGCTCCTCAGGTCCGAAATCTGACCTACATGGTGACCCGGAGGGAGAAGATGAAGCGCTCGCTGTGGAGACTCCAGGAGCAGATCTTCCAGCACCAGGTCCGGCTGCTGGACCACGAGCTGCTCACAGGTAAGTCAATGAAACCAAAGACACAGACGGAATAGAAACAGAACAAAATGAAATATACATAAAAAAATCAAAGAACACTAAATACAACAGAAAAACAGAGAACTGATTCTACATACAGATTCTGTCAGCTGATTAACTACAGAAACAAAAGCTGCCGTGGTTTTTACTCTCCATGTTTCATCACTGATGTCTAAACGTGGACTCTCCTCGGTCTGTTTCAGGGGATCCTTCAGCCAAGGACCTGGAGAATCTCTTCTCACTGGGCTGGTTATCGTCTCAGGGCTCCCAGTCTCGCTCCTCCTGGAGTCACTCTGGACTCAAAACCAAACGAGGCTCTTTAAAGCAGGAAAAAAGGAAAAGCCTTTCGGACTTTCACAGGAGAGACAATCCGAGCAAACCGCTGGAGACGAAGGACAGCAGAAGTTCCCGGATCAAAGAGCCGGGGCCGGGCGAGGCCGCCGGCGAAGCCAAAATCCAGACCCCCGAGGGGAGTCAGGAGATCCAGCTCCCAAAGCTCCAGAAGCCGGAGGCTGTTCAGGAAACGGTCGTCGTCAAACCGCACAAACCCGAGAGCAGGAAAGGCCCTCGGCGAGAAGCCCCGCCGCCCGAGCAGGAGGCGCTGACCAGAGGGAGACGAGACAGCGACCACGAGCAGGAGGAGAGGAGGAGGAAGAGGAGGAGCGAGGCGGCGGACAGCTTCTCCAGCCAGATGAGGAACAAGTTCGGCTCCAAGCATCTGGAGAAAACGGTGTCCATCCGGCTGGTGGACATCAGAAACTCTGACAACGACGACTATTTCCTAGACGAAGGAATAACCAAAAGGAACGCCGTCTCTCTGGATGTCAGCACCAACACTAAATTTAGCAAAGCCAGCGTGGCGTTGGAGGCCGCCGCCGCCACCAGAGCCACCGGCTGGCTGAGGAAAGCCCCGGCCGGCGGCTCTCACACACCTGACGGACACCTTAAAGGATGGGGGAAGTTCAGGATCCCTAAACGGAGCGAGAGGCCGCTGACCACGAAGGAGGAGCCGGAGGAGGAGGAGGAGCAGGAAGAGCGACGCAAGCCGCTGCTGAGGCCTCTGACCAACACGCCGGAGCCGTCGTACCCCAGAACGCGACTCCGCACGGGGACGGAGAACGACAGCTTCGCCTCCGACTCCAAGCCGGCCGACGGCGACGTGGAGCCCTGCCTGAAGCGATGCCACTCCCACCAGCTCAGACGCGACTCATCTCTCAGCCGCCGCTACGGCTCTGACATCATCCGGCGAGGCGTGCTGGCCTCCTGATGGCGGAAATGACTCTGAGAATAAGCTGCACTGTGTTCGGGACAAGAAGGACGGTCGCTCTTTGTACCTTTATTTTTCTGGATGAATCATGAAATGCCTAGATTAAAAAAAAAACAAAACAACAAAAACCAGAGCTGATATTTATTTTTTATTTGTATCATATGTAAAAGTGGGAAATATTTTACTTTTTACTTTATTTTGAGCTAGTTTTAAATATTTTTTTTTTTTTCCTCTCTCTCTCTCTCTTCAAAGTAGAAAGATGTCAAGTTGCCACTTAAACACTTGCTCAGATATTTACAAGCAAACTAGAGAGAAGTTGTGATTGTTGCTTGGGACCATAAGCTTGCAATGTCATTTGTTTTTGGCGTAGTATTAAAACTCGGCCATGAGTCGGTTGCACTTAGTGGAAAAAGCTGAAACAGATAATCCTCAACCCAACTCCAGACTGTACAGGTCTGTTTTTCTTTTTCTTCTTCTTTTTTTTTATTACTACAGGGAGTCCAGCTGCCCTTTTATTGATATTTAAACTCCACCATCATTGTTTCTTCAGAACAGACGGAGAGAGGAAGGAAGGAAGGAAGGAAGGAGGGAAGTCGGACCGACCGATGTTTTTCTGGTCGTCAGCACTTAAGTGTAATTGAACTGCGATCGTATCGTATCCATCATGTGCCTAACTTTTATTTGAAGCGTTTGCACTACGAGAGGACGGCACAGGTGTGAGGTATGAGAGTTATTTTTACACTGAAAAATTACAAAAGCGTTTTGTACCCTCGGCCGCTGCTGTACTACTACTGTTATGCAAAATGAATCTTGTTTTGTTTTGTCTTAAGGAGAAATAAACACTCTGGAGGACAAAGATGGAGGATTCTTATTCTTATTATCGATTACTGATCGGCTTCTCTTATGTGAAGATTTACTGCTTTGGACATCTGAAGACTTTTTTTTTTTTTTTGCATTTACTGATGAGTTTGTTAAACAATCAACCCAATCAGGCTAATTGATAGTTGTCATAGTTACCTCTTCCTGCAGCATCTTTTCCAGTTTGGTCCAATTTGGAGAGCTCCATCTTGGCTGCCATCAGCTGGGCCTCCTTCCCCTGTGGGGGGAGGGGGGGGCAGAGGGGTGAACAGTCCAAGCAGAAAATGAAGGTTTGGGAACTTTGTTTCTTTCTACAGGTTTAATCAAATTCTCACCTCCTAAATTGATAAATAATTTCTAAACACTTTACTTTTAGCTCCACATGTGTCTACAAGAGCAGGTTAGACCCCCCCCCCACCCCCCCAACTCCTCCAAATCTGCTTTCTAAAACAAGATGGCCATCGGACAAAACTACAAACAGCGACGACAGGGAACATTTTTAAAAAGACAAGTTTTAACCCAAAACAAAAGCTGATGATTGAAAAGCGAGGGTGTAAAAGTGTTAAAGCGACGTGCTTTAAAATAAAGTCCAATCCAAAGTTTAGATTCAGTTAAACTAAACTATTACTGAGGATGCTGATGTAAATCTAAGTGACTGTGATGGAGGCCCGCTGGATGCATGTGTAACAACCTTTTATTGCACGATTCAACAGATGTGAGATCCTGCACAAAAGTCTTTGAGCACTGCATAAAGAAAAAAAACAAACAATGTCAGAAACTGTATGATATTTACAATAGATGCATCACTATTACCACTTATACAGTATGTACATATTAGTCTCTGGTTTACTATGACAGTAGTTACAGAAAGAAACCCCTACACACATTACACTTCAGTTCTAAAGGGAAGTACAGTGCTTACAAAAAAAATAAAAACTGGCTGGACTACATTCACTCAAGACAAATCAAGGTTAGGATGAAGATCATTACGTAGAAAGTCCAACGATACTTGCTGCACCTCTGGACATGTCTGGCTCACATGTCCTAAAGCAAAAACAAAAAACACAAAAAGCTGCAGGCTGTTTTGTCTTTAAACGTTCAATCTGGTTTTTGAAGACATTTTTAGATTCAAGAAACATAAATGTAACAAACTGAGCATGGATAGTGGCTTTAAAATAAAAATGTTGAAATAGTCCCAAAGTTTCTTTTCCTCCATTGCCAAACGTAAAAAAACAAAAACATTTAACATCAGTGAGACTGAGAAAAACAACCGACATCAGATCTGAGCGATAATAAACTCTCCAGTTTGTTCGGAACAAACTTCAGTATGATTCAGTCAAAAACTAAACTGAGAAACTTTAACATGAATTGGAACGTGGTGTCACGACATCATTAGCTTGTATTAGAAGTGAACCTGATCAGATTTAGAGTTCTTCTCCTGGGCTGACTGGGATTTAAGGTGCTTTTAAAGCCCCCAGTATGGTGGCCATGTCAGGACATGTCAGACTCAGCTTTGTGTTGCTGTCACAGCTCGTTTTCCTGCTGTCACTTATCGGTGGTGCCTTCACTGTCATTCACTGGAGATGAGCCTAAAACATCATCATCGTTAACGTCAACAGAGACCTCGAGACCTTTGTGCGCCTTTGAAATCGGCCCTGTGAGGATTTCCAAAAATCAAAACCTTGTTCTGGCAGTTTCTCGTCTGGATTCGGTGAGCGAAGAGCTGCTGTTCAAAGTGCTTGTTCTGTCGGATCCACAGGACCAAACTGCTCTCCTTGAAAAACAAAAAGAGGATTTCTTCACTAACCAAAGAGCTTCCATCAGATTTTAGGCAGTCTGAGTCACCACCTATCACTCTACTGTTCAGAATGAGCCAAAGTGAGCTCAGAGGTTCACCAGGACAGTAAGGAGCTGAGTCTAAGTCCTGAAGTGGCCACTCTTCCTCTTGTTAGCCAGTGACCTTCTAGCTCATGCTGGCGCATTAAAGAGCAAACAGGATTCAGTTCTGACACGTAAAAAAAAACAAACCAAAAACCTCCTGAGGATTAAAAACAGTTGAGGTCTTTGTAAACCTCCGTTAATGATGAAACCAGACGGCGGACGAGTCGCCCATAAAAAGCCACGACGGCCTTCAGACTCCAAACAGCATGTGGTGTTTATACAGAAACATCTTTGTACCTCAGCTTTCAGATACTTCAGTGGAAAAACAAATAAAACAAACAAACAGCACCTCCACGTTGGGACTCAACATTCGACTTAGCGGTTCTTTTGCCGTTCCTTCATTGATCTGGTTCACCCAGCGAGCAGAGCGCCGAGGCCTTTAAACCTCCCAGTAGTGTTTTCACGTCCGACGGCGGTTTAAGAACACTCTCGCTTTTAATACTTCCTGTAAAGCCCTCGCTGTGCGGACAGGCAGGTAGATACACGGTTTGTAGCGCCATTGTTCAGCATCCTGATCCCAAAGGGTTAAAAAAAAAAAAAAAAAAATTAAACTGAGCTAAAACAAAAACAACAGGTTGGAAAATAGCCAACATGTCTACAGTTTAATGTAACCTATGGCTACAGAATAAAAGAGGTCAAAGAGGCCCATCCATAGTGTCTTGGTGTGATATTACATCTGGCATATATATACTATATATAAAAATAAAAACAATCCATTTGGCAACCTGTTTGATGTCTTACACTTTTCCAGTAATCATAATTTTGGTCTTTGATATACACATATATAGATATAGCTATAAAACTCTGCTATTGTAAATCATCGTGTTGAGTGAGGAGGGGGTGACTGAGATTCAAGTGAGCAGACGGCAACGCTGCCGCTCAGCGTCACGTCCGACGGCTTCAGTCTCTCCTCGCCAGAAACCAACTGTTTCCTTTGTTACTTAAAAAAAAAAAAATTAAAGAATCCAAAACAAAACAAACAAACAAGAAAAACAAAAGGCAGTCTGGTTGGTGGAAGATGGAGCGTCAGCTGCCGTTTCCTGACCGGCGCTCGCTCTGCTGCTGTGTGCTTTACCACAGATGCTTGGCCTCAGTGCAGACAAGGAGATAAACCTGAAAATGTTTCAGAACAAAAACAAACGTTTGAGCGGCAAAGCTGGAGGTCGTTGCCGAGCATGTGAGAGATCAGCGGCGTTCCCTGATGACGATGATGTACAGTGCACTGGTTTTTGTGATGTTGAAGATGTTATGGGTGTTCTTTTTGTCCACAACTAAGGGGGAGGGGGGGTTAGGGTACGTGTCAGAGTGTAGTTTGGTCTTTTGGCTCTCTGAGGGGGAGGGATGGTGGGGTCAAAGGTCACTTCAGGCCTCTGCTGCTTTCCTTTTAGAGCCCTTTGTTTTTGCCTCGGCTCCCTCCACCTTCCTGGAGCCTTTCAGAGTACGACCGGCGGCGGTGGCGGCGGCAGTAGTAGTAGTGGCGGTTGAGGCGGTCGTCTCCAGGATGGCGTGCTGGTCCCGGTTGTCCGTTACCTCCAGCTCGTCGTGCTCCTGACAGCACAGCTGTCCGGTGGGAGGCCAGGGGCGCAGCGCTCCCTCCTGGTGAGCCTTGCAGAAGGAGTTGGGGCAGAGCTGGCAGAAAGCCTCCGAGTTTTTCCCACAGACGTCACAGTGGTGCCAGGGGCAGTCCCAGCGTCCTGCGGGGGGGGGGGGGGGATGATCATTATTAATATTATCATTAGTGATGAGTTGAATTATTAGTCAGCTGATGCTCTGATGGCGTCTCTTACCAAATGGCCTCTTGGTGAGGTTCAGGCAGGACAGGTGATAAGCTTTGGTGCAGGTCTTCTTGTCGCAGAGCACCAGCTGCCCTCCGTCTCCGCAGCGGAAACACTCGTCCTCAGACTTCTTCTTTCCCTCACTTTTCCTTCTTTTATACTTTCTCTTCAACCTCTTCCCTTTGGGCTCAGCTGCTTGGCCATTTGAGTTCTGCAGAAAGACGACAAGATGGAGTCAAATTGGTATGTTGTCATTAAATCGGTTCCAATAATTTAAATTTAAATGTTTCTGTACGATTATTCTAAAATTCAGGAAGTCCTCCCAACAGCTGGAAACACCTGGATGTGACGCCACAGTCAGGACTCACCTTCGGACGATCACCAAGAAACCCGCTGCAGTTCGGGGCGCCGCAGCGACAGACCGTCTTCTCATTGCCGAGGCAATCCAGGTTATAGTTGAAGGTCAACTCAGTGCCTGTGATCCAAACAACAACATGACGTGCAGGCAGGACTTGGATTAAAGAAAATGGTCTTAATCTGCCCACAAAGTGAAGATGATGAAACGTTTGCAAACGGCTCACCTGCGGGGATGTCACAGACGGCGAAGAGGCCGACCCGCGTGTCGCCGTTCACCGTCCACTTCTGCGTCTCACAGTTGGGCTGACAGCTGTGGTTCATGAAGCGGGAGTAGTTTCCTTTCGGACCAGCGTCGATGATCCGGTCCTTGGGGGGGGGAAAAAAAAAAAAGATGGAGGGGGAGGCGTCATGTGTTAGAGTTCACCTCGTCATTAGAAAACACGAGGCTGAAACATGAGTGAGTTACAGCTCCTGCTCTTCTATAGTATGTTTGTGTTTATTTGTTCGGACAGTTTCTGTAGTATTGACTCCTGTAATGTTACAGTTGTCTGTCATGCAACATTCCCAATGCAATACCATCATGTTGCTGTGGCTCCCAGTAGAAATGACGCTGCTGCTGAGGAGGCAGCGCCCTGACACACTGTGGAGCAAACACCTGCAACTACTGAAACACAAGTGGAAACTGTGTGTCGACAATACAGCCCACACACACTCCACTGACCTTGTCAATGGTGAGCATGTAGAAGTCGGTGATGTTGTTCTCTTGGGCGTACTTGATCCTCGCCCTGCACTCCTCCTCGTCGATCAGCTCGCCGATATACTCGTTCACAAACTCACCCTGATAGAGAAACGCTTCCATCAGACCAGAAAGGCAAGATACTGACGCCAAGTGCTTTTACTTTTGTGATGTCTTAGAACTAATTCAAACCTGACAAACGTCCCCCTTTCTACTTTAATTCTAAGCTTTGAATAGTAAAAAGTGTGAAATTAGAACTAATACGCCAACTCTTTTCCATCTTTGTCCCATCTTTATGGTTGGAGCGCTCCTCACCTTCTTGATGTCCCGCAGGGAGATGAGGCCCCAGCCTTTACCGGGCGTCTTGATGATCTTGGTCTCCGGGTACAGGCGCTTGGTGAAGTCCTGGTTGCAGCATCGCTCCCCGCTGGGACACACCTGAGGGTGACACTCGTACTGCAGCATCCGGTTCAGACACTCGGACTCGAAACCACACGGCCTCTCGTCTGTCGGTTTGCAGTTACACTTGGGGATTTCAGAAATGTCTGCAGTGTAGACCTGAACCTTGCCGAAGGGTTTGTTGACCTGAAGAGGACGGGGAGGGAGTAGAAACATAAAAAAAAAAGTGACATGAGTGACACAATAAAGTAAAAGTAAATCTTCACGTGTGATAAGATTTCACACCTTGATGAATTTGTATGGAGGTGGTTTCCGGCTGTTCTCTTGTGCCTCCTTTGCCTCTCGTTTCATTTTTATCACTTTGAATCGAGCTTCAGCCTCCAACAGAGCTGAGGAAACAACAACAACATCAAGGCTCCTTTCACGTCATCTGAACATTTAGCTTCAAAATACATGTCAGAACTTATTATGTTATTAAAAACAGAGAGAGAAAGTTTAGCTGTAATTTGATATTTAAGGACATCGTTTAAAATATTTGAAACAGCCTCCATCATTACCGTTCTTAAAAACTTTGCCGATGCCGGTCCTCTGGTGCTTGCTGCCCCGGTCTCCCTCCATGTAGGGAAACACTCGGCCCTGGTGAGTCCAGAAATAATCCTTGGAGCCGAAAAAGAAGACCGGAAACTCTCCGATCTCGTGGCGAAGGTGCTGGATGTTGGTGGGAATGTTTCGTGGGTGGTGGATCTCTGCAGGCCACCATCTGAGGAGGAGGAGTTACAGCCAAAACTCAACAGGATAGTTTCCAGATTTAGAAAAATCTAAAATAAGGCAAGTACCTTGACAGCTTCTCTCACCTGTATGTTCCTAGTTTGACCCAGATAATGTCCCTGTATTTGGGCTTTTTCCCAGCTCTGCAGTCGTTGCAGAACCAGCTCCCATCAGGCATGGCGATGTTCAGGCAGTCGGGGTGAAACGCTGCTGGACAGGACTCACAGCACAGCAGCTGGCCGCCTGCAGCACAAAGACAAAACCAATTAAACCAGGAAGACACTCCAGATGTGTGTGGAACAGCTCGGACGGTAAGTTGCTCCGGTTTACAGCCGAGTGGTCTGTGAATAAAGTGCAAATGGTTAGTCTGACTCACAGCTGAAAGAACAGCCATGTTATGATTTACGATGCTGTGAGCTGGAGAATATTTCTGAACAGACTATTCACTGAGTTATCTAAATATCGACAACTACTGTACTAATCTGGCTCTAAAGGGGTTAACAGGTTAACATTAAATCAAGCAAACACCTTTGAGTGCTTCAGTGTCACTTTTCACGCACACAAATTATCGACCACACGAGATTTCAGCCATCTCCTGGATGTAAAAACAGCCTGTGATTTCTACTGAAAATGGGCTCTTAGGGGAAACAGCGGTTCAGCGTTTCCTCTCTGATTTTCAGCATCAGCTGCCTGTAAGTACAATTAACGGCTCAACACCTGCTCCAGCTTGACTTAGTGCAGGGGGCTGTGCCAGAAAAATTCCACTATTACACTTTACGGAGATTATGATGATGATAACCCAGAAGATTTAAAATAGCAGACTACACTTTGGTGATCTGGCATAAATGTGCTCACAAGCAAAGAAGGAAATAAAGAAAACAAAGGCATGCATGCATCAAAAACATTTGCCAATTATGTAAAACTTGTTTTAGAAATGAAATGTGGTTCTAGCAGCACAGTAGAACCTTTAAATGATCCTGCTGTTTTCACAGGACTCATCTGTTCCTTCAACTGGCGACCACGAGAGAGGAGGAGAGTCAAACCTTTGGAGCAGACGAAGCACCAGCTGACGTTGACGTGACTGTGGTGGCTGTAGCCCTTCTTGGCGTTGAAGTGGTTGGTGCAGATAATGGCGGTGTTGGTGATCATCTCGCTCCCAGCGGCAACACACAGGTCGCCGATGTGGTACGCTACTGGGCAGCGTAGGCAACGCATTAACCTTCCTGCAGCGTGGAGAGAAAGACAGCTATCGGGGTAAAAAACATGGACTCAACACGATGTTGATTTTTTTAAATGATGGGAAACAGACCATAAAACAGATGATGGATTAGACAACTGACTTCACAAGTCTACAGGCCAAAAAAATTAACACTTTGTTTCCTTCTTATTTCCAACTCCAAGTAATTTTAACATTTAACATTAGCACCATGAAAGGAAGGTGATGTCATATGAAAAATGTCTACTCTGTAGTCAAATTCTATTAATTTTTATACCAAAAAAATAAAAATTTAAATAAAATAAAAATTCCAAACTGTAATATTGAATCTAAAAACTTCATTATCTTGTATCTTTAAACAGACTCTTGAAAATGTCATTAACTTCCAAGCTGAGATGGGTGATGTGATGTTTCCTTTGTAGTCATCAAAACAGGCAGTTGACTCAAAATATTCCCGCCAACACAGCTTTAAAGAGGCCTCATTCTCTGGTCTGACATACAGGAAGTCAGAAATTAATAATTCAAGTTCAACACCCTGGTATTCCTGAAGATAAATTGGTTTCAAGTGTCATTTGATCTTTTTATTCTAAAAACTGAACAGGTCTCATAGTGAAACAAAACGAAGTGTTGCGGTTCCTCACCCTTGTTGGACTTGTGCTTGGTGCGGCAGCCGTAGTGGCAGCTCAGGCAGGTGTGGAGCGGGCAACGGAAGCCCTTGTTGTCAAACGAGGTGAGGGGGTTGAGGCGGACACACGCCTCGTGGTAAAACTTGCCGCAGTGCAAAACGTGGCAGCGACGCACCTCGCCCTCCGACTGCTTACAGGTGAAGCAGGAGTGAACTCCTGAGGAGAGAAGAAAAGTCAGTCTGCGATTAAAATACAACTATCAGCAGCTTTTACTAATACAGTACTGTTTACTCATATTACAATCATTCATGTTGCTTTTCTCATAATAAAAAAATATTAAATCTATAAATCTGTTTATAACTGCTTATGACCTGACAACTGATCGAATAACCTGATTACATTTAGTACATTATTAAAATCTGATATTTACCATTTTATATGAATAAATGATCGTACATCAACACATTTAATGTTAGTTAACTAACATGGATATTTCCCCACCTTATTCTAAACTAAAATCAAGCATCTGTTTTGAGATAAATAAGCAAAGAACAGCAGCTGGTGAGAAAAAGTCATGGTATAATCCAGTAGTATCACCTCCCACACGTGAATGTGTCATACCTTTGGTTAACATAAAAATAGCTGCTCGGTGGCTGTTTCTCTGACAAAATTTGAACCTCTCACCTGTGCTGCACTCCTGACACAGCAGCTTGTCTTCAAGTTGTAAGGACAGGCCGAGACAGTGGAGGTGAAACATCCCACAACATTGGCCTTCACAGGGCACCAAGTCCTCACCGGCCTGTTCACACCTCTGCAGAAACCAACACACATTTCAGTGACCATCAGAACATGGACCAGGGGAAGTAAAAGCAAACTGTGAAGAACCACAAACATTTAAAGCTACAAATGTCTCTATTCCACACATGATTTAAAAGGACGGAGACTTGTTTGTTTACATAGACACACTTTATTCTGATGTTTTTGTATTTAGAAACTAATGAACCGGGAGTTAAACAGTGAAAATGCAAAGCTACCTGACAGACAAACTCCTTCTTCCGTTCGCCCTTCTTCGTGCCATCTAAGCTTTCACTCGGAGAATCAGGACGCCCTTCACTCCCGGAGCCCTGCAGCAAACAAAGAGTGATCAACTTTGAATACGACAGTGGCCACCAACAACACATCTACTGCCAAACATTATTAGTAAATAATCAACTGAAGCCTGTTTATATCCAGACAGTGTGGCTTTGCACCTTCACTGGTTGTAGGTTTTTCCTGTAATTTAAGTTAATGTCACCTAAAGTTACTCGCTCTCACCTCAGGATCAGGACATGGGGTGGCCCTCCTCTTCTTTGCATTTGTAGGTGTGACCTGGTTCTCTCCATCCTTCTTCCTTTTCCTTCTATGCTTTGGTTTTTCTGCATCTTGTTCATCTATGAAGAGATAAAATGGTTGACCATTATAACTGCCACAGCTGAAATGACAGCGAGGCCACAGAATAAATAAACCACAGAGGTGTGATTTACAGAGAGACACGCTTGTTTACCGGCAAGAGGATCTTTTGACTTTTTCAGTCGTCTCTTTGTTTCTTTAACGTCTTCGTCGGTTTTCTTCCTCCTACTCCATTTTTTCTCTGTTCCCTCCAAAGCGCCAGCCTGCGAAGGTAAAACCTCACTCAGTTTGTGGATGTGATTAGTAAAATCAAGCTCTTATTCCAAAGAGCTTCACGTCCATTTCGGGCATAAAAGCGTTTCGCGTTCTTCATTTAAAATCATGCTTTTCGAATTAAACATAAATCTTGTCAGGTGTTTACTTGAAAAGTAAGAGAGTCCGTCTTCTTCAGATGGAGCTTGTGTACGACATGACATCGGTCCAGATAAAAACTCACCTGTGTTTCAGCATCTTTGTTCATTTTACGTCTCTTTTTAGGCTGTTGATCCTTGTCTGCTGCAGCATCCGTCAGCTGCCTTTTAGTGGTCTTCTTCCGCTCCCTCTTCACTGTACACAAACGTGTTAAAATGAGGATTAGAGTAAATCCTCTTATTAGTTACAACAGGATATTCTTACATTTCCAGGCTAGTTTTACAGCAGCTCAATGATTTATTTAAAAGCTCAGTCCCTCCTTGTGCCAAGCTCCTAAATCTGCTGAAGAAAAATGCTAAAAAAAAAAAAAAAAAAAAAGGGCCAAAATAAACTGCTACAGTCAGATTCAGGAAGAAAAAGTTAATTCTCCTGAAGTCTGGTTACACGAGACAGTCTAGCTTTGGTGACACTTGATGAACGTTAAGTGACTCACCTGAGGAATGGGCCGTCTGCTCTTCAGGCGTCCTTTTCTTTCTCCTTTTCTTCACTTTCTCAACTACCAAAACGAAAAAGCACCTTTATAATTAATTTAATTCAAAGCACATCTACATTTATCTAGGTCGGCTGAGAAACTAATTTTGAGTCTCACTTGTAGAAAAGCACTGATTCAAGCATTTATCAGCACATGTTCACTGTGCTTTATAAATAACAAATAAGCTCCAAATGTTCATTAAAGTTTGGTTTTCTGCAGAATTGCAGCAGAACTGCCGCTGTGCAGATGTGATGTTGGTATCACGTGACGACAAAATAAAACGATACACAAACAGCATTTTATATCAAATCCATTCGTCTCTGAGCTTTGGTGTTAATGGGGACTAAGGATCTTATAACATTAATTTTTTTTCTATATACACTCAGGAATGGAAATTCTGCCCACTTCAGTATTTTTACTAGCCACATGTGGCAATTTAAAGCAGCAGATTCCACAGCTCTACTTCGGTTATTTGTTTGCCAGGGCTGCCACCACCAAATTAAACCAACATTTCGGATTTAAACTTTCAACTGACCTGGAACTGAAATTGGAAGCGAGTCTGGATGTGAAACCTCATCTGTTGTAGAATCCAGCTTTGAGTTCCTTTTTTTCACGAGGTTAGACGAGTCGCTCACTGTAGATTTTTGCCATCTCCTCACTGTCTTGGTGTGGGGCTGAGCCTGTTTGGGCCTTCTCTTTTTCTTTTGGGGTGAAGCTGATTCTGCTGTTTGTTTATCGGGTTCAGATGTGGTGGGATCCTGCAAAGAAAACAACCAAATGTGACGGAATTATTTTTATTTTCTATCACAGATGTTTGTGTGCAGCTTAAGATAAAGAGGTGAAGTTATCTCGGACGTCTGCCTGCTCTCAATACATTTAATTTATTCCAGTGTACTAATAACTGGTGCATTTTTACAACAGAGACGGAGGTTTTCCACTTCAGTCAGCTCATTTCCCACATGTACAACTATTAAGAAGGGGCCATATGTAGAGAAACTACTTTATATCAAATGTGATTGAAAAACTAAATCCTCTGTTATGAAACATAATAAGCAAGTAAAGAGTGTCAGATTTACAGAACAGAGACGGCCTGCAGTAATCTTTGAAGCTGTGGATGTTTGTGCTCCACTGTTGTATTCTGGATCCAGGCTCCAAAGTGATAAGATGGATTTGAGAATTTTCCATTTTCTGTTACTCTCTTTTACAGTTTGCTGTCAGGGCCGACACACCACTGAGAAGATGAGGTGGTGGTCACAAGCACTGGGTGCACTGCCTCCCAACAGGCTTCTGGATGTTCAGCCAATCATGACTAAGTGAGCTTTTAAGGAGGCCTCTTAAGGAGGCCCAAGGTAAGGCTGCCAGTTTCATTCAGAGACTCAAGAGAGGAGCTGCCTAACAGACAGTTTGAGATAAAAAAAAAAAAAAAAAGGACTTTCTTCTCCAACTGTGAATAATGCAAACACACCATGGATAAGTTTCAGGATACAGAACTAGAGAACTGACAATGACCATAATTGAGCCTCATGTTTGACTTGATTACAGACCAAATATTGAATTTTTTTTAAACTTCATTAATGCCATCACTTTCCCTAGTTTCATATTTAAGTATAAACTAAATCTGCAACAAGTGATAAGATCATTTTAATCATCACCATGGGTAAAATCATATAGTTCAAAAGTTTACATATGCATGCATTTCAGAGGATTTGTTCACATCTTGAGCCGCTATCTTAAGAATTATAATTGATAAGTTGTTTAAGCCATTTTTAAGCAGAGCCAGAGATTTTACTATTTTCTGAAATTTCATGATTAATCGACACAATAATTCTCAAAACTGTGTCACTTCTCCTTTCAACACAAATCTATTTTATCATTCTCCTGTTTTGAGCTTTGTTTTTTAAATTGGCACTTGTTTCATTTTCTGTGTTATCTTGGGACTGGGGGGGGGGGGGGCAGTGGGACAGCCTACCGGCAAGGAGGGAAGATTTGGGATGAGTCGTGCCCCTGTGTCCTGGATCATCACGAAACTCTGTTTTGGCTTCAACTTTTCCATGATGTGGGGGTTCAGATGAGGTCCGTCATCATCATACAGAAATGCAAAATTGGCCATGCGCTCATCCAGCAGCATGTTGACGGCCTCCTTGGCCTGAATGATGCCCATGTTCCACTGTGCCTGGAGTTTACGGGGTATGGAGGGAGCCGTCTGCTTGACACGGGGAGAAAATGACAAGGTTATAATATGGATGATAAAGGAGGATACAGTAATAGTTTAATCACTGGGTTTCATGTTGCTATCAAGGGTAACAAATTGATCGTCGTTTTTCGAGATTACCCTCCATCAAAACAAATGTACCATAATTCCTTTCCTGTTAGTTGATTACCTTTTTGTGGCTGATGCGTGTAGCTGCCTGTTTGTTTCCCTGACTAAGCTCCTGGTATTGATCCTCCCCAGTGAAGGACACCATGTTCTTCTCAAAGATGTAGCCTCTTTCTGGGGTGTCTCCAAAATACTGTACGTGGTAAAGAAGGCCCGACCGACTATTGACAGCTAAAAAAAACATAATAAAAACAGATTTCTTCAATATTTAACCGCACAACACATCAATTAAATCCACAGCATTGTAAGTTTATCTCACCTTTTTGTTTTTGTTTGAAGTGATTACTGATTTCTGGGTCTGTGGTCACCATGCAGGGCCACCAGGGGTATCCAGACACCTTTGTCCAAACCACATCACCAACAGAGAAACGGATCAGCAAAGGAGACTCTTCTGGAGGTATTTCCGTCACCTTGGGGATGAGATCAGGCTGGAGAGACAAAAGAATCAGTTAATCAATAGCTAAAAATAGACCAATTGATTTTATGACATCATTCATTACCTGAAATTAAATTTATACACACACACACAATCTATTTCAAACACATACACATCAATGCCAGTACATATTCTTCTGACTATTATTCAAGAACTAAAAAAAAACATTGCATTAACACAAACCCTCTCCAGCTCTGCATTTGAGTATAAAGGGTTTTTTTTTGGTGATGCTTTATCATTTTAACACTTTCTGTGTGGAAAGCATGTATACCTGACATTTCCTGACGTAAATGAACATTTAATTTTATTGTGTGAGTGTTTGTCGTAAAAACTAGTATCATCTCAACATAGTCCAGTGTACTGTAATGTACTATATTGCCACAGATAAAAGATTAAGTTCTACCCCCCCCCCCCCCCCGAAAAAAGAAAAACAGGTATTCATATTTTGTTACTTAAAAGTGAAAATGAAAGCAAAACCTCTTCAGATGCTTCAGTTCCATCCACAGCATTCGGGTAGTCGAGTTGCTCCACAGGGATGACGGAGGAACTGTGGTTCGGTTGAGGTTTTGGTTTGTTTGGTCTCCCCCTCCTTTTCTTGGCGTCCTCTCTCTTCTCAGGTCCAGATAAAGTACCTTCAGTCGCCATGGCCAAACTGGTCCCATTGGCACAGCATGGCTCAAAGACTGGCTGCTTGACCACCTGGGGTATCGTTACCTTCAGTTCAGGTTCTGTATGAGGAGTGCAATTGTGCTGATGGGTGCCAGTGGTAGCAGGGGCTTCAGCACCCTTAAGCATGGGCGGCTCTGGAGCACAAAGCTTGGGCAGCGTGTCTTGGTCCCCATTCAGCACACGAGAGGTGAGGTCTTTGAGTCTCTCATGGCTGTGGTTGTTATGACCGTGGCCAGCCATCTTCTGAAGGACGCCGTCTTGTAGTGTGGCAGCCAGCTGGGCAGCAGCTTTGTCCATTAGCAATGCGGGGTCACTGCTCACGTCCCCCCGACCTTTCCGTACACCCAGGGACTCCGGTGGCTGCTTCATGCTGATCGGGTTGGCTGGTTCGGGCATCGAAGGCAGAGAGCTACCTTTAGTGTCCATCCCATCTAACCCCCTCGGGGCTAACTGAGCTTCAGGGGCAGGAAACAGAGAAACGTCTCATTCCACAGGTTCAGCTTGACAATATTAACAATATGCAGTAAGTGTTTGATGCTCTCCCCTCTGGTCATTTGTGAAATGGCATTCTGGGATTTGAAAGAACATAACGTTACACATTTTACAAAATGGCACCAACTTGCTCCAGCGGAGCATGAACAGAGAGAGCTGCACCTGTCACACAATGTTCTGACCGCCTAGTTTTGGATGTTCTCATGCGACTCGACTGACCCCCAAGTCTGAAGCAACAATAGCTCAGTTACAGTACAAGAATACCTGACCCTCAATGAAACCAACCCGATTCATTCATCACAACTAATCTGAAAGAGGGGCAAGTCAAACCTTTTCACGAAAAACACCCATGCATAGGCAAAAAAAAAACCCCACACAAATAAACAAAAACAAAAAGCCAGCACCAAACCTGGCGGGCGGAGAACCTCTTACCGCGACAATTTCAAGTCGGCTTTCTCTTGGAAAAGGACTAGCTAGCTGCTAGCTGCAGCCTGATGGGGTAAAAGCGGTGAGGAGAAGGATGGCTGCAGGCTCCGATGCATGCAGGGAATGCCCAATGAGTGGATGGCTAACTGTGCCGCGTAACCACCGCATCACCGGCTAGAAAAGCCGCGGAAATGGAAGCAGCTGACAAGCCGGAGCGGTGCTACGGGAGAGCGAATAATTGCTGGAGTCGAGCGCGTCCCGCTCCAAGTTAAAGCCTTAACGTGGATAACACAGCGGGTCGTTTTGGCTCAGTTTGCTGCAGGAGGTGAAGCCGGGCCAACACAGCCGGCCACTCGTCTTAAAGTTAACACAACCGCCCCGAAGAGCTCTACAGGCGAGAATAACACGCCTAAAATAAACACTTTCGCTTGCTCCATATTGTCACACATGGAAATGGGCTGCGGGTATGATCAGATGTGGAAGCCACGATGTGGGAATCCCATTGATTCATAAGTACGGACAAACGGACGAGCATCTGCCCACGGACTACAACCGCATCTCTGTCAGTGCTACCAGTCAGCCATTACATTCCAGCAAATAGACAAAGCCGCCACCCGAAAGCTAATTGCAATTAACTCGCCGCCTAGCTATCTCAGCCGTTTGAGCCAAATACGCGGATAACTCCGCGTCTGCACGGCCGGCTGATTGCGGCGTCTCATTTAAAATGTTTTTCTATTGTTTCGCTAATATAATCAATTTGTAGGCGCCATGACAGCTCGTTTCAAAAAAAAAAAAAAAGGCTAACCCCGCTAGCCGAAGCTAACCAGCGCCCCGTTGACTGCACAGTTAGCGTTAGCGCGGTTAGCGGCTAACGCTAACGGCTCCGTCGCTAAAATGGATGGTCGGCCCAGAACAAGTGTTGAAGCCGGCTGATTCCTCCACCTCCACCCCCCGGCTCATTCTCCTTCTCCCTCTCTCTCCGACGATAACATGAAAGAGCGTCTCTTCTGAGTTACCTGTTGGATCTCCCGTCGGTGGTTAATGTGAGAAAACGTCCGTATTCATCCTGTAAAAAAAAAAACAAACAAAACGGAGCTTTCATTCAAGTCGAACCGAGAAAAAAAAAAAAAAAAGCTTGCGGGAAACTCAAACTCTCCGGCCGACCAGCGCGAAAAATACTCACTTCCGATTGGTCGGGAGCGGAGAGGGGATCCGACCGGCCCGTTCAAAAAAACCAACCGTAGGAAGTAGCTGACCCGGCGTGTCCGTCTGTTTTCTACCGATCCTCCTCATTTCTGTTTTTTTTTTTTTAACATCCTTTCTGCCCTTTTTGTGTTCGTTTATTAGTGTGTTGCTGACGCTGCTTTGTCATTGAAGGTTTGGATGTGTCAGCGTTAAATTCGGTTTCCCTTTGTATCATAAGAAATTGAGAGATTTTGCATTCAGGTAAAATCTTGGAAAAGGGGATGGTTAAATACAAAATTTGACAAAAGCAAGGCAGTATAATGTAATATCATATCATATCAAAATTATTTATGTAGCACCAAATCATAAGAAAGTTACTTCAAGGCTCTTTATATAAAGAGCAGGTTTAGACTGAACTCCATAATGAAATATTTAATTCACTCAATTCACTATGGAATTACATTTATACCGAGTTTATGTTTTACCACTTACTCAACATTTGACATAAATATAATTTCATAAGCTTTCTTTAAGATGCAGAACCTGGCTCTGACTGGATGACCATCTGCATCAATGGTTGGGTTGAGAAATCATATCTTATATCAAGTTATACATTTTCCCTGGATCATCTCCAAAAACCTAAAGGAGACTCAAATCAAGTAAGGTCCCTAGGCCTTTACTAATATTTAATCATAGTCATAGTCATAATGGATTAACCTGCCAAATGCTCCCTGGGGAAATTTTTATTTCAGGCCCTACTAATTCAATGAACATTTAACATTAACCTTTACATAGCTAAATAAAACTTATGGGCAAGTAAATCACTGTTGTTGAGGATTTTCTGCATCTGCAACAGACCTGGTTTACATAAGGATGTATCATCTGACAGTCATGTTGTATGTGGGTGAGACCTTGGCCAAGGAACAAGACAGAGTGGATGCTGTCTTAGGAATCCTGTGCATCTAGGCCTCCTGTGCTAAAAGATTATTTAGATTTATTTATTTATTTTGTAATTTCATTAAATACAGCCTAATTACTTGCAATACCTCAATATAATTTGGTTCATAATTTCATCAAGAACACTGTGTAGCATTTGATTATGGTCTCTCCCACAGCTTTATATACCTATAATTCTTTAGCAGTTTAATAGGTACAAGAAGCTAAAAAAAAAACCAAAAACATATTGTGGTGTCTTTGAATTGTATAATTTTATAAACAACAGCGAACTTTCTTATGTTCTATTTAATTTTCTATCGACTATCTTTTGCACCATGTTCGTGAGCTCTTTTCTTGAACTGCTAAATACTGTCTGGCAAATTCAAGCTTAAAATTGCAGTACCAACAAAAGAAGCTGAGGGGCGTGAAATTTACTGGAATAATAAAACCATATTCCGGAAAATGTTTACTTTCCAAAATAGAAGTCCAAATGAACGTGAGGTTTTTTGAGGTAGACCAGACCTGAGGAAGTTTCTCGGTCAAGATTTAAACGTCTCCAAGACTCCACAACTAGGCCTAAATCATGTTGCCCTAGATTAGACTTTTTTAAGCAAATATGACCTAGATGACTGAGAAACCAAGAAAAGAGACATAATTAAAGGTTGATGATTTCCTTGCATAACATGAAGAAAGAACGATATACATGATATATTAAGAGTTCATAGTTTAAATAAAGAATCCAAGCATAAGCTCTCATAATTTTTGGCTCAATTGATAAAATTGAGCTACAAACACATGATTTCAATATAGAATTAAATAAATAATAATCATATTTTTATCTATTATAATGAAATATTTGAATTTAACTGTGTAGGGACTTTATTTTCTTAACTCACCGGAAGTTCTCCGTCGCCGTTCGTCGTGCGTCACCGAAGGAAAACATCGTCCGACTGACGTCACTCGGGAGTCTGGGCCGGCTAACTGTCATCAGCGGAGCAGGGTAGGGCATGACATGACATGGAGCTACATTTCTACATGTCTTGTTATAGTACACGCGTCGTAGTCTGTTAACAGAACCAAAAAGGGATTTAAAGCTTTCTTTTACGCCCTTTTTAAACATTTTTTTCTTCGGTCGTTTTCGTTTTTTTAGACGTGTTGAACGAACGAACGGACGGCTAGCTAGCTTGTAAGTTTACTGTAACTATTACAGGAAGCGAGTTAGTGCAAAAAAAAAAAAAAAAAAAACAAAACCTCCGCATGGCGTTAATCCTGTTTACAAGGTCTCGGGCACCTTTGATGAAAACGTCCCGATCTCTAAAGAACGAATTCCGGAAAGGAAAAGGTAACGTTACTCTCTCCGTTTGATACTGAATGTTTTCTGTGTTTGTGTTTGTGTTTGACGAAATTAAGCTAACTTAGCTGCTTGGTTTGTGTTAGCATCTGTGAGAGTCGTGTAGTTCACATGGGCTGGTGGTTCTGGTTCGGCCCCGCTTGGGTTTTAAGGAATCTGGTGGATAACTGAATGTGCTAGCAGATAATGGCTTATATCACTTTAAATACTCTGTCATTCATTCACGTGTATTACGCATCAGTAACCATCTTGTAGCATTGCTGATATTGCCGGTAAAGGGTTATGACCTCCTAAGAGTCAGCATCAAGCCACCACACCTTGCTCTTGATGAGAATCAAATAAGCAGTACAAGCCCTGATCTGGGATCCAGGTTATGTCAGGACAACCTGTTCTGACTAAAGAGCGCCCCCTTCTTTCCCCTGCAGTCCGCTCAGGATGGTCGTTACCGTGGCAGACTGATTCTGCCTCCATACCATATTCTAACCCAAGGACTTAATGCAAAAGAGGCTACATTTGGTTCCATAGTGTGCTGCTTTCTTTGCGTTCATCCAATTTGTTGTTGTACAATCAAATGTTTGAGCAAGGTTGTGAAATCATGAGCCACAGGGATGATGATGAGGTAGCAAATGACAAGAGAGGGGACTTTCTGCTTTTCCCTAAGCTGGGACACTGATCACATTTCACTTCAGTTTAGGTTTATGTGCAGTGAATGTCTCACTGTATTCTTTCACCAGAGCACCAACAACTATTCCTTTGGTAAAATGATAGAGAAATAATCAGCTGTTTTAACAACTGATCAAATGTCATCTAGTTAAGAAAATGTCCTTGTTTAAATCTGTCCCTCCACTGACTGGTTGGTCTTACTGAGTTTGGCTCCAGACCAACTCTTTCATCCCCTATCCCTGCACGCACATGTCTTGATAAACCTTGGAGGTTATATGTTGTGTAACCAGTATAGATGTTATGGTGATTATGGAGCTTTGTTTTTTTGCTGTTCAATTTTTAGATGTGTCCCAGACTGTCGGTGATTTGGATTTTAGAAATTAGAGGACTGTGCTAAAGAATGAATGATAAATGACTTTAGTTGTACTTACACGGTTCATGCAAGCTGTGTTTATAAATAGATGAGAGGGTCGTTATGGGGATTTGTCTGTCTGTGGTGGACAGACTGAAACTGCTATTGGCTTTAGGTCCAGATCATCAGACAATTTGCAGTTTCCATGAAAAAAGCCAGTGCCTCCACTTGAGACAAACTCTGCTTCATTTTCTGAACATGTGTTTACTGACACGAGCACTATTCCACTCCTATAATATGATAGACACTGATTCATGTCCTTGTAATGGTCATGACACAAACATCAGTGAAATTGTATCATGGCTTAATCATTGCTCTACCTTTGCTTTACAAAGCTCACAGTTGCAATACATCTGAATAAACAAGGTAAATAAAAACAAATCTTTTTTATAACCATTGTGACCAAGCTGCTGAACATTGACCACTGTGCCGTTTTTGCAAAGTGGATGTGTAGCAGTCGTGAAAGAGAGGCTGTAATGTTAGGTGTAGCAAATATTAGAGCATTATCTAACATTTCGTCAGTAAACCATGAGAGAAACAGTAATGTTTGATTTGCAATAAAATGATGCCACACGTGCATGCACAAGTGACAGGGCAGTGGTGGAGCATAAGGGGACATCTGGAACAGCATATGGAGCAGTGTATGTAAATACTGGAGTGTTTACATGTTTTCTGGGGTTTGTCCAGCTGAGGCTGTTGTCATTTACGCTCATTTCCCACTGAGATGCCTGGAAATGTGAGTCTCGGTTGTCCAGGGTAAATGACCCAAAAATAAGTACTGTGAAAGGAGATACCTTACACTAACAAGCCTCCAGGACTCCATACTCAGCATGCCACGCATAACAAAGTGAACCAATGTCTGCATTTAATATTATGTGTCCCCTAAACAAGCTTGTTGTGAGTCTGTCTCACTTCTATTTCAAGGCTACAGTTTGTCTACATGTGGCCTCTGCAGATTACACAAATACTTGAAGGATAATAGATACAGTAAAATCAACAGCTTCACAGAGAGCAGTGGACTGTTCTGTTTGCTGCCCCGGACCTAATGTAAAGAAACATCTGTGACAGGAGGCCTCCAGTTGATAAACCAACTATAAAGCCTTACCAGATGTCCTCCTCTTTCCATTTCAGTTACAAATGTAAACTCACAGGCAAACATAAGATATTTTAATTTTATTGTTGAATATGTTGAAGTAAATTGAAGAACATTATGTTTGGCTTGCTTTTGAGCGAAACGCATATGGAAGAAGTGAGACCAGGGGCTTACAGAGTGTATAAGCAAGTTTTATTACACTGTTTAAGGATTTAATGGCCTGATACCTGCAGGCTGAAGGTTATGGGTAAGTTAACTTATAAAAGTAAAAGTCAGAAAGGGCAGGTCGGGGCAAGACCTACTCATAACTTTCCAGAACCAGGCCGAGTTTATTCCAGGTCAAGGCCAAATTGTTGCTGTAAAATACGTTTTTTTTTTTTATGAACTAAAGACACATAAACACCGTGCATTATTTAACAATTGGGTTTTCTGTAGTAGAAACACATGACTGCAGAAGGTTCAGTAGACAGGCTTTAGCTGCTGCTAATGCTAATGCACATTGGCTATGTATTCCTGGTTGGAGGATTTCCCGAGTGCATGGAAGCATATAATTAAGCAACTATGGCAACATTCTTAGGTCACCAAGCCTGAAAGAAATGGTTTACTTACAGTAAGTGGCTGAAAGCTTTTAATTCACTGAAATCGCTGTGATGACAGTTTTAATTAAAAGCAAAATAAACCTGCAAGGACTGGTGTCCATATGTCTAAGGTTCTACTATGCAACCCAAGTATTTCATCACAAGGATGCATCTGTGTATTTAAGAAACACATGAGCACAGCTCCACCTTATACATATATAAGCTCAGATGAGAAAGAAAATAATAAATAATAATTATGCCTCCAGGTTTAGAAAATTACCTCACTAATGTAACAAATCTTGGACTGAAGAATGAAACCAAAACTGTTAAAACTCCAGAGGAATAAAACCCTGGCAGCCCAGGCCGGCAGTGTACTGTTAGATAATCTACTGTATTTCCAGGGTTTTCTTTGTGTAACAGTGCAACAGTTGGCCACTCGGCCACAAAGGTGACTCTGTTCCAGTAAACTCTCCGTCCTGTCATGATCAACCAGGCCTCACTGGATTCACTCCAGCAGGCCATGTGAGAACCAGTGAAAGGGTGTGGTCAAGCCATCTGCTCTCATTTGATTGGTTTAAAGGGTCTCACAACTCCACCCCTTTCTAACACACACTTCTGAACCTCTGATAGCAAGCTCTGGGGGTTTGAAAGCCCCACTTCAGGCCTCACTGATGGTGTGAATATAATAACCACCCAGATCAGTGTGACAATATTTACACAAAAACAATCCATTTAATGTATAAAAATAATCTCTGGATTTGATACATTTTAGTCTGAGAACCTTCTTTAAATTGATTGTTGGTGTATTTTGAGCTGAACTGAATTCATGTGGTGTTAGTCGAGTCAGCGAAGCCTGCAATACAGTGCAAAGGCCTGCTCAAGATCTCAGCAGACACTTGTACCTCTAGACCTCTACACCGTTACATAAGACACCAGGAGTGTAACTTCCCTTCATGTCGTTATTGCATAACCACCGGGTGTTTTTCATGGTGTCATATCTCTGTCAGGGAGTTCAGAAGTAGAATTACATTAAGTTGAGCCCAGGCACCATCTGTACAAAGCTGCTGCTGTATGATCTGCTCCCTCACTCATCAGCAGCAATTCCTGAAAGCCCAGAGTATGCTCCCTGCCCCACCCCCCAATAAATATATTTCTATATCTAAGCACACATACATACAGATATATTTTTATGTGACTAATGGCTTATCATAATACAGCTGCTCATGGTTTTTTGTTTTGTTTAGTTTTTTTCTTCCTCATTCTTTCAGGGAAACTACAAGATGGTGCCTGTTTCAACTGCACAGCCTTCAGATTCTCCAGTCAAAAGTAAGATAATTAAGTGTTAGGATTAAGCCAAAAATGGCTTAAAGGACTTAAAACCATCTCACTGTTTTACAAGTGCTCTCTCAGGCTTTCTGTTTGGGGCTCTAACAACATCAAACCAAAAAACTGCTTCACCAATAAAGATGTAGCAGTTTCTTGGTTATTGAACTGAGACCCGACTTGTGATTCAACTTCACATGGAGATCTCCCTTTGGACCCTAAAAGGCCCTGTGTTTAGTATGACTTAAACACTTAATTAAAAAAATAAAAAAATAATTTCAGCTTTGTGGTTTCTTGGTTCCTGCTTTAATAGCAGAAACAACACACAAAGTTTATGAAAGTTTTATATCCTAATTGATTTCTCTTATCCTTAAAAGTTTAATGAGATTTCACTTACTCAAATTTGAAAAAATCTTTCTTCCGCATACACTTAGGAATAGCTTTATATCTTTGTTGTACAACTTACAAGTTTTCACAAGGTCACATTTTTTATATAGTTTTGGTTAATCAATATATCGTATTGAATTCGGAAGATCCTCATCTTGTGTTCTCAGACTTGACGGACTCCGACTTGGCAATCTGGCCCAGTTCTCTTCATTTGGTCCTTCACTCCCCCTGTCAGATGGATATGTGGGCCCCTTCCAGGGTCCGGACTCACAGAGGCTCTACTGTGCTTTTGTGTTGGGGGCCTGCGCTTCACCGTACCCTGCGATCACATCGGGGGCTCGATGGACGATACAACGGCCGCAGGACATCTGTGGCGTAAGGTGGATACACACTTCAAGAGGGAGGTGGGACGACTCAAAGGTGGAGAAGTCGCTACGTTCATTAAAGGACAAGAAGAAACTGGAGGAAGGAGGGCCGGTGTACAGTCCGACGCTCGATGCAGAACCTGTGAGGCTGACGTTACGGCAGCGAGTTATAGATGAAATCAAGCACTACTACCACGGCTTCCGACTGCTGTGGATCGATACCACCATTGCTGGGCGAATGCTGTGGAGGGTGCTGAACGGACACCCCCTATCCCGACGCGAGAGGAGACAGGTGAGTCCTGCAGGGAGGAAATACCTATGTAGTTCCATAGACACCAAATCTGTCACACAATCCCACACGTGGATTTGTGTAGCATGCTTTTCTTGTAATGCACCGATCTGTCTGCAGGTCTAGCAACGATAACTAAGTTGGTGTGTGTGTGTGCTTGTAGACAACTGGAATTACTGGTTTATATTGGCCATGTTTGGAAAATGCATTCATTCTGTCTATTCAGAGCTGAATTATAGAAAATCACATTTGAGCAGAAATAGTTATGGTACAACTAACCCGTCAGCCACTGTTTCCAAAGAAGCCAATTTTCCACTCTGACTCAGAGTTTACGCAGCAGAAAACTAGATCAGTGAAGACTGACTGAGGATTGAAGCCCAAACATCTTGTTCTGTGAATGTTTAATCCACAGCTTCTGGGATCCTAATGGGATCAATTATAGAAATTGGCTGCACGCTGAGTGTTTACTCACCAGGCGCTCAGCAGATTGGGCTGCTTGATTAAAGCTCTTTAGGTAAAAGCTTTTACGTGCTGCGGCTTTGATTGCAGAACATCATTTAACGTTAGCTTTGCTTGACATTTACACTTTTTACAAAGTTTATGCTACTTTTCCTGAAAAGTTTATGGCCACTAATGATGATGGCAGTGATGATGGTGCAGCTGTGTGATGAAACATTTGCTAGAATGTAATAAAAAATCACTTGGCTGCGATGTGTTGAAATGGCAAAACAGCTCCCGGTTAAATAAAGTTTTAACTGATGATGTAACCGTATCACTCACTCATGTGAATACACAGAAGTTTTACAATCACTACTTTAAACCAGATGCAGAATAAACAAGAAACAAGCCGTGAAGCAGTAAAAACTGTTTAAAGGGCAGGCTCCTCTCATATTCTTAATAATGTGGTACTTGTTCTGAATTCTTGGCATCCAGTTGTCCGAGGTTCAGAAAAGCTCAAGTAATCTGACACGGCTGCTGGCACTCAAGTGTCATTTCAGGGAAGGTGATCAGGTAAGCTCAGGTTTTACTGTTACAGACCTGACTGGCAAGTTGTGAATGTTCCACTTAATGGTGTGAAGTATTGAGAGACTGGATGACCCGGCCAATGCTGCCCTTGTCTGAGAATCCTGCACTGAGGCCAAGTTACTGGTCCAAGTTCAAAATTCACTAACTTTCAAGATGAAAGTGGAAAAACATTAAAAATGAAGGTTGCATCCACCAGGATTTTTGCACACTTAGGTGAAGTGAGTTATAGAAGAGTTACCAACTGCCCCGACAAAAAAAAACAACAACACATAAATATATATATATATTTGTCTGCTCAAATAAAGCTGATTAAAATCATCAAGTGAATTTCGGGAAACCTACAAGAATCTACAGGTGTCTTTTACAGACAATAGAGCAGGGGCATGTTTAGAATGTAGTTTCACAATTTGAAAGGACTGAATGAGTGATTATTTTCATTACTGATTGATTTACTAATCATAACTGGAATAATGAATCTGTCTGTTCTGAAAAATGTCTTCAGACCTTGATTTTTGATGTGATGTGATTGATTATTTGAAAATTTCAGATGACAAAAACTGTGTAAATTGCTTGAGATACAGGATTAGCTAAAATGAATAATATCACCACTTTTTCAGTGGTGATATTTTCAGTTAATCAATTTTCAGTTAATGCACATATTATAAATTCATGTACAGACAAGCATGACACTGTGGTGCATCATCCCAATTCCAGTGAAAGAAACTTTAAAAAATAATGAATTTATTTCCAATAGATCCAACATGTTGCAGCCTCTGTGTGCTTATGATAAACTAACTGGGGTTAGATGAAGCCTGACTGCTGTGCTAATAGCAGCCCCCCCCCCCCCCAACCCATCCACCATTAAGCCCGTACCGCCATCCCATCTGCACCTTTTCAAATGCAGCTGACTCCCTCGGAGTGCATGTCCCGAAACCATCCACACCCCATTCATCCAACCTGGACTGGCTTTGCCTCCTTAATCTCCTCCTTTCATATTCACTTACAATACTCAGGCCTCCATTTAAGGCTCCTTCCATTTTAATCTGTCGCCCCCCAACCTCCACCCTCCTTTGATGTGGAACTCTGGGAGATGATATACATGTCAATGGGCCTGTGGACAAAGGCCTTTTCACTCAGGCTGGCCTAAATCCTTCACCCTACTGGTCTACTGACATGCAGGTGGAAAGGCGGCGAGAGAAGGACTCGTGTTCTGGCCTTCTCCCCTCGGGGCCGTTTCTGTAGATGGCCGGTTTGGGATTGTGTCCCAGGACTGATCCACAGTTGGACAGCTGTACAATGACCTAGACTGGTGTCTGCCTGGTACTTCTGTACCCTGAGGATTGTCCACGTTTCTGTCAAACAAATGCGCTTCCTGTTGGCTGAAGTGGGCAGTTCCTGAGCCTTGTGAGGCTGAATGTTCACTTTGGTCCACGGCTCCATACAAATAATGAAACAGTGAATTAGGAGGCTTCTGTTGCTCTGGGGATGTATGGCCTCGGGGTTAAAAGTGCTGACTGACTGCTGTTGTACCAAGAGACAAAGGAAGATGGGGTAAACATTTTCACAGGTTTTCACAGTGGATTTTTTCTCTCAGTGCTGCTCTCTGCTGGAGGGCTGCTGGAAATAAATGGAAAACAGCTAAGACACTGACTTAAATGGTCAAAAGTGGACACTGGCTTCAAGACTGCCAATGTCAGACCTTATTATATTCAAACATGCCTTCATGTTATATTGTCCCAGGCATGTGCACAGATAGGTGGTTTTTTTTAAGTGATTTGTTGTTCTAATTTTATATTTTATATTTAAAATTTTGGTTCAGAAAAATGATCTATATATTCAGGCCCTTGAAATCGGACACAATATTAAAGAATAATTTTTTTCCTCTTATCCATTTGCCTCATGATGCCCCCTTCACCTCAGTACAATGAACACACTTGCATGGCCCTCTCTAGTCTTCATGCCCATTTATTTCTCCCTCAGTTTCTTAGAACGTGTGCAGACGTCTTCAGACTTCTCCCCTTCCTGGTCTTCATCATCGTCCCTTTCATGGAGTTCCTGCTTCCTGTTGCTCTGAAACTCTTCCCCAACATGCTGCCGTCCACCTTCGAGACACAGTCGAAGAAGGTGAGGAAAGCTGGACAGTATCACCAACACTGTCTCCCATATTGCAGAATTAGTGACAATTTATAGGTATTGTAGTATATAAATTTGAATCCTCATTATCACACGAACTTTCACCCAGAATGAGTGTTGTCTCTCATCTTGACAAGAGTTAATCCAGATCATAACAGGATCCCTGACTTGTTGGTCCACATTATTTGTCTCCAGCATTGCTCATAATTATGCCGTGAAAATAAATAATGTCAAATGAATCATGATTCTCTGGGTATTGTGTTCATCAGTGTCACTTTCACCATCAGGCACAATCAGCATTGATAATAGATTACTGATGTATTTTCTATATTTGATTTGATTTCATTACATAGCTAATGGTGCTCATCAACTTCTCATTCATCCCAGCTATAATGAAGAATGTCTATTTTAATACCGCATTTAATTAATAGGCTGTCTTTTCTTTTTTTAGGAGGAGAGGTTGAAAAAGGAGCTGAGGGTCAAACTGGAGATGGCCAAGTTCTTGCAAGACACTATCGAGGAAATCGCTCTGAGGAACAAGGCCGCCCAGGGCAACGTGACCGAGGAGTTCTCCACCTTCTTCCAGAAGGTTGGTGTCAGTGCTGAGACCAGGAAGCTCCAAAGAGGGAAACACAAGCTCAATACTGCCCTCTGCTGCTGGAAACGATGACCTGTTTCTGTTTCTGGTCAAAATGGTGGAATTTTGAAACCCTATGACATCAGAATTTAGATAATAAAAAGAAATGTTTAGAGCTCAATCAGGGAACTCTGTTGAAATCTCACGCCTTGATTTGATATAGAATTTTAAGACTTTGAGCAGCCCTCCGTCATTAACACCAACCATTTACGGGTTGTAACTTCTTTGTCTCTGTAGATCCGGGACTCCGGGGAACGTCCCAGCAATGAGCAGATCATAAAATTCTCCAAACTGTTTGAGGACGAGCTGACGCTGGACAACCTGACTCGGCCTCAGCTGGTGGCTCTCTGCCGCCTCCTGGAGCTCCAGTCCATCGGGACAAACAACTTCCTCCGCTTCCAGCTCATCATGAAGCTGAGGGCCATCCGGGCAGATGACAAGGTATGAAGCCCGTCTTCAGTTTCTTCTGTGACTTATTACATTTCCTCTTATAATTGGACAGAAAGAGATGGGAATGCTTGTCGGCTGTGGTGAAGGAACTGAATCGAACTGTCTTTCTGAGTGACCAATGAATATAAAACCTGATCAAACGATCATATTCAAAAACAAACCAAATAAATAAGAGAGAAACAATATTGCCACATCAATATTAAGAAAATAAAGAGAAATGTGAGATACCAAAAGCAAATTCAAATTCATTCAGACTCTGAATAATGATTTTTTTTTTATTTATTTTTTTTTAGTAAAGTACATTTGCCGGCCCCCATGTTTTTTTTATATCACAATTTTTTTGTAGTATACAGCTTTGAAAGTAAATCAAATAATCAAACCAATAATAAATGTTTTTTTCTGTAAAAACCTCTATTCTTATTATCCAGCTGATAGCAGAGGAGGGAGTGGCGAGTCTGAACGTCAACGAGGTGCAGGCAGCCTGTCGCGTCAGAGGAATGAGATCTCTGGGAGTCACAGAGGAACGACTGAGAGAGCAACTCAGTCAGGTAACAACAACAACGACCAGGGATTGAGGCTGTTCTCAAGGTTTAATTACCTGATACCCATAGAACTGTTTTCCCTCCTTAACAGGACACAGTCAGTTTATTCTTGTTGATGTTGGGGTACATTTCTGGTGCGCTTTAGTTGTTTGAATGTTTTCTGGGACATGGCATTAATCGCAATAAGTTCAGTCGAGTCAAAATTCGATCAATTTCAGGCTTTAAAAAATTAAACCATTCACAATATGGACAAAATTATTTCAGTATCTGAAGCCCAGGCTTCACCTTTACAGGTGAAAGTTTCTGAAACATGTGT
The DNA here is from genome assembly GCA_034769265.1 of Remorina albescens. Taxonomy (NCBI): domain Eukaryota; kingdom Metazoa; phylum Chordata; class Actinopteri; order Carangiformes; family Echeneidae; genus Remorina; species Remorina albescens. Next base: position 2,103,957 of record CM068488.1, read on the forward strand.
CCTCTGTGTGTTGTGTGTAGTGGTTGGAGCTGCATCTGAACCAGCAGATCCCCACCTCTCTGCTGCTGCTGTCTCGGGCCATGTACCTCCCCGACACGCTGTCTCCTGCTGACCAGCTGAAGACCACGCTGCAGACGCTCCCTGAGATGGTGGTATGTGCACAGCCCGGAGCTTAAAGTAGAGCTTTTATAAAGTATTTGATTTATATATTAAGGTCGTCAGATTTTTTTTTTTAAAAACCTGTGGGAATGAGTCTCCAAGCCTTCACACAGTTTCTGCTTGGAGCGTTCACTCCTCTGCTCCCTCCTCCTCCACAGGCGAAGGAGGCCCAGTTGATGGCGGCCGAGATGGAGCTCTCCAAAGTGGACAATAAGACCAAACTGGAGACGATGCTGCAGGAGGAGGCGGCCATACGCAAGGACAACGAGGACCGTGAGATGGAGCGGTTGGCTGACGCTGCAGAGAAGGTCGCCAGGGTAAAGCTGCTTTGTCTCATCTGTTTTGTTTGTTGGTGAACAGACTGACGTTTCTAATACTTTTGTTGACTTTTGTTATTCTGTTCAATCCCGTTGTTGTTTATTTGACTGATCAATGGGCCCATCACACTCATCTACAGGAGGGTGAGTTGGAGCTGGAAGCTGAGAGGGCAAAGCTGGGCAAGGCAACAACCAACGCTGACAAGGCTTCAGAGATACTGAGGGACACAGCACCCGTCATCGACGGGCTGAAGGTAACGTCTCTCAACAAAGCTTATAAAAAAATAAACCTTATTAATATTAATATTATCAATCTCTTTGTCTAAAAGAACAGCCAAAACAACAAACAGTTGTTCCTCCAATGCTGCTTTTAGCATCACATACAAGTGCTGTCTTTAATGTTTTCTGGATTCATATATTGTGTTTTTCTGTCCCCCATAGGATCTTTTATTTATTTATTTATTTCCTCATTTAAAGCTCCAAAATCCCCCAAATTAATAAAGATAATATATCTTTAAGGGATTTAATCTGTGAGTTTCTTTTATTGATGAGTTTATTTATTGCTCACCCGCTGCCACCTTTTTATTTCATCACTTCTGTGTCTTCTGGACTTCACAGTTTGAACAGTGGCAGACTTTCCTTCGCTACCAGGTTAGGTTTAACCATGTCTCCTCCCAAACAACCACCATCACATCCACGCCAGTTCTCCCCTGCACGCACACCATCCCTTCTGTCTCGGAACAGATCCAGATGTGGGTTAAAGAGTGTTTGCCCACATTTGTTTTGCTTTTTTTTTTTTTTTGTTCAGTGTCCCATTCATTTCATCCCAACATTTAATCTAATCAGCAGGGAAAAAAAGTGCAAAAACAAGAATTTGTGTGGATGATGAGGTGGATGTTGACACTTGGGAGACAATGAAGTAAACGCCGAACCACAGACGCTCGTAATCAGCTTTGTGTGTTGTGAAGTGAGATCAAAAGCAGACAAGTTAGAACAACTGGGAGCCTAAAATAAGGCCTCCATCTTTGTTGAATGAAAAACTTCCAATGTGGACAAACCAGGGGCTGTGTCGGTGAAACAGATGTTAAATATGATTTGCAAACTTTTTTTTAACCCACATCTGTTCGGATTTCTCCTCTTTTATTCCTTGTCTATCCTCCAAGGCCAAACTAAACCTTTTTCTTCCCCTTTATAGCTCCACAGCGTTCCCTCCATCTTGTGGTAATATGTTGTCAGGTTATGTGGAGTAACAACCTTCCTAGCTTCCCGCTTTTACCCATTTTGTGCATTTGAATTGGTATGTTATGCGGTTTTATATGAAATGAACAAACAAATGGTGTGTAAAGAGACGTACATCCATTTTGAAGGGGAAAATATGACCATAAGCTGCTGTGTTTAAAGCTGTTTTAATCGGGTCTGTGGTCTCAAGGGACAGACATTTTTATCCCAGCGGTGGATAATCAAATTATTTGGAGAAAATCTCTTCAGTTGTGTTTTCATGTTTCAGGGTGAGGAAATCACCAAGGAAGAGATTGACATGCTGAGTGACGCCTGCTCAAAGCTGAAGGAGCAGAAGAAGCTGTTGACTCTGGAGAAGGAGGAGCTGGAAGAATTGAAGGACGACGTCCAAGAATACAACGAGGTGCCAGTTTCTGACAGTAACCACTGCAGGGAGACACAACTCATCTCAGAGGCGTTAAACGTGATCTTTCGTTCTGTATTTAATCCTCCAGGATCTGGAGGAAATAAAGAAGGAGCTCTCCAAGAGCGGCCAGGAGAAGACAGTGGAGGAGTCAAAGGCGAGCAAGCGTCTGTCCAAGAGGGTGAACCGCATGATCGGGCGCATCGACAAGATCATCGTGGAGCTGGAGAAGGACAAGGTCATCCTGGACGGACAGATGGACACTGGAACCACACCACCTGTTGGGTAAGAGCTGAACATGTTGTCTTCCTGAAGCTGAGATTCATTCCAAAATGCCTTCAGGTGGCTTTAAAATCATATATATATAATAATGCCAGAGCAGATGAAGTAAAGACCTGATGATTAGTTCGTTGACACAATATATTTAATAAGATGTTTTATCGATTCTTTCCAATCCCCTCACCTTTGGAAGGAAAGCAGATATCATTTCACATGTACACATCCTCTGGACATGTGATGATAAAAGTTTATAACATATATGAAATATCTAAAATAAAGTTTTTACATATATTCAATTATCTATACGTGGAAGTTCATTAAAACAACAGCAGACGGATAAAAAATTCAATGTTGGGGATCAGTGGATAGAATTAAGGTTTTTAGGCTACTCGTTATGGACAAAATTAGATTGTATTCTAAATGTTATCTGCACATTGCAGCTGGTCTTTTGTCCTTGACACTGACTTTGCTGAGTCTCTGGTAGCTTATATGGAAAAAACATGCTACACTATGAGTGCAAGTAAGATGAACTGTTAATGGCGTCTCAAGAGGTGCAGTATTTAATTAAAAAAGCTGCTTACCCAGTGGTCGGGCAGAGGCTGGGGGGTTGTTAGAAACCACTAATTATTTCTCAGCCTCAGCAAACCTTTGTCCAATTAACCCCTCATTACCTTAAAACATTTTTTACTTCCCCCAGTTTTAGTCTCACACACATAATATAATATAACCATACGTCAGTCCATATTTGTATGCATGAGACACAAATTTATGAAATCGTTCCTCTTTTAATAGATTTCATATATAATCCTCATCTATATATGTCAATATAATTCACATATAGAAATGTAATACATTTGTGTATAGGAAGCTTTTTCTCTATTGTGGCTTTCGCTCCATTTCTCAGGTTGTGTGTTTGTGTAAGTGAAGCTTTGGAAGGTGAATGATGCAAAGGCCACATTTTGATGTATTCACGTCAGGAACAACGTAATTTAGTCATCTGCAGATAGAGGACAGTTTTTCTCAAAATGTTGCCTATGAATCTTTTACCTCAACTCTCCATGACATGAAACTTTTTCATTTCTAATTGTATATGCTTTGATTTATAAAAGTTCCTTTATTTTCCAAAAAAAAACATCCTCCTTATCATTATCTTCATCTCCATCTTCATCATCATTACTTTCATTGTAAAATGGTGGTGGAGATAAAACAAGGGACAAAAGGTCTCCCCAGAAAAAAAAAGAATTATATGAATGAACGCAAATTGTTTTAATTGATGTGTTAAAACCAAATCCAGCTCCTTATTTATCAAAATTTTACAGATTATTCTTTACTAAAGCTAGTGATGCCACGAGGTAAGACAAACCGCCATTTGCTTGCTTGCCTGATGTTAATCCCGCATTATGGTTGTTGATTATCAGCCGCTACAAAAAGGATCAGTCATTGCTTCGCCTTATCCATGGCCTCCAATTCAACTTTCACACTGCCCTGAGTGCGTTGCTCCAGATTTACTGAACTGTTTTCATCCCTTGATGAATGAAATAACCTCAAATACAAAAAGATCTGACTTTTTCAAATGCATGATGTGAATTGATTCTGACTCTAATCAGGTTTTTGTCAGTGGTTAAATCAAAAGGATTCTGATTTATAAATCTACCAAATAACGCTTCTGTGAAAATTGCATCCATAATAACAGACTAACTTCTTCGTCATTCTATTTAAAGTTGCCCAGAACAGCTCTGAATGCTTTAAATGTAAATCAGTCAAAGTGTGAAGTGTGCTGCACTGCATTTCGACATGATTGAACCTTTTTGGCCCAAATTTAATCTGTTTCAATTTAAAAAAAAGAAAAAAAAGAATGAAACTCTAAAAGCAGTTGAATTGGTGTGATCTGGGGACCTTGAATGCAGCCCGCCGACCTCAGACTCTCTCCACCACATTTTACGTGCGGTCAAACTTTGTAACCGTTTCCTGTATGCAGTCTGTTCTACACCTTCAGGGAGAACCTCATCAGCATCGACGAGCTGATCAGCGTCATGCGGCAGATCCAGAACATTCCTGAACACAAACTGCAGAGCATCGCCGAGGCGCTCGACGACAACAAGGACGGGAAGGTCGACATCGACGACGTCATCAAAGTACGTCCACAGTGCGGCATTTCCAAGATTCATGTTGTAGTTACCAACTTCTTTGCTTTGTGTCAAAGATAATCAGCATCAAAGGGAGAGTGAGAGTGCAATGGCTTGTTTGTGAGCCCAGATTTAATTTATAATTTAGGTTTTTGTTTTTTTTTATGTGGTTTTAATAGAATTGATTATCTTTTACCATTCATAAAAGAAAGTCAATTGTGATCAAAACAAAACCAACACAGTCCCACTGAGGCAAACTAACACCTCTGATTATAACTATTTTTGAATGTGATTTGAGTTTTAGGTTTAATTTAAATGTAGCTCGCTTTAATGAATATCTCCACCCTCAGGTGGTGGAACTGATCGACAAGGAGGACATCGACATCTCCACCACTCAGGTGGCTGACATCATGGTGATGCTGCAGAAGGAGGAGAAGCTGATGGAGAAAGAAAAGGCCAAAGACAAGGTGGAGAAGGAGAAGGCAGCCACACTCACCAGCTAACTCCTGATGGATAAAGGACGCAGAGCATTAGTTGAGAAAAAAAAGAGGTGATATTGAAAAGTTTGTGGCTGGTACCTGGTCACACAAAACTCTGGAGGAAGAGTCACAAGGTAACAGCTGCCTCTCAAAACATAACTTCACCAAAAATATAGCTCTGACAAACTTAAAAGGCTCATTGCCTTTTAAAATGCACAAAATCAAAAGAGACATTTAAATTGCTATCATGTTTGGGTCATTAGGTCAAATCATGTGACGTAGGTTGATATTTGATTTTGTTTCATTTTACTAAAGAGCTTATTAATAATGGGGGAACAGGATGACACGCAGCCGCAGTTGTTCTCCGATTCAAACAGTCAATCAAAAATAATGTTTGGAAAATATATGAGGGGATAAATTATTTAAGGTTTGAGGTGAACCGTCTTGCCTTTAATTTTCATTCACGCCATCATCTCAGAGAAACGAAAGATCATTTCTGAACTTTGCACAGTAAAAAAAAAAAAACCAAAACAAACCAAAATACCATCATCACTGTCATTCCATCTGTTTCTGTTCCTGTTGGATTTTGTTCTCCCAAGTTGACATGTTATGTTTGATTTGTACCTGCACAGGAGACTTAATGCTAGTTAGGATGTTTAAATGGTGGCTGCAACCAAAGGCATTAAATTATAAAGAAAATAAAATGTGCAATGCGCATTGAACAGTATAGAATTCCCAGTTTAGGGGTTGTTCCCTTTATAATAAAAAAGGTGCTGCAGATGTGTTGTCTGGGAGCGACAGTAGCAACATTTGTTTTCACTTTGTATTTATTAATCTTTTGTATTTGCGTCTCACTTAATCAGACTAAGGCACATTTAAAAACGGATTTGGATTATTCCTATAAACTGATATTTACGACAATAAAAACAGCCCACCAACCAAATATTACTCATCGGTCGCCGTCCCCCGTGGTAGGGTTTATTGTTTTTACTGGTTTCTGTTTCAGGAAACAGTTTTCAGTTGTCTGGAGGTCATCTGAGTGTGAAAGCAGCTTTTTGTGCACCTTCAGAGGTTAAATGCAAAGCGGCCTTCTCGTGACGCCGATGTTATAGATTATATACTATTGTGTATTTCTGAAGAGGAAAAGCACAGCTCTGGGAGCCTTTACGCTCGGTGTAACATAGTTTTTGTCAGAATGGATTCAGGTAGGCACTGTCGCCATGAATGTGTGTTTTCCTCATGAGGAGGCCATTAGAGATAAAATCAGAGTCAGATCCTCAACAGTGTGTTCACACTGCAGGCCGCTCTGCAGCTGGACTCTTCTACTTTTCATTGCTGTTAAAATTTTGATGATTGTTTTGATCATAATTGATTTGTTAATATAATTATGTATGCTTTAAATTTAAAATCCTGCTGCATGTTCAGCATAATGCAAATAATAGATCAGAACTGATGTTGATGAGTAGAAGAAACTGTACTGACAGCTGTGATTGTAAAATAACCTGATAATTTAACTAAATTACTAAATTAAAAAATGCCATAAATTCTTGACACCTTCTCTGATCCCTGCAGTAGATTTGTAGCCAATTTTTGGATTTACTTAATGGGAATTAGTTTACTAGTTTTGCATTTATGAGTCGGATCTTTGGTTTGAAAAACTAGAATGGTTTGTTTATGAAGGAGGCCAGGCATTGCAGTCTTGAGGGAAATGTTCGTCGCGCTGCTTCTGGTGCGAACCGCCTGCAAACATTTGATCCACCTCAGTCTGCTGAACTGGACTGACTCGGTCCGCGGTCTCAGCCAGCTCTCTGTTATTCCTCCACAGTAACCAGAGAGGAGCTCAGGTGTAAACACAGATGAGAGAGTGGCACTTTAGATAACGCTGAGTGGACGACGCTCCGTTTAATCTGTTCCCAGATTCCACTGTCCTACGTGCGGATGACGGAGAGCTCGCTCATCTTCCCGGTTCAGACCCAGCACCGCCTGACGGGACGAGGGCTCTGCTCGGTCTGGGACCGGTCAGACTGATGGGCGCGGGGTAAACACTCGCCCCATACATGGGCCAGAGCCAGCGCTGCTGGAGGGTTGTGTTTAGGTTAGAGACGCTCCGGCGGGACATGGCACGGTCTGCGCCACATAAATCAGCAGCCAGTGTAAACATGTCGCTGGATCGTTGTGACAACGTCTCGATTACACTCGGCAGAAGAGGGTGGTGTTTGTGTCCTCGGTGTGCTCCAGCAGCACTGCCACTGTTTGGAGGCACAGAGGGGTCAAAGGTGAAGGGGCCGCTGTACAATGTTATCAAACTCTCAAATGAACTGGTCTTCAGCTCAGTCATCTTATTATGAAGCTGGAAGTTGATTGGCTTTTATTTTGATAATAAATTAAAAGCACCTCCTACAAAGTCTTTTCAAGACATCTTCATCAAACCATTCATCGGTTAATCAGTTTAATTGATATTATAAAAAAAACAGCCAATTTCACTTCGACAGTCAGGAAAGCCTCAAAGTTTGGAACCAGGGGACAGAAAATATTTGGCTTTCTGTTTTTCCAACAAAGAACTTAAAAATGTTAGTGTTTTTGTCGTACAGTCAATGATATGACATATTCCATATTTCCCTCATGCAGCCAGGATGTGATTATGATATATGAAAGCTTCAAATGCATTCAGGAAACCCCAGGAAAAAAATAATTACATTTTGAAATAGAAAACATGCAGACACTCTGATATGGCCACCACACGTCAGTCACTGAATAGAGGCTCATATCTCCAAAACACAGTCACCCTCTCAGCCTCCAAACGCAGGTCTCTGCAGCCGTGCACGGTGACGGATGAACGTGCGTCCTGGTGTTTTGGCGGCGGCGTTGAGCAAAGTTCAGGGCTCAGTGGCGTTGCTTTGTCTTTAAAATAAAAAAAAAAATAAAAATGTGGAGCTAACGGAGGCGGGAAAGGAGAAATGCAGCTGACAGGAGAAGCATGTATGTGACAGTGAGCTTAAATCAATTCGGTTTTCACTGTCAAACAGTTCAGAGTTGTTTTTTCATTTAGCGATTTTTCTCCAGAACATTTTAATCAAACAGGGAAAGGAAATGGCTGATTTTAGCTCACCATCCTTCACTTTGACTGTCATCTGCTGCGTGTTGCTGCTCTGTGAATGCACTATTTCCTTTTTGATGCAGTCTGTGTGTGTGTGTGTGTGAAATGATCGACTCAGGGTGCGAATGTTCAGTCTGATGTGGTTTCACAACAGAAGCTGTAAACCGCGACACAAACCGTCCTGGAAGATTCCTGTGGTGCTGAGTTGTTGAATTTGTGCAGTAGAAGAACAAATATTTGAAGCAATAAGTCATTTATGCATCATGTACCTTTTTTTTTTTTTTTGTGTGCTTTTTTTCTCTTTCTAACGTGTTTAATTTGCTCCAGAATATATATTGTATATATGTAATTTAGAAAAGGAACAGGATGGTGTGGCTGACAAGCATCTGGTGGATTCTGCTTTGCCTCCTGATATCAGGATGATGTTCTGTGTATTTTGTAATTATGTGCTTTTAGTTGATTTGTTCAGTTCGAATAAGAAAAAAAACAAAAAACAAAGAGAAGCTGGAGACTGAAAACAGCATCAGCAACATTTTTGATTGATAGCAGAGTAACGCGATGTGTTTCTGTAGATGCAGACTTCTGTTAGTTTCTGAAGCTACGCATTTATTCTGACTATTCAACTGCAGATAATAAGTCTAAACAAGGTGGCAGCCACCAGCGTTAAAGCTCACGCTGACTTTGTTTGACAATAGCTCTAAAGCCAGCCAGCAGCCAGCAGAGAGGCCGTGCCTGGTGTGACGCACAGTATCTCAGCTGAGAGGACGCGATCTATGAAGACGTCGTCCTTTTTCCTGGATGTAGACTGATACCGAATGAGACAGTCTGGTCTACACACAGTTTTTATTTTGTAGAGCTTTTGTTGCAAAGCTTGAAAAACCTCAACAAACCTCAACAACACACAACCGGGGATTTAAAGGCCTCGGTTTTAGGAGTTTCATTTAAAAGTATAAACCTCGAGCTCCCTGAGTTTACTGACATATATTTATGTCGGCGGCAGGTAATGAATCTTGGGAGAGATTGGATCCACGTGTTGCAGTCTCGTTTGAGAAAATAAATTAACTGGGACAGCCGAGGGATGAAATTCGACTTCAAACATAGGTCCCGAAGTGTGACGTAGTTTTTCTGCATTTTCAGCGTCTCTGAGTGAATTCAACACTCAACACAAAGAAAATGTGGGAGTCCATTAAGTCTGAACCACAGACTGTATTTTAGGTCGGCAGCTGCGTCAATAAAAACAGATTTTGGTCAGATTCTATTCTAATCTATTTGGTTTGAAAGGTGAGACAACATGTTGCAGCATAATCCTTCAATTGCATTGAGTTTGGAAAAAAATGTTAGACATTGGCTCAGATATAAGATAGAGCCTATATTGGAGTTATTATTTGAGATAATTGTCATGTTATTTATTTATTTATTCAATCAAATTATCCAAAGGTTGTTTTTTTTTTTTTCTTCCACATGTGAGACGTTCCATATAAATTACCAAATCCTGGACTTGATTTCAGTTTTAACTTGAATCTCAAAATGTATGAAAAGCATCAGTTTTCTTTTGTTTTTGTTTTTTTGTTTTGTTTTTTCTTCTTTAGATACAAAACAAGTGTAAAGAAATATCATTTATAAAGATTAATCCTCAGTGTTGAATAAATCATGGTTGCTCCTGAGCTCACTTTGGTTTGATTTGATTCTTTTCTGTCTCCATCTCATATTTCTCGTCACTCATCTGGGGTTTTTGTCATCACTCTCATCCAGCCATTTTAGGTTGTGTGTCTCGTCTGAATCCTCCCACGCCGGCCTTTTCTGTTATTTCTCAAACCGGAGCCTCATTCCTCAGTTATTACCAGCCTCCCCACACTGGCTGCCACTCCCCGCGTGTCCGCCGTCGCTGGAACGCAACCGCACGAGACAATTTTAAGATCCATGTGCAAAGCGGTTATTTTGAGACGCACAAACACACATAAAGGATTTGCACCCTCTGTGTGCACTGGGCTTCCTGTGTACGAGGTAGATATTACACCCTTCAGTCATTTCATCGATATCTAATTAATCTGAGGAAATGGGCCAAAACTCTCATCACCCCAGTTATACAGTTTTGTTTCTTTTACAGTTGATGATTTGCTTTAAAATGTTTTTGTTGTTGACTCAGTTTCTCATGTTGAACGGAGTCTTGTGAGTCATCTAAATGTTTTTGCTGTTGTTTTTTTTTTTTTTTTACTGACTTCTAGGCTGCATCTGACAGTTGTTGTTTAGATGCGTTTAGATAACATGTTTATTGGGGCGACACTTTGGTTCAAATCTAATTTGAGTGTTTTCCAATTAGCACAACTTTTGCAGTGATTAAATAGTTACATGAATTTCTGAGGTGTGAGACGAAAAGGTTTCAGTTTCCTCCTTCTGCTTCTGTTATTATGGAGACCAGCATTAAAGGCCTATAAATCCTGCAGAACATCCCGGCAGGTTGTTTGCATCAGTATTCGGTGTCTGGCTGTGAAAAGAGGAGAACTTTGTTGAACAGCAAGACCTGAAGTCGAGATCTTTGAATTTCATTTGAATATAAACATGAGCTGATTCAAGTTGAAGCCCAGACGTGCAGAATTTCTGCAGCAGAATATGAAACGGTGATCACCAGAGGTCTGAAAGGGGAGTAAACCTGAACTTCTGTATCAAACTGTTAAATGTTCCTGCGCCCCCTTTTCACTTCCCCGCAGACGTTCACACCTCCACCGTCCTGACAGGCAGCCCAGACAGACTCCTGACACCTGCCTGCTGAACTGACAAAGTGTGTCTGTAACCAGCTCCAAGCCTCTCCACCGATCCTGTCTGCCGCTTCGGGGCGTCTTAGTTTGTAGAGGAACGACGAGGAGGTGTTGAGTACAGAGGAGGAAAAGCCCACGAGCGAGCAGCTGGATCCTTTTAGACTGAGACCAGTTTGTGATGCCAGAGGTCAGTTCGTCTGCGTGAGACATGATGAAGTTATTTAGAAGTTTATATCTCATTTTTATGCCTTTTTCGTCATCCTGTCACAGCCCCCCCCCTCCTGCGATAGAAATCCTCAGCTTGGGATAAAAGTTTCTAAAACCTTGACCCACTTTTCTCTCCCACGTCTCTGCGGTTCGATGCCTTTTTCTGCAGCACTGAACATTTGTAATGATGGTGTCACCCGTCACACTAACGCCCGAGCATCAGTCATCGGGGGGGGGGGGCAAAGACGTCGCTTTGGCCTCCGGTTCCTATGGAAACGCTGGTCAGATCAGCCTGAAGGTTAGAATAAACAGGGTGATGGGATATTAGCTGTTAAGTTAATGTCTAAAGTTAAAATCTCATCATAGTCATCAGCAAACAAACATTTGAACTGAAATTACATCATCAGCCAACAAAAGGTAAATATGATACACACATCTGTGTGTGTGTGTGTGTGTGTGTGTGTGTGTGTGTGTGTGTGTGTGTGTGTGTGTGTGTGTGTGTGTGTGTGTGGGGACATATTCATCCATATTTTTTATTTCTGCTTTAAAGTTTTCCACAGATGAACCATTTCCCAAAAGCTAAAATAATGATTCATGGTCTGATGAGAGGTTTACATCAGCCACACATAAATGGGACTTTCCAAACTCCGAGCTTTGGGACACTAACGTGCACGTGAGGAGACGTTAAAGCTTGAACTGATTCAACAGACCGTTAAAGTGACCTCAGGTTGTTTTAAATGTCTGAGTGGCCTCTTGAAGCGGCCTTCTTTAATGTAAATACGTCGACGAGCTCTCTGTAAGTCTCTGCAGGAGCAAGTGAGGGGAAAACTGGGCATGCTCCGACTCAGCTGACTGCATGCAGTGTTGAAACAGGCACTTGTAGAGTTGCATGCCAGCGTAACCTTCACTGTTAATCCTCCAATGTTTTGTAAGTTTCACATCTGGAGACTTTCCTCATGCTCCCGTCGTCCTGTATCGGTCCTGAGGCTCTTCGCAGACTCTCAGCAGTAAAACGTGTGTGTTGGCCAACCGGCTCCTCGTGTCACTGTTAGAAACACACGAAGAAGAGGAGGAAGGGATTCATCTCGACGTCTTTTCAGCTGAAATGTTACTTAAATCTTCATCACATGTTGGATTTACTGTCTCGTCTGTTTTCTTTTAGGATTATTCTGTAAAATCAGTGCCCGGATATCAGTTATTTTGGTTTTTTTTCCCAGTTCGTGTGAAAAAAGTTGCTTTTATTGTTGTAAACGCATTAATTGTTAACATCTTACATGGAGGCCAAAAGGAGGATGATTTTTAATTTCCTTCACAACAGGAATGATGATTTTTGACTGATCTGGGGCTTTAATGACATTTAACAAGTTCCTATTTCATAAACACAATACAGGGGTGTCTAAGACAACATAATAACTCTGATTTCTTGTTCAGTTTGTGCATGGATATTATTAAAAAAACGACTTTGAAGTTATTTTATTGCTATAAGAAAATTGCTTACAAATTTAACCATGAATGAAAAACACAAACTTGGCTGAGCAGCTTTGTTGCTAAATGAATGATGAAATAATTAATGAAACATCTGTTAATTTTAAATATTTCACTTTTACTCCACCAGGAGGGCTTAAGTTTAATAAATCATGCAATAATGTTGATCAACAATGAAATAACTCATGAGAATGTACATTTATGATCAAATTCTGATTTCAAAAGCACTTCTGTTGTAATAAGTCATTGAAACGTTGTGATTTATTACACAGTCAAGTTAATGTGTTGCTTAAAGTTTCCTGCGGTTGTTTCTTCCTTGGAGGTTAAAACCATGTTAAAGATTTATGGTCACTGCTGTTCTTCCATCAGTCACGACGTCTGAATGTTCAGTCACACGAAAGGAAGGACACCAAACAATCCTGAGACGCTGAAATGTGTATTTTGGATTTCATTTATTTATTTTGTTCCCTTTTTGTGGCGTTGGAGTTTATGAAATGGGGGATTTGAGCCCTGAGATGTGTTTACTGTCTGTCTGTCTGTGAAAGACCAACCGAACACATCTGGGATGTTCAGCGGCTGTAATCTCGCTGTTCAATTCACGTTGCTTGAAACAAACTGCAATAAATCTCTGAACAAAGCTTTTCTGGCAGCTGCCTGTCTTTCATAAAAACATTTGAATAATAATAAAAAAAAAAAAAAAAAGACAGATTGAATTGAAGTCTATGGGAAAATGTTAATGTTTTCCTGATGAGTTCAATACAACTTGATTCATTCAAGCATCATTTTTGAAATGATGCTGCCATTTAAAGGGCCGTGAGGCGTGGCTACTGAGTGATTGATGGATTGTGCTGTCCAATCAGGATCGAGGACGGAGCTGGTCTGATCCACCCCTTAATCCTCCCCCGCTCCACCTTCTGCTTTTAGAGTAAATTACAAACTGAGGCTTAAAAACAGCACCTCAGAAACTGATGGGCGACGTCGTGGTGTGGTCAGCTCGAGGTGTAAGGATACTTTCATGAAACATCCCATCGTGCCTTTTCTCTGCTGATTGTAGACTCATTTCTCATCTTGTCTTTCAGGGAAATTAGTTCCCTGAATTTGCCGCCTTTACTTGGATTTATGTTGTCGGTTACTTTCTCTGAAGAACCTCGAAATAATACAGTTATGGTTGATTTGACTCATTTAAAATAAAAAAGGGGAAATTCCAAACCATCATTTTAACGGTGTTTGCATTCTGACCACTAGATGGCAGCGTGTGACTGTTTCAGTCCAAACAAATGTTTTCTGGAAAACTGGCACTTCAGTGTCGACAGTGATGAATGAGCAGAGCAAACACACACACACACACACACACAGTGACTGAAATAAAAAACAGGGAACTGTTTGTTCCGACTCATTTGGAGCGTCAGGTGAAGTTAAAAGGTTTTTACTGTGTGCGGTCAGAAAAAAGAAAAAGACATTCAGATTCAGATTGACTCTCGGCCACTTCCCTGTGAATGTGGATCATTTCATTTCCTTGTAGGGAAACTGAACCCACACAGCATCTCAGTGAACCAAACAAACCATTAGAGGAGGTTCACGAGACTGAGCCGGATCGACTTCACCAGTCCTTCACTTGACATTTGTGCGTAACCTGTCAAAAAGCCTGTTGTTGTTTTGCTTCTTGTGAACTTTTTTTTTGAGGATCGTTTCACATTTTTGAAACAACACAAACATGCAGCGGTTTCTTTTGACAAAGTGATAAATTCCTAAAGATATTTCCATGTAAGTGATACTTGGAGATGGTCAACAGGCTTGACGGTAAAATATAACTCAACAGATGTTTCGAGGTTTGTCCTTCTGCTATGAAATTCCCTCCTTGTGCCTCCAGACAGAGGAAAACAGGGCTGACCAACGGTAACACAAAAACACAAAAATAAAGCGCCATTAAAAGGGGAAAATGTGGGAGATAGCATCACTTAAATTGAAATGATCCTCAGAAGACTCATTTTGGTCACGGTGGACCGAAGGGATGATGAACCAGTAATCTTTTCAGAGGGCAGTTTAAAGATAGTCACAAAGAAACCACCGTGTGCTAAAAGGGGCGCGAGGACAAACCTTTAACGCAGCGGAAAAGTTTATGAGGTAAAAATAAAAACTACTATTTGTGTCGACAATCACAAAAACATTTGGACTGGACTTGTCATCATCCACCCTTTCAGTTCCGCTCTGTGTTTTTTTTGCTGAGATTCAGTTTGTTAGTTTCTCCTGCATCAAAAATCAAAACGAGATGAGAAATGTGACCATGTGGTCAAAAGTGTGAGGACAGGACGCTTCAACGGTTCCAGCTTTTCCTGTTTTAATATCAGAAAAAGAAAATAATGTGGGAAAACTCGGCGTTCAGGTTGAAGAACTTGTGGTTAACTCGACATATTCTGATACTTTGGGCCATTTAAAATAAAAAAATCTTCTCTGAAATGACCTCCCATCATGTCTGATCTATGCTAAATATGTTTTCTCTCGGTCCATCAGGGAAATTCATTCCTTTATTTTGGGAATATTTATCCATATTTCCTGGACATATGTTGCCGGTTGCTTTACAACAACAACACTGTTTTTGGAAAGAGACGTGCAACATGCTACAGCCAGGAGGAACACAATGGATCAGGAGGGGCAGCCCACTTAAAGTTCAACCAAAAAATAAAAAAAAAGATTGATTTCTAACGCAACCAGAGTCAAGAATTGTACAACAACAACAACAACAACAACAACAACAACAACAAAAAAAGGCCAAGTATGCAGCGCAGCAGGAGACGAACACACAAAGACCGATCACACAGAAGGCATCCAAAAAAAAGAGCTTCTCAGTCTGAGGCTGGCTTTTATGGAGCTGATTGGTTGATTGTCCTCAGGTGTGTCTCATTATTGCTCAGGGAAGGTGTGTCAGGAAAAAATAAATAAATAAAAAGGAAAAAGGCACAACCGAATCACAAAACTGCCAGAATAACAAAACACAACAACAACAACAAACAGATATGGACACAACGTTTGCTTTTATTTCAATAATGGACCTCATGGCAACAAACGTATGTGGCAGTACTTCGGAAAAGGAAAATGTTTCCTTACTTTAGTACTCAGAGTACTTTTGCAGCTCCGTTCAGTTTTCATAAGCCAGTTGGTGGGCGAGCTACACCGAGCCCTCTGTCAGAGGGAGAGGGAGAGAGAGAGCGTCTCCAGGCCTGTCTCCCTTCCAGACCAAACACAAATCCATCTCCGTTTCCTTGGCTGCCGGTGACCTCTGCTATCTGGCGTCGAGCTAACCTTCGCTCTGGCGTCGGTGAGCGAGGCTGGCTCGTCACCGGAGGCCACCCAGCGTCTGTGGTCCCTCACAGGAATCAGTATTAGCTGGAGATGATGATGATGAACGGCTTGGAGCTCTTCACCAACGACCCTCACAGTCACACAGAGTGCGTACGGGAGCTTTTAAAGAGGTAATAAAACTTCTCAAACCTTCTTTGGACAGAGATGGATGAGCAGAGAGAAGTTTTATTTTAAAACTTTGCGGCGGATTTTGACCGGGAACTGTTCTAACCATTGCAGCTTGAGCTTTCCAATCATGTCGTACACTTTTATTTTTGCTCCCCATGAGTTGAAATGAAAGATTTAAGACCTTTTTTCTAACCACACGAAAACCTTCTTTCTCTCAAATTCTGTTCACGAACGGGTTTGAATTCACGTTGATGGACATTTCCCCTTTGCCAAGAACATGGCGGGTCCTGCTAAGAACAGAAAGTCAGCTTTAAAATGAGCTAGCTAGGTTTAGATTAATCCAAATAAGGGAAAGTTCTTTGTAGTTTAATCCAGTTCATGCACACAACCAGAGCAGCAATAAGAAAAACTCAAGTAGGTAAAATAACATGTTTGGTTACAGTTCCCATTATGAGGAAGCAGAATAAATAAATGAGAGAGTGAACGGATCGGAAAAGGAGTCTGTGTCTGATTGGACCATACTGTGTGTCAGACCTCCTAATTCTCATATAGACTAATATAATCTCATTTAATCTGTGATAGAAGATTACAGTTTGTAAACATTTTAGTGTCCTGATTGTGTCCCGTGTAGCCGAGCCGACATTGTTGGATTTCTGCATAATGTCCGTTCTCTGCATGCTGATGACTCTCTGCTGCCCATTGCTGCATCTGAACTCCCTTTCATCCAGACCGGGCCAAGGACGGCAACGTGAGAGAGCGAGAGAGAAAGGACTCCTCTTCTATTCATCGTGAGTCACAGCGGCTGCAAGAATATTTACAGCGAGTCTTCACAGTTTCTCCTGCCTGCCTGCAGATCCTCTTGATGAAACGTCTGCAGTGAAAATGAGTCACCAAAGTCGGTTTTTAATTTAAATGCAGATGATGTTTTCAGGTGACTGAAGGGAAAGCGTTTGGCCGGCTAGTCGGGTCCACGGTTTAGTGCAAAGAGGGAGAGAGGGGGGAAGATGGAGGGAGGAGGAGGAGGACGAGGATGGTTCAGCATGGTCTGGCAGGTGGCGTGGCCTGATGCAGGGGGCTGTGTTGGAGTGTCTGGAAAGGGAAGCTGGTGAGCAGTGGGGATGAAATGAGCTGAGTCTTTTTTTAAAGGAGGCTTCCTGGCTGCTGCACAGCTGGACGCTCCTCAGGGACTCATTACGAGCTCCTGCAGGTCCTGCTGTCTGGTGGCATCGCCGAATTCGACTGACAAACACCAGAGGAACAAAGGCGAGGGCAGGCAAGGCAGGTTTATTTATACAACACACTTCATACACAAAGGCAACAGGATCCTCGTGGTCTTCGTGGACCATGAAGGACCAGACCTCTGTAGAGCACATCCACTGAACGGTGTTGGATTCCCACATTAAAGCAGCTGTTTATGTTGCATCCATTATCCATGACTCCTTATTGCTGTTATTGTAACCACGACAACAAAGATGATGTAATGTTGAAGAAGAGATTGAAGTCATGGTGTCCCGTACAACCTCACGATGAGGGGAGTTTTGGAAAGAGGAAATATTTGGGGGCGACTTCGGGACGGACGAAGTTCGGGAACAACAGATGTTGAAAACTGGAGCTGAAAATGAGTCCAAACGAGCGACGAGCATGAACCAAAACAGGAAAGTCAACCGTAACAACAAAACGAGCGGAGTGACATCATTAATCTGTGGAGCGGAGCAGCGGCTGCAGAGTCTGGTGATAATTTTTCGCAGATCATCGTTATAAAGGAGTGAGCGTGGTGAATTTGAGTTGGAGGGTCCATTTAAATATTGAGCTGCAGATTTATTTCACATTGAGACGATCTGTAAAGACACTGAGCTCTTAAGGCTCAGTGCACAGTATAAATGTGTTTTAGTGATGCTGTTAAAAAAGTCAACAGGTGTCTGTTGTGTGTTGTTCCCGTTCAATCACCTTCCTGCTCTCCCACCGAACGCTTTTTAAGGACCATCATTGGCATTTTATCACCGTTATGGCTCATTCACAACCAGCCGTTCTCCTCGCCGCCGCGCCGTCCTACATCCTGAGCACGCTTTCTAAAATATTCTCCCAGCCGGCCGCCATTCCCCGCTGATGCAAACGCAGGTAAAGTGAGACTAATGTAATGTTTGTTTAAGGCGCTCACATTCCTGCTGGGAGGGAGGGAGGCGTCTCTGAGGCGTCGATGGGATCTGAGCTCATCTCATTATCTGTTTTTTTAATTGATCTTTTCACTCTAAATGAGAACACAACTCAGGAACGGGGCCTTTTAAACCACCTGTGTAATGATTAATATAATGTTAATCAATTATCAGTGTAGATGTGATGTGATGTAGCTACAAAGGAATCTGCTGATCTCTCTTTGAGCTGCAGCTTTCAGCTCCTCACTGAAGGTTGAGCTTCATCTGGCTGAAAAACGGATATAAGACGGTTAATTCTTTTTTTTTTTTTGAGTATAAAGGCTTAAAATGATGATTAGTAATTATTAGTATAATAATAACACAATGAAAACTAATCATAGATTAGGGCAAGCTTAGAGAAACTAAATGTAAATGTAGTTTATTTCCCATGAAAGTTGAAATGAGCCAGGCTTGAAGCTCAGCGCGGCCCGAAGTGAAGGAATTCAAATCTTGCTGCATTTGTGATGTAAATCTGCCTCCAGTTTGGTTCCTCGGTCTCCGTTTGCTCCGGCGTCGGCCCACAGGTAGGAAATAAATCTGATAATTCAAGCCAGGTCACATGAGATTTGAAAATAATGAGCCAGAAACGTGCAAAACCACCAGCCTGGTGGTTTAAAGTGGCATCCAGCCGGCCAGGAAACGTGCCATGACTTTCACTCAGCCGCCGCCCGCCACCTCCTCACATCACCCCTCTCACCTGAAGCACAGATCTGGGCCCCCCTCCAGCAGTTCTCCATATTTTCCTCCACGCTGCTGTGTTATCATCACTCCTGAAAAGAGATTGCGTACTGCTGCACGGGGGCACGCCGGTGTGCATCCCAGGGGATCATGGGAGCTCTGAGTTTGAGGACTTGCTTTGCTCTTTCAATAGCACAGAAAGTTTCATTCCCTCCCGCCATTAAAAACCAAAACCACGCTACAGATGTGGTGGTAGCTCTGCTGTGGGGGGGGGGGTGAAACCAGCTAAATAAGATGGCTTGAAAGAGGAAGAGTGCACCGACACACTGCCAAGAGGATATTTCCATATTTCTTAAAAGCGTCTCTGTTAAATGGAAAACAAATGTGCGATTGATGTGTTCGACTTTGGCAACGACAGAAAGAGAAGAGAGGCCGTTCCTCCGACTCTAAACGATCGCTTTGAAATCAGAAACGGCCGAGAGTGAAAAGTTATATGAAGCAACGGGGCGATGCAGGAGAATGTGAGGCCGCTTTGATGCCGACGTACACAGATTCCCTCGAAGGCCTCTCGTCAAAAAAAAAAAAAAGATGCATTCGTCACAAAAAGGTGTGAAACTGAGAAAAGAGGGTTTAATTTGTGTCACTGAAAAGATCATTTATAACAGAAAAAACACCTCGGTGGGACAGAAACACTTAAATAAAGCCTAAAATAAAGTGAAACAGTGACAACCGGAGGAGTCAAACTACCAACGCTAAACTAATCATCCACTTCCTGTCGGAGCTGAAGGCCTCACAGCCTTTTTTTTGGGGGGGGCCATGAAAACATCACAGCGTAGTTACGGCTGTAAGACAATACTCCAGCAGAAAGCGTTCGCTGCTCTTCGGCTGTCCGTCAAACATCAGAGTAATCTGATGATCGGGAGCGAGGGCTCTCTGCTGCTGGCAGGCAGACGGACGCACTAATAAACGGCGAAACACGAGACCTTTTTGGCCGAGGCGGAGACAAATCACAGGGGCTTTTATACGGAAAGGGATTATTTTCATTCTGTCAAAGGAGCGCACGACGAATCCAACAACGGGGGCTGCCCATCACCTGGACTGACTACACAAAGACACGAGACAAACACAAACACGTGTTCACAGTCCAAACACACAAACGATGAACTGTAATAACAAATAACGGAGGAAGGAACGTAATTAATTGGCACAGGAAGCAGATCCCCATGGGAGAAGCTTTGGAGGATCAACGACCTGATCCGGGACTTCATCGTGATCAGATCCAGGTCATCTGGTCCGTCAGAGTCCCAAAATTAACGAGCAGCTTGAAGGTCAAATCAAAATCAGACGGACGAAGACGACGTCTGCTTCACAGATTTCAGGAGTAGATGTCATTTATCGGAAAATAACTTCAAAATAAAAGGTTTTACCGCATCAGTGTCTCCTCACAGGTGTGTGTGTGTGTGTGTGTGTGCGTATGATTTGTTCACCTGCAGAGGGGGGACGTTGAACAGACTGTAGAAAAGGTGTGCTGAACACTCACACACACATACTTGAATTTCTGTGTTTGGAGGACTTGTCCCCACTTTGGTATCCACACAATTATCAAGTGGGAGGAAGAGAGAGGTGGCGCTCCCCCCGTCTCCCCCTCCCCGCCTCCACATCTCCTGGAGTGGTGGGGTGGGCCTTTATACCCCCCCCCCCCCCCCTCTCCCACCACCCACCCACCATTCAGCTTCCAATTCAGGGGTCTGGCAAGGTGGAAGAGGAGGGGGAGGAAAGAGGGGGAGGGGAGGAGGAGAAAGTGAGGGATGGGAAGGAGATTGGAGGAGATGCGGGGGTGGGGCTCACCTCCAACCCCCCCCCCCCCCCCCCCCCCCCAACAACAACACACCCACAGACACATTCTGGCAGGGGGGGAGGACAGGTGGAGCTCCTTCTTCCCTCTGCCTCTCTGGGTAACTGCATTTTCATTTATCCAGCCAAGTCCAGTGTGTTTGAAGGGCACACACACAGACACACACACAGACACACACACAGACACACACACACGGCGGTGGAAAGCTGCCAGGTTGCTGCTGCTGCTGCTGCTGTTGATGAGAGGAAGAGAATGGCGTCCTGAGCCAGCTCTGCTCCTCTCCCTCCACCAGCAGCAGCTCCGCTCTTCACCTCGGAGGACAAACAAAGGAATCCACACTTCAGCCTCAAATCAGGAGTTTAACGCCACATTTAAAAAGAAACAAAAGGTACGCTGGCCGAGGAGGTCAAACACAGTCAAAGAGAAAACGACTTTGTCTATTTAAAAAAAAAAAAAAAAAAAAAAGAAGCAACACAAACACACAAAACCTGCTGCGGACGTGAAAATAACGCGGTGACTAAAACAACGTTACGTTACGATGATCTTTAACAAACAGACATGAAGCTACTTAATAATAACACGTCAAAGTGCAGCAAGTAGAACGGATTTAGTGTTTTTGTTAAGATCTTACAACTCGGCGGGGTCATGAAATGTGTTTATTTTACATACATTTATGATTGACTGTCCGGACTCTCCCTTTACTTCCTTTCTCTCTAGTCAGTTTCTTGTTTCTCCCTCGGTGCTTTGTTTGGTTTTGCATGGCCGACCCGCGTCACTGAGCTGATTGGTAATTTCAAAGACCCCAGCAGGTAAAAGTCTCAAGCAGAAGCAGCAAATGAACCAATTTCTGCCTCTCCTCAGGCTGTCAGGGCATCAGAGGAACGGCACACGTGCAGGGATCCTTATTGTTCTGATATCAAATCCAGGTCTGAGCGACAAAACTTCATCAGTGAACTCTGAATGTGCGTTCGGACCTGGAACGACACAGTGATGGAAATGTGACGTTGCCGTTTGTAGAAACCGGGATTGCAAATTGGAAAAGTTTGGCACCCTTTATTTTTAGTCTGATAACACAACCGCCCCTCGCTCTGCCCCCTCCAGATTTAATTTTAGGGCACAACAGGTTTAGTTTAGTTTTTTTTTTTTTTAGGCAGCTGCTGCGCTGCTTGTGTAAAACGACAGTGCGGGCTAGCTGCCGTTAGCCGCGACTGTGTGAGATGGACTCAGGCAGAAATGACTTGATGATTCCAGTTTCTGTTGATCGGTTGGTCTTTATTTCTCCCTTCCAGCTGCAAATATATAGACAGACAGAAAACTTCCCACCACGACTTAGTCTGGAGGTAAAGATGGAGCCGCACTTTGACCCCTTGACCCCTGAATTTATTTACGATTTTATAAAAACAGAATTATTTTGTGTTTTTGCTTTCAAGCAGAAACTAAATTAACTGGAGATCGTTCATTTGACTATAGTACATAGAATAAATATGAATTTAGGTATGATGCAATTTAGCAACAACATGGAATAATGACCGGTCCTTTGAGAAACCAGTTTTTGCAAATGGCTCCTACGTTCGTATCGTATCGAATACGACCGAACCATCTGGGGGAGAAATACGCTATCTCGGCTTCCATCCTGAATGGAAGCGGCTGCATTCGAGGAGAATAAACTGTGAAAATGTTGAATGTGGTCGAATCCCACAAGGCGACCAATCCCAGAGGAGAAATTCCTCCTCCCCTTCAGGCGGGGTCGGTTTCATTTCCCCCTCACACTGTGGATGTTCAGTGAAAAGTCCTCGGATCAATTCAATTAAACACATTTCAGGAAGTGGAACCTTCGGGAACGCCGCGTCCTCTCTCTGTGACGGCGAATAGATCTCATTTAGATGGGGATGGATGGGGCTTCACGCGGAGCTGCCGCGGCACAGCGACATCACCATTTGTTTTCATTACACAACCAAAACAAGCTCAGCGGATAGAGACCGCGGACGGCCGCGATATAGATTTTGTGGAGTGCGTCGTTGTTAACGTGCTGAAAAAAAAAACAAGAACCCCAAAACAACCTGCTGTCAGCCTTTTCCACCACTTCTAGTCTGAATCAGCTGCTTCACGTGTGGATTCTGTCCGGAGGTTAAACTGAGACGTCAGCAGCAGAATCATTTTTACGGCCTCCTGCACAGCTTCCTCTCAGACTGATGGAGAGTTCGGTTTAACCGTTAATCTGATTTCTGACATCAAAACCGTCTCAGCAGATTCAGGGGATGAAATTAGCGACAAGCTTCTCTGCTCTCGGTAAATGTGCTGCGTGTCTGGACAGGCTATATATTCTTGGAGGGGGGGGTTTATCACCAGGCAGACAGACACTTAAATACATGTAAAACAAACAAACAAAAAAACACCACAAACCACAGGCTAAAAAAAAAAAAAAAAAAAAAAAAAAGTTTTCAAGCCTCCAAATACACGTACGGACAAAATTCGCCGACACGCCTCAGCGACACTTCAGCCAAAAGACTTTCAGAAGGACTTCACTAAAAACACAGACTGCAGCTGAACTGACTCACAACAATACCTGAAGACTGTTTTTACTTTGGGCCCAAATAAACAAAAACAAAACAGTATTCAGTCAAAGCCACGAAACCGCAAACCTCCTTAATCCAGAATCATCACAAACAAAACCTTCTCTCTTTGTGATCAGCTGGGAGATTTAAGGTGACGTCGAGGTTTAAAACTGAACCTTTTCTTGTGATGTTGATCCAGATGTTTGTTCGTGGGCTGGACTGTGTGACCTGGATGTGAAGCTTCGACTGACGGACGCCAACTAACCTGAGTGGAGGGGAGCGGAGATTTATTTTTTTTTTTTCTGCACAGATGAAGGACGAGTTTAACAGCAACAAGATAAAACTTCACTCTTTCAGCTTTTGTCATTTCCAGAATTCAATCAGGAAACACACACAAAAAAAGAAAAAACTTAATACAGCTCGACTGTTTCTGAAGTTTTCTTCTGCCCACGTGTCACAAGATGACGACATTTTGTCTAAAGGCAGCGAAGCGAACTGGAAGTTCGACTTAAACATCTGAAGGAAAAAAAAAAAAATCACATCCTACGAATCAGAGACCGTTCTTTAAATCTAAATAATAAAAACACATCTACATGACATAATTCTATGTAGAAATCTAAGATCATCTCCTTCAACCCAACACGTGTGATGGAGAAATGAGAAAGGATAACACACTGAAGACACACAACCAGACCAGAAGTCGGTTAGCAGATAAACAGACCGAAGGAAATACATGAAAGCTGCTTATATGAATGTAAGAGGACAAACGACGGCGTTAGAATAGATTCTCGTCATTATAATTAGAGCGAGAGTAAAACCAAAGAAAGGGGGAGACGTCCAGCTGAAGGACGTTTTAACAGTGTGACGAGACATTTACGCGTAAAACACTCCAAACATTTATTTGGCCTCTGAGGTCAAGCTTTGCTGTTTTATGGAGCCGCCGTGAGTGTTTAAACCATCGAGCGGTCCAGATTTATTCTCTGTTCTCTGAAAATGGAGCACACGTGAGTCTCTCAAGATCTCAGCTCAAATAAGAAGTAAAGCCCGAGGCTTAACTTATTTGCCGTGACATTATGCAGAACTGCTGCGATAGACGTGATTGATTGACTCGGGCTTATCCTTCCGAGCGCGTGGGCACTTATGAATCTCAAATATTGGTTGATTTCACGGATAACCCCTCCCCGCCCCCCCCCGCCGCTGCGGCTTCACGTCACGCTCGGCTTTATCTCGCTCTGAGGAATTGTGCTACTACTACAGGTCAAAAACCTCAGTTGATGAAATTTCATGAAAGAGCAACCAGGAGTTAGTCACAGTGCTATACTGGGACATGTGGGAAAGTTGATGTGCCCCCCCCCCCCTTAAGGTTAGCTCATAGTGTCTCAGTGTGAGAGAGAGACCCCCCAGATGTCTCATTAGCTATATCATTAGGGAGACAGCTGGAAGGGGGTGCAGACAGCTGACGCGGGGCTGCAAGGGCAGGATTAGCTGTGACTTTTTGCCCGGGGGGGGGGGGGCATGTGGATGTGGGATATATTCAGATCTCATGCCCGATGCTTCAGGGTCTCATGATATCCCACAGAGCCCTCACAGGTTTTAGTCAGAAACGAGCCGACCGGTGTCGAATCTGAGCTCCTCGATGTTCAGCTGGAGCTCCAAACACCAAACCAACAGAAACGTCGTCGAAGACGTCCGTCAGCGTTTCCCGTCATTTCTGCTGGTTCCCTCGCTCCGTCTCCCGACACGCAGAATCCAAACAAAGAAGCAGTTTCAGCAACTCAAAATACCGATCAGATCAAGAACCAACTAAATAAATATTCAGAGATGTCAAACACATTTTCTTTAATTGGGTGCAAAATCCTCCAAACGTGTGTTGCAGTTATACGTTAATGTCGAAGTATCCAAACGTGTGACTGCTGTGACTGAACGAAGGAGTTTCTAAAAAGTCGAAATTGTAAATCGCCGCTTAAAAAAACGCCAACGTGAAAGACAAACAAAGATGACGTGACCAGAAAGTGTCGCTTTAATCAAGTTAACGGTCGGTTTTTCTCGACAGAACGGATGAACGCACAACTCAACAAAATATATATCAGCTTCATCTCTTCAGACGTTCCGATGTGGGAAAGTTTTCCTAACTTTCACTTGTGTATATTTTCGGCTGCTCCCATGCTGTGCCTGTAAAATATGAAATCTAAAGTAACCAGTGAGTGTCGGATAAATGTAGAGGAGGGGAGAAAAAAAAAAGAGATGTCCCTTTGAAATGTGGTGGAGTAAAAATAAAGAAGTAGCCGAGAAGTTGCCTCAGAATAGCACTTAAATACAGCCAGATGTGTAATTGTACATTACTGCAAAAAAAATCAGAGAAAAGAAAAAGCCCCTTTTCATCCAGGATGGGGAATAAATGGGGTCACACATAAAAGTGTAAACTCTGTTTAGACGTGTCAGGATGGACAAATGAGGCGGTTAAAGGTAAAATGTCATCAATGAAGAAGAGAACATCTGCAGCTTAATACTTCACCCGTTAATGCGCTCTGCATTGACTCACAGATCACCGACGGCTAAATTATAGGTTCAGTCAACGGGAGGAAATTAATGACGTAGTAAGCCACAGTTAAGGTTTTTTTTTTTAGCTGTTGATTCACTCGGTGTAATCTGGTTTTCACATTACGACATGAAAAGTTGCACCGCTGCAGCTCCGGCTGGAAACCGCAGAGGGATGAAAGCCCGACTGTCTGTTTGTTATGTCGGCTAAAATGTCAATAGCTGAATCTGTGTGTTAAATCTGAGACTCTGTTTCCTACGTGGTGGCTTTTAAAGTGTAAACATGTCAAAATGTCTCCTGATTAATATCGCAAAGTGTTTGATGATGTAAGTTGGTTAAACATTTTATTCAAAGACCAGAGATGGAGAAGAGTAAAACAACGAAGCAGCCTAAAATGGAAAACGAGTTAAACAGTTGATGAATGGCTCTTCTGATAAGCAAAAAAAAAAAAAAAAAAAAAAGCAATCAAACCAAAAAACGCCTTCAAAAGAGGCAGAAAAATGAAGCAGAGTTGAATAAAAAGACAAGATTTTTCAGTTTTAGACCTCCAACTCGAGTGAACCGAGAAAAGTGGACAAATAGACGGTCGAACACATGAAACACAAACGCTCACCTGCATTTATTTCATTGATGACAAATATCAGGAGAAAAAAAAAACTACAAGCTCAGGAGCATTTTAGTATCGGAGTTAATTCACTTTAAGGGAAGAAACCTTGAAGAAAAACTCCAGTGATACTGAGTTTGTCATGTGGAAGAAGAAAAAGGTTCAGATTGGAAAAGACACGTCAAGTAAGATCGATGGAGTGAAAAAATAAAAAAGATAAAGTAAAACTTCGCTTCTACCAATCCGGATTGTTCCTGTTTGGGATTTTCCTGCCTGACGGAGGATGAGAAGGATGAGTCGATGGGCGGATCCCAAAGTGGAGGAGAAATAAAGAAGCGATGAACACGGGGGTGTGATAATCGTAAGAACAGCACTGAGGTGGTGGTGGTGGTGTTGGGGGGGGGGGGGGGGGCGATGGGCTTTACATTCTTTGGGTATTGCATTTTGCTGCACTTCTGCTCCCTCAACAATGTCGTGCCTCATTGGGGCCACAATCCTCAGCGACCGCAGGGGCGAGCGGGGGGCGACAGCTGCCGAGCCAGAAAAACAACGGACGCCACTTTTCCCTCCCCGAGAAAATTCCTGGAATGGCCGCGATTGTAATGTGCTGCTATAAGGTTACATAATGAGGGCGCTTCACGGACGTAATCTCTGCTTCCTCTTCCCTCGATCTTCACCTTCTCATCTCCCGCCCGCCAACGGCCTCACGTTCTCGTGGGGCTGGATCCATTTCCCCCCCTCCCCACCACTGCCGCTGACTTTTACATATTTCACATTATGACTTTGGACTCACACAGCTGTGCTTATACAGCTGTTGTTTGAATGCAGTTGTGATTTTTTTTTTTTTATGTACATTGTTGTGTGCCCCCCCCCGGTGGGCCATGAAACAGTAAATAGTCCTAATCCCTGACATGCTCCAGAGCTGGTTTCGTTGACCACAGACTCTTCGTCTTCTGCTCTGCACGAGATCAGGAACACGTTCAGGAATCTCTGAATCCGTTTCCTTTTAAAAACAAACAAACCAGCAACGAGTGCAGACAGAATAATCAGTAAACTAAAGGAGATAACTGTTCGTGCGGTTTAAGTGGCGGAGCTGGAAAAAAAAACAAACCCAAAAACACCTGGATGGGAACAGAAAACCTGCAGCACTCGCCAACTCCGGCGAAAACTCGAGGACAAATCGACGTAAATCATCTCTGATGCTTTGATCACAGACGACCGGTTTCAAAAACACAAATGGAGACTTTGTCACCGGCAGGAGACTCAAGTTTGGGATGAGACGACAAATCTGCGTCCACTTTTCCGTATGATGTCTTCTGCAGAGAGAAGCGACAGCCTGCAGGTCATTAGTGTGGCCCATGGATGTGTTGTGTGTGTTTGTTGTGGCTTTTTATTGATGTTCACGCTGGCTCCATCTCTACACTGAATTTGAATGATACCTGAAAATTCATGAATTATTCCACAAACAGCTTCTGAAGTCGGACATTTATGATTTTTTTTTTTGTCAGATTCAGACTGGACGGATCAGAGGAGTGTATCGTGTATTCCTGCCGGGATTCCGTCTTTTGTTGCTGCATCAACACGGACGCCTAAATGAAATCCACGACGTTCTGCAGAGTCTCTGGAATTACCACCTTTAGTTTAAAGACTCCTTCAAGAGATGGAATCATAACTGCTGTTTGAGTAAACTTAAAAAGAAGAAGAAGAAGAATAAAGGCCAGGCCATCCTACTTTAATATACTGTGCATAAAAACCACTTGACCAACGGCGCTGACAGCTGGAAACAACAGTCACGTAACAGCGGAGACAGACCGAGGACGTTTTCCACCGCACGCTGACGACAGTTTACGTCTCTGGTCTGTAAACAAGCAGCTCGGCTTCGATGGGCCGAGGTTTGTTTACAGTGAACTCGCCCTCCTCGACCGCCTCTGCTCTGTTTCTTCAAGTGTTTGGAGAGGGTGCTGCATGAAAAGGCCCTCCAACAGCTGCCCAGCTGTGCCCCCCCCCCCCCCCCCCCCTCCGTCAGCAGAAACGTGTCCAGCTCCGGTACGGCTGTGAGGAAAGGGTCACATCGGCTTCATAAAAATATACTTTGACATTCACTGTCTGCAGAAGTTCCTTTGGATGTGATGCAATGAGCAGCAGATCAAAAAACAAAACACCGCCCGTCTTCCTCTCTTCCATGCAGGGTGTCACTCTTTCTGCCTCACCTTGGAGATCCACCACCCCCATCCTACCCTCCTCCCCCCCACACAATCCTCTTTTCTCCCCAGGTAGGAGCAGCAGATGAAAGGGAGACTGAGCGAGCATGAAAAGCAGCGTCTTGGCAGTCAGGTTGACCTCCAGGCTTTTCTCCTCTCCTGCGTTCTTTTAATCCGAACCGTCCACCTCTCGCTCCTGAAGCCCGTCTGCTCCCAACAACAACAACAACAACAACAACCCCCAAAAAAGCCTCTTCTGGGCGGGATTGGGAACTTCAGATGAGGGCTATTAAGAGCCCATCATCCCATTATTCCTTTATCCCCCCCCAGGGAGGAGAACCTGAAAGAAAAAATTTCCAAAGTTGCTAAATTTTCCTTTTAAAGCTCAGTTTTGTTCGTCACAGAGAGAATATTAAGTGTCTTACTTCAGCTCTTGTCCTTTAGCTGATGAAGGCAGTAGATCAGGTTTTCAGGGGGAGTTGGGGAATGTTGGGGGGGGGTTGAATGAAACTTGCTGATCTCTCCTTCGGAGCGTGCAGCGTAAACATGAAGCAGGTGTGAATGTCATCAAAAGGTGAACGAGTTACGATACGATACGAGGAGGAGGAACGACGAGATCCGCATCAGGATCTTTGTGGTCCAGGTTCTTCAGTCTGAAGATGAGAAGATAATATTTAAATTCAATTTCATCTTGATATCAGAGCCGTTTCTTTAAAGAAAACCTGACTGGGCTGATGATTATTCTGCAGCTGAGGAGGTTTGAGTCTGTTTCATGTTTATTACTCTTTCCAACATTTGCTAATTAGCACAAAACAACCAACCAGAGAGTCAGTGAACCAAAACATGCACGTTCAGGGACCGTCGGAGGAAAACTTCAGAGAAAGACCTGGAACCTTTAACTCGACTCGACTTCCGCTGTGCCGCCCTTCACGAGGAAAAGCAAATATTTCAACAGAACTTCGCAGTGAGAAAGGAAATGAACTTTTCCCACCGTCCAGCTCAACCTTTTTTAATTTTCTTTTTCTTTTTTATCGTAAACAGAATCTGGACGTTCACTCTTCTTCTGGTGTTTGACTGTGAGACAAAGATGTTGCTGTTTTAGAGCTGCAGACGGTTTTTACAACAAACCAGGTGAAAAAAATACAAAACATTTTTTTTTTTTTTAAAGGGGAAAGAAGCCAACCAACTGGATGAACACAACATCCCATCCCCTGCAAAGCACCTGTCAGACCTGTTGGTTGCTAGGCAACAGCTCCCCTTGCCTCTCATCTTCCATGCTTAATTCTGATAGTTTTTTGGGGGGGGGGGGTTCGCCTCTTGCACACACACACACACACACCTTAAAACCCAAAACCCCTCGTTCTGCGTAACAAAGAGGTTTTTCATCGCCTCGGGGACGGGTATTGTTTTGACCTTGCTGGGATGGAGACCTGCGTTAGCTGCTGCTGCGGCGGCGGCGAGTCCAGGTTTAACGCTCAGGCTAATTAGGTTTGAGGCCAAAAAGGTTTTTTATTTTTTTCTCCCCTCCTCTGTCCTCTGCCTCGGCTCATAGAGACGAACAGCACGGCGCTAACAGCCGTGAAAAATCAGCCATGGAATTATTCAAAAAGCAATTCAGTCTAAACAGTGGGGAAGATATGGAGCGGCTCTGAAAAAGGAAAAAACCACCCAAAGTCTCTCCATCCCACCCCAGTGATTAAAAAAATGTTCGGAGCAACGAGCTTTAACCAACAAGGCGGCACACATTTCACAATTAACAAGCTCCCATTATGACACAGGAAGTACGTACGGAAGCTTTTCACCAAACCGAAGACGTATCGTATCGTATTTTAAGTCACGCTTCACCCTCCTGACGCCGTTTTCAGCAGACCTGAGAACTTTCCAGGGTTGCAGTTAAAGTGCTGTGATTAAAGTCCAGGTAGAAACAACAGGCCTGCAGGCAGGTAACCGTCAAAGAGGCTGACAGGAGTCAGCAGGCAGAGACTAACACACGTTTGACATTTAAAGCGTGTGTTAGTTCAGACTTGGACAATACACAAAGCTACTGCTGTGTAATCATCTTTTATTTGGTGTCTTTGCAGGTTTCAATTTTAAAATCTCAAACGGCAGAAACGATCACATTTCATCGTATGTTTGTTTGTTGTTACAGTAGCAGAAATCTTATTTATTTAAGATTCTGAAATTTATATTTACTCAATGAAGCTACATCTTATCTTGAATTAGGATTATTCATTACTGTATTTATCTGGAGCTTTTGAAAAAACTAAAATGTATACAAAGCTGTGACATATGAAACGTTTACATTAAAATACTGAACACAGATAGATAGATAACACCCCCCCCCCCCCCCCGCTGCAGCCCTGCGCTGAAAACAAACTGGATTTATTGTTGTTTATGTTATATAGTATAACACAACAGTCCCCAGATATTTGGAATCATCATCAAACACGTCTTGTCCTTCGTATCTCGTCCTCGTCGGTTTGGGTGTTCCTGATTTCGCAGCTGTCTGGTGATTTCCTTTCTGCTGCTGGCATTTGCACAGAATCACAGGATTCACTGTTTGTATAGTCGGTGACGAAAAACAACAAATCATGAAATGATTCCAATATATTTTCCTCCCAGTCATGAATTTCAAAGCGAAAACAAATTACCAAGAGGAGCGGGGTTTTTGTAGTGGAAACAAACTGTGCTACAACAGAGAGAGAAAAAAAAACAACACTTCTCAGCATTTGGTGTTCAGTCACACAGCGATAAACAAGACCAGGACACGCAAACTTTTATTTGTTCCTCCGTTTTTTTCTTGAAGTTTTTCAGGATCCAGATGTGGACCAAGACGGCGACCCGGCCGACGCGGTCAGATGAGAGGTGGAGCAGGTGGTGGATGTTTGTTGATGCGGGAGAGCAGACGTCACGGGGGAAAGTTCCAGATGTGATAATTACTCACAGTCAGAAAGAGACCGAAAATAAAAAAAAAAAGAAAAAGAAAAATGGGACGGGGAACGAGCCGAGGAAAAGGAAGGTGAGGAGGAGAAGAAAACTCCGGGTGCTCAGCGGGAGTCGAG
The DNA here is from genome assembly GCA_034769265.1 of Remorina albescens. NCBI lineage: Eukaryota > Metazoa > Chordata > Actinopteri > Carangiformes > Echeneidae > Remorina > Remorina albescens. The sequence continues at coordinate 2,135,658 of CM068488.1, forward strand.
AGAGTGAATTAAACTTGGCGGTGTGTGTGTGTCTGAATCCTCCAAATTCTCCTCATCTTTATTCTCATTGCTTCCTTTTTTTCTTCTTCCCGTCTTTCTGCTTTCATCTCCTTCGTCTTCCTTTTTTCTTCCTGAACTTTTCTCTCATCTCTCATCTTTCTTTTGTACTGTTCTGGTTCTGGAGAAGTTTTGCAGTTTGCAGATGATGTGTGTTTATACTTTGTTCATGATCTGACCTTCTCTTTGTGTTGTTGACGGTTCTGTGTGTTTGTCTTCAGTACCAACTAGCTAAACGTCGTTAGGCAGCTATAAAACTTTCAATAACACAATTAGGATGTTATATCTTCCTCCTCTTCATTTAGTCACAGATGTTTGACTCCTCGTCTCACCTTCTTTTCAGACTTCGTCCTCATCAGATCCTTTTTCTCGTCTTTTGTCCCTCTGACATCCTTTCTCCTCTCTCTTCCCGTCCTCCCTCTTCTCTTCCTCTCCCTTTCTCTTGTCATCTTCTTCTTCTCTGCTTATTTCTCCGCGCGCCGCTGCCTCCAGGAAGTGCCCGGTCAATGGGGACTATTGAGCGTGCCCGGCTCTGGCCCGGTTGGGCCTCCCTGGCCCCGTCAACAGTTGTCTTGGAGAGCGACACCAGCCGCCAGAGCTGGCCGTCCTCCTGCTGCGCTGCTTTGACCCGGCCTGGCCTCGAGCTGCCGGCTTCCAGCCCAAACAAGCCGGTCCAAAGCCAGAGGTGGTGCTGCTGCTGCTGGTGCTGGTGCTGGTGTGTGTGTGTGTGTGTGTGTGTGTGTGTGTGGGCTGGTGATTTGTTGGCCAAACTCAGTGTCACAGCACAATAAACCTTCTGGCCGCCATGGACTGAGCATCAGCGAGAGGAAGCAGCAAGATTTCTGTGATTTCTGACACGATGCTGAAACTGAAAAACAAATCCAGTTCAGATTCGGGTTTGCCAGATTATTTACCAGATATTTACCAGCATTATTTACACAAAGAACAGAATGCTGAGCTTCCGGCACAGACTCTGAAACCGTCCAAGGAGAATAAAAAAGTAATTAAAAAAATCCCACTGTTCCTCGCCAACCCAGAATTTCTGCTGATTCCAAACATCGTTATGAAACCGCAGCGTCAAGTGTTGGATTTTGGATCATTCTGGTGTTAACTAAGATGAGACATTTCTGTGGCTCTCTCTGACTTAATGAAACTTTGTGGACTCTTTTTATTTTCTCCGCTACCCGACGTTGATTCTTGGAGAAGGTCATGTGACGACCTGACATCAACGCAACCTGAACTCAAAGGACGAACGTCTCCTCTGGAAATTTTAGAGTTGGCTGCTCCGCCGTCGCCATCTTGGAAGTGCCTGACTCCACCTCTAACTAAAGACGTGGAGTCTACACACTTCAGTATGCAGAGCTTTAGGCCTTCATTAAATATAAACAGGTGAGTTACGCGCTTCGATCCGAGTCCCTTCGGTTCATCAAACGCCTCCCTGACCTCGCTGCGCCGCCATGACAATCTCGGTGTGTCATTGTATGTACACACTCCAGCCCTCAGTGACCACGAGCAGGATCAACAGATGGATGGAGCCACTGTATAATTATACTGTAACGAGTTGCAGCCTGTTTTCGAGAGGGGAAAAAAAAAAAAAGAACAGAAACACGAGATTTCAGCGATTTTATTTAGCTCCGCTTTTAAAATGGTCGGTGAAAACAAAGCGTGTCTGTGTGAGTGGCAGTTACAACATATAGAAACTATGCTGTGAGCCTCAGTTGTGGCTCCTCTTTGGTGTGATGTAGGAAAACACGATGCAACAGTCCGGCTGCATGTGATGCTATTATTATGTGATGCACATACAAGCGTGTAATTATACAATAAACCGCAGGCTGCGGTCTCTTTCAGCAAGAAGCTGCTGTCGAAGAAAAAAGGGCAAAGTAGGAATCTTTACTTTGGGGGGGGGGGGGGGGGCTGCAGCACCAAGCCAGTCCAAACTTCCTGATTGTTGCTCCCTGATATGAATTTATCGAGAGGTCAGAAAGCAGGTCAGCCTCTGCTGCCGTCAGACTAAATATATAAATGAATGTGAGCTTATAATAACTATGTGTACATGTCCTGCATAATTATTATAAACCAGCTTTTCTTTGCTGTTCTTTCTTCTAACTTTGTAGGAAAACACAGTAAATTTATAACTGCGTGTAACTCACTGTACAGTCTTTACACCACATGCAGGTCAGACACCGAAGCTCGTTTTTTGTTTCAGGCAAAGTTAAACATTTCAGTGTCTTTTGTTCTGGTACCAAGTCGGGAAAACAGAGACACGTCCCGAAGTACAGACCACAAAGACACATCTGATCATATTTACATCACAGACGGGACTCGATGTAAACCACAGAAAGGAAAATGAAACACGGTCCGGTCCTCTTTGCAGGTTTCCTTACGGACAACGACGATCTGAGCCAGACTGACGGAAGCAAAGCAATCAGTGTAAAGCACCCGGCTGTGAACAAACATCAGAACGCCGCATCGGAGGGGGATGAAACATTTGGAGGGAATTCTAAAACTTCAATTATTACGGCTCTTTGAACGCATCACCTGGAGACACCTGCGGCCTCTGAAGTACTCTGTGTTCATCTCACCTTTTAACGCTGCTCTTTATTTTTACATTCTTTTATTATTACGTGCTTTTACTCCTGTTAAACTATTCTGTGTGATGCACTAAGAAAACTTTGTGTGTTCATACGTGCATCATGCCCCAATGAAAAACATTTTCAGTCCTCCCTCATACAACATGTACGATAACCAATAGGAACATGTTAGAAAACACTGCTGAGGCTCCACGTCATGTTTAATACTCTAAGAGCACTCCAGCCAAACAACGATCCACGATATCGTTTTAATTGAGCGCCGGCGGTGCTCTCCAACACTCCACCTCCATATTGATCACAGGGAGAACAATGGAGACCTGAAGGGCCTTTGTAGTCCGGCCCCCGATGACGGAGGGCCTCGCGCTGGTCCCAGACAGTCACAAAGGCAGAATTGGAGCACAGAGCCGCCGGACTCACCTGCCACCGCTCGCCGAGCAGCGTTTAATCTCCTCCACGGCTCATCCATCACACGCCTACGGTGCAGGAGACAGCAGATATGTTTACATGCGAGCGGCGTTCGCTCCTTCACCTGGTTGCTCCAGCGTTATCAGTCGTTTGTGTCTGGGACGAGTTAGAAAATAAAACATTAAACTGCTTTCGAACCAAAACATCTAAATGCTGAGAAACATTCAGGTTTGATTTACGTGCTGAGAAGCAGCCACAGTTTGGATCGATGCATATAAACGTCAGAAGGCTGAATAACCTCGGTAAGCTCATAATTTAATTTTGGTCGCAGGGAGATTTGAATATCAATAAAACAACACGGTGGGCGAGCGGCGCCTACGATGGCCGCTCATTTATTTCCCCTGTAGGCCGCGAGAGGAAACCGAGCGGGCGAGCAGACGAGCCCTTTCACATATTTCATGGAGCCGCAGACTGGAATACAGGATTCACTTCTTTTGACACGAGGGAAACTCAATCACACGGCATCGGGGGTTCACGTGAAGGTCTGGCAGCTTAACGGGGATCACACGTTAAGTGTCGCCGATATCTGGGTGGCTCTGAATGTGGACTTTCCCGGCCGTACAGTCTAACGCTGCTTATGGGTGGATTTTTCTGGCTACTTAGCTGTTTATTATGTATTCAGGCGGCGGCTCCAGTGGATGAATCGGTTTTAGATCATGGCGACGTGTTTTTCAGGCTTCGGCGAGTTATCACCTTTTTGCGTCCCCTGGAAGCACTTCGTCGTCTGCACCGCCGGCAGCGCGTTTATGTATTTGTGTTTGTGTTTTTGGCATTCGCAGCACATTTTTCTGTCTGGATGTGTTGTGACTATTTGCAGCACATTTTATCAAACGAATGCAGATGTTTTCTGAATTCTGCTCCTGTTTGGTCTGTTTTTTTTTTTTTTTTATTTAAGAGGGTTGCACTGTGTCGAGCTCTCCGGGCCACAGCGGAGGGAATGAAATGTGTCAGATGCCTGCAGAATCCAACATGACTTAGGTGTAAGAGGTTGAGTATGTCACATTAAACCCCCACCAGGACACCGTGACTATCACAGACACCGAGGTGAGCTCCAGTTCAAGCTCCCTGCTTTCATTAGCAAACAAAAGATCATTTGCAGCAACACTCAGACAGATCGACTGCCTACAAAACCAAAAAAAACAAAAAACAAGCAACCACATCAGCAAGCTAAGCAGACTGCTGCTGCAAATTCAAACCTGTCGGCTGAAAAAGTGGCACGTGTGTTCAAAGTTGTAGATCTGTGAAGTGTTAAGCTGTAAAAGAAACAGTCGGTGACAGCGAGTCAGTCAGAGCGTTAACAGCTCTGTTCGTTAACTTTCCTCATCTCACCTGGAAAATAACACAGAGGAAGGTGCTGCTACGTCTTTCTGTTCTCTCTCTCTCTTATCAGATCTCTGTTGGGGGCGTGGCTTATCCCCGGTTCACCGTCAGCTCGTCTCCTGGTCGTTGTTTCAGTCAGCGTGTGAGATGAAATCTGGAAATCTAGAAAGATTGGTAGTAAAAAAAAAAGGGAAGATTATATTGAAGTCTATGGGAAAATGTCCCTCCTCCTCCTCCTCCCTGATTTATCAGCTCAGTAAACGTTTTCCTCTCTAGTTTCAAGTCTTCAACACAACATGATGCTCCCATTTACAGGAAAACAGACCATAAAGCAGGGGGTGGATTGGGGGCGTGGCTTCCGTGTGATCGACAGACTCTACCACCCAATCAGGGTGTTTGATGGGTCACTATAATGAGCTCTGAAGCAGGTGAATCTGAATTAGATCGTATCTTTGTCACGTGGTCCGGCTGTGACGCACGTTCGCTCGATGTCAAAAACGTCTCCAACACGGCGATCCTCCGAAGCCACAGACTTCCTGTCCACGGCGCTCCACCTGGTCCTGCAGAGGCCTCCTGAGGTCTCACAGTTCTGCTTTAAATTCCACATCAGCAGCTCTATTAGCTCAGCGTCATCAGTCATGTTCGAAAAGAGTCAGAGTGTGTTTGTGTGTGTGTGTGTGTGTGTGTGTGTGTGTTGCTCTGCATCATCAAAACACTCACAAGGTCAAGCAGAAATGTGAAGTGTGAGGAAAAGAGATGTATCGGTGTCTTATGTTCTTGAGTTTGTCAGTGATGCTCCTTTCTGGGTCGGACGTCTGCTGATCTGTTCTGTCAGCGGAGCGGCCTGCAGCGAGGTCATAAAAATAAAGAGAGAGAGAGAGAGACAGAGACAGAGCTGTCTCTCGTTGTTGTTTACCTCGAGACGTGAGATGGAAAGCAGTTTTCACATGTGGGACCATTTTGACTTAATGACTCCTAATTTTATGGCAAATAAACCAAACAAAGATGCCTTTGAGTGCAGCGCTGCAACGAGACAGCATCACATTCTGTTCCAGTTAAGGTGCAGCTTAAATGTTCCTTTCTCATCTGCCCATCGACCTGCGAGTGCACTCGCTTCTGTTGTGCGATTTTCTTTGTCAGATGTTGGAGCCACTTTGATGTCTGCTGCTCCGAGTTTGACCGCTGTCAGGTTATCATCTTTGGTTTTTCAGAGTTCAGTCTCGGTCCGGTTTATTTCTGTCTCAAACTGGAGCTAAAGAAATCCATATCGACAACAATTCTCCTTTTTACTCGATAAACAGCTGGAATTTTTTGCAGACGTAGCTCGGAGGTTGTTGGTTTCCAGCAGCGAGGCGGATTTTGGGATTTTGGAAACGTGAAGTCTTTATTTTTGTGTGTTGTTGTGTTTGTGGATATAACGTGTTGATTACGGAGCGTTTGAGGTGTTCCTTGCTAATTTACGTGAATTATCTCCGTGCTCCAGCTCCATATTTAGCCTTGGTAGGTAAAATAATAATAATAAAAAAACCCACTTTGCTTATGTAAAGGGCAGAGACGTAAATATTTAACCAACTTACATGAATATATCAACATTTTGAAGCGTAATTAGACAGCAGGGCGTATTTATGTGAGATTTTTCTCAATATTTTCTTTGTGCTCTAATTTCCCGAGGAGCTTCAGCTGCTGCACGGATAATAATCATGATAATAGCCTTTATCTACAGAGAACAATGTATTTGTGTCGATATTAATCTGTTCATATGAGCCCATATCAGATGGTGAGTCCCCCCACGGCCTGTGTTTCATTTGTGGTGGTAAAAACTGCATATTTTAGCACACTTCATTATATATGATTATCCTGCAGTCAGATGAATCCACGCTGTGATTAAACCAAGAAATGTTACGTAATGAGAGACACTGTGTGGTTCACGCTGCAAACATGGAGGCACCATTTGTGTGATCTTTCCCTCAGTAAATTTCAAAGAACGAGCGCCACGTCGTGCCTCCTCTCCCCCGAATCATCCTGTAAAACGCCATCGAACGCTCCGACGCCACGACCCACACCGACATTCTTCCCTCATGATCGCACATCAGGGGCAAACGTGTCAAAACAGCTCAGAGACGACTCTCAACAGCCAGGGCCTTCCCGTCACCCTCTAATCCAGCAATTAGAGAAAAGGCCAGAGAGACGGAACAGATGTTCCATAAATGGGAATGGCAGAGGGAGTCCTGGCCTTCGATGGTATTCCTAATCTCTCCGAGGAGAGGAAGAGAGCGGCCAGCTCGGACTGAGGTCAAACAGAGCTGCTAATAATTCAACCTCAGCCGCCAGAAGAGAGGCCTCTGCTCCTTCAGGAGTCGCAGTAATTCAAATAAAGATTTAGAGCTCAAACAGCATCCAAAGCGATCACTCAGTGAAACCCACAAACCGACAGACATGCCAACCTGGACAGGAGGAAGGCCGCAGAGCGGCCACAAACCGACGCCACCGCCATCTTCTTCCAGGACGGAGCCTATAAATGTGAGATTTTCACATCCTTTCCGTCTCTGTGGTGGGAGTTCTGTTTTTTTCTTTGTTTATTTGGGATTGTTGCTGTTTGGAACAGCTACAAACACTTTTACCTTCAGGTGACGTCCGACAACACTTTGTATGAGCTGGTTTCCCAAAAGGACGGCACCTTTAATGTCTGAGAAACTGGGACGGTTTCCTCCTTCGTCTTTCTTTTGAGGTGGAGCAGTTAACACTCGTCAATCCTGTCGCACATAAACAGCTCACATTTAGAGGGAAACAATCAAACAAACAAACAACGTTTTTCTTTGAAACCACAGAAATATGAATTTGTGCATCAAAAGATGTGACAGTTTGTGTCTCAGAAAAGAAAATTCACCCCAAAACCCAGAAAAAGTTAGAGACGAGCTTTTGTTGAGTGAAATCAGTTTGATTTCTGTTCATCTGCAGTTTTCTAGTTATTTATTTCGTACTTTCATACTTAAACGTTTTGGTCAAAAATGACTTAAACACAGTACCAATAACAAAACACAGGCCACTCACAATTTTAACAATAACAACATTAAAGTTGGTCGTTCTATTTGTGGATTATTTGTACTGTTGTACGATAATATATCAGAGCGTTGATGGCTGAAGATGAAGAATAAATATTTCGGCATAAAGTAATAAAACAGTAATGACCAATAAACGTCAAACCGTTTTGTTGGCTCCAGGTTTCACGTCTGTAGATTACAGTTTGGTGTGAAAGTGCGTTTTACAGTCAGGGTGAGGTCCAAACTTCACGTTTTGAAGTCGTGTCCAACAGTTTGACGGCGCGCTGCAGAGTTTTATGTGATGCTTTGGTGTCCAGAAACACAAACACTGAGGCAGTAAATCGTAGTGAAGACAGAAAAAGAGGAGGACCTGCTATTTATATTCCTTTTATTCTGTAAAACACAGTCAAGTACCTGCTGAAAGCTCTTCCCTGTAGGCGCTAACATTTAAGTCTAAAGTTTAAAATACCTACAACTTTCCCCATTTTATTATCCCCAACACTTTGCCCACCCGCAGTTTTACTAAACACAAGAAATACACAGAACATTCTTACTTTTATGACATATTTTCCCTCGTTTCTGAATCTCCCAGTTACAAAACCTAAATCTGGGTCCACAGTTGTCTGCAGATCATACATGTGATGAATGTGGAGCTCCTGCAGCATCAGCTCACATAAACACTTAAACCTCCTAAAACATCCTTCTGATTCCACCCAAACACGTCCGCTTGGCTTTGCACTCTTTGGACGCCAGCTCTCGAAAGGTTGGATATAAATGAGCACTGTGCTGCAAAAACTTTATCCCGGCTTATTTATTTTCTGGTCTCCAGAGAGCTGAACTGAACTCCTGTCTCTTTGGTGTCGCTGCTCTGCACCTGTCAATCAAACAACATGGGCGGGACTGTGAAGTTTCTTCTCCTTATAAGGATTTCCTGCTGATGTGGTTCCTTATCTTTTTCGGAGAGCCAGTATGTCAGTAAACTCCAGTATATTCCAGATGTACTCGCATCGGATTGGAAATTATCACACAGATTTGACTTAATTTATTTTTTTATTTCAGATCTATAAAAAAAAATTTGTGAATTTAAATCCAATTGTTGCTGCTCTGACCCGACATTTGAGGAGACGCCTGCCGTCAGAGAGGCATCCACAACCTAAGCAGCAAACAAACCTATGTTGGTCCCAAAACTATCATCAGGTCTATTCCTGCCGCTTGGTGGGACTGCAGTTCTCCGAGGAGCGCTGAAACCCGGATTGTTTTACACACACCTGTTCCTGAACGTCACTCAGCTACACGCCTGTCTCAGAGGGAGCGCAGTTAATCGCTGATTTGGCACACTTACAGTGACAACATACCAAGGTCCAGTTTCAGGAACTTAGTATACACACACACACACACACACGCAGATAGAAGTGTGGTATCGGACCTCTGGCTCGCACACATGCAAACTCTCACGCACACTTTTTTGCACAATGGCTGTGAAACTGAAGACGCTGGAACGTCACAATGAGGCCAACAGTCCGGCTCGCTCAGCAGCCATCTTTGATTCTCCTCCGACTGTTGACTCACCTAAATAACTTCAAACTGTACAAAAAAAACCCAAAACAACAACAACAACAACAACAACAACAACAAAACACAAGGTTGTGTTTTCAATGTCAGGCTGAAACCTGCAATTATTTTCATCTCTCTGAGAAAAGAAACGGCCGACAGTTTGTGTATGCTGGAAGGCTCGAAGCTTTGTGGCTTTGACTGAATAGGAAACAATTAAAGTGCTTCTTGGCAGCACATGAAGCCAGACAGCGATAAAAATGGCCGAGCCTTTCAGCACAAGAAAGAGAGAGAGAGAGAGAGAAAGAGAGAGGCCTCTCAGCTCGGCCCGTCTTCCAGAAAACGTCTCTTTGTCTTCTCTCCCCTTCCGTTGGGGAAGAAGACTCACAAAGCAGCTGCAAAACATGGCGTCCTTATCATGTAAGAGACAGTCAATAAGCTTCAGGAGGTTCAATTTTGCTTTGGTGCTTTTGGAGATCAGAAGTTTGCCGTCCAGGTAGCCTGCGCAACATCTGACGGATTAGAGACTCTGCTTCATGTGTCAGTCTGTATACAGTCGGGGTGAGAGGAGTGTCTGGAAAGAAGAAAAGTTATCTTCTGCCTTTATCTAGAGAGCCGAGGGGAAGTCAGAGACAGAACGGGGGGAAGACGTGCAGAGAAGGGCCGCAGGTCAGATCTGGACCTGGTCCGGTTTGGAAAAGGCCTTCTGGGTTTGTGCTCTGCGGGGCGGGCACCACGTCAGACTGCTTTGATAAACATTAACAAAATTAACAGGAGAGGAAATAACCTGAGAGCTTACAACAGGATCAAACTTTGGTTTGAGGAAGTCGTAACTTATCGATGGTAAATATTCGTAAATATGACGTCCTGACGGGCCACTCGCTCTTAGAAACCTAAACATCCGTCTAAACACATGAAGCCAAACATATGACCCAGTGTTTAGGAAGGTTCAGACAGAATCAACAGAAAGATGTAATAAAGCTTTAACGGAGCTAATCTTTTCGTAGAGATGCTGTTCCCAGGAAAACTCCTCAAAGTGTTGATTGATGGTGGACTAATAATGTTTTGAGGGTTTCAGTCTGAATGGAGCAGATTTGTTGACTGAACGAGAGAAGCCATCTTTGAATTTGTTTAACGGAGCTGATGGAAATTGATTTTTGTTTGTTTAATCAACGTCCCAGCGCTGCGGTGGTGAGCTCCGATCTTTCTGGGTTCTGTCAGATTCCTCCCGCAGTCCGACTTTGTGCAGGTGAGTTAAACTGCCCATCAGGTCCACAGTCGATTTAAAGGCCTAAACTTTAACATCACTTCTTAACAACTGCAGTGTGGCCACGCCCCCTCTCCCCTCCTCCAGCGCCGCCTTCTCCAAACGTCTGGACGGGAGGTGGTTAAAAGGTCGTGCAGCCGAAGAATGAGAGCCGAGGGGATGGTTAGTAAAGAGGGGAGGGGGGAGAAAAAGGGGCAATGGGAAGGAGAAAGGAGCAGGAGGAGGAGGAGGAAGGGGGAGAAGGGAGGAATGGAAGGCGTCCACCAACGTAAACACCTCTGAAACAGAAACATCCATTTAGCAGCGAAAACAAGCCCCCCTCACAAGACCTCCGTGAATGGGCCACTTCAGGGGCCGAGGAAGTTCCAACGAGGGGCAGGATGTTCCCCTCAGGACGCACTTGAGACGGGACGAGGGCCAAAAGTCTGAATACATAGACCCCTCTCTCTCCCTCTGTCACTGTCCAGCTTTGCCCTCCCACCCGGGCCGAGCGGCTTCAGTACTAACCCCCCCCCCCCCTCCTGGCTCCACTCGAACCTCCCCTGCTTCGCCCGCTCCTTCTCCTCCTCCTTCTACCCGCCGTTTACTGAGCTGCAGCCAGCGAGGCGGCGAGGGAGGGCGTGGAACTGGATTCAGCAGACAAAGACTTTCCGTGATTAAAGAGCCGTTAAGATGCTATGAGAGGCTAATTTGTTCACTGTGTGACAGAATCAACAGGAACTGGAGGGGGGGGGGTCGGATCAGGGAGGGGGTCTCTGCTGCTGCAGCTAAAAAGAGAATAACTAGTTAAAGAGGATTTGTTGATGTAATAACATTTTTGTTATATTTCAGATATAATTGATATGTTGTCTTTCTACTGAAGCTATAAAAACCCAAATCAGATGAAGACGTCTAAATGTACAAGATGGTTGTTCTGTATTCACAAACAATTATAAACCCATTCAAAAGCATCCAACGGGCCCCAAAAGAAATCCGTCTGAGAAGAAAATTACCTCCTGGAAGAATATTCTGACATTTTATTTTTAGTCACCGTCTGGTCGAGAGTTGGATAAAAAAGGTGCTTTTCATTTAACCCGCTGACCTTTTACAGGAAGAACAAAATGGATGGAAATAGTCTTCAGTCAAAAAAAAAAAAAAAAAAGAAAAGAACAGGAAAAGATTTGAACTGCTGTCGTATGTGTGCCGAAGAAGGCAGGATGTTATCAGTGAACTTATCGTCCTTTTGTTTTCAGAGTTCGCTCAAACGACCGGATGGGAAACTGAATTACGACCTTCTCATCAGCTAAAAGGAGCTTAAAATGAGTTAGCATCCAAAGTTATTTACTTCCCCCGTCTGAAAACATCAAACTTTATTCTTTTAATTTTGTTTAGCTCACATTTTCCGAGTCGATACCGACTCGGTGTCCCATTTCGGCGTCTCGTAACCACGGCAGCTGTTAAAGCTAATGTTAGCCAGGTTCCTCCATATTAACAGGTATTAAGTTTGTTTTTCATTCGACGGTGAACAGATGAAGCTCCGCTAACGTGCCGCTGAGGCTAAAACTCCTGTGTAAACAGCGTGTGCGTCGTTGGAGTGTCTGTTTGTATTGAGCTGAACTAACGGTTAGTTTAGTTTATGTGGCGGGAAAACGAGCCCTGACAATGAAAGCGCTCAGACAAAACAACCCGACTGCCTGCGACTCCGCGGCAGTTCAGTTTCATTTCATTCCCATCGACTTCTAAACTTCTGATTTGTTCACAAAGGATGTTTCTTTTGTTTGGGATCCGTCTGTTTTACCGATAGATGCTCTCAGTGACAGCAGACGCCATTATAACATGTTTATTGAAAACCTTTTTTGTGACAGCATAGTTTGTCAGGCACAGGGAGAGAGACAATAGAGAGAGAGTTGTGTAATAGTTTTTTCCCAGCGGGAGATGTTTGCCCATCGAGTGTTGTTGTGGTGGAATGTTACAGAGAATTCATCGTGATCAAAACAGGTACATCGCAACCAACAAGCAATGAATCACCAAAAAATAAAATGAATTAAAAATCACATAATGCCAAATGGTTAGTTCCGCCTTTCTATGTTAGAGACATGAATACAGAGGGAGCAAAATAAATTATGTGGGACTGAAACAAACAAACAAACAAAAAAAAAACATAAATAAAGAAATCAAAGGACAAACGTGATTTTGTCTCACTATCGCTGTGAAATAAAAACCTGATGTGGAATGATGCAAAATGAAATGTGGCGAAACGGACAGAACATAAGATAAACTGTGTATGTAAATCCTTTCCTCTCTAAGATTCTTACAAAATAGCTCACACAGCTACAGAAAACTCTACTCGTGTGTACACCAGCAATGTTAAAAAAAAAAAAGCACAACTCAGACTATAAATTAAACCTGGACTAACTCACCGTCGGGTCAGAAATGAAAACGGGATACTAACCGTTCCAACCTGGAAATTAGACTATAAAATAACAAACAAAAGCAGGAAAGAAATGTATTTATTTTTTTATATAACTGTGGAGGTAAAGGTGTGTGAAGCCCCCCAAGTTTCATCGTCAATCCTGATTTTCTTTGTGTTTTTACAGAAAAGAGAATAAATAAGTCAGGCAGAGATCGAAGGCCCGAGTTTGACTGTACATACAGTAAAAATCCCTCCCTGCTGTGGCCGCGCTGTTAATTCACACTACAGCAAAGCAAAATGGGTCCGTTGTTTTTAACTAAAACAATAATCATTGGATTTAAGTTTAAATGGCCTTTTTTTTTTTCATTGGTCCCAATTATGTTACTGCAAAATAAAACCTTAGATTATTTATTTCTTATCTTAAGTTAGCAGCTTCTTCATTCTGAGGAACAATCACATATATCAACATTTTCTGTATCCTGTTATTTTTTTTCTGTTAGCATTAGCAATCTAGGCTAATTAGCATCCAAAAAACCTTTAAATGTCGTAAATAACTTTGTTTTAAAGTTAGCCAAGTGTTGAGAAAGGGGACAAAGCTGTGTCACGTCTTTGCTGTTATTTCTGGACATTTCGACACATTGGCAACATTAGAAATTGGCCAAATTAGATTTTAACGGATGTCTTTGTGGATTATTTAGATTCCGAAGAAGGCTTTAAAATGTTGTGATCCTCAGGACCAAAGTGGGTTGAACTAAAATACAGAGTGCATGAACTTCCGCTTCTTAAGTTCACAAATATAAATAATTTCGCAAAGCACAGCGGCTCTTCAGTTCAGCTGTCAAATGCATCAAAAAAAAAAGTTAAAAACAACACATCCATTTTAAAAAAGTGACCACAACGGAGAAGAACAAACAGGGAGGGCGTCTGAATGAAATAAAAATAAAATATAGGGGGTGGGGGGGCGTAAAATGATTACTCTACATCCTCGTCATCATCTTGTGGCTCTTTAATGAAAAACAACACTGAAAAGCAGACAGCTACGAATAAAAATACTCTCACCATAGGGAAAGCATTTACCCAGCATGGAAGAATAAATAAAATAAAACACCATCTGTTTCATTAGAACCACCCACTTTTTACAGAAGTGCCTTTTTGTCGTAATTACTCAATAATAAAAAAAAAAAGATTGGCCTTTCTAATTGTTTTACATTCAGAACGTGATCAAAATGAATCTTCTTTTTGTTTGCTAAATTATTCCAGGCACTTTGTAGAGTTGGGCCAAAACTGTAGTGAAGACAAATAACAATAAGTTTGTGTGACCTTTCACCTTACAAAGGCCTTGTCTCTGTGTAGAAACTGACGGAAAGTACGTCATTTGGTGCTTCAAAAAAAACAAAAAAAAAAACAACAACAACAAAACAAAAACCTCCCAGTGTAGCAACAGAATTAAATATATATATTCACTCTTAAGTACTCTAAATACGGGGAGGTCTCGTTGGGTATTTATGATTCATTTCTGGACATAAACTCAGTTTGTACACCGGAACAAGGCCATTGGACAGTGAAGAGTCGCCACGTTTCCTTTTAGCAGCGAGCGAATCGCGTTTCTGAACCTTTCGACGCTTTTCCCTTTTCGTGACTTCGCTTAAGAAAACCGACTGTAAACATTTCAACCCTCGTGTGTGTGTGTGTGTGTGTGTGTGTGTGTGTGTTGTTTTATTTGGGGTCAGCTGGAGATGAAAAAAAAAAAGAGTGGGTTGGACTACTGATTTGGCAATCCCATGATCCTCCTCTGCACGCGTAACCTCCGCCCGCCTACATTCGACAGTGCACCGACTTGATTCAGAGATCTTGGAGAACTCGGTGAAACACACATTTAAGACTAAATTTGGCACTTTTCTCAAAGAAGCGTCCACCACAGACAAACTGATATACATTTCTATATATATAGTCGATATATTTTCTCTTTTTGCCGTGCACCTTACAGATCACACAGCGTGCCTTCATTTCAGTATTAATACTAGAGAGCAGCGATAACATCTCAAGCGTGTGGGCAGGTTTATTTTTTTATTTTTAGCAACATTCAAGCACTAAAGGACCTAACGCTTCACGCCTCTGCCTTTGAGCGGATGCTTTTACCCCTCAGTGTGACTGTCACCGCACGCAACTTGTTCGAATTTGACCCTGTGACCTTTGTGTTACGATAAAAAGAGTCTGAAGCCTTCAGCAGCGCCGCTCATGTATCTGCTCACAGATACAGGCTGAGTCCTGTTTGTCGTTTAAGTCATAGATGGGAAATGTCAGAGCTTTTATTTATTTTTTTACTTCTACTACTTCTGCACTCTAAATGGACTCAAAGTCCCAAAATGCAGTGCAGCTAAAAAAGTCACACAGCTCTCTCGGTTTTATAAAAAAATTAATTTTATGTAATTAAATCTACTGCTGCTGCTGATTTTTATTACGTTTTTGAATTTCTCGAGTTCAAGAATGTTCCCTGGCAGCTAGTGCATTCTGGGAAATGTAGTTCATCATTGAACTGTTCCCTCATTCACTGACTGACTAATAGTCAATAGATTTTACTTGATCTGACAAATCTGGTTTTTCTTCTTCTAGATTTGAATAAATTCTAATTTCCATATTGCATTGTGGGATTTGGTGTTTTTTGTTTGTTTGTTTGTTTTTTTTTTTTAAGCAAAAAGGGGACACAATTATTAATTTCTTTCTTTTGAGAGTGAAAAGGGAAATATTGAGATTTTAAAAACAGGCTGTGCAGGTTCTCTGAAGGCTTCTATTGATTCACAGCTAGATGTTGTTAATGTTCAACATGTCTTTAAGTACTTCGGTCGCACTAAAAGGCCTCTCTGGTACTCATCCTCCAAGCGCTGCCCTTTCTTGCCCAGCAAGAGTTAATCGTTGCTTTGATATTGCAAACGTCAACTTTTCAAACCAGAAATTCGAGCTCGGCGGAAACGTCCGGCTCCAACACTCGCTCTCAAAAATCATCATGTCATACATTCTTAATTTTTTAGTGTAAACACAAAAAAAAAAAAAAAAAAAAAAAGGATCAAAAATTAGAGGAGTCTGCCAGTTGTGAAAATAACGTCGCAGTTTTGTTGTAAAATAAGTTACAAAAAAATTGAAATAAAAATCTTTGCGTACAGTACTAAAATCCTAAACTAGACCTTTCGAACTTAAGAACCACATGTTAAGTCTATAAATATCTTTACAAATATACACGTTAATTATTCAAATAAACTTTTTCTGTATCCCTTTAAATGATTAAATGTTTTACACGTTCGTGACAGTGTCTTCTAGATTGCTTTGCTTCCATCCTAAAACAATATTTAAAAAAAAAAAGGAAGTGATTTTTTGTTTTTTAAGTAGATGGCTGTGTACAGCAATATGATACATATTTGCATTTCTATATTTACAATAAATCATTTTCTAGATACATTAAAAAAACCCTCCGAACCTTAACGGACCCTGAAACTTCGCCTCCCTTGATTATCACAAAACAGTTATTTGTTTGTTTGTTTTTTGATCGGGATGCTAAGATGTGACGGTGTATAAATTCATGAGAACATCGAGTCGGATCACGTAATCCGGTTCTGCTGATGAACATCTGTGAAACACTGCGAACCTTCAGAAGAACGAGTCCCGCCGTTTGGCTGGTATCTTGTCGACAGATGTTTCTTTTGGATCGCAAAACTTTCGCTGCGAGATCGTGAACTCCACGGAGACCAGTGGATTAAAAAAAAAAAAAAAAAAATGGAGGTCCTCGCCCACTGGATTGCCAACCAGTCACTTACCAAATGCCCTTTATTCCCTCCTCTTGTATCTTTTTTGTCTTTTTTTATTTATTTATTTTTCCTTTTTTTCTGAATGTCAGGAGGTTTTTATCCGAGTAGGCACGGAATGGTTTCACCCCACAGATTGTCCGTAATAAAAGACTGGCCCGAGTACAAAAATATAATTTCATTTCTGAATAGAAGAACGCAAACACGGTTCAACGGCAAAAAATAATCCTTCAATGTTTCAAGAGTCTTTCGGGGGAGGAGGAAGTAAAACTCGTCCGAAGGGTTTAAGACGAATCGAAGAGCTGAAGGGCTGTGGAAGTATTGCATGCACGAGTTTTTATTTCCATATCTTGAGGAGCTTAAGTCGCTGAGAGGTGATTATTAGTCACAGGCTCCGAGGGAGCTTCATGTCCGCCCTCCCCTCCCAGCCGGGGCAGGTTTTATGTCCTAATCACCCCGTTACTGGGAAGCTGTTTGGGAAGACAGGGCTCGTCAGGCAGCGGGTCGTGGGCGAACACCGAGTCGTCTCCTGAGGAGCAGGTGCTGTTGGAGTCCTGACAGGTTGGCGAGTACTGCTCGAAGGGCACCGACAGGTCCAGGTACTCCTGTCAGAGGAGAGGTCAAAGGTCAGACTGGGGTGTCAGGGTCATAAAGCTCTCTGTTGTCGCATCATTAGGCAAACATCACTTATGTCGCCACTGAACAGAAACCTTTAGCTTTATGTTATCAACAAACGGCGTCACCTGTTTGTTTGTGAGTTGCCATTTTGAATTTTCCATTTATAATTTAAAAATAAGCACGCCGTCGTTTTGATGAATGATTTGGAAAACTTTTGCTGAGGTGAGAAGCACGGCCATTTTCACATAGACTTCAATACAGTCTGATCTCGTTGCCCCCCTGATGGTACTCTAGACTTCAGGGCTGGTTTCACTTTACAGCTCTGGAACAAACATCCTCTTTTATAAATTGTGAACACGATGCTTTTTCTTCTTTGCCTTATTTTCCACCGTCTTTTCCAAATGCATCAAATTCAAGAAATCATGTCATAAAAAAATCGTTTCTAATCAAATCAACTTCTAATCCTGCGTCCCGGCGTTCATTTGTGTGTTCCAATCCTGCCTCATTATCAAGACATGTTAAAAATGTGAATTTTAGGACGTTTGTATCCAAACCTCTTTGTCTGAAACATTAAAATGCCGCTCAGACTTATCTGGATCTCGGGGGGGGGAGTGCAGACATCCAGTCCAAAGTGTTCACATTTGGTGGGTTGCAGAAGCTGCTCCAGCCATATCTTTGCTTTTGCTGGCCAAAACATTTCACCAAAGAATGCGGCTGAGGTCTAATTTATTTACCTCTCACTTCTCCTGGTTGATTTAAATCCGGCTCTTAGCTAAACGCCGCCCATTTCATTTCTCTCGTTATGTAAGACTAAAAATGGGTCAGACTTCTGTTTTTGGTATTTTACTTCTCTGTGACTTTGAACGTGTCCTTGAAGTGAAATGTTTTCCCGCTGTCAGCCTTTTATCTGTGAGCGGCGGCTGTGCGGGGAGACTCACGTCTGTGGAGGTCATCGATAAAACCCGGTCGTGATCCTCGACCAGCTGCCTGAAGGTCGGCCTCTGCGACGGCACGGCGTGCCAGCATTCCCTCATGATCATGTACCTGAAACACGCACATCGTCGTTCGGTTACGCCTTCATCTGCGGCCGGTCCTTTAGATGCACTGATGTCATGTTTTGTGTGCTTCGTTGTGTTGTGTTGTGTGTTTCTTTCTGAACCTACAGCTCATGGGTGCAGTTGGCGGGTTTGTCCATCCGATGTCCCTCCTTCAGCAGCTTAAAGAGTTCTTCTACTGGGATCCCTGGGTATGGGGAGCCCCCCAGGGTGAAGATCTCCCACAACAACACACCGTAGGACCACCTGAACACACACACACACACACATTCAAATTCAATACACAACGAACACAATTACAAGAGGTTAAAATGGTGCTCTTGGCCTGAAGCGGTCACCGTTCAGACGGAGCTTTTCCCTCCTCAGATTGAAGTGGTCTGTTTAAAATATTGATCCTAATAAAGTTAAAGTGCTGCCCTCATTTAAAGGATCAATTTGACATTTGTATCGTCTCAGACAGCGGCTCAATATGTCTTCCCTCAAGCCAGAGAGGAAACAAGTGAGAAATGTACGAAGAGGCCACAGAGACGAGCCGGAGAAAGACCGAAACATCAACTTCTGTACTCTTCATATTCTGAAATGACCAAAACTAGCTCGTTAGTCTTTTTCTGAAGACTCTGCCGCTCCGTCTCCACTCAGGAGACAAATCTTTACAGTAAAAACAGACTTAAAATTTGGCTCTGACTGGGGACGTTTTTTAATACATATTCATTACTAATTAAACTGCAGTGCCTGTTTTGCATATGGAGCAGCAAACGCTGCGGAGGTTTTATCATCTTTTCTCTGTTTTGATGGTGATGAAACACACCCTGAACTAAAGCAAGGAAAAAAAAAACATGGGCTGCCCAAACGTATTAAACTGTATCTGCAGTTGCTGCCGAAGTCTCTAAACCAAGACATGGTGTCTCTCTCTCTCTCTCTCTCTCTGTCTCTGTCTCTCTCGCTCTCCCACAGCTGTAGTGAGCTGCTGCATTATGTCCACAGATTTGAAAACAGAAAACAGGGGAGGTAATCAAATAATGGGCGGTCTATTAACCCAGTGTTCTGTTGTTCGGCTGCTCGTCATGTGAATCGTGGATCAGACCCCTCCTCTCTCTGCTGAGCTCAGCGGGCTTAATCTAATTATCCACGCTCCGGTCCAGAGGGTGGAAAACTGGCACGACTGACCGGGCCGGTTAGTCCACTATCCAAACACAGAGACGGCAAGAGAGAGAGAGAGAGAGAGAGAGAGAGAGACATCAAAAACTCAAAACAGCCGATGACGGAGTGGAGAATAATCACCCAGAGCCGGCAGATTTCAAAGAAGCTCATTACCATGATTGTGCTGTGGACGTAAACAGATCGGGTGTTTGAGGTCAGACCAGGTTCAGGGGGGTCTGAGGGACGGGTGCAGGAATCAGCAGAGAGACGACGCAGTCTGTTTATATTCACTGTGAGTTGTCAGGGATGAATATTCACAGGCTATTAGGCTCCTATTAGCAACTGGCAATAAAGACGTAAACACTTAATTTTTCATCGGCACTGGCGGCAACGAGAGCTGACAGAATGAGAATGAGAGTGAAGCCAGCCAGACAGACACGCTTTTTTGTTTGTTTGTTTGTTTGTTTACATGGCTCTCAATTGTTGTGTGTTTGTGTTTTCTTGCAGATAATCATATTAAAAACCAAGCTAGTGATGAAGCACTTAAACTTAAAAGTTAAAGGGCGAAGCCTCCGGAGATGTTTCTCAAACTCAAAACAGCACAAACATGACTCTCTGTTTTTGCCGAATTAGTGCAGAGACCGACATAAAAAGTTTAAAAGGAGGATTGTGTGTGTGTGAAACTCTCGCTGTCGGCTCGGCCTCAGAGCTTTAAATGTTTGTGAAGCTGAAGCAGGCGTCAACACGACATCGGTTTGTGTTTGCCTGAGCTGCTGCACGCAACAGTTTTGTTGTATCCAGTTGTTATCTTGACAGTAGGTTTAGAGTGTGTGTTTAACATGTTTTCATGGCCACCCCCCCCCCCCCCCCCCCCCCCCCCACCTCTCTCTCCTGCACGCCGTCTGTTTGGGCCTAATCTATTTCATGAAAAACCATTAGAGGTCAGAAGTCAGAGTCTCTCGGGGTGCGTCAAGCGTAAACTTTCTGCAGAGCGACTACTGTATAAAAGGAGGAGGAGGTCCGACTCTGTAATCCAGACCTGCTGAAATAACAGAGCGGGCTGACTCTCCTCTCGGCCCGTTCCCAGTCTGGTGTAATCACACTGCGAGCCAGTGTTGACAGGGTCCCGTGTTTGGCTTGGATGGCTGCACTGGGGACAAAACGTCTGGCTAGAGTCGGTGTGGGGGGGGGGCAGGAGCAGTTTAAGGGGTTCCAGCTACAGTACAGATTGACTTTGTGACCCTCCTCGCCTAAACGCACTGTTCTCTTGATCGCAGCCGACGTTGGGGCAATCAGAGGTCGTAAAGAAGGTGCGATTCCTTTGAGCGGTTGTGGAAAAACGCCCCGAGGGAACACCTTGTGATAAATCCGCTGACCTTCCTATCTCTGCCTGTTCTGGCCCAGGTTGGATTTACGCTGATGAAACAACAGCAAGACGACGGGGGGCTCCACCGCGTTTTCCGCCTCCCTCTGATGTCGTCTCAGGGAGATTACAGAACAAACAGGACGAGGAATGTGTGGCGGCTGATACACAAGAAGCTCTGGATTATCAGGAGAGCGCAGATGACAGCAAGGCGGGGGAGATGCTCTGCGAGGGAAACGCCGCGATTCCATATTCACACGCACAAACTCAAAAGCTTTCTGATGCTAACGCGCTCCGTCACGATATCTCAACACCCGGATTCCCTTCGCTGTTGGGCAGCTCCACATGAGTGGACGGTCGGCATGCGGCCCGTCGGGTTTGTGCAAACTCACACGTCGCTCTGGTGCGTGTAGACCCGGTCGAACAGAGCCTCCGGAGCCATCCATTTCACGGGCAGGCGACCCTGCAACAACAGAAACGCTTCGGTCAGCAGAACTGTTCTGTACAGAGCAGACAGTGAAAAGTTCCTCACATGAGGGTGTCAGAAAAATGTATCTGAGGTTCATCACTTATCATCTTTCCTGTTTAAACTGTTCGAGCTCAGCAAACTGAACTCTGGCCATCAAATGCATTCATTTCATTTTACTTAGCTAAAACTGTTGTAACTTCAGTATCAAAGTCTTGCGTCTATTTTGTGGAGCATAAGAAGTTAATAATCTGTTGATTTCATTGTGTGGAATCTGAATCTGACTGAAAGACAGAATTAAATTTTCAGGAATGAAAAACTGAAGTTTCTATTTCTCCCCCAACAGCTGTGGAAACGGCAAAAAGATGTAAAACCCAATACTGCCCCCTTGATTCAAGGTAAAGTCTGAGATGAGTTTTCAAAGCGAAGATGATGATGATGATGAGACTCACGTTCGTGGTCTTTTTGTAGTAGTCTATATTGTGCACGTCTCTGGCCAGACCGAAGTCTGCAATCTTCATAACGTTGTCCTCCGTCACAAGAACGTTTCGAGCTGCCAGATCTCTGTGGATGCACTGATGGAAGGAAACACAAATGCATCAAACGCATATCGACAAAACATCACACACACACACACACACTCTCAGGCTCAGGTTGGCTGAATTTCACTTTAAACTCTATGATTAAACTATGATCACTAAAAAATAAAATCCTGACCTTATAAAAATCAATCTTCACGCTGCAAATAATCATATCTGAGTCAAAACAGAATCCGTTATTATTACATTTACTATATTTAACACTAACAAGCCAAAAAAGATGAAAAGAATTCCTAAGTGAAAGCCAAAGGATCCTGGTGATGGAAGATTTTCTGTCTCGTTTTATGTCCTTCGTGACAAGAGCTCTGAGCTGAAGCTGTGAGAGCAGCTGGATAATAAAAAAAAAAAACAAAACAAAACAAAACATCCACACATGGCGGCTCGGCTCAGAGATGGAGCACTGCAGCAGTCATGGCGGCTGACCTTCTGCGAGGCCAGGTACTCCATGCCTCGGGCCACCTGGTAGGCGCAGGACACCAGGTCTTTGAAGGTGAGCTGCTCGTCTGGGATTTTACAGGTGTCGAAGGAATAGTCCATGCCCGGCGGCCGCCGCGCCCGCAGGTACTCCCTTAGGTTGCCTTTGGAGGCGTACTCCACCAGCACGTACAGGGGACCTGCAAAGCAACATAAAAACCCTCAGCGTCACCGTCGGGACTCGGTTAATTACCGACTTGATGTTCATACGCTTGATTCGCCGCGGTCCTCACCGTCCTGCGTGCACGCTCCCAACAGGTTGATGATGTTTTTGTGTTTGCCAATCATCTTCATCATCTCCATCTCCGACACGAGGTCGGACAAATCTTTATCTGTGGCGTCATCTGAGACAAAAAAAAAACAAACAAAAAACCCCACAGAGCAGAAGAATTAATGAGGTGCTTCATTTCTGGGTGTTTTGGTTTTTTTTAAATAATTTTTCTGAGCAGCGAAGCAGAAGAGAATAAGAGATTTGGAAAACCGATGAATTACGATGTGCTTCAGGAAAAAGGAGGAAAACACGAGTGAAACGGAGCTGGAAGGACAAAATGCTGCTGATTTCCTCGAGGAGCTCACAGAAGAAACTACCTTTGCTGTGCGATTCCTGCAGCGCAGACATGACAATCACTAACCTTTCAGCATTTTCACAGCCACCGTGAGCGGCTTGTTGGGCTTCTCCTTGTCGATGCCGACGGCCTCCGCCATCACCACCTGACCGAAGCAGCCCTCGCCCAGAGGTTTGCCCAGAGTTAACCTGAAATAAAAGCAAAAACGGCGTCAGAGCTTGGATGTTTTCGCTGTGAATTGCACATCTGAATGAGGTTGAATTGTTTGCAGAGTACAATGGGCGAAGAGGCAGGCGTCATGGCGACCTTGATGGATTGATGGCGCTGTGACGTTTTCACAGCCCTAGATGCTACAAGGACAACAGCGCTGTATCATTCAACCCTGAGATGTGAGAAAAGCTCTTCTTCTTTAAATGCCAGTGATGAATTTAGTGCTGGAGAAATATCCTTTTGTCCCGCTCCTTCTCACCGTGTTCGAGGGAACTCCCATTTGGGGTCGGATGGAAGCTCCAGCTCCGAGACGTTGGCGAGCATCGGGCCGTCGCTGGACGACAGGCGGGCGATCCTGACCAGCGGCGTGTTGGAGTTCATGGAGGAGTTGGAATCCAAGGACACCTGCTTGGGTGCAAAAAAACAAACGGTTATAGTCTCTGAAAAGGGAGAGCTGATGTGTGTTCAAACAAGGAGACAGAGGGAACAGAGGAAGCCCTAACCATGACCTTTGACCCCAAGGAGACTATATAAGCCTATAATTAAGACTAATCTTTTGCAGTTAAGAGATTAATCCGTAAAACATTCAAGTCAGAATGATTTAAGGAAAAAGTGGAGCTGCTTTAAAGAAAACAAATTCGTTTTCAAATTCAATTTTCAATGAACTGTTTGAACACTTTGATCTGAAACTTAAGATATAATTAAAACAAACATTAAAATCTTCTGGCTGCTGCTGAATTTTTTTTTTCCACGTCTAAAATTCAAACAAACTCCAGTTTGAGCGTCAGCATAAATAAGCGATTGAATAACTTGTGAAGACGGAACGATTTAAAGATTTTTTTGGGGCCGCAGTCAGCTGCAGAAGCATCACACATCTCAGGAGCGGCTTCTGCGCTTTCAGTGACTCCGAGTTTCTCTGAAAAACAACCCGACTCTTGACACCGGCGGTGACTTTTGCAAAGAGCCGGCTGGTAGCAGCCGGTAACAAAGACGAATGAAGGAGGATGCAGCGGCGGGGGGGGGTTGGCGAGGTGGGGCGGTGGACGTCTCTATCCATCAGCGAGCTCCATTTCCAGACTGGGGGTCCTGTAGGCTCGACATCCTCACACCATTTATTTGAGTGCTTCGGGGGGGGGCAGGTTAGAGGGAGGGTGGCTTTTGATGAATCTGTTTGTGTCAGAGTTTGCCGGCTCGGCCCCTTCAGAAACAAACATGTCCACTTACCAGACTTCCCTCCTCTATTTCTGAACTGGAGGAAAATGAGAAAACACTGAAAAACAAAACAAAACAAAACAAAAAAAAAAAAACGGGGCCGACCACAATTTCAGAGGCATGAAAGTAATATCTGATAGAACATGCCAGGAGGTTTATGGGAGATTTACTCAGAGTTATGAAAGGAGAGAACCAGGAGATTAGCTTTACAAAATCGAAGCGAAGATTACAGAAAAATGCAATAAGATCTTTCTGTGCACGACCTTATAAGAGCATGTATATGAAGGCAGCAGAAACCGTTGAGAATTAGAGGCTCCAATCAGAGAGTTTAGTTTCTACCTGCTTTGAAGCGAGAGCGTCTGTTTAGGGAAGAAATACTTCACTTTCCAACCTTTACCAGCCCAAACTCTAACTTTAGTATTAAACGTTTTTTCGTTTTCTTTTTCCAAGAGCTGAATTAAATGACTTGCGACTTTTGAATTTTCGACCCTTTAATTATGTAGCCGGAGCTCGCAGAAAACAGCCGCATGGCAGCTGCGTCCGCGAGCGAACAGCGGGAGGCCGGCAGGGCAGGATGGGTAACGACAAACTCATCTGCATTTTGGAGAACCACATCATCGTAAGGTCCTGACCAGACTTCTTGATGATTATACAAGACCGAGAGGTAATAAGAAAAGAAATGCAGGCCCAGATTGAAGTCTTTTTGTGGAATTAAAGTGGAGTGAAGAGAGCAGGAGATGAAGGAGAGGGCGGCTTCATTAGCGTGGAGTCCAGCCTCTAGAAAAACCCTCTTCCCTCCATAAACAGGTGGATTATTGTCCTGTTCAGGCTCAACTTAGTTTAGCACAGCCCAAAAAGCAGCTAAACCAGAATGAAACATGTAAACTAAAACTGTAAAAATGTAAATTCGTCAGCCATAGAACAGTTTGTGTTACTGTCTCACTGAGCCGGGCGGACTTTATGCTAAGCTAAGCTAACCAGCAGAGTGATTCTTCCAAAACTGCTCCTCTAACCTTCCTTCCTTCTCGACTTCTACGCTTGCCTTGAACGGAGCCCTGAGAGACGCCGCCGAGAAGGGCTCGGCAGATTGCAGGCTGCGCCGAGGCAGCTGCTCCACTTCATGTTTCTCTCCAAACAGTTGAGGGGGTGAGTGTGTGTTACGCTGAGAGTGAAATCTAAAACTAACACTGACAGTCGCAGGAGGGCATAAATATCCCTGAGCTGAATCTGCTCCAAGATAAATGTGAACACATGTCAGCGGTGTGATGCCTTTTGGAGTCTGTCTCTACGTCACCAAAGCAGCAACACCGACCGGAGAGAGATCCACGATAACGTCTGTCTGTATTTACACTCCGGTTCCTCCGTGTGGTTCTTCTCTGAAGGTTTTAGAAGTCGAAGAGAACAGATATTGAGAATAAAAACTCCTTTGCAGCACCACTGCAGAGCTATTACACTATTTTTCCATGACTCTCCACCACTAATTTGAAAAAGTTCTCTTCCTGAGGTAATAACTTCACTGTTGTGGTAGTTTTTTTTTTTTCATAATAAAGTCAAATTTTTGCTGAATTTCTATTTGCAAAAGTGAAAAACGGCAACTGATGCTATAAATTTACTGAAGAAGTTAATGATATGTCTGCGAAAGAAAATGTAAATGTTTTCCTGGGCTTTGTCAACGAGCTTTATCTGTCGGGAAAAGCTGTCGAACTGAATTGAGTTGGCAGCTCGCATCATATTTTCAATGCAAAAATTGTAACTATATTGACTCAAATTGTCGAAACCCGACAGACAGGGAGGGAGAAAAAGAGGGAAAAGTCTTGTACGAATCTTGTATCTACTTTCTGTTACCTGTCTCTTGAGGGGGAACTTTGAGAGCTTTTGCACGGGCGGCGTGGGCAGCGTCTTCTGGTTGGTCATCCTCATGCGGCAGAGGATGACGATGACCACGGCGAGGATGAAGAGCACGCAGCCCGTCACGTAAATTAGGATGTCAGCGTAGTCCTCCTTCTCCGGATTGACTGCTTTGGGGGATGAGGAAGAGGAGGAGGAGCAGCCAGACACACACGGGACATCAGTCAAAGTACAAACAGGATTCACATCAAAGAGGCGTTTGCTTTTCTCAGCAGCACGTTTCACTCGGATGGATTCTTGGAAGCGTTACATCCATAAATCAAAACGGAATCGGATCACACACTGAAACTAGTCGGCACCGTAATCTTGAAGATTTATCCTGCAGCAGGTAATTGTACCTGTGATATGCTCCTCCTCAGGGAGGTAATTATTGTGTTGAATAAACCGACGCATAAATGTCTTGAAATTGCCTCGTAGCCTCGAGACATTCAAACACGCGATCTGCTGTGATTAAAAAGCTTCTTCCTGTCGATTGCATGTTGTGTTTGTTAAGTTAAAGAGATGACGACACAGTTTCAACACACACAAGACATCTTAACGAGAAACTATCCGTGATGATTAGGTTTGAAAATTACTGTTAAATACTGTGCTACTGAGCAAAACATGAAACTTCAGGGGAAAAAATATGTTTACATGACATTTCAGATGTTAGAAATGGACCATAAGAGTCCTCAGAGGGAGTTCAGGTGGGGGGGGGGGGGTATACCTGGAAGCACCGTCAGCCAAGCAGAGTGGTAAGCATAGCCGATAGAGTTCCCTGCCAGACAAGTGTACTCGCCCGCGTCCTCAAAAGACACATTGGTCAAGAGGAGAACCTCTAGCTCCTTATCTGTAGTGTTAATACCAGCCGTCTGTGGAGGATGAGAGAGGTAAAAAGATAGAGAGAGAGAGAGAGAGAGAGAGAGAGAGAGAGAGAGGAGAGAACATGAGCCCAAAGCTTCTGAGAAGAAACACCAAATACACCCTGGAGGGAGCAGAAGGAACAGGACGGAGGATTGGAAGCGGTCAGTTTTCTTCTGCTGACAGTCCCACCACCAACACCTGAAAAACACCCGAAGCAGCACCTCCACCCTGCTGAGAAAAAAAGCTTTCACACTGTCACAGAGTGAAGAGAAATAATGTTTAAAATGTGCTTCGACCAAGAGTTTCGATTCTTCTCCATCTGCTTTAACACATCCACCTTTTAAGAAACTGCCCTGTCTGAATCTACAAGTCAGAGATTAGACAAACAGGATTTGATGAGATGGAGAAATTTATCTGACGCTAAAGCAAAGCAGATCCTCCCGCCGCAGAGAAAATGTGTTCTTTTATCTGAATGTTTAAAAGAAAGACTTTTCTATGATCTAGATCTTGAAGTTATCACTCTTCTCGGGGCGCCACAGGGACCTAATCTGGGTCCTGTTGTTGTTGTTGTTGTTTACGTTTAATCGTATCCACATTTTCTTCTTGTTTCAGCTGAACAAACTACATCTCAATTTGATACATATAAAAAAAAGACCATAAAAGTTCACTATGGTTTCTTCTAAGCAACCTTAAAGTTACTCAGAAAAGAGCCATCAGTACAGTTGTGGCTTTTCCACTTGGAGTAATCGTTGTTGTGATGACCAGCCGGGGAGGCTGTTTCAGATTCAGCATGTGATGTGGCTTGGAAGGGGACGGGGCGGGGGACTCCTGTTCCTGAGGCCTCAGTAATGAACAGTGACATCCAGACGCAGCCATGAATCATGAGTCCTACTGCATGCTTTCATATAAAAGTGCATTAATACGGCTGGAGAATGCACTCCCAGTGAAATCAATGCCAGTCTGTGTGTGTGTGTGTGTTTGTTATGGTTAGGCTTGCGGGAGGCTTTATACGGGCTTTTATGTGTGTGTGTGTAGTTTGTGGGAGTAGGAGGGCGAGGCTTTTGAAGCTGTCGCAGTAATTAAAGGTGTGATATTGTGCTTTGTTATTGATCCAGGAGGAAGACAAAGTGGCGCTTGGTGTTAAAATGGATACCTAAGAGTTCACGTTTAAACTCAGAGCACAGAGAAGCTTAATGTGTGTCTGTGTGTGTGTTTGTAATTGTCCCCGCTAGCAAGCCAGTAAGCCCATAAAACCCAGAACCAAGCGGCGCCCTGCAGAGAGGAGGAGTCACAGCGGAGGTGGAGGTGCTCAGGATTTACCTGGTTTGTGTACCTGCAGCCAGAAAGCGTTTTCTGACTTGCCTACAAAGTTTGAGGCGCGACACCAGTACTTCCCGGCGTCTTTCTCTGTCACGTTGGACAGACCGAACTTACTGTGGGCCTCAGTGTGTTCACTGATCACAGTCTGTAAAGTGAGAACACAGACGCACAGTGAAGCCTTCACCACACACAGCAACAACAACAAACACACAACATACACCTTATATGCATTTCCAATTTTCACTTTTATTATTTTATACTCAGGTTTATTAGGTAAAGTTAAGCTAATTAACTTTCTTCTTGGCTGCCATATTTGTGTTTGTATATTTGTGTG
This sequence comes from Remorina albescens, assembly GCA_034769265.1. Lineage (NCBI taxonomy): Eukaryota > Metazoa > Chordata > Actinopteri > Carangiformes > Echeneidae > Remorina > Remorina albescens. The sequence goes on from CM068488.1 coordinate 2,164,247, forward strand.
TCCCTCTCTTTAAGAATTTCTGTCTTTCACTGTCAAACGGAAACAAAAACCAATAACTCATCTCCCTTTTCTACTTCTTGATGATTACTACATTATGTAAGGAGATAGCTACATCCAGGAGGGTAACCAAGAATTGGATCAATTACACAAACAAAAATAACCTTTAGATGAACTAGTAGATTTCGTTTTCTAATTATGGAGAAAGCGATGCTAACTGGTTGTTTTGCCTTGTGTACAGACTTTATGCTAGGCTAAGCTAACTGTCTCCCTTATTTAAACTTAGAGTGGAGTCAAATCTTCTCATCTAACATGTAACATGGAAGTCAGTAAGTGGATTTCCCAAAATTCTAACGTGAAGCAGGAAGGGTTGCTTTGGAAACTGGACGAACACACACTCACTAAAACTGCACAAGTCTGCGAGATTAAAGGCATTACAACGTCAAACACACACACACTGCACATCGCATACTTGCAGGAACACATGCTGTGTACTGGTATATTAAAGGCATTTTAGTATGTCAATCTCCGCAAAGTGTGTGCCCGAACACACACACACTCCATCACACACACTTATTGCTTATGACAGGCTCTCCAGCAGAGAAGCTGCCGATGAATAATTAAATGGGCAAAAGCACATAAAGGGGAAAACATATCATGTTTTATGGTTGCTTAATGAAGATCCAGGCCCGGGCTCCAGACGCCTCCCTCTCCCACCCCGCGGTGGGGCAGGGGGCTCATCGTTAACTTCCCCCTCAAGCATCAAAAGAGTGATTCAGACATTTCTCAAACAGAATGAAGAAAAAAAATAATAAAAAATCTTGCATGGACCCCCCCCTCCGCCTTCTTCCTCCCACCCTCAGCTGTATTTAACTCCTACACTATATACCACACATGAGATGAACTGTGGTTGGGCCCCGAAGAGAGACAGGGGGAGAAAGAGAGGCACACAGATCTCAGTAAATACTGTTTCAATTATGTGGTAGTTGAAAATAGAGCGTGGAGCCGCGGTCTGGTCTGACAGGCTCGCTTGCCCCCTCTTTTTCTTTTCTGTTGGCCTATCTCGCTCTCCTCCTCCTCCTCCTCCTTCCCTCCACTTCTGCTGCCTTCATCTTACTGCTTTTTCCTCTTTCTCTCTCTCTCTCTCTCTCTTTCTGTCACATCCATATTCGCCCATATTCAGGTCCGTCGTCTCATAAATGCAATGCCAACTTCTTTTTGGCTTTTCTGCAAAAAGTTTGCGACCCTTAATCTCCCCCCCCCCCCCAAGTCAGGCCTGGAAACGAACGATGAATGGATCTCTGTGCTCTGCTCACTCAAGACGCTGCAGTAAATTTGTCATTTTTATTATCACGTCTTCTCTGCTGAGAAAATAAAGTTTAATGTTAATGTTAAATAAACGATGAAGCCAGTTTAACCAGATCGCCAGGCTAAAGCTAAACCAAGCTAACTGGCTGAAGGTTGCGGCTTCATAATTACTGTGCAGATGTGCGAGTGGTAACAATCTTCTCATTTAACTCTTGGCAAGAAAGTGAGTAAATGTATCTGAAGCTGTTCCTTTAAGTTGTGGAGGTTTGTTCTTTTGTAATGTCACATCGACTGTCTTACGTTGGGAAATAATGAAACTCTCACTGTCAATTGATCATAATATAAACACATTCAATTTTCTACCTCATAAATGATGAAAATCGGTTAAAAAAATGTGTTTTATGGGGGAATCTGGGGACGAGGTTATTAATCTGGACTGCTAAATAATCCATCACCGAATTGAGAGTCAGAGAACGCTCTCCTGTTTTGATGTCATTATTTTTCAACTCCCTGCTGAATAAAGTTGACTGAAATTCAAAAACCCCAAAACCCATCCGAGAAATGGATGAAGCCAGAGCTGTTCGAGATTTCCACGCCTGTCTCCTGTCACTCGTTGTGTTTCAATCTTCTTCTTTACGTCCCCCCTCTTTAAGTCTCTCGCCCTCCATCTTTACCCGCCGCTCTGTCACACATTCTCTCTCTCTTCCTGCTGACTTTGCCCTTCCTTGTGTTCCTCCACTCATTTTTTCCATGGCTTTTTTGGGTGCCTCTTCCCTCTTTCCTCTCTCCTCCTCCTCCTCCTCCAAACCACGCGACGCAGCACATCTGACGGCAGTGGCGGTTAACAGAGCCCGTCTCTCTCCCTGCCGCCACCACAGCAGTTAACTTAGTCCAAACCAGATGTTTTTATTCCCTCGCTCTCTAGAGGCATAAAAAAAGAAAAAGAAAAAGAAAATGTGGGGGAAGCTAAATGAGAAAGCAAAAGGCCTCTTTGGTTTTGGGAGTCTTCGTCTCTTCGCCCCCCAAAATAAAACAAAATAAAAAAAACACACACCTCGCGGTGGGTTTAGGGTGTTGTCCTCCCCGAGCGAGGAATGCTTTCTGCTCTAGGCCAACAGAGATCTCCAGGAGTTGTTCTTTTTAACAACTCCAAAGATTATCTGACCACCCCCCCGCCCCCACCCGCTGCATCTACTTAACATTTCTCTCGTGTGGGAGCACTTGTCGCTGAGAATTGCTTTCTAAAGCGTAACAACATGCAGATCTACAGCGAAACTGTTAAAGCCTGCCAACAAAAAGAGGACAAGACTCACAGCTCGTCTGAGCAAACACCCAAAAAACACTGAGTTATTAGTGAACCCGGAGACTCGAGGGCCCCGCGACAGTTTCACATTTTACTTGATGTACAGTCGAGGCAGGCGGCGGAACAATGAGCAACAAGATGCATCATCAATTTTCTCCGGGAGATATTTTTCCCCGTCTGCTTCAGAGTGTTTTAGTTTTCTGTTTTTGTTATCGCCCCCCCCCCCCCCCCCCCCCCTTTTTTTTTCCCTAATCACTTAAAGCCGGTTGTTTTAAGATAAAGATGTTCTCTTTGTGGCCCAGTACGTAATGTAAGTGATCCGAGCAGCTTGAAGAAGACGGAAAAAAAAAAAAAAAAGCTTTTCTCTCTTCATTGAGAGACAAGATTAGCGGGGAGCTGACCCTCTTTTTGATTACGATCGCTCACAAATGAAATAAGTTGGAATAAGATGACCTAAAGTATACGTGGAATATCTGGATAGACAATCAGATTCATGTCAGTTAACAGAACTTTGTAACTTGGAAGTATGAACCACAGCAAATCGGTGTCAGTCAGCGTTGGAGGAAAACGGCTGATTTCCAGGTATGAGTTGGGCCGAGGATCCAGGTATATGTTTGGTCAGCTGCAACGCCGGTTTTTATCGCTGATGTTTACAGACATGCGCTGAAGTGACAAGAATAATGCCGATCATTGTCCTGCCCACCGTGTGCATCATCACATCAGCTGTTAAGCAAAGAACCTGAAGTGTCAACCGGGGACGCCTGAAATGCCGATAAAATCCAGCGTTAATTATGATTTAATTTCATTTGATCCAGCTCCACTCGTCCTCCGGGCACACACTACAAATAAATCGATGGTCTCTCGTGAGTTTTGTCAAAGCTGCAGCGCTTCAGGTTCAGAAAGCTGCTCTGTGATTTACTGTGATAGCTCCGGGATAATGAGTGTACGTGTCTGTGCACACCCCACGTCCGTAATGAACGGGTGCTGTTGGAAGAATTGAGCGTGTCAATTACACGCCGCGGCGAAAAGAGCCTGTGGGCCCTCGCAGTCCCACCTACTATAAAAAAAAAAAACTAATTAAATAAGACATTTAGGAGAGATTAATTATGAGTCGAGCCGTCACAGGTTGAAATCAACCCCAGAGCGTCGCGCTGCACACCCACCTTCAGGATGTTGACGTAGGGGACGCCGTCGGGGCCGTAGCGACTGCCGTTGACCTCGATGTGTTTCAGCCACTGGATGTGCGGCTGGGCATCGCTGTAGACCTTACAGTGGAACTCCACGTCGCTGCCCACCACCACCGTCTGATTGGCTGGCAGGCCGGCCTGAAGGATGGGCCTGTGAGGGGAGCGCTCTGCAAGGAAGAGAGGGCGCAGAGTAATTAGCGCAAGTGAAGTGCTGCAGGAGATGTATGAGAGAGAACACAACTTCAGCTCATGTGGATTTTTTTAAATACTGAGCCACTTGTGAATGCAAATGTATTCCTTGTTTACACGAAGGAAGTGCTCCCGCTCCCGAAGTGTTTACCTAGCACGTCCAGCTGGTAGGTGTGGGTGATGGTGCCGTACTTGTTCTGAACCACGCAGGTGTAGTTCCCCCGGTCCGACGGCACGGCGCTCTCCATCACCAGGCTCCACTGCTGGTGTCTCAGCTGAGGGAGGGAGGGGAGAGTCAGAACAGGTCTCATTTTCATGTGTAACATCTAAATATATCCTTATGTCTATATTATTGTAGGGTATTCTTTTGTTCTTGCTTTTAATTTGTTTACTTGTATTATTGTATTATTATTTGTATCACTTGTTAATGCTGCTGTGAAAAAAGAGGGTGAAGGAGAACTTCCTGTTAAATATAAACTCATCACAGTCCCATATATTCCCTCCGTTAGTACGGATGATCCAAACAGCACCGTCCCAAAACATCACAGAGCAGTCAGGGAGGTAAACGAGAGGCACATCTTTACTGAGGTGACATTTTAAATGGTAACGCAACTTAAAGCTCCTTTAATTCATTAATTAATTACAGCTTAATGAAGGGCAGATGAAGGGCAGAGCAAACAATCCTCTGAGATGAAAGCAGGAAGGAGACGTCTGATCCTGTGCGGAGCTTGGGTCTTATTTTATCAGATACTTTTACATGTGAGATCATAACTCAGTGGGAGCGCCTCGACAGATCCATCTCGTTATCTTAAATCTGCTGGTTTAACTTGTGCTACAAGCTTCAGGAGAGTCAGAGGAACAGATTTACAGACTTCAGAGGTGATTTATGCATCACGGCAGCCGGAGCGCGGCCAGCTTTGGACTGAGAAAGGATTTTGCACTAATCGATGAATTTCTCTGTTTCAGTATTAAAAAGTCTTGGACCCTGAGAGTGATCGGTCTCGGCGAGAGGTTAGAAAACAAGAAGGCAGCAGATTGTGCGTGGAAGTCTGTATTTGTAGCCTCAAGGATCCAACTGGACGGGCCCCGAGGACGACCGGCCTCCCAGACTCATCGGCTGAAAGATCTGAGCGCTGGCTGCTGCACAGAAGAAATAAAGACACAAAGAGGAGATGGACAGCTGTAGTTTTTACCCCGTGTGACTAAAGAGACAGCAGAGAGGAGGAGAAGGTTCACTGACGTCAGAATGAGGCTGCCCGAGCTACATTTGGCTGCACTAACTGAGGTAGAGCGGAGAGAAGTTTCCAAAAATTCAAATAAACAAATTGAAATAATGAAATAAAGAAGATTTCAGACAGGATACACTCGACAGATCCCAGTGAAGTCAAATCAAAGCGCTCTCCTCCCTCCTTCTTTTTTTTTTGCACCTCTGAAATTGGTTCCACTGAGCCAGTCAAAAGCAATCCATCCCCGGAGAATAGAAGGGTAAATTTTGAGGAGTAATTCAAACCAGGTGTGTCTGGATGGCGGCGGCAGACAGACAGATACTAACTCGACAGATTCAGAAGCTCAGAGGCGGAGTGAGCGGCCTTGAGCATGGCGAAGCGAGAACAGAGAACCTGCTACGCACCAACAGGCAGGAGGCCAACTGGGACGACCTCCGCCGCCGCCGCTTCTCTGCTGGGAGACGAGCAGCAAAGTGAACTCCTCTGGAAGAGGTCAGACGTACTAAAGACAGCAGTGAGTGATGTCAACAAGGAGGCTTTTCAGGGTGGAACACTCAACATCACCTGCGTCGGAAAATGTGCCGACCTGGAGAGGGCTGAGTGTTTTTACAAACATTTAACCCCACGCGTTTAGGTAACCGGCCAGCCATTCACACAATGTATATATTTGTAGGTTGAGGATCTCACTCCTCCTCCTCCTCTTCTGTCTCACAGTATAGGCTCCTTGACTCGCTCTCTCTCTCTTGGAGGCGCATGCGGAAAATAATCTAACAGTGTAAATATTATGCCTGTGTGTGCTTTTTGCAGTTGCATGGTAACATGGACCAGGGCTGCCTGCTCGACGCTGGCAAATGGTTTTTCAGAGCCGGCTGGCTCCACCCCGTCTACCCCTCTCAGCGCCGAGGAGTCAAACTGAAGTCAATGGCTGCTCTCATGAGAAGATGAGTGACGCCTTGTGCTGCGGTCGCTGAGCAGAGAGGAGGGGGAAGAAGAAGAAGAAGGAAAAAGCTAAGAGGTGGTAAAACATGAGCAGAGGTCAGAAATCTGCAGAGACCAAGACCACCAGGAGAACCAGAAGGAGCCTGTGATCAGAGTTATGGCCTGATTCACAGGGAAAGGACATTCACTCAAAGACTTTGACGTGTTTTCATTTTGGATGGGGTCTTTTTTCTCTCTTTTTACATTTCAGCAACCAAACCCCGTATTTCTCCCCCCACTTCATCAATCTGACAGCAGATCATGATTTTACTATCTCAAAGCTGCCAGGAAAAAGAAAACAAACAAGCATCTTGACACTGTGAGAAAATAAAAATAAAAATCAGACATAATCGGGGGAGATCCTCTAATCTAATCTGACGGGACTGAACCTGTTCAGAACCTTCTTTTGTTCTGTGTCGACATTTTTGGAGGATTCAGATTATTTCATGCTGCTTTTCTTTATTGAAAAGGTTGTTTTCTGTTTATTTAACTTAACTTGCTTGACAACACACTCTCAGGCGTTTCGCTGATTGTATGTAATTCCAGAAATTGTAAGGCTATAGTTATAATCTATACGCGTCAGCTCACCGATTTTGACTAAATTATACGACTGTTTTGTTTTAGAGGTCTCAGCCTCTAAAGGTCGACGTCAACGTGTTCCTTTTGTTTTTGAGTGTTTACCTGAAATCTGCAGGAGAGAGAGAGAGAGAGAGAGAGAGAGACAGTTTCTCTGATTACACAGAAAAAGTGTAAAATGCAGGACCTGTAATATTACCCATGATGCCATATCTCATTCAGCCAAAGCTTTAGTTGGTTCTGGCTACATTTCGTGAATAAAAGCTTCTTAAATGCAGTTTTCTAAGTCTTCACACCCTCACACTGAATTCATTGTTTATGGTTACCCTAAGCCCTGAGTGACATTTCTACTTTAATTTGCCTTCATCTTTCCTTTTGGCACATTTAATTATTTTCTCCATACGTGCCACTTGCTTTTATTACCATGTTACACTGGCTAACCCCCGTTGAACCTGCAGCATTAGTCAGGAAACGTGATAATCCCATCCATTCCAATCATGCCAGATTCCAAACAGAATTAAATTATTAAGGAGCTTACATTAGAGTCATACGAGGCTTTAAAGGTTTTAGGGCTTTGGCCGTGGACCTACAGAAGGGCACAAACCATGGGAATGGACGGGCAGCTTCACACTGCAAGAAATGTCTGAGGAGGCTTTTAACCCCCAAACGGAGGCTTTGTGGGGACCACAGAGGAGCGGCGTTGGATTTGTATTCCTTTCAGGCATTTTGTGCCTTAACTATCTTGGGACGAATAAAGCAATCTGCCTTATTTTAAGATATTTTTGCTCTCCTCGCAGAGTCTGCCATGGAAAACAGTGAAGTTACCTCACCATTACTGTTATTTTAATCTAAAAAAGAATTCTGCACTACGTCGCCAACTTAAACGACTCAGTAGAGATACAGACATGTTTCGCAGTGCGGCAGTTGTCCGAGAAAACACAGGAAGTGCTGCTCCCTTTATAGTCTTCACCTCGCAAAATAGCCCTGTCAGAACCGATCGGGGCTAGTTAGCAGAATTTATGACGGTGTCAGAGCGGACCAGCGGCCCAGATCTGTGCTACCGCCTAATATGACCCACAGAGAAGGCTGAAACAGACAGAAGCAGCCTGAAGGGCTCGCTATTAAAGCCGGCAATGTTTGTGTGTCTACACAACACTGCATCAAGATAGAGGAGGCTGTAAAACTGCAAGGGTGAGAGGTCAAAGTAGAATAAAACACGGGTCAGAAAATCTAATTAATGAGATAATCTGTCTTTTGACAGCTGTACGTTTTGGGTACAACGACGGGGGAGAAAAGTAAACGACCACAGCAGGTTTTAAATTAAAGGGAGTCCAAAAATAATCTTGCAAAGTGTAGAAATTCCTGCGTGGCCTACGGGGACTCACAATCCAGGCTGTGTTAAAATCTGGACGGGAAAAACAAGGATTTAAAGTGCTTAAAGTCTTAAAAAGTAACAGTGTGGAGCCAGTTTAAGGGTCCGGCCTTGGAAACCTGTCAAAACAGGGATTGAAAAATCAGTTAAGCGCCGAGCGACCTGGACGGAGCGAAACACAATAATTACTTTGTCAACTTTTGTCTCGCTTGTGTCGCTGCAGTTTAGCATGAGCACAATAAAATCCCTTCTGCCATATGTGGCAGCAGACAACAGCATTGGTTTTGGCTGTCAAAGACTCAGTTGGCCTCAATAGGCCGGCGACACGCCCATCTCTCCCCGCTGCCATCTGATGGCTCAATAGAGAAGTGAACTTTGACCTTTAGGCCCTGTCGGTCCATAATGGAGGAGGCTCTGAGCGCCACAGTTGTCTGGGGAGGCGCACAAAGCTGCCGGCGAGTCTCCCTGCTGGAATTTAATTTTTTTTACATTTATTTCACAAACGGGCCACACATCCTGTTTACCGTTTCATTTAGTTTCAACAAGCGTAGCGTTTAGTTCCCCGTGTTGCATTTCAATCGACACACAAAGCGCCTGAGAGATAGAAGAGAACATCTGAACATCCTCCAAAGGGCTCATGGGAAAGCAAATACCGAGGAGAGGGTAGGAAAGTGTGCAGGGCTGGATATTAATGGGATCTGATAATTATTCTTGAAATAGAAGCAACTCGGACTGACGATTAAACACAGAGGGACCCAAAACACCAACTTGAAGCCCACTCATCTACGGATGGATCAAATCTATGAAGAAAATATGGTGGAAAATTTGAGATGTTCTGCAGCTGTGGCCAGAGAGAAAAAGTTTAATGAAGATGACTAATCTTCTTGAGATCACCGTGGCGACACAATCTCCGTCATGCCCTATTTCAACCTCGCACAAAGGCAACTAAGAGAGAGCGAATTGATTAATAAAGTCGTGATCGGTCTCATCGCTCTGGGATGCTTGTGCCAATCTGAGACGCACACGACGACACACTGCCCTCAAATCTGCACCCAGAGCCAGACATTGTGGTTCTGATTCAACTTGCACAATGGCAGACATACATAAAGAAAAAGGTCGATGATGCTGTCAGTGTGACTCCGTCGATCCAAATCCATCTACGTCACGTCACAAACAGTCAGATGTGCCGCAGTAAAACAGGAAGCTGCCCGTTTGTTAAAAAGACGCACGGGACGGGTGAGCTGCTGTAATCTTTAAATCTGCCATCTAAACCTCAGAGCGCAGAACACATGACAGACCAGTGTGATGTTTTGCATGTTGAATGAGAAGGGAAGGGGGTGGGGGTGAGAGGGGCACTGTGGAGGGCTCGGTGTCATTTGTCTGTAATTTAATAAAGGCAAACACAGTGGACTCCTTATCGACATCTGCGTCCTGCTGCTCTCAGACTGCTGCGGGGGGGGTGGGGGTGGGGGGGTGATGTAAATCAGCAGCAGATACCGCAATAATCTCTCACACTCATTTAGAGATGAACGCGCCGTGTTTTTATGCTGATTTAAATATCTGGGGAGTGATTAGTTAAAATGCTTCATCTGCATCTTGGTGCCGCCGTATTAGAACGAACCTCCCACCTGTTTGCACCTCTCCTCCCACCGGCGCACCTCGCACTCGGCATCAAAGTGAACCGCCGACGGAGAGGCACAGGCCTGGGAACTATTTCCACTTTTCATTTCATCTATTCTGCCCTGAGATATTAACATGAAATCTTTTTTTTTTTTTTCAACATAAAGATCTCATTCCAGACTTCCATTAACCTCTGTTAGAACAAAAAGAACACTTATCCCTGATTTTATGGTCAATTTAGGAAGCTCAAGTATTTTTCAAGATTTTTCTTTTTTCCTTCAGCAACATCTTATCTGGTGTCTTTTAACATCCCATTCAGCCTTGAAACAGGTCCACACACGGATCCTCTCGGCTCTGCTGATGCATGTTGGGAACAAGAGAACCAATTTGCCTGAAAGTGCCGTAATCTTTTGTCACATCTGGGGCGAGTTCTTGGAGGAGAAGTGAACCTGATGAGACTATATGGATCTCATTCACACGCCGGGACAGAAATGCGATTTTATGCCTGCCTGGAAGTTGCTCGTTAAAACTGATGGTTTTTTTTTTTTTTTAAGGAACAAAGGAGAACACCGTGCATCTCAGAAGAAAAGCCACTTTCAACCAAGACAGGAGGGATGTTTGTAAGCTGGTAATGGACCTTAGTGGTTCACTCAGTCAGTGACTTTCTCCCACACCTCTGCAGATCTGAAGGCACTTAGAGTAAATGACACACCGGCTAAGCAGAGAGGACTCCAGTGTGCCGATCTGCACGGATCACTTAGCAGGTCGCCTTACTGCCACAGACACAAACAGCCATGTGAGGAAAACCCACCTTATAAAGTCAAATAAAATAAAATAATAACTCATGAATAAATCAGACACGCTCTCCATTCTCTCTGCTTAAATTAACTACGGCTGTCAAATCGAAAACGATCTTGACGTTTCAATATGGACGTGAGCGGAAGGCGGCTTCACCTCGAGGTGCCTGACGGAGGAATAGAGTCTTTGGAAGGCCATTGTCGGGTTGTCAGGGTATCCGCCCCCGCCTCCGACCCCGCTAGATGAACTCATCAGGCAGATGTGAGCCGGGGTGACGAGGGCTGCGACACGAGGAGACTCAACGCACTGTGAAAAATGTCTGCGCTGACAACAGTTGTCTATTATCCGTCCGTCAACACAATGACGAGTCAATCCTGAACCTCAGAGCTTTTAGAAACACCTGATTTTAGATTTTCCCCAAGGCGACTTTTCTCACCTTATGCCCGAAACATAATATATATAAATACATCATCACAGATCACGCATGTTGATTTGTGGTGATATATTTACCATGACTAAAGACCAAAAAAAAAAGGGGGGGGGCAACTTCAGGAACAAAAGTAGTGGGTTTGACTGACGGCTGATCTGTGCACTGCGTGAACATTAATACTCAGGAGCATGTGGCACAAACAATGAAGGAAAGACCGTGTTAAAAATTAGGAGGCAATATAATGACATTAGCAACATCACTCAACTTAATTGGACATAATGAGTCTTCATTGGCAGCGAATAAATTTGTCTTTGTCAGGAATAAAGGAAAGTAAAAAAAGAGCTTAAATATATATATATATACATACATTTTTTTAAATGTGTATTATTGTGATGGACACAATGAGGAAGTCTTTATGGCAAATATCTTAAAACCTGTTTTTACATCTCAGTGATGAAAGTCAGAGATAAAGACTTTCTTTCAGCGTGCTGGGTCAGCGGAGGTTTTCACATTAAGGCTGGGTGAAGATGTTACCTCTGACCCCCCGAAGCCCCATCATGTCACAGGCTTGTCTGTCACCCTGCGGCCTTTTTCTATAGCGACTGACCTCTCCGTTCACCTCCCTCAAGGCCGACAGCGGCCACATGGCGATTGGCTAACTGGATTTTAAAAAAGCTCCGGGACAAAAAGGGAGGGAGGAGGGGGCAGGAGATAACGTCTCAATATGGATGCAGACAAAAACATGTTAAGGATCACTTCACATCTCCGTTAGACACTTTTAAATTCACCCTTTCTTGGTGTGCTCGTTCTGCTTTAGGGATCATTATGAGGCAGGAATTTAAAGTAGCTGTGAAGTTGCACTGGAAAGTTAAAGAAGGTGATGAAATCTTTCTTAATACAGACGCTGGCAGATGGGCGTTCACAGCAGGGAGGCACAGAGTCGGAGCCGTGTGGTCTTTAACGGGAAAATAAAAAGAGGAACGTGTTAATTAGACCTTATTCACCTTTCAACATCATCCTCAGTGACTCAGACTGGTGTGAGCAGACAAAGGCCAAAGTTAACCACCACCACAGATAAAACATCTTCTCTCTGCTCGGACACTTATTACAGCGCCGACGCTTTCAGCTGGGCCGGCCACAGCGGGAACTAAAACCCACAGAGAAGGCCGGTCCCAAGCTCGACCCGCTGAGAGTGGAAAATGTACAGGAATTCATCCCGATTGGCTCGTTGACAAATTATAGTGTCACAAACGGTCCAAGGCCAACAGGACCTCACGTCAGCTGTAGATATCACTACTAGTTATATATACAGTATATCAATCATCCCGTGGGAGCATGTGTTGAAGCAGGGGAGTGCACAAAATGGCTACTGCTGAAATAAAGTGAGCCGTAAACTCTGCTCAGGGTTCGGTGAGACAAAAAAAAAAAAAAAAAAACATCCACGCTGTCCTTTTCAACTCGCCCGCTGGTGTGTCGTTTCGCGCAGAACAAGGACACTCAGGGATTTGCGGGAGAAGTCGTAAGATTTGGAGAACAGATGGAATAAATATCCCTGCTGCCCGACCGTTCAGTTTGGGGATTCATTTGCTGCGAACGACGCCGACCGTCAGCAAATACTCCTGCACGCTAAACACGCTGGATGTTGTTGGGGAGTCCTGAGGGCTGCTGACAGGTGTGTGAGAGAGAGTGGGGACGGAGGGAGGGAGACAACTGCTGTTGGTCTGCTGGGAGCAGATGTTGGAGATCTCTGTAAACTGTTAATAGCTGGAGGATCCCATTACATTTAACCCCTCGAATGCCAAAACCTCCACTGGGGGGGGGAGGGGGTCGCTCACTGCCTTCCGACCAGCCCGACGCAGCGTCACTCTGCTGAAGTTACAGAAAGTCAAAACACCTCAAATTCTGCTCGTTCCTGCTGTATTTATGACACTTCATTAAAGCTCCACTATGTCGCTTTTAAAAGAAGAAAAAGAAAAAAGTCTCCTCTTACAAAATAAATAGCTGAAGTTGTGAGTAATAAAAATGCATCAGCACTCGATTCGGTACACCCATGGTCTGATATCACCGGGAGCTTTTTTTTTTTTTTTTTTTTTGCAAACGTGAAGCAAATTCATCCAGAAACAGTCAGAGCTGAGTCAGTACTGACTTCTCCTTCCTTGTGCCAGCGTTACACTTAAAGTTGAGCATCTAATTGTCATTTGAGGTTACAGCGGCAGCTGCAAAAAGCAAGCCATGGAGAAAAAGGCAACACAAACCAGGCTAACAGGAAGGGAGAAGTCTGTCACAGTTAAAGGCTGCACTTTAAATGGAAAAGGAGGCTTATGGGAGAAGAAAATAATCCAAAAAAACACTCTCTGCAAAGCCACACCAGAAGCTACAAGGATTGGCCTTAAACTTGGATCAAAGAGCCAAAAGGCACATATATAACTAATATAAGAGGTTTATGCAGAAGACACTGCTCCTGAGTAACAAAGTCGCCTTTTAAAGGTGACAGCTCATTTTCATTGACTGTTAAACGTTAACTCTTAAACAGGTAAATCCCCCCGATGCTCATTTTACACTGAGACTGAGCAGAAGACGCAGGCACAGAATCGACCTGGGACAATTTACGTCTCTGGACATCATTTCTGAATTTATACGTCGCTAAAGTTTATTTTTTTTGTTTTTATTTTTTTTAAACTAAAACATACATTTGTGAATGTTTGAATTCCAATCTCCTTACCACACTGAATTTCGTCTTTTAATCCCGCGGCTCGGGGCCATTAAACGAGCACAGAAGTAAACCAAGACCTATTACTTTAAGCAGTGCCATCCCACATGAGAGCCCAGTGTTTAGAGTGAATCCGATGACAAAACTGAGCACGGCAGCTGTTTGCTGCACTGTGTTACTGTCAACACTGAGCTATCACGCAAGCACACATGTATCTGTGCAGCACTCTGATTTCAGCACAGCAGTTTGAGCCTTTAAATATACTTCTGGCGGCTCAGCGGGGGCTGAGAGCGGAGCCCGAGGCCTGCTGGGCCTTGAGACGTGTTTCCTGACCTTTATTTACCGAGAGACCACAAACACTCTTTCAGCACTCTGCCTCTCGCTTGTCCACTTATAGAATTTCACGCCGGGGACGCTGGTGAACACTCAATCCGGTCTCCCGATGCGGAGTAGATCAGGGGATTAAGATGCCTTGCTAAAAGGCAACTTCGATGGTTGCTCCTCGAGGCGGATTCTTTCGGAGCTGGTGTGAGGATTTTAATCTCTAAATCACAGCCCTGCTCCTCTAACCTTTTCAGCGTTAACAAGTCGGAGGGGAAGTTCTCTCACCTTGATGCCCCCCATCCTCTGCTCTCCCTTGAACTCTTTGCCGTTCTTCAGCCAGTGGATGGTTGGCGTCGGGTTTCCTGCCGCGGCGCAGCGGAATTTGACCGTGTTGGCGGCGGGAACGGCCAGAAGTTTCTTGTCCATCCGGTCAGGCCTGGTCCAATATGGAGCTTCTGTTGACAAGACACAAAACGTCAGTCGTGGAAAACGACTTATTCCCCCCTCTCCCCCCCAAAAACAGCAAATATCATGCATGACTTTATGCCTCGAGTCATTTGAGACGAATTATTTGATAAAACCAACCAAGAGTTCTTTAAGCTTCAAGTAATTTGATACCAGCCTCAAGGCAAGTCCCTTAAAGTCTCAAATCAAAAGTCCAAAATATGTCTGAGAAAGTCTCCAAGTCAAGTCACCTAATGGAGGACAAGTCCACACTGAGTAACACGTCTTAGAAATGATAGAAGATGCAAGTCTGAAACTAATTAATTACAATTAATTGGCAGCAGTTTTGACACGTGTGAACAAAAACGTTAGCTGAAGGTTTGCGGCTGTTACGTTTTTAAGGACTCTCAGGTCGTCATTTTTGCGACTGACTTCATCGGAGCCTTTCGTCTGCAGTTTTCCATTTCCAAAGGTCATAGACATTTTGGAAAAGACCCCGCAGGATTTCAGAGTTACATGTTTTTGAAATTGCTTAAAGATGTCACAGATGGGACAACTTGCTCCTCTGCCCCTTCTTCAAATTGGCCCATATTGGATAAGTTAGGTACTTCGGCTGAACAGATGTGCGGTTGAGGTTTCAGTGGGGTCCTCCCTCAGCGGACTGATGTTCAACACGCACTACCTGGCACATTTATAGAGACTACCGTACCTTTCATAGTTTTTTTTTTTTTTTAAAGGATTAATGGGGGATGTTTACGGGATACAGTCGGCGTTAGACCTTTTACATTTTGGTTATAAATCCCCTCGCTGTCTGGCGACATACAGTTAAGTTCAAGATGCCCAAACGGTGTAAAACGCAGCTTGACAGACGCTGAAAGGACACAAAACTTGTGCGTGAAGCGTCGTGAGGGTCAAACAAAGCTTATTATCTTCTTCCCCAGCTAACAATGCAAGAGTTCATTTGAATCGTCCGATCCTGAGAGTTTGGAAACCTGTCAGGGCAATTTATTGAGTTGTATTGAGAAGACGACGGACAAAGGGAGAGTAGCGAGTCAGGCAGGCCTTATTGTTCCTGCTGTGTGGGTGTGGAGGGTGAGAGCACTGAGGCACGGCTCACTCGCTCTCTTTATAAGCCTTTATATGTGTGTGTTTCCCAGGACAAAAGCCGGGGAGGTGGCTGACCGGTCATCAGATGTCTCTTTTACTTTCCAAAACGCAGGAGGAGCTAATTACCATCTCAATATCTGGGGCTTGTGTGTGTGTGTTTGTGTGCGCTCATGTGAGTGTGTGCTATCAGACCCGAGTCAAACAATAGTCTGAGATCCATTCTCATCGTCCAGTCGATGTTATCAGGAAAGCTCAGGTGGGATGTCAATCACAAAAAAAAAAAAAAAAGACAGTCTGATCTACCGTGTGTGTGTGTGTGTGTCTGCTTATCGCGATGCCTGGGGCCGTACACTTCTGTTGCTCCTGCCATAAAACTTTGGCTTCGGCTTTGCAGCGTAATTACAACCAGACTGGGAGAGTTTCAGTGATGAAAGACACACACACAGACGTATCTTCTTAGAAAGCAAACAAACAGAACTTTGCTTCACTTCTATTGAACTAACTCCGTATGTGTGTGTGTGTGTGTGTGTGTGTGTGTGTGTGTACAGTGTAATAATGGTACAGTTGCTCCTTGCTTGAGTTACAGACTCCCCAGCTTGCAAAGACAAACACTCTCCACGTGCAACCACACACACACACGAGTAACAGCTTCCACCTTAAAAGGGAAATATCTGTTAGATATCATTACTTCTCTCTCTCTCTCTCTCTCTCTCTCTGCGTCTTCGCTGTCTCGGCGTGTTTGGAGCGACACTGAGCGCAGCGTGGGACAGTCCTCCGAGGAGTCTGAACATATTGTTTTCTTGGCATCGAAATGAACCACACACACACACACACACACACACACAGACACACACTCAGTCAGACAGAAACACAGTGAGTTTTTAAACAGTCTCTCTCCCAATGTGTGGTCCTCCTCCTCCTCTTCCTCTGACTGAGCTCATGTGGGCCTGAAAACATCTTCATCATGCTGACGATCCCTCTGAGTGGATTCAACAGTGGAGTCTGAACTTTTATCGCCAAAAACAGACCGACTGCTTTATCTAAGCGCTGCCCGCTCACCTGTCAGTCATTAGAGCATATCAGCTTATTCCACATGAGAAATCAGTTCCATCACTTGGAAAGGCAACGTTTAGAGAAATTACTCCGATTTTTTTGGAAGGAACGTAACTTTTCTCTGATTTGAACTAATTTCATAGTTTTTTTGTCCACGAGAATCTTTTGTTGAAGCTAGAAATTGTCAAAATTAGAATATTCGTAACAATCAGATGCAAAAAATGTCCAAAATTCAAAGTAATTACAGGAAGAAGAATTAGTCTGGGGCTGCAAAGGGAATATAAAAGATTTAAAACACATTCATTCGAGGAGAGCAAATCTAGAATGAAATTGTTCTGACGATTAGGAGGAAATGTGCAGCCAGATGGTTTCTATCTATAGCTTCAAAATGTGACTAAACAGCTGACGTCGGCACTTTGTGCTCTGAGAAAAAGCAGAAATCGCAGCTTTTTTCAAGTTCAGCAGCATCAGTGGATATTTTGAGTGCTTTCCATTTACTGTGAAGTCCCGCTCTGTGCGCTCAGCAACACTCAGGAATCCCATCCCGTGTCTAATTGGCTGGATGGTATTTCCTCAGCAGTGGGGGGGAGGAGGAGGAGGAGGTGGTGGTGGTGGTGGTGGAGCAGATACCTCCGAACCTCCGCAGGGACGGGGGTCAGCAGATAACCCTGCCCTGTGTGCAGCCGCTGGAGTGGAAAGTGGTTTACCATAACACACTCCCCCAGCTCTGCAGTTACAGAGCCGTGTACGACCACCTGTCAGGCGCAGAGGTTAACCAAGGAGGGCGGGGGGGGGGGGGCAGCAGGGGTCTCTACGGGAGCCTAAAAATACACCCAGAGTATTCCTGCTCCGCTGTTTGTTTGGTTTACATTCGATAACAGACCCCAAAGTGCGGCTGCAGAAATCAGGCGGCGGGAGGAGTCATGTCTGATTCACACGCACAGACGCAACCACGCCTCCAAACACACAAAAACACACACACACACACACACACACACACAGGCGAGCATGTACCGGGATGAATAGAATTCCATTACAGCTGCTGGTTCACTCATCAGCGCTGTAATCTGCAGCAGAGCCCGAAGCAGGAGCCAAACTCATGATTCTGCACCTTCAACACCGCCAACTGTTACGTAAAGGTTTGATGTGTAACGTTTACTAACAGCTCCAGGGGCCGTTAGGAGAACAGAGGAGAACGTGTGCGATATGTCTGTTATTAATAGCCGTTTGTCCAGTCAGCAGGGCTGGCATCACTAAATTCCCCAGATGATCGTCACACTCAACACATTACAGTAAAAAAGATGTTTTGCCTCACTTCATTGTCGACGTGCTGGTTCCCATCATAACACACAATTTGCTAAATCAGAACAGAACAGGCGAAATTCTTAGTTTCAAACGACAAAGACGGGACCTTTCTTTGCTTTGTGCAGCTTTTTGATGAAACTCGCTCAGCGATAGAAATGTGGAACACACTTTGCACTGTCACATGTTGAGCTAAACTCCAGCACAGCTCCAGATGCACACTGAGGTCTTTTCAGCTCTCTGGGTATTAAAATAACAGTTTTTGGAGCTTCAGATTATGCAGTCTTGGCATTTTCTTTGTATGTGGACTCGGCGTCACTGCTGTGTTTCACACACAGACACACACACATAAACACACTCCTGCACTGCTGTTCACTTTTCAGAGGCTTCTGGTTGGAGGAGCGTGACTGTGGCTCTCTATCGGCGCAATGGCAATTAGCCGGAGCAGGACGGCCACAAGGCCCCTCAGCACTCAGACACCAATCTGGGGGAGGGGGGGGGGGGGTCTAATTGTGTAATTGTATAATTTGCCCTTGCTGACGCCTGCGAGCACATAGGCAGATTTCATTACAGATTACACTGGGTCTCTTTGAAGGCGCGCTGCCCCGGAGGGCCTGCAGGGACTCTGGGCAAACAGAGTCGGAGGAATGGCGGCTGTGGAGCAGCGTAGCGTGGCCCGGCGTCCGGCTCTCTGCTCTCCTGCCAGGGTAAACAAGGAGGCTGCATAGCTCAGGAGCACAGATTAGACTCTGTTAACATTCCTCCCTTTCGACACACACACACACACACACACACACACTGGCCTTTCACTCCACACAGGCTTTGAGTGCGTACAACACTTTCCACACTGCAAAAAGCTCTCACTTTAGTCCATCGCATTCATCGTGTGAGGGCGTGCGATGGTTCGAACTCTGAACTCTGATTTGCTCGCCTGCCAGACCTCCGTGAAAACTTCAACTCAGGTCTTTAAACTGCAGAAACGGTTTCACCACGGACGCACGTCCCGAGGCGTCCGGCTCGAGGAAGCTACCGCGCAATTACAAGTCAAAAGAGGTCAAAGATTTTTCACAATAAAGAACTTCTCACACTTACGGGACTTTACCAATGATCGCTTTCTCTTCTATTCGGTCAAACTTTCTTCAAAAATTATACTTTATATCATTAATTTATTTCACTCTGGACGCCGAGATGTCCGAGAGGTCAGGACACATCGTACAGTCATACAAACAACGGTATCTTTTTCCTGCATTTCCTGTCCGTCTCCACTTTCCCAGTCTAAGAACATTTCGATTGGAAGTATGTTTTTCTCATAACATGACGTAAGAAGTCTAGCATATTGTTGTCGCCTGGTCTCTTCACTTTTGATGTGAGATTTATAGGAATAATGGAAAGCCTTTCTTGGCTTTGCTTTACTTTATGGGAGATTTTATTTGTTTGCTGATGTTATTATAATGAAGCAATTTCGTGTCCTCCAACCCATCTGTTTTCCTTTGTGCTGGCTTTCAGGATAAAAAGAGACCCCAGATTTGGTCACTTTGGGTCAAACCAATATAACAGAGGCAGCAGACATCTCTCCTTTGATAGAACATGAAGCACAACAACTGATCGACTGCATCGTGTACGTGCAGCGTCGGTTCTTCAATACTTCGGCGTGGCTGCTGGGCGGGCGCCGTTCCCCAGGGCATTCTGGAGGTGGAGGAGAATGAGCTCACGACTGCAGCGGCGGCTCGTCTGTCTTCCTCTCTGAGAACAGTCAGCTGTGGCGAGCAGCATCATTTCAACTGGCAGCTACAGCGACAGTGACTCAACTCCCCAAATCTTTTCCCTGCAGCTCTCTCTCCGTCTGGCCGTCAATCAGCTAATGTTTTCTACCCCCGTCCCTCATTAACAGCCCCCCCCCCCACCACCACCACCTCTCAGTCATTGTCGTCTCTACATGTGGATCTGGATGTTCTCCTGCTCACCAACAGGGACTCTCCATCTGGCTGTGTGGCTCGTCACATGGCTCCTTCCTGCTACAGCCGGCTAATTAGCGGTGGCTTAGTGGACATTAAGCAGCGATAGGGGTTTAGCGTTTCTGGGCTAATCCCTCTCCTTTTGGCCAGGAAATCGGAGCCTAGTATGTCATGAGGTAGACTTACATCCAGTGATTAAGTCTGGCAGTCTGAGGCTATTTACTGGCATTCAGGATGTCTGCAGTAAGCTGCTGCCGCTTTTGCCACTTTGGCCTGTTTAGAAAACTCCAGGCTTTCACCAAGAAGTAAAGCTGTGCATTCAAGGTTCAGGTTTTACATTGCGGGCGTTAAGCTTAGTCAGAACTGACTTACAGTACAAAGACCGCAACAGGAAGCTTTCTGCTGCTTTTATAATCTCTCAGGATAACTCAGCATCAACTAAATACCTCAAGAAAAAAGGCAAGTATGAGTATGAGGCAAGATTAAATTTTAAACTCTGCAGCATCCTCAGTGAGGAGAATGAAGGGATTAAATGTTGAAATTGATATCGCCGAGACAGTGAAAGAGGCTCCTGTATTTATTAAATGATACCAGCGAGCGTTACGACAGGAGAGCTCACAGCGGTAAAATGAGAAATTAGGAGAAGTACGAGCGGATTATTTCACTCGTAGGTGAGATTTGACAGTTATATTCCCGAGCAGGAGCACTTACTCACAGTTGCTGCGTGCTTTTCGACAGCCTGTTGTTGTCAGAGCTCCCTTCACATTCTGTCATCAGCAACAACTGCTGAGGTAAAATAAAATATAGATTTCTATCCTGGCTCCGAACATGAAGGAAATCCTCAACATTTTTTTTGTGTGTGTGTGTGTGTGTGTGATGTTTTCACTTGAATTTTTAAGATATTTTTGGGAAGCATCCATCTTATTTAGATACCACTGACATGACAAAGAAGGATGAAAGTTTAAAGTGCAACCCAGGCCTGTGGAAGGAGAGAAACTGGGTCTGCATCTCAAACCTCTAGACCAGTACTTCCCCATTTCTCCAAATGAAAATCTCAAAATCAACGGGGGTGCACATCCAACGCAATACCAATACGGAGGGCAAATAAAGCCTTCTTGAACCACTTATCATTTGAATGATAACAATAAAACAGTCAGGACTAAACTGGAAAGCGTAAAAGTTTTGACCAAACTTGTAATTGTTTAGCAAATGGCCGACTTGCAGTCGCCTTGGTGGATCATCAATGTGTCCCCACCACCCTAGATCATCTGAAGATCCACAGAAACAAGATCTAGCAGCATTTTCAGCCAATTCAATATTTTATTTTAATGCTGTTTTGTAGGACGTGTCCTTTGTCTGGACTGTCACATTATTTTAATTACACAAAACTCCCTTAATATGCGTTGACTCATCTTGTGCAATACCGTTCTATTCAAATGTAACGACTGTAGCTGGACTCGTTGAGTCAGCGTTTTCTTGTTTTGTTTTTTTTTCACGACGAGTCGAGTGCGATGATACTTTATTACTTATTAGGTCGCAGCTTTTGTAGTGACGTTTACAAAAGCGGCTTTGATTCTGGCTTGGCGTCCGACCGTTACAGAAACAGTCCCACATTTCACTCCGGGCACCGACTCTGCAGAGCAGTTAAGGTTCTGGGATTTAGTTCAAGATATCATGGGCTGTTTGACACTGCTGGCATGTTCTTGGCAGTTTTTCAGTTTTGCACAAACCGCTGCAGTCCACCGTCGAGATGTAGACTCGTCTAATCATGTCTTTCTCTTTTGAACTGTTCTGCACGGCAATTCTCAACACAATACTCAAAGGTATGCAAATTGTTATGTAAGGCAGTGGAAACTTTTGTGTTTTGCAATTGCATCAAGTTAAATCTATCCGTGCATCTTTCTGCTGCTTCCTATTCCGTCAGGCTTCCTGTTGTCTCCCCCTCTTTGCTTCCATCACGTCACTTTTGAATTGCCATCATTTCGTGTCTCCTGTTTTTCTCGTCTGCGCCTCACCTTCCACTGCCTCCTTCCGTACGTTACAACAAGGGCAGCGCGGTTTGGCGTCTGGCCGGTCGACAGCCCGCCGAGGGGCAGAGACGCACTCTGTGTCTCTGGATGAGAGAACAGAGCTTGTCAAGTGCACGCAGCTCGCACAAGCCATCCCTCGTTGTTCTTTGTTCACCTGCGCCTGAACT
Source organism: Remorina albescens (assembly GCA_034769265.1). Taxonomy (NCBI): domain Eukaryota; kingdom Metazoa; phylum Chordata; class Actinopteri; order Carangiformes; family Echeneidae; genus Remorina; species Remorina albescens. Next base: position 2,186,323 of record CM068488.1, read on the forward strand.
CTGCATGTCTCACATCAGAGCAAAACACAGAGAGGGCTGCTGCCCGCTGGAGAATCGCCGACTTTTGATGTGTGTGACGGTGGCATTTAGTTTAGCGCTAAAGGGAGAAGCTTTAATGTGAGTACAGGAAGCCATCCACGGGTTAGAGGAGCCTTAAAATTCCAGTCACAGATATGAAACTCAGATCTGACGCTTATGAAACATAGTTTGATAAGCGTAAAAATAAAAATAATTGATAACTAAAAATAACTTGTTTCTCCTATCAAAAGCTATTTTTTTTTATTCCGACAAGTGAAATGAGTCTAAACTATAAAATCCAGATTAAATGTTGACAAAATGAAAAATAGGAAGAGACAACTCCTGCAAACCAGCAAACACTTGGGAGCACTTTTCACTTGCTTATCAAGTTTGGCTAATAATCCAAGCCTGGTAATGCCAGCAGTGAGTGGAAGATGTAAAGACTTAATTTAGAATCAGACGACCTGCATAACCAAGTGATGGCAAGCATAATGTTTTACTCCGTTTCACTATTCGCACTGCCCCTGTATATAATTCTTTTAATAAAATGTTATTCAAGTAGTCAAACTAAGTTATGTAACAATTAAACGCCTTCTGTTCCATCAATTTCTACTGCCCTTCATTCCTGCCGGGAGCCGTTACTAACCAAATCATGGTCTCCTGTGAAAGCCAATAAAAATTCAAAGGAGCGTGGTTTACTCGGGGTTAGTTCAGTGGCTCTATCTATTCCTTCACTTCACAGCCCTAAATATCAATATGTGCCACACAGTGATAAAAGCAGCCTTCCTCCAATAAAAGAGTTTCTGGACAATATAACATTTATACAAAGCTGTTTCCTCAAACCCAAAGCCATTAACAGCAGTTAACACCTCCCACTTCCAGCAGAGTGCATGGCAGGAGCCGCTCATTAAGCTCAATGGCGTGGTTCATGCTGCCTTCACGGACCTCTCGGTGTGCCGGGTGAAGCTGCGTTGTTGCTTTTGTTTTTTCAGAAATTTTCATTGCAATTGCACTTTGATTAAAAAATGCACTTTCGCAGGTCTTGACTGACAAACATCGGGGTTAATAAAGTATGTTATCTTTAGTTCTGGCCTCTCCCGTCTGAACAAATGTTAAGACAACGAGGTTTTATCATGAGCTCATAATGTTATCGACACGCTACAGTCTGACTCGTGAACTCTCTTTCAGCTCTAAAATATGACTTAACTTTATACTTTATACTTTATATACGCCATATTTATTTTTGTGTGGTGTGGTTAAAAGAGAATAATTAAGAATTCACCATTTGCATTACCTGCATCTTCTGGATCTTCATCATAGTCCTCATCATCACCGGATGACAGGGAGTCTAACAAAAAAAAAAAAAAGACAAATAGATAAATGATCTGATTTTGCAGCTGAACAAAAGTCTTTGTCTCTGAAAGCAGTTGAACTGTGTTAGCCATCAGATAACACAAAAATGACATCTGGAAAGCTTGAACCACATCATTTATTTCTGAGCGAGAAGGGCAAACAACAAAGAAAAAAAATAAAACAAAAGCAGGAACTCTGTGCATGTTGAACGCCCCGTGGAGATTAAATGGTGTGTGCTCAACGAGTACGATTAGACAAATGTCTACACAAAGAGACACGCACATGTGCATGTTGAAACTGACTCTGCTCATGAATGAGTCCACAGTTCTCTGCACGGTGGAGACTCTGATATTACAACACAAACATTTCCAAAGACGGTACAAATGAGAGGCCTATTAAAGCTGCTGCTGCTGCGACACGCTTGTGTGAGCGTGTGTGTAGAAACACACACACAAAAACAACTGTTTCCAGCCATATCCGTGCAACAGACACCGATGCTAACTCTTGCTAACAGTGAGTGTGTCAGATGGCCTCAGATACGACTGTTTACATTTGCAGTATCGCACATTTCGCCGGCTGCTCTGTAATTATTTTTGCTTTGACCTTGAAGGTTTCTGGTTCACCTCCACAGGTCCTGTTAACGAGAGCCAGCTGCTACCTTCAGAAACCCAGCTAACTAAAACTGCTCCTGAAACTCCCCAACACAATGCTTTTTTGTTTTGTTTTTCTATTATCCGACACCGAAGCCCATGAATAACTTTAACTTTTACGCTGCAGCTCAGCAGAAAGGTGAGTGACTGCAGTTAGTCATTTTAAAGAGCTAATGACTAATTACTGAAACAACAGGCCCCCCGGGGCTACGCTAACAGCTCTGAGGTCATACTTTAGCTCAATGTTAACATGTTCACATGTTCACAACGACTAAGCTAACATGTTATTGTTAAGTTAGCCCACTCCTGATAGCAACAAGGACAACGTTTGATGTTTAGTGCTTATAATATAAACGTAAATTGTCTTAGCATGCTAACATGCTCAAAAAAAGATCCGGCTAAATATGAATAAAATGATTGTCTAATATTTTAAAATGGAGTTTATCACTTTACTGCTCAAAGTAAAGAAAACAGACTTCATCCATCGTCATTATTTGTGCTAAAATGAAGATATATAATTGAAGAGCAAAATCCGTTGAACGTAAATGTGCATTTTATTCAGAAAAACCTCAATTTTTTTCTACTAAAAATTATTTATAAGCCCGCAATCAGCTTCAAACTTTAAGCCAATTGTATTCACAGCCTCCAAACGTAAAAGTTGTTCGTTTTCATACACTTCAGTTTGCTGAAAACTTCGTTCACAGCGCCTCATTTCCAACACGTGTACTTCATGTGTACAATATGATCTCGCTGCTCGCCGCCGCCTGGATGCCGTCCAGGTGCTAAATCTGATACTGCTCCTAAATATCTGACACCTTACTCAAATATTTGTGTAAACACAAAACACAATAGGGCCATGTGTGCTTTGGATGGAGCTGACGCCGTGTTTGGAGTAGAGGGGAGGAGAGCAGGATATCGCTGCCACGTACTGTAAAAAAAATCTGCCTTTATAGGTAATTTAAACACGCACTGAGTGTTAAAATCCTCTGAAAATGACTGACAGCGGCCTGCGATGATTTCCCTTCCTGTGCGGTTTCTACTCCTGAGACCTGCTGAGCTGAGCTCAGTTTCTTGTACTCGTTTAAAGAAAACTAAATCTGATTTTAAAGCTCAGAGCGACTTGGAAGAATGAATGATTTGCTCCTTTTAAAGCTGTGATATGGGGGGGGGGGGGGGGGGGGGCTGGTCCCTCCTGTAGTCTGAGAGGAGAAGCCCTCCACATTTGATCAGTCCGGGAAAAGGCCATTTTCTTCCCGGCTTGCAGCCAAACACATGCATCTGTTTGTGTGTGTGTGTGTGTGTTTGGAGCACGGCGGGAGGGGAGGGGGGGGGTGATAGTGAGTGAACCCTCTCATTCTTGCCACCCCATCTGTTTTCAATGATGAAATGTTGTGCGCTAATTGCTTTCTAATTAGTCGTCAATAACAGTTTCAGCTGGTGTCCATGAGTTTTACAAGAAAAGCTGCCTGACTGTTGATCAGACACACACACACACACAGGCTCCATCACGCTGTGATGTTTGTGTGGTGTGCAGTGTGCTAAACTGAGCAGGAAGAATGAAAAACTGAACTTTCCTTCATTATGTTGCCGTCATGTTGAGATGTCACCGCTGAAGCTGCCCAACAATATTTACTGATAGTAAATAATTTGATTCTCAGCCGTCTGTCAAATGGGGAGGAAAACTAAGCCAGGCCAGTTTTTAAATGGTTCAAAGCTGCGTCTCACCTGTCACCCTGATGGTGTAGTTGCTAAGCAGCGTGTTGCTGTGGGCGAGCCGGCACGAGTAGACGCCCGAGTCCTCGTACGACATGTTGATGATGCGCAGCATCCTCTGGCCCAGCCGCGTCCGGTTGCTCGGCACCAGTCCAACGCCGTCTTTGAACCAGACGACGGGCTCTGAATGGTCCTCCAGGTCACATGACATTTCCAGGGTGTCCCCCATGCCCAGAACATAGTCCTCCAGGAAGGCTGTCTCGCTGGACACAGAGTCTGCACACAAAAGGACAGAGAGTTTTCTTTTTAAATAAGCATACAGAGCCTGACTCCGCCTTTTAGCTCAAACTTCATTCAAACTGTTTAATTAGTTTCTGATTCTGGTTTTCAAATCTGAACACTTTGCTTCTTTATATTTGTGTGATTGGAAACTTGGGTGTTACATGGCAGACTAAATTATGAATTGTTTGTGTCATTTATATAAAATGTAGAAAAGAGTCTTGGAGTTTTGTCAACACTAACGCAGGCGATAGTGAGTTATCAGCTCATCTACGTCTGGAAGTTAGAAAAGTTCAACTTTTTATTCCGGCCTGAAGAAGAGGACAGATCTGGGCTGTGTGGAAACGAAGGCTCCTCCCTCTCCCCCGCCTCTTCAGCCTTCCCTGTCAAACACCAGCTCATTTACTCCAGCAGCTCCGTGTGCCAGCTCGGTTGGAGCCAGGGAAAAATCAACATGTTTACTGGCTCCACGAAGGATGCCGGCCTCCTCTGATGACAGGGGAGAGACGGAGGGACATGTCTGGATAAATAAACACTGGGTCCCCTTGTGTCCCACCATCCGTCCCTCAATCAGAGCCGTCTTCTCTCATCCCGACCCTCAACCACGTGTCACCTCCCATCAGGGAGTCACTCTGGTCGGACTGGCAACCGTTCAAATAAAGGACACTTCCGAACCCCTGAATACTTTTACATATGCAGGTGTGAGGCCGCGGCGTTTGAATGAGCTGCTTGGGCAACAGAGTACACAACACGCACTTGTTCGGATGCACAAACGCACGCACACCCACCCATGGGAAAGACTGAATGAGGTGTGTTAAGAGCTGTGATTTATGATGGCAAACACACCCACAGTTGACCTGCTGAGAGGGGGCACCAACAGAGGCCCCGCCGACAGGCAGTGAATGTGAATGCAAAAAAAAACTCAGATCAGAACTCAGATCAAAAAATTGGAGCTGAGAGGCCACGCTGAAATCAGCGGCGGCCCAGACGAGACAATCTCTGCGGAGAATGCATAATAGGCCTTCTAAATTATAAATGGGGTTCTTTTCAGCGAGACGGGGAGACAGACGGAGGCGGGACAACCAGAAGGTAACGTCCCCGAGTGTCTGCATGTCGGCTCGGCGTCAAAACCAAAATACAAAACTTGACTGGCAGAAGGAAAATGAGTAAAAATAAAAATGGTGACAGAAAGGAAAGACTGCTCCTTACATCAGCGATGGAAATCCCCAAACTTGGAGATAATAAAATGAAATAATGAGTGGGAATCCACAATAATGTGACTTTTTGTGCAGCGATGAGGGCAGCATGTGAAAACACACACGGTCAAACAGGAATAACTCACCCGTGAAGAGATTTTCTTAAATAAAGTCAACTGAACGGAGTCCTGGATTGTTTTTTTCTGTCACCCATTAAAAACTGCTGGAGATGTTAAATCAATAACGTGTTTAATGTGGCTGTGCAGCTCTCTGGCTTTTCACAACGATATTTACAACACCTTTCTTCTTCTTCTACTTCTTTCTTTTTCTTTTTTTTTTTTTTATTAAGACAAAAAGAGCCATTCAGGAAAGAAGAAGAAAAACACTGAGGCGACGGCACAGGGAGCATAAATTCAAACCCAGCATGACTGACTTGTTACTTTCCTGTATTACTTATGACCTCTGTGAAAGAAAAAGGGGGAAAAATAGGTCTTAGAATATCTTCAGGTCTTAAACATGGGGAGCGAGGCTTTATGAGGTAGATATAATAATCTCCAGAGACTCGTAGCTCACTTTGGCTCTATGGGGGCTGAACACTCCAGCACAACCTCCCCTGGCAGCTCTGAACGCAGCCTGACTGAAGCTGCTTCTTTGCATTTGGCACAGATTTCCTATTTCAAATGTTTGTTGTCTGACAAACACCTAAAAGTGTCTAACCGTGCATGAATCAATTTTTTCTTTGGGGGGGGGGGGGGGGCTGAACTAGCCCTTTTAAATATAAACTGCTATTCTGAATAATGCAGATTTGGCTTTTCAAACAAAACATTAGTTTGACATTAAACGACTAAACCTGTTATTACTCTCTACATTTCTCCAAGTTGACTTGACTGTTAAAAGCAAAGACGCAGTGCGGTCTTTGTGATCTTGGAGTAAAAAGATGCTTTGATCCAGGGGGAACCAGATAGGAGGAACATTTGTGCTCCGCTTGGATGTTAATGCTGCTGGAGGCCAAACAAATGTAATTTACGTGAAGAACAAGGCAAAACAAGGATACATTAAAAGAAAAAGAAAAAAATAACCCCCCCCCCCCCACAAAAAAAAATTTAATTCCTCAAGCGCCACAAAAAAAAAGCAAAGCCCCCTTTTTTTTCTGGTCAGCGTCAGAAAATCTCCTTCTGCTTCAGGTCCTGCACTTTGAAATGCAGATTTAAATGTGGAGAGGAAAAAAAAAGTGGATTCGGTTTGAGAGGCTTCACTGTGGACACATTTAGCAGAGACTGTAGCGGCCTTGTTAGAGCGTTGAGGGGGGAAAGCCCCGGGACGTGAGGTCACAGGTTTGATCACCTTGACAGGAGACGGCTTCCTGAAACGGGCTCATGTTTGTTGGCGCGTCGCAGAGAGATTCAAAGAGAACAATTCCTAATTAGCAAATGAAAATATGATCATGAGCAGCAGCAGCAGCAGCAGCAGCTGAAAAGGTGATGACAGAATGAATGAATGAATGAATGAATGAAGTCAGGTCAGTTTCTCCTTCGTGATTTCCTCCAGCTGCTGTTAAATTAATCAATTAATAAGAATATTTATTACTGCTATTGGCATTTTTACAATGCTACTCTCACTAGCAGCAATACGCTTCCTATACGGATTTCTGCCTCTGAAAGGTTGCTTGCTCTTGGTGGGAATTGTTGGATTTCCCTCCATCTGAGAGCCGAGGCGTTTCCATCAACCTGTTTTGAAATTGGGAACTTAAGATCTGTTGTAAATGAATTTATACACCTGCATGAAGAGGTCTTTCAGAGTGTTCGACAAAAATCAAACTCTGAGAGGCAGATGGAGGAAATCTGGGTTAGAAATCTGGTTTTATTTGCTCAACATCACTCAGTGGGACCATTTGTGCAAAAATTACAAAAAGAGACCCGACTCAACGAACCCGAAGGGGTCGTGGAAGGACTGGAATCTGGTCTGTACGTGTAAACATTCATCGGAGCCTTTCTGGTTCCTGTCCCCGTAAATGATCCAACCTGCTGAATATATACGCACATTTACACTCTGTGGGTTTCTGCTGTCATGTGAAGGAACCAGGTCTGTCAGAGTAACCTGGTTCTGTTTTGTTTTGGTTTGGTTTTTTTTCCCCGGGCAGAAAAAAGCACATCTCCAGCTTCTGAACCAACTCCTGCTTGAATCGCCAAAAGGGACCACTCTGTGCTGTTGTTCACATTCACTACACGCTGTGGTTCATCTCATCTGACCTTCAGTTGTGGTAAAGATGCAGAAACACCCAGACATTTTACTGTTTGTGTTTAATTAGCTAAAAAAGAGTCTTTATTCACTTGAGGTTTAATAAAGAGGAGTACGAATGTAATTCCTTTCATTATTCTCAGCCTAAAAAGTCTAATTATTTAATGAAAAAGGCTGTTAAGCAGCATTTTAATGACATTACAAAACTACAAAAGGTCTCACTTGCAAGTTGAAAATGCGTTTTTGACTTTATGGAGCCGAGTCAGCTCCTTTTTAAAGAATAAACAAACAAAAAAAAAACAACAACAAAATGACGAAGGCAACGAGAAAATAAAAGAAGCTGCATCTTATTAACAGTGAGCCACATGTCGGATGTTAAACACGAGCCATGCAGAGGCCTGATAAATAAAATAAATGCAAAAAATAAAGACGAGAAATTCCTGTCAGTGTTTTTGTGCGATTGGGATTAAACAAATTCATCTCATTTGTCGTTTCTGAATCTTTTGTCTTGACGTTCTTCACTCTCAGTCAGCCTCCTGATGAGAGACCTGCTTGATATAAAAGCAGCCTCATGAATAAATCAGACCTGAAGTGCTTCTGACACAGCAGATAAATGAAGGCTCCTGCACCGCGGCGCTCCCGGTGGCGTCCAACTTCATATCAATAACTCCACGTTCTGCTGTTTCCTCGTCCGGTGCGGCATACGTGGAGCAATTGGGCTGCCTGGTGTGTGTGTGTGTGTGCGTGGAGGGGTTTGAAGGGTGGTGGGAGCCCTCTAACCGGAACCTGATGCCAGCTGGAAGCAATGTGTGATATGTACTTTTTGAGCGTGTGTGTGTAAATGTGAATGTGTGTTCGGACATGTACGACAGTGTGTATGTATATGTGGTTGTAAACGAAGTACTCTGTGTGTGTGTGTGTGTGTGTGTGTGTGTTGGTCACTCCATAAATCAAGAGGCCCCTGCCCTTCTGGCCCTTCTAACCTTCTGGGCTCAATATCATAACAAATAGCCCTTCAGAATCATATAAAGTCTCTCTTTGAGATTCTGCGCCGGCGCTATCTGTTAAAGCTGCCGTGTACAAACTCCATCTCTTCTGTGCGTCTGAAGAGGGTTTATTTATCCTCTACAAACTTCTCCAGGGGCCGGCGGCAGACTGTGGCCCCAGGGATGAAAAGACCTCTTTATGTGGGAAGCCTTTCCCCGCCTGCCTCTCTTAACACACACACACACACACACACAGAGAGAGGCTGAAGGAGAGAATCCTGGAGGAACAGGAAGGCGTCAGACCGGGCCGAGGAGCTGTCGCCGCTGCCGCCGCCGCCACCACCGCTGCCATATCAGGTCAGCGGAGGGAACACCCAAAAATGAATTCCAACTTTATTGTGTCTTTAAAGATTAGAGTTCATTGGGCGGTTTTAAGTTAGGCAACTTTCTTCTGTGCGTTATTTCCACCTGAGAGGTCCTCGATAACAGATTTGATTGAAGATGGGTAGAAACTGTTGCCCTGCATGGGCGAAGGAAGGTGTGATCCTGATGAGTAATATCAGGCACTGACTTCAACACTGTGGGTTTGGACACAGATCCAGAACCTCACGCAGGTTAAAAAGTAAAGTTTAGGTATTTTCTAACTTCTGCGAGACGAATGTGAAGCTGCGTTTCTTCGACCCGACTCCAGCTCTGTTAACGTGTCTTGGACATATTTTTCAGTTTGTGTTGTCTTGGAGGAAAATTGGAAAATTGGCTCCAAATGAAAGATAAATGAAGTGGCTCTCAATCTACACTTGATCTTTAAAATGCTGAACGGCGGTGCTTGATGTGCAGCCCTCTTTAAAATTCAGGGTCAGCAGGGTATTTTCTGAATTTCACGTATGTGAGTAAACAGCCAAATTGCAGCATCAGGGAGGAGGAGGGAGCTTGATGAATTCATATTCTACTCTGAAGGAGACAAAAACAAAGACTTTCATCTGCGCTGCCTTGATACACCAGATATCCTTCTAAAAAATAAATAAAAATAAAGTTTTGCCTATTTATTATCAGCCTTTAAATGTTCTGCTCCGGGCTGATTTATGGCGCCATTTCACCGTGATGTCTTCTTCTTCTCGGTCTTCTTCATCCATGCAGGTTTAAACGAGCGAGCAAAAAGGATCATAAAGGGTAAAATATTGCAGGACTCTCTTTTCTTAAAGGGACTTTAACAGATTCTAGTAGAAAAACTGCGACACATACCTTTTCAAACCATAACTGCGTTTAATCTGCTTTTGAAAGTGATGGATTCCAGATGGGCAAAGGCGACATTTGTCTTTATCAGACTCTCTCTGGTTTCGTTCTCGTCACCGCACCGAGCTACAAATGCAACAAGGCCACATTTCCAACATCTGCAGAGTGGACTGCTCCCAAACCAGTGGCTGGCAATTCAGCGACAAATGGCCTTTTTTATTGCAGGTAATTAGTTGTTTGCCTTGACTGCTGAAAAAGGCTCGACTCCTCCTTCTATGTGAGCAGGCACAGCAAATACTTTCCACATTTTGGAGATTGCTCGCAGCCAATCGGTGCTCCTGTGTGTGTGTTTGTGTGTGTGTGTGTGTGTGTGTGTGAAGCTGGGAGCGAGGACGTTATGTGGATGTGTACAGTGAGTCTGTGCACTTGTGAGGAAATGTCTTTTTTTTTTTAAAGTGGTTATTACTTCACATTCACCAAAACAACAGTTAGATTTACAGTAAACCTTCATAACACTGCGGCCGCTGACAACCACAGCGTAAACGATTCTTTGAAAATGTAGATCAGATGGACAAACAATGTGAACTCCAAACTCAGTCAATAAATTAGTCTTTAACCTCAAGTGTGGTTGATGCTGACTGAGAAGAACGGTTGAAATAGCTAGAAAGTGGCCCTGGAGTGAAGAGAATTTGGTCCAACTAACCAACTTTGATGCTCAATATTTAAATACGTTTGTGTTTTTTTAATTATCTTTACTTTCGAATCAGTTAGCAGTTAAATAATCGTTAAAAATGTCGGCTGCAAACAAGCTAGCAAACTTATATAAAATCACCAATTTCTGCACGAAATATTTCCACTAATCCTAAATTTAACAGAACAGCTCGGTGAACACGACTTTGGAGGGTGAAGAAGGACACAGTTCAGGTAACTTTGTTGAAATAATTGCTTTTGTATCCTTTTTAATAAGTTTTTCTGTCTGGTCCTCTAAACCCATCAGACCGACGGACGGTCCGGTCTAGACCGACCCGAGACGTCCTCCACAGCAGTGCCGTCTGCAGATTCCTCTGCTTCCATATGATATGTTGAAAAACTGGACCGACTGCCAACCCGTTTGGCACAGCTGACGCCCCCTCAGACAAGCCGGCATCACATGACCTTCAAACAGGATCTGTGCGCCCGCCACCCCCTTCCCTTCCCTTCCCTTTTCCAACCACCACAACAACAACCGTCTCCTCCATAAAGAGCACATTTCTCTTCCTCCATTTCACAGCTATCCCAGTTGTAAATCCTGCTCCACCTGGACAAGTTCCCTCTTTTTTTCCCCGGCCCTAATCTCTGTTTAATATGGTTTGGCCGGATGTAAATACCTTCGGACAATGGCCTTAATCTGGGCCGGCCTGACAACCTCACACCGCCTTGGAGAAGCCTGCGAGGAGGAGATGGAGAGAAAAGAGTGATGGCTCGGCAGAGATCAAGGAGGAGAGGAGAAAAGGAATGGGGGGGGGGGCAGGGAATGGAGGGAGGATTTCTCCCCCCCCCCAGCTTGTTGCCTCTATTCTTTGCCGAGCTGAGCCGCCCTTTATCAAAAGAAGCCCCTAAAATCAAGTTAAAGATAGACGCTGTCTCTAAACATCCCGCCCCGGCCTGTGCCAGCCTCACCCCCCCCCCCCCCCCCCCCCCAACCCAACCCAGGAGCCCGGCCCTCCACTCGGCTGCGTTAACGAGCATCGGAAGCTACTGTACGTCCAGAGCGTCTTGGCAGCGCCCAACTGTCTTTGCTCCTTTCATACCCACAGTGCCCCCCCCCCCCCCATCAACCCCCAGACTCAGAACACGGCCTGGGTTTGGTCCACAGTAATTGTCATTCCAAAGACGAACTGGCCTAGTTTCAATTCACCAGACAAGTGTAAGAAGCTCAGCCCACAAAAGCCAGGATGTCTAAGAAGTGTGTGTGTATGTGTGGTGTGGGGGGGTGGGGGGGGGGGGGGGGGGGGGGCGCTACTACACAACGTAGTCACACTTCCCTAAACAACACGGAGGAACCAATCTGATTACAAGGCAGCTTTTAACATCTCACAACTCAGGTTTGTTTTTTGTTTTTTTTTTACGCTGCAAATACGCTTAACCTTCCCTTCACACAATGAACAGAGGCGATAATTTAACACTTCAGCAGTGCAGGATATCGATACACACCCTGAACACACCCCGAGAGCGCCGCTGAATCAGGGAGGTGATCGGAAAAGAGATCTAAAACATGAGAGTCCTCCCCATTATCCAACAACTGGACACACATCCAGTTAACAACTCCTGAGGAGATTCAGTGATTTGTAAATGAATTGTTTACAGTTCATACAACCCCAAGAGATTGTGTGTTTGCGTAGTGCAATACAAACAGGATAAAAATCTGTAATTCCACAAAAAAACTTGGAGTTCGGACATTTTTATCTCAGCTCTGATGGAAACGATCTGCAAACACTGACGCAGCCAATTGAAACGGTGAACTTTGACCTCTGCTGACCCTGACCGGGACCCTGCCCTGACCTCCCAGTGCAGCAAGTGCAACCCACACACACACACACACACACACACACAAACTGGTATCACACAGGGCAGGTCATTATTGTGTGTGTGTGTGTGTGTGTGTGTGTGTGTGGTGACAGAGACATCAGTGTCATTGAGTGGGATCAGTCCAAACGACACACACACTGCATTGCTGTGTTGCTGTAGCAACATTGCAAACCTAGACAGCGGCGTTGTGTATTCCTCCCATAAGAAGAAGAAAAAAAAAAAAAACCTTCAGTAATCGTGTTTACACTCTCTCACACTGACTCTGTGTCCCACAGAAGTTAACAATGACGACAAAAAGAAGCTTTGAGCTGAAAGTTAAAACCTCATCAAGACTTTGTTAATTAATCTGTCAAGCATTGCTAAGAAAGAGCCTTTTATCAACCTTTAACATGTTTTCTTCACTTTGAACAAACACCAGCAGCACCAGAAACGCAGAGCAGGAAAATATATGGCAGCCAATGTAAACCCCGTAGAGAACTACGGCGGACACCGAGGTCAAGTTCTTTGGATTTTCGGAGGCTTTAATGGAGTTAGGAGTTAAAACTTCGGCATGTGAAGCTAATTCCAAGTTTTTATCCAAAAATACTGTCAACTATTTTTATTCCTCTGGAAGAAAAATATGTAAAACTTGTAAGAGAACATTCAATTTGAATGATCCAAATAAAGACAAATATTTGAAGTAGATTTAAGACATTGAGTTCCTGTTAAACACCCAAAAAGAGAAACAATCATCAAATCAACATCTAATTTGACTAAAATAAAAGGCTGCTAAATTTATGATGCATTGAGACTCAAACCGCTGATGCTGTGATGTCAGTACTCCATTGGTTTAGGGAGGCGGCTGGGGGGGCGTGTCCCTGAGTTGGGATCAGCAGGACGCCGAAGCGTTTACTGCTCTGTTTACGATGCTGTTTATTAGTGCGGTGGGACTGCGAAGGTCCGTCTCTCTCGCTCTTGTTACCTCTCCACGTGAAACCCTGCTGTTGATCCGAGCCGCCATGTGCTTCTGATCAACAGAAAGCGCCCGCCAACACTTCCTGAGCTGCTTCCCGTCCCGTACCGGCCCGCTGAACTGAACCGTCCGGGCTTCCCAACTTTTACTCCAGTTATCTTCGTGTCTAACTCTGGAAATTGTCCGAGACTGAAAACATCTCCGACTGAGACAGAGCCGGTGTGTTAAGTGCGTTTGATTATGAGAGCAGGACCGAGCACAGGAAAGCCCGTAATCCCATCATCCTTCACTCCCTCCCGCTCGCCTCCGGGACCGGCCTTCGCCAAAGAGAGGAGCCTCTGTCTGAGACGTCTGCACAACGCACAATGGGACCGATACAATGTGACCGAAACTGAACCGAAACATCTGTTCAGTGTTGGGACGGCCGGACATATCTATGGAAACCCCTTCAGTTACCACGGCGACCGCGCCTGTATGTGCCTCCACTCCACCGTCGCCATTCATTAAAGAGTCAATGGAGTTTCCTCAGGAGCACAAAACAACAGTATCCAGCTTCACACGTGAAAATGTCCATTGGCTGAACCCCCCCAGCCCCCCAGCCCCATTCAGCCAGTGCCACCGTGCCACTGAGCAAAGCACCGGTACTTGACTCCCAAGTGAAGCAGCTCATTGGCCGACGTTTATGGTCCAAGTGGGAAAGAAGAGCAAGCGTTAGATCCTTAACCCTTAAAAACAGGTTTCGTTTAACAATCGATCACTTCATCATGTTTCTTATTGATCGTTATCTCAACAACGGGTCAGAAAAAACACTTGGAAACAGTTCAGTTAAATATTAAGTGTGTTTTAGTAAATAATTAAACAGATTTTGATGAATTTTTTTCAATAACAATGAATCGATGACTCGTCGAATCATTCTCACTTTTTAAAGGTCCACACGATCTAAAGGCAGAACACCTTCATGCGGTCCAGGCTCCACATGAATACTGAAAAAGGCTCGATGTGTTCAGAAACTGAGCCTTAAAACCAGCGGTCAGGACTTCCTGATCTTTGTGATGTCACAACACATCAATCTCTGCCCTCGGCCACACCCCCAAAGTCCAGATTTCGTTTCTCTAAGTATTTACTAAAAATCACATCCCTTTTTTTTTCTGATTGGCTGACTGACCTGCTGTTATTGGAGATGTAAAACGACACTGAGGCGGCTTTTGGTTCCTAAAAACCACAAATATATCTTCTTATGGATATCAACACTTCAAAATAAAAATACTATAAAAGGGTAAAGTATGGGAGCTTTAATTGTCTTTAACGAGGTGTATAAAGTCATTTCAGGGAAATCAGCAGTAAGTCCTACCGAATCCCACCGGTCCTCAAAGGCATCTTCATTCACATTTCAAGACAGTTACAGAAACAGTAAGATGCTGTATTCTCATTTTAGAGCGCGTTGTCTCGACAAGGACACAAAAACTAAACGGCCTCGAGCGGTTTGATTTCTTTAGGACGTCAGACTTTATGGCTTGTGTCAGCTAAAGGCCGCCGTATCAGCAGACAGCTGACGGAGGCTCCATCGCTGTTGTTGAATCGCGTCCTTATTGGTAAAGGTCACAAATGAAATTGTGACCCTTTAAGTGATTTAAAGCTTAAAAACAGCAGACGCACACTCCCAGGATAAACGGCGCTGTGGTTGGTGATACGCAGCTAAATTGTCACATGAGGAAAAAATGCAGCCAATTACCAGATTCACTGCACTCAAAAATAACATTTCATGGGAGTTTTGAAAAATTTTCTGACATGGGTTATTTTAAAAAACCAAAACCCGAGTCAGCTCCACCGTCGCTGCTCTGCTGTTGGCCAGCGCACCGCCGAGTCTCTTTCTCTTCTTTCCAGGGAGAAAAAAGGCTTCCATTACGCTCTGCAGACGGTACAAGGGTTTATTATTTTAGCTCTCCTGGCAAAATAACAGGGGAGAGCTGGGGTGATGGGGGGGGGGGGGGGGGGATGGAAGCCGAGTTTGGTTTCAATATTAGATGTGTCAGCTGCCCTGGATGTGGGGGGTTTTAAACAGAAGCGCATGTGAGGGCGTGAGTGCAGACTCTGGATCTTTTTTCTTTCTTTTTGAACGACGCTGTGGCGGCGAAGGTGGAGGCGAGCTAAGATGGACGGATCGACCAGGAACAAACGAGCAGGCGGAGGCGGAGGAGTTTAGAGTAAATATGAATTATTCTACTTCTACTGTAAACCCTGTAGAACCTGCTTTGGCAGCACGGCGCTTAATTATGGTCATGACAATGAAGCAAATTTGAATTTGTCCCGGCAGACGTGAGCGGGAGGAAGAAGAGGAGGAAGAAGAGGAGGAGGATGAAGGGGGCAGATGTGTGAGTGCGACCACAAGGAAGGAGGAGGCAGAGGAGAGAGGAGATGAAAGAGACACACATAAGGGAGGAAGAATGAGCACACACCCACTCACAACCCAACTCAACTCAACACACACACACACATTGTTGCACACTGTCTGTTGGCTCTCTGTTTCCATTCACAGAAATGTAAATGGGGTGCAGCAGAGCCAGACAGAAGAGCTCTGCTTCTGGTTAGAGTGGAGAGAGAGCGAGAGAGAGAGTGAGCGAGCGATCCAATAAGAGATGAGAATTTCACATCTACATATGAGTGTTTATTTTTCTGTTTCACACACCGACTACAAGCAGGAAGTTCACCGGTTTAGATCCATTTCCCTTGGTCGAATTTTCACATTTTCTTGCTGCACCTGCACGAGTTTCCTCCCGTCAGAAACAGATTACAGATGGTCAATGTGTCCGATTACGCAATGGCAGAGCTGCAGATTCCTGAAAATCCACGTAGCGTTTCATGTCAGGTGACGAAGATTTGCAATCCTGTCTGTCAGTGTTACACCTAAAATACTGCAGATAAAAAAAACCCCAAAACAACACAACATAAAATAGAAGCTAAACTTCCGTCCAACTTTTTATTTCATCCCTCACAGGCTGACAGTCTGAGCCCCAATCTGAATATCTACAGACTGAAGGTATGTGACAGTTATTTTGTTTATGGCAGCGAGCTAACGTAACGACTTCGGTAGGAGAAGTAAAATAACAAACAGACGCACACAGACACAGAAACAAGTACGGGATGATTTGTGTGTTTGTGTGTGTGTGTGTGTGTGTGTGTGTGTGTGGCAGAAGAGCCATTTGGGGTGAGACACATTATGTCTAGGCTGTCTCTCTCTCTCCCTGCTTTTGTGTGTCAGTGTGTGTGAGAGAGAAAGTGTTGGACTTCTTACAGCTCGGCACACAACCTGCCATCTGTTTGCCTTTGCCAGCAACAAAATACACTCTTCCAGTGGGGTTGGGACACACACACGTAAACACGAGTATGCATGCATATATTGGCTTCATTTTGTAATCACCATCCATCACCACAATTTAGTCAAAAATGATGTAATTAAACCAAATCTTGGCCATAAATCCAGGTGTCAGCCAGAGAGCGAGCGAGCAAGAGAGTCAATAGAGAGAGAGAGAGAGAGAGAGAGAGAGACAGACACGTAACTTTCAATAAAACACCATGAAGCAGTCACTTCGCCGCACGAAAATATTTTGTCAGATTTAACTGCTGCTCCAGCTGACTGACCCCCCCTTCCCTCCTGATACGACACAACGAGCCTCTTTGTTCACCCTCCATGTCTGCCTTATCTGTTAAGTATCTCAACAATTTCCTTAAGGGGAGCTTTGTAATTAAAAACCCGCCGTACGTCAACACCGCTGTCAGCCAGCGTGCTCAGAGCCGTCCTGAATGGCAGCCAAAGGTAGACCAGAGGACATGTATACGTGTGTGTGTGTGTGTGTGTGTGTGTGTGTGGACGCGAGTAAAACATCATTAGGCTAAAACTGGCAGTACCTGCAGCAACAGAAGGGATCAGACGCTTAAGAAGAGTTGACAACGTGCCAAAATAAGAATAAAAAAAGAGCAGATACCTGTGGAGACTTAAAATGTGTCACATTATATCTGTGAATGGGACAGAAAAGGGAAAAGAAAAGAGACACACAGAGGACCAAAAAAAAAAACTCACAGCAGAAAAGGTGGCAGGGGTTGGACATGAGCGGAGCGCAGCGACAGCTCTGTATTTTAATCCATAATTCATCCGCTGACACGCAGAGAGCGTTTCAAAGGGCATTAATGAGGTGTATTAATACATACAGAACTGCAGGTCTGTGCCGAGGCCAGCGGCTGATCTGCAGCTGTCCGAGTGTACGCTCAGCACATAAATCTGAGGACGGAGGATTTCCTCACTGCGACTGAGAAGATCTGAATCTGGATCTCAACCGAAGAGGAAATAAAGCCCCGACTACTATCTGAAACTCTCAGCAGCAGTTTTTAAATCCTGAAGTTCAATATTTTCACACCAACGACGGATTCGAATCAACGATTAGCAGCCCTTAGCAGCTAAAGGCCCATTTTGTGAAGAGGTGGTGGAGACCAACACTGAGCTAAAAGGACATGACTCCACTATGTGCTGACAAGTGATCTGTGTCCTGTATGAGCATATCAAATGGCTAAAACATGATTTGAGGCCATTTTCACAAACTCTAAATCTAACTTTGACATCAGCCGATCCCTGTTCATACTGGCGACCAAGAACAACGGTGAGAAAGGTCAAAGGTTCAAACCCAGAACCTGCCTGCTGCGAGGCGACAGGGCTGATGGCTGCCCGATATTTAGAAAATGCGGTCAGATATTACATTTCATCTACACACGAGCGGTCCAAGAAATATTTTTTGTATTTGTAAAACTAAATGACTTATTTAAAATCAGGATAAATATGATAGACTTAACAACGACCGGTATGTATATATTGAATTTAGTAAATTATTACAACTTCAAACATTAGGGACTTTCTGTTTTCCAATTCTGTCTGATTTAGGCTGACCATTTCTCCTTCAGTCTGTGGTCTGATATGAAAACCTTTAATAACATTTTGCTTAGCAACAGGCTTTTTCCATTTGTGCTCAGCTGTGTGTTATCCTTGGAAAAATACTGTGTCTAGACAGTAATACAGTGAGCGCTTAATGAAAATCTCCCTAATACATGATACACCCAGGAGGACAAGATGACACAAACTCAAATGTGTTATTGCAAAAAGATCATTTATTAGATCGTCGGCCATTGTGCGCTTTCCGCTGTGAATCCCACGAATCGGTCCTACAGTAGTCCAGGAGAAGCTCCCTGCTATGATCGCCTGTTAAATTAAATCGTGAGTCGTGTTTAATGTTTAAAATCCCGTCCAGAAAAGTGTCCAAAGTGTCTGCTGGATTAAGTGCCTGATGGACTGAGAATAAAACAGTCATTGTTCAACAAATCGTCATTCTCCAAAGCTTATTTGGCTCCGACGGCTTTCCCAGCCTGCCAAAAGATTTCTTGATAAAGTTTCCAGGGAAATGAACATTTGTGCGGAGAAAAGGAGCGCTGCTGCTGCTGCTGCAGAAGAAGAAGAGGAAGAAGGAAAGAAGGAAAAAGAGGAGGAAGAGGAAGAAGAGGAAGAAGGAAAGGAGAAGATGAAAAGAAGAAGAATAGGAGGAAGCAGATGAGGAAAAAAAAAGGAAGAGGAAGAAGAAGAAGAAGAACAAGAGGAAAGGAAGAAGAAAAACATTTACATACACACACACACACACACACTAAGTTCAGAATGGGTCTTCAAAAACGAATGAGTGAAAAACACGGAAGAAAGTGTGTGTGTGTGCGACTTGTCAAGCCTGAGTGTAAATCTGTGGATGGCGTGGTTTTAACAAGGCTCTAAACGATCCAAACAACCCCTGCTGACATTTACAGTCCCTGCCAGGGGAAGGGGGGGGGGGGGGGGGGGGGGGGGCAGGAGGTCAGTGACCTCACAGAGACACACACACACACACACACACACACAACAAAAAATATGGTTAAGGCCACACACATCTATGTGGTCTCTCTCAGTCCTACACACAAACACACACAAAAACACTCTCACTTACTCACACACACACACACACACACACACACACACACACACACACACACACACACAGGCTCTCTGCTATCCTTTAATTTCTATCTTTTTCTCTTTTCATCTTCTTTTATTGCTCCCTTTCATAATCCGCCTCTGCTCATACAGACATAACATTCACTTAAGTGCAGACTCCACGTAGGTCTGGTCTGTTACACACACACACACACACACACACACACACACACACACACACACACACACACACACACACACACACACACACAGATGCAATGGCGAAACTGAATGTGTTGAATTTATATGTTTGCGCTTCACAGACAACGTCAGAGCTGAGGAGCCGAATATTTCATCTGAGCTCCACGGGGGCCGAGTGTGTGTGTGTGTGGGGGGGGGGGGGGTCAGTAAATATAGAGGGGAGAAGAATAACACACACACACACACACACACGCAGCCTCTGCTCTTTGTCATTTGGCTCACATCACTCAGTTTGGCCTCTGAAACATTTCTCTTTTTTCCAGGACATTTGAAAATGCCACCAGCCTTTGGAGAAATAAACAACGCCTCGCTCTGAAACAACATTTTGCCGGACTTAATGGAAACAAGGAGCTACACTTCACACAGACACACACACACACACACACAAACCACAGTGTCTCCTTACCTCACACATACATAAATACACTCCAGAGAAAGAGCACAAGACTTTTACTCTGAAAGGACAGCTCTGTTCCTATTTTTTTTTTTTTTTTTTTTTGCTTCTCTTTGGGATATTTATGAAAGTATGACATGATCTGTTTGCAAGGCATTCTGGGTAATCTCTATCTGAAGCAGATGCTTCATAAATACATATTAAGGTGAGTATTTGCCATCAGTTTAACAGCGCACTCAGCGTGTCGCGCTCCCATGACCGATTAAAGGTCATTTTCTGTTACCAGGAAGCAAAACCAAATCTACGGTGGCCCACAAGGGTCAGTGGCCACGTCCCCACGTTCACCCAGAGCGGCTCAATGAAAAACAGGTAACCAATGGAGTAGAATGGCAACGATGCAGACAAATTGGTGATTACTTTTCAGTTTATATTTTCGTGCCTGCTGTAAACTTTCAAGGGCGTTTCTGTCCTCAGCACCTGCTAATAACTGACCTCAACACACACATTAATCCGCCAACCCACCCTAAAACACACACACAGAAAATACACACAAACACACACACAGAAAACACAAACCTAAGTGACAAGTTTGCAGCTCTGAGCTGTGGCGGCTGAGGGGAAATCGTGCCATCTGCCAGTAAACGACTGTCATTTTATCCCTACTGCTCGTCCATCTGTGGACGTGGGGAAGTCTGCTGGAGGCCAAGGGGGCGGGGGCGGATGGGGGGGGGGGGGGGTCCAGACACGACGCAGGCCAGAGATGCCAACCAGACACAGTTTTTACTTTCTCATCATATTGACAATAGCTAGAGCTTCTCTGCTTGGGGATAAATACAGGTGTTTTACTCTAAGTTCTATCAATCTTTAGTTTGCTGCAGGACAAATCGGTATGAGACATCGATTAAACCTTGTAATCAATCGAGTTTAAGTTATAAAAGTTTTCAGTGCTTCCAAATTTTTTTTTGTATCAGTCAATTTGCTGAATATCCAATAAGGAGCTTCTAGTGGGGTTTGACCTTTGACCTTTCTGTCCACAGAGTCATGTACTGAATCAACAGAGCAAATGAAGATGGTTATATCCTCCATAGGAAGAACCTCAATACACAAAACTTTACTTCCACCAACAATGATGTTTGTTATTGGAAGAGATCTCATTTACCAGAAAACTGTAAACTTAAAATCACCTGTCAGACCGGGACAGGACACCTTAACGCCCCTTAAAACTGAGAGAACGGTCTATTTTCCTTATTCGAACAAAGAGTGGATACCAAGGAAACTGCTTTTAGATGCAGTTTATCCAACTTGACAACAGTTCAAATGAGATTCTCAGCAGGAACAGAAACATGGCTGCACACACCATCATCATCAGCTGAACGTCACCTCCTTTCCTTCTCCTCTGAATGTGCCATGTAAAGCCACCCAGAGGGATTTTTTTTTTTTTTTTTTTAATCCTGCGTTTAGGACGATGCCAAGCATGTTGTGCTGTGATGGCTCGCAGCAGGGAAGGCAATCAGGCGCACAGAATCACAACATGTCTGTTGTATCAGCGGGGTGTTACA
This sequence comes from Remorina albescens, assembly GCA_034769265.1. Classification (NCBI taxonomy): domain Eukaryota; kingdom Metazoa; phylum Chordata; class Actinopteri; order Carangiformes; family Echeneidae; genus Remorina; species Remorina albescens. The sequence continues at coordinate 2,207,721 of CM068488.1, forward strand.
CGAGAAAGGGCAGGAGGGGTTTGGATCGGGGTTTTTCCAGGAGTTTTACAGGTAAAAGCTGAAATCAGTTGTTCAGTGATTCGAGTTTCAAGCTGTCATTTTTGTACCGTAAAGGATCCAGGACTCCTGGATTATAAAAGCAGGTCTGGGCTCTGGATCAATACCGTGAAAGTATCAAAAACCAGCCGTAACTTTGTGATGTCACAACAAAGCAGTCACCAACCTGACCCAATCAGGATTTGGTTTCTCTGCTCTGTTTTTAATGACTAACCAATCAGTAGAGAGAGTCTGATAGTCCCAGAGAGAGGCCAAACTGCACTCATACGGTTTTTGGTTTTTATAGCTTCTTCTGGATATCAACACTTTAAATGAAACACAAGAAAAATGTAAAATATGGGACCTTCCAGTCAATCAGTAACCTCAGTTATTTGTTCAATAGCCCCGATATGGACCACACACACACACATGCACAGAGACACACACAGCGAACGTTGGCTTCCATAAGACAGCTGGGTCGTTTCCAGAGAGAGTCCAGCTCCTCGTCTTTCTCAAAGCGCTGTGGCGTGTAAAGTGTGTCAAAGACTCGATTTAAACAACTCTCACGTTTAAAGAAAAGAGAGAAAAGAGGGAGGGTGGAGGGGAAAAAAAAAAAACACAACACTTGGCTAAGGCCTCAGAAAAAGATTACTCCACTGTGTTGGTTTTTTTGTACAATATGGGGAGATTAAAGCAAACACAGCGGACGTTTACTTTGGATTGATATTTGGGTATTTCTCTGCCTCGAGAACAAAGAGGGAAAATCGCACTAAGCTCAGCGAACCGAGGAGAGCCCAATTAAAAAAAAAAAAAAAAAAAAAAAAGAAGACTCCACCGCATTCTCGTAAACAATAAGCGTGTCTTCTGAAATGCCTCTATTTGAAGTGATGAACACACACAAAGCATTTTTTTCTAGGCAGATGTCGTATTATTGTGGAAAATGAAACGAACGTCATCTTTAATCAGTTTTGGACAAGCATCAGTTTCAAGCTTCTGGTTCATAACTGAGTGGAAAGCCAACTTGAGGAGGTGCGTTTTTGTTTTTGTGTTCCAGTTAAAGTGCTGCTTCGAGTTTTCTTATTGTGCGTTTAACAGATGTGAAGCAAAACAAAACATTTTAGAAGTTGGAACCGGTCAGTTTTTGCCATTTTTGCTTTATAAATGATTGAATGATCAGCCAGTGATTTCACCTGCGAGTCACCTGTGATCCTTTGGAGTTTTTGATTCTGCAGTAGATTTTTATTTATCGGCTGCAGCTCTAATCAGTAAACACAAACGGCGTGCCAACGCTGTAAACTGTCCACCACGGTGCTGTTACACCTGAGACAGGCTGAGCCGCAGCCCTGGATTTCTAAAAACACACCATCACATATGGAAGTGTCTCACAAGGAGGCGCTGACACTTTTACAGGAGCTACAACCCACGGATGAGAAGTGACGGATCTGTTCGAAGAGTTTACAAGCCGGCTATCAGCCCAATCTTCCTCCACCGTGTCCGAGCAGAAAGGCAAAACCAGCAGTGCCCACAGAGTCCATATATTTAGGTTTGGAGGTTAAAGGTATAAAACAGACAGATTTCTGTGAGGCAGCCGATTATTACTTAAAAAAAATGTCCAACAGCATGTAAGCTAATAAACCTTGATGTCTGAAATCTGCCAATTTGCTTCCTCTTCCTGTAGCGTGTGAAGGCGGTACAGGTGTGGTTGCGTCCTACCTGTGGGCGGAGCGGTGGGCAGCCTGGCCGGAGCGACGCAGAGAGGCAGCAGGAAGGAAATCCAGAGTGAGCACCACAGAGCCGTCATTCCTCTGGACGTCAGGGTGAGACGCAGAGCAGCCGGGCCCGACTCAGACAACATCCTCCGATCGCATGCTGTCCGGCAGAACGGTGGCCTCTGACGCCGCAAGAAACTATCCAAGGACTCCCCACCGCCGACCTGAAACGCAACACAAAACATTAGAAGGTGTCTATCAGAGCTGAGTGATGGGAGGAGAGAAAGGAGGGGGTGGGGGGGGGGGTCTGGTTGTTATTCCCAACATGCAATCAGAGAAAGAGAAAGGGAGCAGCGCCCTGAGGTCTGCTGCCATACACTGACCTGACATTCCACACAGATCTCACAGATTAGGTTGGAAATCCCTGTTGGCAGTTTTTCTCAGAAACTTTCTGAGAGCACCTGATGGTTAAGATGGCAGGATGGGAGCTCTGACATCAGAGGGGCTCATAAAACAACCGATAAACCAGCTCTGCTGCGGCGGGCTCGTCCCAGCAGAGACGGAAAGGACTCTTTCTGCTTCTGAGTGGTTTAGCAACCAGAATGACACAGATTCACTAATCCTGCAGCAGGATGAGGAATGCCGGAGTCTCCGCAGTATCGGTTGCCCAACCTGCCCGGAGGCTCGCAGGAGGGAGGAGGAGAGCGGCAGCCACGGCGAGTGACGGCGGAGCGCTCTGCTCTCTGTTTGCTTAAGAGGGGAGAAGCTGGAATGCAGCGAAGTTCGAGGAGAAAGCTCTGAGAGAAGTGCCCAGAAAAGCAAAGCACACACACACACACAGACACACACACATCAGTGCTAACTTAAACTTTAGTGGCTCTGTCCAGCTTCACAGCAGCTTTGTCTGTGAGACGTCCACCCCGACAATAACACACACATTTGAGAGCAGGTCTTGCTCGCACACACAGAGGTGTATTGTAGGAACACACAGTCCAGAGAAAGGTTGTGTTGTCTTAAGTCTTAACGGGGCTGTTTTTCTTTCCCTCCGAGGACCTGCGACCGGCTCCTTGCTCAGCACAAAGTGGCGCCCGGCTCGGCTCTGCCAGGCTCTGTTTGCACATTATCGCTTCTCCAAACAGCACAAAACACCAACTGAGAAAACCTCACAGCACAGAAACACAAACACACTGTCCTTATCTAAACAGGACTACCACACCTTTCAGACTTCAACATACACCGCTGCCTTTTATGTCTTCCAAGTAGCTCTCCAGAGGGCTCTTCTTCGTCGTCTCCTCCTCCTCCTCTTCGGGCCATCCTCACCTTCAACACAGGGCGCCTACATGCTGCTGCGGTCTGTTTATACAGCACAATAAGGCCTTTGCTCTCCGGGCGAGGAGGCTGCTGATTGCAGGCCTTCTCTGATTTGAAAACCTTTGTTTTCTCTGGCAGACGCACATAAAGAGCAGAAATCTCAGCTTTTTATGGCCACTTCGCTTCGAGAGCTGACAAAACTGCAGAGTTGGTTGCAGATCTGTTTGGACAGGCAGCAGGACAGACTCTGGGACCATGTGCGGAGACGTAGGAAAACATCACGGGCTTTTGCGTCGGCTGATTTGGTGACAGGTATTAGTTTTAACCGCCTCATGCACAAAGTGAATCTTTTGAGTTGGACGAGCAGCTTCGTGCTGCAGCGTGATTGACAGCGTGAAACTGAAACTAATTAGTCTGTGCAAGAGAAGAAAGTAATTGGGACCCTTTCTTGACAAAATAGTAAACTTATATCCCGCATTTTATGAAATATTTCACACCAAAGTGAACATGAACTCCTCAAGCCAAGTTGAAACACTTTGATTTCACTTAACAACCCCAAGAAGAAGAAGAAGAAGAAGAAGAAGAAGAGGAGGAGGAGGAGGAGGAGGAGGAGGCGGTGCAGATCCCAAAGAACCAGCGTGGAGTTCAAAGCCTCCGAAGTGTTTCATGCTAATATTTTCTTTAAGCATCAAAAGGGAAACAGCCACCGCTGTGAAAAATGCATGAATATTAATCATGCAGAACTATCTCCACATTGTAATAGCTGCAAGGCAGAGGAGTGCTTCAACAGGGAGTTCAAATCCCTGTCATACACCCCCCCCCCCCCCAAGTGAGGATCAATACGGGGCCATCACATGCTCCTCACACCTCCGGAGCATCAGTAATCTTTAACAATTAAGCCAGAAAATCAACAGCAGGGGTCAGATCTACTTTGTCATTTTGGGAAAAGAGGATTAGAGGGGTTTTTTTTTTTTGTGGGGGGGGCACACAAGTGCAAACAGCAGCCGGTCAGAGCGCAAAAACACAGGAGGGATGTTTTCCACATCATCTCCACTTTTTCTTCTACATTCTTTTTGTTCTGCAGCTCACCTCCTGCCTTTATTACACCCCCGCCTCCCTCCGCTCGCCCCAGCAGCACCTCCAGATGAGAGGAGGTATCCATCAGCTCAGAGGCCGACAGGGACGGAGAGCCGTGAGTCCTGGTCGTGGACTCGGCACGCACACTTGAGTCTCTCTGGGGGTTCAGGAGACAAGCTGAGTGTGAAGAGATGATTTAAACCCTCTGTGAGACTGTAGCTACACACATCCAGAGAAATCAGAGTGCTGCAAAGCTTAATGATGGTGATATAAAAAGACCTCAGACATATTCCAGGACCTTATCAAGACATTCAGGTGAAGTGAGGAGGAAAATAAAACACTAAGGCCACTGCAACAGGAATAAAGAACCAAACATACCATTAAAGTTACAGACAGGCCACATCAGGTCACTGCTGCAAAACCTGAAGGAGTTTCTGACTTGGACATAACAGTGAATGAATGTTTGTGCACGACAAGAGATGAGCTTTTCTTCTCAAATTAGACAAGTTGGAGCCAATTAATGCACCGTTCTCCTCTTTTCTCAGAGAGGGGAGGAGGAGAAAGAAAGAGCACAAAACCTCCACGCAGAGCGATGGTCTCAGGCCAATTTCACTAATGAAAAGAGGCAATCAGAGTCTCATTTGGAGCCGAAATGTGTCTGAGAGTCGCCTTTGATTGAAAAATCGCGGCACAACTGGCGTGCGTTATTTCTCGGGTCAATAGATACAATTAATGTGCAGCATTAGGCCAACTATTATTACCAGCATCCAAATTTAATAGGCAGATGCAATGCATGTCCAAAATCTCATTTTGGCCCCCTATCTCCCTGTTGTAGGGCTATACAACCCCCCCTCCTCCCTCCCCAGTGATGACTTGTCATGGTGCAAGTCAAAGCTTAAGCTGAGTGGCCAAAAATTCAACATCTGAATCCCATTGAAGCGCATGTGTGAGGAAGAAGAACCGCACAGCTCGTTCATTCAAAGAAAGGAGAGGAGGGGGGGGGGGGGGATAAAAAAAAAAAAAAGAGAAAGAAAAACGTGCCGCTTTCTGGAGAAACTTCAGAGACCATCAGAGACATCAGGGGCTGATGAGTAATTCATGTTTGCGCCGCGAATCGAAAGAAGACGTCACTGTTGCGGCGAACAGAAAAGGCGTGTTCGTCCTGAAGGGAACAGGACGGCGACCGAAAGTCAGGATCCGACTCTGTGACGGAGAAACGTTTGATTAAAGCTCCTCCAGCCCTCTGGGATGGACACATGGACGCGCGTAATTTCACGATTCCTCCACTAATAGTAATTAAAAAAAAAAAAAAAAAAAATCAGGTGGGGGTTCACGTATTTTTCTTTCCTTGTGGGAATTTACTGGAGTGTCAATATTTAAAACCTGATCAGAATTACTTTGTGACATTAAAGGGGAAAAAGGAGTGGATGTAATTTCCAGTTTCAGGTTAACAAAAAATAAATTAATTAATGAGAAAAAAAATTCGCAACGTGCGTAAATTTCATCCACAGACACAAACCTGCGCCACACACAGCGCAACCAGAGCACGAGCTGTGCCAGAACCCCCCACCCACCAACACCACCAACACCACCACCACCACCCTGTGCGCTCTCTCTCTGAGCACAGATTCCCCTCAGCTCTCTGACACACACCGAGGCCAGGCGGTTTGCGCGCAGACCGGGAACGGGAGGACCGAGCGCTGCGGCTGCAGGGATCAACCCCACGGGGCTGAAGCTCCACGGCCGGTGGAGAGAGAGAGAGAGAGGGGGGGGGGGGAAGCAGGGATCGACCCCACGGCGCTGAAGCTCCACGCTTCACACACACAGCTCAACCTGTCCGACGCACATCTTGGAAGCCATTTCGCTCAAAACCCGGAGCTGCTGCCCAGAAGCTCTGATAATAATAATAATAATAATAATATTAAATACTCACCCAAAGTATTCCGTTTTGAGAGCCAATCTCAGCCTTTGAGATTTCAGATGTCAGCGAGCTTTAGAAGAAGAAACCAGATTTTTATTCTCCGTTTAACTTCATTAAAAAAAAAAAATTAAAAAAAAGCCCCAGAAATCTTAAATCTCTTAAATCCTCCCGAGTTTCACGGATCAGTTTTTGGCGACAGAGAGAAAGGAAAAAGACAAAAAGTCAGAAATCCGCTTCAGGACCTGACAGACAGACCGTCAGAGTCCCGGTTCGGGCTCCGCCGCTGAGAGAAGCAACTTTCTCCGCTAAATCCGCGTTTCCAGCCCGAAGTGTCCAAACGTCCGGAGCGCGGTCATCCTGCGGGCCGTGCTGGCCGGGCAGGGCGGGCAGGGCGGGCAGGGCAGGCGGGGACGGGACGCAGCGGACGCGGCTCCGGTGCCTGTCACTGAGCTTCGTCGCCTCCGGGTCTACCAGCTCGGACTGGTGCTGCCGCTCCGCCGGCTGCAGGAGAAGTAGGAGCCGGAGCCAAGACAGCCCCGCTCCGAGGCTGAGCCGCTTCCGGGACGGAGCGTCACAATAAGAGTCCGGGCTGGAGGAGCAACCGGTGACGCAATGTTTGTTTGTTTTTTTCCTTTTTTTTTTTTATTTTTTTTTTATTGTTGTTGTTGTTGTTGTTAAAATACATGTAAGGCGGAGTCCGTGTTGAACAGACGTGTTGCTTATAAAACACTTTTTTGAGACGTTTTTGCATCGCGTTAAAGAAGAAGAGCAGAAAACACACATTTTTGTGAACAACAAAAATATAAAGAATTAAAGTTATTTTTTTTGTTTTTTTGTTTTTTTTTACTGATGTAAACTGTTGATTTCTAAGGGATTATTATTTGATTAGTTTCTTTTCTCATTTTTCTTTATTTGTTGGTAAATTCATCTGAGCAACTCGTTAAAAAGGAAATAATAAAATAAAACGATTAAAATAAGAAACCTCATGATGAAATTAGACAAATGTGGCAGACTGAGGTGCACAGCCTGGCTGCAGGAGGTTAAATAATAAATAAGAATCAGACAGGTCACAATTAAGTCATTCAAAGAAGCGCGCTCTTCAGCCGGGTCTTTTATTTTGAAGGCCAGTGTGTTTCAGTGTGGTTGTTTTTTTTTGTGTGTGTTTTGCAGACTTGACGGTCTCCTGCTCTCTTCCTCAGACCCGTCCTGGTCCACGATGCCTCTGGATCAGTAGGGGGGGGTGGGGGGTCAGATTTCGGCGCGCCGCCCCTCTGGGTCCACTGGAGGCACCAAGCGTCTCCCATCAGAAAAAAATCAATCAAGTGAGAACCAGGAGCCTCACAGTGTGCCAATGTGGGGCTTGGGGACCACAAGGGGCCCTGCAGGGGGGTGTAAGTGGTCATAGGGGGGCAAACAGAGAAATACTTCTTCTCAGAGTCTGCAGATAGTTGTTGTGACTGCATTTCTCTCCAGTAATCTCCAGGGATGCCAAATCCTGAAAGTGAGGGGGGCCCAGGGCCACACAGGGGCCCTCCAAACATGTCAAGGATTAGAGATCTTTGTGTGCCTGAGCTGTTTTGGAGCTCCTGGTTATCTCCACAGATTACGATCAGACAGCTGAAATAAATCATGAGTTTTAAACCGTCTCAGAAAAAAAAAAGAAAACATTAATAAAAGATCAGATGTGTTTTAATCTTAATATCCTGGATTTGAGATTTCATATGAAACAATCTGTTCTGTACTCAGTCCAGGAAAGACTAAAGCAAATAAAAAGCAAATTGACGAGATGAAAAAATCATCCAGTTCATCCAGTTGGTTGTCATTTTGTCTTTATTCAGCAGAGTCTCCCTTTTTATTTCACTGCTGTTGTGTTTATCGCCCCAAACTGCTGCACGTTAAACACCGTTTCAGTTGAATTGAGTCTCAGCCATGTGTCTGACCAGTGAACAGTGAATTACCATTAACCACCCATTTAATCTGCACTGCAGCTAATTACTGCTGCCATTACAGAGGTGATAGCACCCAAACAACAACACCAATTACAGTCATCACTTAGAGCGTGTTTTGAGAAGGCCGCTTTATGACGCCATAAAGCGAAGAAGTCCTCCTGCTAAGTGGCCGGAGGAGTGTGCCGCCGTCGTCCGTCTGTTTGTCCAGGAGGGAGCCCGGCTCTTCGCTGTGATTTGCGGCGAGCGACGTCGACACGTCGTAAACGATGGATGGAAGAAGCACCTGCGTCTTCAGGTAGCTGCTGCTGAGTTTTCTTCCTCCAACTCCTCCCGTTTGTTCAAACCTGAACGACTCATCAGGTGTTTCACAGGAAAACTTTAAATATATTTTCTGGCATTAATGTGCGGCCCCTTTACGTTCACGCTGTGACTGAAGGATTATCAGTGAACATCAGATTATAGTTAAGACCTTTTGAATAATGCACTTTTGGCTGATGTTACGTGTCTATATATTTACCACATATTTCCATATTCCCTCCTGCCAAGTCATACAGAACTTTTCCAGAGAGATGTGGTTGCGTGTGAACGGTATTTACAAGCTGGAAAACAATTTTACGTTCATTTTTAATACGACCTGTGCGCAGCATGAGAATGCCACCACAGGCTCCACAGTCAACTCCTTTTGGTGCTCTTTTAAAACAAGTTTACTTGGTAGAGTTTTCGATGAATGGCTCAGCGGTTGCGTTTTGTAAACACCTCCTCCACTAATTTAGGATTTAATCATCTGAAAGATGGTAACAATAAACTTCATTTGCAATGGCTATGGCAACGTGTTCACCCCTTTTAAAGTATTTGTGTTTTATTTTCTTACAGCATCAACTCTAAGTAGATTAAATGTGGCTCTTTTATTTCTACCAAACAACTGAAAAACCCCTTTAAGGTTACAAAAAAAAAAGAAAAAGCAGATAAGTGCATGAAGACAGAATATACGTCTGCGCCTTCGTTAACAGGACCGACATGTAAATGAACTCAGTGTGTCCGTTTACTGTGTTGGTTGAAGAATGAAGCTATGATGCTAAATATTTGCACAAAATTGCTTGAAAATTGCTCCAACTACACAGGTGGAAAAATGGAGAAACAGCACTGTTGAAATGAATGGGAAAGGAAAGCGTCGATAATAATGATGATGATGATGATGATGATGATGAAGGCTGTGACCCCCTTTGGACTACAGTGCTCTGTGAGAAACGTCGGTGGGAGGGAATCGAGCTCGGGAACAAAAGCCAGCCGGTCGGGAGGAGAGGTCATACAGATGGTGAGAATGCTCAGTCAGACAGCTCGAGTACTGATGGCCAAACTGACCAAATGACCCCTTCACACGCACACACACAGACACACACACGCACACACTTCGGTGCCCCACAACTTCTCATGTTAGTAGAAAAACAAAACTCCCCCCTGCAACACCCTGACTTCTAAATTAACACAAACACATTCAAACACATGTATGCGCGCACACACACACACACACACACACCCATCCCCTCCACTTACATTCCTCTTCCCCCACCCCCTCCAGGGAACAGATCAGAGGGAGATGAAAGGTGAGGCCCTTTCATTTAAAATGGAGTTAAAAATTAAACAACAAGAAGCCTCGGAGTTTAGTTTGACGGCTTTGCCTGCCACGATCCAAGAAGAAGAAGAAGAAGAAGAAAAAAAAACCTCCAGAAAAACGAGAGAAACCTCCACAGATTCATCTCCTCAGACCGGACGCTTTATCAGGCCGTGGTTATCTCGGGTGCATATTTTCTCTGATAACCCCGCCGGGGCTGGCTGGCTGGCTGCTCTCTGTCTTCTGAGGTGGACAAAAGCAGCAGGACTAATCATTAACAGCTCAGATTCTGCTCAAACAAAGATGGAGCACAAAGGCGGCCGTCCGATCTCCGAGGCCGCGTCATTCTGGACCCGAAGCTGCTCTCTGCTCCTCGCCGCTGACCCAGATTCACACCTACTACTGAACAACTGTGCTGTCACACACACACACAAACTGTATCCCGGTGTTTCCCATCACTGGGGGGGGGGCAGGACCCCTCCTGTAGGTCACGGGATGAATCAGAGGGGTCACAAGATGATTAATTGGAAAGGAAAGAAGAAAAAGCACAGAATTTATACTCAGTTTTACCCTCCTGACATCTCTTATGTTTTCCTTTTTGTCGTTGTTTTGTGCGCTTCATGAACCACACAGAAATAATTCATATCTAATTATTTAACCTGGAGCCCCCCCAAAGTTAAGTGACACACTGTGCTCAGCCGGTGCTAACGATTCCTTCAAGGATTTCTTTCACAAAGAGAAGCCTGCAGAGATGAACGGGTGCAAGTAGACACAAAACAAAAAGGTCGTGAAGCCACGCTATACACACGAATGTAAAGTCCTATTTTTTCTTTAAGAAAGTGATTAAATTATTGTTTAGAGCTGCCTGGAGAATGGGACACATCCACACTCATCCAAAACCAGCCAAGCCAGCTATTAAAGTAATCTCAGTCCACATTAAAATGCTTATCGCATGTCCATTCATGTGCCAACTCTACACTTTGTTGCCTACATCTGGAAAACACAACCAACAACGTCCAGCAATGAAAGCAGAGTTTTCTCAGCTTTTTATAAAAAGGCAAAATTTAACTGAACAGCTGCGAGCAGAGACAACAAAAAGTTTGCGATGCTTGAAATTTCGTCCAGACAACGAGACAATCAAAGTTTTCAAAATGAACTGTTTCCAAAATGCTCCATAACTCAGTAAAGTTGTCGGGAGGCAAAGACGTAGCAGGAGATTTGTTTTAAAATGGAAACGTGCCCCTAAATGTCCTAAATACTGGAAGGGGCAGGTCGTGTTTCATCACAGCATCTCAATATCCCTTCAAATGTCAGCATGCATCAGTAGCAGTCTGATGTCTGTGCTAGTCTTAGGAGGTCTAGTCCAGTCCTGCTGGAGGACTTCTACACTCGTCTTACAGAACATTTTTGGTTGTAAACATCTGCACATGCACTCATTCAAGTGAGCTTTTGACGTGTCGATGTCGATCACAGTCTGCAGAGACTCCCCCGTAACCGCAGAGAGCGACGAGAACCTCCAAATGAAATGAGATGAGTGGGTTTGAAGGCAATGTGATGTGCTGTGAGGTCAGCGCTGCGCCGACGCTCTGCAGGGTTCCTGCACACCATTTGTGTCTCCATCGGCTGTTGCGGCCTCAATAATGGGAGCTCTTTGAAGGAGAGAAGTGAGTCGGTTGCTTCCATTACACTTCTCACGATGGCCGCCGAGCTGCGAGTCATTTATGCACTCCAGCTCTGACATTTTCCTCGCTGCGAGAGAGCAGGGGCTCGTTGGCGAGGTCGCAAAACAGTCTGACAGCGTGACTCCGAGTTGTCGGCTGTTCGCTCTGAGAAATACGCCCGAAGACTGAAAGAGAAAATCACTCAGGTGCAACCTGATCATTGCATGTCATTTTCAGAGTCGCTCCTGTTGAGGAAACTGTTGTCTCCATCGGCTGCAAGGAAATACTTCCACAGAGAGAGATATCAGCCACATTCGCACGGGACTCGTTTTATTTGACTTCGGTCAGTGACAGCGACTCGTAGAAAATCTGGATTGATTTTTGATTCGATTTTCTGCCCTCAAACCTAAACCACCTTTGAATACGACCTGTTTGTGTATTTTTAAAGTTACGGGCTCTCTGTCAGGTTACATTGATACAAATACAGTTAAGTTAGTTTTAAACGCAGAAACACAGAAGAACTCCTGGGCTGTGTTGACATCTTTCTCCCGGCCTGGACTTTGTTCCTCCGCTCCCATTATTACTGCTGATGATGAAGGAGACATAGGGCTTGTGTTTTGTTTTTGTAGGAGGACAGTGGAAGAAAGGAAACGAGCAAACGGATGATTCTTTTAATAAGATATGAAAACAAACAGAGAATATTCAGCATCTAGCTGAGAGACGCAACCAGTCGGGTGCTTATAATTCTGTTGGAGGCACTTTGAAGACAGTTATTTTAAAAAATGAGGTCAGTCCACTTACAGACTGAAGGACACAGCCTTGCTTTTTTGTGGAGCTGAAAGTCAGAAGCTGAGTGGTGCTTTTATGTTCACCATCACAAACTGATGGAAAAAGTTCGAAAGAAAAACTTTTCACTTTCACGCTGCTCTTTTTTTTTTTTTTTTTTTTACTTTATGCCAACCTAAGTGAACCATATTTACAGTACAGGTTAGAAGATGTAACCAATCCCCCTGATTTCTTCATTAAGGATGTTAATACTGAAATTTGAAATAGGAACTAACAGTTCACAACTGTACTCGTCTACTATGAATATTCAGTTTGTGCATTTCGATTTAGATATTTATGGGATTTATTGATAAATTAATGGCAGCATGGTTCTTGGGATTGTTGTTACATGTTTCCTTTTGAAACCTATTTAATACCTGTTCCACAAAGCCGTAGGTCTTTTGCATTATGTGCATTTTCTAGTCAAATTTAAACCGATATGAAAAACAGCAAACTATCCCAAGATGGTGACGTGCCAGCAGGACAAACTGAGGAGAGATGCCAACAAGGAGTGGTGTTATGTAACATAAAGGAGGCGAGAAATACTGGCAGTAAACAGGAATCAGTGTTCGAAGATGGATGTTTTTTAAATCACCGCTGATGGCGGTGTGTCAGTTTTAATCCAATGGGAACTTTTCTAACAGTTAATATTGGATTATGAAAGCGCTGAAGGTGAAATTAAACTGCAGCATGTCTGAATGCTGTTCATGTCCGCTTTCAGAAAACTTACTTTGCACTGTCTGAATTTGAGGATTTGAGTCCGATGCAGTAAAAAACACGCTGATGTTGGTTGTCCAAGTAAATTAAAAGAAGTTCGTTAAAGATTATTTGCCGCTATTCAGAGGCGGTTTGGCACGAAAGCACCACGATGCCAAATCCTCTCTCTGTTGTCGCAGCACACAGTGGCTGGTTGTTCCACGTCCGGGCCTTGGCACTCTCCGTCCGTCTCCATTTCCAGCCTCTGTTTCACCTCCCTTCTGCTCTGATTATGAGCTGAGGTGTAAAACTCCCGAGTCAACAGAGCAAACAAAACCAGCCCTCAGCTGTGTTTGCATTTGCACTCACCCAAAAACAAAAACAAAACAAAAAAACTCCAAGAGTCAAAAAAGCAGCTCTCTTTGTTTTCTACGTGGAGAACTGGGAGAAAATCTGTTGTTTACAGGAGATAAACAACAGAAGCACTGCGCCACACATATCCATTTATATTTAAACTAAACTCTCAGACAAAATCAAACAAGAGGGAACACTCGACTCCATGTGAGGCCAGAGAGCAAACTAAACGTCTGGCTTCTGTATTTTCATGGCAGCCAGAAAAAGAACAAAAAGGATTTGTAGGAATGAGAATGGAGAATCAGATAAAAGCAGAAACATTTCTCTTCCCATGCAACCCCCCCCCCCCCTTTTTTTTTTTTTTTGTTTTTACTCCAACGCCGGCTTAAACACTTCAGTCTGATCAAACAGAGCAGCATTATCTAATCGTCAGACCTGAACAGTCTGCTGATATCTTGGTTAAATAGGCAGCTGCCAGTTCTTGGCAAGACGCAGAGGAGAGAAACAACCTCAGGAGCGGAGCTGCTGTGTATCAGCTGTAGGGCGGCTCGGAGAGTTGGCCGGCCGCCTCGCTGCCAGCCAGACAGTGTGATCAAGAAAAAGAAGGCTTTATTGAACTTTATTGAATCAAGGTGGAGACGGTGGAGACACCGATCTGTGTTTGGATCACAGAGAGAACTGTAGGTTGTTTTATTTCTCTTTCTCCACACTCACGCAGTCTGTTTTAAAATAGATTAACAAAAACTGCAAGAACGACCGAGTGAAACAAATCGAATGATTAAAAAGTCTGAGTCAGATAAAACCATCCAGTTCCTCTTTCTTTGTCTCTCTCCTTACTATAATCTGCCTTCCTTCACGTTAACATTTGTTAGCGTTCTGCTTCTTAAGGTGGAAAACGGCCACCATCTTTTCTCCTGCTGAAGTTAGCATGCTAACTTTAACATAAGAAAACATGAAACGGCACGCTTTTCATCACACCAAATGAAATCCATTTAAACTAGGTTGACACTAATCTATCATTATAACTAACTATTGATGCTAAAGGCTAGCTGTTTCAGCATTTGGAACACTTGACACCGCACTGACTCGGTATCGGAAAATGGCGAGACAGTGTGACTCGGTTGGCGCTAGCTGGTTAGCGGGTTAACTTTAGGGTGAGTGTTTGATACTGAACTCAGTGGTCAATAAACAGCTGTTCATGCTAATCTTAGCTTTGTAGCGCAAACCTTAGCTTGGCTTCCTCCTTTTCTTCTTCTTTTATTGTCCATCCTTTCCTCTTTCGTCTCTTACTTCCTTTAATTCTCCATTCTTACCTTATTTATTGCGTCCTTTCCTCTGCACTTCCTTTATTGCTACTTTCCTTCTGTGTCTCTTCCTCACTCCCTCTTTCCTTCCAGGCGATCTGACGCTGTTACATAAAACTTTTTTCTGTACGACTTTGGAAACATGCCTACACTTTTTCTGCCTTTATTAAAGTGACAGATTGAAGTTTTACTTCCATCCCTGTCGGGGCGACAGACGAACTTCATATTCGCTTCCCAAGGACAGTCCAAGACACACAGCAGACGGCAGACTATACATTTCACTATACAAACATACATCGAAGGCAGCAGCGAGCGGGCGCCGAGCCAGAACGGTATACCGGCTCTTCTGTTGAGGTTACATAAACTCAGCTGCCTCTCCTCTTCTTACCAGCTCGGATGCTCCTCTTAAGAGATGCAGTCTCACATTATCAGCGTCTGAGTTTTTATCTCGCTGCCGATCTGAACGCACCACAGCGGCTCTACGTTGGGAACGACACAAAGGCATCTGGGTAGAGCGTTCACCTGAGGCCGCCGCCGATACAATGATGGATGAGCGGAGGCCCAGCACCGAGGAAGATAAGCCACGGGGGAAGTGCCGTTATTTTCAAAGATGAATTTGGATAATGCAAGACAAATGTGGAAACCTCGCGTCGGGAAAACCCACCAGCAGCTTGTGATGTAACGTCTGATCAATTTTCATCGTTTGGTGCTATAGTTGTGTTGAAAAGCTTGGAGGAAATTGATCATCATCAGGTGTGCTGTCACTTGCATCCTTTCTCAGATCTGGAAATTTGTGCCAACGTTTTTGGAATATTGGATAAAGATGGCGGAAAAGCCAACGGGACCGTTTCCACACTTAACTGGGTGGAAAATAAAACAAAAGTGAATCAGAATCTGGTGTTGAAAATGCTCAGAAACAACCAGAGGCCATAAATACACAACACATCTGTAAAGGTATTCATATGAGGGTATTACTTTATCTGGAGTTAAGAAAGAAAAACATACTTGAGACAGAATATGACATTTTATTGGTGGAATATTTATTGTAAAACATTAAAACAAAGTTTTTGCCAAAGCAATCAAATGAATTAAACTCAATCAGCTTCAGATGACAAAAATTATACAGTGGCTTTATCATTTCGAAAGTTTCTCCAACTACTGGAAACAGATCTCAGTGAGCACACAACCTGTTGAATGAATTATGAAAAGCTGATTAAATCTTAGATGTGGGCCGCAAGTCAGAGATCTGGATTTGGATCTCGTTTATTTCAAGATGTTTTCAGGCATTTTGCTTCAATCACAGACGAGTCAGGTCTGAGTATTTTTCCACGTAGTTTAATCGTCATCATCTAAATTTAAATATTAACTTTGTCTTTAAGGACACGACAGCGTCGTTCTCTGGCTCGATCACATTTAAACACTCGCACAGTAAAGTAACTGCTGACATGTTTGAGTCCAAAGCATAATATTTTTTCTACAGTTAACACAGTTTGATGATTTTGGTCACGACATTTTCTGGAATAAAACATTAACAAGCTTCTTTTGTGTCCACGCTCAGAGACTCGTCCAGCTGCGACCTCTGACCTGCTTGCTATCTCAGCCTGTACTAATAATCAATAATCTTGCATGTTTGCCGCTGAGGATCCGCTCTGCCGTGTCTGTGGTGGACGAAGAAAGAGAACGAGTGTCAAAGACAGATGAAAGGCTATTTTCTGCCCTCTTCTCATCTGAAGGTTATTTTTAGCTATTCTTTTTTTTTTTATGGTAGTGCTGCCTCAGTTTCTTTCCAACATCAAACAGAAGCTGCTACAACCGAGGGCTTGGAATAAAAGAGAGAGTGGAGACAGGAAATGGTGTCAGAGAATATGCATCTTCATATATGTGTGTGTGTGTGTGTGTGTGTGTTAGGTCAGTGCTAACATGTGGAAACAGCTGTGAGGATGAAGGCCAGCGGTGATTGAACAGGTGGGGGGGGGTGAATGGCTGAACATTAAAATGATACAGTCCTCTGACAAATACGACAGCGCCTCTTTCTCCCATGATTCAGTGGTGCTGCAGTCTGGTGCCCTTTCAACAGACGCAATCAGGTCTTATTACACGAGCGCATGTTGCCTTTCGTCTGATGAGGGTGAGAGATTTTTTCTGTCTCTCTCTCTGTGCGTCTCCCCTATGAGGCTGACTTAATGACTGTGTGGGCGGGTGGAGAGGCGGATATCTGTCCCGGGTTTCTCACAGAGGCACCAGCCTCATACGGCGGATGGCAGCGTGGGAGGAGAGGTGGAGGTGGCGCCGGAGGAGAAACCGACATGGCCGGTCAGACCTGT
Organism: Remorina albescens; assembly: GCA_034769265.1. NCBI lineage: Eukaryota > Metazoa > Chordata > Actinopteri > Carangiformes > Echeneidae > Remorina > Remorina albescens. The sequence continues at coordinate 2,224,500 of CM068488.1, forward strand.
TTGTGAAGCTCAGGCAGAAAGCAGCACAAATAGCACGCTGACGGGGGCCGAGATCTGTTGATTTACAATGTGCAAATCAAAACAGATGTAATCTCAAATGCTGTGAAGCCACACAAGCGCTGGTTGCATCACCGCTGTCCGAACGTGTTCATGACGAGCGTTTCCTTTGGCACTGAATTCTTAATCACTGTTAAAACGCAGAGAAGGAAAATACATTAACCAGAGCACACGCAGACGCACGGCTGAGCAGAAAGCATTAAAGGTTTACCTGGAAACTTAGCTGCTGGCAGAAATGTAGTCGATGTGTGAAATTGAAGACTTCATTGAAAACTGTGAACAACTGAATTCGATGGCCTGCTGGGAGAGTCACTGAGACGGAATGATGTCATTAGTAAAGTCATAGCATCATTGCCAAAGTAGCTAAACTTCTGCGTTCTCTTCCATTAATGAGATTCAAAAGTCAGTAAATCAAACGACAAAAGTGACAGGATGGCAACACTGACCCCCCTTCGTGAGGTAATTTATTCTGAAATGCGAACACCTGACGAGGAAACTCCGACTCTCAGCCGGTACATCGACTTTGAAACTTTATCAAGTTTGCTGACAGAAGAGAGAAAACTCGCGTAAACAGGAAGTCAAATGTGTTTTCCCACCAACAGTCAGCGTGACCGCCGTCTTCTCCTTTAACTGAGCAGTTTTACTTTAGTAAACTTGACCAAACATTAACTTCTGGAGGAGGCCAGTCAGTCGTCTGTGTCGCTGTCAGCGTATTTTTGTCTTCCCGCTATCAAACAAAATCCAGTTTGTTTGTATTTTGTGTGACTTTTCTGCCGACCTGATTAAAATATAAGACCAAAATAAAAGGCCAAACGGTCCAGACGAGGCCGGAGAGCTGCTGGGAGCTGGTTTCACCTGGGTTTTTTGTTTTTTTCTTTGCCTTCAGCAGTGAGCAGGCCTGTGAGGAAGTGCTGTTGGCAGATGGCAGATATGTCACCATGTTGATCAATCATCGCTCCACTTCAGCTGGCCCTGATCTGTCACATAAAGGCAGAGAAAAACCTGACGGAAGCCGGCAGCACGAAGCTTTAAAATGACACAAGATGTCCCCTAGAGATGTTGCACAACGTTTGTGGGCTCCGAAGGCAGTTTGGGAAGAGCTTACATTTTTTGTTTTGTTTGCTTTGTGGTTTAGAAAGTTTATGGTGCTTTTTTTTTCCGTAGCCGGTAGTTTGGATGTTCATCCAACTTCTTGTCTCCGTGTAGTGTTGAACTCTCTGCGGGAAAACTTCACACTTAAGCTAACTGAGCTTTAGCTTTGATAACACGGAGGTTTAAATCTGTCAGCTGCAGTCGAGCGTGACGAACAAGATGCCTCCATATTTTCATATTTGTTGTATCAGGATATCAGATAATAACATTTTCACGTCACTTTAATATATCATAAATTCAAATTCATTTATAAAATAAATAAATCATGCATAACTGTAAATGAAAGACGTTTCCTTTCGAACTGGACCAGGACCAGTCCTGAGAGCTCCGCCTCTTAAAACCACCTGGTCGCTGCTGAGCACTTTAAAGTTTGTGTTGAACAGTTTAGCAACACAAATAAAGAGATAACTCGGACAAACTCACTTAATTTTTGTGAGAAACTGTGAGAGCAAAAGCTGAATTCATTCAATGAAGCAGCAAGACGGAGAAACTCCAACCTCAGAAATGATCATGAGGTCCACTTGTCTGTTTCCATTATTTATTTTCCTTTCGTCTACAGATCAAAAGAATCAAAGAGGCTTTTTCATTAAAGTTTTCCAGCGACAGTGTTCCTCTTTAATGTTTCCACTTCCTGCGGCTGCAGACGAAATCATCTTCACCACAGCAGATCTGCAGTTGCGTTTATCGTTTGACCTCGTGACGTTTTCTGTTGAGGTCAAGGGGTAGATGTGAAGGAGAGTTCACCAGGACTGAACTTTTTTTAAAACCAACTTTATTCGCAACTTATAGATGATAAATGCTCCTTCTCTAATGACAAAGACAAACTCGATTTAAATGTTGCCCAACGTTAACACACAAATGTTAATTAAATAAAAATAAAGGTCAGACTAAATGGCATTCAGACATAATTACAGTTTCCTGACATTTTCTTGACACGTTCTACATTTGTTAAGGTTTATTGTTAATGTTTCTGCTTTTGTCAGGAAAAAAGAATTCATTCGTATATTTATGTGCAGCCTGGTATTTAGTTTTAATGATAATTTAACTAGTAATCAGAACAGACGTAAAGAGAATGAATTGATATTTATTTTCTATAAATAGACATCCCTCTGATTTTTTATTTATGCCGAATCACCAAATGTTGCTGAAGGAAGGACTTGAAGAGGTTTTCTCCTTTAGAGGAAGCACTAAAGCTCGTTTCCTTCTCTTATAGAGAATTCACCCAGCTCTTATCATGGCTGCCACTTAGACACCTCTGGGTCATTTTTCCAGAACAGCCCAGGCCGACCTGAGTTATTAAAGGTGTTTTTTTGTGTTATTTTCTGTTGGCTTTGTTGGCCCTGATGCTACTTTTTAAACTCTGGGTTCTTTACATTTATAGTTTTAGTATTTTGTTAGTTCAAATCGGGAAACAAGAACTTTCCATGTTCTCCCTGAACATCTCTGTGAGAGCAGACGGACTGTCTGTGTCTGCAGGATGTTCATTGATCGGTCCCCCCCCTCCCGCTGCTGAATGTGCTACGCTGTCGAAATCTTTTTGTGTTTTGTTTAGTTTTTTGTTTTTTTTTGTTGCACATCTGTTTGCTCTCACATGCCCACATCTGCACCTGCGCGCTCCGTCACATGCTATCAGCGCACAAACACTGAACTCCACGTGCTGATTGTGATCTTTGCTCCCAGACGGAGGGAGTTTTTCCGAAAGCAGCTCAGCTCGTCGAGCTGGGGGGAGCGGACTGCATGTCGGCTGCGTCCCCGGGGGCCGCCGTATCGAACGCCGAGACCCGTCAGCGAATTCCTAAAAAGAAATCTGAGCCTGAAACTCTCTGGAGCTGAGAATAAAAGGAAAAATAAGCCTTCTGATACCTGAACTCTCCTCCCTCTGGAGACGCTCGCTGACAGCTGATAAATTTGCTTAATTCTGATTAGCCTCCCGCTGGAGTGCCTCTGTGTTTGTCACTGAGAGGTAAGGCTGATTCAGTGGTTTCTTTAAGTCTCTGAATGGGGCAGGCTAGGTGGGGGTGGGGGGGCAGCAGAGGAGAAAAGGCCCTCACCGCTCCAAAGCTATTAGCTCTCTCTCTTTCCACCTGTCACACATTGGTGACTTTATTTTTCGACTCGGCTGAGGCCCCCTGGTAGATATCAGAGAGATCATCTCCGTCTTAAGCTAAATGACTCCAACAAGCGTTGCCCCCTCCCCGGTGACCCCCCACGACCCCTCGGCACCACGGGCCGCCCGAGGAGCAGAGGTCTGCGGAGGAGCGGCCATGGGAAGAGAAGGAGACGGGCCGAAATGAGTTCTGTCAAGCAGAAAACTACAGGAGGGGCAGGCGACAAACACACACTCCCACCCCCCACAGATATGCACGCACAGCTGGGACAAAGACACACACAAACACACACACACACACTGAGATAAAGAAAAAATCTCAACAGCAATCAACCAATTTCAACCTCAGTCTGATCTTCATACTTTTCATTCCTCCAATTCTCTCTCTCTCTCTCTCTCTCTCTCTCTCTCACTTTCTCTCTCTTTCTCTGTCTCTCGCGCTCTCACTCACTTACACACACACACAAACACACACAAACACACAATAGCAGCTGCAACAAAGCCCTCTGAAGGATTAGCCAGTCTTTGTTGGCAAAACACAAATTACAAGTCTCTTAGCGCTGACTCCTCCCCCCCTGCAAGTGTGTGTGTGTGTGTGTGTGTGTGTGTGTGTGTGTGTGTGTGTGTGTGGCAAGTAGATAGAAATGCACACAAGGGTGCATAGGCTTGCATGTGGGTGTTTTGGTGCTTGTGTGTCATGCTGTGTGCAGGCAAGTGTAACAGAGTGAATTTGTGTGTGTGTGTGTGTGTGTGTGTGTGTGTGCACAGAGTTTCTTAAAGGGGGGGTTTCATTATCAGTTTGTGGCCAGCAGAGAAAACAGGCGTAAAGGAGAAGGACACTCGATAAGACGCCACGTGAAGCGCTGAGGAGCAGAAATTTGTCAATTAGAGACGTCTTTTAAAAACCGCCGAGCTGCCGAGTTCATGAAGCAGAGAGTTCAAACCCTTCAAATTTCCCCCGACGCTTCTTTTACAATCTCTCTCTTGTCAGCAGCTCGTACAGGATGAAGCTCGGTCTGAAGACAAAGCGAGGAGGCGGATGGCGACGCTGCGGGCTGTTTAAGTCGCATGTTCGTCATTTGTCTTCATTGAAATGACGACAAATTCACGAACTCAAACTCTCAAGCCCATCGCTGGGCTCACGTCAGCAGAGATTTAGAAAAACGGAGCGGTTAGTTAGTGAATGAAGAAGGCAGACACAAAATTAGAACCTTCCTGAGGTTTCTTTTTTCTGTCACGTCACACGGTGTCATCTCACATTTTCACATTTGCTGTTTCGCTGGAATGAAAAACGTCTCCACCTCCTCACTTCACTGTTGAATCTGATTTAAATCTTTGTCCTCTCCCAGAGCAAAGGAGGAGAAAACAAGCAGAGGTGTTATTGAGTATTGATCCGTATCGATCATCGCAAGAGCTCAGTAATGATGCGGGCCGCGAGGTCAAGAGGAAAACACACACTCAGTCAATCACCGCCGGTTGTTTTCCACGTGTACGAGAACACAATGTGTTGGATATGAAGTGTCGGCGCCACACTTTGAAAAATCCTCAGCTTAGTCTCCAAACCAGTTTTGTTGTGCGTGACTTTGTGTTCATTGTACAGTATTAACCCCGAACAGTGTGATTACATTTAATAGCACGCTGTGCGCAGTTGATCTAGTTACCAAATCCCTCTTAGACACCCAGACTGCTGTGAATTATCAGACCAGAGAAAGTTTCCCTCGAGCGATATTCATTTCCCACACTTTCCCAGCCAGAAAGGTGAACGGTCTTTCATACCTTTGACTCAGTCTTCATGTGTTCAGTATCCGACCTGCTGCCTCTCCAGCATCTGGAAACACAAACTGAAGGTAAAAGGTATACAAGTTATTTGTCTTTCTGTTTATTTTACCATCTACAGTTTTAGCTTCACGTAAGCTGAGCTCTTATGTCACGTGAACATTTTTAAAAAACTATGTCTGATATTTTTTACCAATGAGGACGGAACCAGGTCTGGGATTCTTTCATAATCCAAAGAGCTGAAAGGTGCACTTTCTTTTTTTTCCACTATATATCTATAAACATTTCAATTTGATTTAATTCCTAATTTTTTTGTCTTTTTGAAACACTTTATTCAAACCAGGACTGCTTTCATCAGCTAACAGTCTTCTTATCCCCTTTTATTTTTTGCACTGCTTCCATTTATGGTGATTTTTTTACTGTCAGAAAACTGTACCATGTGACCAATGTGCTTATCCGTGGGGATTTTTGTGCACAAGCTAACAGGACATGACCAATCAATATGTTGAGAAAACAGTGTTATAACTGTTTGGGTTAACAAATAGCACCTTAACTTCTTTACCTGAAGCATCATCGGACACGACCTGAATTACTGAAACTTTTAAAAACGTGCAAACTGCAAATCAAACCTTGAAGAAAACTTAAATAAAACTGCACCTCTTCTGACCGGAGCTGCTTTGTTTTATCCCTCGTTTTGAAAAAGACACTCTGGTAGCTGTTAGGTAAGCAGCTGTGAGATGTTACCGGCCCTAATCAGTTAAGCACCGAGGTCAGCCGTGTCAATATTTTCCCATATCTCCTGAGCATTGTCTCCTTTATTTACTGTCCCGCTCTCCTCGGGGAAAAGCATTCCTCTTACATCTTAAGATGACCCCTGATCACTTAAGCCACTGACCATATGTCATAACTCTGCGTGGGATTAGGCACATTCTCCACTTTATGGGCCGACTTGTGGGAAAGTGTGTGCGGAGGAGGACTGCCAGCATTACCTGGTGAATATCCTCCTCAAATTAGGATCAGATGAAGCTTTTTACTCAAACCTGTCTTCAAAAACGAGAATTACTTTGACCTGCAGAGAGAAAAAATGAAGGACATACAGTAACAATAAGGGCTCATCTGCTGAGTTCTGAGACATGACGCATTATAAAATATATTAAAAACAATCTAAGGGCCCCTTCCTCACCCATCACAATGTGAATACATGCATATATAATTCTATGAATGCATTAATAATGTCACTGCTGCGTGGCTGTGATTTCTTCCATTCGTCTTCAAATGTACATTTTGCCTGTTTTGTTTTTCGTCGCCATCTTTGCTGCGTCTCAACTCAACTCAAACGGAGTGGGCGGTTCAGCGGAGTCCGACCCTTCGAGACCGTCGCTCTGTGAGAAAACGGCAGCACAGGTTGTCTCAGTGAGCGGCTTGTTGCGACCTGCAGGTGGATTACTCAGCTGGTGGCGCTGGCGACAGGCGTCGTAATTATGATGGGAGCAATAAAGTTGTTATAAACCGTGCAAACGAGTCCGTGTCAGGAGGAGGCCGGGGGCCAAAATGCTGCTCATTTCCTGTGTGACATCGCCAGGCAGCATGACTTCTCTAATCTACGCCAACATGGAAGTGGATCAAGCTGCTGGAAACCAAACCAACACATGATCACCTCGTTTACATAAAAAAAAAAATCTCTCTATAAGAGCTCAGCTGCGAATAGTTTAATTACCTGCTGGATGTAAATTTATGTACGAGCCTCCTCCGGTGTCTCTTAAACTGCATTTTATTTTGAAGTGTGGCCCTTGTTCCTCCTCACCATGTGTGGAGGCTTCATCAGAAAACTCAGACTCAGCCAAATAAAGAATCCAAGATATGCAGCGTTAAGCGGAGGTGGATAACAGCTCCGTGCTCAGACCGGATATGTGACAGTCTTTAGATTCTTTGTGCATTGAGCACCACCATCTTTCTGCCCGGGGGGGGGGGGGGGGGCAAGCTGCTACCTTCAAAAAGAGAAAAAAAAACCAAACCCACCCACTTAGCCTGCACACAGCACACACACACACAAAGACACCCTGTACATGCCATAACATCACAGCCAATGTTTTGTGATTTGATTTCATCAGCTGCTTTAAAACGTCGCTGTGATTCAAAATCCACCAAAATTACAACGACTGCTGAGAGCAGAGCGACGAAAACAAAACACTGTAACCATCACACAGATAGTTTCAGTTCAAATAAGTGAACTTCACTGGCTGAATATAAAAACCGTCTCATTAAAGGAATTGGGATGATAATTCTCTAAATCAATTTCCCTCAGTCTCAGCCTTCCCGGGGGTAATGGTGTGATTAATGATGCTGGGTAACCTTAATAGGAAATCCATAGAAAAACATGTAAGGATATTTATTTTGCATAGTGAGGGAGGTTCACTGGGATGGCAGCTGGTGGTTTCCTTGGAAACAGAAGATGGTCCTTTAACAGGGTGAGTATTGGGCTTTAATACACTTATATATACATAGTAGATATATGTGTGGTGCTCACTGCAGTACAGTTGTTGTTTTAAAAAAACAATAAAGAGGCGAACAAAACAATGTGCCTGCAAAATTTTGACAGCAGAAGCACGAAAATAGAAAACCAATTTCTTGAAAAGTGCAGACTCAAGACTTTGATCTTTTTATCATCACGTAGTGCTAAACTGCAGCGTTCACCTTTGGATGTTGAGTATTTTTGTCTCCTCCTGTGACACAAATCTGTTGGATACAGTCTGCTGAATAAAAGGAAATTAAGTGCTCCGTCACACCACAGCAGGCAAATCTAGGTGACGAGACGTTTCCATGCGTTTGTCTGCACGTACTTTAATGTGGAAGGTTTCCATGATTTTTTTTTTTTTTTTTAGATATAAATCAGATCTATGTGGGAAAGTAACAAAGGGCTCAAGTCATACTGAAGTGAACACCGCCTGTTCAGAAACTGAGCCTTAAAACAGGACTTCTGGAACTTTGTGATGTCACCGCCCATCATACCCCCCAAGCCCCGCCCACCTGGACCCACTGTTCAATCTCGCAGTGAAATCTGCAGTATTTTCTTTCGATCAGTCCATTTATTAAAAAGAAATAAAACAAAATAAAGGTGCAAAGCGTGAAGCCTTTAATCTAAAGTTAACTTTTCTTAAACCAAAGTCGACACGTTACATTTATCTTTGAGGACTCTTGTCTTCCCACTAACTTACAAGTTCTTTATTTACTGTCCCAAATTTGCCCCCATGCTGGTGCGAAATGAGAATCCAATAGTCGCTCTCCGATGAACCAAAGCTGGGTCAGAACCAACATGGCCGCGGTATCATCCATCATCTGCAAACAGCCCCATCCGCCCCGACAAAGTAATAAGACCTCAGTGGACTGTGATAGTCTGGAATCAGGAGGCTCCAGCTGGACTGGAGAACAACTCTTTCCTTTTTCTTCTCCGTCTGTCTCCTCCAGTCTGTTTTTATTTTTTTACATTTGTGTCGGACTTGTTTTCCTCCGTCCTGCATCTGTCCGCTGGTCTGTCTCAAAATCCGTAAATATAGAAAACTCTTTCAGAGCAAACCATAGCCATTTCTGGGTGAATGGAGGGTCCTGGATGTCTCGGCTTGGGGGCGTGGCTGAGGACAGTGACTACCTCTTTGTGATGTCACAAAGTCACAAAAGTCCAGGCAGCTCATTTTAAATCCAGTGCTCAGCCTGTGTGCACATTATCAGCAGTAATAAAGAACCTACATCAGATTTAGAATAAAAAAAGACATAGAGGTCTCACTTTCTGTACTACGGGACCTTTACAAGTCTTCCATCACAAGAAGGCTAATAACGCATCACACGGAGAGTTTGGAGCTAAGTCTCGACCTCTTTCACCTTTTCATGATTTATCAGTTTTTTTTGTAACCTAAACTTTTTACATTTACACCTTTTCACTGAAATGTCAACAAAACCTGGAAAAATTGCACTTTTAAGCAATAGTGTATAATCTGCTCTTCTCTGACTTAGCCTTTTATTGTCTGGCACAAGTGGACAGTTGCCCACGTCCGTGCCCCCGCCCCCGCCTCCACCCGTCTAGCTGTCAGCGATGGTATATTGCCGCCCAGTCAGCCGCTGCAGTTAAACACCGGTTACTATGTCTGGTTAGCGGTTTTGTTCGGTGTGACAACCCTCGGCTCTTTTCCCCCCGTCCAAACATTTTGTGTTATGACAGCTAAAAGCAGGGAGGGTAATTACTGCAGCATAGTAACCTGAGTGTTTCTGTGGGGGCGAAAGGACTGCATAAACACACACATCACTCATAAATAGGTCGCATCCAAAATAGAAGACCGCAAATAACCCACAGCAATAGAAAGAGCTGTGAGAGCACTTCAGCATCAACAACACAAGCTGCAGAGTGCTTCAGATACAGAACAAATTCTGATATAAAAGCCTCGTGTCTGTTTCTCTGTTATTTCGGTTTATTCAAATCTCTAAGCTAATATTTCAGGAACACTTTACCGCAATATGAACATCTCGCACACATAATACAACACAGTCTGAGTACACAAAGCGCACTGACTTACACCAGGGCAGCTCGACAACCACACTGAACCTTCAGTGATGAGAAGATATTCAGATCAGCAGTGACAATAAATGCTTTGATACAATATTAACTTCACCGACTTGGAAAGCTTTTCCCAGATTATTTCTGCCTCACTCATGTTTCCTGACTTTGTTGATAAAGGTTTCAAGTCCAGAATTCCTTGTTGGGTCCGAGCCGACTCTCCTGGGAAACAGAAATTTGAACTCATGCCACTCTTCGCTGTCGACCAGCTTTCATTGAAACCGAGTTACTGAACTTTTTAATAACTTTTTCGTTTTGTCCTTTCTATGTTATTTGGACGTTGTTTCTACGACTGTCTCTTCACTCCCCATTTTTCCTCCAAATACACTGAAGCATCTCGTTCTCGCTCTGTATGTAAACACACGTTGAAAATGAAAACAACAAAATTTTGAAATAACAAAACAATATGCTGTAATTTTCCTCTTCTTCTTCCTCTTTTTTTTTTTTTTTTACAATTTCCAAACAATCCACTAATACAGTGGAATCTACGAAGATTTTGATTTGATGAAATGTTTTTATTGTTGTTGTTTTAGGGACTATTTGTTTCTTCTACTTACACAACATTCGATGCTCTGGCAAGCAGCAACATTTATTACTTTGAAAAAGCCAATCATTGAAACCTCTGTGGTTTTTATAGACACTGTATGTGTGTTCTTTTTTCATCATTTTACACCTTCTATGTATTTACTTGCAGATTTTGTCCACTACTATATATGATCACGCTGGGTAATGCAGTTAAATGGAGCAATTTTACCCCACAGTTTTTGAATCTGGTTCAAACTGATCATTTTAAATCCAATCCTCGGCGAGGTGTTATTTCATATAAACTACCTCTGTTGTTCTTGTGGGTAGCATTTCCTCTTTCCCCTCTGCAAGGCCCTCCAATCAGCGAGCTTTGCAGTCTCACGATAGCTTGTTTTGACAGGAGCTCCACACTCCAGACAGACCGAGTATTACTTGACTCCAGACCTCCCCCTTTAAAGGCGCTGAGCTTCGCCTCAGAAACCCGATTAAAGCCTTGGACAATAATCTTCCTCAATTTCCACCCCCTCATCTTCGCTGTGACCCCCCCCCAGCTTGGTTGCAGCCAGAGCTCTTTGGTTTTTGGTCAAAAAAAACCCAACAAAAAAACAACAATGAACTGCTGTGAGATCTCTGGCGCCGGAGTCCGCGTGTTTTCACAACTGCTTGGCTAAGCACTCAGAGCAGCAGCCTGCTAGTTCTGCTCTGTCCACCACTGAACACTTAAGACAAAGAGGATCTTTGAGGGGAGGGTGTTATCATCAGTCAGTGCCCCCCCCCAAAAGTATTATGTTTCTATCCTGCTGGATTTACTGAAGTAATTGACTGCTGCTGTTCAGACATAGATCGTGGTCTGACTCTGAAGCTGCACACCCTCTTTAACCCCCCCAGGTACTTTTATTTAACCATCATTCATTCAGCCGGGGGGGCGAGCAGACACACAGCTCCAAATTATACCGACTAACTAATAGGGTTTTGTTGGCGTGTGACCAATTATTGATTTAATATCAGCTCATCTTGTTTAAAGATTGTTTTTAAAGTTGGTGCATTTTCCCCAATTAGCTTTTTCTTTAAATCTGAACTCTCATTGCTACAAGAAGCACAGACATTGAATTAACAGCGATGCACTTTTTACTTTATATAATCATCAAAGGATTCAAATTGATCAAAATAGTTAACATTGAATATTACTGTCATCCTCTTTCTCCTCTTTTAATCTTCATGTTCATCTCCAATTCTCTTCTTCTGCTTTTTGATAAAAGTAAAACGGTGCAAAATATCCATTTCTGGAATAATCTGCAGAAATATCTAAAATTAGATCAATTTATATCCATCAAAAACGTGAAGTGCACTTATTTTTCTTGAGAGGCCATTACGTGGTATTTTAATTTGTGTAATGGGATGCTTTCTTATCTTATCTTACTTCTTGTACTTTGATGGGATTTTCTCCTAAAGTAAAGGAAATAATCTTCCAAACTGCGGGAAAATATCCAAATGAAAAACTGTGTGGTTTTTTTTATATTTGGTATGAAGTGGAGCCAGAGCTCTGGCATCTGCTCCCAACAACCACAAGCTGCTACTGTTCAGCTGCTGATGAGTTTTAATGCAAAGCACCTTGGCAGCAGAGGGAGGCGCAATGACGCACCCTCCCTCTTCCCCCCTCCCTGTGCTCACAATAACGCTTGTCCAACCTGCTCTGGATACATGAGTCTGGAGACATGTTGCAGACAATAGGTACAGGTTAGTGGAGTAGTGAGCACAGATGCATGCTGGGAGCAGCTGCACAGGCGTCAGAAATTACGTTGCGAGGCCACAGCGACAATGGAAATTATGAGGTGACATCACTTTTTGTGTGTGACACAATCCTCCTTGAAACCGCTGTGGGAAAAACAGAGCAGCTAACGGCCGTCACGCTGGGAGGAAAACAAAGTTATTTAAAAGTAACAACCATTTAAATTAAAAAAAAGGGCTGCTCCAAAGTGTGATTCCTATAAAAATGGATTCCAGAGGGTATTGTGGCTCTCATATCACATGATCTTGTTTGTTTAGAATACCGAACATTTATTCTTTCTAAAATCTTCCAACTGAAATCTTGCAAAACTGCGTGTGTGTGGGTGAATGTGTGTGCATGGGTCTGTTTATTGTTTGTTTATTTCTTTTATTAAGGCGTGACTTTAACCAATGATGTTTAAAACATGCATAAAATTGAACGCTTGTTTTGCAGACTTTATTTCCCAATTTAAGTATTTTCTCTTCTTTTTCATTACCACTTTTTTTTTATCACTTTGATTTAACTCCCTTTGCTTGTCACTGTTTTCATACTCCTGGATTTTGTTGTCAGATTTTTGATCTGGGTTGCTCTTGTTTATTTGGGTTAATTTTTTTCTGTCGCCTCGAGTGAGGAACAACTGACAGTGCTGGTGGGAGCTACTCCACTGTCTGGAAAGGCAAGTCAACGAATTCACCACACCACATCCCAGACATGCAGATGTTTTAACACAGGTCTGAGTCCTTTCCAGAGGAGTGAATCTATCGTTAAGTGTAATTGTTTTCCTAAAAACCATTACGAACATGAACCTACTGTGTGTCTGCAGCCACAATGTTCTGATTCGTCTCCTGGATTAATAATCGTTAGGGTTAGGTTCAGGGTTAACCAGCCTCATCTTCTTCACCTGCAGCTCTTCATGACTAATGTGGATTTGAGAGGCAAAATCAGTAACACTGAATGCATGTCAGCTGGGTTACCTGTGTGTGTGAATCATGCAAACACACAAACACTCAGACGCTGGTGCTTCAGACACATCACTCCTAAGGGCTGCCCTTCCTCTCCGCCTTCATGGTGTGCCAGGACGATCGTCAGTGAAGAATTACAGCAACATGCACGGGAGACAGCAGAAGAAGAAGAAGCTGGTTGTGCCGCCACGCCTCTGGGCGAAGGGACGACGTGAAATAACCACAGATATCAATCATGCTGCTGGCTGCAGGGCCTGCACCGGCGATCCCTGGCAGATGTGAAATACCAGCAGAGAGAAATAATTAACAGAGCAGCGAAGTGTGGCAACCTCTGATGGCTTTTCTGCACAAGTGTGGGTTTTTTTTTTTTTGGTGGGGGGCAGGCGTACTTTAAAGGATGCATTTTTACTCCTAGTTTTCTTGTCAGCAGCCGACTTCTTCCTTGCCCTTGTGTGTTTGTAGCCTTTGTTAACCAGCGGAAAATGCGAAAGCGGAGGCAGGAGAACTCTTGCAAGACTACACAATAAAGAAGCTAACGTTAGCATCAACAGCTGTTTACTCAGCAGTTGAAAAAAAAACATTGTTGGTTCAGCATCAACATTCATCCCTTTACTTACCTTTTACTTTTGTTTTTATATTTTTTCTTCTTTTAAACTCAAATTAGCATGCTAGCAAGCTAACTCCTGTCAGAGCATTTCATCACTTTCCGACGGAGTCAGTGAAGCGTCCGGTCCGACCTGAGGCTTTGAAATAGTTCCTTTAAATTTCCAGAAATTTCCTAGTGTTTGTTTTTCTTTAGATTTATGGATGTGCTGCCCCTTTAAGGGAGTCAGGTGATGTTTGTCCCTTTAGTCTTGCCGTAGTTTCTTTTCCGCTGAAGAAAGTCTTTAAGCGAAGCTGTTTTATTTTATTTTTTTCACTCTCCTTCGTTTTACTCCGCAAAATCCTGGAGAACACATGTCTGTAAGTAAAACCCCCCCCCCCCCCCCCCCCCGCTGTGTTTAATTTACCCGTGGTTAGTTTTTGATAAAAACTTAAAACCGCCGGCGATGCTAACGCACTAGCCCGTCTGTAGCATTTTCAATGTTAGGCTAGCATCAAGCTAGTCGCTAATTATTAGTTGTGGTCGGCGATGACGTCGGCAAAATGTTTCCTTGTGTTTGTGTTTGTGTTGTGCATAATAATTAACGACTCGGCAATTGTTTACATGAAAGACAGAGTAACACAAATTGAACGACGTATTTCTTATTTTTGTGCTGCAGTTTTAAAGCGCTTCTGATAGTTAAAACTTACCTGCCGGCTCCTGGACGTTTATTAAAGGAACCTGCCGAGCCAGGAAAACCAGCAGAATTATGAATTTAACTAAATTTATACTTTTGCACATTTTGACACAAATACCTTACCCGTTTCTAAACCTGCGTGTATCTGCACGATCTATTGGAGAACTAGGCCTTTGTTTGAAAGCAAATTATCCTTGAGATTTATGTAAAACTACGTGGTAGACGTATCAAATCAGCTCATTGAAGTCATCCAGAATTGCAAACAGGTTTGTACCTGCAGCCATTTGTTTTTAAAGACTCTGTGTCTCATTTTTACTGACATTTAGAGGACAAAACTGTATCAGATTTAATTGTACCTTCTTTGATACAACAGATTGTTACGCCAATGTGAAACAGGACGGGGGTGAGAGGGTGTTGGCTGACAGTTAGACGCATCGGGGCCTTCTCAGGTGAGCAATTCCCATCTCTGATCACAGCCTTTTAATTGTGCGCATAAATCCTGGTGTCCCAAAACCCCTTTACACCCACTTTGGGCACCCAATCAAACTGTCATTAGACGAAAAACACTTAAATAAAATGCTTGCTGTTAAGAGAGTTGACATTGGTAATTACATATTTTGCAAGTCAGTGCCTGTTGCACTCCAGCGCGATGGTACGCCAAGTCCTTCTGCAGCGGCTGTTTCTTTCTTTTTTTTTTTTTTTTTTTTTTTTTTCTAACCCCAAACTATATAAGGTGGTGGAGGTGAAACTGTGTGCCGCCGCCAGTAATTCACACACCCAGACAACACCCAGTCACCCACACATACCCTTGTCTCTTGGCTGCACACACCAGCGAAAACTAATTTCTCTGGGAGTGTTTCAATAAGCCAAATTTGCTGCTTGCACATGCATGTGGGTTGGCAGCAGCAGAAGCTATTCAAATATCTTGTCTCACCGGTGCACTTCTGCAGAGTCCAAAGATCTGAAGTTGCCCAAATGCCTTCAGGTCACCAGAAATAAAACCAGCAAACGTTTGTATTTGTTTTTCTTATTTCTTGTTTTGTCGGGACTCAGATGAGGCTCATAAACTCAACACTCTTTGATTCTGTTTTTGGACTGATTCAGATCCAGTGGCTACGAGTAATTAGCGATCGCTTTCACGAGTTGCCCAATTTAATTGCCAAAACAAAGAAGAGCGGGAGGGAAAATTGTAGTTTGTATGTAATATAATTTATGGAAGACAAACAGTATGGAGCAAATATTGCAGGAGCTCCACAGACTTACTCGGCCTGAAGGTGAAGCTGCGTCGCCCAGACTCTCTCCGTCACTAATTGCTCTGCACTTTCACTGCCATCTTTAATTAAAGGAAGTAATGTTTGTGTATGACTCCAGCAGCTGAGGATCTCCCAGTCAGCCGCCGCTGCTCCTTGCGAAGGAGGCATATTGCTTCCAAGCCTGAAGTTAATAACGCAGGATGGTGCCAGCAGCCAATTTCAGAAGCATGTGCTGAACCGATGACCTGCTGTTCAAAAGAGATGTAGCCGGGGTCACAGACAGAGTGGAATGAAAAATTGAGAGCGTTTCTGGAACTCATATTGGAGCAGACAGATAGATTTGTGGATTTCAGTCACTTTGACTTGACATGGTGAATTTTTGATGGGATTCTTCGGCGTAAACAAGAACACTCCCTGTTGCCGATTTATGGTGAAAGTTTTGTTTATTCTGTGTTCAGCCTGCAGGAAAGTTCAAGCCAGTTTAACCCCAATTCACCTGTCTTTACGAGCTGAGGAGAGAGTTGTTCCTGGACTGTGTTTGGCTTTAATGTCAAGCTCAGATTATCTGGTAAAATGAGATTTTCATAGGGTTTAACTGAAACTCCTCAGAGCTGCCACGATGACATCGAACGTCTTTGATATTTACGTAGTTATGATAATGATGACAAAGATTTAAAGTGAAACCGTCTGCTTAAATTTGTTCTCCCAGAAAAGTTTTACTTTTTTGTTGCTCTGCAATACAGCTGCCAATATAACGGTGAGCTTAAAAAAAAGCTTCAGGGTTATATTTGGACATTTTATAGTCCACTGTTTAATTGTTGTGGATACACTGTACTGAGACACATCCAGTTTCCACAGGCAGACAGTGTGAATACTGTTTTCCACCTGATCTTTGCCACAGAGCAAATTTAGAGTTGGTCCTTTTGTGCTTAATGCGGAATCAGGGGTCTGGACCTGGCTTCAGGTGAAGATGAGTGGGTGTGAGGAATGCAGAACTCATCGCTCTAAACATTTTCACTGACTGACTGACTGTAGATTTATAACCGTCATATTTTGTGACAACAGGCAGAGAAATCCTGAGATGCAGAGTGTGAAGCCCATGCACGCCTACGGCTGGTATGTGTGTATTTACGAATGTGGCTCCGGCCCAGAGGAAATAAAAGGAACATAATAAGTGAATGCTAATTTTCCTACCTCTGGTGATGAGTGTAAATTGCTCCGACGTGATAAATGCCACAATTCATCTCACAAATGTTTTAAATTTAGCTTTTTGTATAAATCATAGCTTAATTTTGTTATTTGTTTCGACTGTTTCATGAGTTTCATATGAAATAACACCTGTATTTTGAAATTTTGTTATTTAATGAAGCCTATGATTGGATGATGAAGAAACTGATTGCAGACTGCAGTAACAATAGTCTTACATTGCTCAACAATGTGAAAAACTGGTCTAATTAGGCCTGAAAGTCGGACAAAATGATATTAATGAGGGGCGTCACACAATTGAAATAGAAAAGAAGTAAAACAAAAAACTTAAAAACCATGAAAATGGCAACGTAGTTTTGGATGCTCGACCCGAGTCCAGATCGGAGCAGATTCCATTAGTTTTCCTCCGAAGGTTTAGGCTGTTAGAACCAGATCTGTACTGGACCAGAAGACCAACATGTTATCAAAAACACAATGGAGACGATCTGAGGAAACTAAACATTTCCATCATGTTTCTGCTGATTTTCAGATTTCCCCCCCCCCAAAAATATATCAACAATCACGTTTCAAGTAACATTAAAGTTTTCAGTTTAGAGCTAATGTATGAACCGGATCATTTGTACAAAACAATCAATGCTTCATGATGTTTTCTCATTATCAAATGTTTTTGGTGCGCCTACAGTACGAAAGAAAGTGTGATCCACAAACCATCCAGACTGATGACAGTCCGATTGAAAGATAAAGTAAATCAATCCGGAAGCTCGCACCACATGAGAAGCGTCATCTGTGAAGTAATGTGTGTGCAGCAAGCGGCCGGTTCACGAAGAAACCACATGAAGAGGGGTCATTACTCGGAGGCAGCTCTGTGTCAGTGCTGTGATTTATACAGGAAGCAGCCGCTCCGTTTTAAGGGCCTCAAACCAGTTTCACAATTGGAAGTCACTGTGTGAGCAGCGCGCTGACCAGAACACACACATGCGTAAGAGACAGTTTTGGAAAACAATTATAAGATGTTTATACTGCAGAGGCACTCAAGAAAACCCCTCTGACTTTGAACTTCCCCTTTCAAACACCGTTTTTATCATTTCACGTTTTGACATGCGGGCCTGACATATCAATTGTGCAAAGAATGAAAATGCGGCAGCCTTTCCCTTCTACTTGTTCGGTTCTTATTTGTGTGCATAAAGGGAAACATGCTGCTATCACCTGAGAGGAAAGACATGAAAAGACTGTGGGGGGGGGGAAAGCAATCTTTCAAACTAGGACAGCGTTGTATCATCACAGATGAATGAAACCGGCTCTTATTTCATTGTCCTTCGTTAAAGATGAAATACACAACTGGACACTCTCAGCGAGCGACCAATTTGTCTGCGGCCGGTTGTTGTCAGTAATGAATCCAGCTCTTTTCATGCTGCATCAGATAACAAACAGACATCCGTGTTGTAGAGCAGTGTGGGAGCTCTGAACCAGCTTTTCTCAGATAGTGAACAAAGTCTCAGTGAGTGAAGGTTCAAACTCTACAGACTCTGTGGGTTTTGTGCAAGTGCCGGAGTTGCAGCGCTCTGTAGACATCCTCGTTATGTAACACGACTGCAGCAGCTTTCTAAGACTGGAGGTCTTTTTGTACACAGCAAACTCGGAGAATTGTCACTGTTTGTCTCAGATTTCCTGCATGGATCACACTGAGCATCAGCTGCAGCAAAACTGGGAGTCTGAACCCGTCTCTCTGTCCGGGCCCGAGACTGGAACTGATTAATTGAAACTGAACTGATCTGAAACTGTCTTGCTTTCTATACCTGAGCTACAACCTTGACTCTATGTGTCTAAAATCTTTTAGCTTGAGCCTGAACCTTTCCTTACTTTTTGTAGCCGTAGTAGACCTTGAAGGCCAAAAAAAAACATGTTGGCTTTGTCCATAAAGGATTTCCTAAACATCCTTTGCAGGCATATCTTGATTTTCAGGTGTGAATCTTCACTGGTGTGCTGCGATGAATCCTGGGGTAGTTTGGACTGTGGAGGATCTGTCTGCTGGCTCCATCATTGCAGGAGAAAGAAAAAGACGGGCTGCCCTTGAAAGAGCCTTGAAAATGGATCATTGTTGCGTCGCTGTGACACAATTGGTCTTCAATTGCAGCTTTCAGCAGATGCACCCAAGAAAGAGTACGTCTGAACTTAACCCTTGTCTCTGTCTAAAACCTGGGCCGTAAACTGATTGTTCATCACTGGTGTGCAATAAATTCTGGGATAGGTTGGGCTTTGAAGGATCCATCTGTTTGATCCTTCATTGCTGAGAAAGGAAGGCCTTTGAAATAGTCTTTGAAACGGGATGTAATTGTTGTGTCTGTGGTACAAATGCAGCTTTAAATGAAATTGGAGATTAAGTTTCTTTGTCTGAGCCTGAGTCTGCTCTTCTGTCTGACCTTCATTTTGTGTAATTCTGCTGATTTCATTTGCATACAACCGAAACATCCCCGTGTTTTTATTAACTTTAATACTTTGCTGAGTACGTAACATTTTCAGATATTGACACACAAGGACAGAATTATTCTGGGACATTGTTTTTCGTCTGGATAGGTTGTTGCCATTTCTGTGTCCTGCTCTGACGCTCGGTGACAGTGTGCAGCCGAGTGGCAAACTCCCGGAAACTAAAACTATCAGAAATGTTGTCATGCTTAATCATAAATGATGAGAAAGGAAGTTTTAACGATGCCCGTTCAGCCACTTTGCTGACACTCGTCCACGAAGGCAGGCAGAGAGATGGGGGGGTGGTTTTACTCTTACAGCGTCAGTGATCAACCGTAATTATCTTTTCTGACCAGGGGAGGTCCGTCTCTTAATGCCTCCTCCGCCACTGACAGCTCATTAATCTCCAGAAGCCGAGCTGAAAGAGCTGAGCTGCCAAACTCCAGAGTGCAAACTTGTTCCAACAACCTGGATGCATACCTGAGAAATGACAAAAAATAAAAATGAGTTACCCTGTTGGCTGCATAGGATCTTTACATATATAACCTGATCAGATCAGACACGTCTCAGATTTAAAGCCGAGGAAGTGAATCGGTCTGTATTCGTCTGCCGTCAGCTGCCTGACAAGGGAAAGTACTTGGAGATGTTGTGGGAGTGTGAACGCAGTGCCGACTGCATTAGAGATACAAATGATAAATGCGGGGAGAAAGTTGTTCCTCTTGTTTTTTTAGATGTCAGTGGGCCCAAATTGCTTTTGGCTGCATGCAAAACATAACAAGTGGAAGTCAGTAGGTGGATGTGAAGAGTTTTATTACCAATAAAACAAATGAAAGCAATGAAAACGATGTCACTGCCAAAACAAAAACACAACAAAATGCTGCATTTTGAAACATTACGGTAAAACATTTCTGGTTTTTGTTGCATGTCCATCTTTAAAAAAAAAAAAAAAAAGAAAAGAAAAACCCGGCTCACATTCTTCATACATTAGAATCAATCCCAGAAAACGAACCAAGACCAGATGCTGTTGATACAATATGAGTTCATTTTCAGGCTTAACAACTCTCATTGTGTGGGGGAACAATAAAACAATGGCCTTTTGGCTGAGCGGTGAGCTATAAACAAACAGGCCTACTGTTTGTTCTGGGAAAGAGTTTCCAGTCATTGTTAAGTATCCGTCTCAGCGCTGTCAGGCTGAAGCATCGACCGTCTCTGCAGCAGTTCATCTTTTAAAGAACTAATAAAGTGCTTTTCTCTATTTGACGTCAGCGTTCCTGCTGATCTCCACATTCCTACTCTATTTTGGCTTTAGTCGACAGATATAAATGATTGGTTTGAAATTACTTTAACTACCACTCTTGATCCTAATCAGCCAGTATTTGATAAAGTACTGGTTGACTGTCTTTGCCGTGTTCTTGCTGACATGTAGTGAAACTTTACTGGTGGCGAAATCTTTATTTACAGTCACTGTGATGTTTAAGAAATTTTAGAAAACAGGCCCATATCATGCTAACAGGCCAAAAGTAAGAATCTTATCATCCAAACTGCAGCAAGTTGATGTCTCCAGATGCATTTGGTCATAGAAGTGATTTTATTGCATCAATCAGCCTTCTTCTGTCGTCATTTAGCGTATTTCTGTTATTAAAAAGGCCCTTAAAGTGTCCAGACTGGTAACGTGATTGGTCCTTCAGTAAAGTAAAATCCTGTTATGTCCTCAGCTGAACAACAATTACTTTGAATGAACCATCTGATGATCCTGCTCTTGACTCTTGACTGACTCTGTTTGCCTCCGATGCCGTGTGTTTTTAGCTAGGACATGAGATCACTGCTGTTCATCCAAACGTAGATTAGACAGTGACATGATTCCTCCCCTGACAGTTGCCTGTCTCTGAGGCCGGTCTTCAGCACTGTGACAGCCTCACTTATCACTTTACTGCAGAGGTGGGAAATGAGATGTGAGCTCCCACTTTCCTTTCCTGCCCCCTCTCCCACCCAACTCACATCAGAGTCCAGGCTCGGAGTTGTTGGGATTGACAGGTTCTCGCTGTACAATGGTGCTGATTCAATTCTATTAATCAGGTCTGTTATTATTGTTGGAGCGTCGGAGTGGCGTCTACTTGATTAAAATGCTACCAGACAGGTGGCTGAGCAAGGCAAATTATAATCCCTTCAACAGGGGGTCGCTGCCTCCACACAGCTCGGAGAATACAAAGTGTGCACGGGCTCGGCCGACTGTTCTCGAGGTGAAACACAGAATGTGAATGCTCGATACACAGCAATGAAATGTGTGAAGTCCAGAGATTTAAAAAGACAGAAATCACATAAAAGAGTTTGACTGGGGAACAAGCAGCCCTCGGATTCCCGCTCCCCAGGTGATGATGAAACATGTCATCATTAAAGCAACAAAAACAACAACAAAAGCTTCCCCAGATGACAAACTCAGACACAACTGCATTAAATCATCAAATCTCAGCCACAACAGAAGAAAAGAGATGCACCACGCTCACCCTGCTCTTTTTCATTCTTCATTATACAGGTCTATTTTTAGCCAATTCAACTTTACAGAAATGAATGCTGAGGTGAGCTGTTTGTGATCCCCAGAGGATGAATCCCATCAACTAAATCCTAATCGGCACGTCATTGAAATGAAATGTTTATGATCACATTCTCACTTCAGCTTGTCTTTGCTGGCGTGCTGAAACTAAAGACAAATGGTGAACACCAGCATGTTAGCATTGAATTTTATTAATGTGTTGCATCGTTTATGTTTGAGATGCCCCTTTTTTTTTTATTTAGCATTCACTTCTATCTCTCCTTTTTATTTGCTTGTTGCATTCAACTGAACTTGAGAACAAACCTGTGATTTAAAGCCAGCGCTGCTCTGCAATATGAAAAAATGGCAGCGAACGTGTAATTATTATATTTAAAAGTCATTTCATATCATCCACGGATCCTTAAATCAGACGTTTGCATCCCTCATTTCACACAGTGGACTCGTTCAAAACTGTGGAGGAGCTTCAGCAGCACAAATGTCTCCTCTTGTTTCCTGCCTATTAAAATTAAACAACCCCCCCGGATAATAACAGTGTTATTCAGGCAATATTTACAACATCAGTTGTGAATAAATCCCTTTAATAGATTTTCCAATCCTCCCTTCTGCTTTTATTTTTTATTATGTCTGACTGGCACCGCAAATATTTCTCCTGAGCCTGCCTGTCCAACCCCCCCCCCCACCCAGCTGCCACAGCAGCAGCTGATGTTGATGATGATGGGGTGAGTGGGAGTGTGATGAATAATGTCAGTGCGCCTGGTGAGGAGGGAAGGATAAGAAGAGATGAGGAAAGGAAGTGATGGGAGGAAGTGGAAAAAGGGGACAAGATGATGGAGATGGGGGGGGGGGTATGAGAGTTGGCTGAGAAGAGTGATGTCTGCAGAAAGCTGGGGGAAGTAACTCGACAAAGGAGAAGAGAGCACATCCTTTCTCATTTTCAGACGCCACTCTCCCATAATCCCTCAAAACGCCAAAACATACTTCACCCACGACGTGACTCATATTGCAGATCGTCACTAATGGAGCACAACGAGCAGCTCAGTGGAAACACTAGAGCGCTGCTGACTGGACACATCACTTCTGTTTTACAGGAGAAAAGGTCCCTTCCAGTATTTATCAGCCGTCATCCTTTTTAGATCGTGAGGTGGTCGTCATCGCCGCCCCTGACTTCCCTCACAACAACAACGCTGCCGCTGCTGGTCTGATGGGGAAAGTTTGTCATCCGTCAATCACAGAGCTGAATATCTGAACTGGCTGAAGTGGAAAATGTAAAAACACCCACTTTGTTTGAATATTTAATCATGTTATGTCGTTTCAGGCTCGTGATCTTTAGGTCATCCAGCCTGGTTGTTACATTACATTAACCACCTCTTTGTCTTTTATCCACCACGCAGCGGGAAAAAAAAATAAATAAAAGTGCACCTACTCACTGCTGCTGGACCTTTAAGGGCTCTAAACACAATGTCGTCCTCACTCAGAACTGAATGAGCTTATTTTTTGTGAAGTGCACAGATTTTAGATGTGATTTAAGATGCTTTCGCATGTGTGTTTTAGTTTGTTTTGGAAAGAAGAAGGAAAATGTGATGCACGAATGAGTACTTTTCAGATCAGGTCTGTTTCTGCTTCACTTTGGCTTTTCACAAACAAACAATGAAACATGAATTGACATTCAGTGGAAAGCTCCGAAGACAGAGGCCAAAAACTGCTCCATTAGCCAACGTCAGTTCTCTCCTCCTTGGTTCGTTTGTGAGCTCAAACTGGACCAGAAGCCCAGAGTGACAGTGTTTAATGTCCTCCCCCGGGTCCGGGCTGAGACGAGGGGGGAATGAAAGGAAAAATCATAAATGAGTGAAGGAATACAGCTTCCACAAAGGACACAAGGGGCTTAATGGATGTATAAAATAATGGGCGGCCTTCAGAAGAACACTTGATCCTGCAGAACCTCAAAACACCTTCAAAGATACTTTATGTTGCTTTGTCCTTTAATTTGTCACCTGCCAGTTCAAACCCTGGCAACCCTTCTTGGCTTTGGTGCAAACGAACTGAAATGAGTTCTCCTGTGTTCGTCCTTCTATTTCTCCTGGTTCTCTTTTGTTTCTGGACAAATTTCTCAGAGGTCAAAACATGTCATCCGTGCAAGGAACGTGAGCTGAGGTGATCCAGGAGGGTGGAAATTGGGGAAAACAATGCGAAGATTGTGATCCTGCGTTTTCTGGGGAATTTTGTGATGGGCAAATTCCTCTGGAGCCGGAGTGGAGGTATTTCAGTATAAACCACCTAAATGCTCCTGTGTGCTGCAGCAGCAGCAGTTGCATGGTGTTGATGGAAAAAAGTTTTATGTCCCAATAAAAACTGGTTTACTGCAGAATAACTGGGTGTGTATTTATATCTATAAAAATAAAAAATAATAGGGAAAAAAAAAAAAAGAAACAAACCGAGGGAGGACCCAGGGGCCTGCACAGGTTGTGTAGTTCAGAGAAATGTGCAGATGTGTGAATCAAATGAAGTCCTCTGTGCAGTCTGGCTCAGACAAACGTGTCCCCCTTAAACACCCCGCTGGACAGAGCGGAGCGTCGTTGTAATTTTTACAGTCCGGCAGCGGAAATTTGCTGGTGAATTTAATCTTTAAATAATTCCAGTGTAGATTCCTTCTGTAAAAGTCAACTTAAGGTTACAGTAAGTAATTAGTGAGTTGCGGACAAGTTGTCAAATTGAAACCAGATCCTTCTCATTAACTACCAAAAAAAAAAAAAGAAAGTGAAATGAAGCCTCCACCCAAAATTTCACAGACTTTCATGTCCTTTGGTTTGTTTTGCCTCTTCTCGGTTTTATTTTGAAAGGGAGGCAGGATTGAGGGGTTAAACAGTAATAGGATGAGGCTGAAGTTATTCCACCCAGAGGGATGATTGGGAGACAAACAGGCCTAAACTGGTCTCTGCAAACACCCGCCCTGTGGTGAAGATGCCCACGGAGCAGCTGCAGTTCCCCAAAATGGGAGAGTGAAAGAGCTGCGTTGGTTCTTGTGTTAAAAGTATATAGCTGTTATTCAGGATGTTAACCATGTGTTTTCTTTGTGTGTGTGTGTGTGTGTGTGTGTGTGTTGGGTTATTTGGGCAGCGTGTTATTCTGGTTTGCTGAGCTATAACTGGACAGCTGCTTACGGTAACCTACGACCAAAAAACACTGCTAACGCTTTCCTGGATTCAACGCCACTGTATCGTCCACCCTGCTGTGGAGCTGACGGCCCAGACTGTGCCAGAGTGTCATGGCGACCAGAACCGACGGGGGGAAAAAAAACAAAAACAAAAGAAAACAATAAAAAACAACCTCTCAAGATCCTGACTTCTAGTCCCCTGCCGATGACCCGGGAACACAAAGTCGGTTCCTGCCTCCTGCTCACTTCTCTCAAAACTCTTAGCTGATGTGGGGGAAAAAATATTGGTTTTATTTATTTCACTGAGTGCCATGAAACCAGCCTGTTCCATTCTTCAGGACACTTCATAAAGTTTTGAAAGTTCGACAGCAGCGGGAATCCTTTCCTGAAGCTGACCCCCCCTTGCCTTTCGCTGCCTCCGCTGGCTCACAACAACATAATCAAATATTCTCCAGAAGGCGTTCGCCCGATGCCGCCTTAGAAATGTCGATTTTTAACAGGAACGACCAATCCGTCTTGTCACGGCCTCCTGCGGGGGAGCTTGTCCGCTTCTTGACGTCTTGATTTTTATTGGTTCTCAGCCTCAGAGACGGCTTGTCGCCTGGGGCGGCCAAACTCCAGCAAATATTTTCATAACAGAATCTTCTGCTCAATTTAAAGTCTGTGGCCTTTGGAACAAAGTCCCTGTTTTGCTTGATGAGCTCTGTTCTCATGAACACAGAGTGAATGCACTACTGTCACTGATGGATTAATGCTCTTCCCTGTTAAAACTTGTCTGGAACACGCTAAAAGTGTCCATAAACCGCCCCCACCCTCCTCCCAACCCCCCCAGACCCCCGAGAGCGGGTGATGTGTACTCCATGCAGATGTAGCCACGATGACACGGTCGCCCCAAAAAGAACAAGTCAGCCGGTGCGACGGCGCAGCCGGACCACCCACACAGGCTCGACGTCAGCGAGCCCTGCGATGCTGCCCGAGGCGCTGAGCCCCGTCCGCCGTCTCAGTGAAGGAGTTTTTACTGAGGCCTCAACAAAGAGGCAACATCACCGCAACCATGTCAGACATGGGAAGGAAGGAATCACTGCAATCCTGCGACAGGGACAGACCAAAAGTGTCATTCATCTTTGAATAAAACTGCGTTATGAACAAAAAAAAACAAAACAAAACAAAACCAACTTTGTTATATGGTGAACACAGGAATTTTTTATTTTCAGTGCTGAAGATGAAGATGAAAAGCCTAAATGGGAGATGAGCATTAACTACAACCATGCATCATTAAAAACCTGACAGCCACAGATTTCCTCAGTTTAGCACCTAATTAAGAACATTTATGCAAATGAAGTCACTCGCAGTTTCCTCATCAGAATACTTAATGTTCTATTTAAGTACAGGTTAGTCATATCTGCTGGCTGAAACATATGGTGAGTTCCTCTATCAGGCTGTGAGTCCCCACAGAGGCCAGCAGGGAGAATATAAAGAGGCTCTTCATAATTTCCTTCATTTCTGAGCGACATAATCTCACGCCCCGCATCTCATTTGGTCTCCGGTCTGTCTGCGTGCGTGCTCTGGCGAAGCGGCGAGGACGTACAGCTTCTGATTTATCGTGTACAAACATACTTTTCTGACACTCGAAGGTGAAACTCTCTCTCAGTCGTGTTGTTCTACGTGCAGCTCAGTATCCCCGGGAATTACATCCATCCGTTACATCCATATTTGCCAACTCTGCATCTAAAGATTTACAACTTGAAGGGCGGACCAAGTGGCAGCCCAGTGTGATGTCACCCGGTGATTTGTGAACTGCTGCTTTGAAGCCTCCAGTTTGTAATGTCTGGATGTCGCCATTTGAGATTCTTGAAACCAAAAGAAACAAACAACACCCAACAAGAAGACTCGTTCTTTGTGTTAAAATATCATGTTGCAGGAGTTATTTTAGTTTTTATTTAAATGTTCCCAGTAAACCCGTTGACATGAATTTGTGTCTTTGGGGCATCGTCTTGTTCTGCTCTCATTTTTGTTTTGTGTTTGTTGTTTTGGGCAAAGAGTGACACATTTTCTGCCTTTATTATGTGACAGGACAGGAAAAGTTTGCAAACCGCTTGGCTGACAGTTTGCCACGAAACACCTCCGCATTTCTACACGAGCATGTGCAGATCACGTGATCTGCTGTCCCTGTTCTGGTGTCAATGTGTTAACGACGTCAGGCGTCATTTTAGATAAAATATCTGATTGCACACTCCGTTGCGCTGAATAGTTCCCATAGTGCATTGTGACAGACACACGGCTTTGTCAGAGCTCCAACCTGTGGCGGTCGATGTCGCGTCCCTCAAGCTTGTTTCATTTATCTTAACGCCGACGCGGGACTGTCGGGGTCGGACCAGCCTCGGTAATTGTCTGCGGCGTGATCGGTCACACCTCCGTAGTCAGCTGTGTGTTGCGTCTTCGCCTCTGAGACTTCGGTCATATGAGTAATTAAATCCCTACAACTAACTGGGCCTGCGAGCGAGATAGAAACCACAGACTCCCTCCCTCCATCAGCCTCCTCCTCCTCCTCCTCGTCTCCAAACTCAGCTTGCAGGCGCTGGCATTCCTATGGCCTGATTGTATCAAACTCTGCTGAATTGTAATTAATTAGTGGTTGGAAAAAAATAGAGACTCAACTGGCTTGGAGAAAATTATATAGTGCGCTTCCAGAGAGTAAAACTTCGAGGGAACGAAAAGGTCTCCGCTGCCAAAGAACAGAAAAACACACTAACTTTAGCGCCTGCCAGGCCGCCGAGGCTGCAGCATCTGTACGGAGGTGGCGGCGCTCGGCGGGAACAAGAAAAATAAAAAAAAAAAAAGAGGAGAGGAAAGAACACAATAGAGGCGAATTCCCTTTCAAAGCCTGTATTTTAAGATCACTGATGACCCAAATGATCTGCACTGAATCTGGAAGGACATGTCATAAAGCTTCATCTTATTTGTTTGGAGTCTGCAAAAGTTGATGTTTGTGTGCGTTTCTACCTTTTTCATTCTGTTTAAACACATTGGTGATTGTTCTTCGTGCTGCTGCGATGCCCTGCGATGCCATGGGCAAATTATTATTGTGTCTTTTTTAAGCTTGAAATTCAGCGGCAGAGAAGTGCACCTGTTTCCTCTTGCGAATTTATCCAGTTTCTATTAAGTGGAATACAACTGGCTGATATTTAAATTTTTGCTGCCCAGTAAAGCCACCAGGTATAAGAATCAGCAGCTTTGCTTTTGAATAAGTTTGTTTATTTGTTTGTTTCACAACAGATTAGTTTTGAAAGGCAGAGATTTCTTTGATCCTGTAGGTATATTACTGAACATTTCGTGCTATATTGCTCACATTTTTAAATGAATGCATATCACCAGTTTTTTCCCTAAAAATGAATAACCAGTCCGAGCAGGCAGAACCCCTTTAGAGATGACCTGGAGTGTAGCACCATGTTGGGAAAATTCAGGTCAAATCTCTCATACTGTTTGAAATGGATCAGTTTCCTTTAGATGGGATTCATCGGTCTCGTGTTATCGCTGCTCTCCACTGAGACAGATTTAAGACATACAGGAAATTGATAAAGAAAAGTTTTGTGCAAATTTCACAACACATTTTTAAAAGTTAGAGTTAGAAGGAAAAATGTAAATCATTGTCATTTTATACGTAGTAAACATGACGTTAGCATATTTGACCGGCACCTGACTATCGTCCATCAGCTCCATATCTCTTAAGGTTTAGATTTTTCTGTATTATAAAATTTTCATGACCAAATAATCAACCATGTTTTGTATTTTTTTTAAAGAAATTCTCAGTCATCGTCTGAAAAAAACAGATCACTGTGTGATCAGATTTAATTCACATCAACCAAACAAACCTGTCATCGGATTTTGGTTTATATGAAACTGAAACTCATCTCTGATTTGTGCACCAAAGTACATGAAATAATCTTTTTATTTTTATTTATTTTTCATCCCAAACACTTCAAACTGGTGACAAGAGCTGAGCCAGATCACAGAAACCACGAAGAACTTCAGCAGAAAGTGAAGTCGGATCACATTTCTGGTAGTTTACTTTGTGTGTATTTAATACTGCTGATTTTCTGTAAGTATCTGGCTAAGAAATAGAAAAAGAAAAGTTGATTTTTCTCACATCTCAGTGTTGCAAAGCCTTGGAGATTGAACTCATCATATTTTAACACCGGTGTCTCAGTCCCTTGATGTCAGAGTCTTGTCTTTTCCTTTCCCTCCCAGCGCTGGACACGCACTTGAAGACTGCTTAACCCAATCACACATCAAAGCTGCTTGAATGCTTCTTCTCAGTCACAGCTACTCCGACAAAGCTGCTGACAAAGGCTGTGATGCAGGATGAACTAAATTGAAGCAGAGTCTGCTCAAAGTCCTGAAAAATGCCTCTCTGTATCAGCCCGACTCTAATTTAGCTCCGCTGGATAAAATATTTGATGTCACAGTTGTTTAAATCAGCGTCCTAAAAGTTGTCAGGCAGCTGAAATGAGTGGCAGCTTTGATGTTTAAAAACATGGAAGATTTATATTTCATATTTTTTGTGTGGAGATGACTTTTATGTTCTGCAAGAGAGAATAAAAAAAAACAAAAAACAAAACGCAGAATGACGAATGTCGTGACCTTGATGCTGATTCGGGGATTTACAGTGGAGCTGCTCAGAAATCCCACGAACGTTTTAGTTGGCGGAGTTGTCTTGCTCAAGGGCGTGTGAGCAGCGGCGACGGCATCAAGGTCACTCAATCCAAAACCAGTCAGATCATTTTTCAAACTGTCAGTCAGCCTGACATCTCCAGTGTCTCTTTTCACCGCGATGCTGTTGACACCCAAAAATTGAGTCTGGCTCTGTCACATCTGTCCACACCCCAAACCGTTAACCCCCCCTTAAACGAGCAGAAGTGCTGAGGGGGTCCTCAAGTCTGACTGTCTGTTTACTACACAATCATTTGGATTCGTTTAGTCCTCCAGGATCCACAGTTTTCCAAAAAACGATTCCAGGATTTGAATAATTCACTTTTTTTAAAACTTTTATTAATGTTTATTAATTTTCCAATTGGCTCTCTTTCGGTCTCCACCTGATTCTTCAATTCATCCTTCACATTATGGTTTCTGTCGGCGTTGATAATAAAATATTGATATTTTTTCTGGTTTCTCCGCTAAAATCTGCTCTTCGTGGGAATGAGATTGCGACCCCTGGGGGGATAAATAACCCAAGAGCCGTTTATTCAGACATCCCTGATTGTAGCCGAGTACTTTCCACTTGTGTTTATGAGCAGTAAAGGTCGCAGAAAGGGTGAGCGTATCTGGGAGTGTCGAGGGCCGACGTGAGCACAAGAGGAGCCCTGTTACGGTGCGAGCTGAATACACACCATTCAAGGTGACTCACACAGGCGACAAATATGCAGCCGTTTATTTATCCAGCTCGGTTTGTTACGAACGCAGGACTGAAACCTCGTCCTCGCTCTTGTAAAAACGCTGAGTGACGATAACGTTACGGTCAGCTCAGCCGTGACTCCCCGTGGGGTCAAAGCTGTCTATTCTCTTGGAGCGAATTTGGGCGGGGGCCTGTAGGCTTGATGGCGAGCAGAGGAAAACCCACACACACAGGCCACACACACAAAGTCATATTTACCCCACCAACACCCCCCTCGTGTCTCCAGCTAGTTTTCCTTTCGTCGCGAGGTCTCTGTGGCTCTTTTCAAAGTGGCTGTAAATGCTGCTACTGTAGCCCTGCTGCCTAATAACGCAGGATCTCTTTTTATTCTGAAAGTCGCCTCTGTCTTCCTGAATCCTGGCCTCCTCCCCTCACAAACAGTCTTCTTGTTTTATGTCCTCTAATATATCAAACTTTTCAAACTTTTTTTTTTTTTTTTTTTTTGCCTCTGGGTGCTTTTTTTTTCCTCCACAATCGCTTCACTTGACCTTCTCGATGAGGTCTGCTCTTTTCAGGGAAGTGGGAAATTTTGATGCGTAGAAATTGGATTTATTACACACATAATCCACCGCTGAGATTGATAAGTAAATGCATTCGTGTATGCATATATGGCATATATGCTAATTTGTGCTTAAAGTTCCACACAAGAACATTTTGGATTAATTAGTGTTTGTTTTGAGTATTAGAAGTCAGTTCAAACTGGGTTTTTGGAGACAGAAACCTTGAGGATTGCGTACTCCTGGTTATCAGATCATTTTTTCTACGGTGAAATCCTAAATAATTATTCTTATTGAATGTATCTAAATAGCCAGTGAGGAAGAAGGGGGTCACTTTGTATTGACGATGCACAAACCTCAGAAGAATCTCATCAGTCAAGGTTTCAATATGCAGAATTAGTTTTTTACAAACGTATAGCATTTAATTTATGAAATTCATGAATTACATGATTAAGTTCCGGCATTAACTGTAATTATGTCTAAAACTCACCAACTCTGATCTCAGTTCAGTTAACAAGACAGTCATGGCTCTTTCACTTTTCCACACACTTTGTGATCTTCTGATCAAATTCAATGCTGATTAAAGTCAAGAATCAAAAGTCCAAAAATTCTGAAGTGAAAGTGAGGATGATGGGGTCGAGGCTGCAGAGTGACGGAGTAAAAGCAATCGTTGTCGTTTGACCTTGCAGCGTGTGTGTGTGTGTGTGTGCACGCTATGTTTCTGCAGGATGGTGTTTATGTTAAGCAGGGAGCCTTTTTCTTCCAGCAGTTATTAATGTGGTGCCCTGAAATGCCACATCAGACAGATAACGGTTTTCTGCCTCCTGTCAAAGTCACAGCCCACAGACGGAACAAAAAAAAAAAAAAAGGTGTGTGTGTGCAGAAGACAGCCTCACATACCTGCTAGTGTGACAATCCAAACACACACTGGTTGTGTTTCCGTTACAGTTTTTCGCAAAATAAAACTGATATTTCTAAAAGTACGACTTGCAGGTGTTTCCATTGAAGGGTGTTCGGTGCGTGAACCGTAGTTCTCGTAAAATCTCGTCCCATCAGACTTCGCCTTTAAGAAGTTCGGCAGAAGCATTTTGCGTTTGCTACGTCATGTCCGGTGAAGTGTAAAAGTGTTTCCATTACACGTTTGCGATAAATGTCTGTGTACCACTTAATGAAAAAAACTTTTTTGCAATATTTGAGAAGTTTTTCCAAATGTAGGTGTTTCCATTAACAGGTTTTTATAGGTTTTGCGTGTTTCTCAGGGTCATGGAAACGCATGTACTGACATGTGTATTCATACTACATACATGAATATGAGCTGCTCATAGATGGAGATGCACAGCTGTCATACAACACACACACACACACACACACTGTTGCAGACACGCATACATATTGAAAGTCATGGCTTTCGTTTTCCATTGTGCGACATGTGACCCTAAATATTTACACTGCTTGGCAGAGGCAGTTCCCAGGGATTTGGTCTTGGTGAGCAGTGAGCTCCCATTACGGCGAGACGGGGATCCAAGAGTAGCTGTGAATATGTCATATGTTTACACACAGCAGCGGCCAAGTGGAGTTAACCACAGTTCACACTGTCTGCTTCTCTGTCAATCGCATGAAACTGCACTCCGACTTTTAGACTCTCATCTCTGATTGTGTCAACACGACTCGATGTCTGTTGTATGAGTGAGTTATGTTGGACCCTGTCTTTCAAGTCCAGACCGCGTGTCAGTGTCACAACATGAACTCTGTTAAGTATTAAATCCCTCCTGGCATCTTATTAGATGTGACTTACAGCTCATCTCTCGCTCACTTTCAGTTGATTTAGAGGGAGTTGCTCAGATTCCTGCAGCACTGTGGGAACATTTCCACATTTTCCCCGATAGACTTTGTTAACAGGCACTGAGAGGTGTGTTGGTTGCGGCATGTCGGCCGCTGGATCGACGCCATAAACTGCTGCCTTTCTTCTACTTCAGGGGCTTCAAAGTTCACAGACGAAGACATTACGGAGAAAATGTTTACTGCAAATGATTTTGCAAAAGGCTCATTCCCTCCAACGCCAAACTTTCTCGTGCCGGAAGTGGCGAATGCATCATTTATACAAAATTCCCCCTGGAGTCTCCGTCCATTTTTATATGCAGTCTGTGGTGCAGGCGCTCTGTGACACAGCACCGAGGAGAACTGGCAACCTAAGACAGGATGTGAACCCTGCTCACTGGCATGACGGTTGAATTAGCGACTGGCCAACTTGAATCCCCTGACTTTTTTTTTTTTTTTTAGAGCTATGTAGCGGACACACAGCTTCCAGCTTCCACCTTCCGAGGTGGAAATCATGCTGCAAAATTGTCCAGAGTGAACGTAACTTCTTGGAGCCCTGTGTTAGCTCAGCAGAACTAAGTAAAAAGAGTTTGGACCAAAAAAAAAAACCAAAACAAACAAAACAACAGATAACAACTAGAAAGTGTTTTGGTCCCTGCTTTAGAGCTGGTGTTCAATTATTCATCCACGATTTTAGCAAAACTTCATCCAATTTGAAATTTCGATATCGCGTATTTGATATATTTTTATTTAACAATCTTTTTTCCAAATTATTGATTTGAAATGGTATTCTAAGCACAGAGCTCACCAGGCTTCAGATTTGCAGCTGTTACTCCACATCTATCAGAGGAGAAATGTATTGTGTCCTACCGACAGACACAGATAGAAAGAAGAAGTAGTTGGTAGTTAACTATTGGGGGGGTGATATGTTAAATCTTTTTCACCACATCATTGCCTGATCGCCCATCATTTTCTGAGCTGGGGCTGCAACACTTTGTTTCTCTGTTACCTCAACGTCCTGCTAACTGTTAGCACTCTGTGCTTTGCAGCAAAGTAACCAGCCAGATGTGTAATAATGGCAGCCTTCCATAGGACGCGGTGTATGACGGATCGGGCTGAGAGGAAAGGAATTCTGCCAGGACACTTTTCACCCTGACGGGGAGTCGAAGCCAGGCCTCAACAATGTCTCCGTCCATGTGCACATTCAAGCCCCACAGTCTGCATCATTTTTACGGCGCTCCAAAGTTATTCCTTTGTGACGCAAGAGTCGTCCTCCTAAGCCGAGGAATGCCGAACCCAATAACAAAATGACTCCTCTGTGCCTCTTTTTCACTGATATAATTTGCTTGAGTTTTATTGGTGTTGGCCTGTCTGGGCTTCTGTGCTTGTGGAGAGCTGTTAACTTTAACGGGGCTCTGTCGGGCTACTTAATCTAGCAGAGAGTGAGACAGACGGACGGGCAGAAACGTCATCAGACGGAGAGCCAGGCGGTTAAAACACATCTTTCTGTGCAGTGCGCAGCTTTCTCCTTAAAAACGTGCACGGCTGGCTCTTTCCTCTGGAATCCTCGACCTGTAAATGTTGGTGTGTTTCACAGTTGTGGTTGTGGGGGGGGGGGGTTGCCAACGCAGGCAGAGCTGAAGTTAAAACCCTTTGTTTGCAACACAAACTGCTTGCAGTTTTCTCTGCCCAGGAGAAATAATTATCAAAATCTGAATGAAATACAGCAGGAATAAACACTCTACATTCCCTGTGAGCTTTTCACTTTCATTCAACATGCATATAAATGGACTGATTCAATATTTATCAAATTTGTCTCCATATATCCATGAGAGAGTAACAACATCTGGCCTGTAGGAGGCAAAAAAAAAAACAAATATAGCATGCTGGCATGCCTCCAGTTTTCTTTTTTAATATATCATCAGGCAGGAATATGTGCTTTTGCCATTTCTAATGAGTCTGTGTGTCCCATTGCTGTGTGCACATTCCTCAGCAAAGTGTGTCCCATCTGAACCCAGATTGTTGGGAGAAGAGCAGAGAGGGCAGGTGATCAAAGCTTCGAGGTGTCAAACAGGTGCCACAACAAAATCCCGGGCTAACAAAAAGGTTTGAGATGACACCGCCGTCCAATGGCCCTCTGATGATTATGATGGCAGAGGAGCTGGTTGTGCTAACACCCCCCCCCCCAACCTGTTGGTTCTCAGCCAGCTGCTGAGTGAATGAGGACCGGCTCACCCTGCATTTGGCCCATTGTTCCCCCTCTTGGATCGGAGAGGTTTTTTTGTTTTTTTATTTGGCTGCTCCTGGCGCTGCTGCCCGGTCGCAGACATCTCTCCGGGGATGTTGTCGACCATCTGTTTGCCCCCGGCGCCCAGGCAGGTCGTCACCTTTGGCAGCCACTGAAGCTATGTGGCACGAGGAGGCCGGGCTGTGTGGTGTGAAAGGACGGCGCTAAAACCACTTTTGGAATGAATTAATGAAAATTGAGTCGTATATTGTCCTCCAGCAGAGATAAATCTTTTCCTGTTTAAGGCTGCTGGTCCAAAAAAAGTTCATTTATCAATGATCCTTCTCATTTAATGTCAGAGAACAAATATCTGATGAGAGCTTTTTGTCACATTCATCAACCATAAACTGTTGGTACATCTTAACGGGTCAAAGGTCACAGAGATGGAGTATGTGCTTTAACAACGCAGTGAGGGTTAGGATGGACTTTTAATGTGTTTCATATCAAACTGTAAATATTTTTTATACTCAGTTGGTTTTATAATGAAACTATTATGATTTAAAAGTATGAAAGTAGAACTTAAATAGGCTTTTTCTTATCTAAACTGCAACATGTGGTTGTTAATATTAGAGTTGGCGAAAAGTCTAAGTTAAATGCGGGTGTTGTCACGGTTGGAAAATTTGAAAATGCACAAATTTTTTCATGTTAACGTTGTCTCAGTGCAGGAGACGGGTTACCGCTATTCCCTTTTTAAAAATAAAACAAGACGCATGTGACAGTCCAGATTTTGTTTTATTTTTTTCAGAGAATAAGGGAATCTGTTAGGAGACTGTTTTGAAGGACGGTTTGGTCCCATCCTGCTCTCAAAGTCGAAGTGTGTTCTGGTGCCCACCATGGGGTTCGTTTGGTGGGGGCTCGATGAGCTAAGGGTGGGGGTGCTCCCGGTGGCCCAGCACAATGGCTAATCCACGGGCTAAACACTCAAAGCCCTGATCTGCAGGCTCTGATCCCGTCTGTGTGAACAGCAGTCACGACTTGAGTTGGGTGTTGTGGTGGTGGTGGTGGTGATGGAGGGTGGGGGGGTCACTGGATAAACAAGCCAGTAAAACCCCCCCCCCCAATTTACCCCTCACTGCCAAAACACTCCAAATTTAAACCTCTTTCTTTGGTCACTCATAGACAAACGGAGGATTGATGAACAGAAGATTTTATTCACTTCAAAAATAAAAAGAAATCAGGGTTGTGTGAATTATAGGTCTAAAATGAGGTGCTGACTTACTTCCAGTTCAGCCCCAAATGGCATGAAAAATGATTTATGATTGTAATTCTCTGCCTGAGGTGAGAGGCGATCCGTTTCGTTAAAAATAAGTCGTTACCTCAGAGGTAACCTGAGAGGCTTTTGTTGTTTATCAATTTTTCGTGAGTTTCAGTAGAAGCTCAGATGAGCTGCATGATGAGACTTATCAGATTCATCCTGTCTCCCAAATCAGCCTCTCATATTTGGATCTTTTCCAGCTTCAAGAAGTCTTCATTGGTTCTGGTCCCGCAGCTGGGTCTCTTTGGTTGCAGTGATTTTTCTGAACTCGTCATCTTTTGAGTGTCTAACATTTGAATGTTTTAGCAGCATTTGAAAGCTTTCAGTGGAAGATTACATTAGCTGCACACTTGGTTGATATAGAAGCGCACAGAGGCAAGTGAAAGAAGGAGGAGGAGGAAAAAAAACTGCAACTGTCACCTCCCAGGGCTTAAAAGACAAAAAATCATCCTTGCAAGAGAAAAAATGGCAGTAAAATGCTTGGCTTTTTCTATGTTTATTTCATTGGTGTGAAAGAAAAGCCTTTGCTTGTGGATATCGGCTTCACAAAGGTCATAAAAAAAAATCTTTTCATTAAAGAAATTCTTGAATCGATGTTCATATATGAATGTAATTAAACTACCAGCACATTAAAGTCACAGTTACATGTTTAGTTACATGTAGTAAGAAAATTTATCCTCCTGGTCAGATCACATTATTCTCAGTTTGAAGGAATTCATATAGTTCTAATTTAAAATCGGATCAGTTTCTGAGTTCTGAATCAAGGCCTCCAGTATTTGGAGTGAGGAGCTTGTGAATAATTTATCTCCTGCATATGAAGGCCTCCTATCATGATTCTCGTGGTTTTTGGGTGTGCAGGTATTTAAAGGATGTGAACCTGAAACTGTCGTGTTCCTTCCTTCTCTCCAAATCCGGCCCATACGTCGGCCACATAATTGTTTTCTTCAGGGCCAAACTAAGTGTGATTGTAAAATGAACACACAGATGTGGAAGTCTATGGGCCAGACTCGGGCCGAGGACTCTGGGACAGCAGATAGTCTTTGCTGTCTGCGGAGTAATTACACAGATGTGAGTTGATATAATACGATGGGAGTCTGAACTGCTGGTCGGTAAACCTGGAGGAACTCTCTTCAGCTGCTAAGTATTTTGTCGATCGTTCAGTAGGATCTGTGTTTCTCCGACTTCGGCTCGGATCATAGTTTGTCATCTCGCAGTCTGAAAGCATTAAAGAACCCCCTCAATCCGCATGAAAGGTCGGACCACAGCTGGCTCCATGAAGCCCCTCGGTCACCCAGCAGCCCCCCCGCTCTCATGAAGTCCTCTCAGGTTGTTTGCTCAGGCTGTCGCTCTGAAGACAGCCCACTCAGTTTGGATGTTCTTTTCCCAGGCGAGAGCTGCCGGCTACATGTTTGCTTTCCCTCCACTTTCAAAGGCCACATTCACCTCAGGCCCCGAGGAGAAAGGCTGCACGCTATATGAAAGTATGCAGGCCGCGGTGGGCAGTGCTACTTTGAAACTAAGTGCCCGTG
Organism: Remorina albescens; assembly: GCA_034769265.1. Taxonomy (NCBI): domain Eukaryota; kingdom Metazoa; phylum Chordata; class Actinopteri; order Carangiformes; family Echeneidae; genus Remorina; species Remorina albescens. The sequence continues at coordinate 2,262,195 of CM068488.1, forward strand.
TGGTATGTGCAGGCAGGCGCTGCAGCAGAGTTGTGTTGATGCTTTTATTTATTTATTTACTTTTTTTTTTTTTTTTTTTTTGGGGGGGGGGGGGTGCATTCCTTTGCAAATCAACATGTAGTTGGGATATTTTGGGTTTGTCAGCAAATGCAGCAGAGCAAAGATAAAGCAGATTGAAAAAATACACAGAAGAAACGAAGGACAGATTTTTTTCCCCCTCCTGTTTAAATATTCACAACTCGGAGGTTCGTTTGCTTCATTCTGTATTTTTTTTCTCACCCTCCAAGTGGGCTGAGACCCTTCAGATGAAAGCTGATATTTCCCTCCAACAGGAGCAGCAGAGCAGGCAGCATGAGACTCCTCTGCAGTGATTAATTAGCCAAATGCATTAACACCTTTAACACACAAACCCGGCAAATGTAATTAGTGCGGAGAATTAGCAGGAGTCGGTCAGATTATCTTGTCATAGCTTGTTATGAAAGTTAGAGTAAGCTATTAATCCCCCCTGACTGAATCCCCTCCCACTGTAGTAAAAAGCAGACTGATGAAATGCGCTGTGGTTCAGTCTGTGCACTGCTTCTCATTTCCAGCAACTCCACGACAACAACAACAACAACAACAACAACAACAACGCCCTGAGAGACTACAGCAGGGATGCTTGTATGTCTGTGTGTGCATGTGCAAAACATTTGTGTAAACCCTCTTTGTGCTTGAGGATGTAAAAAGCGTCCTCAAAGCCATTTTATTCTCAGGAGAACAGATAAGTCTGAGTCCCACAATGGTCCATCTGTCGTTTCACCGGATTACGCAATATATTGTGATAGCAACACAACAGTGAGAGACATATTTGAGATGTAATGAGGAGAAGAGCAGCACACAACACATCAGTCATCAGCCACCTCGACACAGACGTTCCCTCCTGGACAAAACATAACTGACAACGAATATTTTTAAAGAATTGATACCAGATCTTGTTTCCTGATACTCTAAGGGTTAGGTTTTAATTTATAAAACTGTTTATGCTTGAATTCAGACTCTCAATGATTTCTTTGTCTTTGCCCAACTCGAACTCTTTAGATAATCCTCTGACTCAAATGTGCCTTCAGGCTGAAAGTATGATGTGCAGATAGACGAGCTCCGAACAGAGATAACAGAGATTTGAAAAAGTGACTGTATGTGCTGGATACTGCAGAATTCATAAACAGGTTAACAGACCGAATAAGACTTGACTAAGACGTCTGGACTGGGACCGATCCCCTGGCTGGTCTCTGGTGTGACAGATACTGTACCAGCCCCCCTCCCCCCACACACACCACCACAGACACACAAAAGACAAACAAACACATAAAAAGCTGCTTCTAAATATAATCCAGATTTCATGATGAAGCATTTACCAAACTGTCTCTCAGGATGATACACTTGTTTTTGTTTACAGCGGGTTCGTTGTCTCCTTCAACCAAAATGTTTTTATTTTCAAGTCAAAGTTGTTTGACTCAGTGTCTGTCTGCCTCGACCCGTTCAAACAGAAAAACACGACGCATGAGCAACACAACACAAACTGCCATTTCAGATCTACTCACTGAGGGTGGTGTGCGTTGTTGTGTACCTTCAGCCGGCCTCGTCGCACACACAAGGACGGTGTTAGAGGAAGAGGCCCAGTGTGTCCTCAGTGAGTGAGCACAATAATTAAATGTTAATTTCCCCCCAACATAGAACAACAGCTGGATATCGTGCCAAACTTCCAGAGCCTGAATGTCGAGACACTTGTTTTTCTAAAGCCAAATTAAAAAACCTCACTGGCTGAATATCTGCTACGAAACAAGCAGAAGGAAGGTGGCCTGGATTCAGGTTATTACTTCCACCTGTGTGAGTCAAAAGTCAAAACTGCAGTGGAAGAGGTTTTATATAAAATCCTCCTGCTGCAGGTTGTAACAGGTACAAGACGACAAACAGCTCAGTCCTGTGGAGACGTCTAATTAGGGAAGCGTGTAGGAGTGTGTTCAACAGAGTCAGGAAGCTGAATTTCAAGTTTTTAAAGGTTGAAAGACAAAACACTTTGAGAATTGATCAGCGATCCTCCGCTGGCAGGTACTGTGGGTTAATTATCTTCCTCTGCGGATCCACCAGAGACGTTAGTTCCTGTTGATCCTCTAGCCCACCCCCCCCCCCCTCCTCCATGACAGCAGGTGATCGCACTGATTAGATCCTTTCTGGCTTGTTAAAAGTGCACTAATCAATACAGTCTCCTGCTGTTTGTGTAATATATACATATATATATATATATATATTTATTTTATTTTATTTTTTGGGGGGGGGGGGGGGCACCTCTCCTCTGACCAGACTGAAGGAGAGAGGAAAAAGATGCTGTGCCTTTCCCTCCCCTCCCACTCTGCCTCACAGGTATCGCTGTCTCTCCCAAGCAATGGCCAATTTCAAGGCCGGTTTTTCGAAACAAAACACTTCCTCCAGGCCAGCGCTCGCTCGGCGTTAGCGGACTTTGTGGCTGTGCAGCTATTTCTGTGGCCTCAGAATGGCGTGCACAAACAGAACTGCAGCAGACAATGGGCAGCATGCAGTGAAGTGCAGGCTATAATGAGGCAGATGTCTGGCTATTGGGAGCCCACAGCAGGCGAAGGCTCGGTGGGGGGGGGGGCATCCATGCTTTTGTTGGTGGGGTTCACCCTCTCTCTCTCTCTCTCTCTCTCTCTTCTCACTCCTTTTTGCCTCTCATGGCCTCTCGCTCATTCTTCCACTCTTACAAACATGTGAACATGCACACGTGAAACCCCCCCTCCCCTCCCCCCACCTCCATTGGTTTTAATTATCCCACTCCAAATCTGCCGCTCCATTAGTAGCTGTATAATAGCCCCCCCCCCCCCCCCCCCGCCTCCTCCCTCCCTCCCTCCACAGCTCCCCTCCATTCAAGTCGGGGAGAGAAGCTGCCCTTTGAGCCCCTGTCAGCCTCGTTGGCCGGGGTCTTCAGGTTCTCACATTCCCTCTCAGCCAATCGCAGCGCTGCGCAAAGGCAGGGCCCAATTAGATGACAGCGTCCTGCCAGAGGACAGGAGGTGAGGATGAGTGGGGGGTGGGGGGGGTTAAAAAAAAAAAAAAGAGGGAGCCAATCGCTGTGATTAATTTATTCAGATTCCCTCCGGGGACCGACTCTCCTGGAACGCACCCCATTTTTATGTACCGTCATACCCTGCACCCCAACCTCACCCCCCCACCCCTACCCTCCCTCTCTCCTCTTCATTCTTTTACTGCATTTGTGAAGAGTGATAGAAGAATGCAGAGTATTTCTTTTTCAGGCACTTTTAATATGTGGCCCCCCACTCCCTCCCGTCTTTCTCTCTCTCTGTCTCTCTCTCTCTCTCTTCACTTCCCCATTTTTACCCCCCCCCCCCCCTCAAGGTAATTACAGAGAACTCTCAATAGATGGGAAATTCATGTCTTTGAGCCGAAGCCATATGATGTATGAAAGCGAGGCTGGTGCAGAATTAAAGGACAGGGATGGAGAATAGGGGGTCGGCAGGAACTTGAACCTGCAAGTGTTATTGTGCTCAAGCCGAAGGGGCCAAAACATAGTATCCATGGTAAATAAAACAGAGAGCTTCTTCGGGCCCCTCCCCGCCTCGACACCGCCCCCCTCCCCTCGTCCCTCCTCCCGCCGCCCTTTTGCGACCTGTTGCTTTCTTCCAGCCACCATTGTGCCCAAGTGTGAAGTGGGTGACATCACCGTTTCCTCTTGTAAACAGGTGTGATGGGACGGGGCGGGGGTGTCTGTGCACCTCGGGGCTCTCGTTTCTTTTCAGTGCATGGGTTCCATTTCACCTCCTGTCCCTCGCCGCCGCCGCCGCCGCCGGGGCCCACCCTCATCATTTCCAACCGACGGATCCAAACGCCTTCTCTGAGAGCGGTCCAGGATTTCCCCCAGCAGAACCCGGGTAGAGAAAATGCAGAAAAAAAAAAAAACCAAACAAACCGCACAATATAACAGATTTCATCATGAGTCAAAACTCCCTAAACAGTCATGATTCATAAATAATAAAACCAGCAGGAGGTCCGAGACTTTTTTCAAAGCCGAGCTTATCAAAGAATATTTGCACACAGTCCACGGTACATAAATATTAAGCTACTTTAAGTTTAAATACAAGTTCCTGCACATGAAATAGTCCCGATCAACACAGACTGTGCAGCGAGACGTCATATATTCTTTTACTACACATCTTTTTTTTTTTTAGAGCAGAAGTGAAAACTGAAGTTGACATAAAACAAAGCAGCTTAAACTCATTATCATTAGAAGCTTTCTGGTTTTACACAGCAAAAACTAATTTATTCCATAAATGTAAGTAATTGTGTTTGTGTGCTCATTGTTTTCTTCGCCACTGTAAACTGTCTAGAAACCAGTTTCAAATTTTCTCCAGATTTTCAAGCTTGTCTGTCCCTGTTGATGACGTCTCCGGTCCCGATGAGTAAAATGGGACTTTACGGAGTCATCGTCCTGAAGTTTACTAATAAGTTCAATTTGTGATCCGACCAACAGTTTGTGAAGTTGTGCTTCTTTTTGTCATGCCGGATAAGTTGAGGCGCAACCTCCAAGATGATAAATGAAAGGAAACACTCCTTTCATCCCTTTATGGTTCATTAAGGGAGCGGAAATGAGGCCTCTGCACCTTCGTCTAATTTCTCAATAACTCAAAACAAACGCGCATTGGTCGTAAATCTACCAAGTTTTATGCATCAAACGTCAGGTTTGTAGTGTTTTGGGTTTTTTTGTTTTTTTTTTCTTCCTGCACGATGAGCTGACATCAGCTCGTCACAGTTTTCTGTGCAGTCATCCTTCCAAAGCACTCGACTCCAGAAGAGCTGCATACATTTACTGTGTTTCGCTGTCCAAATCACTGATGCTGCCGGTTTACTGCAGCAGCATTAACTTTGATATTTCTGCATGTACAGCTACCGACAGGGGCATATGGAGTGAGCTTATTTCATACTGAATGTAACTGAAAGTGAAGCAGGAAAAGCAGGTGTAACATTTACTGAGCAGAGAAGTCCTGCTGTGGATGTTCGTGGTTCATTTCATATTCAGATCCAGGCTCCAACGTGAACAGATGGATTTGAGAAGTTTCCATTTCCAGTCGTTCATGTTTTGCTGCTGAGTTTTGGTTTCTTCTGGCTTCCAGATGTTCAACCAATCAGAATAAAGCTGGATTTAAAGCAGACCAAAGTTAATTTTGCCCGTTTCAGGCAGAGACTCCACTGAGCGGCTGTCTAACAGACAGTTTGAGATGAATAAAGAAATTTTTTTCGACTCAAATCTGTTCTACTGGAATCAAAAACTCCAGAGCTGGAAATGAGCATTCGCGAAGCCCCTTTAAAAGACCATACTCTTGTTAGTTGGTTAAGCCTGTGCAATTAAATGTTAATGACACTCTGAAGCCAGTACTCACTTCTCTGCAGGTGTCCATTGTGGGTCGAATGCACAGAGCCCACTGTGATGCATTTCCCAGTTTTTATTTTGAGTCCAGCCACAAACAAATGCATTAGCAAAGAGCTCCATTTATTTTCTCTACGGGAGGACAGAGCTGTGGAAAAAAACTGTGCAAATGTATGCACAGCTCACTGTGACCAGCATCGGATCAGACCACATCCTGAGCTGGTCTGGACTCGTGCTGCGATCAGCTCCTTTCAGGCCGGTCTGTGACGTCGAGGTGAATCTAATGCAAGCAAGACCGCTTCCCAAAAATGAGGACCGACTGCTGTTTTTGCCTGAAAATTAGACATCTCGCCCTGGCTGAGTCAGACTAATGTCACCATGGTAACAGGAAACATTGATCATCATCAAAAATGTCAATGATTGTTCAATTCATGGAATTTTCAAAGTAAAAGTCCCGGTAACTGTTAAACATTTTCGGCCCAGAGTTCATTTTCAGACTGTCAAGGATTACACGAGTCTGAATGTGACTTCACTCATCGGTTTGTGAGCAGCCATTTTGAAACCCTATTGTTTGTAATTTGGCTGTCAGCCATCTTACTTTCTTAAAATTTAAACCAATAAGGAGCAGGATGGAGCCGAGGAGGGCTTAGGTCTGATTCTGACCTCCTCTGTACTCCATCCTGATTGGGTGGTACAGTCTGTCAGTCATGGGGTAGCCACACCCCCCAAATGCATCCCCTGCTTTATGGTCTATTTTTCTCTACATGAGACCATTATTTTAAAATCCCACAGATGGGACATTATCTCTTAAAATGTAATGTTTGCACATTTTATTCCAGGTGGAAATACAGATAATTCCTACCTGTCCCATTTGTTGGCCAATCAACCAATCAGGAGACAAGAGTAAACTCCTCCCACATTCAGCTGCCAAGTCAATCCGAAGGCAGTCAACTGTTCAACTCTGCTGTTTCAGCTCACAACGACACACACATGTACAGGAGCTGCGTCTGATGTCAGCGTCTTAAGGGGAGAATAATGAGCTTCAATCTACATTTATTTACAGTAAATATGCAGACGTCAGGTCCGATCAGTTACTGCTGCACCACTTTAAACTCCCCTCGCAGGTCACAGCTCATTTGCTCTGACGTTGCCGTCCGTGCTGCCTGTCTGTAACTGCCAGCTATCAAAGGGATTTTCCACTTCCCAAGAAAATTACCAGGAGCCAGCAGCTCCATCCAGCTGCACATGTTCTACCTTTTGCACCTCGAGTGAACCTTATAATCTGGAGTGAGAAGCAGGAAAGTGGAACCGCAGACACTTTTTATTTTTTATTTTTTTAACGGGACCAGGACACTTTATGTGTTTACTGATGAATGAAGACATGTAATCAAGCTCTAACAGCGCCGCTAAAATTAATGCGCTCGGCTGCTGAGTGTCAGGGCCACATCATCCAAATCCCTCCTGCATGTCACTCTTCTGTGATTCCCATCACCCTACACTCTCCTGTCCAACCAAGCAGAAATACCATTAAAAGCTGGATTCTGGAAGCTTATGTCAATTTTTCATTTTCTCCACATCATGCACACAGTTAGCTGATGTAGCGCCGCTCTCCTGCTCTCCGTCCGCTGCGTAAGAGCCCGCCACCCACCTCCTAGGAGAGTCTGCACCCACCCGTATTAACCTCCATTAATCTGAGTGCCTGTAACCGTGCCCTGATGATTTATGCATCTGGACGGGCACCTTGTTCTCCAGGCAAACACTCAAGAACAATCCGCCAGGGGATGTTAATTAGCAAGGAGACTTCGCTGTTAGAGTAGCTACCTCATTAGGCCTGTGAAATATCATCGCATATGCTTTTATCTACTCAGAGTGCTGACATTGTGACGTAATGGTGTTTTGATCTCGGATCGTCACACCGGCTAACGCTGCTGCTGATCTCCATACTTGATGACGGCAGCTGACGGTTGCCAATGGTTGCCTTTGATGTTGCTGAAGATTCGGAGCTTAGTCAACTGTTGCTGCACTCGCAGCACCCAAGAAAGCTCACTGCTTAAGATGCACAAGCGCATATAAGACGTGAAAATGTACTGTAAGAGTCCCACCGTGTTTCCTCAGCATCTGCTCCCAGCTGCAGGGACGTGACAAATGCACAATTCATCACGATGAAATCGGACTGAACTCCCATCAAACGGGAGCATCGGTACAGTCTCCCTTCCCCACCTCTGCTTCAGCTGCAGAGATGGACCATCACGCTGCAGCTCCACAGAAGTGATTAAATATTCATCCAAGGCTGAATTAAACAGCAGCGGGCTGCCATTTAACCCCTCTCTTCCTGTCCGCCTTCACCAGAATATCTGAAATCTAACCCAAAAAAACAAATTAAAGCCCTGTATTTACTCACTTTCCTCTTTCATGCACTTTCTCAGTCTGTTTCGCCGAACTTGACACAGTCACACTATGGATATGTGTTTGTGCGGGTGTTTTCCATTCAGGTCTGAAACTGCAGGAATTAAACTTTTCAGTTATAGTTAGAAATGCTGTGTAATCAGTCATGGTCAAATTGAAAGTAGTAATTGTGCAAACTGAAGGACATTAAGGATGGATTTGAACTTTAATTGAATATTTTCTTTACTTCTGCTCCACAGGTGTCATAGCACCGAGTCCAAGTCCAGTTTTTCAGGACTCAACTCAGACGGGATCACTCACTGAGGTAACGAGGACCGGAATTTGACGCTCCCCCAGATCTCAGTCCAGTCCAGAATTTGCCGGATGAGCAGCTTCCAGGAGTTAAAGGCTCTGCTGCCGACGTCCTGGTAAGGACTGTTTTGGTGTATCGGTGTGCATTACGTTAACTTTCACAAGTTCAAGTTATACTTGAATGCAGGACTTGTAACTCATGAGTGTTTCCCCCTTTGCCGCTCAGCAATGAGAGAACTCTGTTAAGGCTGTTTGATGGTGTAATTTCCAAGAAACAATGGTAAACATTGTTTGGCTCCATTTGTGACTCTATGAAGATGAGAACTTTGTCTCTTATGAAAAACAAACCTTTTTCATCATCATTTGTATTTTTATTGGGAAAGAAAATGATGGAATAGAAGGAAAGCACCCACTGATGTTGCCCAACATCTGGGTCTTAACATATCATCTTTTGCAATCGTCCTATGGAGCGGGATTGATTGAACTGAGTTAAGATTTGTTTTGGAAACGCTAACAAACATAAAAATAGATGCTCACTTCTATTTCAGGGCCAATTACATCCCGAACAGTGATGTCTAGGTTTATATTGGAGGCCTAATAGATAGTAGTTACACAGTCATTCTCATGGGGCGCACACAAACACACACACTCATAAAGAATCCATTATGGCTCCTCGACAAAGTGTGTTTTTTTTTTCCTTTCTTTGTATCCAGATTCCAATTTACTCAAACCTATAATCAAAGTAGAGGGCTGCCTTTTTTTTTTTTTTGCCGCTCGGCCTCATCCTATTTTAATGTTTGCTCAGAGAGGGAGGGAGTTGTCGCACATAAAAGAAAGCTTGAACGTTGTTCACACCATCATACTTTCATTTTTTCCCCCACAATGAGAGAGAATCCCCCAGGGTATTCATTAGTCAACCCGCAAGCCCCCCCCCCCCCCCCCCCACTCCCATGCCTTGCCTTACCACCCCTTTCCGTCCCCATCTGCTCCGCACATAATTGCAGGGTTCCACAAAAGGCTCCATTTAATTCCATTTAGAGAAATGTGTTTTACAAGGCTTGTCAGTATTATTGATTTGATGTCTGAGATGCAGAGGACAGTGCAAATAATACCAATTCAGCAGAGGAGGGTGAGGGGACTGTGGTGGGAGGGGGGGGGGGGTGAGACGCTTCGCCTGCTTGGGTCCTGACAAGGCTCATCTAGAATGTGTTTTGATCTATAAAGTGAGAGCAGTTCTGAAAAAGAAGTCTGAACGATGTAATCGTGTCGTCAGCAGACAGCCCAGCGTTAAGCCAACGCCCCAGACGTCTTAGTCACGATCTGTCCCTGTCCCCATGGACGTCCGGCTCCAGCTGTGGCAAAGATGTACTATGCATTTCGCTTATTAATATTGTATAGCGCTCTAATACCTATAATAAGCTCCATTGGGTTTCCAGCTCACCTGCACACTCTAATAATGCACTAATTATTTATTAATGCTTTGAAAACGAGCATTGAGCCTGAAAGAAGCCGTTCCAGCAACTTTTGGGCTGATGTTAGTAAAAAAAATCCTTCCTGTTAGTCTTCATTGCCGACTTACTGCACATCTGTAAAAACCATCTCAGATCAACTTCTGATGCTTGAAATGTCAAATTTAAACATCCACACCTAAACAACTGGGATGAAGAGGACCACGTAATGTCTGTTAATGTCATTAGTTTAACTGGTGACCGTTAATTGTGCTAAATGATTGGGAGGATAAGAGTAGCAGATAATGGAGATATGGATGGATGTCTTTATCTGAGGACTACATCAATGAGGAGAAACCCTCCTATGAACAGTTCAATCACTCACCTTCTGTAGTGAAGCAAAAAAACATCTGTAACAAAATCACGTCATCCACAACTGATTTACTCATTCGAACGCAGCAAAGATAATTATGAATGACTTCGTCTGCGCCGAAGCCATCAGGTCTGACACGTTGATTATTACTATTTATATCATTTTTACTTTATAGTCAGTGTTTCTCTTTACTGTTGCTTTTTGAGGGCCAAACTAAACATATTACAGCGAGCCAAATGAAAGTAAAACATTTCAACATGAAATACAGCAGTTCCTGCATTATTCTTTTGTTTTATTTTATTGAACCAGAACAAACCGTACTTGGACGAGAAGGTGGCTCTAACCTGCTCTTGACTCTATCCTGATCGGGTGGCACAGTCTGTCAATCACACAGTAGGCACCCCCTTTAATCCCTCCTCTGCTTTATGGTCTACTTTGCCTTAAATGGGGGCATTAATGTTGTAATGAAGGATTGAAACTAGAGAGTGAGACCATAAACTCATCAGGAAAACGTTTAACGTGAGGTAATAAATCAGGGAGAAAGAGGGACATTTTCCAATAGACTTCAATACAATGTAACCTATTTGTGAACCAGTGGTTCCCCTTGATGGTCATTAAATCAAAGACCATCTTATATACAGTCTGTGTTCATTACAAGAGGCCTTGTCACAGTACACAAACCTGTCAGACCCCATTCTGAAATATTGATTTGGGTTCAGACGATCAATATGGAAGATATTCACCTGCTGGATGTTGGATGGGCCCTCAACGATGAATTAATTACTGATCTACTAATGATTTTCTGACTGTTGGTTGTAAATCCCAGCCTGTTAGTGGTTATCGTTTCTCTCTCTCTTCCCGCTCGGTGAATCCTCTGGAGGGAAATGGAAAACCACACTGACTGTAATTGTTCATGCAGCAGTGTTAATACAAACACACATCGAGTGTTGTTGCTCCTCCTCGTTTCCCTCCAGTTTCACTGCGCTGGTCGGCGTCTGATGTGACGTGACGTGACGCATCATTTTGCGAGCGTGTCTGAAAGCAGAACGCGAACGTCTACCAGACAGATAGCGGCCCGGTCTGCTTTCCTTCCCGGTTTCTCCCCCGCCTCTTTCCCTCCCTGGGGCAGGAAAAATTGGGAGTGTTTCCGTAGCGACGGTGGGGCAAAAAATGATTGTTTTCTCAGATGTTCTGTGGCCCCGCCGTTCCCCACGGCGATGGTGACAGAGGCATTCTGGGATAGGCTGTGGCCGCGCTTGGCAGGCCTCAGAGGCGTCAGCGCTGGTTCTCCCGGGACGTCCTGGCACCGCGTCCGAACCCGCAAACGCTGCACCAGCCGCCTAATTAAAACCACACGGCTCCTCCTTACGCTGCTCCTCACAAAGACACGTTCCCTGCCTCAAACACAAACACACAGACTCTCACTAGAACCCATCCTCGGTGCCGTTTTCACACAATTCTTACTCAAGGCGTTTGTTTTCATCTGCTTGTTTCACCGCATGGGTGGAGTTTGGAGCATCAGGTTTTGTTAGGTAACTTACAGCAAAGAATTGAGTTTCAAACACACTTTTGAGGTTGCTGAATAACTTTTCTGGCACTTGTGATGTTGTCACATGTGGTAAAGAGAAAAAAAAAACCACCCATCTGGCTTTCAAATAGGTTAAATCAAACTACTATAAAAATAAAAGAGTATACACACACACACATACACACACACACTCATGGATCAGATCTAACTCAGAGTCCACACACAGAGTGAACTTTTCACTCTGCCCAGACATGAGGGGGTGTGCGCGCCACCGGGGACTGTAGATTAAACATCTTACATCCAAAATGTTTTTCTTCTCCTTTTAGCTTGTCATTAGCTCAAATGTCTTCAATCAGCAGCTGGTTAAAAAATAGGTTGTCACAGTTGGCTGCACCTGGTTGAAACACGTCAGAGAGCCGTGTGGTTTGTTTTAGCCCACGTACACGCCAGATGGGCTTTGGTCTGAAACTACGTTTTTGTTTTTTTGGTTTTTTTTTGACAATCTCAGGAGAAGCATCTTCGTAGGCTTCGCTCTTATTGACAGCCGGAGATAGAAATATTTAAGTTGTCTTGACGTGGAATAAACCTGTCAACCAAAAGGTTTCAATCGAACGCTGGACATGTTTCCTCCTCGTTCGCTGCCAACAAGCTGCAGCTTCATCAATCACGGGTTTGTTAGGGCCAAGAAATTAGATACCCAGCATGCACTGGCACCGGCCGCACGTTGTCCCTCAGAGTTTTAAAATGTCACACGATCTCCTGAGCTTGGATTTAGCGGTGAGGAAGCAAGGGAGAGGCGATGCTGTAGGTTTTTCCCAAAACTTCACATTGGCGCTGTGCCGATATTTTTGGGTTCACAAACTTTTCCAGAACTTCTCCCAAAGTTCACGATGAGTTTAATGTCCCATAACCTCGCTTTCTTCTCGTGGCTGTGGGAAAGCTGCGTCAGCTGTGGCCTGCTCCACAGAGAGTTCACTGAATGGCGCAAAGCCGCAGATAAACAGACAATGTGTAAACACAAACTGGCAAAACTTCACATGTAAAATGTTGACAAATCGACTCCAAGTTACCGACGATACTGTCTGCAGTTTCGCCGCCGCTGACGGTCCTGCTCTGTGAAAACTACAGAAAAGCAGCGGGTGTCATGGGAGGTGCTCAGTAATTAGTTGCATCTTAATCAGCCCGAACTGCAGAAAATGCTCAGCTAACAAATCCATTTCATGCTGGAATAAATCCTTTTACTATCCAACAGAGAGTCAGATAAAAAAAAAGATTGAATATGCATGAAAGCTAAATATGAGACGCAGAGTAAGAAAAAAAACAACACACAACAAAACAACAACAAAAACTGAGAAATATGAACTTTTTTCTGCCAAACAGAAAAAAAGGATAATCCTTCCAGGGAGGAGGATGTTAAACTGAAGAGTGATGGAGCTGATCCAGAAGTGAATAGTATGATAAATGAGTCCTATGAATATTCATTGTTTTTGTGCACCGATGGATGTTTCCTTCAACGTATAGACTCCACACTAAATGTACGCTGTGGAAAGCAAAAATGCAATGAATCCTTTCTTCATTCTCTTTTTCTGCCTGATTTCTTCGTCCTTTTTTAACCACGACAACTAATTTAAAAAAAAAATCATTGTTTTCTTAAAAAAGTCTTGATTCGGTTCGGCATATCGAACAACTGGAGCCACGTGACAGATGGAAACCACGTCTGTTCAAGATGATGATGGTGAGGGCCTCAGTTTGTGCGTTTGTTGGTCTTAAAATTTAACGTGTGAAAATAAAAGCCGCTTTATCCACGTCCTCGTGGCACAAAATCCTAAATCTACTTGCCCATTTGTCAGTAGTGAACTCCTGGATCCTGGTGTCTGAATGAGTGTTCTGCCCGTTATGCCTTCAACCATCTGTGCATGTTTAAAACTTCTTCCTTTTGTGCTTTAACCCTCTTAGAGCTTCTCTGTTTTTCGTTCATTAGTGATTTCCCTTATAAAGTTGTCATCCATCCATCCATCCATCCATCCATCTTCTACCACTTTTTCCGTTTCCGGGTCGCGGGGGTGCTGGAGCCAATCCCAGCTAACGTTAAGGGCGAGGGGCGGGGTCACCCTAGACAGGTCAAATGAAGTTGTCATTTCAAAAAATTTCACTAAGTTTCCACGTAATCAGAATCAGCACATGCTCTGCTAATTATACTCCGTGTGTCACTCAGTAAAAGCTTTTGTTCACTGTGACGGGAGAAAGTAAAACAAGAAAAATATCAGATTCTTTCCTTATTTTGTTTATATAGATCTTTATTCCACTGCAACTATAAACCCCTCCTCATCATGAGATCATAAAAATACAGGATCCCTCCCAGTGTTGTTTGTCTGTACAGGAAACTGACAGCTAGGCCTGATTGGCTGTGACATCACCCGCTGTAGCCAATAGGAGTGTCCGATGAAGAGAGGTGACTACAGACGTGACCAGCAAAGATGGAATATGAGAACAGAACAGAGAATAAGCAGAAAGACGGATCCAAATCTTACCTAGATGCCTAAATTTGGGGTTTGGAAATAATACATTGCAGTAAAGTGTGACATTTTTCTATCGCAGGGCCGTGGTTCAATCCCACCTTCTTCCTGTTCGCATGTTGAAGTGTCTGAATCCTAAACTGCCTCCTGTGGTTGTCTCATCAGTGTTTGGGGGTCATATAAGGACTTTGCCTCTAGAAAAGCACAGCATCAGGGCAGTCCATCCAATATTTAACATTGGATTCACTTGATGTCACTTTTATTAAAATCATATTCATACATCTGATATTTGTTGAAGCACTTTAAATCTCAACTGGAGGTAATAAAACACCGGGACGTCTCCTTTAATGCAGTTTTGGGCCTCTTTGTGTTGCCGGCAGCTGATTTTGTCTTGTTTACTCTGTGATGGAGCTGTAACAGGACGATTACACTCACCTCTCTGCCGCGCCATGATTTAGGATCATATGTTTCTTTCTGCCTCTTATTTCCTCATATGAGCCTCGTGCACGGTCTCTCCCCCGTCTTTGATATGAAAGGGAGAATCGGTAATTTGTCAGATTAGGTTAGATCTGAATTATGGTTTCTGGGCCCTTTTCTGCAGAGTTTCTCTCCTTTGTAAATTACGTTAGTTGTGGTCTCTACTTTGTCTTTAGTGGTGTGTGTTCGAGATGCCATTGCAATGACAGAATGTAATATCTATAGTTTGTTCAACTGTGTGCTTCTGTTTATACTGGAGACAATAAGGCCCTTAGAGCGTCTTTAAAAAACCGCTTCAAGCCTCGAGCCTGAATTAATTTGAACACGTAAACTTAAAACACATACGTTGTTGAAGAGCTTCACTCGAACTTGGAAAATTGTCTCGCTGCAACTTTTTATGCAGCCTTTAAGTCAGAATGACAAATTACACCGGGTACAGACCTTTCACAACTTCAGAGCAGCTATAAAACTCAAGGTTTTCTATTGTCACTGTTCATTTTTCCTCGCTGTTCCTCTCACTCACTTGATGATTCAAAGATTAAGATTTTAGCTCGACAATATAAAACGCCGCCAGTTTTAATGGTTTAATAATATTAGACTGACCAAAGAGGAAAAAAACAGCATGAAGGCCAAAGAGATTAATCTCTATAGGTTGGCTGGACTTTGAGTTATTTATCTTGTTAGTTGCGTGTGGACTCTCTTTTATTATTCTGGGCCAAGTTAAAAGGTCTTTAAATCCAGAGTCCAGTCTGCAGGTTGTTATTTTCTCCTTCTATAATGTCATTTTCTTAATTTATGATGTAAATATTTTTTCAGATGGTAAAATAAAATAACCTTTTAGATTATATAATTGATGTCCGTTTTGAAATTGGCGGCTGTTTTTCGGTGCCATCAGGACCAGTCTGCTGGGCAAGATGAGGTCATTCCAGCAGCCGTGCCACCGCCCCCCCCACCCAACTTCAAATGTTTACTGTCAACCCTGAATTGAACCATCTGATCTCAACAAGCATTTCAATCAAGTTTTATGATTCATTTTGGAAGATAAAATTTGGATTCAGAGTGTTGAGCCAAAGTTTGTCTGAAGGTAAAATGAGGTGGGGGCTCTTCCTCTATGCACAGTTATCATGTTGTGAACATAATCGTTTTGCATTTATTCCAGAGTGGAACAGGTTTTCCTTTAGACGACATGAGTTGGGTTTATATTATTATTCACAGCACATTAAGTTACAGTCGTGTTGTCGCGTCGTTAATCAGCTGGAGTTCGAGCTCCCACGTCTCACGTTAGTAACTTGGTGTTTACTCTGCATCTTCTTTTTGTTTGTTAATTTTCCATTACTCGTCTTCAGGTGCCTGGCAACGCTATTAGCAACTGTTGCTATTAGCAACCCCTCCGTCACAGTTGTTGTTGCTGCAGTTGCAGTTAAACAAATTATTGAAAAAAAAAAAACCCCCAATTTGACAACATCTGTGATCCAGCAAATATCGACAAGCGTCTTTTCTCCCACGCCTGAAAGATTTAGTTTTCTCTTATTTCTCCCGGACGTCATCCTTTTCTTAACTTTTTGCAGCCTTCGGATATCGTGTTGCTATGGTGATACTGCATTGTGGAAAAGTTTAAGGTAGAAAAAGAAAAGTAAAGACGCTTTCCTGAAAACTCAGTAATATGGGAACATTTCTTTTTTAAGCGAAGTAAAGTTTTAGTTAATGAATTACTTAGTTATTTTAATTTATAATTTTTATCACTATTTTTATCTGTTAGTTCCAGTCTTTGGTGTGAGATTCATAATGGCGTTTCCTGACTCACTGTTATTGTGTTGTTTTTATTACTTGGTGCTTATTTGTCTGTCTGGGTTGTTTATTCTCACTTTTACTCTGTAAAGCACTTTGTCTTTCACTGCTGTGTGAAAAGCACGACACAAGTAAAGACTAAAACAGATCAATATTTCCTTTGATCACCCTTTAAAGATCGCTTCGGCTCACCTCGGTGCCAGAATACATACTTTTTCAGGTCCTTGGCCTGTAAGTTGCTGCAGCGTCTTGGAGAACCTGACCCGGTTTCCTTTGTAGGATTCAGGCTGTGTCAGTGTCGTCTCTCTTCATGTGATCTCAGACCGACTCTGTGAAGTCGAGATCAGGGCTCTGTGGGCCCAGACCGTCTGAAGTTAGTCCTCTCTAAGTCCAGCTGTGTGTTTGGGCTGCTGGTTCTGCTGCAGAGAGAATTAGGGACCAATTAGTCTCCTCCTTATTCGGACTGTGTGACGCCTTAAGAATCTAAACACATAAAAGGGCCTAAAATATTTTTTTAAAGAACTCTGTCAGCTATTTACATGTTGTTCCAATGAGGGTTAGTTCTATATTATCTCATTATTTCCCGATTTGTTTCGCTCGGCTCACTCCTGTCAAAAATAACATGCTAACAGGTAAAAACTCCAAAAACATTCATGACGGGTTTTTCTTTCAGTTCAGCTATGCATCCATAAAGGTATTTACAAGTAGCATCTGGGGCTGAACTATATATTTATATATATATATATAAACCTGTTCTAGCTGGAATTATTGTTTTGCATTTTATTTTCACAGGGGAAAACAAAACTGAATGACTTTTGTGGGATCTTGTACCACAAGAGCCTTCCCTTATGTCTGGCGGAGATGATATGAATCTCTGCAGCAACACAGACGTCTGTTCTGCCAACAACACACAAAAACCTAACACATCCTACCCTGATTGGAAAATTGCAGCTCCTGCATTTGGCCACATTGCAATTTCAATTATATTTTAATGAATTATACACCAAACTGGTTAAGATCATTATGGCATCGATGCCGATGTAACAAAATCAAGCAGGCCGTTGTGTGACATGAACAAAGACTCCTCAGTCCTCCGCTCGCCTCCATGATATAAGTTATCTTTCTCACTGTCTGCATTAAGTGCATCTTAAATTCATGCATAGATACATACGCACACCGCACCACACAACACAACACTACCACCACCACCAGCTCCAAACCCCCAACGTTCACCTCTGTTCTTCAGCTCATGTATCATCCAGAGAAAAATACGACGTCGGTAAGTCAAACACCTGTGTGGGTGCAGGAGCATCGCATCCCAGATTGCTGTCTTTTGTTCTAAGAACAGATAAAGGAGAAAAGTTTTATGTTACTTTATTGTCCCCCCCCGCCTCCTATACTGCAGTGTTCCTCCTCAGTGTTACATATATCATTTATAGCCTGTGGAGAAACAAGAAATTGAGCAGGAAACGACGGTAGCTCCCACAGGGAGTTGTATTTACACCTCTGTAAGATTTCCACAATGCTTCAAATGATCTGGAAAATGAGGAAATAAATACTTTGCTAATTCAGCTCCTGAGGTAACAACATGCTCGCCTGTACAAATTTCTCCTGTGTTTTCACTGCGGCTCGTAAAACGTGATAGTTATGCGGCACAATATCACCTCTTTCCTGGATTTAGAGCAAATTCATTCCTGTTTTCTTCACCACCACCACAGCTACGAATAAATACTGCTAGAAAACAACCAAATGTCTCTGAAACTATGTCAGCAATGATTTTAATTTGATGCGTCTCGGTCTTTATTTGGTTCCCTTTAAACCTCCTGTCTCACCTTGTCACAGTGAAATTATGCCAGTTGCGTAGTTGTATACGCACATTTGGAGGAAGAAAACAGCATACTCAAGCTGAGATATTTTCATTTCTCTAAAGTATATTTAGTTTTTGTGTACATGGCTGAAATCATTTATTTTACACATCCCGTGGAGTGAAATTACATCGAACGTCAACAGCAAAAGAGGAAAGTTTCACATTGCTGATGAGAAGAAAAGTCACACAACCTCCAGGAGGGAAAGGGAATATTCGTTTTCTTTTGCACAAAATTAAGCATTGCAGTTTAATGAGCCTGCAACTCTGAAGGCTCAACAATCCAAACAGTTTCAGCACGGGTCAGTTCGTTCCAGCCACAATGATTCAGTCTAAAATGAGTTAGCAATTTAAAATTAAGTAATGAACGACATCTCCTCATTTTATGACTCTATGCTCCTCCTGGATGTTTTTTAAGTGATGCTTTCAGTTAATTTGGAATAAACAGAAATGCCTTGTTAACTATAATGGCAATTTGTGGGCGACAACTTCAGCCACAGGCCAGCATGCTGCATTCGTGACAGCAGGAACTCATTATACTCTTACAGGAAAAACCATTTCAGAAAATGCACTTGACTCACTTGCCTATAAGACCGGATCCTGTACTGTATAAATAAATTCAAGACTTAAAGGAAAATTGAATTACCGAAACATGTCGGATCTTGTTTTTATACTGTTATGTTATTTTGGGGTTGTTTTGTATTTTATTTAAAAAAAAAACAGCCTGGGGTTCTTCAAACCTTCTAAAATGGGACTCCTTAAAGTGAAAATCCTCATTTCTGAAATACAGTTTTGGAAAGATGCTCTCTGAGATAAATATTATTATAAGAGCCACTTTTTTTTTTTTTTTTAATCAAAGGGACCGAAAAAACTGTTCAAACATTCACTGCAGAAAAAATCCACGTCTCTTCACCCTGAAGCAGACGGATTTGAGGCTTCTTATGTCAGCTAAGAACAGGAAGCCGAGGCTCACCAACATTTCACAATAAAAGACAGAAAACGCTGAAAGCTCCGCTGATAAATCAGCAGCAATTGCGTGATGCTATCATGGACCAAAATGTCTGACGGTTCCAGCATCTTGTTGTTGACACATGAGGAATGCGATCAGTAAAGAAAAATGTGACTTTAATCAGACTTTCCGTCAACTTTCTCTGTATTTATGTGGCTCATGTTTCTTCTTGAATGTGTCTGATAATAAATGACCTGCAGGTAGTTTAATCCTGTAACCGATGTTCTGGGGTCACGTAGCTCACAGGCTCGCCGGTCGACTGGAGCATCCTAATCCTCCATATGGAGCCATGAAAGGGGGGGGAGACCTCAGATAAATCTCTGAGAGGGAGCGAGCTTTTAGTATACTGACCGCACTTTAATGTCTCCCTGTTGATTCGACACACAGCAAATTTTCATGTCACATTTTTCTCTAGTCTGTTTTTAAAATGTTGTCTATTTCTAAAATAAATGATCAATCTAGAAAACAACCATTTTGATAAGAGTCATAAGGAAAAGGCATCTTTACAGCCACAACTGGAAGAAGCTTTGCTATCAGACTCATTGACTTGAGTTGGACTTTGCATTAGCACAACTGCTAACACCGTGTCAGCCCTGCCAGCTCCAGGCTAACAAACTAGATGCCGCAGTTTTGGTATGCGATGGACTTCTGAGTGTGTTTCTGTCTGCTGCTCGAACATGTGTCTGTTTTTTTTAAGTTGGCACTCAGCAGACGTCCTTCCACTTTTCTCTTATTTGCCTTTTTTCTGCGAGAGAAAACACGTTAAACAAAAATATTAATCAGAACAGTCTGTGGAAACTGGAGACGAAGCAAACTGCATAAAGGTGACTTTCAATTTCTCACTTCGCATCTTTCTGTTTATTAGTGTATTTCTCTCTTTCCTTCATCTGGTCTGCCGTTCCCTGTGACACACACACACACTGCTGCTCTCTTTAAGTCTATGAGGCTTACACTGGTGAAGAGAGGGGGTGATAGTGGAGGAATGATGGGGCTGTTTGAAGCACTGCAGCGGAAATCCAGAGTCCTCGCTGTGTGTGCAGCATATGGAGGACACATGGCTGGTTGCTCTATATCTCCCTGTATATCCTTTTATACCCCCCCCCACACACACACACACACACACACTTCTATTTGCAGGGATTTGGCTTGAAGGGTGCTACTCTGATGATGGTCCAAAACAATCTTCCTCTTCTCTCTGGACATTATGAGGATTAGTCGTTTCCTTCTGCAGATCAAAGACATCCCAAAAATGGTGCCGTCTATTTTTAGGATGGATTTCCCCTGTTTTTTTTGGGGGGGGGGGGGGGGGGCTTCAGGCAGAAAAGGATGTACGGTCGTTACCTGCTCGTCCACAATCCTGATTGCTGGGTTTGATAGAGCTGGATGAAATTGCTGCCATCAATTGGTGGTGGGGTTCAGTTACAAAAACAAAAAATAATGTTTTGAAAATTGAGACTGATCTCTGACAAAATGATAAAAAAAAAAAAAGAAGAAGTCAGATTTCAATTCTGGCCTGGAGGTAACACGCTCATGCAAAACTTTGAAGCCGGGGATTGAACCACCGATCAGACATCCATGAAATTTGCCGTGGATTTTCGACTTTGCCAGAGGGCGAACTGTGTGTTTTTTTTGACGCCATTTCAAGATGTTTTTGCAACCAACATCAGGCCAAAGTTTCTAGTTCTACACAAGAAGTACACAAATGTTGCAGCACAAAAGGGAAAGCTGTGGGACGTGGGTCTCTATCCAAATCAGAGGGGATTCAAGCATTGGAAGGATTTATGCTGTAGATTTTAAACTTTATGAGAGAATCAGATAAAAAAAGCCATGAAATGTAATAACAGATTACATTACATTAGTTTCCCACTAAGGGTAAAGCTGTAAAGACATCAAATTTTACTGTACATTCTTTCTTCACAGTGAGACAGAATTTTTATCTCATCTTTTTTTGAAACATAAAATTGAAAATGTCAAATTTCTCAAACTGTCCACAAACAGATCCAGCCTCACGTTTAATTGTAGATGAAATCAAGTTGAGGCGGTTTTTCAACGAGTCCGTATCCTTGAGACGCACCGCTGCTGCTTCGTCTCTCAAACCGCTAAATAGCCAGTTTATTATTGTGACCTCAGATTCGTACTCCGCTGCCTTCGGTGTAACAAAGCCAGCTGATCATCTCCAGCGCAGAGGCGTTTTAAACACTTAATCGCATATCTTTTCAAGACTGGACTGCAGGATTCAACCAAGTTCACTCGACTTAACAGTGTTATGCTTCCAAGTCCTGCAGGTATTTATCAGAACTCGGAAAATCTGACTTTATCTAGTCAGACACTCTTTCTATTTAGGATGGTGAGGTCGGACCGCTTCACCTCAACGTGCAGAAGAGAAGACAGAAAAAATATTCATAATAATAATTCCTTTTTTATATTAGGCTTCTAGAAACAATGGTGGTCTGTGTCCTGCTCTGTTTCATATAGCAAAGCTCTATTTCAACAATAGAGTAACACAATGCACGTACACAGTCACATACAGGCAGGATTTAAATGGCAATAAAAGAAAAACATAGCAAAGAGTAAAAATGTGGAAATAAAAAGAGAAGAAGGCACTGCTTCACAGGTCGTTCCAGAAAAGACCTTTTGACATAACCGCAATATTACAAAACATAAATATATATTTTTTAACCATTTTAGCAGCTGCCTATGGAGATAAAGACATTTTAGAGACATAGATTGTCAAAAACAAGTCGAAAGTAAATTCAAAACCAAGATAAATTGGACATGCAGGTGTCCTGTAAACTATAAAAACTGACTGTTAGCTCTTCTTACTGAGTTCCTATTTACCTGGTTCCAGGAGAACTGATGCAGCAGTAATGGACCATTTCATAGCAGACAGGTGGACACTTTTTGTCTCCATTAACACCCATTCTGGGTCAGTTACATACATCACCGCCGATTGCTTCTCATATATGATAATAGGCTTTTTCTGCACTAAAGGAGAGACGTGTTTTTCTAACACGTTATGGCGTCACAGACTAGTTGACCTGTGACCTCTTGAATTTTGTCATAATAAGCTACAGGAAAAAACGGATGATAAATATGAGCCCCAGTTGTAGTTCTATGAGCTGGATGAGTACCTTTTCTGACTTTGTAAGGAATTCACGTTGTGTGGTATGAGGCGCTGGCTTCACTCAGGAACATTTAACAAGTTTGGCGCCATTGCTCATCTCCACTTCTGTGACGCAGCTCATTCTGTCCCACCACTGAATTATCAGAACATGTTTGCTTGCATTTATAATACCCATCATTTATGCAAAAATATTTTCATTTGGAAATAGTTGTAGTTATTGGGAAACAATTACAGCTGTCTTGTTTTCTCTGAAAGTGTAACTTTGCACTTTCTCTGCCAAGACGCCTTCTGAGTTGTACATCGTTGTGTCGTGACTGCAAGAAGTCCCAACAGTAAACTACAATTACGTCGCATTCCTGGTCAGTTTGTGGTTGTCCGACACATTTATATTGCTTCAATTTACTCGCTCAGGCTTGAGACTTACAGGGAGAAATTCACCCAAACGGACCTCAGGGCTGCTCGTGGTTTCAGAGCTATTTCATTTATTTACAGTCTCAGCATTGTTTGTGGGTCTGCGGCTCAAGCATTCCTGGAGTTGTCACTTAGATGGCCAACACAACGTTCTGATGAGAAACACGATCCGCATCACTGAGGGATGACTCGTCGTGTTTTTGCCAGCAAACACGAAGGAAGGTTTTATTGCAGCTCCTCGGTGGAGCGACAATTGTGCGACTTGGTTGTGTCTTTGAGAAAAACCTTTGTTTGCCTGAACACATGTTGCATGAAAGTTGCAGGTTGTAATGGCAGCTAAAGGTCATATTGAGTTAGCTATCTTGCAGGGTTGCTGCCCAGAATCTCTAAATTTGGCCAAAAGTATTTGGACATAAAGAAACCGATAGTGGACTAAAAATGCGACCCGTGTGTGATTGTTGAACTTTACTCTGCTACTACAACAAAATCCAGTGACTTAATGCAGTCAAACTGGGAGAAGGGGCTTTTCTTTGATCGACCAATTCTGGTTGATGGTTGGGATGCTTGAATTAAACCAGAAAACTCCTCCACTCTGTTACTGCTGTTGATTTCATGCAATATTATATTAGGGTTGTGTTTTCATCGGGTGCTGACTGCTGGTCTTTGACTCACGTTCATGTGTGCAAAGATATAATTAGAGGCTCAATGTATGAATTCCTGCTTGGCATTTGAGTCTGTTTTTCTACCCATCATACATGAAGAAGAAGAAGAAGAAGAAGGAAGGAATGCCATTTCGTTGCTACAACTTGGAATGTATAATGATAATCATCCATTTAGTGGGTTTGCTGCCATGTTTACTGCTGCTGTGGACGGATTCATCTGAGATTCATGACGCCATTGTGCAAATAGTTCAGCCTAAAACAGAAAAAAAAAGGAAACTGAACTCGTACATTGAACTTTAAATCAGATCAGGCTGACATGAGCGTTTCCAGCTCACATGACAAAAAGGTCCACGGCTGGATTTAAAACCACAATGTGGCATTTACATGATAGATGTGGTGGATACGCGAAGTGAAGAGCTGCTCAGCCCTTCCTGTCTTCGAAAACAAAGGTAAAGAAAAGATCCTGTTAGTGTCGGATGTTAAATCCACATAGAGGACGTTTGCAGCAGAGTCCCTCACCTCCTCCTCCGGATCCTTATATAAGAATCAAATCCCGTACGGCCTGACCCACTTTGACTGAACGCCGGCAGATTCAATCACATTTCAGAAATTCCTCCTCATTTTTTCTTGAAACAGCGACTTTCACTGAACGTGTAAATTTTATGATGGAAAACAAACGTATGATATCATTGATACAGTGATATAATTCATAAAATATTTGATTCTCCAACTGCTGAAAAAGACATTTTCACCCTGTAGTAGCTTGGCCCTCCTCAGTCTGCCTGAGTGGCCTTAAAATATGCCATTTTATACACTTTACTTTGAACAGCCGGCTTTACTGAGTTCCCGCCCTCGGCTCGGATCTCTCTGATTATAGCAGAGTGCATCAGGATTTAGGAATGCCAAAAGATCCGGGGGCAGGGGGATCATTGACCTTCCACCTTCCTATCTTTAGGCATAGTCCTGATTTACTGAAGCAGCATAACCCCCCCCCCCCCCCCCCCCCAACCAGGACTATCCTGGAATGTCCTGTTATCAGCTGCAGTTGTACAAAGACGATCGTGCTGGATGATGACGGCTCTGCTCTGCTTTTTATTCCTTTATTTGACTCGAACCAGGAGCTCCACCGAACTGTCAGGTGCTCCGACATTCTACTTCTCAGATTTTGGATGAATATTTGCTGGTCACGTAAATGTGGTGACATTTTAATTTAGCCTTTTTTTTAAAAAAACAAAACAAAACAACATGTCTGCCTTTTTGTGTCCCTTTAAAATTCAAACACATTTGGACTTAATTAGACTTGCTAACAAGATGGAGATGTTTGTTAGCACACTAATACAAATTAGCACGAAACACCAACATCGAATGGTATTTTCTGTGTGCAGGATCAGTGTTCCCTCTTTTCTTTGGTGGACTTTCTACTTCAGTTAACATCTTTGGCACTTTTTGGCCACAGATGCCAGCCGACTGGAAAGTGTCTTTAATTTCCCAATCCTCGATTTCCCATGCTTACGCAGCGTTCTTCGATGAGGTATCATGTTAGTCAAGGGATGGGGCTTAGTCTGTGAAATTGCCACACTGTCTCTCTCCATTTTCTCCCCACAATCACTGTCAATAGAACAATATCCAATTATCTGCAGAACAACGCCGCCTCACTGCCAGCTGTACATTAGGTCTCCGTTTCTGGGAACGAGTCCTAATATCTGGCTGGCACCGAGGGGCCTCCTACACAGCTGCTCAGCTCGGCTTCCAATAGATGAAAACAGGAAGAGTGAGAGAAATGAAACAGTAATCCATATCTGGAGATCCTTTCAGGGAACTGACTCCGTCACAGGAAAAAAAACCATACTGACATCTTTATGCATTTATGTTACTTACATTTATTAACATATTTATGTTATTAATTACAGATGTAAGATCTTTGCTCCGGGTTTTTTTGGTCGGCCATGCCAGAAAACTGTGTACAAGTCCATCATCACAAAACCAGTTTACTTTATGAATTAAAATTTAGACACATGAATAAAATTTCTACATTTGCAGCTTGGTTTATTTCAAGTTGTTTAAAAGAAACACACCTAAGTGGCTTCAGCGTGCTCTGACATCGTTGCAATATCTCTCTTTTTACGTGAAACAAAGAAGTAGGAGCCAGTCACCTTTCCCTCCGATAGACAAACTGTTTTCATTACTACTACTAATTTCTCTAGAAACACAGTCTCTCTGTTTTAAATCACCTGTTTTCCAGCTTTAAGTATGTTACGTTTCACGTTACGGCGTTTTTAGCTCCACTTGATGACTTGATGAAGAATCTGAAGCAATCAGAGGCTTCAGTTTCACTTTTTGGTTGGCAGAAGCTGAGAGGAATCATACAGTACATCTGTAGAAGGAAAAAAGACAATTTTAGATGTTGAGGCTCAATATTAACGGTATAAATCAAACAGGTTCTACTGAACCGAACCAAACTTTTAAAGGAGACACAATTAACAGAAGGGCTTTCCAATTATCGCAGCTGTTCTGCCGGACGCTTAAAATTTCAGCCCTTTAAGATGTCAGTCATGGTTGATTTGGAGCTATTTGTATGAGAAAAATACAAGAAGAAGAAGCAACTGGATGAATCTGTTTTAAGCCGATCGATCCGTCATGAATTAATCAATTATTGGCCGATATCTGCCATCATGAGAGCAACTGCGATCTGATTTTACACAAAGCTGCTGATGCTTGTCTTCATCTACCAGCTCAGTGAAAATTTGTTGATGCATTTTTCAACAATAAGTGCTGCACAATAAAAGCCATCCTGTGTTTCACCCGTTGAGCATTTGCCTCAGAAGCAGCAGGAAATGTTGTGTTTGCATCAGCCGTAATTCAATACGGCTCTGATGGAGTGTGAAGAAAGTGAAGTATACACAGTGAGGCTGCTGTGTTGCCTCCGCTGTGAGTCCCTGTTTGTATTAGTGTTATCCATGATGGTGACAACAAAACTAAAGACTTCTACATAAAAAGAAATGAAAGGACAACAGATTCTGATTACAAATATTTTATTATTTAGATAGATATCCAATATCAATGAAGCGCTAATTAACTGTTAGTAGAACAGTTTTAAAGTGGAGTCATGGATGTAGTTAAAAGTCTCTATGTTGGAGGAATTTCAGACAGTTTGGTCAGATCCAACACGCACTAACCACAACGCAAGACATCTGCAGACGTGTGATGCAGAATAACAGAACGGAGATGAAGCCACGTGGTCAAATTGTTGACCGTCATGTCTGATTCTACCTGAGTCCGTCTCCTGAAAGTTCAACATGCAGAGAACGAATCCAGCCTGCATGTCTACATCAGACCGAGCACTCGAGGAGCTTAGGTGAGCTGCAGCTTCCTTGTACTTGTGTGATTTCCTCGACAAGTGCTCTTAGGTACATTTGAAGTGAAACAGCAGCAGAGTGAAACGTCTGGCTGCTCGTATCCAGCTGTGGAGGGAGAGGGAGGGGGAGAACGAGGGGGATGGATGAGAAGTGAGAGAGATGAGAGGCGAGACTGGAGCTCGGGGTTTTCTACTGTACATCACAGGGTCAGAGGAGGATGAGGAGAATGAAGGGGGGGGGGGGGGAGCTGAGAGGATATTTCATCTCAGGGTAATGTTAGATGTCTCTCTGCTCCTGCCATCATACATAATGTAACAGCCTTTTTCTTTTTTGCCTATTCTGCAGATACTGAATCAGAAAAAAAAAAAAAAAAATCAACCCACTGTTGATGCAAACCCGTCCCAGCAAAATATTTCCTCAGTTGGGTTTATGAAGAACAGCAGCTTGCCCTAACCAGATAGACTTTTGGATAAAATGGATTTTTTATAGATGCACGTTGAGTCTGCCATGTTCATTCAGGGCTGGATTTGTTTTTGGGTGGTTGTATACCAGCTACAGTATTTTTCTGCTCCTTAGTCGTCTGTGGACCGCGAGCACACAAGCACTGATATTTTTCTCCCTCGCTGGCATCTCAATATGAAACTAATTCCAAGAAGGATTGTCTTTGTGCCTTTTCTCGTCTCTCTTTCTGTCTCTCGTGCCATTTTTTTCCTTGTATCTTCGCTGCTCACAGTCCCTCTCCTGAAGTGGAAAATCTGAAGTAATTGGTTTCTGAATTAAAGAAAGCAAGCAGGGATGAAAACAGGTTCTAATTCATTTTTACTCTCTTTCTCACCCCCTCTCTCTAGGGCAAGGGGGGGAGGTGCTGGGGAATTTCTGGAAAATTAGCATTTCTTACTTTCTCCCACCACACAGTCAGCTGCATCACTTAGGATAGAGGTGTTGCTATTTATAGAGCCGCAGGTCAGCTTCGGCGAGCAGAAGCTTATTTTCATTAACCCTGCTTCCCTGCAGCGGTGGCAGCTAACTCCATCACTTAACGCACCTCAGAGAAGGAGCCTTCAGACACGGCGTCAACGGGTTCGTTGAACGAAGATTAAAACAATGCAAAATTGGTTATCTGTCAGGGGAGCCGGGCGGTGGAGGGTTGTAATTGGGAGACGAGAGAGAGAGAGAGAGAGAGAAACTCCACTCAAGCTGCGGGAATTAAAGAGATTTCCAGGTCGGTGTCAGCGTCTGACAAAAAGGCACGGTGTGGCTTATTACCTGAAAATGAGGCATTACAGCCACTCTGACAACGAGCCATTACATCCCTTCAGCCTGATATGCCTAAAGGGGGATCAAGTAGCTGCCCTCCCCGGCGAACTGAGGAGTTAATCTACCGCCGGAAGTCTGTGGAGGTAACGACTCAGTGAAGTTTTACAGACAATAATAACGATGTGTATTCTGAATTATGTTTGGGAGTTATATCGAAATGAAACACAAACACACAATTCCGATACAAAAGTGTCCTCGTTATGATCCATTTTACTTCTTTTACGTGGGAAGTTTACTGAGGTCACCCATCCGGTTTGTAAGTTCCTGTTCTGAAGCTTCCAGTTTGTAATTTTGCCATCTTGGTTTTATGAAACCAGAAGAAACGAGGAGAGAGGAGGGAAGGGTCAAGCTAACCTGCTGTGTAGCCTCGCCCCCCTAATTCGTTTCCCACTGTATGAGCTGTTTCCTCAAAATGGGACCGCCATTAAAAAATTCACTTTGAATAAAACTTTTAAAGGAGTCGATATGATTTGACAGAAAAAGATAACAGCCGGGCTGAGATCTGTTCCCTGTCGCGATTCGATGAAATCATCAGTTTACACGGAGTGAACGCTCTCTGACTGTTTCTGCCATAGATTCATTTAGATTTTGATCAAGTCTAATTGATCTTAATGGAGGTCTGTTGTTTGTGCAGCTTTAATTGTTTAGTTTCACAACAGTGACAGAACCGGCTCAGGATAACAACTACAGTTTAATGAGTCGTCAACAGTGAAGGTCGGTCGGTCACGAGACAAAGCTGGTGAAAGAGGAGGCTCAGGTAGAAAACTCGGGTGTAGATGAGAAGCGATGCCGAGGGGCTAAGTTTAACAACTTTAAAGAGGTTTTTTTTTTTTTTTTACAAACAGGGTTCATCCATTCTGAAGGGTCCTGGAGCTCCTCATCCATCTGTGGACCTGCAGAGAGAAAGCAGACTGCTAAATAGGAAAGAGTTTCCTGAAAAGATGGAGCTGCAAAACAAAACTCCCTGTTTGCTGTCGGTTGTGCTGCGGTTTGATTTCAGCTCTGCAGCTTTTTCTGAACGGAAGTTTTTCTCCTCTGAGCCGATAACGACTCTGTGATCTAAGCTCTGGGCAGCTTTAACTTTTCTTCTTCTTGCGTGAGACGTGACACTCGCGTTCGTCTTCTGAAGGATAAGAAATGCACAAACAGGAGGAGCATTTATTTCAGCTCTACCTGTGAATAACCCTCTTAGTTGGTTTATTTATGACGGCGGAGGAAGTGACTCACGGGGCATCAAAGGCTTCAGCAAAACTAGTGTAAACTGATTTCGATGCAGCAGCATGTAGCGACGCTGGGAATCAGAGTAAATACACAAAGACGGGAAACGGAGATAAAAATCCACAACTCTCACAGCCGTTTGTTCAGATTAAGTTTGGAGGGAGTTTACATGAAGTCCAACTTACAGTTTTCAGAGCTGATGAGTGAGCTTCCTCCAAAACCAACATGATCACAACCGATATGTAAGAAACTGGCAGGTGCACATTTCTATTGGGGGCGGGCGTGTGGTGTGTAGGTGCATTACAGTTCAGTTCAGTTCAGTTACTGATCGCCTGAAAGGTTCGTATCAATCAGAGCTATCAGTGACGTCACGGCGCTGTGAGCGGATGGTGATGGATGTGGTGTGGGGCATTCATGGGGGGCTTAGAGAAGTGTTTACTCCCCCATCATGTGTGTGTGTGTGTGTGTGTGTGTGTCTGGTATCATCGGCCCCGCTCTTTGCTCTCAGCAGATAACCTCTGATTTGTATGCGGGGGTTAATCCAGGGATGACGATTGCGGGGGGGTTTCTCAAATTGCTGCCTCTGCAACCCCTCAGTGAGGGATTTAGCCGTCCAACAGTAACAAACACAATGAGACAACTGTCCCTTTCACAACTGACCCCGACCCAAAGCCCCTCCACCCCACAACAAAGATCACAGCTCACTGATCAGCAAACCCCAAACTGCTGGATCACAACATAAAGGGGATCAATTCTTTTGACCGCACGAATCCTTTTCATGGGATTTGACAGAGATCTGCTCGTGAGGTTTCACTTCATCTTTGTCTTCCTCAGCCAGCCGTGTCTGATGGCTCTTTTAACGAGGATTTACTCAAATAGTGACCAAACCACAACAGTCATCAGGAAAATCACAGTTTACCATTTAACTACCTTACAACAATTTAGCAGTGCCTTCTCTTTAAATCTAGTAAAAAGTAGGTCCAGTCATTTTACTGAAATAAAGTAGCAGGTTACAATTTTAAAATTCGCTTAAAAGGAGCTGAGAGTCTCGTATTTGTGGAATTTCCACATTTAAACTGATGAAAAAGCAGTTTTGCGAAGATTTAGAGACTAATATTCTCAAGGTTAAAATATAAAGAAACCACGGCCTGAGAAAAAGAGTCTGGCACTGAAAACAGGAGGGAAACTGATGATAAACTGTGATGTAGGGGAGCGGGGGAGGAGATCGCTTTATAATATGTTAATAGACAAATGAATGGAAAGATTCATCTATTAAAATGCTTTTACATAGAACATGCTTATTACACTTCTCAGTCAGAATACACATCAAGGTTTTATTCATTTACTTCATCTGTGTGTGTATGTTGTTTTTTTTTTTTACATGAATTCAGACGGAGAGTTAATTTTAATCCAAACACTAACACAGGAAGAGGCTGAGCAGGTGAATTATTCACATTTTCTGTCACACAAATTTTAAAAGTGAACCTGAAGTGAATAAGTGAATTAGTATTTAAAGTAATTTAAATGAAGAGGACATGACAAGAAACTTTTATTGACTTGTCCAAGTATTTCTCATCCTCCATCTTTCATAGTGACGTCTAGAGTCACGTTGCTACGTCGGACGCTCCTGTTGGCTCTGGTGGGTGATGTCACAGCCAATCAGAGGCCTCTGGATCAGTCCTGTATGTTTCTGAGTTTATTGTGTTGACAGAATAAAGACAATCAGATATTTGGAGCTGATTTTTCATCATTAATGAGCAGAACTCCTGATCAGATAAAGATAGAAACTTCAGATCAGCTCCAGAACAACCCAAACACATGAGAGGAACTTTTCTTTGGTTATTCTGCTTTACTCAGATTTTTCTTCTTTTCTGAGCTACCATCCGTTTTTACAGTGAACTGGGTCTTTGCTGAGTGACATATGATTATCTGAGGTTGTGCTGACTCTGAATATGTGGAGACTTGGTGACATTTTAAAAAATGACAGCTTTATAAGGAAAAACACAAAGGTATGACAAATGGAAAAGTCGGTCTGTTAATGTGGAGGCTAATATCCTCATCTAACAAACCACACACTCAGCACTGTATCCAGCTCCAGGAGGGGGTTATTTCTTTGGAAGAGTAATTTCTTCATGTTGTACATCTCTGTCCAAAGACAGTCTTGATGGTTTTTGGGGTTGGATTCCTGCATGTCTCTGCGAGTGAAGCAGGTTGGCGCGCTGATCTACATTAACGGTCTCCGTTGATAACGAAAAAGGAGAGTGGTGTGTTTCATTTGAAACAGCACAAGTGGCAAAGGAAAACGCACAAAGAAGCCACAATAAACATCTCTTCTTCCTAATATTCATTTTGTTTGTCCGAATGTGTAGATAAATCGATAAGGAAGTGAGCTGGAAGTCCTTCGTTGGTCCGCAGCCTCTCTGGTCGTCTGACGGCCTCGTTCGCCATCGCCACTCCACGCCACGGCCTGATTGATGGAGCGCGCTCTGCAGATTAGAGCTGGACTGTTTGGATACAGTTAGGCTGATGGAGCCATTAAACAAGGCTCTGCTTGTGTTTTCCTCTGTCTCTGCTGACAAGCCGAGAGGGACACCGTGTCGGGCTGACTGCTACGACAACACTGATCCATTTTCAAAGTCAACAGCAAAAAAAAAACTTACCAGGCACTTTGATTTATTTTAAAGTTGGTTGGTACAAAGTGGAATCAACAGCGACACTCTCCACTCCATGTGCTTTTACTGGTAACATGACGTCTCGTCTTTTATTGTGTTTTTGTTTTATTGTAGTTCTACAGTCAACCGAACCGTCGCTGTTCTGTGCTCGTTATATAATAATTATAATATTAATAAGCCTTATTTCTTTATAAGTGTTTTACAGGCCAAGAAAAAAGTAAAAAGGATAAAATAAACTTAAAGTTTAACATAATTCATTTAATCAGTCAAATAAGAAACAGGAGAATTTAAAAAGACTTAATATATTGAATAGGCTGAGAGTAGATTTATCCCCGAAGAGACAGCTCAAAAAAGAAAAGCATCTATTTAATGGAAGTTGAAAAAAACTCAGCAGTCTAATCTCCTACAGACGGTTATATAATATATAATTAACAAAAATATGAAAGCAACTCTCTTTTTTTTCTGCTACTATGAATTGAAGTAAACAATCCAACACAAAAGTTGTATTGCGACGACAACATGGAGCCAATTGTGTGGCCATTCCACAAATCGTCAACAATTCCCGGTAGCATAAAACATCTCGGTTCTTTCATGTCCTGCGTGGAGGCTGCATCACCTGCTGAGGACGTTTCAGATGTTTGTGGCGCAGCAGGTTCCATTTCCAGCCATTGAAAAGAAGCGATTCCACATTTCAACTCTGAGCAAAGACGCACCAGATACCGACTCGTCTTCATATCCCTGAGCCACAAAAACCGACAGTTTAAGTCAACACAGCCAATAATTACAAATGTCTTTTTTTTTTTTTTTTTTTCCTAAATAAAAACTGGGCATTTTAAAGTGAAGCCATCATGCTGTGAAATGAGCAGCCTGATGTGCCACAGCTGTCAGGTGGAGCGATCTTTAATTTCACCTCGTTAAAAAAGGGGAGGAATTTTACGGTGTTATTATATATGGAAATGTGTGAAGGCAAAGTAAATTATCTCACCAGTTTGTGTAATTTTTCTGTCATGTTTTTAGACAAACGTCCTTTTTACACGGAGCTTTAATGCCGTTTCAAAGCCGCAGTGCTGGACGCGTCGTCCCTCTGCGGTCGTGGGGTAACTGATTTGGAACACAACTTCATATAGCAGGTGTTTTATCTGAACAGGAAACAGAGAGAGGAACGATTTTAAATTGTAAATATGCCGTTTTAAACCTGGAATGTCTTTTATTAAATCAAATGGAATGACATAAAAGGTTATTTTTGTCAGTTTACCTGGTTTTGGGTAATTTATGTTAGCAGAGCTTCATTAGATTGGAACTCTGGGGTAACTGAGAATCTGCACAAACTCAGCGTGACGCCACCTGGGCTTCGGTGTCTGCTGGGACTTAAAGCAGGAGAGCTGCAGGCCCTTCGGCTGTCCCCGAGGCTCAGACAAATCCCCACCAAACTCTGCAGCGAGGAAGTTACGGCAAGTGTCAGACTTAACTTCGGCTGCTCTGGAGAAGATATAGGTCACGTTCGTAGCGTGCTTATAAGGTTTCCTCCGGTGATTTATAATTGCACAAATTAGTGACTCATGGACTGTAATTAAGCGGCTCATTCATCAAGTGTCAAAATACTGCAGTGAGTCAGTGAGTCAGTCCTAAATGTCATCCGTTGGTTTGTGAGCCGTAGTTTCGAACTTTCGTTAGCAATTTGGCTGGTTTGTTTTCCGATCCCAGGACAGACCATGTTTGGAGGAGAAGGTGGAGCTGAGGAACTCTATGCTCTCTCCCGATTGGGTGGTACAATGTAGCCACGCCCCTCAATCCATCCTCTGTTTTATGGGCTTGTTTCCTCTGAATGGGACCATCATGAAAAAAAAGAACACCAAGGAGTTTTGAAAGAAAACGTTTACTCAGCTAAAGAATCAAGTGGAAAAAAAAGGATCATTTTCCCATAGACGTCAATACAATGTGACTTCTTTTTAGAAAAAGTGGAGTTGCCCCTGATGGTCATTAGATTTTAAGAGACTTTATAAAAGTTTAAATCCACTTTTATTACAATCTGTGATCAGTCCAACAAATACATCTACAGCCTGCTTCCAAAAACAAGATTTTTTTTTAAAATATTTTATATCGATATTGTTCCTTTTAGTTTTCATGTGTACTGGTTTTCCTTTTTAGGACTATTTTTTTTTTTGCAGCTGAAACATCCAGATTTAAAGCCACTGTTGCGAAAAAACTGAAGAATTGACAGAAAAGGCGTAACAGGCCCAACAATACTTTCAGCTAAAATCTAAAACAAGACATGGCAGCGTAAAGGTTTCTGCTTTTTTTTAGAGGAGATTCATCCTGATTGTGTTGTCGACATTGTTGTGCTATGTAAATTTAATGTGTATTTTGTATCCACGTCACAGAATCATATTTGGATTAAGATATTGGCGATTTGTTTTTTTTATGACTTAATTGAGGCATCTCCACAAACACCAGTCCAGGCAGCTAGTTGGCCGTCTCTCCCGTGTTGTGCTTCATTTTCCCTCCCGTGCATGATTTCAGTGTGCCAAGATGATGTGGTGCCAAATGCATTACTTATTGTCAACGCAGAGCAGTGCATTAAAATACAAAATCCGTGTAAGTTCCAGACCTCGGGAGCCGATTTGGCAACCCAGATAGGAGCTGAAGAAATGCTGAAATGCGTTTCTTTAGTTGTGACGAGGCAGAATTAGATGTGTGTGTCGCTATAAGACGACACACACAATCTGAGCGCTTTCAACTTCTCACAAGCTGCCTTTCATTGGCTGAAGCTGAACAGCAGCAGAGGAGGGTTCACTGACTGCTGATCTGATCTCAAGGTCGATTAGATTATCCCGGCAGCGTCGGCAAAGGAGGTTCCTCTGGGCGACATATACTGTAGATGGTAGAACCGGCTTGTCGATCCTTGAGAAACTCCTTATCTCTCCTTTGTCGCCCCCCCCGTTCATTGATCAAGCCCATTGTTGTGCTTGTCCCACTGAGACGGGGAGTGAATGAGCCTGCTGTGTAGCAGCCTTCTGGTCCCACTCCAAATGAAGACGTTCCCACCGCGGAATGAGACGTCAGCCAGCCAGTGGATGTTGAGCGGCTGTATTTTCATGTTGCGTGTGTGTGTGTGTGTGTGTGTGTGTGTGTGTGCCTGTGTTATGTTGAAACGGTTAAAAACCCGTTCAATTTCTCTTTATGCGTGCACTCACATTTTCAAACAGACATCATCTGCTGTCTTGGCCTTCAGTCCAGGTTGTATTTCATCCACATTCATGTGTATTTTTTAGCAGTGAAAGTCTATTCTACCAATTCAAGCTGTCCAGCTGCATCATGGCGGATTTAGTCAATTAAGACGGGCCAACCACAGCTCATGCTTCTTGGCTGCCTCCTCTTTCATGGTAACTTAAACACAATATTGACTTTACCCTCATTTGCTTTAATGAATGTTTTCATCCCGCCACATAATTATTGTCTTTTCATGTAACCTTTGGTAATGTTATCATTATAGTCAGTGATATGAGATATATATATGTATATGTATGTATATATAGGGGGCTGTTGGGAGGAACATATAAAGGAAAAGCCTTCATTTAAATAAGTGTAACAGCTCTTTGGGTGTGGTGACTTTAAGTGTTTGTGGCATCGTGCTGTTCTCTGTATACGTTGGCATACGTTTGCCAAGAGGATGTGTGACTCTAGTGCCCTCTACTGGCAGAGGCCGGTCTGTATGTTCAGAGCCGTGCCCTGAGTTTGTGTGTTTGTGTGTGTGTGTGTGTGTGTGTGTGTGGTGTAAATGGGTTTGTGGGCACTCATGCAGAGGAAGAAAGTAAAATGTCAGAGAGAGCGATCGTTGTGTTATTGATTGTCTGCATTTGTATTCTCACTTTCATTGTCTGTCGGGGTCAGTGTGGTCTTGTTTTCCTACACACACAGACACACACAGACGCACACACACCATGGGTCAGTCTGTTCGTTATTTGCATTGTAAGATGTTTAGAGAGGAGGACAGGGTCCTGTCATTTTCCAGTCAGCCTAATCCCCGACATGCTCATCCTTATATAAACACATCAATGAAGTTTGGTCAGTCAGAGTTAATTCACGATGGCGTCTGTGTCCGTCCCGCAACCGGGAATATCGATCCAGGATTTTAAAGAGATCCTGAAAGTTTTCCTCAGTCGTCATTGAGCATAATCATGAAGTCAGTTCTGATGGGAAATCCCTGAACTGGGTTTATGTGTTTCTAAACCTAAATTCATTCAAAAGGATTTATAAGTTGAAGTAAGCAGCTCATCTGCCTACAACCTCTGAATTCCCAGAATTGGATTAAAAAACATTACTGGGAATTGGATCTTGGAAACCAGGAGGACCAGATCTGTACACCTCCACACAGAGACCTGGACCAGCTACTGATAAATGTCGTAGAGATACGGCCTTTTTCATTGTTAATGTTTGCAGAAAGTGTGAAGAAAAGCAGTTCTCAGTGTGTTTGTGAGAGAGAGGGAGGCGCATTGGCTCACGGCTCCCCTTTCTCTTATCTTTCCCAAGATGCCCCGTCCCCCGCTGCGTGGGCTGGACTCGGCCCTCCTCCCGTCCAGCCTGGCTACTCTCCCGTCTCAATAGC
Source organism: Remorina albescens (assembly GCA_034769265.1). Classification (NCBI taxonomy): domain Eukaryota; kingdom Metazoa; phylum Chordata; class Actinopteri; order Carangiformes; family Echeneidae; genus Remorina; species Remorina albescens. Next base: position 2,298,698 of record CM068488.1, read on the forward strand.
TCTGTTTGACTCCCCCAGCGGAGCCCTGAGTTGTCCGAGGGGCCACAATCTGAGTCCCCCCTCTTTCTGGAACCCCCCCCCCCCCCCCCCCAAACCACCACCACAACCATCAGGCCGGAGAAAAACCCACCGCCACGGGCTGAGCGGCTATAGAGCTCCGAGACAAAGACAGGGAGAAGACCACCAGGCCGAGCCGGAGCTGGCCCGTCTGTCTGACAGCAACAATTTATGGTACTGCTGGAGCCGAGCTAAAAAGTTAACACACAGGAGTGTTTCCAAGGACAGGCCACGAGACAGGGAGGGTGAGAAAGCGCTGGAAAGGGAGGGTGAGGATGAGAGGAAGGGAGGCGGCGCGATAGAGAAACAAAAGGCGAGAAGGAGAAGAAAAAACAGGAGAGGAAGAGCGCAGGAAGGAGATGGATAGAGACCGGGGGAGCGTTAATCAAAGAAGCAAAGTGAAAGTGAGGACAAAGGCAGAGGAAGTAATAGATAGAGACTTGCAGATTGAGGGTGATGATGATGATGATGAAGGGAGGGATCAAAAGGGAAGTAAACAGAATCCAAAATAACCGTCTCAATCTAATCAAGTAACTTTTGTTTGTTATGGAGCCTCGAAAGTCTCAAACAAATGAATAAATATGAAGATGTGTCTCTCTCCTGCTGATCTGATGAAAATGTTCTGGTTTGACAGCAGGAGGTAAAGGTTGTCGAGTAAAAACAGGAGCCGGTTTGATAAAAACATCCACCATGACAACGAAATCATGTCACGCCATCTTTGGGGAATGAAACCAACATGAATCTGAGTTTCAGCTGCTCTGTTTGAAAGGTTTTTATAAGAGCAGCAGATAAAAACAAACTAAATTACACTAATTTGCTCAAAGGATGCTGTTTTTTATTTTTCTTTTCTGTGTGAGCGTGAATGAACCAAAACCAACGTCTGTCCTGGGCCTTCCTGCAGAAAACCAGTTTACTCTGATTGAGGGTATCAATTTTTAAGACCAAGTCGATGGCTCTCATAATCCTGCTTCTGTCTGTGCAGTCTTGATAGGAAGGAAAGCCTTCACGCTGCTCTTCCTCAGCAGCACAGTTTATCGATCTTCCCAACATTTTCAGTCAAACCGTCTCTCCAGAGTTTCAAAGGTCCCTGAAACGTTAGAAGGATCTACAAATTGCGACGCTGAGAAAAAACAGTGGAGTCGGATTTATATTTCTCCAAGACACATTTTGGAAGTCTAGAGAGACTGAAATGTCTCTTTAGACCTTCAGGACACGAATCTTGAAGACACCGTCAGTGATGCTGGCAGCTGACGCTCAAAGATAAATTGATAAATTGGGATCTTAGAAAGAGCAACGTGTCTGATTTTCTTTTTTTTTTTTTAAGACTCGTGTTGATTTTCTCTGAAGAACCTGATTCCAAAATACCTGGAAACCTCCTTCAGTTTTCTTTATTGGGCCAAATGATGGAATCTCCTGTCTGGGTAGTGGCCTGTTTCTCTGGGATATTTACCACAGTATACTATTATATTGTTGTTGTTCATCAGGCCTGTTGGTTGGTCTGGGAAATGCCTTCGGTGGCTGTTCAGTTTTATGGCAGTTATAGGTCATAATTTTAGTGCTAAAAGCATGAATCAATCTCTCTCTCTCTCTTGTTCCATGATCAGACTTTTGTGCATGTGTGGGAAACCCAAAGGTACGAATGGATGAGTGGTTTTAGAAATATAAATATAAATATAAAAAAATATACTTAATTCCATCAATGAAAAGGCTTAATAACAGCTGGGATTTATTTGGACAGGCGTAAATATTCCCATGATCCAATGGGGTCATTTTGGGACAATATTAAGATGATAATGATGATAATGGCATCGCATCTTATTGGGTGGTTCAAACAACTGATGAGTAAAAACAAAACTAAAACACGGACAAAAGATTTCAGAATGCGGAACACGCAAACACAGAAAAGTAGATTTAATGGAAGGGAATGAGAAACGCCGAAGGGGCTGACAGGTATGATGGAAAGTGGCGGACTGGGAAGGCAGATGGAAACACGGAGCGATGGGTCCGTTTGAACGGGGGGAGACGAGCCGCACGCGGAGGGGGAGATATCAATCAAATTACGGTGTGCTTGGCTTGGTTGTGGTTGCCATGGATACCTCGCAGCGGAAACACAGGTGTCCCGGGGAGTCTCTCCGACGTCTTCTGAGAGAGTTGTCAAATGACGTCGTCGTCGTCGTGGCTGTAACCTTGGTGACAGCTCGGACATCAGACATCATCTCACAAGCGGAGTTGTTGTTGTCTGCAGGTAGACGGCCGGCCAAGTCTCACACAAACACACACACACACACACACAGTCCTTTCAGTAAACACCTCAGTGCGAAATTCTCACTTTCCGTTTGCCCTCCACTCTGCCAGAGGCTCATTCCAGGAGCAGGAGGGGTGATGAATTTCCTCTGTGTCAGATATTTATGCCATGCTTTTGGCAATTTCCAATTCACCCGCTGCACAGGATTTCCTACATTCAACAGTAGCCACAATGCAAACTAGACTTCAAGTGAGGAGAGCGTATTAATCTTTGATTTTCAAAGGCAAAAAGAAATCTGCAAAATTCTTTTGGGGATGTAAAGACTGGGAAAACATCTCTCTCAGCACGGATAAATATTTGGATTAATCCTGGTTTTCTCATGCTAAGTGGGGCCTTAGCGATACCTTCAGCAGAGTGCCGGCTCCTGGATGAGTTAAGTAAGCCCCAACGGCTTAAAGAGATCAATTGGATCCCCCCCCCCCCTCCGACCGCCTCCTCCATTTTCTCCCTCTGCCCATTCAAAGAGTGGCCAACAGCATGAGATGGAGGCACACTCATGTGTGAAATAGACTCTTCATGAGGACGGCGGTCTTTGGCCGTCTCGTTTTGGGACCTTCGTCTTAATCCCCCTCCAGATTCTCGGAGGAGGGAAGGCGAGGACAAGGCCTTTTCTTTAGGAACAGAGGGTGGGGGGCGGGGCAGGGGGAGAGGCCGACGAGTCCTTTGACAGCAGTTGTTGTTGTATCTGCAGAGGTTTAAGTGATGATTTCATAAGCGTCGGTCGACTGAGCAGCAATGGCCGCCTGACTTTTATGACCAAAAAAAAAAAAAAAAGACGCCCACTCAGCTCTCTGGTTTCTTACTGACGTGTCGTGTTTGTCAAACTAACTGCTGAAGAGTTTCTTTAATGCAAACAATGAGTTCGACCCCGACTGATTTCAACACATACACACGTGGCCACTCAAGCATGAACACAAACAGTCTTAAACCTACACATCATCTGACATACCATCAGTATATGCTTCATTTTTTATATATATTTTGGACCCTCACGTTGATATTTCTGCTTCTTCGTGTTTACAAGATATCGGAAGGTTTTGATTTGATCAGTAAGGTTTCTGGTTCATACCTCGATGAGTCAATGTTGAGTATATAAAATCTATTTCTCTCTATCGCTTCAGCTTTCCAACCCGTATCTGCCCAATGATCTGACGTCTTTCTTCTGTCCTTTCTGTGGAGGAACCATAAATCAGCTCCTCTTTACTCTGCAAATATAGTTCCTCTCTTGGTTTCAAAAAACCAAGATGGTGACTGACAGATAACAAACTTGGGGCTTCAAACCAGCACGATGAGAGATGATTTTGGATGTAGCTTCCCATCCCAACACCAGTTGTGTTTTTTGAGTTTGATCAAAACAAAAGTGTTCTCACTTCCTATTTAAGACCTCACCAAAGAAAGGATCTGCAAGCGTTGCTCCTTCATCAACTCTTGGTAAATAAATCATTGTGATTCCACCTTGAAGATAAACTTTTTTCCCCTCACGTCCTGGGGGTGTAATAAATGTTTCAGCCCCTTTTTTGTTTTTCAGCTCACATGTAAAACACACATGAGCACATTAGGACATACATGCGATACTTACAAATAGGAGTTTGCATGAACTCTTTTATATAATTATGAAGAGTTTCCCGGGCCAAATGGAACCAGACAACAGATAAATGTGTGTGGTTGCAGTATCAGATGCCTCCACCACGGCTGCACCCCGTTCAGCCTCCGCTTTAATGAAGCTCTCCGACTGGCCCAAGTAATTATCCGTGCTCTGTAAAATCCTCAGAGCTAATGTGTAAGGATTCATTATGGTGTAAAATAGATAAAAATTCAATTATTTTCTCCTGGGTACATGCATTAGTCCGGATTGTCCTTCTTTCTGTTAAGGCTATTCTCATTGGCTGCCGTATCAACACCACATCACAAACTGATGGCTAATGCAGCGCTTCTGGTTGAATAGATATAAATTAAATGGGGGAGAGGAAAAAAAAAAAAAAAAAAGAAAACAGTCTAAAAGATTTCTAAAAGAGTTCTTACTGATCTTTTTGAATGTCTTTAACAGCCTGTTCTGTTTGCAAAGCCACAACATGCTCCGTGTGCGGCTGCCAGATAATTATTACAGGAGAAAAAGCACATTCAGACGTTTCGACTGATCTCCGTCTGCGTTAAAGTTTCTACCTCTGAGCAGATGAATAGATTCTGTTTGTGATTATTTCTGTGATCATATTTTTATTATTATTTTGCTCCCAAAATGTTTATTTTAATATACTGCTGCATTTGGCTCCGTTCTCGCCTTCCTAACTCACATGGTAGATTTACAATCCAATAAATTTAGTTATATCAGAAATGATTGTTTGTTGGCACAGATTTATTTGAAAAAGATTAGTTTTTTAAGTCATTTTAATGACTAACCCCCGAATCTTTGGAGACTCGTGTGATTGATAGGAAGAAGCTGCAGCGGGCTGATGATGAGCGCTGTGAAGAGCAGCTGATCATTACGGGATCATAGCAGATTGAATTTTCTTTCATCTTCAAAGATTTTTCAGAAATCATGAAAAACAGTCATTTATTCATTTTTTATTTATTAGTATTTGACAATATACCGTCAGTAAATCTGCGCTGTGATGTTCCAGCTGATTGCTCGTTTGTCTGACCCCAGAAAAAACACCTACAACGTTCAAGAGGCTTTTTTTTTTTTCCCAGAGCGGCACAAACACCCAGTTTTACACTCACGACTCCCTGCCTCTGTCTCCATCATCGAAAATATCAATTTCTCGCTAATGACGCCATCATTCCCCCATTTCCTCTCTTTCATGCTAAATGTCAGAGTCCTTCGACGCATATCTCACACTCACATCTGCAGTTTATTAATATTCAGCGCTCTGCTAAATATTGTATTCTTTCGCCCCCTTGAACTTAAAATATCAGTCACCAGGCATCAGTTACAGGAGGAAAGAAATCTCCAGATAAAACCTGAACTTTGGGGAACGTTACTGATGTACACACAGCCTCGGGATTCAAACCAGCAACCATCTGATAACAAGTGTCTAATAATAAGTAAGACGCTAAAATCTTTCCGATTTCAGCGTTCACTTGCAAAAAGTGATTTTATGCTTTGTATTTTAATGCATCTGCTGCAGGTTGTGAGTCTCTGCACCAACGCCAACATCCAGAACCCGCTAATTTGTTTCCTCGTTTATCGCTTAATTAACTTCCAGCATTGGAGCTGTGAGTCTTGACGATCAATATAAATCACTGCTATAGACGGGGACGCTCTAATGAGATCAGATTAAAGGACGGAATTACACCCGCTGCTGCCAACAATGATTAGAAATCACTAAGTGCCCCCTCTGGGTCATTAAAAGGCCATTTAAGCGGCGCCCATATTCCTCGTTTCTGTCTGTGACAATGTGGTAACCACAAAGTTGGATTGCTGCCCCCCCGTCCTCAGATTCCCTGCAGCTCAGCACAGCGTTTTCTCGAGTTTGGCTTGCACGACGGCAGCAGCTTCGGGTTCAAATGAGACCTGCAGAGCGTCACTGATGTGTTTGAGGGAACGGATCAGCGGCCTGTTTTCATGCTTCCCATGCAGGTGACTGCAGTTTTTGTGTTCTGGTCTCTGACGACTCCATGAAGGAGGAGACCCGCAACTTAATACTCGCTTTCTGAGCAGCTCCGTCGCCATCTTGGTTTTTTTTAACCAAAGGAAACCACATTTGGAGAAAGAGCAGCTGAGGAGGAGCGAGGAGGTCTGGATCTGAAACCATCTTCCTGTTCGATTTTCCACCAAACTGGAAAGAATATATTAACATGTAAACTAGTCTGGACTAGTCTAGCTTTAAAACCTAATTCTACTGAGCATAAGAGATAAAAAGAAGCTAATAATATTGAAGTCTATGGGAAAATGTTCCTCCTCCTCCCTGATTTATCAGCGCAGTAAACATTTTCCTGATGAGTTTATGGTCTCAGTCTCTAGTTTCAAGTCTTCGATACAAAATGGTGCTCCCATTTTGAGGGGAATAGACCAGGATGAGGGGGTGTGGCTACGCTGTGATTGACAGACTGTACTGGAGTAGATTAGACCCACCCCTTACTCCTCAGCGCCACCTTCTCCTACAGATACAGTTTATCCTGGTTTCAAAAAACCAAGATGGTGACAGACTAATTAAGGCAGTCCAAAGTGTGCAAACTGCTGCTGATCTCTGATGCCGACTTAAAACGGACGTTTATGTGCTAAAAGCCCGACAAACCTGCGGTCAGTCCGTCGCAGGCCACTGCAGCGAGGTGTGAAAAGAAAGGGACCACAAACCGCTGAGAAGCTTACGTTGGGCTTTAATGTGTGAAAATACAAAGATGGTGTGAAACGCGTCACCCCCACTGTTGTGAGCAGACAGAAGACAAACACGGTCAAATCTGTTTAAGTGTTTACAAAAGTCCAACACAGAAACAGATTTCTCTACTCTGGTTCTCATCAAATGTGGCTGTGAGTGGCGTTAAATCCACTCTGTCTTTAGATACAGACACGAAAATGAATGAATAAGAAACTTTGTATGTACGTGAAGTTTTTAGTGATGTACGGAAACGCAAACGCAGTGTTTGTGTCGCACCACATTTTCACACGGGGTGTGAAGTTGTGTCCTGTTGTGGTACTGTCTGACTTTACCTGTCAGATTTTAGCAGAAGCTGTGAGGACCTTCAGCTGATTAACTCGGTGAGTGGGAGACGTCCAGACAAAGAATCTGTTGAGCAGGAAACCCAGCTGTCCTATAAACTGCTCCCACATTATTAGCGATCACCTCACACACACACACACACACACACACACACACACACACACACGCAGACACACACTATCAAGCTGTTTTTCTCACCATCGTGCCGCTGAGGTCACCGCAGTCGGCCTCCTGTTCCGGCTCCAGGTACGGAGCACTGCTGCGAACTGAAGTCAGGAAATGAGGGAGAGCGTTCTCACAAAGATAACAAAGTTTACTCTGGGAGGAAGCGTTTTTTCATTGACATCAAAACCAGAAAACTGGAGCAACCGGTGGCGATTAAAAATACTTTTTATGCTCAAGCTGAAGTGAAAACAAACAGAGCTACTGTGGCAGTAAAAGGCCTCCAGAGTCTGGGTGAAGGATCTAACCGATCTGAACGTTGCAGGCATGTTTGTCCTGTCAGCCTTTTGCAACCTCTTGGATCTACCAAATACATCTGCATCAGCGTTCAGGGTTTGTGTTTGTGTGCAGTCAGATTTATGTAGCTGAATCCAGCCTTGAATTAGCTTAAACTGCCTAATGTAGCTGGATCTGTGGCAGAAAATACTGAAAGCAACAAACATCTTCTGTGAAACAAGTGCCCCCCCCGCAACACATTATTTAGCAGTTTGCAGAAAGATCTCAGTTCAAGTTGGGCTTATTTATAAATTGCCCGCTAACAGAGAGCGAAACAAAGACGTCCAGCTCGTCGTCTCTGTGTGAAAAGTCCTGATCTATCACAGAGCTTCCTGTCAGCGTTGGGAGGGTAGAGAGCGAGAGAAACATGGTCTGACTGTAAAGTCTGAAGAAACCCTGCAGTATCTCAGCTTCTCTCTGGCATCCAAGCCCAGAGACAGCCCGATCCCTGGCATCCGGACTCTGTACCTGGCTTTATAAGGCCTTGAGCGGTGCCAGAATTGGGCTATTCCTGGAGACGATCATCAGCACTCTGTACCCAGAGAGCTTTGTTTGGACTGAGCGGAGGGTGTATGGTCGCCACCGCCAAAACCCCCTCATCTCCTGCATCACCTATTAAATCTTTATTATCTATGCTTGATTTTTATTTTTCTTTTCTTCAGGACAGTATGTTCTCCTCCTCTGAGTTAGATAACAGCTGTAAAAAATGTTGATGGTTTGTTTAAACCTGCGTTGGGCACAGTTTACTGAAGCTGCTCAGTCCGACAAAAGGTCGCTCATTTTCAGCTTCAAGTCGCTGAGAGAGGCAGGTCAGTAAGGTAACACTATCATTTCATTTCAACAAACAAACGACCGAGTTCGTTCCTTTCACCCTCAAATGAGCCAAAAGTAAAATACGTCTTCTGTTTTAATACATTTTCAGAGTGCAAAAACAAAAGTGCTTGAACTGAAATAAGAATTTATCTAAAACTTCTATTTGTAAGATCAACACCTTAAGATAAAAAGAGCACACACTCCAAACACCCTCAAATCCTCCCCTTAGGGCTTCCTTAAAATATCCATTAAGGTATTTAAGGATTTCAACTTATCTTAGTGTTATACTTAAGGATTTACTTGAAGTTCGTTTTTAACCCACGTGGTCTTTCTGAAGTCTGACGATCCCGCCAAAATCGCATGAGGATGACACACGAGCGCGCTAAACAAACACGATACGTGAACAGGAAATGGCAGCGAATCAATTATCTCCATGGAAACAGTCAAAATTCTTCTTCATGTTGATAAGCAGAACAATCTAGAATTTTATTTCATCCACTGAATTCATCCGACCCGACAGTGACAGATCTTTGATGAGCGTCAACTGAAGCAGGAGAAAAATTTCCAAAACTTGTTGAGACACAGTAGACAAATTTTTTAATTTCCCATCATGCACCGGCTTTTATAAGATGTTCACCTCTGTCAAACTCCACATCTGATGTTTGTGACACGGGCCCTGTAGTAGCAGCACGTAACGTCACAAACTTAACTTCTCATTTATTGATTATAAATAATATAAATAATATTTTCCCTCCAGCTGCCGCCACAGACCCGAGATTCACGGAGAAGATGTGAGCGGCACGTCTGTCAAACGGGAGGTCGATCCACTCCGGCAGATAAAATGATCAATTCTCCATCAGGCTCAAACAGAAAACGTCCCCACCAGGAGACACCCAGCCCCCCCCCCGTCTTGTGGCTCGGCCTCTGTGCAGCCTCAGCTGTTAGATGGCTGCCAGCCAAACGTAATGTTTACACTAACACGCACAACTGCTCTGTACGTGGTCACGGCAAATTATCAGCCATGAGACCGGGGGCTCTCATGCACTGTTGTGATTACAACAAGACAGGTGATCGGTGGGGTCGGTGAGAAATCAGGAGATGGGGAGGGGGGGCAGGAAGGGGCGAGATCTAAACGGGCCCTCAGGATCCACATTCGGTCTCCATGTTCGAGGTGAAACACAACTCGTTTGTTATCAGACTCCGGTGAGTGGATTGAAAAGTATAAAAGACTCCAGGCTCAAGAAAATCTGTTTATCAATTCATTTCTACACAATATTAAGATTGAATAATCAGATTTTCTTCAAAAGTGAAAACACGACAAAGATTCTCCTTCATTGTCGTGTAAAAATGTTTTGTTTTGGGTTTTTTTTCAGCATGTTCCAGCAACTTTTTCTTGTATATTCTTCTTTCACGATGCGTTTTAAAGGTCGTCTCCAGACGTTTTAAATTCTGCTCTTCCAAAATAATAATAATTGAATTTCAGCAGTTTCAGATTACGTCATATGAAATATTAACCCCTCTCATTGATCTCACCGTCTCATCGATATTTGCCTCAGGAGGTGGTAGAGACCAAAACCAGAGCGAAAAGGGAGAAAACATTTGACTTAAACTTCCAGAAACACAAATCTAAACTGCTAAAAAAAATTCTTTTGATTGGACGTGTGTGTGCAGATTTCCTGCTTTAAACTGCTTGAAGCTTTTGTTTTTCCTTCTGCGGTGCAGCGGGGAGGCTGATTTCTGACGACACATGTCTGCTCTCTGTCACCGCCACGTGAGGGCAAACGCCACAGAGCTCTGCCACGCCGCCATTTCCTCAATCAGCCCGGCGTTTTACAGCAACAGGTGTTTGATTAAAAGTCGAATCAAACTTATTCTCTATCTGTATCCACACTCAGGTATGTGTTCTGCTGCTGAATGAGAAACAAGAGAAATCATAAAATTTGTGAGATACGAGGCTGCGGCGGCGTCTCAGGATGGTCTACTGTATCCATTAGCAGCAGGATAAGGCAGCTAATGAGCAGAGGGTCAGTCGTTCAGGTCCCCCGAGGGCCCCTACCGCTGTTAAACATTCAGCACTTAACCCGAATCTTAACCTGAACCGCCTCATTAAACATCCAGCTGTACAAATGGAAAAATGTGTTGAGAATGTTTTGCCATTCGGGGATTTTCTTTCAGGAAAGTGCCTGCCAGGCGAGGAGGCATGAGAAGCAATCACTTCCTGCGATGTGGCGGAGTTCAGGCGAGGTCAGTGGCAGCGGACCAATCTGGCTTTTGTCTCTCTTCGCTTCCTGAGGGAAATGTGCAGGAGATGAGCGGGAGCTTTTTTTTTTTTTCTTCTTCTTCTTCTTCTTCTTAAACGTGACATCCGCCGTCGTCCATTTTCATCCTGCATCCGAAAGAAGCTCAGAATTTGAATGATGTCGCATGTTTGAACAACACAGTTCATTTAGCCTCACGTGTTTGATTTTCATTATCAAATACTCATTTCGGACTGTGCATATTTAGATTTGCTCCTCAAATTAAACCCATGAAGCATTAATTAGAGTCAGTGGCAGCTCCGAGCGCTGCAGAAAGTGTTTACTCAGTAAGTTGGAGGCTGCCGAGATAAGCTCATGAAGAGGAAGCGAAGTGAGGAGATAGTCCGACTTTCTGATGTTCGTCCAGTAAACAAAGTGTGTATGAGGGCCGGCTGTGGCCTTCATCACGGAGTTACATAAAAAAAAAGACACACACTCCCCGTTGACCCCACTTGGAGAGGTCGGCTCTTGTTTTTCTCAGATAAACTCTGAACAGAGCTTTGTTGTGCGCTCACAAATAAAAATCATTTTAAAAAAACTCACTTTTCAACAGAAGCTAATTAAAAAAAAAAGTGCAGCAGGCAGTTTGGTTGCCTCATCTCTGTCCGATTATCTCAGCAGCACCGCTCTCCTCTTTTGGATCATTACTTAAATGCTTTGTTTAGCAAAAATAAATCTTCACAGTTTTTTATTTTTTATTTTATGATCATACCAATAACCATCACCACTCAAATATTGTTTTTGAAGAAGTGTGTGGGGGGAAAAAGCTTCAGGTTCGGCAGCTTCTTTGCATTTTCTCCATAATTCCCTTCAGACTTGGTGTTCTCTGTCACGTCCAGCTCTCTCCCAGGTGTTTTCACTTCCTGTGCAGCTCTAATGTGTTTCACCTGTGTCTAATGGGCATCCTCTCCCTCGTCTATATAAACCTGCCCCTTCACACTCACTTCGTCTCTGTTCCTCTGCAGCAAGTGTTTCAGCAGCCTCCTCAGTCTGTTGTTTCCACAAGACCTTGTGGTTTTCTCCCCCCCCCTTTGCTTTGTTTGCCTGATTTGCTGGGCCACCTGTGTGTCATGCCTTTTGTATTAAACCCACATTTTTGGGTTCATTTATCTTGCTGTTTTTTTTAAAACTCTTACCTGGCTGTTGACTTGATATGAGTCCCCCCCCCCCCACTCCCACTGCAAGAAATTCAAGTTTGCAGCAGCACAAAGAGATGCTGTAAGATATAAGCAGATAAGCAGAACATGTGTGCAAAGTGGCTAAATGCATACAGATGCAGATCCTGCAATATGATAACAGTCATGATCGACACGGAGAAGGCTGACTTTATTAACAATGTGGGTTTTATAGTCTAAATCTAATAATAATAATCATCCGTCCTGATCAACTCCCACAACTTCTGTGCTGAACAAGAGCTCTGAGCTTTCTTTTTAGTTTCTGTATTTTACAGGAGCAATTCCAGGAAGCAACATCCAAAAATCGATGTGCCTTTATGTATTTTTAATGAAATCTTAGTGACAACCTGCCACCCTCTGATTCCCAGAACCCTTTGTTCTTTGAGGCATTGTAGACCTTTTTAAAACTGTAACTTAAATAGTCCCTGCAGATGTCCCTACCTGCTCAACACAAACAGATATCTGTCTGCAGACTGAGAAAGGGAAACAATCTGAGCTGTGAAGCCGGACTGGCTGAAGTGGAGTTATATAAGCGGGGGTCAGCATGCTTGAACGATGCCCCCGACTCTCTGCAGCTGTCTGTGTTGGCAGCGGAGGCCTGCCGGGCCCTGGCAGTCCCCCGCCGCTGTCAGATCAAGTCAGTAACGATCTCCTGGAAGCTGTTCAACAACCCGAAGCCATCAGTCAGGCAAACAAAGGCCTGCCCACAGCACGGCCTGGCCCGAAACGCAGCCATTCATCGCGAGGGAGAAGCCGGAGCGCCGGCCAAGCCTTTCATGGCCAGAGAAAGAGGGGATCTGTAACCAAATCGTGCTCAATTAAGGCTCCGATTCACCGGGGGAGATAAGGGGTAATCAATCATCTGTGGCCGGGCCTTGTGCAAACAATGTCGGGACGTGTCAGCCCGGCCAAAGTCAGCTGACGACTCTCAGACAAAAGTGCGAGGGCTCGTCCTGTCAGACACTTTCACACAGAGTGGCCGTGTTAGAAAACCAGTCGGCCCGACAAAGGCGCTCTGTGCGGGTGAAGCCCGCCCCTTCCCCCGCAGCTTATCATCCCACCGCTCGTACGGGTGCTAATGAATATACAGTGGACGGGCTGACTCACTGTTATCTGTTAAACCAGAGGTCGGACCAGGCCTGGGAACACTTTGTGTCCGCAGAGAAGAGCCTGTGATGTTTTATCAAATCCCCCCGCTGGCCACTTCAGACTGCCATCCAACAGACACGGTTTTTGTTTTGTTTTGTTTTGTGTGTGTGTGTCTGTTCAACAGCGCCACCTCTGGATGGCTTCATTTACTGAGGCCCGATGATGTCAGACTGTTTCTGCAGAAGTGAAAAGCAGCCGGACACTTTAGATCCTCTTTTCACCATCAGTGAGGCATCGTCCGATTCACGTTGTATCCGACGTACGCGACAATCGATCAGTCCTGTGAGAGCGAGTTCAGGAAATATATATAATGTCAGTACTGAACATAAATAAGTCCAGATCTGGTTTGCGTGGGTGTGATGGTTCATTGGAACCAGGCACATCTGACGGAGGGTCTTTTATGTGGGCGAGCTGAGGGCTTGAAAGAAGAGGGTGGGTCTTACTGCGGAGGACTAAACGCTCCTGACTGTTGGGAAGTCTACAATAACTTATTACTGATAATTATTTCCCTGGAGGGGCGTTATTGAGCTTTAATTGTTTCATTATTGGTTATTCTGAAAAGAGCTCATATGCACATTTTTTGTTTTTCTCTTTTTGCCAACACCATTTTTGTTAAACTATTTTTCACCTGGAAAACACCCTGACATGGGCAAGAAGAGCAATTTTTGTTTTGTTTTGTTTTTTGGAAATACTACTACAGAAGAGCCAAATAACTGTGTTCGCCAGCTTGTGTTTTGTTACTTGTTTTTTTTGGGGGGTGGAAGGTGATTTTTCTTTGCTGAGTTCCAGATCGCTAAGACAAATGTTCTGAAGGTCACTCCTGGGAATGATGTCACGCCTAACTTAACCAAAGACGATAAATCTTATGTATTTTTGTTGCGAGCTTACAGCCAGCCTGCCTTCCTGTAAATCCCATAAGCCTCTGCTGTTTGGTTGAGGTGTCACAGACTTACAGTGGATGTAAGTCAAACAGCCGCAGGTTTTCCCGGATTAAAAGCTGGAGGTTGAATCGTTCGACAGCTCCGTGTGTTCAGCCAATCAGGAGGAGACGTTATCTGGAAGAAGCGATGCTGGCTGGTGGAGCGACGAGCCAACAGGCTGATTTCTCATTTCACCTGTTGAACAGAAAACTTGTTGTCCTGCTGCAACAAGTTGGAAGCTTGTTAATGCTTCCAGTTTTTGTTGTTTATGCTGAATTCAGCATCCAGAGTCTGCTGTTGGAGAATCTCTGGACCGTTTTCAAAAATAACTGGCCTCAGTAATAGAATAAGGAGAAAATGGCTTCCAGGTCTCATCGACAATAGATCATTTCCCGTCTCGAGGGATGAAAAAAATGTGCTTGTTGTCAGACTCTGGTGTTTTTAGTGAAGCTTAACTTTCTTTTCTTGTCATTCTCGGTTTCCATGAATTCTCACATGAAGTTATTCCATCCAGTCCAAGCAAACCAGAGATGTTCTGGTGCCTCACTTCTGAGCAGCAGAGGGTTTTTGGTTTTGTTTTTTTCTGGGAAAGAGCTGCATGTTAAGACCACAAATGTAAAAACGTCTCTGACCGGCTGCAGTTTGACTCGCTGGTAGCAACGTGGACTTTTTGATTTCGTTAAAGCTGCAGCGGGTTGTTGTTGTTTTTCACTCCTCTTCTTGTCACTTCCATCGCGGTGCACTTTGAATGAGTCACCAGCAGTTGTCTGCTGGTTAAAATATCCCCCGATCGTCACATGGAGCTGAGATCTAAGAGGAGACCACAGGAGGCTGCTTCTTCTTCTCCTCCTCTCTGTGAATCATCATTCGCTCTCTGACACAACTGAACTCGGCTCAGACTGCTTTTCCAGCACTAACGCTGCCATCGACACTCAAAGACGTAGAGTTAGAAAATCAGCAGCAGTTTTGATATAATAATATAATTTGTATTGATATTTCGGACCTAAAAATCCTTTTTATTTGAGTATTTTCATATCAATCATCTTCATATAAAAAGGAAAAGGATACCTGAGGTTTTCTAAATTAATATCACATAATTGAGTCCTTCTTGCCCCTGATTGGTTAGCTCGGGTGACGTGTGATTTAGGGAACAGGAAGTGCTGTGGTTGTGAAGTGTGGCGTCAAGAAGACTTAAAAAGTGAATCTGTCTCCCAAACACATCCAAACCGCCACATCTGGAACCTTCTTGATGCACACACATTATTTTTCCCACATGTGCACACACTAATAACACACTGAAGAGGTGACGGTGATCAGGTTCAGAAATGTTCACCAGGCAGCCGTCCAGTCCGATACAGTCAGCTGAGAGATTAATATCCGTCACATGAAGTCTAAGGTCACAGCCATAATTCTTCTCATCGTTGTGTGATGTTATCAAAGTTTTCTCCCCCAAAAAAAGGGAAGGTCAACCAAAAAGTTATACAGCTTTTTTAATAGAAATCAAAAGGCAGCTTCCTATCTAAAACTCTTGGATATTAATAAAATGAAACTCGACTAAAAAATTTATAGAATTTTTAGTTTTAATGGGTTTCTTTTAATGTCACTTAGGCATTTTTAAACTTGGTATGACTTTTTAAAAATTATTATCATTACTTTGGACCAAAGAACTCGTCTCTTTAAACTCATTTTAACTGATGATTTGTTCTGCTGTGATTAAAGATGAAACCCAAACGGAGCGAACACGGAGTCATTGTCGAAAGAAAAGTCCGTGTTTGTTTAGGCTGCTCCTTTCAGTCTGTTTCATTCTGTCCGTTCATCCATCTACGAGTTGGGCCGGCACGAATATTTTCCACTCATTGAACAAGAAAATGTGTTTAAATGATCAATTATTGACCAAAAAATGTCATATTAAGAAACGTGAATGAGATTTTTTGAGTCGACTGCTCTGCTTCAAATGAGTTGTATGAGAAGAACGCACACAAGCACCAGCACATATACGCACGTGCACGTGAACATAAGACTTGCGCCCGGGTCACAGGTCAGACCAGTTCCTGGGCTCGTCTGGGACTTTGCTGCGACTCGTTTGGGTTGATTGGCCCAGAGCAGGAAGTCTGCATGGGAGAGCGAGAAGCCTTTTCACATCAGCCATCATCCCACGCTGCTCGCCGCTCTCAGCCTCGCCGTCCGGAGCTGCAGAAAGCTCATTGGCATGCCATCTGAGTCCCAGACATGACAACTCTACAGTGCCTGGCATCTTTTTCTCTCCTCTCTTTTCTCCTCACATCTCATCTCAGAAAAATTCTTGGCAGGGGAAGGATCCAGAGAAAAAGGCTGGGGGGGGGAGAGAGACTAAACCAGCTTGCACAGATAAGCAGCTATTGTTGTGTTGAAGTCCCACTTTGCTGCATGTGTTTGTAAGATGAGACGTTCAGGATGAATCATGTTTTTGCTGCAGCAGCTTCTTGCACACTGTGACCATATCACATATATATTTGCATATAGAACAGAAAAGTTTGTTCCATATGTTTGTCCTTAATGTTCCAATAAGTTAGTTTATCAGTTCATACTTGATATTTTTGACTTTTTTTTTTTTTTTCTCCATTCACAGATACTTTTGAACTTAGTTTCGTGTTAAATGTCGTTTTTTTCCTGCTGATTTAGACGAACTGGGCCTTTTGCATTGAACTCACTGAGTTCCTCTGCAGGAAATGCAGGAAATGCATCGATGCAGGGAGGCCCAGCTGTTAAATAAAAAATTATAATAATCACATCCAGGTTTACAAGTGTGACCTTCAGTTGGCCTTAAGTTGTCCGATCTGCCCCCCCCACAACATGTATGATTGTTCTCTGAGCTCCATCGCAGTATAATCATGCACAGTATGCCTCTGCTGCAGTAATAATGAACTCCGATGTGAACTCTGCCCCCGGCCGCCCCCGACTCTCCTCTGCCCACTGCGATGACCAGTCGTCATGGCAACTGGCACCAAACTCATTTAGCTGAAATTTGGCCGTGGCCTTTCGGGGGGGGGGGGGGGGGGGCAAAATAGCACACACACACAAAAAAGTGAACAGTTGTATTTGCTGTATGTACTCTGAAAACACGTCTTTCATTTGGTGCCAGAGAGCCTGCGAGGCTTTGTCCCCTCCACAAATATGAGTGGCAACCTCTTTAGCAGTCCCGAACAAACATCACGGCCCTCGTCATCTTCCACCTCCATTTTTCTTAAAATAACCCCCCCCCCAAAAAAAGGAACAGGTGGCACTGAGATTGATTTGGCTTTAATTAGCCATTGTACGATGATCCACGGCTTCGGTCCGCTGCTGGTTGAATGGGTACAGGATTCAGCTCCACAGACCTGCATCAAAACATTCACATTTTTAAATTAGTCACCTGTGAATTACTTTAAAATCTGCTCTTTTACTCCAACATTGTGATCCAAAGATATTTCCATGTGTTGGCCTTCTCTCTTTTCATGTAAACTGCGTCGGGGCTTGTTACAGTTGATGAGAAGATTTTGCCGTTAAATGGACCAATGACTGAACATAAACATTCTCCATTTTTCTGAAACCTTTTTAATTAGTAATTTGATGACGGTAGAGCTCCATCAGAACAAGATGGCGGCTTCTTCATGTACATCATTTCCTGTTTGCCCTTAACGAACTTTTAAGCTGCATCTCATCCAAACGCAGTATCGTTTTGTTGATTGATGAAAACATGATCTGCACCTTCATCTCCTGGTTTTCAAAATATCTCCTCACCTTTGTTACCTCGAGCCCCATCGCCTCCACCAGCTCCTGGACGTCTGTCGTCCTCAGCTGATTGAAGCAGTTTCTTCTTTGAGGGGGAAAAAAGGCTGCAAATCACTGACTAAGCAGGACGCTCTCCTCCATCTTTTACTCTAAGAGCCCGAGAATCACGCTGCGCCTGCACAACCACCAGTCAATGCTTAAAAAAAAAAAAAAAAAAGACATGAAAAAGAGGGAAGGTATTAGCATATCAAAGGCCAACATCTGACACAGCCGGCCTGAACCTACAGTAAGTGGGGTGGAGCGGGAGGAAAAGGGGGTCGACCGCTGGAGGAGGCGGTGAGAAAAATGAAAGTCGGCCGGTTGAAGCTTCTCGTCAGTCACACGAGGAGAGGATGGGGATTAGGAGGAATACGAGGCGGCAGACGATAAAACCAGGACAGGCTGAGAGCTCTGCGTTCAGCCTCGGGCTCAGATTAAACCACGTACTTCAGACCTTTAGTGCGAAAGGTCAGAGGTCAGAAGAGGAAGGGTGGGAAGTACAAAAGGAGATGAAGTATTTCAGAGGAGAAGGAAATAAAGGCAGACTGGAGAGACAGGAAGGAAACGTTACCTGTAAACTGGACAATTATGTGTTTCATAGTTTGAAGTCGGCGCTCAAATTAGACAGAAGGGAGTTTTTTTATTAATCCTGCCCTCAGCTGACACAAACAGAATATACTGCAATATTTCAAATATTTAACTCATCAAGTTCTGTTGTGATCATCACTCTGTTTTCCTGTCTCTAAAGGCTGGACCTGAATGCACCGCCTTCATAGGCCGCCTGATTTCTCCCGACGTCTACGGCATTAATAATTTTGCTTTGTGCGTTGCTTTGGAAGTGTTTATCCTTGATTATCCGTAACCTTGAAATGAAATTCACTCGCAGCTGATCTGTAACAGCGAACGCACCGTAACAGACGATAATCACCGGTTGGGTTTCTGTTCTACTTTTAAGGATGGCGATGGATTTACGGGGAATTGTTTAGAAAACATTTAGTTTTTGGTTGAATATGAAAACACAATGTGCATCTTTTTTTCCTCATCCATTCATGTGGAAGCTCCGAAACACTTCTCGTCGTCTTTCCAGAAAGAGACAGCGACCGACCACGAGAGCGATAGAGAGAGCCTGCAGTACGTGACGGCGGTTGAACAGGTGTTGAGGGTAAAGGCGGCGCTGACAGGCAGGAAGAGAGATGAACGTTCGGTGTCAGGTCTCCTCTCTGGCTTCTGTCTGCTGTCAATGAGGTGAAGACAACCAGAAGAGAGCAGAAGAGCAGAGAGGCAGGAGAAAAATAAAAGGGGGGGGGAGTGAGACTGTTGGCCGGGCTGCAGGACGGATTGTATATTACAGCTATATTTAATAAAAAGCCCAGCAGCATTGATCTGAGGAGGGGGGGGGGGGGGGGGGGGGGGGATTCTCCAAACATCCTGCAGAACTAAAAGGCCGGCCAGCCTCATTGTGGGCTTCCTGCTTTAAGCGCTTAATGAGGAACGGGGGAGATATTTCACTTCCAGGTCTCCCAGCTTGGACGCTTTCCGAAAAATATGAAACAGACTTTTTTTTTTTTTTGTTGTTGTGCTCCGCTTCATCCTGGTTAATATTCACCTGCCGCTGCGATCGTGTGATCCAGTTTTTGAACAGACTGCGGCCACTGAGGGGCAGAAAACCTCCAAAACTAACTGACAGACACACAACTCGGGCACAAAATCGGCTTTTTAATGATTTTACAAACGTGTTGGCGAATGATCGACAAGTTAAACAACCCAGCTGATGCAGAACAACACAAAAATGGGTTCTTATCCGTCTAACGGCTGGTTATCTTTTTCCTCGACATTACCACATACTGCAGGCGTTTTGTATCTCGAATCAAATGTTTAAATATTGATCATTTTTACATTTTTAAGTTCAGATTTTATCCACTTTGGTGGTTTTGTGTGACCTCAGCGGAGGTTCACCGTTCTCGGACGACTGTTTCACTGTCCAATTTAACAAAATGGATTTTTTTTTCTCATGTGAAGCGGCTAAAAGAATTGAAGAGGATTCACAGAGCTGGGCGACCTTGTTTGCCCTTCACTGTTTCATTGTGAGCCATCTCACTGACAAATTAATTTTGTGGATGTTTCATTAACTAATGCGTCCATCTCTGATTCTGTATCAGCTGAAGGCCGTCAAGGTGAAGGTAGATGTTTGTATTATATTTACAGGCTACTCATTATCCTCTGTTTTTAAAGCACAGACCTCCTCTCATTCTTATCTGATCAGCATTCAGAGGGACTGCTGAGTTTGCTGCTTTTCCGTCAGTTCATTAACTCACTTTCCAAACTGAAACCGTCTCTGTGCCACTGCATCAGTATCGAATCAGTGCCGAACCTTGTGTGACTAAAATACCACTTTATCAGCAATTAAATCTCAGAAAGTGAAGATCCGGTTCGGCTCAAGTGAAGCAGGACTGCCCAGAGGGATTTAAAAAAAACCTTAAATAAAACCCAAATGAGTTTTTTTGTTTTCTTTTAACCTCATTCTGAGAAACTTCACCTCACTGCTGTAAATCATGCAGAGGTTTGTCTCAGCTGCAGAGATCGTAGCACTGAGTGTGCGCACCGACTGCACATTTCACCAGAAATGAAAGTTATCCATTGTAGCCCCCCCCCCCCCCCCCCCCCCCCTCCCCTCCCGCTGCACTCTGCAGCAGCTGGCTGCACTCCAACGTGTCAAACCAACTCTTTTAATAAATGATATGCAAACTGAGGCCGTGCAGCCCGACGGTACGGTGCACACCAACAGATCTATCAACGTTTTCTGCATCTGTTCGTCCGTGTCAGTCAGCTGAGTGTGAACACTTAGGTTTCACTTTCAGTGGAAACTAAAGGTGCTGAGTCACTGTTGTTTGTCCAGACAGACGAAGACATGGCTCCTACACTAGTAAGTCTCTCACTGCTCTCCTCTGTCACTGATAAATTCCTGTAGATTTTCTGCTTCTGTCCAGCTTGAGTTTATAGTTTTATGCTCTTTTGCAGCAGCGTTTCAGTTATTTACTGTGCAGCATGACTGGCTCTGTAGAATATGCATGGATTACAATGCAAAAACAAACCTGACTTCGAGTCCCTGTGATGGCTGCAGTGAGCAACTTTTAGCTGTATGAAAATGAAAAATTAACCTTAAAATAGGAGGGAAAAATACATATTTGTAAACTTTGTAATGGATCTTTAAACAAAACTCCAAAGTTCTTTGCAGGGTTTGTAAGTCGACTGGGTCTTTTATTTTGCACTTATTTGTTTTGATTCATGGTGTAATACACTGACAGCGTTCCTTTAGCATAATGTGCCAGGCTTATATTATGCACGAGCAGCAGTGGAGTGTTGGCTCATGACGAATGCAGCATTTCCCTGGAGAACTCGTAGAAGCCAATAACTCCAGAGGCTCCATTTTAAAAGGAGCCATTTGTAACTTTTGCTGTGCTGCATAGCCGGTGTTGGCCTTAACAGCTGCTTTGCAGTCTGGCCAAAAACTTCAGCCAACATTGCAGGTGACTCTTCAAAAGCTTCTCTTGCAAAAATGGGCCTGACGACAAATCTGTCAAGTCTTTAGAAACACCTGACACCTCAGGCTAATCGGACCTTACCTTAGTTATATTTGGCGGCTTTGTAATTGGCATCGTGACATTAAAGGAAAGAAATTTGGTCAGCTATCTAGCAACAGCAAAACTTAAAGTTGGCTCTTTAAACACCAAGCTGTTTGATTTGTATGTCACACTTGAACTTTTCCCATCATTTTAGTTTGACTCTGAGGCAAAGCCAGGAGACCTGATTGAGATCTTCCGTGGGCTCTATCAGCACTGGGCCATTTACATCGGAGAAAATGAAGTAGTTCATTTGATTCCTCCAAGTGGGTGAAGTGTCTGCATTGATCACATTCACACCAGAAAATCAGCTCTGACCTTCTTGTTGTTGTAGAGACGATGATTCGCTGGGTTGTTGATTGGTCAGCTGACGTTTTCCTTCCTGCCTCTTCTATGATCACAGACAATGACTCCGGGTCTTTGGACCTGTTCATGTTCATGGATAGCAGCACAGCAAAAGTGAGGCGCCAGAAAGTCTGGGACGTGATCGGCTGTCACGAGTACTGCATCAACAACCTCCTGGATGACGAGTGCGAGCCTCGTAGTCTCGACGTCATCGTGAAAGAGGCGTGCGGGATGGTGGGTCAGGACCTGCCGTACAATATCAGCTCCCGCAACTGCGAGCACTTTGTCACAGAGCTACGATACGGCAAGTCAGAGTCTCGCCAGGTGGGCATCCTGTAAGGGGTGGAGCTTCGGACTGACTGTTAAAGTTAACACGATGATAACTTTAGATGCAAAGATTTCTTTGGCTTCTTCTCACTTTGCCGTTTGTGTTTATCTAGTTAAATGTAAAACGTTTTGTTTACATTTGCGGGAATGTAAACGGCTCAAATTCAGACTTTAGATTTAACATGTTTGATGCTAAATGCTAACATCAACCTCAAAGACAAAATAAAAATATGGATGCATGTTCTGGAGCTGCAAAGTGAAGCCAGTGCTGGAAATCTAATGACCGTCATGGGGCAACTCCAGTGGTTATAAAAAAAAAAAAGAATAAGTATGATTTAATTTAAGGAGGGAAATATGAGCCCCATGGTGAAAAATCCAGAGTATAACAAACTGAGATGTCGTGTGTGAATACAGAATCAATCAGCAGATCAAATATAACACATACGTACACGTTGTCCTTAAACATCTTCACTCTTTCATCATTTTCTCTCTAAAACAAACCGGGAGAAAAAAGCCAAACCTCTCCGCCAGAACGTTGTAACATATTCCAACGACGACGCGGCGGGAAATCCCTTTATCAAAGTAATGCACAGGCCGATGTGCGTCTGCACCTGGATCCTGGATGAGTTTATCACATAAGCGTCCCGGTCGCCGCGACGATACACAGATCTAACACAATCCATTACGGCTGATAAGAAGCAGATGTGGCGCTGAATAAATTGTGATTGCTCATATTTCAAACAACAAAGGATGATTAACAAGCTGATTTGCAAGTTTCAAAAAGCTTTGTTTAATCAACCCTCTTGGTGCATCTGTCACCTTCGCTGTATTGTGGCTGTACATAATTATCCAGAATACAAAGGAAGCCATCTTTCCGCCTTGATGATAAATCAGCGGATCACATATTTCCAGCAGCTGGACGTTTTGTTTTTTTTGTTTCATTGACTGTAAAGCCCAACCGTCTGCTTTCAGGAGAAGATATATCTGGTTTTAAACATCCGTCTCGGTGGAGTTTTACGTCTCATCTCTCAGCTCCGGTAACTATAGGTCAGTGTCGGCCAATCAGAAGAGAGGATCTGAGCCTCTCTTCTGATTGGCCGAGTGAACTGATAAATAACGTGCAGATTTCAGGTTAATACTCATAAAACACCATGTGAGGTTGGACTGTAGGTCCAGGTGGGCGTGGCTGAAGGAAGGCGGTGACTGTTTATGTTGTGACATCACAAAGTTCATGGAGTTGAAGGCTCAGTTTCTGAAAGCAGACTGTGACTGTGGACTGATGCCTTTGATACTTTGAGATTAATAAAACAAAACAAGGTTGTTGACACTTTAAATATGAAACTGGAGCGAGCAAAAGAAGTTTAACACAAAATTTTATTCTGCTCATACTTGATGTTTCTCGTCTTACTTCGTCCACCCGAAGCAAAGTTTTCTTAGAAATGCCGGATGAATATCAGATTATTCTGAATGACAGTCATTTTAGAAATCATTTATTTCTTTGTGTCTGTGTCAGCGGCTGAATTTGAGCCAGACGAAACTCTCCCTGAATTAAATGAGTGCCAAAACTCAAAGCTTTGTTTGCAGAATTTAACACACAGTACTTTCTGGACTTTGACCACCGGCCCATCTTTTTTTTTTTTTTTTTTTTGCAGGTTAAAAGAGCTCAGACAATGGCTCTGGTCGGAGGTGCTGCAGCAGCAGGTGTGGCCTTTGCGGTTCTGGGAGCTGCTCTGTTTTCCAGCTTCACCAAAGAAAAGAACAGAAATTATAAATGACGGGAACAAGACAGCGAGATGAAAGGAAAGACCTTTTTTCTGTCATTTGAGTCCATTTGCTTTCAAGTGATTGTGATTTAAACTGACTGAATAAACACTTTCAACATGTGCAAACTAATTATTGGTGTTATACTTTCAACGCACACAAAGCAGACAACCTTGGACACAATGAGAGAAGGTGGTGAGAGGAACTTTTTAATTTCTTCCATCTTCTTTTTCAGATAAAAACTCATTTATCCATCGCTTTATTAAAATTAACCCAAGTCATTCATTCGAAGGGCTTATGACTATTTACTTTTTCTGTTGTTGTTGTTGTTGTTGTTGGAGCGTGTGCACCGTATCTGTAAATATTAGGATGTTTCCATCTCCGGTTACGTTTTCCTGATCCTGATCTTCCATTTTCCCGGCCATCAGTCACACTTCAGTTTGGTGCAGCAGCAGAGGACAAAGACAAACAGGAGCCCTGAGCAATGTTTTTCTTGTTTTTAAAGAGATTTTGTGTTTAATGCTCCAGTTAGGTTGAGATGACATGAAGCGTGAAGCTGTGACGGTTGACGTTAAGGCGTTTTTATGTATCTGTTCACTGTGGCAGCCCCGTCCTCCCTCGGCCGAACCTCTGTGCATCCTCTCAAATAATATTTAGCTTCTCAAACTAAAGATTGATCCTCACAATCTGGGAGAAGTGGCGTTAAATCAATTTCCAGTATTCCTCTGAAATCAAGAGATCAGTCATGTATCTAAAATCTGGAATTTGACAGCCTGGCGTTCAGGTTTGACCGACAACAACGTCCAGAAAAATAACTTTAAATGCAACGTGGGAGACTGACCCATAAATTTAGCTTCTTGTTGCGATGTGATCTGGCAGCTGCTGTGTAGATGATGAAACACTGTCCGTCATCATCATCACTGCTCAGTTAAACCGCTGATGTGTTCAGCGGTTTCTCCAAAATCCCCCTTCTTAAAAGAGATCTTAAATTGTGCGTCTCCACAGGCAGTAAAAGGCGACGCATGGTGGTGTCACCTGCAGTAAATCTGCCAGATGTTCCTCTCCGTTAATAGTTTTCTGGACAAAAACTCTGAGAAGAATCACGAAGGCACGTGAAATTATCTTGAAACAAAAAAAAAAAGATTTCTGATGATAAATTGAAGATTTAAGATTTTTTGTTTTGTTTTGTTGCAGCAGAGAAACTGAACTCAGGGCCGGGGGCCAAGCCAGTAAAGCTGCTAGCAGCTGGACTCGACTGGTCCCCAGAACCGGCACAGCACCCCACATTGTTCTTGAGGTTACTGCCTGAGAGCTCCATGAAATCCAGGGTGGGCTGCGAAGGCTCGGGCCATGGGAACGGCTCCAGAAATAATAAAACCTCACACTCCTCACATTTTGGGAGTCAGAGCGAACGGCTTATCGTGGCTGATCATTAGGACTCAGAATCAGCTCGGAAATAATCACCGTGCATAACAAATATGCGACGGTGACGCAGCTGGAGCTCAAATGCAAACACTGATTACACATTTTCATTTATTGTTTTTTCCCATTTATCCCTCTTTAGAAATGTAACGATGGTAACATGCATTCAGTTAAAGCTCTTTTTTTAAGGAGTGAATTAAGACTATAAAATATAAAAGCCCAAAGTGGATCCAGCCTATAAAACTAAGATGATAGGTTCATCCCTGCGGAGGTCTGTCTTTGGGGTCGGGCCATCAGCCCCAACATCACTGGAATGGATCTTCAAAGACCGGTCCTCCTCCTGGCCACTCGCCTGAAGTGCTAAACACCCGAGGAAAGATTGTGATGTTCCACCTCCGCCTTAAACCTCCCCTCGTCTTTGAGCTGCCCCCCGGCTGTCAACCCTGGCATCTTATTCTGCGGAGTCTCTGTGGACGATGTTTGATGAAGAGATCTGAACCTTTGCAGCCAAACTTCTCCTAAAAATGCGTCTTCATCCACAATGAGAGCCGAGAATGTCACCTAACAGAGAGAAAGGACATTCTGACTGTCACTCATTTACTCTTTCAAACACTGAGGCTGCATTTTAGTTTGCTGAATAATATTTATTTATGAATTCCAAAGACTCATTTAGGCCACTTAGGTGTTTGGACCAAACCAGGATCAGTTCAACACTTTAAGCCTCTTCTGTTAGACTTCATCTGGATAGAAGAATCGAACAATCGGAGTTCACACCATCTTGGACGTCTCTGGGATGGAGGCAAGAAATGGATTTACGTGAAGCTTTATGAGATCAGATCGGCTCTGAAGTGACTTTGTGTGTGTGGCATCTGATCATCAGATGTTAAGTGTTGCAGTTCGGTGCAGTCCAGCACTTTATTATGAGCTCACCATCGTATTTTGGCTCCGGCTCTGTCGTCTTCTTCAGGAGCAGAAGGCGTTCAGACAGGTATACAAAGCCAACGCATTTAAAAACAAACAAAAAAAAACACAACCTTTACAGAATACAGAGCTGATATCTGAGATGCAGCTGCCAGGATGTCACATCTGAAGGCAACATGTGTGTAGAAGAGGAAACAGGACATTTGGAAAGCATCCCAGTGGACATAAATCTGGGACAGCGTCCTTAAAAAGCTGCCAGTGAACACCAGAAAAGGCTTTCCTCGCCGTTTCCAACATATGTCCACCTGGCAGCTCACGTTTCTCGTGTGATTCTGAGATGAGCGGCTGTGTCGTCAGTTCACCGCGGAGCTCCCTGGTCTGCATTCAGCGACGAAGTCAGTTATAAAACAGGACCTGCTATTGTGCGCTCAGAGACAGCATGAATTACTGCGGCCACTGAAAGAGCGGCGCCAAAAAACCAACTACCTTTGGTGTCCGTGTCACAGCGGGATATATGGTTTCCCTCTCTGCGGCCCGTCACCACTAACTTCTCACGTTCAAGTTCCCCCAAAGGCAGATGGAGGGGAGGTGGCACCGCCGCCGCTCAACCCCCCCCCCCCCCCCACCAAAACCTCTTCTTCCATTCGGTACAAAGATGTCATTGAGCCTTGTCTTTGCACCTGCTCAAGTCGTGGAGGAGATGGCACTGGCTCTTCCTGTGTGTCTGGGGGTAAATAGGTGGGGGGGGGTAACAGTCCGCCCCCCCCTGCTGCAAAACAAACTCAACAAACAGTGTTTCAGGATTTAATTTTTTTTTTTCTTCAAAAGGCGAACTTCTGCCATGCCCGATAAGTCAACAAACGAGGCCAGGAAACTTTGTTCGTCGTGTGAGGGGCTTTTTTTTTTTTGGTGAGAGAGGTTGTGTAAAGAGAGCAGAGCCGGGGTGGGGGGGGGGCTGGAACTCAGACCACATAAAGAGGAGAGATGGCGGGTTGGACCACCCTAAATGTGAGAGTTTCTGGATGCTGATGCGCACTCAGGTGGCAGCGGTTGAAACACCTCCGCCACCACCACCCATCTTCGTCTCCCTCGATCCAGGCTCACAATGAAGGAACTGTTTCAACGAGACGAGGGCTCTGCCCCCGAGGCCGCTGACAGAGAGAGATTAGAATAACAATAGCCCGGGTTAATGGCGTTTGTGCCATTAAAGACACAAAGTCGTTACTAAAAAAGCCATTAGGCCTCCGAGTCAAAGAAATGAAAGGCGTGTTTTTTTTTTTGTTTTTGTACGCTGATTACTCGAGGCGAATTCAAAACAGAAGAGTGATCGACACACAAAACACCAGCAGCTCGATGTCCCATTTCATGGCGGCTCCTTTGTACCTTTCCTGCTGCCATAACTACTTTTAACTCACAAGATAGTCGGCTTGCTTCATGAATTAGCGACAGTCCCTTTAAGGCTTTTCGGCAGACTTCTGCTCTCAGTTCGACTCATCACATTGAGGCAGCAGCAGGCAGAGCCGAGCTGGAACCGGCAGAAGGAGCCAAAAAAAAAAAAAAGAAAGAAAGAAAGAAAGAAAAGAAGGCTTTGAAGAAGACTGAGCTCGCAAAGCCGTATTTTAAAGTTGGATGGCACATCAGAGGCACAAGCAGCTACAGCTCTGCCTTTTTTAAGGGATATATACGCTCGTATTATGGCACCCAAAAAAAAGGGGGCATTCTCTTTAAAGCCGAGCAGAGTGAGACCAAACATTCACCGTCGTGCTCCGAGGCCTAATTATCCTCTGGATCACAAACAGAGAGCCGGCTTCAGACGGACAGAGCTGCATTTGAAAATAATTAAACGTGAAGTGGTTTACATTCACATTATAGACTGGCACTATCGTTTAGAACAACGTGGTTCAGCATGGGAGAAGTTTTGTCTGCTTTGACCTGAGCTATGAGCTTGAAGCTGATAGAAAAAGTCTAACTAAAGGAAGTTCTCAAAGAGTTAAATCAGTCGTCCCTTTGAATCATAAATACGTTTGCTGCTGAACTATCACTCCATCGTCTCCCGTCTCATCCCTGTCTTCACTCACACGTCCACCAGATTGGCTTCTGTAACTGGTGTGTCAGAGGAGTAACCATGGCTTTAAAAACGGTCTCCACGGCCATGCCGGAGTCCCGTCTGGCTTTGTGCCACTGTAAACGGGGCCTTTTCTCTCCAGCTGGGCCGACGGGCTCCGTCTGCAGACTGGCCTGTGTGAGGCAACATGTCAAAGGCCCGTTTCAGAGCGTCGTGACGAGCATCGTTGAGCGTGATGAATAATATGAACTGGAATCATTTTCAAAGGCATCGAGGAGATCGCTGCACAGGTCCGACCTTTGCCCTCTTGGCCGATCACTGCGGATGTCAGGTTGACTTTTAAAACGCTGTTGACCCGGTGTTGAAATCAAACATGGTGACATTGGCAGAAGTTTCAGAGCTGCTGGTGAATGTTCTCAGTCCTCCAGGCCGTGAGATCTCAAGAGGTATTTTTTTAAACTAACTGGAATAAATCGAGGTTCTTAAAGACGACATCTACAAAAACCGTCTTCAAGAAGCTCAAACCTTCGTTCCAGATGAGGAGTAAAATATCCAAAATGTCTTTATGACGTTTCATCCAGAAGACCTGAAGTCCAGCTGCCTCACTAAAGCTCTGAGTGGTTTTAGAAAAGGCTCAATCTTTGAGAAAGCACCTAATTTGAGGGACTCTTCTCAGGGTGTAAAAACAACACTTCTGCTTTTAGACACAGTCCCCATCTGTCCTCTTTCTGAAAATCAACCAACTCCCAGCTTCAGACATTTTCATTACTGACATTAACAGCAGCTGAAACCTCAAATTCAGGGCGACTCCAAAACATCACATCACGAAATAAACTTAAACTCCTCGGTGGCCGGCGGTATATCAAAACTACACACAGGAGTCAGTCCAAACAATGGATGCACCAAAAGTCCTCCCTCAGATATTTATGTACGAACTCCCACGAGTCTGGTGTTACACTAAAATCAACATTTGGAGTAAATAAGACTGTTGCGGAGAATAGAAGTAACAAATAGTTTGGCTGGGCAGAGAAACGAGAGCCGCCTGCTGAAAAGGGCTTTATGCAAAAGCAGAAAGAGAAATTAGGATGCCTATTTCTGAAATGATGGACTATGACATGTGCTCAGCTCTCATATAAACGCTCGCTGCCTTCCTCCCACACAGGCTTGGAGGGGTGACTGGAGGGGGGGGGTGAGGAAATGCCTGTGGCCAAGCCTCTTATTTTTCCATGGCAGCGTTATAAACATATAGAGCAATAACATCTTCTGTATGTACCCTCTCTGCCCGCAGAACTGTGGCTGGCCTCTCAAAAGCAGCACTATGTTATTACCGCCTGCCATGAATGCCTTCTATGTTGTGTGTCTGTGTGTGTGTGTGTGTATACATTTTCTTATCTGTCCTCTGTTGCGCTCACATGCAGAATGTGCGAGCAACATATAATAAGTGCAAATGTTTATTTCCGAAGGCTTCCTGTGTAAACGATCCCGCTCGGCCCAACACAGGTAGATTCACTGGGCGTAAATGTGTCGCAGAAATAGAACGGAGGTAAATGGTGCAGATTGTGCGTCGGCTGAATGGGCGCGACTGTTCAGGAAATGGGAATAAATAGGTCTTTGCATCACCTCTAACCAGCAGCGGTAAAGAAGTAAATCCTGACAAGTTTACCTGTTTGTGTACATACGGAGGATTTATTGATTACACACAGTGCGAGCATTCAGGGATGGAAAATCACCAGCACGCGTTCATCATTCAGTGTTTGTGTAACATCCAGCTCAGCTTCCCGAAGAGTCGTTTCATTTCATCCCCGTCCTTTAAAATTACGATTTCAATGACTACAGTGACTTTATACTTGTTGTAAATCTAAAAAGTGTCAGCACATTCTCATTATATCATAAGTTGTTTTACATATTTCACCTCAGTTTATATATCTGGATTAAAAGGATCCTACTTTTAAAAGTTCATTTAAAAATGATAAAATGTCTCAGTATAATAGAGACACATGTCCAAACCTACTTAAACCTGAATCAACACATACAAATGCTGTTTGGAAGCACAGCTTTGTTCGTTTTAATCTTTTTTTTTTGTCGTTGTTGTTGTTTAAGGAAATAAAAAGTCCAAAATCAAACACTGCCTAAGCTAACCAATGCTACTTTGCTATTATTAGCATTCACAGCTTTTTACTGAACAGTGCAGAAGAAACTTAGCGAATTCTGAAGTTAGCACGCTAACCAACTATCCCCGGTGTGATCGGGTCACTGGATTTAACTTCACATTTAGTCTTGTAAAACTAACTTTGCCTCAACTTCTTGCCAAGACTGGTTTAAAAAAAAAAAAAAAAAAAAATTTTGTCAATGCTAAAAATATGTAGCTGTGGCTAAACTTCCAAATAGCTCCATAAAGACGGATCAGACTGAAGCATGAACCAAATCGTTGCTTATTGAAATAGCTAAAATATACACTACTCCTTCTGCCGCTGCTTTTTTATTCAGGAACGCTTTATTCCTGCTGATGATGAAATTTCAGCCCGAGTAGAAGCAAGAAATATTCGTTTTGGACCCAAGACCTCATTTTTCCGGTGGAAGTCTTAAAATAAAAGCCCTTAGGGCAAAAAGAAAGTACAAGCACCATAAATATGTGAAATGGTCCTTTAACTCTTTTCCTCAACTTTCCTCTTCAGTTGCTCTTTTTTTTTTTGTCTGCTCTCGCCGTGCTATTTATTTAGCGTTTGTTTGTGCGCCCAGTGTGTGTTTTCAGAGAGGTGTTGGCTGACTAACACACGTCCTTCCTGCCTCGGCCCGGAATCACAGTTATCATCTGTTTGTCTTTAGTCGTTAATGGTGGAAGTTATTTGTCTCTCCGTGTCGACAGCAGAAATATATCAACTCATCTTCTTCGTCTGCTGACACAAACACTGAGCAGCAGTTTTAAATCATGCTGTTTGTTGTATTTGTGTTGGGTTTTTTTTTTATCTCTTTTGTCTCTAATTACATCCTCTCATACCAAAAATACCATCAGAATAACACCCCTTAAAGTCTGTTTGTCGTTGTGTCACACTCTCCTTTTGACAGACGAACAAATCGTGATGTAAAATGTATTTTTTCTTCCTCATGATACCAACACATCTGAACTATTGATGCCATCCCCTCGTCTTTTGAATTTTTTTATTTTTTTTTTAAAGATTTAGTGGTGAAATGCTTTGAACAGGCCTGATCTTGACTCTTGGCAGCAGCGTGGTGGTGGTGGATTTGTTGTTTTTTTTTTTTAGACATCCATGAACTTTTTGTTGGTGTAATGAATGCAGAAAAAAAAAAACACACAGTGGTCTTCGAGTCGAGGGAAAGGAAAGAGAAATATGTCAGTCAGACGAGGGCAGCTAATGATCCGCAGCCTGTTATCGGACGCTGAATATTTTACGTTTTCTGTTTGTTTGCTTTCGTGGTTGAGCCTGGATGGAGAGCTGCAGCGGCAGGCAGGAAACACGGTTATCGGCCTCAGATCGGCGTTGTCATGTTACAAATCCACAATTTGCAAAAGCAAAAGTCACAATTCATAAACGAGCCCGCATGAACGTTTCTTCTCCCGCCGCCGCTGACAGGAGCCCCAAGAGCCAGAGAGTCTTCCCTTTTCCACAATCTCACATTCTCATACATACATCTCAGTGTGTGAAGCAGTTCTGGCAGCGCGTGATGAGCCCGCGGATTATTGTCATGGCCAACCCCAATATTATAGAATTACAGTCAGACAGAGCGACTCCTGGTGCTGCGCGGACAATTACTCTGCGGCCTGGATCTCCGTGGAAAGGCCGCATTAGAGAGAAACCTCAGTCTATCAGATGCTGAAAAACAAGGGAAGTGTTGGCAGATAATGTGTCAATACCAACCGGAGTAACGGCAGCGGGGGCTCAGAGGGGGACCGGCTCTGTTTTATTAGAAGGTTCCTCTCCAAGAAGAAATGTAACACCGGCGGGGAGTTCTCGCTGAAGCGCACGCAGCCTTCGGTCAAAGAAACATTTACTATTTGCCTTTTTTCTTTTAAGGCCATGAGAAGCGTTTTTGGATGTTTCACTGGTCTCACCCTGGACTCTCGGGGTTGGAATAACCTTTGAAGTTGTCTGAGACGCGTCTTTCTTCAAAGACTTTCTCAACCCGCAGGAGTCTTCGTTTCCAAACCGCAATTTTTGCATCAGGTTTCCGAGGCCAGAGCCTACGAAGGTCTGATGGTTCCCCGGACGTTTATGGTTCAGCCCGCCGCACTGCACGGGCAGCTGCCTCCATCTTGTGGCAGATGTCCGGCTCTACAGAAAAAAAAGCACTGGATATTTTCAGTCGCCGCCTCGCCGGGATTTATCACCGACAGCAGGAGGCTGAAGGTGGCAGCGTAGCTCCACATGTGAGCCGGAGCATCTGGAAGGGCTGCAGTCAGAAACCAGACTGGGATCTGACCTTAAAGGAGAAACTGCACACATAGTTATAACCACACAATAAAAAAAATAGACTTTAATGGGAAGGAAATATGGAACCAAACTAAAATCAAACCTCAGAAGGAAATAATGAGCCAAAAGCTGTCAATCAGCATGTAAACTACTTCAGCTGATGAATTTTCCAAAAACAAAATATGTCAAGATGAATTTTTCAAAATGTGTAACAAACAAATCTCCTTTAATGGGACAGAGCAGCCACTAAAAAACACTGAAGCTTTGTTAGCTGCTGCAAATATTAAAGAGCTTTGAACACAGATTTGTGTAATACGCCAGGAAACATCTAAATGTGTAATTATCCTTGTTAGTCCTTCAGTGCCAATATGTGAAACCTTTTTCATGAACTTCTGTGTGTTTCCGGCCTTTACCAAAATATTCTGCCGGTGTTTGTGAGTTCAGTTGGATGTGCGTGACAGTGTAGCTTTGTGTAATTAGTCTCAGGCAAAGTCACTTTGTCACCTTGGACTGGAGGATTGTGTTATCCACTACCTTTTTTTTTTTTAAAAACCCCCTTTAAGTGAATAAAGAGGGAATAAAACTTTTTCTCTTTGATAGACTGTGTGTGCGTCACAAAAGGCCAATCAAAAGGCTAATATCTTGATTAAAATATAATATTAAATCATATTAAAATAGTAAATAACTCCCAGTTTTAGAAAACGATGGCAAACGAGACAGCAATTAGTTCTTTTGTGTTTGTTTGTTGGGTTTTACGAAGACGGCGTTTTTAGCAAATGTATCCTGAATGAAACGGGAAAATTAATTAACACTCTGGAGAAAAATGTGACACTCGCTCTTTATCTTTTCATCAGACGCCTTAATTAGTGAAGTTTTGAGACTCTTCAAAGAAGTTGAGAAGTTGTTTGTGGCCTCGGGACATCCAACGTTACGAGCACGTCGGGGCTGTCAGGCAGTTTTCAGCCGAGACCTTTTTGACAGTTCACAATATTCATACACGTGCTTTAATTGCCCCACTTTAACATTTGATGTCAACAAAAAAATAAGTTCTCCTTTGGAGGGTGGGTGGTGGTGACGGTGGAGGGGGGGGGTTTGCAGATATGATGTCTGAGCTTCACATGTGCAGTCGCCAGTGTTGTTGTCTGTGTGAGTTTTAGAGCCAGACAGTGAAGGGGCGTGTTAAAGGGGGCTTCAGGGTGGATTGGGGGGGTGGATGGAGTGAGTGGAGGTCTGAGATGTTCGGTGGATGAATCAACACTCCTGTGATGTCGTACAGATGAGAGAGTCTGTCTTTTTTGTCAATTACATTTAAAAAGAACAACTGAAATAATTCCTTAGTTACAATTCATTTGGCTTTTATGTTGAAATGAATTATTCATTTGAGATTTGTCACTTTCTCGTCTCATATTATTGAGCTTTGGTTGACAAATAAATACCGTCCTGTCCTGAAGACCAGCTCCTCCAACATCCACAGACGTCTTCACGTGAAGCTGGACATTAATACGAAGAAGAGAAAGAAAAAAAAAACGTGAAACACGAAGAAGCTTTAAAAGTTCAACACTAAATGAAAAGCTGAATGTTTGAAATATAAAATGAGCTTCTAAGCTCTGAACCCCAAAATGATACTTTATATGTGACCTTGTATTTGATTATAATCCAGAGATTATGTCAGATTATCGTCATGCTTTTCAACACGAAGTCAAACTCTAATTCTTCCCTGATGATGAATATCACAAAGACAAGAAGGGCTTATCATGAATGAACCATGTGAGCTCATTAAACAGATAAAGTAAGAGGAGAAGATCTGGACCCAGCAGGAGTCTGCTCAGACTCTCCAGGAGGTTTGTGTGGTGGTGGTGGGGGGGGGGGGGGGGGGGGGGTATTTGGGTCGGCTCCTGACCACACCCCCCCCGGATCCTCCGTGTGTGTCTATTGGCTGGATCCTGGATGTGGCCACTGTCATGGCTTTATTCCATTAAAACTCCCCGAAGCGCGGCGTCCTGCCCGACACTTGTTGCTGCTGCTGCCTGCGCGCCGCGGGGAGAGGAGAGGCCACCTGAACCTTCAGCATCTCCTTAGGGATTTCCCGCGGGGAGTGATGAACTCCATCGACCCTCAGTCCCATCACCAGCACCAGCACCAGCACCACACCT
The DNA here is from genome assembly GCA_034769265.1 of Remorina albescens. Lineage (NCBI taxonomy): Eukaryota > Metazoa > Chordata > Actinopteri > Carangiformes > Echeneidae > Remorina > Remorina albescens. The sequence goes on from CM068488.1 coordinate 2,333,403, forward strand.
CCCCGACCGTCGGCTCTCTCCCACCCAAGGGCGCCCAGGAGGCCCCGGACATGGCCGCCGTGTACTGCGACAACTTCGGCAGCATGTACCACCAGCAGAGCCTGCAGGGCGCGCAGAGACCCGCCGGATACGGACTCGGCGATTACGCGTCGTCTCCAAACCCGTACCTGTGGCTCAACGGGCCGGGCGTCAACTCCTCCGCGTCCTACCTGCACGGCAACAACCCGGCCTCCTTCATCCCGCCCTCCTACGGCTCCCAGCGGCAGTTCATCACCAACTCACCTGGCTTCGGGGGGCCCGACCTGGGCTGGCTGTCCATCGCCTCCCAGGAGGAGCTGCTGAAGCTGGTGCGGCCGCCCTACTCTTACTCCGCGCTCATCGCCATGGCCATCCAGAACGCACACGAGAAGAAGCTGACCCTCAGCCAGATCTACCAGTACGTGGCCGACAACTTCCCCTTCTACAAGAAGAGCAAGGCCGGCTGGCAGAACTCGATCCGGCACAACCTGTCCCTGAACGACTGCTTCAAGAAGGTGCCCCGGGACGAGGACGATCCAGGTACCGTGAACGCACCAGGAAATGCGCTTATTTCGGAGAGAATGTGGCATTTAGGCACCTGGAGGAGAAGTTCATTATTATCATTTATGGCTTCTTCGTTTTTATGGCAACGTGTGTTCTCTAAAAATCCGGAGCTTCTCATTTATAGTCCAGTGGTGAGAAGATACCGAGACAGAAAAACTCAAATAGCTGCAAAGAAAGTTATTTTAAGAGATTTAAAACAGCACAGGAAAATATCAGACTGCTGAAGCTTCTTCTTTACAAGTCCATGTGAATATAAGAGCACTTTTTAAAGTTTATTACACTTTTCAGTGACTGGAAATTTGTTTTTAATTCTAATGTGCATTTAAGATAAATGACAGATCAACAAGAAAAGTTGGATTTGTTATAACTGATCAATAATCCTCCAAGAGACAGAGATAAAGATAAATAGTCAAACATGACACACGAGATTTCACAAAATTTATTTGTCAAAAGGAAGAAAAATAAAATCATGTTTAAAAAAAAACAAACAAAAAAAAAGCATGTTATTTAATGTACACCTTGATGAGCCTGTAAAATATCAGTCAGACAATTCTCCATCCAAATATTTAACATATGTCTCCTCCTTCTGTGGCAGGAAAAGGAAACTACTGGACGTTGGACCCAAACTGTGAAAAGATGTTTGACAATGGAAATTTCCGCCGGAAAAGGAAAAGGCGCTCAGACCCCAGCAGTGCAGGTGGAGCGGCGGCAGCGGCGGCGGCTGTGGCAGCAGTGGGGGCCACAAAAGTGGAGGACGGCAGGGCGGCGGCGGTGGCCTCCCTGAAGCCCTCAGACAGCCCTCAGCTCCTGGGGGGGCCGTCCTCCCCTGAGATGGAGGCGATGAACGAGAACCACAAGAGCTCGTCTTCGTCGTCGCCCCCCGGACTCTCTTCTTCGTCGGCCGCTCCTTGTTTTAACAACTTTTACAGCAGCATGTCGACGCTCGGCTCGGGGGCCCCCAGCCGGCAGGGGTCCCTCGGACTGGTGAACGAGCTGTCCAATAGGAACATTACGGCCCTGAGCCCCTACCACCCCAACGCCGGCGGACAGGACACGGGGGTGTCGGAGCACGGCGAGGGCTTGCATTTCAACCGTGGAGTGTACTACAACACGTTTGGCGGCGGGCAGAGCGGACAGTTCAACAGTCACTTCTACAACAGCTTCAGCGTCAACAGCCTGATCTATCCCAGGGAGGGGGCCGAGCTATAGGAGCCGCCACAACCTCAAACTCCTCCGGGGACTTCCTATGTGCACACACATTATAGGTGCATTTCACCAGAGAGGCCCGAGTGACCACGACGATCAGACAACGTGAAGTATTTTTAGCTCCGCTTGACTCCACCTGACAGACGCCTTCAGAAAACTGCTGTTGCGATTTGGGCGCTAAATAAATATAAAAAAATAACTAAAAAAAAAAACAACAACAAAAAACAAACTGTGGAAACACCACCAGACGGAAAGTCAAACAAAAAATTAGCACTTACTTTTTTTTTTTTTTTAATCTCTTTATTATTTCTATATCAAAGCTCCTACTTTCCTCTTAATGCTAAAAAATATATTTGCAAACTAAGACAACCACTTATTTTTCTAATATTTTAAACATTTATTTGTTTTTGTTTTTTTTTTGTGGCGGGGGGGGGGCAGTTTCAACAAAGTCTCCCTATCCTAACTACTCTGTCATGTCTAAGATGTAAATGTGCTTTTTGATATTTTGCCCCACTGATGCCAAACCCAGCCCGTATTATTTCTCTGGAGCAGCTAAATTCTCACACTTGATCACACACGTTGAAACTGTTTATTCGTAATCGACACAAATCTGCCAAAGTTGCCTTTGTGAGACCGCCATTACCTCAAAAACAACCATCACACCAGACGAGCGCCCTGCTGTCAGGGGTTTATCGAGGCTTTCATTTTTCCACACGCAGCAATAATCGATCCAACACCGCGCAGGTCTTGCCTTATTTTTCTATCCTCCATGTCGACTGAAACCGCAGCACTAGGGCTCATGTAAATACTCTACAAATGTGTATTTTTGTAAATTATAAAGATAGTTTGAGACTATTTATGCTATTTATGCTAATAGGCATTTTTTTCTACTGTTGTCCGAACATAGTTTGATTAAAGCAGAAGTGAATGATATTAGCTGACAAAATGTGCCGAGAACAGTATCACTAAAAAACCCCAGATGTCATAAATATATATTCAAAACTATATGCTGTGTCATGGTTTCTCTCAGGATTCAACCAGACAATCATTGAATGGCTTTTGTATCTATTATTGTCCTTTTTTTTTAATCTTTATACAGTACACACAGCTTACAGGCAGTTTTCGACTGTGATTATAAATAAATATCAAGTGCTCTCTATTGTATTGTCATGCATCATTTTCAATTAGGGCCTCAGTGTATTCATTTCTTCATTATAATTTGAATGCACGTTGACTTTAATCTCGTTTTTAATTACTTCTACCCCATTTCACCTCAATGAGAAGTTACACAACAAACAACAAAAACATCCCAGCAGTGTGTAGTTGTGTTTCTGTAGCTTCTGTTATTTTAAAGAGAACAAAAAGCCCGACGCATGAAGCCCCATTTTAATATTCCTCGTTGTTTTTTGTTTTTTTTTTCCTTGATCCCAAAATGTACTTTTCACCTTCAGGAACAAACGCTCGTCCAACTAAAACAGAATTAATCCCCCTGCGTCTTTCATTCTGTGGAGTCAACTTGTGTTCCTTTAAGATCAGAGAAATAGAACGTTTCTGTCTGAACGCAATCGCGTCGCTGAAAAAACACATAAATTGTCTTTTGCAGTTTGTTTAATTGTGTTTTCTGGTGCTGGGAAGTGGGACCGTTGCCCAGCTACACTGGCTGACCCCCAAAACTCAAAGCTCATCCGTCACCACTAATACCCGCTTATGAATCGAAGCAGGTCAATAAAGACGCCGTAAAACATGTTTAGATTTGTTAGCTTTGTTGTGGAGTCTATTTCCCAACATTTAGAAAACATAACATTGAAGTGAAATGCGTAATTAATCTTTCAGATGGCTGATTTAATATTCGAAAATATGATTTTTAATTTTGGAGGAGAAGCATTAAATTCGACACAAAAACAGAAATAAGAAATGTATTTTTAAATTGATTTAAAGGGAACTTTGAGGATTTTTCTGTGTTGCTTTAATTATAACAAAGATATCCAAAGATATCATTGTTGACTTATATTCAGTTCCAAAAGACTAAAAAACTGTAAACAGTTCAAAACATTTCTTTGTCACATCGTTTCGCTTCTTCGATTTATATTCAACACAGAATGAAAACTGTCACAGCTCAGGTTCTCGAACGCGGGCAGGAAATCTGATGGGGGGGATGGGGGATTGGGTAAGGGGGGGGGGGGGGGGCTTCATCAAAATCCAGAGAGAAAGTTCAAGTTTGGAGGCGAGCCAAGCTCCCTGCAAAGACACCGCAGTTGACAGACGTCTTGATTCAGAGAGCTGTGAAACAATGCAGCTATTGTCCGCGGTCCTTCACGCCAATCCGCATGTATCAATTAGAAACTCTCTGAAGATATCCCCCTTAGACCGGCGGGCTTTAAGCATCTCTTTTGTCTCCATTCTCCGGCAGTGTTTGCCCCAAATTAAGAGGAGGCCATCTCGCTTTGTTCCTCTTAAGAAACGACGCATCGAGAAATTCCCTCCGCAAATATTTGCCACCCATCGTGCAGATTAAGGGCAGCCATTTGGCCATTTATTTAGTGTTCATTGTCGAGGATTCACACCAGGCATGTGTTGAAGGTACTCCAGGGTTATGCCATGAAAGTGATATGATGCCACTCTCCCAGCGTCTCATATTTGGCCGCTAGGAGCTGAATAATCGTTAAAAGTCTCCCTGCTCTTGTTGTATAACGAATCTTCGTCCGCATAACTGAAGTTTTTCACTGAAACACCACCTGTACGTGTCTGAAATGTCGTCGGAGCTCGGCTGCTCTCTGATGCCGTCGTGACTCCCGAACCAGAATCGGTTGACGCAGATCCGACTGTAAAGGTCAAACTCATTTTTTCTGCGCAGCCGTTTCCAAAATCTTTTCCACTCTGGCAGACTTCAGGCCCGGTGAATGAGGACCCCCGCTGCCAAGTGTGAACTTCTCCATTAGTGGGGATCCACTGACCCTCGCTCTATTTGATCACCTTCTTTTGCGCCTGGAACATCGAACGTCCCGTCCTAATTTGGCACCCACGCAGCCGCATCGAGTGAGATTTGAAAAGCAGCATTGTTGGTCCGGCTGGGAAGGAGGTTGAACACGGGACCACGGGTGCCATTTCAGAGGGCGACTGTATACCGTAGGTCCATGTCCTGAAACAACCCCATAAGGTGACAGACTGGGGGGGTAACACCTCATTAATGAGAAACATCTTAGAGCGAGCACTGAAAGCATTTTGTCTGCGTTGCTGGTGTGTTTCACGTGAAGGGCCGGAGATCGACTTCCTCGAGGTTCCATGATGTTAAACCAGGACTATACTTATCATATGTTCAATTTAGACTCAACTAACTAACTACGGGTCCTTTTTATTATTTTATATTAGCTCAAACACTCAGCTAACGTTTCGCTCTGCAACTTATCCATTTACAGAAATAGAAAGAGATAACAGATATGATGTGTGTCAGACTGTACTTCAGTAAGTTTTGATTCGTTGCTGGAGACAACATTCAGATACTTTACTGAAATAAATTAATCACTATAATGTTTATTAATGTTTGTAGGAAAATGTGGCTGCAGTCTGGAAAGTAAAGTTGACGCTGTCACACTTGTCGGGTAATTATTACTGATTCGAAAAAGAAAAGGCCTTCAACAGTTTTGTTAAGAATTAAAGTCGCTGTGAGGTTCAGTTGATTTGATCCTGTTAGACGTTAAAACAGTAAAGTGGAACATGTATTAATGGACGAATGAGAGTTGGACGGGGGGGGTTAGGAAAACATCTTGGTGGGCAGTGTCTGGGAAGGAGGTTGAAGTTGGGGGAGCAGGGAGGGTTGATCGCGGGGTGGGTGGGGGGGGTCCTGAGTATGATTTGATCCTGGAAGGCTCAATTAAGTGGTTCGTTTACCCCTCGTGTGGAGCTGGTGAATTGGAGCCAGGTCAGCTCCGGGTTGAGGTGTTGTTCATTATTTTTCCGCCTGTCGGATCCCATGAGCGGCGGCTGGAGACGGTGGCTGCTCGGCGGCCGAGGAGCAAAGGGTCTGCCGGTGGGGTACGTCAAACACACTCAAAGCCTCTCCCCTTGCCTGGAGGATTATGATCAACAAAGCATGTCCCACACCTGCACCGGCCAGCACAATGGAAACTCCGCGGGCCAATGGAGACGCCGAGAGAGACCAGTTATTAGAGGCCCCCACCAATGAAATGGATTACATTAACCCCTTCTGTTGTTCTTCCTCCTGGAGCTTAAACATCGAACTGACAGACTCCACATCCCATTGAGAAAAAAATCCTGCTAACACTTTGTTACAATAGCTTTATTCCAGTTTATCCACCGACGGGGAAATGTTGTGTCTGCACTGTTAAACTGTTAAACCTCGATGAAGTAAAGAGACTTCGCTTCTGACAAAGTTCTTATCGATGTCGACCGTGCAAAGACATGACGTTCAGGTGTTTCAGATTCCTAACCCTAATCGGAAAGTCGGAGTAGCAAACAACAAACCTTAATATGTTCCGTGAACAACATTTTAAGCAATAATATAACTGTGAAGAACGATCTTCTATTTTGTGGAGTAACGAGTTACGTCTTCTAATCTGAGTCTCTTTTTGGTTTTGCTATCCCGTCCGAGTTAAACCGTTAAACCATCTCCATGTCTAAACACACAGGAAGTGCCCACACGGTGCAGTACGGAGCAGTCAGGTGAGAGCTGTTAGAGGAAGCTTTGACACATTTTTAGTGAGTTTGAAACATCAACGACATCAGCGAGTGTTTGACAATCAACCAAACGTGTTTCGGGGTTAATGAGGTGAACGAATAAAAACCAGCAGCTGTGATCTTCTTCTCCTTTATCGCTCGGTGTAATCTGCTCTAAGAGCATCATCTGATTGTGCGAGCTTAGCTGCGTCCCGTAACGTTTTAGCGCCTCCATGTTCTCGGGCCTCACCACGTATCAACATGTAAACGCTGTGGAGGTAACTGGGCCCGTGAGTGTGTTTGGGGTTTGTTTCCGATGTGTTTTGGAACAGCAGAGCAGGTCCCCCCCCCCCACCACCCCACTCCACCCCCGGGGAACCCGTCATGGGCGAATTAGACCGAAGCTCACAGGAATGTACATCGCTGCCCTCACCCTCACCCCCTCTCCCCATTCTACACCCCCACCACCTCCTCACACACACACACACAACCTCTTCCTCTCTTTTCTGTTTTAATTGGGCCCGTTCTGCTGGCACTTCTCCAGATCACACTGTCACTTTACACTGCGTAATAAGCTATTAGCCCCGGCCGGACCGGGCCCTGCCACCACCCCACGCTAATCGACATGGACGTGGTCATTGTGTGGGACCGGGACTAAGGACAGCACAGTCCAGCTATTGTTGATGCCTGGACTTGGATCCCCAGACCCCCTCCCCTCCCCACAACACCCCTGGGATGGGAGCGTGGGCGGGTAAACATTCAAGGCAATCAAGGAGAGGTGAACTCACTCTCGCTGCCCCCCAGGAAACAACAAAACAAACTGTAACACCTTCGCTTCAGCCATCTTGCTTTGGCAAAAATATGACTTTTCGCTTCGTCCCAAAACAAAACAAAGGAGCACCTGTTTGACAATTAGACCGCAATTTAGCTGAAACTGTTCCAGCAGTTGACAAAACAGTTTGCCATAAACACACTTTACCGGCTCAGTTTACGGGCACTGAGCTCACGCTTCAGTCATTTTTATCACCATGTCAGTTTCCTAATATTCCAAATCAGAAGTTTCGATACTTCAGTGACTGATGAATTAAAAACCTTTTAGCTGCTTCAAAACCTTTTAGAAAATTTTCATAGGAAAGTTCAGAGCAAAAGTAAACTTTAGATCTCAGATGAAGAAATCTCTGCTTCAGTGTTGTCCAACGTAGGAGTGTTCGACAATGACTGGCTCTGATTTACCAAACAAAATAAAATAAATTCTGCAGACTAACAAACAAATAGAGGCACCGTTGAGTTTAAATCACAAACTTAACTTGTGATAAATGCTAAAAAAAAAAAAAAGATGATCAAATGATGTCAGCGTCAAGCTTTTTACTCGACATATTTCTTCTTATTTATTCATTTATAATATTTGCTATCCCGCAGTAGTTTTCTAAATTCATTTTATTTTGCAGCATCAGAAGGTGAAGAATCTCATCGTCATCTTGGACAAACGTCCGCAGTGTTTATTTTTCTCCTTTGAAGAGAGCGAGCAGATCTTTTCCCTGCAGGATGGAGCCTTTTCCAAACCACGTTACAGATCCCGAACAAGTCCCGACACCTCCAGGCAGAAAATCAAGGGGTTAGACGAGGCCTTGGCACTGCAGCCTGTCTGAGGTGCTAATACTTGCACACAGCCTTGCAGGGCAGGAAAGCGGAGCTCTATTTTATGTCGGGGATGTACAGACTCCACATTCATCGGCGGGTGTCAATCGTTCATTCGTTACTGGGACGAGATTCTGAGTGTTTGCTGCTGCAGAACTGACGAACAGGCGGATAAATCAATGTTTGTTTTTAGGAGTTTAATTTCAACGCTGCAAACCCAAATAATCACCTTTCTTTTCTTTTTTTGATATCAAAGATGCCTCTACACGTGTGTGTTTGTGTGTTTGTGTGTTTGGAGGAATGCTGCAGGGCAGGCTGGGACACAGCTATGAACAGGTGCATGATGGGGGTTAAGTCCACGGAGGACCAATGAGAGGTCGACATCAGGAGTGTGTGGTTAGACGTCAGGCGGGTGAGGAAGAGTCCACCTGCACATCTTAAAACAACCCTCCATCATCAAACGTGTTAAAATGTGAATCTGACACAACATTTTCTTTCTGTGACAGAAAATCAATCCAAAAGGAGAACAGGAAGATGAAGCGCTGAGTAATTCAGCTCAGGGAGGTAAACGCAGATCTTTTTCTCTCTGCTGGCCTCCGTCCACAGATCATATTCACTGATTTGCTGTTAGTTTTCAGATTTAAACGTTTTATTGCTGGCTCGGCTCAGTTCCATCTCAGATTTATTAACTCGGTATTTTCCCAACCAAGACTTGCTGGTGACCACACGACTGAAATCTTTATCCTCCTTTAAATCTCTTATTAAATTACACATTTCTGTAATTCAGCCTTTGGTCATTTCTGGCACGTATTTTATTTATATTCTTTTATTGGCTGTTTTCACTTCCTGTCAGAGTTTTTAGATTTGAGGTTGTTTTTTATTCACTTTATTTTCCTTTATCGGATTTTACTTTACAAGTAAAGCTGTTATTATTGTTATGATTATAACCATTGTTACATAGAGGAAGGTTTCATCTTTAAATGATTTGACTGAAGGTGAATGTCTCAGTTTTCCTTCATGGTTTCTCTGATGTGGACCAACTCAAACTGGACTCAAAGGAAACTTTTAAAGAATCGTTATTGTATATGTGTGTTATTGAGACGGGATTCTGGCTGTGAATTTGTCTTGCCCTCCTGAATTAAACACACACAGACACACACACACACACACACACACACACACACACACACCCTTCCTGCCTCCTCCTCCTTATAATCCAGCCCCCCCTGAGCTTGGGGTCCTGGGGAAAGGTTCATCCAGAGGGCGGAATCAGCCTCCATGGCAAAGTAAGAGCCGAGGAGGGGAGGGGGGCCTTCAGTAAAAGGTTGGGGGGGGCTGACGGAGAACATCATTCCTGATGGTTCCAGTAGGCATGAGGGTGGTTAGTGTGTGTGTGTGTGTGTGTCGGAGGTTCACCGGCTCTGAGGTTCCTCACCCACACTGGTCTGGGTTCACTGCTGTCGGGTCACAGACGAGCTCCGAGTCGACTCCTGATGAGGCTGCAGAGGAGAGCTGCTGTATTATTGGCTCCAATGACGAGCAGATCTCTAAAGCTTAGCGCCTAAAGTTTGACATCGATTTGAATTTTAGCTCCATTCATCATGCGAATGTTTCTAAAAAGGATGAAGCAGATCAGTCTTTTCTGTTGTTAATGTCATAAATCTTCGAGGTGAACCTGGAGGACAGGAGATAATCCTGAACTACCCCCTCCAGGAATCTGCCCAGAACAGAGGGGCCATTAGACATTTAGTGCCTTGCACAGAGGCACTGCAGTCACAGAGAAAGTGGTACGGTTACAGAGAGAGGGAACAGGGAGGGCCACAGTAGGTGTGTGTGTGTGTACGTTGTTTACAGTTTACACAGCAGCACGCTGGCAGGGCATCAAATCCATGTTTCTTTTTGTTACGAGATAAAAACAACCAGAACAAAACAGCAAAGCCCCGAGGAGCTGACTGTCATCCATGATACACAAAAACCCACAACAGTCCACAACAGTCTGGACTGCTGTGGGCGGCATCTTTAACATCACGAAGAATCGGTTTGTGATGAGCGTTTGGATGTTAATTCAAGAGGAACTTTCCCTCAAACCACCAAACACCTGCAAGCACTGTGACGACGACGGCTACGGCAGCGACGGTGAATATTTCCTCTTTTGTTGAAGATATCTGACAACGTTCAACAGCCAGCTGACGGGATGGTTAGAAAGCCATCATTCATTCTACCTCTTATCTATTTCCGGGTCGTGGATGTGTGTGTGTGTCGGGGGGGGGGGGGCTGCTGGAAAGCCCCCACTGCAGGTGCAATCCAGGGCCATCCGTGACGCTCCGTCAGCTTCGTGCCGGGCCAGTGAGGGGTTCAGACAGGGGGAGTTGGGGGGGTGGAGGGTGAGAGCTTCTCACCCTGCTGGCCTTCTCCTGGTAATTTGGACAGAAAACTGGATTTGTGCCCGGCGGCCCAGCTAGGCGGTGAAGCAGCCCGTGGTCAGGGCTCACAGTGGGGGGGGGGCTGAACTCAGGGTGACCAATATGTTTTCATTCATTCTGCTTTTCCTCAGATCACCCCCCGCCCCCCACTAAACCCCTCCCGCCCTCCAACTCTGCAGATCCACAGCTCTGTGATCAGCTTAGTCTGCCTCGACTCAAACTGATGGATCATCGACTCCATTGTTGACGGCGCATACCGATGGAAGTACAGTTAACTCCGAATCAGGCCATTCAGCTGTTTCTAATTCTTCAGTTTTCTTCTGCGCAAAAACAGAAACTGATGACGCTGATGTGAGAAGAGAGCAGAACAAAATACAACTTCACCGTAAAACCAAAGAAACGTGTGACAGTGAGGAACATCCAGACAGTTATTTATTATAAAATAAAGTTAATTCATATAGTCGATTTCAGGGAAACTCGTTGAGAAAACCTGCCGACCCCGTTATATCTGACGGCTGTTTTGTGGCGACATCACAAAGTCCAGGAAGTCCTTTTGGCTGGTTTTAAGGCTCGGGTTCTGAATCCAGGCTGAGACCTTTGACACCTTCGCAGTATAAATATAGAACCTGAACCTGATTTAGATGGATTTCAGGTTTATGTGATACGGGACCTTTAATTTTCACTCAGGTTAGAATAAACGACCTATTTATTTGACATTTATGTGTTCGAATTAGCTAATCTATTTGTGTGGGTTATCAAAGGGCGACTCTAATGTCTTGTTGCTGCGGGCTGTTGTAAACTGTGGTCTGCCTGTGTTGTTGGAATCAACATGTCACAGATTACGTAATCCTCCTTTAAAACACTGCTCTTTTTTTTTTTGCCTGTGTCTCAGCGCTCAAACAGAACAGCAGCCGTGTAGATTCACCTGCCAAGCTTTGTTAGTCAGTGTGAGGTCTGCATCTGCCAAGGCAGGCACAGCAAAGTAATAGAAGGTAATAAAGTACCCCGTAATAGAGCATCGCAGAGGAGGTAATTACAGTGAGGGGTGTCTTTTAAAGGGCTGTTTGTAATGATTCATGGTTGCACAAATGCAATTTTCCTGTCACTCCCCTCTCATCACTCACTGCTGCTCGCCTGGATCTGCAGGGAGCCTCGTTCTCACCCCTTCAAGGAACTTCTCTGCTGCACTAACCAGACACATCAAACATATCAAAAAAATTAATTCAGCTAACGTTTGCTCTGATGGATTCGCTGCACTCTTTCTGGGAGCGCTGCGTCTTTCATCCCCAAAAACACCAAAACAACTCCTCCTGGGAATGTTGTTCTTTGCTGCCAACAATCAGCAAGCGGGAGAATTCGAATCTGAACCGTTTCCTTCCAGGCGGCGTGCATGTGTGAGCATGCAGACGAGCGTGAGTGACACGGCAGAGACGTCTCACCTTTGAGGCAACGACGGGCCGGGATCAGCAGACTATTAGCTACGACAACATTTCATCTTCTAGACAGACAAAGTTTTTTTTTGGTTGGCTCGTTGGTTTGTTATAATAAAATCAAAAAGAATATAGAAAAGTACTAAACTCTTTTTTAATATTACTATTTTACCTGGATGCGTACACACACTTAACACTGAACAATATAATGTATTAATTCAATGAAAAGAAGTCAGAAAATATATGGAAGATAACACAACTGCAAGAAAGTAAAAAAAGAGATGATCAAATTTTACTTTCTGAAAATCAAAAGCACACTTTTTTTGGTATATTTCAAGAAAAGGTGTGGAGGTTCATTCTCAACACATCTGTGGTGCCAAAGCTCAAGCTTTCTCCAGAGCTCTCACTCACAGAGCCTTGGTCTTCTTCAGCAAGAGGAAACTTTACGGAAAATCAGTGGAGCAAGACTTTGTTCGTGTGACAACAAATGGTCGTAAATGGGTTTAAGATCGGAAGACAAGTGAAGCTTGAGTTAAGAAATGAAGGAACTGTTTCACAGTCTTGGGTCAGATTTTCCTTCTACAAATACCAGAAAAGTTCAAAGTTGCCCTTTTTTTTTTTTTTCCGTGGGAGGTCATCATATCTGCCTTCGACTCGTCTCAGATCCTCGTGTCGCTCAGTCAACTCTGTCAGCCTATATGCCACCACAAGAAAAGCTCCCCCCCCCCCCTCCTCCTCCACCATTCCTCCCTTAATAACCTGGGTTCGCATGAGACGTCATTCATGTTGAGAAAAGTGCTCAGACGGGGGCTGGAAGAGACTCACGGCGGAGCATGCAGCAGCACACCGACACCGTGTCTTCCCCTACGCATCCATCCCGGCCCCAACCGAGACCCAGACATCAAAGGCAGGTGGAGTGAAACCATGAAATTACAGGTAAGGTGTCAATTACCCTTTGAAACCAAGCACTCTCCAAATCCAGGCAAGACCCAGCCGGTCCCTGGAATTAGAACAAATAAAGAGTGACTGAAGCGAGAATGGCAGAGAAGGGGGGAAGAGGAGTGGAGGGGGAGGCTTTACGGGCTGTGTTGACAATATGGCATCAGTATAAAAGGTCCTAATTCAGCTTTAAATTACCCCCCTGTGCTCCTCTCCTCACACAACTGTACAACCACCACCTGTTTGGGTGTGTGAGAAGGTCTTGTCTGGGAAATAGGTGGAGAAAGGACCGGTTGCCTCGAAAAAATCTGCATCTACATTATTGTTTTTACTCGCCGCACCAACTTTCTCCTGCTGTGTTTTTTTGTTTTTTTTTGCAGGAACAGCAATACTTTTCTATGCAATTACATCCATTTTCTCACTCATCCACCTTTCTCCCCAACATCCGAGGCAAATTTCTGCATGTAATGGAGGGTAAACCCGACTAAATTCCTTCTAATTTACACAAACACCTTTTTTATGAGAGACATAAAAACCTTTATAGGGCACATTACACCGAGTCATCAAGTTGATTGCCTGTCACTGGAGATTACGGTCTTTTAAAAGGGAAGGTGTGAAAATAAGAGACATTTTGTCATCACCAGCCTTTTAACACAAACAACACACTCATATTTCTGCACACTTTCAGATTAACAGTATACAATTTTATTATTTTCCTTCTAAAGAAACTGTCACTGTGGGAATTAATTGAATTAATTATCGTTCTCTCTTTCTCTCTGTACCATGAAGTCAGTTGACAGCTCATGTGGGAAAAAAAAAATCAAAAAAATCCAACCATAGCTTTGGGTTACACAACACACACCCACCCGCTGTGCAACAGACATCTCTAGCCTGGTCCAGCCCAGACTCTGCAGAACACCCACAACGTTTCCCTTCTCCCGGTCCGCCTTCCTCTGCCAGGTGGTCCACACCGAGCCGGCTCTGGAGCAGCAGGAAGGTAAAGTAGACCTGAGGAGAGCAACAAAAAAATAAAATCATCCATAAGAGAGACGTTTCATTTTTAAATACTCTCATATCAGAATTGTGTTCAAGGTTAAAAGACAAAGAAAAAAAAGTTGTTAAACTTTTGTTTGTGTCACCAGATAGTTTGGTCAGTGTTCACAGATTTGTAGATGTTCAAACATCTGACGACTCAAAACCTCCACATGTGCACGACAACGATATACTGCACAACGACAACTGGTCCTACAAAACCTAAACCGGTCTCTGTCTGCATACTGTCACCAAACAGATTTCAGGAAACCTCCAGATGCTTGTGTGAGGTCCTTTTACTATTTTTCATGCATTGTCTTGTAACGTGCCAGCACCAATTAATGAAGTCAAATTCCTGGAGTACCGCATGCACTTGGCCCGCAGACAGGTTCAGGTCTAACTCAAGTCCTCCGACACAGTTTCTCTCCTGTTGTCGTGAGGGTGGATGCGGTTCGACAGTTACCATGGAAACGGCAGACTTTGTCTGATAACGGAGGGGGCAGGATTGGGTTCAGCTGGCTTTTTTCATTCCCAAACATGGAGAGTTTTAGATTTTACTAAATCTGGAAGGAAGAAAACAGAAAGTCCACTTCGTATTGTACTTTATTTATCTCCAATTTAACATCTCTTCATGTATTTTAAAATGAGCGTGTCATGTCCGACTCCTGTTTTGTAGCCGGTTTTTTAAGATAAGGGGCGAGTTCTCTCTCATAAACAGCTTAAATTCAACCCAAGTTGAATTTTGTGCTTCATAATTACCAGTATTTGTGGAATTTCAAATGAGAAGCTAACATCACTTCGCTAGTCACATAATCCGGTGTATCATACATGCATGAATAATGTGTGGGATAAATGGGATTATACTGCGATTACACTAACAAGATGATGTTATTTCCTCATTTACAAAAAAGCAGGAGTTTCCTTTGTAGGATTATTTGTTCATGTAGCAAAAACTATGATGATTCATTCCTATAAAGAGGTAAATATCTGATTTTATTGACATAATAAATGTTAGTAGGCCATTTAAAGAAGCGTTAGGTCACCTGTGTCAACTGTATTTTGTATTTTTTTCTGTTTATCCTCATTCAAAACAAAACATAAGCAGGGTAACATTTTTGCCAGTTAACTCACAAAAGACGAATTACTCAATTAAAAAAAAAATGGTGCAACCAGCTGCAGCCCATGTGAGTCCACATTTGGGTCCAAACCAAGGGTCTTGTTCAATTAAGGCTCTGCTAAATAAGGACATCCTAATACAGGTATCTGTGCTTGTAAACTAACAGAGAGGGTGAGGCAGACGGAGCAAACAGCACATCTGTCAGCAGCCTGATGACAATAATAAGTCATCCACCATCTCTGGTTCATAAACAACTTCCCATTAATAATAACCGCCATGATTCATTGCGGGCTGCGGTCTGTACATGAGCCGAGTTGAAATGTCGGTGTGTGGCAAAGTTTCCAGCAGCCCACGCCAAAAACCTGTCAATTCATCTCTAACTTAATAAAGTCTGTCTCTTTCTTCATCAGGTGGTTCATGAATGAGCGTGGATCCTTTATTTCAGCCAAAAACGATGCTTTATGTTGCAGCCAATCACGCTGTTCATACCAGAGAAATGTTTGGGGTGTACAAGATGACCCTGAGAAAGAAACGTAGAGTTTAGTGATCATACGATACTGCATTTGAAATGTAGCTTATTTGGCTGCAGAAAAATGTTCTGAGGTGTGTCTGTTTGATTGACGGGTATGACATTTTCTTCTCAGCGGTTAATTAAATTCCATCCAATGTGAAGGTATTTGGATTTTAAAAGTATCATTTTGAAGATTAACGAGAAGGTGTTTTATGTTCTACTGCTTGTGTAAGTGACTGGCTGAGCCGAAGCTGAGCAATCATTTCTTTGACCTGACAAAGTCGCCCCAAAAGCTCGACCACACCACAACATCCATGTTGTGGAATGCCGGCCGGTGGCGTGCACCCGAGGCAGAAAATCAATATGGCTGCACAGGCCGGAGCTGCTGAGCTTTCAGCCGGCGTGTGAACTCACCTTTGTCTGAGCCGCACAACACACAGCGACAGGCGAGGGATACGTTTTGTCTGAGTCTGCCTCGGAGGGGAAGTGATGCAACGTCGAGCCAGAAGATTCAAAAACAACAGAGAGCTGCGATTCAAAGAGCAAGACGTCCTGCCTCACTGACAGACGAGGATGCTTCGCCCGGGGTGGGTGGGGCGGGGTGAAGGGGTGGGGGCGTGAAGAAGGCTTAACAGTCTCTAAGTTAGGTGCCTCTTCTCTGTCGTCTCACGCTGTTTTAGATATAAAGCAAAATGATTATTCTGTTGCGCCAAATGTTCTGGGCGAACTGGAACAAGCTTTTAGCTGTTTGCCCTCATAAGTGTCTGTGTGTGGTGGATTTCCATTTTATGACTCAAACATAAATTATAGATAGTGATTACAAAACATCCCGTCACTCGAGGTTTCATGAGTAAAACAGGGCTGAAAACACATGTTACTGCAGATAAACCCAACAACAGCAAGTGTTAGAACAAAAGTATATGAATATTTTCGCTCTTTGGAGGTCTGTTGTTGTTGCCCAGCTGGGACAAGACAGCTGGCCCCCGTACCATGCCATTACATCGGATCCCCTTATTACAGACAATCCCAGCAGTAATGGAAATAACCCGTCGTCCCGGGCCAGGTAGCTCGACAGGCCCATAAATCAAACCGGAGTTCGGGGTAGGGAGGGTGTCGTGGGGGGGGGAGTGGGTAGGAGAGAAAAAGCGGGGTAAAGAGAAGTAGGGAGGAGTTTCCTGTGCTCGCTGACAGGCTCCAACGAGGCTTGAGCAAACAAGCTCTTGAAGCTGTGAGGACCTGAGACGGGTATTTAGGAAGACGGGAGGGTGACAGACGGGGCAGAAACGGGGAGGGTGGATTAGAAACTTTAGAGTTGTTCATCTTCAGCTCGTCGAAAACGTAAAATTCCCTCACAACAGCAGCACGATGTGATGGAACTGGAATTTTTTTGTTGTTTCTTATTTCCTGTATTCCTTATTTCCACCATTGGGAGTGGTTTACTCTCAGTGTGGTTTAGGAAGTGGGATGGGAGGAGTGGGGTAATCCACAGAAAAGACAGATTATTGCCAAAGAGAGATTGGTGTAAGAGAATGAGTTAAGCACAGAGCGTGTTTTCAGCGTCCGCCGTCTCACCCAAAGACACCCATGACTGTTTTTTTATTTTTTATTTCTCTGACAAATCCATCCGTGGTCTGAGTGTGTGAGCTGCAGGAGTGTATTACAGTATGAGTGCTGCTATATCACATCAACTTCACTGGGGCGACTACAAGAAGCAAAAATAAACAAAGTAAAAAGGAAAAGACGGATACAGCTCAGATAAAACAGCTGAAACACTGTCGTTTTCGTTTCGACTCTGTTTGGAGGAAAAGTCGTCTTCATGTTCGGCACGCTGATACCCTGAAGCATGATGGGAACAGACGTCCTGTTTACGGCCTCCAGTGACCGAATCTACTCCATAAATATCGGCAGATGTGGGAAGTGACAAACACAGTGATGCTAACTAGGCGGGCATAATAACCACCATCTGATCGTCAGCAGGTTAGCATGCTAGCATCTGCTAATTAACACAGAATTGGAAATAAACTGCAGTCTGATGAAGACGTCATTAATTTTTCAGGGAAATGGTCCTGACGTTTTGGACAAATTTAACGTTTGATGGTCAAACTGCTGGTGTTGAAATTTAGATTTGCCCCCGTGGAAGCTAAGAAGAAGTATCTCAGGCTGATTTGTAGAACATACAGCGAACCACCTCAGCCTGCTAACCTCAGAGCTGCGGATGCCAACGGTTTGGTTGCACATAATTGGCACACACGCCAACCACTCGGTGGTTTGCTACGACATAATTTGTCAAAGTGAATCTCGTGGCATTACAATAATCAAAAGCTGTTCTCAGATTTGTCTAACCTGGTCGGGATTTCGATGATTTGTCTCAGTGAAAAGGGCTGAAAATTCCCCGTGGTGTTTCTGCTGAACAATCCTGCCACTGTTTCTGACTGATCGGAGGTCTAATTATGATCCTGCACACTAAAGGAGGTGGCTTCGCTCGGATCTCTTCGGTTTACATTAATTAGCTATTATGATATTTAGGTGCTGGAGCACGAAAGTCAAATGGTTTCAGTCCTGCGATGGAAAAATCTGCAACCTCCTCACAACTTCTGGTGTTTTTAATCACATGGATTCCTGCACTTTTAGAGTTGATATTGAACAATCATACTAATACTAAAGAAGTGATCATGAGTGTGAGGAAAATAAAGGCAGCCAAGCTGTGTTTTTTTGTCTCCCAAAATGGCCTGTCTGACTGTGTTTTATGAGAAGTGATTAACAACATGAACCTGACCTGGAGCGTTAGCCTTTTATATGAATTATTGGTAGTTTTGGGATGCATTTCACCGGTTTGGTGTGCACAGATGAATTTATTTCACCTGTGTGGATGAGCTGGCAGAGATATTGTCAGCCACTTAGAGAGCTGTATTTGTCCCTCCCACTTGCAGAGAGCACCGACTAAAACACACGCAGGTATCATACAATGGAGCAATTGTTTAGTTTCTATGGCGTTGGGGTAAAAAAAAATGTTTGTACATTTTTGTTCCTGGTTTGGATGGCAGGCTGCTCCTGCTTCTTTAGCGCCGAGCCCTGAGGGTTAACAGGTGGATTTTAGGTGCGTTCTGCACACACCAGGAGACACCATCGCAGAATGAATGGCACAGCTTGGATGCGCTAAATTAGCTAACGCCTTTGTGTCTCAGATCTGCGTCATTTGCATACCTCGTGAATTTAAAAAGGGGGCGATTATGTTCCATCATGCCACCCATCGATGTTTTCTTTGGGCTCATGATGCTATGTGTGCTTGGCAGGGGTGCCAGCCTCTGCATTTCAACACAAAGCATTTTGTTTTAGTGCTAATTACACGGCATGCGAAGGCAGATGGGGTTCTTCCTCCCTTCTGTGGGTGACAGTTATTGACTATTGGCCCACGTCTAGCCATAATATGCCAGCGGCAGAGGAATTAACCACTTCCAAAATAAACATTGCAAAGAGAGGTGCTTCATAATGGGGGACAGATTTTTTTTTTTTTTTTTTTTTTTACCCTGACAACTGTAACTATGTTCAACAAATTAGGCCCAGAATCCCCCGGGGTCAACGCTGCTTTAAATGAAAGAGATAGCCTTTCTTCTGACTGACAGCCCAGATCCTTCAGATTTTGTTTGCATTGTTGTCATTAAGGGCGTTTGGATTAAGTGCAAATCAAATCAGATAGGTTTGACCGTCGATAGTTTAGCTGTCGATCACAGCTAATTACACCTTGACATTTTAATCCCTGAATATATTAATATCCTGTTTTATCTAGTGTGTGTGTGTGTGTGAGTGTTTCTGAAACCAGGATCAAAGATCAGCTGTGCAGCTCTCCTTCCACTCAGAGCTTCATTCGGTGTCAGTCTCTGTTGACTGACTCTCAATCTTGTGTGAAAATGGTTGGACGGGTCAGCACCCGTGAGCGACCCTCTGCCATTTCCTCGCTCTTCTGATTGTCCCATGTCGGCATCCAACACTTAGTCACACCATCTTCAAAGGAGGCAAGCCCCCCCGCACACACACATCAAAGACACATCAACAACGTCTGCGCCAACCTAAATGTGCGAAAAGGTGAAGAAACTCAACCGAACCCTGAAAGTGTCCCTCTGGATGTTGGACCGTTCTGTCCCAACTGGATTAAATGTGACCTGGAAGCAATAAAAAAAAAAAGAAAAAAATACACTTAATTAAGTTAACTTTCTATAAAACATTTAATTCCCATCCAAAACTGCAAGATCAATGAAGTACACTGTAAAATAATTCGTATTTATGCTTTGAAATGAAGACTCATCATTTGAACTTTGTTTTAATGGGCAGATTAGATCAAACTGAGTTGACGTGTATTTTATGTTTCCTGCTGCACGAGGACACTCATCACTGCCGTTTACAGTAAACAAGCTTGTCTGTACTGACAGCTCAGAAAACGCTCCTGACAATAGAAAGCAAAGTGAAATTGCAATTTCTCTTTGAACTACCGAAAGTCTGCACGGTGGATTGTTCTGTGTTTTAAAATCGGACATGTTTCTGAAATAATGAGTCGATTACCAACCAAGCAGCAAACGCTAAAGCCTATTGTCGTATTTATTTAAACATTCTTATGGTTGTGTTGACGATTTAGAGATCTAAAGTATATTTGATTGACGTCCGTCAGTCTCGAAGGCTGCTTCTGTTACCAAACCAATCTCAACGCTTTTACTGCCTGTTCTTATGAATGATAATGAACCAACATTATTCATTTTTATTATTCAACATGAGTTACTTTCTTTTTACATTGTTGTCTTCTAAGATGCTGTTGTGTTATTTGAAGTGACGTATATTGGATATATAGGTATTCTGATGTTTTATCATGTTAAAGGTCCTCTATTATACAAAGGTAGATCTCCATGTGGTGTTTGATTATAAATCAGGTCCAGGTTCTATGTTAATACTTTCAGAAATGCAAACCCAGGCGCTCAGATCGCTGTAACTTTGTGATGTCACAGCAAAGCCCCGCCCACCGTTTAGGATTTAGAGTGTTTACCTGAAATCTGCCATGTTTATATTAAATCTCTCCGAAAAACTTCCAATAAAAAACTGGAGGAGTGTCAAACGTGGGAGCTTTAATGGAGCATCTTTGGCTCTTTAAGCCAAAAAAAACCTCCAGAATGTGGATTTGAAATTTAAATAACGAGACACTGAGACACAAAGAGAGAAGATTTAGTCTGCAGCCGCCTCAATTAAAGCATCGACGGCTTCCAATAAAGTTTGCCCCTGGTTGGCCCTGACAGCTGCTCTAAACCCCCTGAACACCTCGCAGAGGAGCTGTGGTCGGCCTCACGTCTCACGGCTCTCTGGAGTTTGGATGTCGCTCACATGAGCTGAAGCGCAGGTGGTCCGATATTCTGCCAAAGTGATCTGAATCTGAATCTGCGCAAATTACAGCGTCTGAAGACCTCACTTTCACGACGTGTTGAGACGAGGCCTGTGGTCTCAGATCGTTCTCCTTCTCTCTCTGCCTGCTCATGTTTCCCTCCTTTTTTTTTTTTTTGTCCTTTTCTGCTTTCTGCTCTCTTCCTGTCTTCTCGTTTAACCCTTCATTATTATTGTCTTGTCAGATTAGAATAAAAATAAATGACAGTGTCTTGTTTTTGTTCTGGACCACAAAAACAGAAAGCTTTTATTTTTTTAAATGTTGTTTTAAAAGAAAACTAATAAAAAGTAATTAAACCAGGTCACTGCCACTAACAGTTTCTTTTATTATTGATTAGTCTTCTGATTGTTTTCTCCAGTAAATGTTGACCCTTTTGCTTTGGATTCATGTCACCATCACATTCTCCAAAAGCTCCAGAGGAAAGTTGCTGAAAGTCGCTTTTTTGTCCAGAAAATTTTAAATTTCCCTTCACCAAAACATAACAATGCGACAAAGACTCACAACTAAGGACGTATAACAAGACACAAATGATCAACAGGGAATTAAAATGGTTTGATTTTGACAGTAAAAATACAGAATTTAACCATTTTAAACATTGAAATGACCATTATGAACTTTGTTCTTAGCCTCTCTTTGGAAATTTTAGCTTCTAATGACTAAATTGTTCAAAAAGCTCATCTACACATCATAAAACGATATTTAATACCATAAAATGTGAGCAGCAATACTCACATATAGTTTTTTTTTTTTTCAGCAGTTTTTTTTCTCCAACTTGAGATATTCTGCAGAGACTCCTTTACAGACTTCCTCTTAAGCTCTGTTGTTTATTTGGGGATTATTTATTATTCCCCAGAGGTAATTACAGATAACCTACATCCTTTCTTGTTTTCTTTGCAGCATGAATGTGTCCTGAGACACGTTTTCTGCATTTGTGGGAATGTGAGCAGTCGGTTTTCAGGCTGGTGGGACTGTCACTCGTTCTCACCGTGTTCTCTGGGTGTACAAACAAACCTGTGAGCGCCGTGCGCAGATGGGGACAAAAGGCAGGCTTATGGGCGAGGCCAGGAGGAGTCAGGTGGATCAAGGAGTGATGTGGGAAAGGTGGAATCTCCCGACGATCCTCCTGGGACCACCACCAGGAAGAGAGACGTCAGATTTACAGGATTCAGCGTTCTCCTGGGAAACGTGGAGGTGCTGACGCACTCACATGCAGCGCACACTTTTCATACACACATTTACTGAGAAAAATGGAACAGCTGCTAATATCCAAATACCATTCCTGAGAAAACAAGCTGGCAGCTTTCACACACACTCAGGGGCTTATTAAAATCGGCACAGGTACACTTTTCCTAGAGGATCTGGATGAAAAAAGCTCACCTGATGGAGACGACTCAGATGCAAATGCACCGTAACACAAATTGATAAACAATGTACAGATTAAAGGATTCAACTCCTGATGGGAAAATTAACCCACTCACTCAATACACTCACATACTGCGTTTATGCACACAATCACATCTAGTCCTGTTTACATTCACAATGTAAAGTTTCTAAATCCCCTGAAAGATTGATGCATTGAAAGATTCACATCTGTCACATGTGATGATTAAAGCACCAGGACATTGTAGTAAATACTGAAACGTATAAACAAAACACTAAAATCACAAGCATGAACATAACAACAAACTGGCTAAGAAATAAGTCTTTAACTGATTTAATAACTTATCTCTAATCACAACTGGGTCCGTAATTTTGGAGCAGCAACTGCAGAGACTCCGTCACCTTTCGTCATTTGACATTTCAGTGTTAGTTTCAAACATGAAAACTCCAGTCCGTGACTATTTTCTCTCCCTTTTTTTTTTTTAAATATAACTCTATTTGCCACATATAATTTAATTAAAGTAGCATTCTGTGTTGCTATTTATAGCCCGATAGTGTAATGCATCATGACCTTTTTACGAGGTACTTTTTCAAACTCATTACCTGACGATTTATCATCGTTATGTCCCGAAGTATCTATTATACAAATCAAAAGCACCATAATTACTTTTTATTGGCTCCTGTTGTGAGAAAGAAAAAAAAAAAACAACTCATGCACAACTTTTAAAAGTGTGATGTCGTTCAGATGGTTTTGGGAGAAATCTGCAGAGCCTGAGGACAGCAGGTCTGTGGGACCCCGGCCTGCAGTAAGACGAGAGATTAGAGAGATTACAGTTAAAGAGTATCTCGTCCTGTGGAGCTCTTTCTAAACACCAGCTCCCATCAGAAGGGCCCGGGCTGATGGAGGAAACAGCAGAGATTAGGCCCATTTAACTGTAATCCCTCCCTTCTGGAGCAACGCCAGCACCGAGCATAAGACCACCGCTCGACAAGAGAGACGTGGAGAGAGGCAGACAGAGAGGTGGAGATTCACACTTTTACAACAGTTTATTTAAATGTAATCTCTCTGATCCCAGTGTCCTTTTAGGCAGCTCTCTTTGTTGGCACCTTAAACACTGTTGGGTGACATATATCCAATGAGCAGAAACTGAATTATTGATTTCCTGCAACACGTTTTTTTAACCACTTCGAGGTCAATCATTGTTTGGTCTGTGTGAGCATATTTTTATTTTTTTTACATATACATAGAAACTTCAATTGGACCAATACAAATTTATTAAATCTCAATATTCTCAGTTTTGTAGCAATATTTCATCACTGGACACTTTTCTTTTACATTTCGCTGCAACTACGATCTCATAATTTTGCCTTGATTGAAAGCAACTCAGTATTTTCAGATTTGTTTCATTTTGTGGTTTTTCTGCCTTTTTGTGTGTGTGTGTGTGTGTGTGTGTCTGATGCACCAGCTGCTGAGAAACATCTGCAGATCACTGCAGATTAGTGACTCATAAAAAATAAATACATTACATTATATGTGTTATTATGAGCCGGAGAAAAATCTCAATCAGAAAAATACTTTTAGGACTTTTAGGAAAATGTCTGTCAGTGATTTTTTTGTGAGGTCAAACTCTCATACTTCTTTGTTTTGACAATTACTTTATTTATCGCACAAGAGATTTCATATTTCATTCAGCTGTGTGTTTATCAGTACTGTTCAATACTCTTTATTATCAAACAGAGGAAGTTAATAGTCTGGAAGCCAAAACAAAACACTGAGAGGGATCAAAGGTGTAAACAGACTCTCTGTGTGACTAAATAACCGACAGACAGACGATCTGACTGAATGATTGACTGACAGATAGAAAACCTGGCAGACTCGCTGCTGACTCAGTGTCTGAGAATGAGAGGACGAGGTGGAATGAGCGAGCGAGGGAGGAGAGATATAGGGAAGGAGAGAGAGAGAGAGAGAGAGAGAGAGAGAGAGAGAGAGAAACTTGGGAAACATTTAAAAAACACAAAGTAGAAAATGACTCTGATATCTGGTTCAGTGCCAGACCACACACATGGATGAGCAGATATGGATCTCCACACACACACACACACACACACACATGTAATAGACTAACACACACACATGTTGCATACCTGGCTGGGTGGGCTTGATCGCTCAAGGCTGTACCTGCGGCTGTAACCTGTCTCCATGGCAACGACACCGACACTCAGGTGACAAAAGGAGGGTGTGAAACTGTGCAGCATCAACCATCAGCACACACTCCCTCAGTCAGGTCAGCTTTGTCATGCTGTGACACACAGTTTTAACATGATACACTGAGAATCAGATGAGATGATAAATAACAACAAACCTCCTGAACTGAGATGTGATCACTTTACATCCACACAATAGATAATATTCAGCTGAAGTGATGAGGAATTGGCTTTTTTTGTGAGATCCTCCAAAGATTCTGGATGTTCTGTAGCTAAATTAACTCATCATCATCATCATCATCATCATCATCTAGGTGGATACAGATGTCTTTGTTAGTTTGAACCTATAATTTCTCACTATTATGTTCTTCCTAACTTGTAATTGTGAGCGTGAGTCACGTCTTAATTGTCGAGCAGCAGGAAAATGTTATAAAGACATAAGAATCCTCCCCACTTTACAGTAATACCACCACATGATCATCGGCAGGTCAAACACCCCCCGAGACATTAGCAGAGGAAGCTCTTAGTAAGCATTTGTGTAACTTTAATTATCATAATAGGTGTATTTTTCAGGAAAATGGACATAATGACGTAAATTTGGCAACCAGTTCAAACAACAGACACTTTCTGACATTTGTTCATGTAGAGAGGTGTCCAACATCTGAAACCGCTTTCTTCTTATTCATTATTATTGTTTCAGCTCAACTGTTAAATTTTAATACTTCTGAAACATTCAAACTTTCTTCCTGGTTGTGGTTGTTGGTTGTTTGTACCTGCAGAGGGCACCACAGGCCCAGAAGTACACTGTCATTCCTGCGCCGCTGTTAGTTTGTGCAACAACATCCAGAGAATCAACAACAGACAAAACACTTAAAATGTGACCTGTGACCCGTCCGGCATAAATAAAATGTTGACTTGTAGGCGAATTTCTATTTTACAGGTTCAAAACTCTCTTCAACTTCACGTGTACGATAGAAAGTTTCAAGCTTGTAGAGAGGCAAACAAATACATTTTTTAAAAATTGATTATCAAATAATAAATAATTTCTTGATACAGATAGATAATATTTCTATGTCATTTTCATATTTTAAGAAATATTCACTTCAGTTACAGTTCTTATTAAATTTATCACATTTGCAGCATTATCTGTTCATAAGGTTTGCTGTTTTTGATCATAGACCAGGAACATATATATGACAATGAAACCAACTGACTTAGATGGCACTCTAATCACAACAGACATAAATTTCATTATGTGATACGGTTATCTTGTGTTAAATATTCAGGCTGAGTGAGAGAGTTGGACTTTACAGTGAACGCATGAAGCAATGCTGCTCAGTCACACAAAACTCACATTCAGCTGTTTCACACTGCGGTCTACATTCTCCATCCTTTTCTCCCTCTGAATATTTGAACACCCTGATTTATAAATAATTTACTGAAAACTCCAACTACAAGCTGAACAAAAAAATAAAAAAATAAAAAATAAAAAATCACTCAATCAAGACTGACAAAACATCCAAAATAACCAGGTGCAGCTGAAATTGAGCAACACTTTCTAAATTTCCCCTGATAAAATATTTTACTTCGTAATCTCCAGCGAAGTTTGAGCCAAACAGATCTTTAGGCTGAGATTTCTTCACAAGTTCACGGCAGGATTACTTTGTTTAGCTGAAGCTCTTATCAGCTGGCGTTTGGACAGACGTTTCTCAGAGCTGATCTGGGAGCAGGAATAAATAGAAGGGCAGAGGTCTTAGCAAGGAGCACAGTTTGTCTTGACAAGTAACCTCAGAGTTAAAAATACAAAGGCTAAAGATGTACTTAATTCAACACATACTGGGAATTGTTCACAGCACTGCAATTATAGTCTTTACCAGCAACGGGGCTTGTCGGCTGACCTGAACAGTGAATTGAGAGAGTCAAGTCCTTTATGAGCTGTATTATCTCTCACACAGAGAACAATCTTGTTTTAAACTCCAGAAAGGCTGACCCCCCCCCCACATTAAATTCCTGGAGATCCCACAGACCTGTTTCCTGAGAGTCCTCAGGAAGAAGAGACAAACTGGAGGAGGCTACCGAGAACGTGCTGATGCACTTCATTTGTTATGCTAGCTGACAGAAAGAAGCTGCAGAGGGTCATAAGGTCAGCTGAAGAGACAAGCTGCCATTCGGACACATCAGGTCACCTAACAATGAACAGCGAGCTTACCAGTCTGTTTATTTGTTAACACTGTCGGGGAATCCGCGCCGACATTGAGCGAGCGTTTAAAAACAATTCTTGGACAAGTTGTGTTCGCTAAAACACAATTTCAGCACTAAAACGTTCCAACAGACCTACTTTGATAAAAGCAACATGTATTCTCTGTTAAAGATTTACATTATTTTGCATTTAGATTGTTCTTCGCAAAGAATACCAATATTAGATTAATGTCTTCCTGTAGTTGGTTTTATTTTGAGGTCTCAGTCAAAAAGTTTACAAAGTGTTTCTCTTCCTGTAAATATTTGGAATGATCTGCCTTTATAATTTATGAACAGAGAGGTTTGTGTGCCCGAGTTAAACAGGGAGAGCTGAAGTTAAAACTATAAAGTGTGTTTGCTTGATACATGTTTGATCTGCTTTGAGGCACCAACTGGAGTCACCATTTCCACTCAGGTGTGAATGCAAACACCGTCACTGTCACTTCCTGCTGGCTCTTCATGCTCTTCTCTCTCATCTCTCTGTCTTCCAGAGAGGGGGATGCTGGGGGGGGTTGTTGGCTCTTTGATGGTGTCATCGTGGGCATCACTTCCAACAGCGGAAAGAAGTGTGGCCAGCTGAGAAAGTCTGGGATTTACACCACTACAGTACACCGACTAGCCTGCTTCAGCTGCTGAGCAGATAAATTAGAGTGTGGTTGCTTCATGCGTGTTGGCAGTACTTCATGTTTTCCTGTTGGATTTACGAGAAGGACAGAAGAAGATAATGTTGGACTTCCTGTAAGATTTGTGTTTAAGTGAGAACAGCTGGGGTTCATCTAAATCTCAGTGTTATATAACTTTGTTAATAAATCCTAATGTTAGAAATGTTGGATAAATGCCCCAAAATATAAACAAAACTGCCTGCACTATTTCTACTGAGGTTAATGGATTTACTGGAAATTGGTGAATTTAGTCCAGAATATTGAGTCGTGTATTTTTACATCTGATCAAAAAGTGAAAGTAATGAAATCAAAAAATAAGTAGCCAAACAGGACTCACTCAACAATTGAATGATAAACAGGCGCTTTTTTGCAATTTGAAGTGAAAAAAGTCTTCGTCAGTGAAAACTGTCAGTGAATGTGTTATATGCTTTCCTGTTTTTCATTCCAGGAAAGCGGAATCAGGAAGACTCCGAATAGTGTCTTGCACCACATCTACATGATTTATGGATCCTCCCTTTGAAGCAGGAGACTTTAAAACATCCGAGTGGCTCGCTTTTGCTCAGTTGAACCAACAACATGGATTCAGGGAAAGAGGTGCTCATCGCTGCTGCTGTCTTTGCTGTTGCCCTCATTTCACACAGTGAGTTTTTGCTCATTTTTGCCTTTATTTCCTCAAATTAATCAAATCTGTAAATCTAAACTGCTAAAGATGTAAAACTGCTTCTATCTAACTTATTTTTTGCACATTATTATATTTTTTTAAAACTTAGGTGCTTGTATAATTTACATGACACGTCTTCACCATGCACATGTAAAATTTTTGTATGTTAAATATATTTTTATTTGAATCATTTTAAGGTTTTTTTCTGGTCTCTGTGTTTTCTCCTCCCAGGTGAGGGTATCATGGGCGGCAGAGAGGCAGTGGCACACTCTCGGCCGTACATGGCCTCCATCCAGGTGCCAGAAGGAAACCAACTGAAGCACATATGTGGAGGCTTCGTGGTTGCCGATCAATGGGTGATGACTGCAGCTCACTGTCTGCCCAACCAGTGAGGAAACTCTCCTTCTTCTTAACCATGACACATGTAGTTAGGAAGGAAACTGAAATTAAAAGGACATCGTACTGCAGCAGATGAGCTTGTCTTCTCTTTGCGATTTTGTTTAAATTTCATTTTTGTGCTGGACTTCACTCATTAATCACAGTCAGTTATGTCTATATTCTAATTAATTTCATTTGTGTTGTATTCACAGGCCAGATGGAAGGAAAATAGTGTTGGGTGTCCATTCTCTGAGTCAACCCGAAGACACAAAGCAAACCTTCGACATTCTGAGGATTTACAACAACCCAACCTTCAACCCATTAAATTATGATAATGACATTGCTTTAGTTATGGTGAGTTCATTTTTTGGGCTTCTTTCTATTGTGTAAAAGCCAATATAAGAACTTATTGGGTCAATTATTTTGGGACTCTTTTGCAGTTGGACCGTCCATTTGTTCCGTCTGAAGCAGTTAAAGTCGTGCCATTCCTGAGAGCAGGAGGGACGAACCCCAAAACCAATGATGAGGTGGACACAGCAGGCTGGGGGGCCAGCAACAACCTGGGGTCCAGACCCGACAAGCTCAAAGAGCTGTTCATCGATGTGTACAGCCCTGGGCTGTGCGGAAACAGCGACCACTTTGGCAGCAAGTTCACCCAGAACATGATGTGTGCGCACAGAGTCTGCCCGACACCTTGTCCCTCTCGAATCAGGAAAGAGGACACTTGTGATGTTAGTTTTCGTTTTATTTCCTCCATAATTTCTGTCTTTTTATCGGCCTTCAAAACTGAACCTGCTGGTATTTCTCTGGCCTTGTCTCTCTGATTGTAGTGGTATCACACAGGAAGATGACTATGGTGAACCTTCAGACTATCTTGACATTTACATTGTTGATGCCAAAGTGTGAGAGTTGTCTTTCACCTGCCCTTCGCCTTTCACTCTGATTTACTTTGAGGCACCATTTGCACTCAGGTGTGAGTTTAAACACCGTCACTGTCAATTCATGCTCTGCCTTTGTTGGTCTTTCAGGGTGATTCTGGGGGTCCTCTGCTCTTCAAAGGTGTCGTCGTGGGCATCACTTCCAATGGTGGAAAGAAGTGTGGCAAGCTGAGAAAGCCAGGGATTTACACCATTATCTCCCACTACACCGACTGGATCGACGCCACCATGGCCCAGCAGCCGGCTGCAGCAGCAGCAGAGCAAAGCAGTTAAATCACGGACAGCTATTCAATCAATGAATGAATCAAACATCCTACGACTTTTCCTTTTATATTGGTTCATGCATTTAAAAGTGATTTTCAGATATTTGTAAGCCAATACTGCAACAGAACAAATGTGATTCGTCAAAAGAAAAAAACATAACTAATAGTTATTCATCATTCTGCAGATAAAGCTGATGAGTTTCTTTGTAATTTGCAACTAATGCATGGCTTTAAAGATTGACATCATATCACCAATTACATTACACTTTTTAAAAATGAAATTACTTTAATAAAGAAAGTACATTCCAGATGTAATGTCTGTCTTGAGTTCTTAAACACAAAAAATCATCAGCTGCAGTAAAGTAACATGTGGAGATTAAAAAAAAAAATAAAATCAATGCAAGATCCATCATTTAAATGTTATAAAACAAGTCATTGCATCACACAAAAGCATTACCCAATAACTGAGATAAGGGAATCCAAACATCATTTGGCTCCAAGAACTTTTTTTTTTGTTTTTGGAGGTGCTTGAGTTGTTTGGCAACTGAGTCCAACTGAAGAATGCTGTTTAGGGCAGCGACTTATCAACAAGTACATCTCCTAAACTCGTCTGATAGGTCTTCATACCACTGGTGACGTCCAAACGTAAATCACTTCTTTTTACTCCCCTGTCTGTTCTGAGCAGATAAACTTGACATGAGACATCCTGATGGCTTCCACTTTTCTGATAAGTACGCCTCAAACCATATCTTTTATACTGAATAATAACTGTTTAACATATGAATGCATTCGTGTGGTTGAAAAACATAAGAGCATTTTTCCCTTATATTGCAGACTTTTGAGATTGACTCATCAAATTTGAAGCAGTGGTAAAGAAGATTTAAAACAATTAATTTGCAATGTAATTCAATCGGATTCAAAATGCTTGCACTAACAGCTCATTCCACACACTGAACATTTCAAGCTTGAGGAAGGTAATAGTGATCAAAGGGCTGCTGTTGTTTTTTACATGCAGGTATAGAACTCAAGATTCTCCTAATAGGTAGTTTACTTCCAGAACCCCCTCCCCCCTCCCCTGGATCACTTTCTTCCTGTCCTGCAGCTCCTGCTCGGAAAATCTCCTCACTGAGCAGGAGCGTCCACCGAACGATGCAACCAGCTTGTTCATTCCTGAAAGCAGGTCTTTCACCTGAGAGTAGCTCAAAACATTCTGGGGCTTTGTAATGTTCAGCTCAAAGTAACGACTCCCACACTTCTGCAACAAATCCTGCAGGGATGGATGCGCTCTAGTCACGTAGTCGTTGATCTTCTGAGGCCTGTGCTGGTGACCGTCGAGACCTACAAACAGAATGATGGTGTGCTCCGCGAACTCTCGTCCAAAGATCTTCTGCAGTTGTCCAAGCATTTCGCTCTCGCCCTGGGTGAAACGCCCCACCTGGAGCACCAGCAGGAAGACATGGGGCCCTGGGAGGGACAAAGCCAAACAATCTTTGACCAGCTCCAGATTTTCTGCCCCGTCTTCATCCCACAGCTCAGGGGTATCCACCAGGATGAGCCGCTTTCCTGCTGCAGATAACTCTTTTCTCTCGCAAACCGAGGTTGACCGCGGAGGTTCACGGCTGGACTCATTAACAGAGTATTGATTACTTGCCCTTTCTAGAATTAGATTTAGCGCAGAAGTCTTCCCACTGCCAGAGAGACCCAACAGGATGACAGACATCTTCTTTGTTTCCTCATCTGAAAACCAAAGAAGAAAAGGATAGCTCTAAATTATAAGGAGTCCCAGCCTTTAAATCAGTTCATTAACCTTTAATTGATCTGGTTGAAAGCTTGAAAGTTATTCTTTCTTTCTCTTTTATTTTATAGATGATTTAAAAATAATAATAATAAATGCCCATGTTAATGTGTACCTGTATCTCCCCCTAGTGGGAGATGTTGCTTTCTGACAGTGCTGTTCAGCTAAAATTTTCCATGTGAAATAAAACCTCTTTTGTCATCCAACCCTTTACACATGTAAAACTTTGAAGTACAGGAAGATGGGATGTGTCACATTTAAAACTGAAAAACAAACCTTACCATCGGTGAGGCTCATCTGGAGCTGCATCGTAGCAATGTGGCTCTTCACTGCCTCCTCCAGACTTGCTCTTTTATTCTCATATTGCTCTTCTTCAGCGGCCTCCTTCTTTCTCTCCTCAGCATGCTTAGCCTTAAGCTCCTGTGTTTCTCTGGCTCTTCTCTGCTCATGCTTTTGAACCAGCTGCTTAAAGGTCTGCTCCTTTTCCTCTGCCTCTCGCACCTTCCGCCTCAGAATCTTCATGGCCCAGTCCTCTGTGCTCCTCTTCCACGCCTCGGCCAGCATGGCTTCAGTGTAACCTCTCACACAGTTTTCAGCCAGCATGTAGTCGATCATCTCCAGCAGCGCCTTCATCTTTTCACCTGCACCAGTTGATGTCATCCGACAGTATCTTCCATTGCAAATGTTTATTAAGTCCAGGAGGGAGTCTTCCAGTGTGTCGACCACCTTTCCATCTTCCAGAGAGAGAATTACAAGATAATTCAGAGCCTTTGGTCCAAAGTGTGCCTGGAGGATCTCTATCATTCTTCTTTCCGTCTTTGTATAATGTCCACCTTGGATCAGCAGCAGAAATGTACCGATTCCATCTGTACAAGACTTGAAGCAGCCTTTTATTGCATTGGTGATGTCTTCTTCTGACATGTCTTGTTTTAAATCTGCATAGTGCAAGCTGATCAAGTGGCCGTGTACCATTAAATCACAGACTTGGTGTGATCCCAGAGAACTGAAGGTTACCTGGTGGTGTTTATCTCCAGAACTTCCCTGGAACAGGGATTTCATAGAGGACCATTCCTCCACTGTGGCGATGACCACCACCGTGTGCTTCATGGTAGGTGAGACGTCTGCCAAACAACAAAAGTCAGAGCTTGTCAGTGACGTTTGTAAATGCACAAATGAAACAATAATAAAATGTGATGGCAAACCAAGTGTGCATCATACTTTCCAGGGCTTGCAGTAGTTAAGGTAAAGTTACAGAATAATTAAGTTATTCTTAGCAATGGAAATGCAGGACATCATTAATTTCCTTGTACAGAAAAGCAGTACTTACTAAGAGACATGTTTCAAACAGGTGCTCCAGCAAACTCTGCTCTGAGATCCTCATCAGCTCAAAAAAAAAAAAAAACAAACTCGCATGAAACTGGATGCTCCGGCTCTGACACAAATAGGGGTGTGGGGGCTAAACAAGAAGATTCTTTCTGATTGCACCGATTCATGTGCCACTGGTAGTCTTGTTGTTAAGGAAGTGCATTCCACGATACTATCTGGAATGAACCTGCTTCTTGCACAAGCTTAATCTCTTTCTCACAGAGTTTTTGTCACAAATAAGAAGCATTACTTCATGCCTACGCATCTGTACCAGGGTAACATTGAAAGAAGACCCAGGAGTTATAATAATATTAAAGTGCATCCTTTAGGTATTTGTGTTTTTGTTGTGTCTCTTTAAATAACTCTGTAAAGAGTTTGGTCTGGACCTGCTCAATGTAAAGGGCCTTGATGTAACTTTGTTATGATTGGACTTATATAAATACATTTGATTTGATTTTGGGCCTGGACACTTCCCATGACATTATCAGCTCATCGTTTTGGGTAATAATAATTCCTAGTTTGTGTTCCAGCTGGTGGTGAGAGTCAAACACTAGGCTCTGGTTCTGGAGACTGCTGTCCTTCTCACTGTGTAAGACACAATCTAAATAAGGTGAGCTGTTTTTCTGAAATCGTCTCATGTGATATTTGGATATTTGGATATGATCCAGCAGTTCGAACAGCAAGTTGGGTTTCTGGCTGCTTCTGTTCTGAAGGAAGAACAAGAAGAAGAAGAATCTTTTTATTGTCATTGTATACACACTGAAGTCAATGTACAACAGAAATTTCATTTACACTGTGAGAGACATACACACACACACACACACACACAGGAGAATATAAAAACAACTTTTTAATCATTTATTGATTTTTTTTCTAGCAATTAGTTGACCTAATATGGATGTCTTTGGACTCAAATTTTATTTTCTTGCTGAGAGACGGCAGTGCTAATTTATTCATCACAGTTGATATTATTATTATTATTGTTATTACGGGAGGACAAATCTGTAAAATTAACATTAATTGCAAAAATGTAGAGATTTAGTAGGAATCCTTTCTGCATGCACAGCTGCTGAGATTTCGCAGAGATTGCACCAGCGCTGCTACCGGCCCAAAACAAGACGGTACCATCCAAAGGGGGGGGGGGGGGGGGGGCATAAAGGGGGCGAATTCGGATATTTTATTTATTTATTCAGGATTTATTTAGCCGATTGGACATAACACTCTTAAATTATATTAAATGCGTCCAAAGTAGATTGATATTAGCGGTTTATGCTCTTAAGGATTGCCCAAAATTATCGCCACCATATTCTGGGCTCCCCTATTTGTCGAACGGTTCGCTCCGTTGCTATGCCTCCTTGTGTGGATGTTCTCCGGGGAGATGAAGACGACGATGTAGCTTCTCGGCCTTAAAGGAATAATAATAATAATAACAATAATAATAAATAATAATAGTTAACGTCGATCGGTTTAAAACGGAAAAAAGGTGTTCACCGTGACGGCGGATACAATGGCCGGTATCAGAACGGTGAACGGGAAGTTCTCGGGAGTCAACCCGGCTGTCAGGTAACGATAACATCGAGCTAACATGGCTAACGTTAGCTCCAACCGTCGACCGTTATTAGTTAGCTAGTTAACGTTAAAAGAAAGCTAATAAACTCGAGCCTTCATTTGGTTATATTAGCTTTATAAATCATTAAGTGTTTTGCTGTTGGACAATAATAGAAATAACATTGCAGCCAGATTATGGTTTGTTTGTTTTTTTAAATTGCGAAAAGCTAAAGCTACCGTCGCTTCTTCCAATGGTTTTTATGGGAGATTTGTTGAAAACCACACGAAGCAACGATCGTCTAAAACCGCGTTACTTTTTGATTAGCATTTTATTAGGTAAACCTGAAGGGGCTTTTTGGATACTGCAGTCTGTATTGGCCTCAAATGTGATTAAGTTATTAAGCTGTCCACCCAACAGAGTCTGCAACACATCAAACTGCAGCTTCCAATGTGACCAGAAAGTTTAATGAACACCTTGAAAAAGGTTAAACACAAACTGAACATAATGACCCAAAATCAAGGAAGGATTTGTCACAGAGCTGCTCTCCTACTCTGTACTTTTCTTAGCTAAGTGTAGTTCACAATAGTCTCACTTTCTCGTAGTTGATACCAGAATAATTTCCTGAAATAACAATGTCATAATTATAAGTTCTCATCTCATATTCATAATAATTAAAAACTCATAACGGTGGGATCATTATACTTTTCTCATAAATGTGAGGCACTGAGCAGTAATATATGGAAGTCACAATATAAAGAAAGCTCTCGGTCTGTTTTTGTTTTTCAATAAATTCAATATGATTACAAGCCCCAATTTTATTATCAATTTCCATCTTTTTATCATTTGTATTCATTCATAGGATGATATTTATGGAAGTGTGTGGAAACAACTTGTAACTTTGACATTTTATGAAGTGAATATCTTTTTCTTTGCAATTTTCAGTTGTTGTCGCCTGCGTCAGGTTCAGTCTCTGCTCTCTGGTGGTGGTGCTTCCACTCCTGATGGCATCTTGTGCTCTCTTGGTATGTTTTTTTAACTCAGATTTATCATATTTTGTTCAGCTGCTGTGGCATTTTAATTTACCTATGCGGATTAATAAAGTAATCGGTATATCTAATCCCATTTTATGTCAATTTCAGGAATTGACAGCAGATATAATGAAGGATGCACTGAGCTGGCAAAATACCTGTTCTATGGCCTGTATGGACGAAATCCGCTGAATCTGGAACATGTCCTTGAAGAATTTCCAGAGGAAATGCTGGATGGTAAGTTTTGGAATTGTTTATTACTATATATTTTTTTGTCATTGTTTTGTTCTTGTTTTAGTGTTTATTTACTCTGACACAATACTCATCTGCTTGTCAGATGTGATCATACTGATCAAGGCGGAGTGTGTTCATCTGTATTGCAACCCGCTAAACTACAGTTACCTGCTGCCCTACGTATCTCACTGGAGGAACCTGCATCTCTACTGCATGACGGAAGCAGAGGTTAAAAATCCTTTTTGTTCCCTTTCTTTACCATTCCTACAAATTACTGTTCCTGTGTGCTTCAGATAGGAGTATAAACCAATCAAAGGATATTAATACATGTTGGTGTATTATCTTTTTAGGATTATACCAGCAATTAGTGCATAGCTGGCTCCACCTCCTAAGATTTGTGTTATATATCTGTGAAAACTCATATCGCACATAAAAGTTCAATGCTGAAATATCTAAATGATCCCTGTTAGCAGTATTTGTAATTTGCCAAACTTTGTCATTTGTCCACCATCACACACAGTATGAAGATGAGGAAGCAGCAGAGGAATTCAAAATCTCAAGCTTCGTCACAATGGTGCAGGACTGCTATCGTATCGGAGTTCCTTACAGCTCCCAGGGTACATATCTTCACATTATATTCTCCTCATTTATTTTCTATCTGTGTGTTTAACAGACTAACTACATGATGTGAAGTCACAGTAAGCTGAAATACAATATAGTTTTACTATGTTGATAGCTGCACCTACTTTGTAATTACAAAGAACACAATTACTTATGTTTGCTCTACTGTAATTTTTGTAGGGCATATCCAGAAGTTTGATATGTTTATGGTGGAAAAGTGGCCTCTAATTCAAGCATTTGCCCTGGAGGGCATTGGTGGAGGAAGCTTTTTTACAATTAAATACAAGGTATGTCAAATGAGCAAAAATAAATTACATAGAAGCATTTGCAGCCCTTTGGTGTTTGTTTTTTTTTTTTTTTGCTTGTGTTAATACATATTATCTCCATTTATCTAGCTCATGGATATGAGTGAGAAGCTTTGGCAGGTGTACACTAGACTTGACCCAGTGTCTCTTGACACTCTCCTTGGAGAGGTAACACTGACTTTAGTTAGTGATCTTTCTTGCTAATGAACCCACAAGAAGTGAAATAAACTCCCCCATTGTCAGTCAGAACTGAAGAAGCCTTTCGTTAGAGAAGTGAAACATCTACATGAACCTTAAACAAGTTGCTTTACCTTAGAGAATCTCTTAGATACTGTTAACTGATATGCTTGAAACATTTTTAATGGTAATTTAATCTGTACTGCAGATTGGGGGGGTCTTGTTTTTGCCATCATTACTGATCCTCTGGGCATCACATAATGACCTAATCAGTGTAATCAGAGGTCTTATGTGGAACGAGGAGCTGTGAACATTACCGTTAACTATCATATTTACCTGTAAAGTTGTTGTTTATTTATTGTAGGACTTGGTTCAATTTGAGAAGCAGTGGAGTGGCTTTTTCTCCAGCATGGACCTGGAGAGCCATCTGTCCATTTTAGAGCTGTCTGAAGCTCAGGCAGGGGAGGTGAGTTTGTAAACAGAACACTGGAGATAACTTAGGGAATACAATTACTGTGTATTGTGATGAAATAATTATCATAATTATAATGTTAGGAACATCTTTGTCTATATTTAAATGACAAAATCTGAATTTATTTACAAGATGAGCTAATAAGCACATTTGTCATCACTATAATATTTTTTCTATATTTTCAGTCCCTATTTTTATACAGTCTGCGTTATGGATGTGTGTTTATGTTTATGTGTATGTGTGT
The DNA here is from genome assembly GCA_034769265.1 of Remorina albescens. NCBI lineage: Eukaryota > Metazoa > Chordata > Actinopteri > Carangiformes > Echeneidae > Remorina > Remorina albescens. Next base: position 2,370,892 of record CM068488.1, read on the forward strand.
ACTGCTGCTGTCAAGACTGAATTTCCTCACTGTGGGATAAAGGAAATCTAATCTATAATTGACAAAATGCAAGCACCTTTTCAAATACCGTTCAGTGTCTCCTCACTATGGTATTGTCATCAATCCACAGGCTTTCCGTACTTATTACTCTCATGGACTGATCTCAAGCAACATCACAGATAAAAGGTATTGCCTCATATTCAACAAACTTTTCACACCTAGTCTTGTAACTGGAAGTAAAAAAAAATGCTTTTGCTTAATCAGGTTTTTTTCTATTTCAGTAAAAGTCGGCAACCCTTTATGCTATTTGGGAAGCATTCCTCGTTAGAAGATCTGGAGAGCTATTCATTCAACTTTCCCTCAGAAAGCCACCAAGTCCGCAACACGGGGCCTCAGGGCTCTGCAGCTAGACACATGGTGAGAGGGAGAATAGCTGCATAATGACACTCTGCAGGCAGCACGGTGGCATAGTGTTTAGCGCTGTTGCCCCACAATAAGAAGGTCGCGGGTTTGGTTCCTGGGCCTGGGGCCTTTCTGTGTGGAGTTTCCATGTTTCCTCCGGGTACTCCGGTTTCCTCCCACCGTTCAAAGACATCATGTTTGGGTTAACTGGTGACTCTAAATTATCCATAGGTCTGAGTGTGAGTGGTTGTTGGTCTCTGTCTGTCTCTGTGTGTTGGCCCTGCGATGGACTGGCACCCTATTCAGGGTAACCCCACCCTCACCCAGTGTGAACTGGGATTGGCTCCAGCAACCCACAACCCGGAAACGGATAAAGCGGTTGAAGATGAACAAATGAATGACACTCTGCAGTGATACAGAGAACATGTCTGTCCTACAAAAAAATCACCCACCTGATACCAAACTACCTACATTATTGTAACATCCATGAAAACCCATTAATTCGAAAGGACATTTATCTTATATCTCCATTATGTGCAATTAAAGTTTAGGTCTCACTGCTCCAGTTGGAAAGAAACTGGCCCGCAGCACCACCTGGTGAAATATTTTGGTACAACAAGTGGTCAATGACGTACATAACAGCTTACACCACCGAAGTGGGAACAGTGATTAATACTAATGTGTTACAGCAAATGTTGTGGGTTCAAGCCCTCAACCTTTCTGTGTGGAGTTTCATGTTCCTGGCATTGGTTTTTTGTCTCTTAGATTCTGCAGTGTGTTGCTCCCAAAGGACCTCTGGCCTGCTCTCGAACCTACTTCTTTGGGACTACCCACTCTCCATACCTTGGTGAGGTTTCACTGTTACTGATTTTGTATATTTAATATTGTTCAGCTGTATAGTTGTGTGTTATTGTTTTTTTCCTATTTTACATCATTGATCGTTATTCATGAGGTATCACGTGTTAAAGCAGCACTAATCCCATAATTTCTTTTGCACTGCACCCATAGGAAATCAAAACATGGATCAAAAGAAAACAGAAGTCTTGTAAGTGATTTTTAAGTGGATTTAACAATTGCTTTTTCTCCTTAAGTTTTTAGTTACAATGTTTTTTATTTGTTTATTTCAGAATTTTATCTCAGATTTATTCAGCTGCTGTCCGAGCAGTCCTTTCAGGAATCAAATGCTACTCCTGTACGTCCAGCACTACCAAGGTAAGAAAAAGCCCACTAAGCTTTAATATGTATCTCACAGCGTGTATAACTACTCACAAACAGGTTTGTTTCATAGGCTAAGGATGTAGCAGAGAACACCTTTCTGGTGGCTTTGGACTCCATGAATTTGAGTCAGTACCGCAGTTTTCTTAGGTACGTATTGATTTAAATTTTTACATTGTTGTTCACTTTATGAGACTTTCAGCCAAGCATGAAATGAAATGTATTGTTTAAAGAAGTCTTATTGTGTGTTCCCTCTCCTCAGGTCTAAATGTGAATTCAGCATTCAAGCAGTGAACAAGCAGGGAAAGTAGGTGTTAAGTAGTGCTTTTCTTACATTTCTATCTTCTTCACATCTCCTTAATATTTTCAGTGTTATTTGGAAAAACATTTAATGCTCTCTTATTCTCTTAAATTATTACTTTTTGTTAATATGCGATCTGAAAGTCATGTCTTGTTTTTAAGGATCATTCCCCTGACTGATGAAAAAAGCCGCTATGTTGTAAAAACTGTAAGTAGGCAAAATACCTAATTGTTTACTTGTCCAAACTGTCACAAGGAAAATACAGTTTTTTCCCCCCATTTTCAGTAATTATTTCTTTTTCAAAAGGCCACCATGACTGTCCATGACATCCCAGACCTGCAGCATGACAGAGGAGACCTCGGGTCTGTGGTCTTTTCTGAATCTTTTTTGGAGTCCAGCATCAATATTCAGCAGAAAGGTACAATATGGATTATAGGAAGTCTAACTCTAATGGATTGCTCATTGATTCCAGAAAGGAAATTTGATTTTCATAATAAACAGGACATCTCTGTTTGCAGAAAAAGGCAAAAGTCTTAGAAAAACAAACAAAGAGAAGATTAGTCTAAAAATAGCTAATTTCCTGCCCCGAGGAGCATATTTCTTCCATGTTTGTCATTCTTTGGCTTTGTTGTTTATGCTCCCTTTCAAACAAGTCTGTATCCTCTCCTGCAGATGGCACTGTGTCCTCAGACAGCTGCTACACCATCCTAACTACAACTGTGCCCAGCTATGCCTGCTGGCTGGTATGTGAAGGGCTGAAAATAAAATTAATGTTATATTAGAGTCCAAGGCAGGATCAGCGTTTAAGAAACTGAATAAAAGCATAGCCCGCAAACTTGTTGTTTGTCATTCTTAGATGGAGTCTGATATAAAGCAATCGGAGCAAGCCCAGCTTCTTACCAAGGTGAGGTCAGAAGCATCAAATGCCCATTGCAGTACATGTTACCTTATGTACGATATCTGATTTAATGACTTAGAATATGTCTGTTCAACAGAAAGAGGAGGGGACCTGTTTGGGAACTGCTTTGACTGTAGCAGATGCTGCTTATGTATTCTCCAGCAGCCAGCTCTCCACACCTGAAGAAGGTGACACACAGGAGTTATGAAAGTTTGAAGTCATTCTCCGATCTCATCACACTGTGTACTCAGGACAGAAATGGACATTGTGTTACAAAGAATAGTGAATCTGTACAATGTTTTACTGTTTATTTAAATTTGAATTTTAGGAAAGATCATTTTCTTCTCCGAGGGACTCCTGTTTATTCATTCTCAATATGGGAGCATTACTGTTTCCAAGGACCACATCAACACCATCAAATTCTATGATCTGGTATGAATATTGATAATATGGCTGGAGGAAGATGTATTTTAGACATGCAATAGTTTATCCTGTATCAGATCACATCCACAACTTTCTCACGGGATCTGTTTTGTTGTTAACAGTTCATTATTGATTTGAAAATATATGAACCATATGGTATGAGTGCATATGCAGACGAACTCACAGTAAACATTTGAAATGTGATTTGTGTGTCCTGCCCTTACCAGGACTCCAGCGCTGTGGCCTCTCTGTACGTGGAATATGAGAGCAGCCTGCTCCCACACCTCCCCTTCCCTTTACACAGCTCGGACCAGTGTCTGGTGTTTGCTCTTCCGCCTAGATCTAAGAGCCACAGGGCCTTCTACTCCAAGGTAGGAACTTCAACCTCAGACGAGGTTTGAGACTGAGGGACAGGGATCATCTGATCCTGATTCAGATTTGCATCACATCTATAAAACCTTATTACAGCGATTTCTTTATAATAGTTATTAGTGTTTATGGCATTATGTCTCTTAATATGTGATTTCAATGTTGAAAACCCCCAAAAAGCTCAATCCTGTATGCTGTTAAAGTTTTATAGAAAATGCAAGACAGGATCTGGTTTTGTGTTTGTGCAAGTTGTGTGACCCTTTTCTGTCTTGGTTCAGGTGTTATCAGTGTGGCAGAACTCTGAATCTGGACTCATTCTGCAGTTGCTGGACAAAGAACAACTGAGTTGGACCCAGAAAAGCCTGTAAGGAAAAAATCTTACCAGTTTCAGCAACAGTGTGAATAGCTTTTCCATAATGACAGCAACATTTTCATTGACCTTCAAGCTGTCTTAAAAGATATTAACACAAATTCTGCATTTATCATGACTCTGTCTTTGTCAGTAAGATCATTAAAAAAAGAAATTTTAATCACCTTTTTCTTCCAGGCACACCAGATTACAGAAGCTGCATGACAGTCAGGAGCCACCAGTGGCCAAACGTAGAGGCAGCCTGAAGACTTCATACTCTCAGCTGCCAGAGCAGGACATGTTAGTACACAAGTAGTAATAGCTGGTGCAACTCTAGGTATTGCTTAATCATGAGTATGTATTCCCAAAATAGTATTGATGCTTGTGTTTCTTAATGCACTGTTTTCATCAGTGCTGACTATCAACAAAGATCCATCCTGCTGGGAGAAAGTAAAAGATGATGTAGTTATAGTATCTGGCCTGACATAAACAGTGCACAAACTTTTTTGCAATCAAGATAAACTTAAAATGCAAAATAATGAAAATTAAAAACCTTGCTGTTGGAAGGAAGTGTCAAACCTTACCTGTAAATTTGAAGTGCTCACTTTAGTCCATTACCTTTGATGATCAGGCATAAAACATTGTCTTTATCTAGTCATGCCAATCAGTTGTGAGTCCTCTTGTTCTTACTGGCCCTCCTCAGGTTTCTCCAGCACTTTGCCCTGAGCAGCATTAGTCAGGAGCCCATTCTGTATGACCACCTGGGAGTGCTATTCCCCTCTGCAGAACTGAAGAATCCAATCACTGGCCAGGGAGACAAGGTGAGCATATTAGCAATGGTGCAGTGGCTTCGACTATTAGCAGTCCTACAAATAATTCTTAACAAAGTTAGATATGGGAATGCTGTAAAAGTTATATCTGATGTATATCTAATATGTGAAAAGGTCGTCATTACCATAATTACTGGATTGCCTGGAAGCCATAAGAAGAGACTCTGTAACTTCCTGGTCCAGCTTAACAAGGAACGTGGAAGGTAAGACCAAGTGCATCCAACATGCCCTTTGTCATATTGTCTGCATTGTTATATCCTTTTTCATATAAATGCTTTTGTTTTATTCTAATACAGCACCCAAAACACAGAAGTAATACAAAAATTAATTTTTCATTACACCCTTAGGTGGGTGCTGTACGAGCCTGGTGCTGACAGCTGTGGCAGCTTCTCAGCCTCTCACCTGCAGCAGTATTTGTCCAGTTTCCTGGAGAGCCAGAGGGGCCCAGGAGACAAACCCCGTCTGTTGGTTCTCTCACCTGGGTAAGAAAGCCCGCTGATCAGCTTGAAACAGCTGGGAACTGAGAAGTTGAGACTAATCCAGAGGAACAGAGCTGAATTAAGGTGTTTTATTTCAAAAACACAGCATGTTCATTTTTATGGAAAAAAAAATTAGTCTGCTGTCCACCTTTCAGTGTTGGTAATGTTCAGATAATTAGATTGTCCTGTAATAAAGATATTGTAGCATCTGTGCCTTTTTGATTTTTTTTTTTTAAGTATCTTTTGTTGCATAAAGTTAAGTATGATCCCACAGCCATTCATTAACAGTTCCTAAAGAAACACAAATCTTCCTACTTTGACAGATACACAGATGTTCTGGATGTGGTGCAGGCTGTACTTTTCCACCCTGACCCAGTTGTCCAAGCGTGCTTCACCATTGGCGCCGTCACTGGCTGTGTGAACCCATTTACTTCCTGTTTGGAGCACAGGTGAGATTTCAGCCCCCTTCAGAATGACTTTCAACTGCGGTGCTGGTCAAACACAACCAAAAAAATAACAGTTGATTATTGTTAAGAAATATATCGGGTGGAATAAGTTTTAGTGTCCAACTGAGGAAGAAAAAAGTCCTGGTTTCACTCAATTTAAGTAACATATGGACAGACCAGATGAGGACTGACAGTCCTGGATGCTGATAAGTTGTTGAAGCACTGGAGGTTTCTAGGACAAGGTTACATGACACTGTTAGCTATTAAAACTCGGGCTTGGTCCCTTTTACGGAGCGGATAAATCCTACATTTAATCTGACTCTCCTTTTGTTACAGGCTTTAGATGTAGCTTACAGAGCTTCTCACTTTCATAGATTGACTGAGCTGCTCTACGAAATATGACATACCACTCCAGTTAATAGGCTGTTTTCCACTGCACAGCCAAGCTGGGCTTGCAAGTGATACTTACATACAGAGAAAGGCAGGCACGATCGAGAATCTTCTTTTGGAGACTTACTTCTAAAAAAAAAAAAAAAAAAGCCTGTAGTTGTTACCATGTGTCTTGGTAAGCATCATTAAATACAATAATTTAATTCTGCAAACTAAATATATATAAAAAAATCTTTCAAGATTTACCTCATGCTTTCAGATGCACTGATTGTTTAACAAGTTTAGCTTTAACAAAAAGTCTAAAAGGTCTTTTGGATCCTGTGTGATGCTTTGAGTCCCACTTGGCTCAGCAGTAGAAAAATGTGTAATAAGAGGTTTAGTAAGCAGCATGGTTAGTGCTGACTTTAACATTACAGGTACCTTCAGTAAACCGTCTATCACTGTGGCCGTAGATTGTATGGAGTCCTGTGGACACCTACTATGGCGCTAATTGGGTTTGGTTAGCCCAGCTTAGACCTGACCTGCCTGTCACCCCCCCTCTGCATTGCTCTTTAATCCCCCAGATCCACATGTGTGACCAGCACTCCGTCCTCGCTGAAGCTCATCAGTCAGTCATGATCCATTCTTTGTGATGGATGTAGACAGTTCATTACATCAGGACAGGAAAGATAAATGCCTTTCAAATGGCTGATCCTCCCCCAACCTCCCCTCACGGCTCCCTAAGAGCTGCAGGGCAGGATTTGTATTTGCTGGAGGTGGACTTGGCTCTGGAAGGTTTTTTCAGAAAGTGGTGTATAACACTGATCGATTTAAAAACTCAGGATAAATTATGTTAAGATTAAATTACATTACAGAAAGCTTTTATATTGGTCAGTTGCCAGTGATAGTCATGATGTCATCCAATGAAAAATGCCTCACAGTGAATAACTGTCTTACCAGCCAAAGGCCATAACGTGGAATTAGCCTGTTTATTGCTGCACAACTTTGGCAAGCACCAATCAGTCATAAATAGTTATTGTTAGTGATGATACTGTGGACTGACAGATAGGTTAAAATAAAGAAGATAAAATAAAGCTCTTTGTATATGTGTCACTTTTCAGTCTAAATACAGTTTCATTTAACTGATTCTTAACAGTTAAATAGGGAGTAAATGTTACATATTTAATCATTTCTGTCTCTTGTCTATCTCTTAAAGGTTTGCATTTCCAAAACTGTTGGAGCAGTGCAGCCAAGGTATGTCCTATCCTTGTTCTGCTCAGGGCTCCACTTTCTCACCAACACATCCAGGATGAACTTGTTTCATACAATACTGAAGCAACACCAGACTCATATTCACTGATATTGATTTTTTTTTTTTAAACTATAACACTCTTTCAGAAGTCGTTCAAGATGCCCATTTCAAATATGTTGCACTGCCAAAGTTTACAATATCCTTAAAGGTCGGGAAATTATTGATTTGATTTGATTTGATTTTTCTAACAAAGTAATGAAATAATGTCACATACAAACAATGAAGTAGCAAATTATACACCAAATGCAGTCACCCAAGGAAGGAGCAGTATATTAATATGTGCCATAGTGCTTTGTTTTTAGCTTGTTTTGCATTGCTATTCGCCCTCCAGCAGAACCATCCTACATCATTAACTCAGCAAATATATGGATGCCACGGTGCGATGTGGGGATCTTAATATATCTTAAACTATCATGCATTTTAAATAGAAATATAATATTTGAAAGTTAACTTTTCCTTCCAGAAGTACAGTGATAAAACATCACCAATCCTTTGACGGTCCTCCACTGCCACTGTTACAGCACAGTAGCCTTTTTTTCGTTCCTTTTGGTAAAGACATTGTAATGTCAAATTTTAACTTCCCAACAAGCAATGGCTACTCAACAACCCGTCAGACACAATCCTTTTTCTTAAACCCAGTTCTCTGAAGTGAAACGTTGAAAATTTGCCATCTTTGTCGGTGAAACCCGGTTTGGTTATCAGGGGAGAAGTCTGGGAAACACTGAGATGAAAGGACTAGTGGGGAAATCAACACAGTTTATTCCATCACAGAATTATATTTCTTTTCTCCTGTTTCTTACCAGTTGAAATATTCAAAATGACACTTTGCCCAAAGGCAGAATACAGCAGCAGTTGCCCCTGTAACTCACACCTAATGTAAAATGTGGCGTTCCTGCAGTGACCACTCAGATATTGTATTTTTATGAAAGTGAGCCAGTTTCTCCTGGAACTCATGTTCCCTTTTTGTGCCTCACTGTGTGTCAGGTATTGTGAGTACAGTGGTGTTCACTGGGCTGACAGCAGAGCAGAAGCACCCTCTCATGCAGTACGTTCAACAGCTGGTACGCTCTGCCAACCCCACTGCAGCCTTTGTACAAGCAGAGAGAGGAGCTGTCACCAGGTAAGCACCCACAAAATCATGATCAATGCTTTAGCTGATTTAATGTTTGTCTAAAATATTCACTCAAGGCTACATTTTATTCTGCTTTATGAGTCTGTATTTATATCTTTTGAGTCAGCGAGGAGCTCAGTTAGCTCATGAATATGACGTTAACATTTTCTAAAACATTCTATACTTATATAATATGTATGTAGAGTCAGTCATAAGTACAATTTTCATAAATGTGTATTTGGCATTTTAATGTTATAAAGAGTTAAGTATTAATTCTTTGTGTTTTTAGGACTGAAGATGTGAATTTGATTCTATCTGAGAGAAGTTTCAGTGAGCCACAGATGCTGAGAGCACGTTATGTCCTCTACCCTGGATGGTAAGACCCTTGTTCTACGTTCCACTCTGCCCGTTGTGACCCCGGTGTGTCCTCATGTGTCCACACTCAACTTTTTGGCTGCTGCATAACAGATTGGCATTGATTCCTGCCTTAACGTTCTTCAGTCCGACCTCGCCTCCCTCCCTGCAGTTTAATTGCCGTTGCAGTGGTGGGGGTATCGGCTGCTGATTGCTGTAAAGCTCCTCTGGGCATCTTGTGTTCTATCATCAGCTGCCTCCTGGCAGCACAGTAACAAGCTGTTGGCCATGGAGTTGCCATGTACACAGAGGGGGTCTTCTTCCTTTTGGACCTGGTCCATTCAGATCCTTCATGCCTCAGTGGTCAGCCTAATATGAACCCCTGCTTAATCCTCCCCTCAGATCATACACTGGATATCAGGCCAGAGTTTGGCCCTTTTTATTTACACATCTTAAAGCTTTGATTTGTGAGGACTGTATCTGTATTTCTGTGTGTTTTGTATGCACTTTACCCACAAGAGCACTTTGACCCAAACTAGTAACTTTCACTTGCTTTTCTTCACTGCTTTTCATATACTTTTACAGATTCATCTTTCACTTTCCTCAGTTTTACCAGCAAATCATATTTGCTGGCCTCTTTCCTGTAGGCTGCTAGTAGAGTAAACAACTTTCCAGCCAAAGACAAAATGTAGCACAAACATTTGGCTCGCTCCAGACTTGACTTTCTCACTATTTGTGTAATGTGCTTGTGTTCTGTGTTTCAGGTGCAAAGGGCGCTTCTTCTCTGGTTCTGGATCTCTGATCTTCACCCAGCAACGTGTGGCTTTCAACCGGCCCCTGGAGAGGCCTCTATTTGTCACCCGTTGTAAAGGTGAGATGGAAAGAAATCCTCCCCCTTCCCCTTTTCAGACTCACACGTGACAGAAGCGGCAGATATGAGCTGGCAGCATTTGATGATGATTACATAAGCTGTCTTTCCATCCAAATATGGAGATAACTGAGGTCTCCTGAGTAATTGTTAGCCACTGTGAGAAATGATCTGTATTCCCAAAGGATGCGCTTAAACATCTTGCTGCCAATTTTGCTTCCTAGGGTGTTGTATCATTATTAAATCCTACAATTTGTTTCACATTACAAAGCGCTAAAACTCTGCTATTTTTTCTGTAGCATTGAAGTCGTCACTAAAGCCAAGTCCCTTCCGGGGAAACGTCTACAATGTTTGGGGAAAAGTCAAATTTTCTGGTAGGAATTTTGTGTTTTAATTGAAATTTTCTCTTATGAAATACATGATCACTTTTGCTAACTTTTTAAATTTTCAGATTTGATTTCGAATTCCACAGAGCCTGCTTCTGTTGAGCATTACTAAACAAATGTAACTTCTCTCCTTGGTAAATGTTTGACCTTTGTTTGCATTCCCCACTTTTGGGAATTATTAGATAAAAGGTTGCCCTCAAGGCAGAAAAGAAGCTCCTGACGGTAGGAATACTGCTCGGATGTTGCTCTGGTGTCTGGTGTTTAGAAATCAGCTCATAGTCCACTGGTTTGGTTTCCTCCACTTAGTTTTCTCACTCTTTTTTTTCATTTAAAAACCTGTGTAAGGTTGTTGCATGAGGAGAAAGTGGAGGTGCCTGTGAGGAGTTGTGCAGAGAGTGTGCAGATATTTGTATTATTTGAAAGTTGGGGAAACACAGGAGAATGGCACGTGTGTGGAGACTGTATGATCCCGAGACAAAACCTCATATTTGCCTTAGTGTCAAGTGTGCATCTCAGTCACTGTCTGTAGGGTAGTGTCTCATTTACATCGCTTGATATTAAGTTGTTTTACTTTATTTTAGTTGCTGTAAATAGCTGTTGTACATCCAACACATATTTTACATTCAGTTAGGACATATTTTTATCTTGTTTTGTACATGTGAGTTCTGTGAGTCATTGAGAGCAGAGGGTCTGTATGGATGTTACAACATAAACACTCCGCCAACAGCATGCTGTTACTATATGAAGCTGCTGTAGCAGGTGTTACACCAGGTGTGAATTGCATGTGCAACTTGGATGTGAGCGCCTTTCTCTCTGGAACCTCCAGACTCAGATCAGCTGATGGAGGTGAGCTACAACACAGTGAGCGGGAGCCTGAGCATCGTCTCTGAACAGAGCGTTGACCCCTCTCACCCCAGAGAGACCAACACTTCCTGCTTCATGGTCTTTGATGGTGTTGACCTCACTGAGGATGGACTGAAGGACTGGCTCAGACTGTGCACCAAGCAGGTAGACATTTAAATAGCCCCGCTGGCACGACTCACTTCAGACTTGTGTGTAGATTTATTATAATCCAGTAAAGATCAATATGAAGACGTTGTTGTGTAACATCAAGGCTGTTCCTGTTTGGGATTTACAGAAGCAGGCAAAGAGGCCAAGGAAGACAAAAAGTACTTTGTCACCGCATGAAATCAAGAATATTCATGTAAGTGTGTTTGAATGATATGTGTGTATGTGTGTGTGTTTATATTGATGTGGGCCTTTGCAGTCAAAAAACACTGACTGAACTTGAAATGTTTCTGTTTAGATGACCAGGCGCTTAGACCCATTACCACCTGGTTACTTCTACAACGGCTGTCAATACGTTGACATCTTTGGTGAAAAAAGGAGCTTCCATCCCAGTATCCTTTATGTAGTGATTATCTATTGATAAACCCTAACAACATATAGTGTACCACTAAAAGGCCTTTCCAGTATTTAAAGCCTAAAACAAGCCCAATACAGTCACAAAGACTTGCAGCAGGTTTGAAAATCAGGCTCTGTTTTTGAGAAGCAATGAACATTAGGACATTTTGTCAGATTTCTGGACCAGAAGGTCTCTATGAACTATTGAATCTTTATGCAGGTCTGTTTTCATCTGTATTTACTCTTGTGTGTGGTGATTGTGCTGCTGTTTCCCATACATTGCCGTCACTGCAGACATGGAAGAATTTATTAAAGACTACATCGCAGCGGCCAACAAAGAGATCGAGATATTCAACCGTGACCTGGAGCTGCAGGGACAAGCTGACCTGTTTGATCTGTGATAGAATCTGTGTGTATGTCCACTGCTGCCATCTGTCTTATTTAAGTCTAAAGCAACCATTGTGGGAGGGGCTGGGAGGGCACAAGGGTTATACACTGAACACTTCACTAGGTCAATATGTGTTTATACCAGACACAACAGAAGCTGCTGCTGCTAGAAACCCATTCATTCTTGTCTCACGATGTCACTTTGTTTCCCAATTTGGTTGCAAGGAAAGGATGAGTGGAGGTGAGCGTTTGTTCAGTGACATCACTCATCAGAAGAAAGTTGTGTCAGAGCATGGCTAACTTCCCTCTGCTCTACCACTAACTCCACAGTTGGTAAGGCACATATCATATTTGTCAAATGAAAGCAGGGAATTGATGAGGTCACTTGTGTCCATTCAAGTTAGGGCTCATTTGTCAAACAACCACAGGCATATCTGAAGCACAAAGCCACGAAGCCTGCAAGCAACGAGACTTTTACAATTGAAGGGAATTTCCAGCCCCTCACTCCTACAGCTTGTGCGTTTCTGTTTATCACAGTTGGCAAATTAAAGCCTCTATTTCTGGACAGGCATGGATAGCCGTGTGATTCTGGTGGGCTCCCTGGTGGGGTTTCTCAAGAATCGCTCCTCCTCTGTTGTCACCCAATCCATGGCCCACCTGTTAGCTTGTCTGAGTGCCGTGCTGCAGCAGAGGGAGCGCTTGGCCATAGAGCTGTAAACATTGGACAGCCTGTTGGCTTGAGACAACTGATGAATGATGCCATTAATCACATAGCTATACGCCACCCCAGTGTTTTATTTTAAGACTCCTAAAGCGAATCTAATGAAAGTCAAAAAAAAGGAGACTTCAGTCCCTGCAGCAAAGTGGTGTAGTTATGAAACAGCTGAGGCAGGCAAGAAACACATTGAATCTGTTTATTGCAATTGTGCTAGTTTAACAGTGAAAAATCAGCTAGACACAAGAAGTTAAACTAAACCTCGCTGCAGTCCGCTATGGATCCTTAGGTTTTGGTCAAATGTTCATTAGGTGTGATTTGTAGGCGTAAACATCCCCAATTTTATATGTTCTGGGTGACTACATTTAGGTAGGATGAGGGATTTGGGGTGCGGGTGGGGGGGGGTTTACGGTTGAGTAAACATAAGTAGAGCCCTTTGTGTCAATGGCGTGATAATGCAGAGTCTTATGTTTTGTTAAAGTAACTAGTTATGCTACGATCTGCCCTGCGATCCTGTGTCACACTAATGTTCTATGCATGTCTTCCTCTCATCAGGGTTCCTACACAGCTTTTGAAATTCTCTTAACACTGTTGGAAAACCCTATGTTGTTGTGATTTGAACAACATCGCATTTGGGTATAAGACCCTGTTAAATCATAAATCGTGATTTCTATCCAGCCGGTATTTTAAAGGTTTGGTAAATACCTGGAGTTTAGAAAGTGAAAAAGTGTAGGAATCCTGCCACAATCTCCTGAGGATCGATGGCTTTCGTTTGTTACGGGGTCAGCAGTGGAACATGCAGACTAATTAACAATCTAGGTTTGTCTTGTGGGAGTTTATACTGACTAAGAAACATTTTCATGTGCACATAAGCGTGCACGTTCTGCTGCTACTACATAGGTATAATATATTGTAGTGCTGGGCGGTTTGTACTGAAAACCAGTTTTTATATTTTTTATTATATGAATTTTTCCATATACCGGCAACACTGGTTTAAATAGCCTAAACATGTCAGGAACGCAGCGCGTTGGTAAATTGTTTCACAGGAGACCCTTTTCATTGCTGCGCCGCTAAACACGCATTGAACAGAGCAGAAATAATAGTGGAGTTGCTGAGTGTGGTGGACATAAATATAAAGAGTAGACACCGCATCGACTGCTACTGCCTATTTGCACTGACGAGTCGTGGGGCCGCCATCTTGGACCGGTCACCTGCTACACTCAGTGTAATCAGTTTGACAGGTGCAATTAACTGCTAGCGCGTTTAATCAATCATAACTCGCTGAATACTAAACTGATTTTCTAACCTTTTTTTTTTTTTTTTTTGCTGCAAACGTCATACATGTAGCTATGAAACTAAAATCTGCACCTTCCACACCGTCAGGTAAAACCAACAGAGCTAAAGGACAGACAAACGGACAGCACTTTGTGGCGCCATGCAAACCTGTAGGCTATTAATACTTAGTCATGACCGTGGTTTGGAATAGGCTATTCTTAGCCAATATTGCAGTAAATCTTCTCTCAATCAGTGGAAAATGTGGTTAACACTGAATCATGCATGAAAAAAAAAACAAAAAACCGTCAAATACCGTGAAACCGGAGTAATTCTGAAAAATACCGTGATATAGAATTTTGGTCATACCGCCCAGCTCTAATATATTGCATTGGCCCTTGTGTACTGTACCAAAAATTATTGCCTGTACTCACTAATGAGTGCTGTGAGATTTTGACCACGTCAGATCGGGGAGGAAAGGTGTTTCTGCTGAGAATTAGGGAGCAGACATGGGAAATGCTTCATAGTGAGGTGAAGTGTTGGATCCAAACATTTTTAAATCGGTGTATCTTGGGTTGCCATTCACAACGCTGCGTATGTCATGGCTTACAGTGCTGTCAGAGGCAAGTAAAATTGAAATAGTTGATAAAACATAACAAAGTCTTTTCTCCAGACAGCCTATTTGTACCTGCGCAGGCTCAAAATGGTCCTTAACCTGACACTGCTGACCCCATCTGTCCTCTTAGAGTCTACTCAGATTTGAGTAAGCCATATCCCCTCTTATGCTAGATGTACCATTGTCTTTTAGAAGAATGGTTCATTGCATAGAATAGAATATAGCATAGCAATGAAGTACACCTCTAACATTTATTACCCTGGCATGTTCCAGATAGCCAGCAAAGGAGGGGTTTAAGTGGAGTGGAGGAGCTTGGACCAAGTTACTCATTCCATGAGCTCCTCTCTTTCAGTCCTCCTTCACACTATAAAAGAAGTGCAATTGTACCTTGTGTTTTTATACATTCTCTTTACTGTACCCTCAAATAGCTCTTTAAGGACAAAGCTGAGCGAACAAACGAGCTGCTAAATTCTCAGAGTGTCACAGCTCGTATTCTGCGGTCTGTTGGATGCTGGCTTTGAGGGCTTGTATCTCAAATAAACCCGTAAAGGGTCTTAACAACAAGCGAGGGGTATGGCTGCAAAATGAGAAAAAAAAAGAGAGAGACATTACTTCCACTTATAAATGACTGATAGAACAAAATGCCAACAGATTACAGCGCTTGTTTTTTAAGAGCAGGATTATACGTAACGTAAATTGTTTGTTGACTAAATGATAACTTGTTGAAGCGGGATCCTCTGTTTAGCAATTCAGAGATGCACTCTCTAAAGCTGTCTGTTGTGCACAACAGTTGCTGCCATCCTGTAGTTATGTAATACTGCAGAGGCTTACCTTGATTGGCAGTGAAATAACAGAGAAATTGACTGTGGAGGACTGAAGGTGCCACAAATTTAAACCTGCTCCACGTCAGAGCTGAATAACTAAAAAACACAATTAGAGAATAAAATCGGAAAATTGTCCTTAAAGAGTTGAGGGTTATGTAAGACATTTGTGATATTTATCAAAAAAAAAAACAACTCACACTTATATAGACGCACATACACGACTGCTACTACAACTATGTCATACTATTTTGCATGTGTTGAAATGTGTGAATACAATGCCACATATATTCTGACAGAATTGCCTTTCACCAAACTGGTACAACAAAGAGAAAACGATCACATTTATTTTACGTATCTGCTAAGAATTTGAATTACCTCTAGAAAAAAAAAATTGTATTTTTGTAAGACTGTGAATTGAACAAATCTAGATGCAAGCAAAACATCTCTTCTCGCACAAGCTATAAAAGGCAAAATCAAATGCAATTTTTTTTTCTTTTTTTTTTGGGTTGGAAAAAAAAAAAAGAAATACTCAAAGAGAATCTGATTGGTTGTGAGATGTCAGGTTTCTCTGACCCAGCAGTGCCTTGGCTACAGCTAAGAAAAAGCAGAGATTAAAGCTGCATTCAGAGCTCCATCTTTCTCCCCGTCATGGGGGAGGAGGTGATGTCAGGCAAGGATCCGTCCTTCAACAGCGTTGGTGAAAGGAATCCATGGAGTTGTTCTTTGAAGCAATGTGTTTTTACCAAGTCAGAGGGTAAAGTAGACAGAGTCACACAGGGGAAGGCCACAGGAGGGCTCAGGCTGATTCAGGTATTGCAAACTAACCAAAAAGATGTTGGAATAAAGGCTGAGTATGAGAGAGAGTAATAAAATCCAAATAGTTCTGATACTTATGTTTTGAGCGGTTGTCAATAACAGACCTAATGCAGTTGATTTATTCATGAAAATGTTGAAGAAAAGTTGCACTTTTTGTTCATGATCTTTATAAAATCGTAAAATCTTTTTAATATCCAATGTCAGAAATGGAAATTTTTCTCTTTTCCATACTCAGTCTTCGATGGGTTATAGAAACTTAATGTTTTATATCAGTACAGATTTAAAAAAAAAAAAAAAAAAGCGGGAGAGAGAGGGAGGATTGAGTTTGTGACTAAAGTTGGGTGACCCTTACTTATTGCACATTGGGGGCCCAAAGAGCCCTCCACAAGCCCCCCCAGTATGACTGCTACACAGCCCTCTGGCAAACTGAGCACCCTCGTGTCTTCATCCTGTATGTGGAGGCTAGCAATTTTTGTAGCTGAAGTTATAGGACAAAAACAAAGTTTGGTGTTAATTGGTTTTATGTAAAGTGGAGGAAATGTGCAGTGTGAGGGGACTTTCAGTTTTTTGGGGTTTTTTTTTATTTAATTTTGAGATTGGCTTCGAAGTCCAAAAGGGCCAACAATGTGGAATGTATGCACTTCTTGAAGAAGTTGGTATTTTATGGTATTTTTGTGCTCATTGGCTCTGAAATGGATTTTTAACTGACCAAATGTTTCCCTGCCCTGGGGGAAATGATGATGCTAATTGTTTTGGGCTGGTCTGTCCTATCAAGGTTTAAAGGGAATTGGGGGCTCATCACCCCACAGTCGGCACAGACAGCGAGAGGGGCTTTCTCAGGTGTTCTCATGACTTCCATACCTGAGATTACACACTTGCCCTATGAAACCCAAATCTTATAGAAGAAGATGAGGGTGAAATTGTGGATAATATCTTCAGTCTGCAGCCACTTACTGAAAAAAATAATAATAAACAAAAATGGATCCTGTTATTCATGTCAAGGAACACTAACGAGTGAAGTTGGGAGGTGTTTGATGGCATAATGGCTGGATTAGATCTGGGGGGGCAAATGTCTCATTTCTGTTCTCCTATCTGCAGGCCATCCAAGGTAAAAGAAAAAATTACTTCTAAACTTCTATTGGGATGAGAAGCAAGAGAAGAAAAAACTAACTTCAAAAGTGCCAAACTGATTTCCACATTTATTTTGAGGATGTTCACAGAACGTGAGCGAAACTGAATTGCATTTGCACTAAACTACTGTAACTTCTGTTTTTTTCCTGTGACTGATGCTTTTATAATCTGATTGTTGTATTTATTGCACCTCATAATCCATTAAATATTTATATGGTTATTCCATGTTTGTTCTTCTCTCCCTTAATGTGACGTTCAGTCATTTGAATTTCACTGACAGGAATACATTCTGTTGCTACACTCTGTTGTGTAGTAACTGTGTGCAGCCAGTTCAGCATTCAAGTGGATTCGTCACTTAGTGAGTCAACATGAATTCACTCGGTGCGTCCAAACCCCGTAACAGAGAGGAAGGCCAGTTACTGGGACTCAGGGAGGTAGACTAAACACAAACCGTCTGCAGTGTGTTTGTGTCTGTTGTGTTAGAGCAATTAACACACTCTGTTAACGAGGAATGGCAGCTGAGACTATGTGAGGAATCCTGCTCCACATACTGTACATGTAGAGTTTTAGTCCTGTTTCCTCATGCTGATTGTGTGTTTCTGTGTCTGTGTGTGTGTTTAGAAAAATGGAAGACAGAGTCTGTGTGTGTGTGTGTGTCCTTGTATTGTTGCCAGGCAGATACAGTCCTCCACATGGCTAACCTCTGACATCAGCATTTCCTTGCCTCTCTCCTGCCACCACTGTGCCGCCAGTTTCTCCCCAGCGACTCAAGGCAAGACTCCACCACTCACCCCCCCTCGCCCAGATACACTTAACACACTCTTACCGAATCACTTCCACCATTAACCGCCCTTCTGCTCCTCCCTGCCCGCCTATTGTTGTATTTTTACTGAGGTGGTGAGCTCAGGCTATTTGTGGGCTATTATGACAGCAACATGTAAACACCCATCACTCTCACTGGCGTCTGCCAAAGCTCTGCTGAGCAGGCCCGGGTCACTGCAACAATGGTGCACTGTGCACTGCTGGATTTGTTCACTTTTACTTTGTGGGGTTGTGGGACAGTCGGCATCCTTTATCCAGCCTTGACCTGATATTTAATTGTCCTCCGGGTTTGACTGTTTCCAGCTGTAGGGGACAATAACTTTGGGTTTTTTTGGTCCTTCTACCTAGAATTAATATGACGGCCCTGCAATAAATCCCACTCATAAGTTTATACTGTCACTGTTATTGTTATAGGAAAGCTGGTACGGCTGGATAACCATTGTGGTGTTAAACCCTAAAGAAGGATGGATTTACTGCAGGAAGGTTGAAAATGCTAATTAAGACTGCATTACTGTTAACTAGGTGCATCTATTAAAATGGCAGTTGTGTGTAGTCTTAGTTCTCAATCAGTGATAGTTTTTTTTTTTCTTCTTCTTTGGGAAACTACTGATAAATGATTTGTTGGATTTTCAAGAACGTCCCCCCAAAGGAACAAACTGCAGCTAAATGGTAGTGAGATCCAAACAGAAAGGTTTTTTAAAACTGGTTACTGATTAAATTCAACCTTCTTGTTTTCTTATTTATTAATTTTTTTTTTTTATGTTGTCTTTTTTACTCTCATGTCTGGATTAACCTGCTGAGGCCATTAGGGGTCAAAATGGAGCTTCTTGAGTTTGACATCCATTCTTAAATTGTGACATATCCAGAGATTGTATATAAGAGTAAATGTGTACTTTGGGGCTGAAAAGTGAGTCCTGAAGAGCCTTCAATCCCTTGAAATCTATGGAAAAATGGCTGTACTTCTAACTTGATTTGTTGCATCAGTAAATACAGGAAAATAGAACAAAAAACAGGATATGCATTGGGGCGTGGCTAACGTGACTGACTACAACAGACTACAACATAATTCTCTCCTCTAATTACGGTTTCTTCTGGTTTCAAAATATCAAGATGGTGGTGGCAAAATTACAAACTTAATGCTCACAAAAACGGGAGTTATGTGTGGCTGCTGTGCTGAAGGCGTGTTAAAATTTAAAGAGAATCAATAGGCCTCCAATGGTTAATGCTCTTATTGTGAAAACTCTTGAAAAAAAGTCATCCAGATTTAGACATTGTTCTCGCAGTATATTTTTATTGCACGCTTTTTAGCAACCACCATTTCATAATGTAGTTTTAGATGTTCTTAACACAAAAATAACCCACAAACTCTTGATTAGCACCACAACTGAGCACCATGGTCAGTCCTGGAAGGACTAACATACTGCACGCTTTCCAAAAATCAGGTAAGTTTGGGTTGTGCATTTCTATCACTCCATTTTCACACATTTACAGTTTATAATTTATATTTATAATTAGTCCATATTAATAATTTCATTAGCCAGTGAACAGTCATAGTCAGGAGCTACCCATCTGGTCTCTTGACTTCACACTTGCCTCTCCAACTGCTTGATGTCAAAGGTCATTAAAACAGCCATGTCACCGGACTCTCCGGAGGTGGCGGCCAGTTTCAGCTGCTGGATCCCGGCCTCGCTGTAAACCTCACCTTCCCAGACTCTGCTCTTGTTCATTTTCAAATCAGTTCGCGTCTCCCCCACCACGCTCACCCTCTGGGCCCCGGGCACCCTCACCCTGAAGCGGACCCAGGAGAGGGGCTCCAGCAGGCCGACCCGGGGCTCAAAGAGCACGCAGCCTTTCCTCCAGGCTGAGTAGACACAAGGGAACGGAAGTCCCGGCTGGTCGCAGCTGTTCCTCAGAACAAAGTCACACATGGGATTGAAATCTCCACCAGGGGTGATCCTGGCGTACAGGCCCAGCCGGTACACCCCAGCATCAGGCAGGGTGACACTCACCGTCACTTTGGTGTCTGTGTACGTGCAGAACAGGTGGCGTGAAAGCGGAATACCTGCCGTTTTGTTTTCTTCCCTGCTCAGCACGGTGTGAAGCTCAAGGTCCCGTTGGTTGTGGAAGGTGAGGTTACACTTGCCTTGCTGTGTGCTCATCAATGCCGTCGTATGGCTGAATTTGGACAGTCCCGCTTCCAAAGTGCGGATTCCTGGGCCACACACCGAGCCTAAGCTAGAAGGGAAGAGGTCATCCAGTCCCGTCACCTTCCCTTTGCAGTGTAGCAGGAAGTTGGCAGCATTCTGGAACTTGGCATCCGTTCTCTCATAGTCCCGCACAAACACCGACAGGCGGTAGAAACCATGCGAAGGGCACAGGATGTGGCAGGTCAGAGCATCTGGTTGAATCTGAGTTGCCTGGCAGCGTTTTGTTACAGCAGCCTCCAACTGTGGGTGGACCAACTCACACAGCACCATCAGAGGGCTGGACGTCTTCATTGCCAACGCAAAGACGCCTCCTTCCACCTCAGCGACTTCGCTGCCCTGGCTGCTGCTCACGATGCCCAGAGATGCTGCAACAGGCTGTAGGCCCCAAGACAGAAAGGGGTTCTCCGGGATCTCCTCCATGGCACGCGGCTCCTGACACTCGACCGTGAAGGAGCAGACCCAAATCAGAGGCGTGATGGCCGATTCAGGTCTGGCAAACACCTTCACGTCATACGTGCCGCTCGCTGGAGGCAGGAGCTGCAGCTTCATGCTGCGATGGGAAACCGTGAGGAGGCCGAATGAAGAGTTGCTGGACTCTTTCTGCTCTGAAGCTCCACAGTGGAGCAGGTCCCGGTGCTGTGTGATCTCATAAGTGAAGGTGGAAGGTCTGGAGAAGCCGAGGGACACGTTGGCCTCACCTCCATCTACAGATGAAAACCAAAAGGGTGATTGTTTAAATAATGTTTTTACTGGAAAGGATGAACTTCTCCGTCTTGCAGAAAAGCATCTGCCGTCCCTTGATCAACAAAACTGAGGGCAGACCTGTGATAATGTGGCAGTGATGAGGCTCAATCAGCCTGAGCCCCATGGTGAAGAAGGCTGAGGTCTTGAAGACTCTCCTCTCAAACTCCTCGAGGGGTATGGGCCTGTCCAGGAGCTGCCACTTCTCCTCATCAGGGAAGTGTGAATCTATGAACTCCTCTGGGTCCGTGAGGAAATAGAAATCATCGAACCTGGGAGGCAAGAGATGGAGAGCAGAGTGGTTTGAGACTCAGCTCGCTGCAGGTTTTTGGGTTTATGAAAATAAAAGACCAAACTGACTTGTCACAATGTCAGTGTTGTGCTGCTTTTACAGGAGTGTTTGCAATAAAAATTAAAAGATGATACATTTTTCAGTGTGGCCAGAAGGGTTTCCCTCCAGAATTAGATCGTTATTGAACAATGAATATGGTGGAATATCTCTTCCGTTTTCAAACCTTTTGACAAAGCTTTCATGTTCCATATCCACCCGACCTGCCCCCCAACAGGCGTCCAACAGGAACCACTGTCCTCCCAGAAGTACAGCATTCCACAGGTGGTCAGATTTCACGTTCCTGAGGCTTTGGCCCTGACGGTATCCAATGCCCTTACTATGGCCCGGCACTTCCTGGCACTCGATGCCCACCTCTCTGTAGATACGAAACAAAACAGAGCCTGAAACTGAGGCCAGTCAATTCAGTTCACATTAGTTGTACCGGAAATATCTTTCTTGAACTCAGAAGCGATCAGCGATGCAGAATGCGGCACAAAGCTAAATGAATGGACGGAAGAATGAAGATGTACTCTGAACAAAACAACTGAAGTTTCCCTCAAGTGTCAGTTGAACACCTCAACAGAGCCGAGGAAAACTTGAATATATTTGTAATTACATGTTTTTGGTAAATAATTGATTGCAAATGAAAGATACTGTGGCTCCATTTGTGTGATATGCTAATTAGCCCTAACAATGTTGTTGTTCAGACTTTTTCAGCTGTCACCAACTGACCAAAAACATTCATCACTTCAGGTTTGACTGGGACAGACTTTCTAACTTACCCCAAAAATTGATGATTGATTGTAACGACACTTTGTTTATAGTGATACATAGACAGATATTGTCTTTGAGATTGACTTAACTTATTGTAACTTATTTCTGTTTACCTGCACATCTCTGTACAGAGGTTGGAGTAGCCACAGCAAACACCCCGACCGGCCGCTATCACCTCCTCCGGGGAGCTCAACTTCTCCGAGCGGCCGAGGTAGCCACTCACGTCGTACTCTAAAGTAGTTGAAAATATGAATTCTGCTCTTTAGCACAAGGAGACAGATCAATCCTTAAGTCTGTAATCGTATGTTACGTAACGCTGGCATCAATATGCAAGAGTAAATATAGTTCAGTAAACCCACCGATGTTGTGGCACAGCCAGACCCAGATGGCACGAAGCCTCTCCAGCCCATTTCTGGCTCCCTTTGTGATGCTCTGTACTATCGTCTTCACATCGTATACACACTTTTCCTTCAGCTTCAACACACACACACACACACACACACAAGACCATTAAATGCAAGAGTTTAGTAAGCCAAAATTGAGCCTTCATGTTTTCACCTACAGCAAGCAGGCAAAATTTAAAGTGAATCTCTGCCACAAGTTATTTTATTTTTATTTCCCCTTCGTCATATAGCAGCATCGTCCTGCAGTGTCTGTTTTGGTTCTGTTGCGGTCGATGTTATCATTCCTAAACCCTTTTCCTGCAGAGCTCAAGAACGTAAAAGGCCTGTGTGTGTTGTGGGTTTGTTTTTGTTGCTCTTTCTTGGCTTTGGCTATGTTTCAATGGCCCAACCAGGCTGATCTAGTCAGTGCTTTGATAAGAACTGGCTATAAACTGGAAGTTCTTTGAAGCAGGGATTGGAGTTAGTCACTTTTGAGAATTAACAAGATTATATGTTATGCTGAGATGGTTTGGGATTAAGTGCCCTCACCTCTGCTCCTGTCCTGATGGTGTGTTCATCAACCCTGCAGAAGACCTCAGAGTTGGTGAAAAGGTCCTTCCGACGCTTCCTCTTCCCCGTTGCTGCAACACATGGTGTTGCCTTTTGACCCAGGTATGTTTTTGGTTTCAGGTGTCTCTGTTCTCCCTCTTCCTTCCTCACCGCGCTCTTCTTCACCACACTGATGGTCCTGGCCGCGCTCTCGGACGACAGTTGTCTCTTCGTTGCTGGACGTTGATCTTCGCTCTCCACCGTCAGTTTCTCAGGCGTACTTCGCCTGGAGAGCCCAGCATTCTGGGAGGCTACAGCGCAGACCAAGACCTGGGCAGCTGCCATGTTTCCCTCAGGTGGAAGCATCGGACTCTCATGGGCCTGATTGTCTTTATGCACAAGAGCTCCGATAACTAGATTGGGGCTGGGTTTGCTTAAGATTGGCTTCTTCTGGAGGCCATGAAGCTGCAGGGCCTTTACCTCTACACATCCCTCTGGGGTCACCTCATCTTGCTTAGAAAGGCGTGGAGCACAGGAGAAGGGGAAGGATAACTTCTGAATGGCAACTTCAGCTGACATTATGCTGGGATCATGGCATCCTAAGCAGAGAAAAGACAAACTAGATTCAAAAGACACATTGTGTTTCTACCATTTTTAGCTTAATCCAGCGAACAGGTCAGTCCTTTAATTTGTTCAGTAACTTAAAAACAAGATAAGTGGGAACCCATCATGAAGGACCCATGGTACTGTTGCTCGTGCTGCACTAAGTAAAAAGTATATTTCTTACAGTACATTCTGTGGAAGACAGTGATGAATTGGCAATTGGATCATGTCTATTCATGACCATAAATGAACGCAAAGGTTGGAATCATTAGTCACTGTCACAGCCAGAATCACAAAGAAAGTCAAGGCGTTCACCAGATGAGTGTGACCTTATAACTTCCTGTGTGTGATGAACCTCCAGATTGATGACCATATTCAACATGGCTCAAAAATAAGCATCATGTATGAACACGCTTTGACTGAAACTTGTGTTGAATGAAGCAGGTTGGCACAGTGACCCAGACTGAAGCCCTGTTTATCTGCACAGCTCGACTGTCCTTCAGCAGACCGTTGAGTCCCATCAGCCCTGCGGAAACCATGCTGAAGCCGACTCTGACCTCTGAAGAGAAAGCCCCAAAGGATACTCAAAGGTACGCCCTCCCCACTCCATGTCAGAGCTAATACAAACTCAGTGACAAAATAGAAGCAGTCTTTCACAACAATATTTATTTCCTTGCTACATCACTAAAAGTCACAGAGGCTTTAACTTACCCCGAGAGGATTTAAAATGCCTGCTGGATGTTTGCAGAGTGTTGGGCAGAGATGTTTCCACTGTGTGTTCTCAGTGGTCCCTACTTGCAGGGGGCAGCTTATATACCCTCCCGGTGGCCTGCCAGGACAGGCCCCAGAATAACAGACCTAAAAATACTACAAAGCAGTTAAGACCAGCCAATAGAGTAAGCCCCCACTGAGGAGCGTGACGTCCGTATGTGTGTATTTGTAAGTGTGCCTTGCTTACAGATGTATGTTCGGATGTGGTGGTGTGTATTCTTAACATGCATTTGCTAATCAGTGCAAATGCACTGCAGCATATCTGGCAACACAAACTGAGTGTGAACTCGTGTGTATTTGTGTGTGTGTTGGGTGGTGCATGTCGGTACAGTATGTCTCCATATGTATTGCGAATTTGAATGGCGTCAATAGGGAGGGTGTTGGTTGGGAAGTTTGGAGCATGTGCACGTGTTGGGTGTGATGGAGGGGTCAGATTCAGAGCCGAGTTGACCATCAAAGAAAAGGACAGAAGGGTTTATGAGGAGTCAGACATCTGATAACACACTTTGGTAACCTCTGTTTCCATCACGCGCACACACACGTAGAAATATACCATGTCATTTTCATCCTGGAAACAATCCATCTGAATCTACGCTGATCACTTTTATCAGATTAGAGACTGTATGAAATCAAATCCGGTTTAATAGAACGGGTCACTAGCAATGTGACAATACTTTTCACAGGCGTTCAGCATCTATGCTTTTCAACATGCACGTGTTCTTTAATAAGACAAAGAAAAAGTCATCTAAATGAATTCAAATTTTTAAAAGTTTAAATTTAACAGAAGAAACTCCTCAGTAATGGATCCGCTGGGCTGTTTGGAGCAGAGAAAACAATCTGATCCCGTGTTGTTGGTCCAGTTCTTAAAGAGGAACTCCACAGATTTAACAAAGTCTTACCAAAGTTGTAGGAACTTTTGAGGCTCTACAAGTCTACAAAAGTTTGAAGAGGTAAAAAAAAAAAATCTGGAGCTGTGGAGGTAAAAAGAGGTGATCTTTCCAGACCTCTGTGGCCCGCCAAGGCCTTTGGCTCGAGATTATGACTGCATAACACCCCCAAATCTCCAGCCAAACGGACGGTGCTCAGGTTCCATTCTGGGTAATTTAGCCACCAGGTTTTCACAAGGAAGAATAAACAAAATACAAATGAGATCTCTGCTGCAATGACATTTCATTTCCCAAACACGTGGAATTTGTTACACAACAGCATTTAATATAGGCTAAAATGGAAACGCAATAGTGGAAACATTGGCACAGTCTTGAGTTGACTTCAATCAAAGCACATTCTGGTGTGTTATCTTCAGTGTTCAGCACAGGTGCTTCGAACTGGGCCTTTCATGTATTCCTTGAGGATGTTTCCATCCAGAGAAAGCCAAGAGCATCAAGGTTTTCTCACCTTTACAGTCACCTCTACACTCTGTTATCTCCAAAGCTCCTCTGTGTCCGTACACCAAATAAATATTGTGGAAAAGAAAGCAGCTTAAAGCCGGCGTGTCTCAAACTGTCCTGCCACATAAAAATAAAATGCGGCAACGGAAGGAGAAGTTGTTAGGTGATCACCGCAACATATCACCCGGCTGATACAGGATTACATAACACCATCATATATTGGGTTTGATGCGGAGATGGGGGGGGGGGGACAGCCGCCTCCACCGATGGTGGATCCTGAGCCAAGTGACTGTGAAACCGGGGAGTAAGAATGCCATCTGGAACAGCTGTCAGCAAAGGAATCTCACTCTGGCTTATTAGGGAGAGCAGAGGAGCTGGTGGGGGGGCTGAGCAGGAGGTATGGGGGTGTCTCGCCATCTCAAAGAGAGGTTGAGACACATGGAGGGGAGATCTGGTGTATTGATGGCAGGGAATGAAAAGGAATGATGTTAATCTGCTTCCAGTCACCAGTGAGAAGATTTAGTTTTCACTTCGTGAGCTTTAGACGTCTGAATTTAGTTGTTTATCCTCTAATTTACCAAAAACTAGCAGGATGTAACCTGTGAGAGGTAAAGATGGGTTACCATTATAAAAACCCGTGTAACAGAGAAAAAAAACACACTTCTCATCATTAAATGTACAAATCCTGTATTTTCCTGCTGACATAAAAAAAACCCATCATTTTTACATTATTATAGATATTTGTTGTTGTTCTCAGACAGTCTTAGTCATCCAGTTTCACACTTAAGGAAGGCAATAATGACAAGTGAGACGTCTCCATGGCTACTTACCCTCTGGGAAGACCATGGGCTGCGGTTAAAAGAGCTGGATCTTTGTTCCACCACCGTTTCCAAGGCAGACTTTCATGTGGAGCTTTTCAAGCAAATCGAAGGACAATGATAACATCACACATCTAAAATAATGTAAAGGATGATACAGTGAGAAGTGAATGGCATTGAGGCACAATGTAAAGGATGGCCTAAAGGAATGGGGAAAATGGCACACTTTGAAATTTCGACTTGAAAGTGGCCAAAATTTGGGTGTATCATTATGTGATATGAGCAGCATTGGTGGTAAATATGCTCTTAATGTGTTTGGTTGTGACTGCAGGCACCGGAAACTGTTTGCATGAGATCTGAGGGACTCACCAGGTTTAAAAAAAAAAACATCCAAACATATCAGAAACATATTTTGGCCTTCGGCTGTTGTGTGAATTATAAACGGGCAGAAGCACTTTGAAAACTATTTAATAACTTCGTCAGAGCTGGTGTGATGATCTCAGTCGTCTTAGTTCTCGTTGCTGCAGCAGTTGCGGCGGCCGAAATGTGTTGCAGTTGTCTTTTTTTAGGAAGCTCAAGAACAGGAGAGCATTGCACCCTGCTGGAGATGAAGGCGCGGATGAGTTTCACAAAATCTCATATGGACACGAGACCTCTGATTTCGACTATTTTTAGATGACAGGAAGCTGATGTACCCGTTGCCGTGGCTGTGCTCTGCTGATGCGGCGGCTGGAACTTCTATCTCAGTCCATTAAACACACAGATATCTCCACAACCAAGAACGCACCACTCTCAATTTATAGCAGCTCAGCCCCCCCCCCCCAAAATCAACAGCTGGTGAATGCAGCTTAATAACAGTATAATCTGGACATCTGGCCTCTAAGACTAAATCTAATAATGGATGGGTTATGCATTCTAATTTTTACAATTTAGCAAAACCACTCTGTGGTGATAACAGAGTGGTGAAAATAGTCGATTTTGTATACAAACTGTACGTGCTGATACCAAAGACAATAACATCACATGGTTTTATATGGATGGTTGGATTTGCACCAAGTCAAACAGACTCTTTCTTAGTAAGTCTTTCTTAAATAGTCCTTTTACAACTGGGTGGGTTTTTAGCTTTAATTAACATTATATTTAGGTTTGTTTTGGTTGTTTGTTTTTAAGTAACAGAATAGTAGGATTCTAACTATAATAAGTATAATAGTGGCTGTATAATGATTGGTAATGTTGAAAACATATACACATTAGAAAACCTTGGATTTATTCTTATATTTACCAGATTTGATAGTTTTCTGTTTGTTCCATTTACTTCCATTTACCAGCAGACCTGAAGTGACCCATCAGCCCCTCATCAGTGTCCCGTTCTGAGCCATCAGAGTCCTCAGGACGTCACCAGGGTCTTGTTCCTGCAGCGCTTGGTGGGCGGAGCTACTGCGTCGGGCACTCAGGGGGCACGTGCTGTCATTGACACCTGGTGATGACTGTTAACTCTTTTTTGAAATTATTTCTAAATGTAATGAACGGAAGTGAAATTGACAGCTGCTGTTGTTGTTGTTTGTTTGTTTGTTTGTTGATTGTAAAGATAAACTGGTGACAGAAGATAACTGGAGGGTTTGTGGAATTACTGTGAAAACTATGAAGGACGATGGAGACTCAGTGAACGAGTTTACTGGAGGTAAGGGCAGTTTTTCACTTCTTTATTTTCTTGTTTACATCTTTTTAAAATTGACATTTGTACGAAGGTTTAAAGCTGGAGAGTGCATTTATTTATTTATTTATTTATTTGCTGCACTGGAAACTTGTCATCCATTACAGCTTAGTTAGCTTGTTATCTGAGAGGAGGTGTGTGTGTGTGTGTGTGTGTGTGTGTAGGTGAAAACAGTGTCCATATTGAATAGGACACACAAACTGCACCAAAAAGGTGATGATTTAAAGATTTCCAAAAACAGCCTCCTTTATGCAGTTTAGTTTGTTTGCTGCTGTTGTAGTTGTAGGTACTGTGGGAAACCTGCACACAACAAAATTAGTAATGTAAGAATAATAAACTTTATTGTTTTAGCACTTTCCAAAAATGTATTTACGCAAATATGAAGCAGTACATAAAATCATCATAAAAACATTATTCATTATTATAAAATAATGTACTTCACTGTCTCCCACATCATTCAAAATAAAATTAACATTGATTAATTCAAAAGTGAAGAAATGTCCATAAAAAGAAGGCAGATTTTAGTTTTGGTCCAGTTGATTTGTTCACTCATGACAGACGAGCTTTATGAAGATTTCATCTGCAGCTTGAGGGTACTGTGATGCTTTCTGATGATTTCTTAATTGTTAGCAAGAAAGCAAGAAGCAGAATAATCAATGTTAAAATCTACCGCAAGATGTACCAACACAGGTTTTCACCCAAGAAATATAATGACATGCCAGGAAATGTGTGAGGGATTCAGAAAACTGATTATACATGCAAAGAGGAAATGTTGTACACACAATCAAAGTAAACAGTGTAGTTGGTGCCAAAACACATGTAAACAAGCAGCTTTAAATCGAACAAACAATGAAATGTGGCATCCAGTTTTTTTGGGGGGGGGCAAGCTCTGCAGCCTCCATTCTCCATTTTAGCCATTTAGAACATCTCAGAATACATGAAACAGTAGAATTAGCTTCATCTGTTTGCTCAGCAGTAATTTAAGCAACTGCAAATTGCCAGAACTGTAGAAAAGCCGGCAACAATCAGCCCAGAACAATTTAGACGAGATGTAATGTTAGGTAGAAATTCAAATGCAAAAGAATTCCCAAAAATAGACCAATGTGCTGCGGATATGTGACACATCGAACTGCGTCTGTAATCCATAAAATTAGGAGAAACAATACATAAATGCATTTATGTGCCAAACTATATTCATGCCAGTTATGTAGCTTCATGGTGGCACATAACAATCTGTGATTGACTGATTCTGTAACATCCTAAAATAAATTTCAGCTCCTGAGAAGTCTATTTAACGTCTATGATACAATTTCTGATGACCAGTTCGACTTTTTGCCTGATTAGAGACCTAAATGCTGAACATTTCCTGCCTCCAGTGTTACTTTAACTTAGGAAGTGCATTTATCTCTATTTTATTATATTTCACTTTTGGTCAAATAATCAAAAGTAATTGAAAATGGCTCTGAGCTGTCCCTGTACTGCAAATCGACATCATATAACATGTTAAATGAAAAGAGACAGACGAGCATTTCTCTGTCGTACTCGAGCTGAATTTTCATCTTCTTTTAATAATCATAAAATTAAGGTGGCTGTAATTGGGACACACAGAAAGACACACTATTAGCCTTTTAACCTTCCTTTGCCTTATCTTGTAACTTTAATTGGCTGTTGTAGAACAGAAGCTTTAGTCCTCTTTGCAAAGTTCAGAGCCTTCTCTCAAATTCAGTATTCCTGTGACCTTGAATTTCCTAAAACAAGCACTTTTTTCCTCACCATATCATCCAGTGTGTATTGTGTAACTTTCCATCTTAACCAGGATTACCTCTTTATATATATAAATGCCATTTGGCTGGCACTTTCATCCTGGGCTCCTGGTGGACTTGAGAGTGCATACATGTTTTTTTTTCCCAGAGGGAGTCGAGCCTCTATCTCTGACGCTGCTAACTTCATGCTCTACATGTTGACACGCTCAGGAGAATACACCCGAGACCCCGTTAATACTCAGCAGCTGACATTTAGAAAAAGTAGTGTAGGTAGTGTAGTGTTTAAACCACTGGGGTTTTCAATGCTCATGTTTGTTAGAAATCGAATTCGATGGTATTTCATAATCATACAGTATCTTAAGATCTGTTGATAAATACTATTTAGTGTATAACCTGAACCTGACATTATTTCTATTCCTGTATGGATTGTTGCTAATAAGTGACAATTATAAAAAAGGGTAAAAATGCATTGTTTGAAAAAAATGATACCTAATAAATCCAAAATAAACTCTGTGGTCAGCAGATTTAGATGGTGTAATATTAACTGTTCAATGCAGCACCTTGTAATGACAGATGGACTTCATGATGCACTCTGGCAGACCGTTTCCCTGCAGACGTTTTGACTTATCCTAGCAGGAAAAGTGTAATTAGTAACTTTGAAAACAACTGCATTCCATTTGGATGAAACAGTTCCAGGGTCCTGGTATTGTGTGCGCTGGCTCACTGGCACTCTTCACTGGGACCCTTAATGGAACTGAGCCACAGTCAACGAAATCTGTGCCACCTGTTCTTTTCCTGTTATTACTAGACAAAATGTAGAGCTGCGTCTCTGCAGGTTCGACCAGGCATGTTCCCTCACGCCTGGAAAATAAGCAGCACTATTCTTCATTTATGGTGTTTTAGCTTTATCAAAAACTATTTGATTTGGTTGTTGCACTTGGCCATGTTACCATTTTGATAATACCTAGAATAACTGTTCAGCTCTCATGCTGGATGTGGCTGAGTCTGATTGGTTGAACTTTAATATTGAGACTTCCTCATCCAACAACAATGGCAGCAACTGTAATGAGATTATTTTAGGAGAAGATGTCAGAGGTGGAGAGAAATGTCAGCAATACTTAATTTGTTTTTGTTTTTAAAGCAGGAATCTAGTTTTTCTGATTGTTCCCATAAGGAAGTTGCCTATCTGAACAAAGTATTTATTTTAATCCAAAACTGACTCTTTTATGCAAACAGAATGAATAATTCTTGTGAAAATATGTCACCAAACTTTGGAAACAGTGATGTCACAATATAAAACAAATTTATTTTATAATTTTTATTTTCAATGGCACAGACAAAATACAGATGTGTGTGTTTTCAGTATTTTTACACTTTAAAAACTTATTGCTAAGAAAGTATGGATTCTCAAAATCAAAGTTGACACCAGCTACGTAAAATTGATTAATTATTGAATAGATCGTACAGCTTTAATAATATTTTTATCAGAAAATAATGGCTACCTTGAAGAAAAGTTTTTAGTTATCCAAAAATATCAGTTGAACAAACTGTCAATAGATGGTCCAAGGTCTTGAATTTCTTTTCACTGATGTGAATCACAAATATTATGTAAGACTGAACAGAGTACATCTGTTCAGCAGGAGTTCATCTCCGCTGTCTTCCTTCTCTCTGTCTGTCTTAAATAAAGGTGTCAGCGGTGTGTTCACGGACACATGGGAATTTGGTTCACGATGTTAATTGTTTGTTAAGTGTCTTTAATTAACTGCTATCTCGTAGGACAACAATGGACTTGAGTCACTCCTGGTGAAGCCATTAATCTATCAGCTTAGACACAGGGAGTGTGAACAGTCAGCTGGCTCCCTCCGTCCCTTTAAAAGTCCTTTATTGCTGAGTTAGATACACGTGTGATGAAAGGGACCACAGTTTGCTTTTAATGCAGTTGTGAGA
Source organism: Remorina albescens (assembly GCA_034769265.1). Lineage (NCBI taxonomy): Eukaryota > Metazoa > Chordata > Actinopteri > Carangiformes > Echeneidae > Remorina > Remorina albescens. The sequence continues at coordinate 2,402,980 of CM068488.1, forward strand.
AATATATGACGGATCTATTTTGGTAAAATCTGGTTTTATATTGGAGGATTTATGACTAAACCGTACAGTCTGTGACTGGAAAAGCCTGAAACTGAGCTAAAAGATGCACAGAGTTTTACTACGAGTCATTAGAACGCGTGTCAATACCAGACACATCGGAGACTGACACATTCACCGGTGCACTGAACCACAATTTAAATTTCACAGTGCCATTTAAAAGCGGAGATATTGTAATTCCTGTGTCTAATGCTGTCTAAGCCTTTTTGACATGCTGCAGTTATGTAGCGGTAACAATCCATAGTGACTAATATTCCACAGCCACAGCAGGAGCTCTGGATGTCTGGGACTGACTGACACCTCAAGTCAACTTAAAAGTGAAGAACAACCAGCTAAAACTCCATTCAGCAGTCAAATGTGAGGGGAGCAGTTAAATTTCAATATGTCTGTATTAAAACCAGATTTTACTCTCTGAACGATGTGAAATTCTGCCAAGTCAGGTCAGTCAGATACTTTAAACAGGAATCGTTTTGGAGCGAGATGATAAGTCAGAAGGTTTTATCTGTTTTATATTATATAAATAATCATCTGTGTGCTTTGGCTCAAAGAAAGAAGACATTTTATTTTCATCCATTTTATACACAAAGTGGCTAATTAAGAAAAGAAATAGCTGACAAATCAAAGGGAATAATTTGATATGTTCAGCTGTTTGGTCGGATTTAGCCCAGTTTTTCCTTTGTTTTCTTTTGTCTTTATCTAATAGAGTACAAAAGTCAACAGGAAACAGGACTAGTAAGAGAGAAAGGTATGGTGTGCAGCGATGGTCATTCAGACTTTGGTTATTACATTACTGTGATTTTCGCCATGACCTTTAGACAACCAGGCGCCTTTGACGGATTCTAATTTTAATGTGGACACAAAACTGTGGAAGACAATGCAAGAATTGAGTTTATTGACCAATAATGAGTTAATTTACGATATCTGTCTTTGGACCTTATATTCGTGGACTTTGCTGCTCTCACATGTCGCATCATGCCAAAGTTTACACACTGCAGCATTTCACATTGAGAGAAATGAATGCAGGAATAATCACGACGATGATATTGGCACACAAATCATGTGTGTGTGTCAGCTAAAGTATGCGTTTTGCTTGAGTTTGTATGTGCGTGTGTTTGTGTGTCTGCAGTCTCATGACAGACACACTTTGTTATTCTCCTTGGCAAGCTGAACTTGGCCAGCATCTGAAAAGTGGACAATGTAAGGCAGGAGCCAGTGAGGAGGAGAGGAAATCCCACCCTGTGTTTGTCCACTAACTGTGTCTTTGCTGTCTTCCTGCTTGCAGCACAATACAACAAGGTGCCCTTTGCAGTTTATTGCAGCGTTTAAATGTGCGCTGTAGGTGCACAGAATGTTAAAGCCTGCTGCAGTGACATTTTTGTTGTTAAAGGGGTTTTTTTGCGAGTACCTGCTTCAGTAAAAGCAAAAGGACTTTTCAAAATGAGGCAGTTTAATCTATTTGGATAATAGTGACATGCACCCTTGCAAAAAATATTAATAGCACAAAGTCGGAGCCTGATGAAATGAAACGGTTCTTCTTCAGACTGGATCCTGAATGATGAACATCAGGAAATTATCATTTTCTCCAAAAGAGATTGGGAACGATTTCAAAATTAAATCTTTAAATGCACATCAGATAAGTGTAGCTCGTTCAGTATTATTCGATTTACCAAGATTATTAATCTACAATCATCATGCCATTTGGTTAACGTTACAAGGTTACACTATCCCCCCAAACACACACACACTTAATGTCCACTGTGTCTGTCATATTATTTTGTTCCAAATTGTTGTTTTGTTGAGGGCCTTTGGGGGGGGGGGGGTGATCCCACGTGTTGCTGATTTGACCATTTCACTCGTCGAAAGTTAAAAGTGTAAAAAGTCACTGTGTCAGCATTGCTTCCCCATAAGGGCTTCTGGAAACGTAAAGACAACAAACATTTCCTGTGTGCGTGTGTGTGTGTGTGTGTGTGCAGAGAGAGCATCACAGCCAAAGCGTGTAGAGGAAGCAGCGGATCAAAGGGCATGGTCACTATCTTCAATCGAATACCGCCCCGACTCTCTGCATGTTTGTGTTTCGGGGCAATTCACGATCACACAAGCAGCGCCGAGATAAACGTTTTGTGTTTGTTTCAGCTGAGCAGAGGATTTACTCAATTTATCTTCGACAGCGTGGAAATATACATCTTATATTTGTAGCAAAGGACAAAAAGTACAGTAGAAATGATTTCATGTACCTGTTTTTGAGCCTGTGTAGTTTCCAGTAGAGGGCAGTGTGTATGTGTCTCACTGGGAAACATCATTTATCCTTTCGTTTTTCATGATCTCCTGCTTAGAAACCCTCAGTCACTTCAATCTTCATGCGCATCTTTATTTGTGCACGATACACATCCTGATACCAGAAACATGGAAGCCACACATTCAGTAAATCTGTGTGTACATATCAGCGTGTGATTCGAAGTCGCTGTACATTTTTTGCAAATCTGCTCGCTGGCCTCTTTTTTCTTCTTCAGTGGATCTGGACATTTACATCAAAGAGAAATTCATCCTATAATGTCCTTTTTTATTTGTCATTTATAAACTCTTTTCTCTGGCCTCGGGCATTTATCAAGTTTTCCCTCATTACATTTTTATTTTGACAGTAGGAGTATTAATGGAGGTAGTCAGAGCTGAGAGGTTTGGGGAGTTTATTTGTGGCCAGAAGGTTGTTGGTTCAAATCTGAGTGCTGCTGGGAGCAGCGAGACTTTAGAATGTCAACAGTGTCTATGAGCACAAATAAAGTGTTTGCTCAGCCGACCTTTTCGACTTCGATGAGGGCTGAAGCTTCCAGAACTCAGACAGGTCTGCAGGAAAACGCACTCTAAGTGAGAAGGTGGGATTTAGTCTGTTGCACTTTGCTGCTGCACATTTGATTCTGACTAACTGCAGGCCGCCGTGGCGTCCATTAATACGAAGTGACATGTAACCATACAGTATCACCTGCTCTGGACCTGTTGACTGAAGTGTTAGTTATACTTCTCAGTACTCGTATCACGGTCTTAACTGATACTTAATAATTATTAAAACTCCCCCGTCCATTTGGTTTTGGATGAATTCCACCAAAGCACCATTAAGTGATATACCTCCTGCTCACTGGTCAGTCTGTCCTCCAAAATCAACCATTTAGGCAATAAATACCAGCAAATGAATGAAGCAGGGTTACCATATAGGGATATAAGATATGGATAAAATGATCTATAATTATAAATAAGTATGTTTTTAGCACTTTTAGATTTTCGTGAGTAAATACAAGTAGAGTGTTGAGGTTTGTTGGTAAAAGCAGATTTCTGTTCAGCCCTGCTGAGACTGAACCATGAGTCGCAGACACAGAAGGTCAAATAGCATGTTCAAATTTCCAAAATATAAAATTAATAAAGTATTTTCCCTAAAAAGTTGAAAGTATTGAGTTACTTAAGTTCAGTTTTTGTCCAAAGCACAGATATGGTTAGAGCCTACACTCATTATAGATGAGGATCGAACTTCAGGTATCTGTTAGTCCGACTGGACCTTCCTTTGAGCTCAGTTTGTTCTGGCTGCTGTTCAGCTGGTGTGTTGGTCCAGTTAAGGTCAAAACTCCCAACGTGACAGTGCAGGATGTTTATACCACATTATGGATTTATACAACTCTAATTCATGATCTGTCTCTGGAAACCAAAGTTGGCCTTGAATGATGTTCGCTCCCCATCTGTCACTTCACAGATGTCTAACAGCTGTTTTCTTCCCTTATTTACCGACCTCACTTCCTGTCCTTTAATTACTGACTGGCTTTTGTTTGCACCTTGACCCCTCCCCTTTCATTGAAGGAGCTGAAGTATCTTTGTCTTTGTTGTATTGTATTTTTCCTTTTAGCTTCCTTATGATAAAATGTGAGATTATTTGAGTGGGATATGTGTGTTTTACATATACACATTCATGATCATTTCTTTTCTTCAGTCACTGTTAAAGTAACCATGAGCATGGACGTGTTTTTTCAATGCAATGTTTTGGAAAACGTCCCTCTTGGCTCAGATAGACAAATCTGTATTCAACAAAAATGACCCGAGCGGCCAATTCTCAAGTTCAGAGTCCGTTACCCACAAGAAGGTGTCCGCCATTCCTGCACACAGTATGTTGAATTGCATGAGTCGTTCTGGACATACATTACTGAAGCACTCATACGTGTGTTCACCTGTGTCAACTCAGTTATATTTCCTCAAGCCGTTTTTGTCTGAAAGAACATAATCAAGTTGTTCTTCTCAAAATTAAATCTGTAGCTAGTTTGTGATCTGAAATATGCCCTCATCCCCTCGGCAATACTTAGAGCTCGGTTCTGAACGCTGCTGTACACACACACACACACACACACACACACACACACACACACACACATATGCCCATACAGAGGGATTGAGGGAAGATGTATTCTGATAGCTCCCGCAGTGATGTGTGCGGGCAGCAGAGTAACAAGAACCAGCTGCTCCCCTCCTCCTCTTCCTCCTCTTCATCATCTTCCTCCTCCTGTACCCTTAATTTCTCTTTGCTGTTTTATTCCAGAGTGTTATTATGATCATCAGCGTGCCTGTCCCCCTCTTCCTGTGCCAGAGTACGGCATAAACAACGACAAAGAAATACAGACACCTACATCAGCTGACACTGAGGTATAGTTAAAACAAACTTATACAGCAGACACAGCAACACACAGAGCTGCTAATGAAGGTTGTTTCCAGTCAGGAGGGAGCAGGATTCCCTCACTGACTGATGACTCATTGAGGCAATCGCCGTCGCTGTTTGTGCATCATTACTCGCTATGCTGTATGACTGTTATTACTCGACTATTGCAGACGCAGCTACCTTCGGAGTCCCGCGGCTTCTCAGCACAGGCTTTAAAAATCACCAAGTGAAAAGTCTCAACACAGGCAGGGACCTGTTGGCATCCTAATGAGATATAGACCACATCCTGACATCTGGCACAAGGACAAAAGGACACCACATACACTGCTGCAGCAGCTCAGACCTGCACAATACTAGACTACAAATCAGTTAAATAATTTCCGCAGGCCTGTACTCATCATGGCTGCATGCTGCATATTAGAACAACTACCGCAGGGATTGTATTGGCAAAAGGACTGTGCACTTAAAGATGTGAATTCACAGAGTCAGGATTTACACTGTGGAGTAAACATGACTCACACAAAGATAAACGCCTCTGTTGGTATTTTAGCATAATATGTATTTTAAGATTTATGAAAGTTAACAGGATAATGAAAGTGTCTGTCCATATCCATGAAAACAAAACTAAACTGCGTTAAACTCAAGATCACAGCTCCAGTAACAAGTTGTCCGAACGCGGCAGCTGTTTATTTAATTATTATACACTATTTCTCTGTTAGATTCTCGGATTATGCCTCTGACTGTTAAAACAATTGTTAATCTACCTTTAAATTATTATTATTAAAAAATATGAATATGTGATTAGATGTGACCAATCAACAAAGTTAAAGTGCTGATGGACTCACTGCAAAATGACTTCAGACATCAAATCATTTAATCAAATGGTACAAAGTTAAACTTTGTTGTCAGCCATGTTTGTGTTTTAGACACTTAATAATGCCCCTCTGGACTCTTAGTTAAGTTAGTTAGTTATCTTTTACCGTCTGTTATTGATTCATTAAAAAAACATAAACAGATACATTGATAATGGAAAATAGTTGCTAATTGATTTGTAGTTTTTAGTGTGCACTACTGATTGATGAGTCCTCTTTGACCACCTGACTCACATTAAATGTTCCTCTGTGAAACACAGACATTATGTTGAGGTACTGCACAGTTTTATTTGGACTTTGGGACGCTGTGAAACCAGAAGACTGTCAGCTCCGGCTGTGTTGTTTAGAAAAGGGGTGTTAGGGCTCATTGGAGCCTCGTGGAAGACCAAGCCATTTTGTATTGATTGATTTTGATTGGCTTTTTAGATCTGCTGAATTTAATCTCTTCATTCCTTTTTGTGCTGATTTGTGAATATTAGTTAGTTAGTTTCTCCAACACCTGCTTTATTTATGACGGATGACAGATGTGACTGAGTCGGTTTGATCCTTTTTTTTTTACGTGTAACCGCCCCCCTAACTTTATGTTTGTCTGGTTTGTTGTGTTGTTTGTTGGTTTTTTTTTTTTTTTTTGTTGAAACAGCAGAGATAGTGACACTGACACACTCTGGGCGGCTCTGACAGTAGTTCACGCGGTCCCGGAGGCAGGGTGTCGACTTCTAAACTCTCTCTCTCTGCACCTTATTGCTTTTTAGTGGCTCAGGCAATTCACAAGAGGTGATTCATCACTCACTAACGTGCACACACATACCAAGTCTTCCCAGGGCTCGTTCCCACCTCCGGCCTCAGAGCGCTCACTGATGAGTGGCCGCTGAGTAGCTGCAGGGTCATTCCGGACGCCTCCCCGTGCGCTCGCTATCATCTTATTCAGCTAAAGTGAGCACCTACTTCTATTTTTACACACACACAGACCTCCCACTCCAGGTGTGGAACAGAAATAATCTTTTAATGCCAGTCAGATAAAATAGAAACCTGGCTTCAAACCGTCCGCTGGATGGGATTTTGTTTTCTGTCAGACAACACATGTGTCAGTCGTATAATGAGTTTAGAACCAGCAACAAATCTGTGTAATAAAACTTAGAACCTCTGGATTAATCAGACTCAGAGTACTCAGTACTAAAAATATTAAATTCAAATGCTACTGTTGAGAAGCGTCACTTATACCAAGATAACAACTTAGCCTTCAGGTTTCCTGTATTTGACAGGTGATTTAAAAATTAGGACCAATGAACCAGTTTCTTCCTAAAATTCTGAAATGGATTTTAAAGATAAAGCTTTCCTGTTAAAGAAAAAAAAAAGTTATAACATTCAAAAACTTTTAAATGTGGTCAGTTGAAGTTAATAATTTGATTACAGGTCAGAGATGTTAAAAATGCTGCTGGTTCATTTCCTGGAACAACAGCTGACATCATCAGGCAGTTAGTTCTCTTTTCTAGTCGATTCTGATCGACTGATGCCAAATTCTCACACTTCACAGGCTGCAATCAGAATTAGGTGAATGACTTAAATGTATATAAATCATAAATGTATTGATTAACTGATTGTTTGAACTCTAACCTGATCTGATCGGTGGTGACATGTCAGATTTTGGTTGTTCTGCCTTCAGGTGTGTAACTGACAACAACAATCCTTCGTCTGAATGTCAGTAAATCCAGTTTCTTTTATTAAACAACAGGCAGCACCTTTTTGTTTGTGTTTTTGTGCGCTCTAAGAGGATTTGCAGTAGAACCCCTTTAATGACATGCTGCATGTTACAGATGCACAAATGTGTCCAACCTGGTGAAACTGTTGTTGTGCGTCGCAGGGAGCTGCCTAAAGAGCACTCAATTTATTTTCCCCCGGAATTGCTAAAAGCATTGAATGCCAACAGATATAAATGAACAAGAAGCTTGTTTTAAAGACGGGCCTCTTCTAAAGCTGCAGAGCGGACAGCCACATCTTCAGCATTGGCTCTTTGGTCCCGTCAGAAGACAGTCAGGGTTCAATATGGTGGACAGTTGAACGCAGCATATATCTGTGGCTGGTTATGTCTCTCTGCTGCAGACTGAAAAGCACATAAACACAAACCCCCATCCCAAGCTTTAGCATCTTGTGTTTGCTCATTTTCCACTTCAGAGCTGGAATGAATCTGCACGAGGTTTGAGTGCAGCCTTGGTGCGGTTGCTGTGGACGAGGTAATATGAGGCTACCCTTTGTAGAATGTGGAAGCTGTTTTGTTTTTAACAGATGTGTTGTGCTGGATTCTTGTTTCTGGCTATGATGGCGGCTATAATTAGAGTCAAGAAATTAGTTAAATATTTCTCTTTACATAACTCCCTTTTCCCCTGCTCATGCTATTTGGACTGCTGGTGCTCTCAAACTCTTCAGTCCTCCTCGTGGTTCAAGCCAAAGAATCATTATTGTGATCTGACAAGGAACAGAACATTTTAAATAAATACATGTATGTTATAGTTCATAAGTCCACCCATATTGGTTGGTATTTGTAATCAAGTGGAGCTTTTTTGGAGCAATCGGTGGCACGAGGCTGCAGCTCAAAAATGCTAGAATTAAAGGTTAAACGTTAGTTTGTCAGTGTGCGTTGTTGCTCGAATAGTTTAAAGCTGCTGTAGTTAATATTTGTGCAATAACGTGGTGACAATGTGAAGGTGTCGCTCGTCGTGATGGACCAACAGGGAATTTTCACCTGAACCTGCAGCTCCCCTCAGCTTTACAGGGCGGTGAGTTTCAGCTCATTGTTTAGCTGTTCTGGTTCACTCTCACTGCTCTCAAAGCCTCGTTTTTGGCCGAAGCAGGCACAGTTAACAACAACAAAAAAAACACCGCCTCAGCACCAAAGAGCAGACTGAGCATTTAGCAGCTAAAGAGCCAGATACTTCCCACAGGAGGGGTGAATTTTATTCGTTACGTGGTATTAAGCCAAATAAAGATAATGGTGATCTGTACCGGCTGGATGTGTAAAAGAGCAGCTATTTGTTGACAGGTTTGCCAAATGAATTAAAAAGCTAATGATATGTCAGTATTGTGGCTGAAAATCAGTTATTACAGGTATTTTAAAACTGAATTTATACCGTTGGACGCGTTTTTAGACTTTTAAACACCTGAAACAGCCGCTACAGCTCTAGTTAGTTTAGTCTGTAGGTAAATTATGAACCACTTCTAAGAGATGCATTACGCATACAAAGAGCAAAAGTCTGTTTTTTAATCAAGAAAAGAAAATAATATTGAGAGGAAGTTCAACTTCCAACTTTAGTTTTAGAATAAACAAGTTTTTTTTTTTTTTTTTTTTTTTTTGGGCAAGTCCACCGGCTAACGTCTTAAATAAACAAACAGAAGGAGCAGTACGGCTTTTAAAGCAGCGTCGGGAGGGCAAGTGTGACATAACACGTGCATGACAGCAGTCAATGCCTCGCAGGGACGCTCAGCAGATCGTCCACACCGGTTCAAGACAAAAACAGCAAAAAATTAACAACCAAACATAACGATTTCAAGAAATCTAAAAGATTTCAGAAAGTTTAAAAAATAGTTTTCATACGCAGTAAATGAACGAGGGGTACTAGACGGCCCGGTGTGTCTCCGGAATTCATGTTTGCAGATTTCATCTTTTCCTTCCCAGCATTTTTAGCATTCATTTATACCCGTTTGATGTTAACTTGAAGCCCCTCAGGTGAACCCAGGAGCCGGCAAGTTAATTAGATTTGACTTCCCTGATGAAGCCTAATTTCAACCTTTAGGCTTAAGCACAGCACTTTAAATACTGCAGCCATGTTTTACTGGCTGGTTAAGCGCTGGTTGTGATGGATCCAAGCCATCCTGTGTTTGCTTTGTGCCTCGTTACAACACCTGGGCTGCAGGTTTGGAGTGGATGACAACACTTCAGTTTTCCTCCTGGGCCAAAGCTCCCCGGCTCACCGAGTGACGCATTCGCTCTCTCAGTGTGTGACAGTTCTTATGCAGAGCAGACCCACTGGCCAAACCTCACACAGCGATGTTATATATACAGGCTAATGCAAATGGAAGACCTTTCCCAGGACATTTCCATCACGGGGGGTTTCTGATCCAGTTGCCCCTGTCCCGGGTACATTTATAAACTGCTCATCATTAAATTGGCCTTGGCCATGTTTGAGTTGCAGATGCAAATTTCCTGCAGTTCTTAAGTTAATATATACAGTATTTAATGGATTTATGCTCCGTTCAGACAACAGTGTTAATGTTAATGGATTATTAAATTTTTCTCCTTATTGGTTCGTGAGTAGATAAACGTCTTTCTGTCAGTTTAAAACATCCGTTTCTGCTTCCTCTGTTCTTACACTGATTTAACGAAGTGCTTCCTACAGTCTGGCAGTTTGTCAGCTTGATTTGGTTGAATTTAATGCAACGAACGTCAAACAAAACTTCAGCCATTATACATTCATTCATTTTCAACCGCTTATCCGTTTCCGGGTCGCTGGAACCAATCCCAGCTCACACTGGGCGAGGGCGGGGTCACCCTTGGCAGGTCACCAGTCCATCAGAGGGTCAACACACAGAGACAGACAGAGACCAACAACCACTCACACTCAGACAATTTAGAGTCACCAATGAACCCAAATATGATGTCTTTGGACGGAAGAAACATGGAGACTCCACACAGAAAGGTCCCAGGCCGGGAACCGAACCCACAACCTTCTTATTGTGAGGCGACAGTGCTAACCACTATGCCACCGTTTCTATGAGGAAAATCGAAGTGAACAGGCAGCACCATTATACTGACAGGAGACTCAGTAAAGCTTTAATCTGTTTTCCAATGATATGGACTCATCAGTCTGTCGGTTATGACCGTCCTGTGAGAAAGTGTCGGTGTTAATATTTACAAATGGATGCGTGTGTGATATCAGCGGCTGGTGGGAGGTGGGGGGAATTAACACAACTTAATTGATTAGTTGTGTAATTGCCTTGCGTGATTTCACAGTGACTGTGCTTAAATCAGGCCAGAATCAGAGGCTCTCAGCAGCAGCCTGCTCTTTTTGGACGGAGTCGAGTTAACTTGTCATCGTGCAAGACTGGAGACTTTGGCAACCAAACGCAGAGGCGTCAACACAAAACTGAGCCCAGTCCCTGTCACTTTATCTCAACCTGATGGACTCATCTTCGGCTCTGCAAGTGAAGAACATGTAGATGTGCTCAATCTGCGCTTGATTGTGCTTTACTTTTTAATTATTTTCTGATGCTTCACCTTCTTTTTCTGTCTGCCAGATGCTACATCGTCTTCTTTTCGAATTAGGGCAAAGTGAATATGTCCGTTTTTGTCAGGGGGCTGTAACTAACTGACCAAAACAGATTTGGCATGCATTCAATGTTTGACGGTATAGATGTGGACAGGAAGCATGAGGAGAGAGAGAGAGAGAGAGAGAGAAGTACGACACATAACAAAAGGTCGACGTCGGGGTCATATTGTATATGCTGTGACCGCTGCTCCCCAGGCGAGCCACACTCGAAGCTTCCAAGTTAATTATCGATTCAGCACTCATATTTTTTTCCAACTGATATTTCTAATGTGTCTTTAAAAAAAAGTATCCCCAGTCGACATCTTTAAACAGTTTCTGGCTCCCCAACTGTTCAAATTGGCATAAAACTTAGAAGAGTAGCAAATCCTCGTATTTAAGAAGCTGGAACCCAACAGAGATCAGAGCGAGACGATGGACAGAATACCATCATTATACGTGCATGAGAGAGGGAAATAAAAGAGTAACGTCAGGCTATGTGAGCCGGACTGAAGGCTGCAGTCAGCCGTCTGTTTGCTTTAATCTGTGTTTGATCCTCAATGTTTCTGCAGAAACAGACAAAACCAGTAACCACATGAATGTGACGCATCACTACAATGCCTCACATCTTTTCATGCTGTCCCATTCAAGTGTGAGCTTGTGAGCAGAGATTAGCTCGAATTCGTTTGGTGAACTAGCTCAGTCAAATCTGAGTGTGCATGTGTCCAGGTGTGCTGTCATGGCCGACGGACGGCTGACATGTTGTACATCGGAGGCTCGGAGGGCGTCGAGAGAGAGGGGTGTGTCTTTACATGAGGCTTTTCCTCGCCGCGTGCTGGCCTGCCATAGGCTGCCGACCGGTGGGATGGAATAAAAGAGGGAGCGGAGGAGGAGGAGGGAAAAGAGAAGGCACTAGGACCCAGTGGAGAGGCCAGCGAGTAGGCAGGCAGAGCGGGGCTGAGTCACTGCATGTGTCTGAGAGGCAGTCAGAAACAGAGCAGAGCAAAGGAGCAGAGGTGATCTCACACTCATCAGCACAGGATAACACAACCATGATGGGTTGACTTGGGGGGGCGGGAGCGGCAGTTGGAGAGAGGAAGTGTGCGTTCGCCACCACTTGCTCAGCCATGGAGACCAACAAAGTTCTTCATTTCGTGCCTTCGGGTAAGTGGAGCCAAGCTGTCGGAGCTGCTCCTCAGCTGAGCACGACACGGCGTTCACTGGGAGAACCTCGGGTTTCCCTACTTAGTGAAACCCGAGAACCCCCTCTGCAAAACATGTGCAGCCCACCTCCACTTCCACCCCGAGGAAGGGCAGATGTTTGGGTGTTCATGTGTTCTACTGTACGTACTTGGTGTATTCTGCTTTTGCTCTCTCTGCATACTTAGGAATGTGGCAATGTGTGACAGAAAAGCCGTTTTTATTTTCCCTCCACGGGGAGGTGGGGTTGTAGGAGCCTTCTTATCCTCACAGAAATGCAGATGTTTTTTAGTATTACTATTAGTACCCCCTGTTTTTTCCCCTCCCTTCTCCTTCTTCTTCCTCATGTCTGGTATGCGACATGAAATGTTTCTGCACCTTATTTATTCAGTTGGAGGAATGAACCTGAACAAGCTTGCATTGCACCCCCCCCACCTAAAAAAAAAAAAAAAAAAAAAAAAAAAAGGCAGAATACCTGTCGAGCTGGAATGCAGAGAAAGCCTGAGCTCATCATCCACTTTCTGTTGTGTTGCACTGGCGGGGCTCGTGCACGTGTGCTCGCTCGACACAGCGGTGAGTGAGACAGTGTTTGTGTGAATGTGCACATGTTTCTTTGTGTCTTTCTGTGTGTATGAAAAATTGTAATCAGTTTGTGTGTGTTTGTGCCTGTGTGTGTGTGTGTGTGTGTGTGTGAGAGATGGAGAAAGACAGACAGATTAGTGTTGGTGACAGCCACAGGAAGGCAGTGAGTTCTCCCCTCACTGAAAGTCCTCGGAGAGCCCGGAGCCCATTTGGAGGTGTGATGCGGCTGCTTCACTTTCATTTTGTCTGGGAAGCTGGAGCAGGATACTGCGTCTCCGTGTGTGCGCGTCTGTGTGTGTGTGTGTGTGTGTGTGTGTGTGTGATGAGGACGTTATGAGGGATAATGCAAGTGCAGAAATATTATCTGAGACTGTGTGTGTGTGTGTGTTTCTTTGTGTATAGTTTAATGTGCATTAATATGTGTGCATTTTTGCATGCATGTATTAATTCAGTCGTGCTCCGATGAGATGTGTGTGTGTGTGTGTGTGGGAGAGTGTCATGCACTGTGCACTCTAACTACATTTCCGAGTGCGTGTCGGGCGTGATGGACATTGCTGTGGCTGGTCCTCTGAAGACTCATTTGCATTCATTTGCTTAGCAGCTGAGTAGAGGCGGGGGGGGCAGGTTCGATCCTCACAGCAGAACATTTTGGTTGTGGAACCAGAAAGGTTTATGACACAGGAAAGGTTGAGCTTTGGCTTGGTTGTGATTAGAGAAAATGCCTGATCCACACATGTCTAATCCTGTTAATTACATTCACTCTGGATGTTTGTGTCGTGTAACTTAACCTTGGCTTTGAAACACGCTGTGAGTTAACATTTTACTGGCCACTGGAACGAAACCAGCAAAATCCATCTGCAGGAATCTGATGGAGTTATTGATCACCACCGGTGACTCAACAATTACTTTGCCAGAGAATTAGATTCCTCGCTCTCCAAACTCACTTCACTGCCCTCTGGATTTTCAAATAAAGCAGAACAAGCTTTTGTGTGCAGCACCTCACAGGAACATGCTGTCCATCACAACGTTCATCCGAAGCTGCTCAGGCGACACTAACTAGTTTTTGTTTTTTTTTAATTTGTGAAAATGAGCAGAGCCTTGTTGAAGCATATTGTGAATAATCCTCCAGATTGTGTCATTATCGGTGGCAACCTGCCGGCAGGTGAAAGATCACCTAGAGCCGTGGGAGGAGGTCAGGAGACGTGGGATTCACTTTAGCGGACGTGTGAATTACCACACGAGCGTCCCCGTGCAATCATCCTGCCTGATAATACTGCAGCAAGTTGTTTATCTGATTTAGTCTCCTGATTTTATTTGCTTGCTCCCATAATGGACAACAACACATCACTGCAGCTCCAAACAGTGCGGTTTTTTAATGTATTTCCAAACTGTGAGCCTGAAGGTTAACTCTTTCCTGATGCTTCCAAATTTCACATGAAATTAAACCATACACCGATCACACTGTTTAACTAATTACTGTCATCAAGGTAAATCACACACACGAGGGCTGAACAGTCATTTTCAGTTCCCATCAAGACATTTGGATTTTGGTGTGAGTCACAATAAAGCTAGAAGGTCGTTTTTGAATTTCATTATCTAAAAAAAAAATCAAAAAATCCTTTACCTCTCTGTGTGAAGATGATTTGTCGGCCGGTTTGGGTGGGGGGGGTTCTGTAACACCACAGTGCTTCATTAGTGGTGCTCTGTGTCACATTTCACATTTATCCAAAATAAATGTGATTCAATATTGAACTCGGCCAGATTTTGATAATGTTTTTAATTAATCGCTCGGCCTTAATGCCGAAAGAAGTAAATTGTAAAAACCCAGCGAGGGTGGGTTAGTTAGTTTGTGTCAAATAATGTCATCAATCGATGAATCATCAGTGTCTGTCACAGTTTGACAGGTGAAATGTCCAACTAAAGCCAGTTTGTTGTCACAAAAACAAACCCATTTTAGGAAATGTTTCTGTTCAGACTGCCTCCAGAGTCACACTTCGAACAGATGAACTTTCTGCCTTTGACCAGCCTCTGAGTGTTTACTGAAACTGAACCGGTTCTGTGATACTTAAATCAAATCAAATCCACACGTCTTCTTGCCTTTTTTTTTTTTTTTTTTTAACAGCTCTGATTAAATATCATAATTAGGACATTAAACTGAACCCTTCAGCGGCGTCCCAGCAGGTCGTTGCTCTTCAGGTGTGACAGACTTCCTGATAATCAGCGCTGCAGCTGCGACCTGCAGAGCCGCAAAAGATCAGCATGGCGGACACACGGTGGCCGTGTGAATTAGTAGTTGGACCATGTGGAAGTGGAGGTGTGTGTGCGAAGGAAGATGGATGACGAGTGTCCCGTGTGCGTGCGTACATGTGTGTATGTGTGCTATAGATGTGACAGTGATCTCTGATCAGTATTCACCGCTGGCAACAGATCTCTGAAGCTCCAGCCTCCGAGCACAGCCATCTGGACAGAGGAGAAACACACACACAAAGAGGAAAAAACAATCACACAACTAAATGACAGTGTATTCACACCCAGGTGTGTACGACACCGAAGTCACACAAACTGTGTCACAGATATTGTCCACACACACACACACACCGTAATTATATACACAATTCATTCTATCTACATAATGTGGTGGTTTACACACACAGCACAATTATGGTGATGTGTCAAGACAGACTCTCATCATGCACAGTTCAAGGAACAAAATGAAGAAGACCACACATTCATTACAATTACAGCACATACACACACACACACACACACACACGTTTTTGTCTCTGGCTTTCTCCCCCTTGCTGTGTTTTTGTTTTTTTCAGCCTCCCTCTCCCACGCACATATTTACATACATAGATGTTCTCTTGTTTGTATATTTGAATCATTAAATGACACACACACACACACACACACTCTCACACAGTTGTTCCATGGGCAGGTGTGTATTTTTGGAGACGTTGCTACAGAGAGCGTGTTTTATTTTCTTGTCTTCTTTCTTATGTGATACAAGACACATCCTGTCAGTTTGGTGGGAAGTGTGTGAGTCTGGTGTATTAACCTAATCACAGTCCATTTAATATTCCAATGTAAGAAATGGGAGCAGTTGTGCTCGTTGACTGTACGGTGAGTTAAGTGAACGGTGCTCGATTTGCACTGTAAACTCACAATAAGGTGCAATTACCACAACACAACGAGTATTGCTACTAATAGTACCATAAATAAAGCAACAAGGAGCACGTTTTGGAGTGTTATTGGGGAAATAACACTCACCTTATAGGATGGACAAACATTGTGCGTGTTTCGATGGCTCGTTGTGCTCGGCGTGCTCGTGCTCCGTCCTCTTTTCGACTCTTTGGTAGAAGGAAGGTTTCCATTTTGGAGTCACAATTGTTTTTCTGCATGTTCTTGATGAGAAGTTTCATTTCTAACAAAAAACGGTGAAAGATGCTGCTGTCATTAGCTCTTATTGTGAACACGCCCACCTCTCATGTAGTTGTCTTTGTTTAGCAGAATATCCCATCCAAGCGCCGTGCTGGTACGGTGGTTGGCGCTGTCACCGCACCGGGTTCGAACCCCGGGTCCTCCCTGTGCCTGCGTGGTTAATCGATGACTCTGAACATTCAACGTTTCTAACGTATATTCCTATGAGACAGCCCTGTGATAGACAGTGTGGCCCTGCCCTCACCCAGTGTCAGCTGGGTCCCCCCCCAGGATGAATGGATGGATATCAGGAGCACAGCCGTCACTGGGTTTCCACCTTTCTTCATTCTCAGTACTTTTTATTGCTCCGAAGAAGCTATAACTATACTGAACTTTGCCCCTCCATCTTAGCACCCTAAGATTTATTTACATTGACCCCCCCCCTCCAACTTGTAAATTTTGAATTGAGCTTGGGGAGTGATTGGAAATCCTTAGTTAGATGCGCTGGATCTCCCCGCTAACAGAAACTTGGCAGAATCTTTGTCACATAATAAATGAGGTCGCAGATACGCATAAATCAACATTGTGATCTTAATGCCATTATTCATGCCGTCCTAACATGAAGCATCTTGGACTCAAGTCTAAACCAGCTTCCAGCTAAATTAACGGTTTTAAAATAATTTCATCCTTTGTGTGTTATTATGAACGAGACTAAAATTTATTTTACTAAATAAATTCAAAGTTCAAACCGATTCTTGTCAACACAATGTTCCCTCTATATCGTGCCATAACATCTCCAGTGTGCTTTGGTCCTCATGCATCTCGAAGGGCTTTGGGAATTACGGAAATCTTATCAGAATTCCATCTAAATGTGGAATTTACAAGCTAATTAAGCGGCCTACTCCGAATAGTGTCACGAACAAAAATAGCCCCGTAGTTCTAACATGGTACTTAACATATGACTCTCACAAACCTTTTAATTCCACACGTCACCGCTGCTTTATAGCCCCTCCAGATGTGGATGTATAAAAAGAATCTATTGTTGTGAGGATGAAAGAAATACTCTTTTTTATCTTCTTCTCAACGGTCAAATAAAATGGGCTTTTAATAACAGCGTGCTGCCTCGTGGAAAAACAACCAGTAATCATAAATCAAGTTAGGCTCAGTCCCCCCTCACGCCAGTACAGTTATTTTTAACCCTGATTATAAAGCCACTCACTGGAGACTTCGTTTTTACTCACAGAATTAGAAGTAAAGCGTCCGATTTTTTTTTTCTTATTCTGTTTTGTTTTTAACAGCAGACTATGTCTTTGAATTCTGAGTATTCAAGCAGCTTTCAGGGGGTGAGAGGCGATGATGAGAAGCTGATGTATCTAAAGTGACCTCAAATAGAGGTCACGTCTTAATCTCCTTCAGAATACGATAAAATGCTTCTTACAGTGACACGCAGAGTCCATCAGGCTGAACCAGCAGCAGCAGCATCACACCAGATATTCCACGTTACAGCAATAACAACAACAATAACTTTCTGCTTCACTTGTGTTTCTTAATTTTGTCAGATCAGTGTTTCGTGTCCACAATGACTCGTTGGGTTTGAGCAAACTGCCCCAGGAAGAAGAAATGTGACAATCTGAAGCTGCTTTTGTGTTTTTTTGTTTTTTTTTTAACGTCATTTTGTATGACATGTGAACAATCCTCCAAAGCTGATGAATCTGTTTCCTTCTACACCCACCTGTCGCTGTCGTCTCTGCGGGTCATTGGTCAGCGGTCTGTGGCCTCGGTGAGCTGCCACCACACTAACACTAAATGAATGAATGGAAGTCCTTGTATAAAAACTCAGCCTGTATAAATACATGCTGTTTTCTGCTTCTGCTCCAGTTTCCAACAAAATAAATAAATATGTTGTACCGTTTTTGAAAAAAGTAAAGGACGAAAGGCTCAGCTCTGTTAGCTCACATACACCACCCATCTCTGTTTCTAAGTTTCTAAATTATGTATATGTGCACACACATATACATAATTTCTCACACAATGTACACACAAACATGTGGAGATGAAGTTAATGCAGCAACTTTTACAAATACGCACGCACACAAATGCACATGTTTAGCAAACAAAAAAAAACAAACACTCTGTTGGTGGTCCGCTCCTAACGTCGGCCACGACATGCTGATCCGGTTTGCTGTTGTGTAATCAGGCTACCCCCAAACACACACAGACCCCTCCACTGCAGATTAAAGCGTGTTACACTACAGGAAGCGGCCCGCGCACAGCCGAGCCATTTGCTTCAGTTCCTGTTTGATAAAACCCTCATAGTTCTACAGAAGCTGCTCGGCCTCCTCTCTGCTTCGTACTGACTTTAATTTAAAACCAGCAAACAGAACACAACTGAGTGGAGGACCTGTTGTGCTGCACCTCGCCTCCTCTCAATATAACCCTACCCACCCCTCCAATTGCCCCCCCAAACAAAGTAATTATTCCAACATGTCTGAGGATGCCCATTTTGATGAATTCCCAAACGTTTATTGTAAAGCTGCCCCTCACTGTGCTGAGTGGGAGGGGTGGCAATAAGTATTCAAGGTGTAAGGCAGGACTCACACAGACACACACATGTCCTATGTCCACATATGACCCGCACAATTCAGACAAGATGCATTCTGAACTGCAGCAAGAAGACGCCTCATGTAGTACGATGAGTCCTGCAGACATTTTCTCCTTCCCGCTCAGACTCGGCTTATTTATGCCACACAGCTCTTTTCATACAGCTTTTGAATGCTGAGTTTCTACACGCAGACCGGCATGTGTGGTCTTTGTGTCCTTTTGCACAGTTAGTTTTGGCACAGAGTCTGATGTCCTCTTTGTCCTTGCCCCGCGTGTCGTGACAGTAGTAATTTGCATCATCTAAATTGCAGCACATTTGATTTAATGTCTCCACTTCAGGTCCGACCGAGCGGTTGGATGCCGTACGACAAACGGAGATCAGCGTGACTCGGTATCAGAGGCGTGTCAGCGTCGCAGCACAGTTCGCACTAAGTGACGTACGAGGGCGAAAGGATCTCACCTGCGGGGTGAAAAAAAAAAAAAAAAGGCTTGAGACATGAAATAGAGAGATGACACCCAGCACCAGGTGGAGGATTAAGCATGAAGACGAACAGTGACACATACTGTAGAGAGATAAGCTGGAGAACAGTAGGTAGCCAAGGTTGCTTCATTTAAATTCTGTCAGTGTGGGGTAGGATACATCTAAGCTAAGAAAAGAGACAGCTCCTGAACAGGCCAGGTTAGGACACTGACCCAGCTGAGGTCAGTGGTCTGATTATCACAGGACCTGCATGCTAAACCGCCGTAAACACTCAGCTCACAGGCCCGTTAGATCAAATCTTATGGTTATCTTTTTTTAAGGCGAAACCATTGTATCCCCACTATTGATGAAATTCAAATATATCCCACATTTCTTTCTTTCTTTATTTTTGTGCAGTTTAAGTCAGGACGTATTAGACCAGACTTTGTGCCGGCATTTTCTCTCCCGCTACCTTGTGTCGATTCAACGGAAACTGCGTCTTTGTAGTTCTGTGGGGGGACACCACAAATGAAAAGCAGCGAGATGTGCCGTCGAACAGCAGGCAGGCTGGAGCAGCACACAGTTAGAGGGCTGTGTGGAGAGCAGCAGACTTAAAAGCGAGATGGTGGCCTGTCTTTAATCGAGCCGGAGGAAGAAGAGAATGTGCAAGCAATTAGCAGGAATCCCCCAGCACTGGCTTTTCTTCTTTTCTTCCTCTTCTTCATTCTTTCTTTCTCTCTTCCCCTTCTATGAAATCTCAACAACCAGTTTCTGCAGCAAATGCTTGGCTGTGGAACAACACCATCAGTTACTTGCATACTCGCTTCCTCATTCACTGCCTGACTCACTCACTATGAACACACGTGCATGCGCACGCGCACACACAGCCGAGCAGCATCCCTGCTGCAGCACCTGAGCATAATCCCATACCTGTGTGTGGCTGTTAGAGAACGGGAGGCAGGGGAGGAAAGAGGACAGGAGGCGAAGATGTGAAAAATGTTAAATTACACAAACAAACAGATGGAGACAGAACAGAGAAGAGGAAAAAAAGAATGAAACACCCAAGGGGGTGGGATGGTGGAGGGATTTAAATTGGAGCGTGTTCCTGTGCTAACCTCAGTCACTATGCCTCATCTCGACGCGCCGCAGACGAAGGCCAGATTCATTTGTGCACTTGCCGTCGTCAGCTCGCTAGAACTATCAATCCCTCTCAGGTGAAAGGACCGGAGGATTACTGCAGAGCCTTTCAGTCCACAGGCCTGACGTCAAAGGACAGATCTTAAATTCATGGGGGTTAAAAAAAACAAAAACCCAAAACAAAACAGAAACACCGCACCGCTGAATTTATTGCACAAATTTGCCTTCTGAGTTAGACAAATACTCCAAATGAATCGAACAGTGGAGCGTTTCATTCGCTGTTTTTGCTGAAGCATGTTGAGAAGCCCACCGTCAGTCACAGTGTGAAATATTATGCGTATGTAATCAAACATTCATGATCTGGTTTGCCTTTGGCGCTCTCCTTCGCCGCCTAAAGTGACGTCTCCTGCCATATTCTTTGACGAATTTACATTTTCATACAGGAAAATATTCGTGTTAATCAAGCTAAGTCAGTAGATTATAGATTTGAATACAACACAGCTGTCACTGAGTAAATAAAATATCAGGGATAAGAGAATCAGTGGTTAAACTAGTGTGAGCAGAGTGTATCATCTACAGGGAGGAGATGAGCTATTTGAATGTGATATTTTGGCATTTTGAGTTCAAATTATTCTTTTTTAGCGAGACACTTGTCACAATGTGGTGGTAAATTTCCTTGTTAACAATATAATCATCCTTCACTGGAAGCATGTAGGGAGAGCTTCACTGCAAACATGCTCTTCATTACACCTTTGAGTTTGAAGAGGATTTCTGCTTTTTCTTTCTCAAGGAAACTGAGGGACAAAAGTAGATTTTATGTGACTCATTGTAGTTCAAGTTTCCTTGGATGAATCCATCTGTCAAATAATGCAATGTTTACCTCAGATGCCTGGCTGGAGGACAATTCAGTTCCTTGTTTCATTTAGTTGAAGAAAAATATCTCTCCTGAAAAACAATTAACTGATTAGTTTCAGATTTTTTTTTGTGCGTCATGTCAGCCCTGTGAAAGGCTTTTCGTTGGTGCCGTGTAATATGGATCGGTTTATCAGCCACGTCATGCATCATTCCTTAAAATGCATTTGATCGTAGGTTTTCGTGGCTTGATGGCTGCTGTTTGAAATATTGATTGAGAGTTAAGGTTGTGTGGCCGCTGGAAAGGTGAGCTGTTATTGACCGCTGGCCTCACGTCTCAATCTGCAGCAACGGGAGTTCAAGCTTCAGTTTGAATTAAGCTCCGAGTATGAAAATCTGAAAGATGGTTTCTGTTAACAGGTGGTGTTGACCAAAAAAAAAAAAAAAGAAAGAAAAAAGAAGAAGTGGCAAATAACAAAGTGTTGAAATGTGAATCCGATGAGACCACACAGTTTGTCCTGATTAAGCTGTTTAGAAACCAAATGTGACCTGGTCTGTTTATGATGAGTTTAATAATCGAGCCAAGTCATGTTTCTTCACGAATTACATCATCCAAACCAAGTCTGTCCTCGAAAAGCTCACTGATGTGGCTCAGTGGTTACAGTACGACAAACACACTGCTGGGGGCCTGGCTTCCCGCCTCAAATTAGAGCCAGAGGAGCCACTTACTTCCTAGTAGATCCTGAGACTTTTCCCAAACCGGCATGATTTTAGAGACGGTAAAGATGGCGGCACGGTGGAGGTGTGATCCCAGAAAACAGCAGTTCGCCACCATTCTGAGCTCCTGTGATTTGAAACATCGAGACTGTTAAAAAATGAATTATTAAGTTTAGTTGCTAGGCAACATCTAGTGGTCGTAATAATTATGGAAGGAGTAAAGGTCTGACAGTGTACCTGCTGTACCGGGTACTCTGTTAGACCAGGTCAGGAGGAAGTTGATGATCGATTCCCGTGAAAAAGGATCAGTTTATGAGCTGTACTATCTTTGATCGTTCACCAAAGTGACTAGAGATACGGTGTGATGTTGTGGAAATACTTTTTTATTTCTTTTGGGGGTTCATCTTTCACCGAGACAGGAACGTCAGGGAGGGAAGGGGTTGACGTGGCCTGGATTCAAACCCAGGCTGCCGTCTTTTATCCCAAACTACCATCTTTTCCTAAAGCCAGTCAATCCATGACCATTAGTACAGAATCATATGACCTCACCCTAAATGTTTAACATATGCTTACATACGCTAATTTCCAATAATTTATTTTACCCCTAGAAGGTTAACGGTGGGGCTGTAGCTCATAATTACTCAGCAGAGTTTTTACTAAACCGCAGCTCAGATATTTCGATTTCGTATTTTGATGCACAAATTAAAAAATTTTGATCTATATTCACGTTGTAGAATCTAGAGTCATTACCTGAGAGATTTTCAAAATAGATGATCAGTTTTTCTGCTGATTGACTCGCCTCTTTATGGAGGTGACCAGTAACAGGTTGAATTTGAGTTAATGAACTGCAGAAGTACGTCAAAGTAAATGTCTTCAGTATGTTTCACTCCTTAGAAAACAAAATGCCTAAGTGTGTCCCCTCCCTTCGGGCTCCGGTACGCCCCCGCGCCTGTTGGGAAATACCATGCAAACACATTCTGTAAATTGCCATTTACAACGTGTGTGTAATTAGCGTGCTGTCTGAAGTTCTTTAGAAAATTCTTGGGAATAAAAAGGGAGACAAATAAAGGCCAAATGTGGGCCTGCTGTTTAAAATGTGTATACGAGCAACGGAGCGGCCCAAAGCGGAGCGAAGCATCGGGAGGAATTCCCTCTCTGTCTGGGATCTCTCAACGACCACAGCTCCAGAGAGGACGGGTGCCAGGAGAGCCCCTGGGCACAATTAGCCAACAAAAGGCCCGACCTCCTCCTCGATGCTGGCCCGGCCCTCGTAGATTCCCCAACAAACACAGCGGGGGTGCCTTTTAATCTCTTGCACTCTTCATTTTGGACTCTCAGCCTCACCTTGCCCGTAAATTCCACGGTTCGTCCCCCCCGGGGGTCCCGGCATCTGTTTTGCATGTACCTGCAGTGCACTGCCCTGCAATAGACCGGCCCGCGTTGGCTCCGTTACAGCCCGGCTGGTTTATGTATTCACAGAGGGTCGTATAAATTGACTTCCTGTTGTCTTGGAGTATTTAAATACACATCAAAACCATTTTTTCAAGCAATTAAAGTCTGCGTCAGGTTGGAGTAACGAATGCCAATAAAGTCATCCTATCAGTCTTTCCCTTTAAATGCCTGCAGCCGTCACACAGCAGCAGGACTGTTGAGGTGTGTTACATCTGCAGTTTTTAGGCAACACGCTAATCAAACAAAGGCCGCACAGTGTGGGTACCTTCCTGTACGGATATATCACGTTTAGGGTTTATCTCCTTCCCAGAATGCAAACTGATTGCTGTGACAGTTTTGTTCTTTTAAATGGATACGATTTTATTGTTTTTTCATGCATATTATATTTAATAATATTATAAAAATATTTATAAACAAAAACACACAGCGCCCAGCTAATTTATCCTTTAAGAAAAATCATTCTGGACCTGCTTTGACAGCGTTAGGAAAAGTGCTGTGGTGCTGTGGAAGCTGGAAAGTATTGGTAGACATACATTGTTGACAGTAACAGAATCAATTATCTCTTCCTTATCCTTTAAGCTAATTCCCACCATTTCCTGTTGTGTAAATAAGAGCTCAGTCTGCCCGTTCGGAGCTTTTCCCACATTATTTTCGATGACGTCTCCGCTCCAAACATGTAAACGCACCCCGATATGACTGAACCACAGAACATTTGCATTCTTGACACAAACGATGTAAATGTTGACGATATTTTCATAAAATCGTAGAATAAGCGTGCCTTCCCTTCTGCTTTTTGGATGCCTCCATCTTGGTATTTGATGTACGTACATTTGTTTCTGGCTACTCTCTAAAACACTAAACCTCCTGCTGCTTTTAGGGGGATTAGAGGTGATGGCCATTATTTAAACTCCATGCTGACTTCCCCCGCTGATTTTGTACATCTCCTACAAAAAATATATTCATCCTGCTTTGGACACACTCAGATTATGGCCACGCTGCACCAGGTTTGTCTCGTCTTCTGAGTTTTTGTTTTTTACTCAGACTTAGCCTATAGAGTATGATTAGAACATTTTTCTTCTCTAATAGAGAATTCTCACTTGGCTTTCATTACTGAAACAACCACTTCAGTTTTCTATATGACTGCGTCAGCCCAGGCAGGGAGGAGCTGAGTTTCCTGCAGTGTTTAACTGTAATGGGTGAGATGGTAGATCATATGTAATGTGGTGGAGGTGTGCAAACACCTACAGGGCCTCATCTGAGTTTGTGCCCGGGGCGTCAGTGTCCCTGGATGTACTTCATGCAGATGTTTGGGATGACGTAAACATCTGCATGAAGAGGTTAGGGTGTTCCGTTCGCTGCCAACGTTTGTAGGTTCTTGTTGTTCTGGAGACAGAAACTGTAGAGGCATCTAAAATAAGCTGAAGCTCATCCGTCTGTCTTTGTCAGCTATTACCCGTTGTGCCACTTGTCCTCAAAGTGATGCAAAAACCACAATTGCTGCAGCGGCAACAAACAGCTGCCTGCCATCTTTTTTTCTTTTTCTTTTTTTTTTTTTTCTCAGCAGATATCTCGTATCAAACCTATCAAGGTTTGGGTTTATCAGGAAGGAAGAGCTTGTCATGTGGCGTACACTGACTTTATATCAAGGGACAAACGCTTTGCTCGTGGGATTGTGACATGCAAACCCAAACAACTGGCAGATATTTCCCTCCTGTGTATGTCGGGCAGCGATGAAAGATCTGACTCCCGATCAGTGACAGCGATGAGACATTTATGCCGTACTGCACCGCTCCAACCAGCTCTCACTTCCTGCCTGCAACCAGGCAGCTTCCTCTTTTCAGCAGAAAGTTATCATACATTTTCAGCACCAACTGATGCATGTTTCTCTACCTTGAAAAGCTTGCCTCAGTGACTTCTATTTAACCTCTATTTGACTTTGATTGAAAAAAATGTGCCGTATTCAATTGGGATACCTTCAAAAAGTCTCACTCATTTATGGATTTTGTAGAAACTGTTTTGATACCTGAGAGGACACAAAAGTCTGTCTTGTGCACAAAGACAGAAATATGAATACGTGGTATTTGTCAGATTTTCATATATAAGTAGTGAATTTAGAAGTGCGCTTAACCAGCTGTCTCCATTTCAATGGTTCTGCCTCCCAAAGGTGTTGTAGTTCTGTGGCTGTCCATCATGATGGGAGGATGAGAAAATTTGGATGTTTTACTCATTTCTTCAGCAAGAATGGGTATATGTTTTTGTGTCAAACTCATATTTTATATGGCTTCATTGTAAAGGATATAAAACAATAAGTGTCAGTTATCTTACAATCCAGCCAGCACCTACAGGTCCGGCTTAGAATTTTATTTTAAATCTAAAGCGTGATACAATTTAGGAAAAAAAAAAAGAAGAAATGTTTCAGAAGTGTAAAACTACTGTAGGCACATACAGCAGATTAGGATGTCTTCAACAGGAAATACTGAAATTATCTGTTTTTTTCATCTCTGCCATATATCACACTCACAAGTGGCTCTAGAAAAACCCGGGCGGATGATCTCAGCACTAAGTGTTTATAGATACCAGAGTGTGTGCTTGAAAGATGGAAGGAGATGGAGGCTGTTTTGCATACACATCGTCGTCTGAGTGATGAAAATGTGGAATTATACACATTAAAGCAGTTTTATTTAGTCTTTCTCTCTCGGACAATACAAGTTAGGATGTATGAAATATCTTCCAGCATCAAAAAAAAAAAAAACAGTGATAAACATGGTGAAATAAAAAATGGAAGACGGCACAGCGGAGTGTGTTTGTGTGCAGGGAGGACGACGGTGAGGCGTTACAGTGCGTTTCTGTCAGTTCACATGTCGGCACATGCCTTTGCTGTGATGCAACTGCTGCTTGTGCACAGACAGACTCGATTCTGTCAGATTTTGAAACATGAAGTTTTACCATCTGCTCTGTTAAAGGTTGGCACTCATGTGAAACGGGCAGCTTCTTCAAAACGCAAACAACAAACACGACTATCTCTTGATGCAACTATGGTGATGAGTACACATGTGTACTTATTCTACTGTATATCATCAGTTTTTGTTTTTTTGTTTTTTTATAATGACAACAGTGAAATATTTTGTAATCACAAGTTAACCAGCTTTCAAGTTAAATGTGTGTGATCTCAATTTCAGCTGTTTTTCTCTCTTCCACACATCAGATCTCTTCCATTTGTTTCATTTCAGTTGCAGAAATCACTTCGTCCATTGACAGCAGTATTTTGACATTCAAATTGCCAAGTATAGATAAACATGTAAGGAATAAATTCGTGCCAGTAACATGTTGATGCGTTCCAGACTCTTGGCACAGAGAGAGGCCTTGTGTCCTTGTGCTTTATGGTTCTTGTTGATTTAGTTGTCAGTATGTCTCAATTGGCAGGATTTGAACGAGTCTGCTTCTGATTTCACAACAGAGTACTCTTCATCACTGCTAATGAACCTGTTTCTGAGCGACCATCAGAGCCTGAAGCATGTAAAGGGCCTGACTCAGCTCCGTCTAACAGACAGTGTGTGGAGCTCATTAAAGCAGAACGTGCACGAGTTCAAATCCGAGTGTTTGGCCACGTTAGAGTGAAATGTTGACTCTGATACGATGAACCCCGTGCTGGTGACGTAACTTTACAGAGTTAACGGTATCCAACTCTCGCGGGTGTTGTTTTCACATCCGGGCACTTGGCGAGGCACGCGTCCGTTAGAAATCTGAACGACAGCCATTTTCTTTTCCCTTCAACGAGAAGGCACCGCCCAGGCGACGGGTGAGTACCATGTCGATAGAAATAACTGTTTGATTGATATTTTTGCACAAAAATGTGTTTGTGTTGGCTCGATGTTTAAAATATAGGAAAATGGCCAAATATTATTGTTGTCTCACTAACGAATTACCGCCGCCGGACATGCACCTGTCACTTACGTTTCATGCTAACGTTAGCGCTTGGTTAGCCTTCGGACCCGGTAAATAAACGGTAACGTAAGCTAGTTTAACTCGGAAGCTGTTTGAGTTAAAATGGTTTCCGCCGTTAAAAGAACAAAGCGGATCGTCGGGAGTCATTAGCGAACAGCGGCAGCATAAAGACCTGCCGGGCTGGAGGTTAGCCCGTCGGCTAATTTTCTACAGTTTCTATGAATATCATTGTCTTTTTAATTCAAACATTAAGATAACACTGACGCACATGTTACTCTGTTGCTTATGCAATTAACGTTGTCAATTTGCATTTGAAGCATTAGCAGTCAACAGGACCACAAGAGCCCCAACAATGTTCTCAGCCTTCAGGTAAGTCCAGTTGGAGTGAAAATGTAAAAAGTTAAACGTTTCTACAATGTTCATGTAATAACATAAGTTAGATTAATATCCCTCAAGATCAGATAGAGGTGGGTTCAGTAGCCAAAAGTTGTACTCAAGTAAGGGTATGTTGTAATTTTCCATAGTTTTGAAATGAAAGAAACATGATATTAAAATAATAATTTTTTTTCTTTCTACAGACAGAGACATGGACATGGCATCTCTTGTTACTCCTTCATATCCTGCCGCTTCAGCCCTCTACAAACAGAAGACAAAAGATCAGTGCAGCTCAGGCCATCAGTCATTTTCCTTGTTAATGGAAAAAAAATAATTTTAATAGTCATTTTTGGAGTGATTATTTCATGTACATTTTAACTGTTAATACAACAGTGGTCCATATATGATGTATCAGCAGCACAGTAAATACTAGTTAAGTATACATTTTACATCAGTGTTACTGGTCATAACATCATAGTGTTAATTAAAAATAAACTGGTGTTAATATTTTACACTTGGTTTGTGAAGTAACACTGCCGTAGTGCCAATTAATCAAAATGTATCTACATTGGTGTCACAATTTTACACTAAAAGAGTTTGAAGTAACACTATTGTAGTGTTAGTAAATCTAAATTAGTGATTTCAAATATGCAGTGTACTGACAAAGAATGGCGTCTCACTGATAGCTCATAGCTCATTGAACTTTAGCAAACAAACTTGTTTGTCCGACCTGGTCTTTGACAAATTAAGTCGGCCATGTTTCTCCAGAATAATAAAATAATGCAGTTTATTTCTTAAAATCAAAGATAAAAGTTCTAAAAGTTTTATTTTCTTCCATTCCACTTCTGCTGGAGTTAGCGTTAGTAATTTTGATGCTTAAATGTAGAACAGAGCTCTTTATTTGGTCATAAACTGAAGCCTGACGACAGAGTAACCGTCCCACTGTACTGTCATTGATCTGGCAGCCAGTAACATGGATAATGGTGCGCTCCCCTCCAATCCTTCTAAATCGCTCTCTTGCACCTGTCAGTGGCAAACAGATCGCCACGATGCCGCTGCCAATCGCAGCACTCGGAGTAAGATGCAGTTCAGAGAAGTACGGCGTTCGCAGGAAGCCACATAAATAAATGAGCAGTCCAGCAGAAGACTCCCTTTAGGATATTGAAATAAAAATATTTGGCTTTGTTCATCTCTGTGTGTGCTAAAAATAAAATTTTCAACATAGTTCATTGATGTTGTAACTAAACCTTTGCCCACATTTCAGTTGTTTGATATTTGGACTTAATGACGTTTTGTGTGTGTGTGTGTGTGTGTGTGTGTGTGTGTAAATTGACTCAGATGTCTTTTTCACACAGAGATTGTGCAGCCGTGTTCGACTACATCTGTGTGTTAAAGTGATGGCTTTTCATCATCCAGACTTCGAAGTAACTTTCATGTCAGATGTTTTTTTTCTTCAGATTTACCAAGACATTCGGAAAAGAACTGTATATATTTAGCATTTCGTGCACAAGAGAGAATTCAGCAAAGAATCAAAAAGTCCTGATTTGATGGTCAAACCCAAGAAGTCAAATGACTTCAGCTAAGAACTGAATTGAAGGTCTCAGTTTTTTGTTCATGGGATAGTTCAGTTGTGCCTTTGAAATCAATTTCTTAAAGTTTCTGAAATTTAGCTTTGACCCCGTCGTCGTGCGTGGATCAACGAGGGAGTAAATTAATTTAAATAATTTCAGTGCGATGTTGCAACATAATAAGACGTGAAAAAAGTGATCGAGTTCACTGTGCTGTAATATTGGTCCGTTCAGGATTTGTGTTGTTTTGAACTGAACTGAACTGTAAGAGATGAAGAGATGCAGAGTGATACATCTACTCCAGCTCCCTTAATAAGAACAAACAGGAACGTTTAAGCTGTGGGGTCATTTAACTTTGTGCTGCAGCAGCCTTTATGTTAATGTGGCAGCATTTATCTTAGACTCGCAGCGAATGGAAAGAAATCTGGAAACGTGACCACATCTGACCTCTGTATCACTATTATGACTTATTCAGCACAAACATCGACTCTGGTGATCATTTAGACAGTAAACTGACACGTGTGGGTCCCATCATAACAGAGTAACAGGCCGCGTGTCTGAAATAATCAATATTAATGTTATTGCCTTTATGACAGCAGACGGATTCATGAAAAAACTTCAACTTGACCACAACAGACACTGTGATGCAAGAACTGTAGCTGTGCCTGTGGCTGCTGAGCTGTGAGGATAACTCTTGTTTTTTCAGCCGCACATATAAAAATAAGTGAACAGGGGAAAAAACGATTTTGTGAGGTGAGGTGAAGTAAACAAGGGTCTGAAAGGCATTATGCGATGTATTTCTGTCTCCGCATTACGCTCTCAGGCTGGTCGAGTGTTCGTGCTGTCAGACGCTTGTTTAATGCAGCAGCTGCCTGTAAACACGCTGCATAACAGGGATGTGATCGCCCCGTGCACATTGAAGGGGGGGATAGAATAAAATTGTGTTTTATGTGATTGACACCACAATCAAATGCACACAGAAACTCTGCGGTAGCAGAGGATGTCGCAGAAACGGTGCCACATGTTTGTGCTAACACAGGGGCTCCAATGAGGGAAATGATTTGGATTTCTTTATTTGGTGGAGGGAAAAACGCCACTGCTGTGAAGTATCACCCAGCACCAAGCAAGAGAACGACCAGCTAAAGTTAACAATGTGGAGGCATTGACTTGTGATAGAGCCACACCGTAAAGGTCTCTGACATTTAAAACTGTTTCTCCATCAGCTGTCCATCACACTGAAGGCCGCTATGATGAGCTAATAAATCAATTTATTTTGGGCAAACTATTACCATTAATTTTTGTTTTATGTTTTTATTCAAAAGAATAACTCCAGATTCTGGGATTCGGGTATGAAGCTGGGGCCGGTGGATTGTTAGCTTAGCTTTGTTTCTGTCATGTTTCTGTAATCTGTCATTTCGTGGGAGGTTTCTTGGCCGGTGAGTTGAAAGCAAAACTCCCAAAAGTCATCACGACCAGCGGAGACATAGTCAGACACAGAACTTTGCTTTCACAATAATAATGTTCGAGATGGATACAAAACAAATATGCAGATTTCCCTAAATGTTAAACTACTCCTTTAAAATGGTTTTTATTACACTAGGGAGATTTGGTTTGCAGGTATGATTTAAAAATACATAAAAACAAAAAAACATTACCTATTACTGCCAAAGAGGGAATCTTCACAGATCTGTTACAGACCCAAGCAGCTACACTACTTCATTACCTGTGTGGATTACACAAGCTGATTGTTTTGGGTATAAATCCAAAGTCCTTTCGCTCTTGATTTTTTAATTTATTTTTTTCTTACTTTATGAGCCCAACAAGGAATATTTGGCAGAATTAAGATTGGATTATGTGTATTATTTATATACAAGAGGAGAGATGTTGTGCATCACATCCCTCGTCTGTTTCGCACAGAGAGTCTGTGGGCCTCTTGAAGAAAGACCATCTTTTTTAATTTTTGTAAATGGATTTTATGTTCGACATTTAACAGAAAGTGGTTGTGTACTTACTTGTACAGTGATGTGTGTGTTTAGCAGTCAGGGTGTGCTGCTCTTTGGTTATAGGATGATTATGTAAAGGTATTGGCTTGATGCTTGACCTCCTCCCTTCCTTTAGCATGATGTCTCAATAACTTTCAAACCCCCCCCACCCCCCACGCTCTTCATCGGCCTCGCCACCGTGTGTCATCCGAATGCCGCTCGCATTCACAGGGCCATGTGACAAACACTCTTAATTCTCTCTCTGTGCGTTGGTAGCGGGGGCACTTCACCAGATTAAGTTTAATTCCAAAAAGAAATATCCACCATAAAAAAACGAAACTAAACAATAAATAAATTAATTAATAAACATGTCGTATCCTGCCATTGCAAAGCGATTGCCTCACCACGGATTATCACTGTATTAGCAAAGTCAGGACCTTTGCTGGTGAAAAAATGTCTTTTTTATAATCTCTGCCTGTTAATATACGTTTCTCTCAAGAGTCGTCCAGTTTGTGTTCTTTAGTTCTGCTCCTGTCACACCATCCAAACAAACAGTCTGCCGCTAACAGCTAAAATCTCTCTCAAGATAATGAGACTGAGAGAGGAAAAGAAAGTGTCCCCCCACATGCAGGAAAACACCTCCCCATCCCTTTCTCTTCATTTCACATTTGGTAAATGGTCGAGTCAATCACATCAACAGGTTGAAGAATGACCACAGAAAAAAAGTCTGCAGAGTCATTTAACGTCGAGAGGATTGATCAGCGATCATTTTTGTTCAGTCATTCTCTGGTTTCAGTTCCTCAAACACGAGGACCTCCTTTTTATTTCTACATCTGAGAAATAAAACAAACTAATGAGTTTCATTTGAAATTTCTCCATCTGATCCACAAAATCTACAGCCGAAATATCTTTTTGTCTTTGTCAGCTTTCCCCAACAAGCATCATCCACATGGAGCTCAGCTAGATGCATTTCATATGTTTTTATAACAGCAGCGTTGTAAACATTTCATTTTATGGAAACACAAGTGTGACTGTACAAGGAATCAATTAGTCTGGATAATAATCATTAAGACTCCACTGCCACCAGTGATACTCATGTTTTATCTGCATCAGGTGGCCCTTTAGGACAACCAGGACGCAGCAGGTCCAAACTGTGACCCACCACTTGCTCAAGCTTTGGGAAGGAAACTGCATCATTTTATGTGAAGTTGGCTCCCAATCAAAGATCATTTAAAATGACGTCTGTAGAACTTTACTGCTGTGGACGATGTACATTATTGATTGATGCCTGCTGTAGTCAGATTTCAGACCCGGGGCAACATGATGTAATAAATAAATTAGTCAGTAATTTAAAGCATAAGGCTGCCAATATTCAGTTTTTATTTTTTATTGTCAACAAATAACAGTACAAGATTAAAAAACGACGACGATGTGATCATATCTGTCGGTGTTTCACTGCCCTGTTTGTGGCTCTCTACTGGTTTTCTGCTCCATCTCATAAACACAGACTCACTTCTTTCAAGTATCTCATTATTACCCTAAAAAGATCAACACTGTGATTTTTGAAAATGTTAATCATCTGAGAGCAAGTGGTGCATTTATTGGGGAATATTTTCAGCTGCAGATGAACCCCTTTAGTGGAGCGGTGGGTGTCAACGGCAGCAGGACCGTGTGTGAGGAACCGACTAAGAACAAACTACAGTGTGTGTTCTTCGTAACAAAGAAACATGTTTCCCAGTGCAGCAGTGTGACTCATCGATGTGTCTGTGATAGTTTTTGGACAATAAGATACATCAGGCTCCGGATACACATGCCATAGTCTGTCACGGAACAATTCATAGTTTATTTTAATGTCCAATGTCACCAGATTTATATCTCGACAAAAACAAAAGACACACCCTGTAGTGTTTGTCACTATGGCTGATCTCAGCGCCATCAGTGGTCAGTTTGTCCGATAGTGGCCATTGAACAGGGGCGGGGTTCGCCCCGGACAGGCAAACAACATTTCATGCCTGCACTTTAGAGTCACCAATTAACCTGAAGGTGCTGGACTGTGCACTGTGTGTGGGGGGGGGGGGGGGGCAGAGTACCTCACAGAAATATCCCAGTCTGGGGATTCGGATCCAGAACCTTCCTGCTGAAAGGGGATGCCTGAATCTATTTATCATAATTGATTCTGGGTCCTTGACAGTCGAATGCTCAGTTCTTTGCATGAAAAGACCAACAAAGCCCTGATGGCGGCTTGTATTTGTATTTATAACTATCTCTCATATGGATAATTACTGTGCGAAAAGAATAGCAAATAATGGGCTTCTCATTTCAAAATAAAAATGGCTCCCTGCAGGGCCTGTTACATTTGCCCAGATGCACATCAGTGATTACTGCCTTTCTCTTATTTTTCCTCCTGCAGAAGCGCCTCCCTGTGGGATGTCCAAGAATGGATATTTCTTTCAAGAAATGGGTGAGTCTGAGTCACCACCAGGAC
This sequence comes from Remorina albescens, assembly GCA_034769265.1. Classification (NCBI taxonomy): domain Eukaryota; kingdom Metazoa; phylum Chordata; class Actinopteri; order Carangiformes; family Echeneidae; genus Remorina; species Remorina albescens. The sequence continues at coordinate 2,436,669 of CM068488.1, forward strand.
GCACGGACACACCGCACACTTCATTTTCAACATTAGCCACGTTTTTACACAATAGCAAAAACAGAACAAACGGTAAAAATAATCCATGTGCCTGAGACTCAGCGTGAAGAAAAGACAACTACAAAAACCTGTAGTCTTCTCATTGCCATGGAAGAGAGAGAGGGGCAGAGGAATTTTTATTTTATTTATTTTTTTATGAACACTGCCAGTAATGTGCATTGTACAGTACATCCGCTGTGAAAGATGTGACTTAAAGATTACAGCTGCAGCAGAGAAACTCAGCCAGCCCTCACACCCCACTGCATTTGGATATAAATAATGAACTTTGGCTGTTATGATAACGGCAGTTTCATTACCTTCAAGCGAAGGAGAAGCACCCAATTAGTATGTGCAGCACAAGCAGTCAGGACAGAATATGCTTGCATTGGTTTCTCCCCGTCTCTCCCAGGCAATTATTCTCCATCTGCGACACACCAATTCACTGAGCGGCTTCATAGAGCCCCCCCCCGCTGCAGACACACACAACCGTCTTTATTAGGCAACCTTTTATCGAGATATAAATGCAATGACATTATTGTGGGTTACCAAGCATTATCCACCATTGTGATCTTGGAGGTTCATTAGTGAACGTCGGTTTGGAAGACGATTGCTCCTTGAATCGTCCAAAGTCTGCGAGGAGGGTGAAACGAGAGAGATGACGTTTATGTGTCCTGAACCGTAGAAGTGTACCTGTTCTTCCTGTTCCGCATTCTTCATCACAATGTTAACAACTGACGACATATCAGCTGATTTAGTATGTTGGCTAGTCTGAATATTTTATGATTGAATCAGGTTCATCTTGGCTTCCAATAGAGACCAAGAACAACCATAAAAGATACGAGCGGAAAATTTAAATTAAAATAAATTATACCAAAAAAACCATAACAAATTGTTTGAATGAGCGTTCACTATTTGCAGGCTCGAGTTCACTGAAGCTTAAAGTCTTTTTGATATCACATTTGGTGACTAAAATAGTTTTGTAGTTAAATTTGTTTGTTTGTTTTCATCGTTAAACTTCTAAACAATCATCTAAATATAAACCGCACACATGAAACACAAGGAGTAAGGAAGAGCGTGGCTGTTTTCTTCGAAGGTTAATGCGTCACTTCATGAACATATAATCATTTTTATTAATGGAGATGGTCTGTAGTTCACGTGAAGTTGCCCACCTCCACTTTAAAGCCCTGTAATTTAGCAGCAATCATCGATTCCGATGCCTTTTTGGTACTGACATAGCTTCATTTTAATGGCTGGAGAGGATTTGATTCAGGTTAATCATCCACAGTTTACATTTTCTGATTTCTTTTCTGTTTTATATAATTGTAAATATAATATCTCAGTATTGGGTGCAAAGGTTGAAATAAAAAGTCATTTAGTCAGATTGTTATAATATTTTGACCCCCCCCCGTGCTCGTTGCTCGTAGTCAGCGGTCAGTAACTGAGCAGGAGCTTGGCGTCATGTGCAGCTCGTTTGAATTAAATGATTCAGAGTTGATTCCACGTATTGTTAAAATCACATTGCGAAATGAATGTAGATTATGATTTTTAATCCAATCAGGCGAAGCGGTGAACACATTTTTTAGTTTAAAGATGAAGATCGATTGGGGAGCAAAAAACAACAATGGACAAAAATAACTGAAATATTTGATAACTTTTACTGAAATTGATAGCGCTCCGTGTTTTGGAGTGAGAGCGTGGATTTGCTCCTCCTGTTCGGAGAGCCGCTGCTTTCTCTCCCAAGGTGATCTGAAAGTCAGAGCGCAGCCGGTGAGTCTGAGGCACAGAGGGATGCATGAAAGGTGACGACACACAGAGGTTCAAATAATGTCAAGTGCTGAGGGATGATCCTGGCGCAAGACAAACTGAATGAACTGAAATTGGGGCCTCCTCGTAGATAAGGTCAGCCGGCAAAGAGCACCAGCATGAGATATTGTTCCCATCGCATCAAGCCGTTTGCTGGGTGATATTTGGGAGCTCACTAGTAACTGTAGGATTGGATGTGGGGGGGTGGGGGGGGTGAGTCATCCAAACAGGCTCCAGGCTTATGCTGTCTACCAAATAAAATCCTGACCACTACGCACCAAAAAAAACCAAAAACAAACACCTCAATCACTGATACACCAATTAGCTTTGTCTAATTGTCTGTTTCATTACAAGAATGAATCAAAGGTCTGTCACGTGTGTGGTAGGATGATATAATGAAGGGATGGCGTTTCATATTCAAAAGGTCAGAGGTCAACTTCACTGTGATGTCATAACATTCTGCAAAACAGTCGCAGCTCAGCATTTTTCACTTTTACTCAGATGCTGAACTGTTTTGGATTTGTAGCTTGTTTGCAGCAGCATCAATATTTGAAACGTTGATTTACTGTCACAACTTCACAAAGAGCTTCATTGTCCAACCGTGTGAACAGATTTAAGGAACTTAACTCTGCTTTTTGTTTTCCTGAATGCTTCTATTATACTTTTATTAAATGGTCCTCACTAGATGTATGACATGAGTAGACATGGATATAAACTGCATCTTTTTAAAAATAATATTATGGGGGCTTTTTATTTTAGTTAGTAATTGGCAGACAAGCTGACAGGAAACAGGGACAGAGACATGCAGTGAAGGTCCCTAACCGGATTCGATCCCAAGATGCTCTAACCACTTGACCACCAATATCTGCTTAAAATTTTATGTGACTGTCAGACGAGCTGTCATTATTTTATATCGTAATACCTTGTCACTGTCTAAACCTTGTGTTAAAAACTATTCAGACAGGATTTTATTTTAGTTTCTGCTTCGTCAGGTTTTCGCAGTCCAGCAATAACTGATTTTTGTGTTCAGTTTTATGAGATTATGATGATTTATTATTGTGCAAAGAAATTGAAATCACAGGAAGTAATCCAGCATTATGCCTGCTGAGTCTGCAGTAAGTACCTCTTGAATTGTGGGATTTGCCAGCAACTTTGTTTGAGGATAAATATAAAAGAAAGTTAGTTTGCTGCCCTGACGGGGAGCCAGTCGGGGGGGCCAGGAGGTGACCCTGTGCTGTTGTGTCCCCAGAGCAGCGGGAGGTGGAGCAGGAGGAGGGCAGCGAGGGACGAGAGGAGGGACAGGACTCGCCGATCGCCTGCGGAGATGACATCCACCTCTACGACAACCAGATCAGCCCCGGGCCAGGTCAGTGCACAGAGAAGGGAGCTACAGAGAGACTGGGAGGGCAGTCTGGGTCAGAGTGTATGGTGTGGCTAAGAAGGCCAGGAGGAGGAAACAAGGGCATGAAGAAAACCGAGGAAGATGGAGTCAGGAAGGAGACACGGTGCGAGAAAAGTGACTGAAAGAGAGAAAAGGTGCGAACAGGCGAAAGATAAAATCAGACAAGAGGAGGAAGAGATTTGCTCCCAAGAAAGAAATCAAAGGTCAGGACATTCAATTTTTTTGTTGATAGATTACAGAATTTGGTAAAAACCTCAAAGTTCGGTCTGTTATTCAAACGAATAAACGACATTTTTGAGTAATTTAAACTTCCAGATTAATTTATTATTAAGATTAATGTATTTGAAGTGGTGCGTTCAAAGTCTTCAGTAAACTTTTACGGCTACTTCGTTACGTTTATATGAACCACGGATACTTTACCTGAACTGACCTCCTATAAAATATCCACTATTGTTATATATTTGATGGATAATAGTGCAATAATATTCGTTTGGAGCTGAACATTAGATATGAGTGTTGTGTAGAAATAGACGTCTCTCTCCAACCTCGAACTTCCCACATTGTAACTGGGAACATCTGTAACGTACATTTGTATGGATTCTGCTGGTTTCCAGTCAATAGTCTGTTCTGCCGCCTGATCAGTATCACCAGTTCAGTGTTTTTGTTCATCCTCTCTGGATATTTTATTTCGTAACATGAGGCCTATCAAAGGCGTTGTGTGTCTGAAGATCTCTGCAGCATCGTTTAAGATGGATGGCAAAGAAAATGTTTGAGGAAAAGCCCCCGAACTAAAACTTTGGACTGGTTTGTGTGGCGGTCTGCGGCAGGTCTGGATCCTTCCAGAGCCTGACGGCAGGTGTTGACTTGACAGACAACTCCTCAGCTGCAGGTGCAGATGATTTTGACCCCATCACCAGAAAAACCCCCATGGTTCAACAGGTTTACTGTCACCATGGCAACAGTCACAGGTGCACCATGGGCAGGGACAGAAACCGAGAGAGAGGGAGAGAGAGCGTGAGATGCCCGTTCCCTCCGAATGTGACAGGTGACCGTGTCACTTGGGCTGATTGTCCATACATAGTAACACTCAAGGCGTCCAGCTGGAGAGCTGCAGAGGTGCAAGCTGGGAAAAAGAAAGAGGGAGGGGCCGATGGCAGAAACAGTTTGGACAGACGATGGGAGCGTCAGGTCTGATCGAATTATATCCTATAAATATTGATCTCTGGGCCCCCCATAAGAGCTCATTCCCCCACATTTCTTTTTGGAAAGTCTCTAGTTTCAGATTTTCGCTCAAATCCAGCGATCTGATTGGCTCACAGGTGTTGTATACTGAGCACAATCTCCAGGTATGACGTCAAATTACTGATGTCTAATCATAAGTGTGTGTCTATTACTTTGACTTTTTTACCACACTTTGTAACTAAGGAATATCTCACTTTAATCCGTCAAACAGGCTTTTTACATCAAATGGGGGGGTCGTCATGACGAGCTTTCCTATATCACAAAATGGGCCAATCGAATCTTGATTGGCGCCAAACACCCCCATGTAGTGAATGGCCGAAACAGACTGACCAGTAGCTGACAGCCCGCTCAGGTTCCTCAGATGAAGATGCATCTCTGCATAAATCACAGGGTTCCCCCGAGTCCTAAAAATGAAATTGAACACTCATCAGATTTTTTTTTTATTTTTTTATTTTTTTATTAACGTTCGTTAGCATGGCTGCTCTCTGAATGTTTCTCTCACCCTCTCTAAGCTCTTTAACTTGTAAATAAATCTCTACTGCTTGATACTGCACAATAATATGTTTCACTGTGTTGTGGTGTGGTGTGCTGTATTGGAGTAGGTAAGAACCCAAGGAGTGTGTCCAGACGCACAACTGAAAAGTGTTCACACTTTCAGGCGTTTCTCTCTTTAATTAGCGTCTTTGGGCTTCTGTAAAGCTGCTGGTTCTAATTATAAAAACTCTTTGTGTGGTAACACTTATTAATGTTGATCCCTATCTCAAACTAGGCGGTGCTGGGTCCTTGAGTTTGAGGTAGATGAGCCGGAAAGGTCCTTAAAAATCCTTGAATTTGATGTTTAGGGATGTGGAGCAGCCCTGAAAGGAGGAGTGCCACTTTTTATCGTTGTTGTTGTAGTTGTTGGGTTGATGCATTGATTTAAATGTGCAGCTACAGTATAATGCACAAACCTCCTCAAATTAAATGAAAACATTGAAGAACTTCAAGAATGACCAATATAAAATACTTTGAATCACTGCTGATGGGACTGCAGCTCTTACTGCTTCAGGGATAGTCTGCTTTTGAATGTTGAAATAAATTATGTTCAAAATAAGTTTTTCATTTCACGGCTTTGTCAGTGGGAAATAGTCTTCAGTCTTTACTTTAATATTTTACATGGAATCATAATCCTGAGTCATGTTTTAGTAACAGGAAGCCAGCACAAAAAGAGAGTTTTATACTATCACAAATGTTTTACTGAATTAATGTTTTTAAAATGAAATTGAGAAAGAGAACTAAGACTGATTAGTGTGTTTTGTATTTTATTTTGGCTCAACACCAGGCAGAAAGGTCATGAGAAAGGACTGCCGTCTCCCTCACACTGGAAATGTGAGGACTCAGGCGTTGACCAAGTTCACTGCTTGACCCTGAAAAGCCAGACCTGGATTGTTTTAAAAATGCAGAGTTCACTAAGTGTAGAGAACGAGCAATGCCATCATTTACCGTGGAGAGACTTCACTGTCTTCACTGAACTCATGGTCCGCATGGGGTTTTGGGAAACAGGCTCGTTTTTTAAGCAAAGGACATCAAATAGTTTTTTTCAACCAAAATACATTGTTGGGTCGATAAATAGTCTGAAAGAAAAGCAACCCGAGAGGCCAACTTCTCAAAAAATTTACATATTTGCATGGTCCTTTGTTTGCAGAGGTCAAGAGGTTTTCGGCTGTGGATTTAAAAACTGAAGTTTTTTTCATTTCTGCCAAAATACTGCTGAGAAGTTTGTAATTATACAAAACAATATTATCTTGTCCCAACAATTACCATCCTAAATTTTTCAAACGGACTGACGACTGTCTCACAGCTAAAAAAGGCTAACATATAGATCCATAATTACTCTCTCAATTTAGAGTCACCAATCAACCTGCAGCTCTTTGGCCTGTGGGAGGGATTGACTGCAGGGAACCCACACAGGCACAGGCAGAACATGCCAACTCACAGAAAGCCCCAGGCCCGGGATTCGAACCAGAACCTTCTTAGAACCTTCTTAGTGTTCTTAGTGTCCGCTCAGGATGTCATATGTTAGTAGAAAACAGACAGGGATGCAGACAAAGGTAAATGTTCATCTCTACCTCACAGCACAGGTGGTGTTTCCATGCAGCAGGTTTTTATCCTCCCGTTTTTCCAAAACATCAAATCATAGTTTAAACACATGCACAGTTTCCAACACTTGGCTCAACCCCAAACTCAAGGACACTCCACAAGATCGATCCCATCACTAATTCCGCTGCCGTCAGTCACCAAAACAACACAACCCTCCACTTTGCGATCGCACAGCACTTGTGGCTGACTGAATATAATAAGCGGTTAAAGTACCACATTGATCAAACAAGAAAGTGAGGAAGGAAACAAGCCCGTGTCACATTTTAACACTTCCACATGCTAATCCTAAACCCTGAAGTTCTCCTGGATTACTTTAAGCCAGACAGTATATAGAGATGTACAGAGGCCATTAGAAGGAGGTGATCATTGAGGACGAGGTAATCATATGAATATATGAATATCTCCTTACAGCTGCCGCCTGACACTAATTAGAGCTGCTGCCCCCCCACCCCCCCACCCCCGTCCCTCTGGGAGCGGATCAGCCGTGTGCTTTTTGATTGTGAGGCTCTGATGAACAAAATCCACTGCATACGACACGTGCCCCCCTGCCATAGACTCATCATAGGGAGGTGGAGGGGGGGTGGTTCTCTCTCTTCTTCCACCGCCTGCAGGGTTTTATGATGGGAAGGTGTTTGGTGTGGCTATCAAAGCCCACACCGCCCTTTTTCTGCAGACTCAAACATGTTCACTTGTGCCCGGATTATTTATATTATGATACCCTGTCGTTTCCTGAGGCTTATTGGCTTGTCAAAGCGGGACTGGAGGGGGGTGGTGGTGTGGTGTTGCGGGGGGGTTTCTTGCTTTTCCATAGCTGGAGGGCGGAGTTAAGCACTGATTGATTTCCAGACGGAGCCAACACAGTGCATCACGCGGAGCAGAGGAGGAAAGCCCATGGTAACCTAATAACGTCCTCCCCACAGTAAACTGTGATAACTGTGTTATGTAACGGCGGCAGCGGACTGCTTTATGAGAGTCAGCAGGGTGCTGACAGCCTGCTAGTAATAGGACTGAAGTGTGTTGAAAACCTCGATGCAGAGGTTTGTCCCCATGTTGTTTTCCAACCTAAAAGGTTTTTCCTTTTTTTTTTTTTTTTTTCCCCGACGTTGGGAAAATCCAGACCTTTGTACTTTATCCAGCTCCACAGACGTGTGTATTAAAGCCTTATCGGCAGAGAACTTCCAATCCCTGTTCAATGAGAGCATTTAGAGACTTGCCTCTTGACATTTTCATCACTATTAGAAAAAAGGGTCTCAGGCGTCTCTTCTTCACAGGCTGAGAGGTTGTTACTTGTGATTTTTTATTATTTTTTTCAGACCTTGCTCCATCACTAATGAACACTCTGTTGGTTAAAAATGCTTTGAAATGCAAATAGAGAAGCTCATGATTACCATGTTACGACAGATTAGCGTTAAAGAATTAAGCATTATAACGTGTAATGTTCCGATTTTACAAAATTAATTGCTGCTGATATTGTTTAAAAACAGAGTTCATGAGCAGTTCTGGTAATTAACAGTATTTGTTCTTATAATCTGCTTAAAGTCGTGTCATTCCCCATCCTCACCGTTTCCTGTCGTGTCTCTACTGTTGGCTCTTCGATAAGACCTTTAAAAGTTTTAGTCATCCCAGTAAAAATGTGTCTGAAGGCAGGACAGTCCTTTTATGAACAGTTACCAGACCAGCAGCTGGTTACCATCATTTGGTAACAAATGATTTGATTATTTAGAGCTACATTAATAATTCTGCTGCACAATTATACCTATTAAATTAATTGAACAGTTGTACATACTTAATCTAAAGTGGTTAAAAGACTCACATTCACCAATAACACAAAACAGAATAACTGGGATAAGCATACGTTGCAAAAAAAATATATAAAAAAATGCAAACCCCCTGCAGGCCAGATCAGACAGTAGTTTGTTATGATGGTTGTGAGAAAGAAGTGAATTTGTCAGTGTAATGTTGTGCCTGGAAAGACTGAGACAGTGTGTAGTCATGTGATTGTGTATTTTCCTGCAGAATTTGCTCCAATTTATACTCACTTTTTCTTTCTTGTGTTGTGTTCTTAGACAACTGTGGGTGGGTTTTTTTTGTTGTTGGTTTTTTTTTGATGATTATAGATGATAGATTGACTTTTTTCACACCTTCAGTAAGAATTGTTTACCACAACAACACCATCTGTTTGGGATGCATTATAAAAAGAGGGGGAGCCCCACAGATCCAGGAACAAGAGATGAAGACGACACAAAATGGCTCCAATGATGCTTCTTTGCTCTCCCACTCAGATTGCAGATCATATGACACAGATGTACTGTCTCCTTCCATGCATCCTGTTGAAAGTCTAATTGTAGCTCTCCTTTGGTTTTTCCTCAGATACAGATGACTCTGGATGTGTGTTGCTGAACACATCAAGACGGGTAAGTATTAACGTTCGCTGGATTAAATGCAATGAAATATTACGAGAAGGAAAAAGTGAATTGGGCCTCCCGGGGGCCAAAAAGAAAAGAATAAAATAAAATAATTACAAAAAAAGAAAAGTAAATTGTGCCAGTCAACAAATGCAGCAAACCACTTCAGCTGAGTTCAGATCTTAAAGATATCTGACCATGAAAAGAGCTGCAAAATGTTTAAATCAGAAAAATCCATTGAATTTGTATATTTTTGAGATAACTAGCTGCCAGCTCATCCCCAAAGAAAACGATGTTTACACACTGTGAACTAAACTGGTCGTAGTTGTTTAGAATGTCTGAAGTTAATGTACATTAAAGTGGAGCCATTATTTAGGATGCTGCAGTAACAGTTAAGTGGGAGTGACTGAAGAGCAGAGCAGATAATAAGGAAGTGAAGTCATCTTCCTGCCTTATTTTATGCCAAGCTTTATTACATTTGGGGACATCCGAATCAGGACTATTTCCAAGCTTAATGCTTCGATTTTTCTACTCAGTTTAATGCAGCTGCATGGAGAGCACTGATGTTTGCAAAATAAATCCAATTTATGTGAGGAGTCACTCTGCTGTCAGTTTCTACATCTCTGTTTATGTTTTCATGCCACTCTGCTGGTGACTGGTTCATATTTCTGGTTTTAACAAAAGAAATGTAACATTTATGATAAAGATATAGCAGCTGTGGGTGGGTGCACGGCAGGTTAAAGCAAATGAGCTGATGATGATGACGCTCAGACATTTGAAATCTTTTAAAGAAACATTCACCTGGATTTTGCTGGTACATCTCTTATATGCAGAAAAATGGAATGCCTCATTTATATTGTGACAGAAACCAGGTGAAGGATGCTCAGGATTACTCTGCAGCGATTGTCAATCTCTATAAAACATCTGCGATGGTACAGACTGTTTGACGGCGCAGAGGAGGCTTTTATGTGTTTTCTAATTGTGAGTTGCTACGTCATTCTTTAGTGATCTTAATCAGTTTTATTAATGAACTCTCAGAATTACAGCCAGACGTCTCTTCGGAGGGAGTGCCGTGACTTGCCTGCACGTTTCCTTCCAAACAAACACAATAGCAGCTGATTTCATTGATTGTTGTGCATTCAGTCTGTCAGAGAGGAGCGAGTTAAAAGATCTGATTGAATCAATGTTTATTTTCGTGCCAACCTGCCCTGAAGAAAATGCTGCTCAACATATGGTCCAAACAATATAACAACAGAAAGGCCAAATTGATTTAAAAATGAGAGTGGCTGGCTCTGAAAGTACATTTTCAGATAAAAAGGTCCACCTTAAAGGTTTTTTTATAACACATTTGGAAGATTGAGTCTCCTTTTTGTCAGCTGGTCCACAAGTCAGAAGATACTTCTGCTAAATCTTTGTCGAGCACTTCGAATGGAGGACAAACTTTATCTTTTTTATTATTGTCAGACACTCAATAGGCACCTTAGGTCAATAAGTTGAGTGATTCAGTTTCTTAAAGTCTGCTCTCAGTAACTTGCTACGTGCACGTGCTGCTGAAATGCCACAGTTTAGATAACCTTGCATTTTTTATCTAGAGGAAAATCAGGTGAGAAAGAATTTCAGTAAACAGGTGATGGAGTCATGATGGAGACATCTTTTTATTGTCCACCTAAAAGAGAAAGAGAAAAGTACAGGAATATTCCTGGTCTGATAAAAGTCAAATCTGTCTCAAGACTGAAAGACTTCAAGTTAACAACCGAATCAATCCGACAGTTTGACTAAATTCACGACCTAATTTCTTTAAAATTCGAAGTAATGTGAGCAGATTTCTCTCCCGCTGGGGATGTTAGTCTACCTCGGCCGTCCATCAGTTCAAAGCAGCAGCCAGAGGCCGATGGTTTAAACCAGTGACCGGGCCTGTCAGCAGTCTGACTTCCTCAGCTCAGGTCCTGTCAGAGCTTTCAGTTTGTTGTGGCGTGTTCTTGCCAACAGCTTGCCTTCTTCTTTTTACTAATCTCTCCATTCTGTATTACAGTCCTGTTTGTTTGCTCTCTCCTGTTTTTTATCATTTTCACATGTTCACATACAGAACTTCCCCGCCAAGAATTTTGTTATGGATGTGTTTATTTGCAGTGCTCTATATTTAGAATTCATTTTCATGTGGTTATGTATCTGTGACAGCTGCCTACTTTTTCTTTCTCTATATTAACCGCTCAAAAAATCTTCTCAGGGCTGAACTTTTTCCAGTTCCCTGTCCTTCACACGAAGACCACACATTTTTCCCAGTGAATATGACTTAACATGGATCTCAGTCAACGCCAAATGACTTATGTTTATTCTAAACCTTTTAATGGCACACCAAACCTCGACAGATTTGTACAAATAAAAGCAAAATCGCATTTATTTGTAGAGCTCTGCACACAAACGGCTCCAGAGACCTGAGACGTGGCCCCGCTGCTCGGCTCCTGTTTTATTGTGAAAAGGGCAGCAGGGAATCCACTCAGCCTCAGAACTTCTGTCAATCGCACGATCAATTAAAGTGAGGACTGGAGGAAGTCTAAGCTCTTAATCGATGTGTGTTTATCTCCCCGTCTGTTCACCTGTGACTCAGGTAAAGCTTCACTCCAGCATCTCGGGAAAAAACGGCACAATATGATTCAGTGTGGTTGTTGTGGAAGGATCCATCCACAGGGCCGATCTGTGGATGTTTGATGATCTAGGAGGTTCTTCGGGTTTCTTTTCCACGCAACCTTTTGTACGATATGAAGAATCTCAAACTGGAGTCGAAGGCTGTAGATAAAAATGGATGTTGACTCTGTAGGCTGCGAAGTGAAGCCAATGCTGAAGAGCCTTAAACCTGCCTTTTATATTGGGACCATCCACTGGTGGCAAAAAAGAAGTCAGATTGTATTGAAATCTATTGGAAAATGGCCCCACTGGATTTATCAGCTCAGTAACATTTTCCTGATGATTTTATGGTCTCAGTCTCTAGTTTCAAGTCTTCAATACAACATGATGCCCTTTAAAGGGAAATAAACCAGAAAGCGGGGCATGGATTAGGGAGCGGGGATACTGAGTGATTGACAGAAAGCATGAATGGGAGATGAGTGTGTCATCTGCCCCTATAAAAAAAAAACACAAAACAGAAAAATAGTCAGTGACAACAGATTGACAGATAAATTAGGCATCCAGCTCACCGACAAAATGAACATCATACTCGGTAAATATACAAGAAGATAAGATTTAAAGTTGTTGGTGAAACAGTGATAGATGCATGTCATTAAAATTCCATGTATCTGGTCTGCTCTGACATCTCAAGTAAACTGAGTTCTGACTTCTTCTCAACAGTATGTGAAGCTGATGAACTTCGAGGAGGAGGTTCGGGCTCACCGGGACCTGGACGGCTTCTTGGCGCGGGCCAGCATTTTGTTGGACGAGACAGCCGCCTCCCTGGACGATGTTCTGAAGCGAATGCTGCACCATGTGGGTCAGGACAGCCACGCTTCCGAGCCCGGCTGCAACTTCGAGGAGGTGATGAGCATGCTTTTCACAGACGCAGGCGCCCAGGAGGTCAATGGTAAGCGAGGAGCCCCGTCGGTGTGTGTGTGTGTGTGTGTGCATGAACCTGCATGTGATAATAATCTGTGGAAAATACTCACAAATATACAGTCGGCAACGCACAAAACACAATCTGTGCTCCACCTACGACCCCTGACCCAAAAACATCTCACGTCTGCACGTGAACTCAAGCTCCTCCATCTTCATGGGGCAGAATCGTCACCTTGACCTGAGAATGGATCAAAATGCTTTTAAGACTCAAAGAGTTTGTGACATTTGATCTGAGGCTGTCCGTCTGCCCCCAAGGGCTCCTTTTCTTCGGCGGACATAAATAAAGCTCTGTGTGCTGCATCACGTTGGCAACCGTTCACACGTCCAGACATCACACATTTCAAATAGACATATCCAAACGGAAACTTCACATCATTAACAACACGGCTGATAATCAAAACCAACGAAATCTGCTCTTCAGGCCTGAGCCGCAGTTTGGGCTTTTTCAGGGAACTGAAAATGTTTTTCAGATGTTCTGGTTTATTTGGTCACAACCAGGTGCCATTTAAAGGAAGCTGAAATCAGTGAAGCATTTTTATTTTTATTTCTTGGGGGGGTTATTGATTCGAAGAGAAGAAAACTGTAATAATATTTATTATTATTAAAGCACGTTTTGCTCACTCACACATGAGCCTGCCTCATTAGTTCGGTCCCCTCAGCGTCAGTCCTCTCAGCTGAGTAAGAGCAAAGCCTCTTGGTTAAGGCGAAGCTCCTTGGCCCATTAGAGCAGAAAAAATCCGTCCTCTTACATAAGAGCATGGATCTTTTTTTGAAGCCACCAGCTGAATTGAATGCCGCTTTTACAGAAGCAGTTTTTTTGCCCTCCTTCTCGTTAACGTCACAAAGATTTTGTGATGTTCCTTCTTTAATAATCACATATTTTTGATGATGGAACCTGCCTCCACTTCCTGTGGGTTTCTGCTTTAATCTGCCACCCTTCAGTGTCTCCTGGTCTGGCGATGCCGGTGTCATCAGTTGTTGATGGGCAGTCAGAGGTGGGAGGAGTGTGAGCTCAGCCCGCTCGGCCGCCTCTGACAGATCGGTGAGCTGATAATTGACTTCTGCCATCGATCAATCACTTAGCTTTTCAAATGGCTCTGTGAGACTCTCAAGCTTGGTGGCTGCTGCTACTTGATTCTTTCTTTCCCAGAAAACCCAGTGAAGAGAAGACGGGTGTGTGTGCCCCCCCTTTGTGGCTGCCATCTTAACAAAAAGGCTTCCTCTGCAAGTCTGGGTCAATTTTAGCCTTCAGAGGTTTCACAAAAAAGTCACAAAATTAAAATGATCAAACCAAGGCTTTTATTATACATTCCCTAAATTGGGATAAAGTGAATCTACTGCATCTTTGAACCAACAATATTTGTTAATATTTATAATATATGTATTTATTTATTTATTTTTGTATATAATTGAACCAAAAGTGGTGTTTAAAATCAGCTGGAACTGGTTGGGAAATTAATTAGCTGCAGCAGAAGGAACAGGATAAACGTGGAGGAGAAATGGGCAATAATTAATTTTGCTGAGGATGAATGATGTAACCATCGTACAATTATGCAACAAATAAAGGTGGCTAAGATTTTGCAAACCTGAAAATGAGCAGATATTTACAGATGGAGCCTGAGACTGAGAAGCAATATGAAGGATGCACATTCAGACATGAACTATGACTCCTTCCTTTCCTAATCTCTAATAGATTTGTCGATCTGTCGTCAGCGTGGATTCAGAGAGATGATCCCCACGTGGCTGTTTCGGGTTAGGGTGTTCCCCAAATTAAAAATCATGAACGTTCACACGTGAAACACCCCCGCCAGTGGTGAGAGGAAGAGAAGTGAGCGCGTTATCGACAGGACTCATCTCTTCAGGTATTAATTTCTGTCATATCTGCGCTCGCTCTGCCACGGCGGGGGTGATATGGCTGCTGAGTGGACCGGCTCGTTTGGAGTGTAACACTGTACAGCAGTGAGATAAAGAGAACGGGGCGAGATAATAACAGCTGCAGAAAGAACTGAGAATTACAGAAATGCAAAAGATGAAAGCCCACAGAGATAATTAGGCCTGCACCAACTTGTACAGAGTTGATTTTTAGAGGCCAACTTTTGTTTTGTTTTTTTCTTTTTTTTTTTTTCTTTTACTCACTTTTGTCTTGGGATTCAGCGGAGGAGCACAGTTACTCACTGTGCCGAGGACTAATGAGCAACACTGCTGATGATGCAATACCTCAATATTCATATTACTTCAGTCTAAAAACCTGCTTCTAATAGGTAAAAAAAAAAAATCACTCAGATATTTTAACATAAAAGATTTTAGCTCACTGAGGATGATGACGTTGCTTCCAAAGTGATGATCGTCTGCCACACGATGACTGTCAATATTGTGATAACAATGTTCGGTGTAATTGTATTTTCCTCTTCCTCTGTGGTGCCGTAAACAGCAACGGTGCTCGGCGCCGTGTACGCTGTTTGTGATGACCGTACCATCGTTTCGTCGTAAATTGCTGTCACTTTTGATCGATCTCGCTGGTTCCCTGCGCTGCCTCCATTTTCATAATTCTCCAGTGTCATTTATTAAAACTGAAAATATGTAAATTTTTTAAGCTACAAAGGCGAAATTTCCTTCTTTAGACAAAATACTTGTGTTTTCACAAACATTCTGAAGCTGTCAAACAACCTGGATGTTGATCTCAAAAATGCCTCTCTCTACTTTTCCCTCTTTTTAAAGAACATACTTAGTGGAGGTACGCATCCACCCCCCAAATATTCTGGAAATAATTATCTCCATTCAACAGGAAAGGTGCCGTGTGTTTTTGAATCAGCCAGCTTTGCCTCTCCATTATAATAATATATCTTTTCTAGGCCGGCGGCGTGACCTTCCACTCTTAAAATCTCTCTGTCACATTCAGCGGGAATGCTCAGAATACTAAATTGAAACCATTAAGTCGAGCTCTTTACCACGACAGAAGAAAGAAAAAATGGTGGCCACGTGTCATTTATCTCATCTTGATCTCTTCATTGTCTTTGGGTTTCTCCACACTGGCCGGACACATCGCCCGCTATCAGTGATAAAATCCAATTTTTAGTAATATCCTGTAGACGATAATCAAGATAAGATCTCGGCACCCAACAAAGACCAGACATTGAGGGATTTTCTCTGGAATATAATATTTAATATGTATTAGGTAAAGGAGGGCAGGAAATGAAGCTTCTGTTCAGCAGAGATATTTATGTGCAAGCCTGTTAACCAGAATGTGTGTGTGTGTGTGTGTGTGTGTGTGTAAAATCTCAGCTACTCTTCGATGTTGATCAGAAAAAGGTGACTGCACTGACTCTCTGGTCTCGGCTCTTTGGTTTTTTTCTCCCTCCTTCTCTCCCCACGCAGACAAGTCTCAAAGTTTCGCTTTCTTTGATAACGGTAAGCTGTGCTAATTGGATGAAAATGTCAGCATCGGCCGCCGTCGGGCTGCAATCAGTGTTTCACTTCTGTACCAATCAACCATCAGTATGCCGTTTGTGTTGCTTTCCCTGCTCGGGACTGGGTCGATGCATTGAGTCATCAAATGATTACAGACACCAGCCATCCCTCCGGTGTCACAGATATCGATGCCTCTTGAGCTGCCCCCTTAAAATCAACACCCTCTCAGACTCATTGTCCTGTAATGTTATCAGTTCTTTTTGTAGAGTCATTTGAAAAAAAAAAAAAAAACCCAAAACAACTGGTTTCATGTGAATACTTAGAGTTGAAAAGCAAACCAAATTAATAAATCCATTTGATTTGCCACGTCCTCGGTAGGAAAAAATGAATCTTCAGGTAATTAGATTTTTTAATTCGTATATACCTTACTTGATGTTGAAACTATATCTGTGCAGGTCAATGGTTTATTCACCATTTATTTAATTCCTTCGAATGCAAATTGGCAGATGAGACGATACGACGGCCCCTTTAGATAAGACGGTTGCATCGTTGACCCAGTCCTAGTGGATATCATCAGCATGCAACAACATTTCATCCATGTGCTCCTTTGTGATTGGCTGTGATGGACACCCAATATACAGTAAGTGTTTCATCTGCCTCTGCTGTGCGGAGTCCTCCTGTGTTTTAATCACCTCCTTCAAAGCGCCCTCCGCAGCCCACACTTTGAAGGTAACCAATCACCCACCCCCCCCCCCACTTGAGCATCTGTGTACTTGTGTGTCAGTTTATGGGTGTGTGTGTGTGTACCGTTGGGTTGAGGCCACAGTCAATCTTTTAGGCAGAATAAGATCAGGAGGTTTGATTGAGGTCACCTCTGAGCATAACGTAACCAAAATGACACGTCGACAGAGAAACCGTGAATCTCTGTGGATTTTCTGCTGCTGATGTCAGACAGACACATCAACTGGAAAAAACACACTCGTGATAGACTGCATCATGCTAGTGTGATTTAGAGAAATGGCTATGTGCCCCCCCCCCACCATCTATCCAAACCGTGTGGATAACTCCATTAAGAATTCAGAAAAGATGAAAGGGGGTAGTGGAGCCATCCAGTCTGGTCTTCCTCACATTTTTTTCACCACTTTCTATTGAAGTTTGTCACATTTGATATGCTGCGTGTGAGCATCTGTGATTGTTGTTTTTTTGTTTTTTTCCTTCTTCCTCTTCTTTTTCTTTTCCGTGTTTGGAAACAGCCGTGTTTGCATCGCAAAAGCTGACGAAACCATGCAGAAATCTTCACCCAGCTGACAAGTATCTCACCTGCACCTCTTAATTAGTGTCCCATTTCATTGCACTCATCACACCAGCAGGCTCTGTGGTACTCAAGTCAGGTGTGTTCACCCTCGCCGGTGATGTAACTCTTCAAATCTACTATCACACACATTATGTCATGACCGTTTTATAGTAAATAAGTGTGGGGGGGTGGACTTTAGCACGAGTGAATGAGCTCCATTCATTTCTATGGAGACTTTTCAGTCTGATTGAACTCTAACATGCTGAAGTTTCGGGATTATGTTAATAATCTCTCAGTCAGTTGGTATTTAAGACGGCACACCTGTTTTAAACTAACACAGCATACCACAACAACTTCCTGCCCCACCAGTTAATTCTGGCAGGAAAACTCCGGTCTGACCAGCTCACACCTTTATCTGATGTAAAACTAACAGGTCTGTGCTGCACACCTGTGAATGTGATTGGTCGTTAACCTGTCGGACGTTGGACGAGCCGGTCAGAGTGAAGCTGATACCGATCAGCTCACACCAATCAGCTGATGCTCTGTCTGAACTACAGTTACGCTCCATTATTTCAAATGGACGAAAAATCACGCCAAAATACTTGATGTTCAATTCTTTGGAAGTGCATTTTCTGCCGTTATACATCACATCATAACAAAATCCTGCGTAACAGAAAAATAAACGCCAAGAGGAAGCTTTAACGTATGTTAATCGTAAAACTGGGAATTGCTGCTCGTTTGGTTCTCATAAATAATTTTGTAGAAACTTCTCAGTTGAAATAGTAATGATTTTTAACCGTGAACGCTGGCAGTGTTGGTGCAGCGGCTGCTGAACGGCTCTCAGCGCTGACACAGTCGCTCATACTTAGATGAGACATTTGTCACAACAACGCTGAAGGCGTTTTAATGCTAACGGTGCTATCTGTTAGCTTCTCTCTGACAGTCTAATGTAGGCCACCTGGTCTGTTGGCATGGAGGACCATGGAGGACTGCGGAGACCACCTCCTCTGTCCCCTCCTCCATCTCCGTTTTCCGCTTTCTGCTTTCCTTTCTCTTTTTATATTTCATCTTTTCTTTTGTTCTGATTGCATCTACCCCTTTCCTCCCTGACGTCAATGAGAAATTGGATGGCTTTTGATGATTACAAGGCTGCCGGCCTTACTGCTATTAATTGAATTGAATCCCAGTCCATCTCCTTCACTTCTCCGTCCCTCTGTCTCCCTCTCACTCCCCTTCTTCATCTTGTCTCACTCTTATCTTCCATCTTGTCATGTTTTATTTTGTTTGTTTGTTTGTTTATTTCTTTTTTTTTTATTCCACGGGTCCTAATTTGTTATTATTTCTCTTGCTTGAATTTTTAGCTCTCTGCATGTCTCCTCCATCTTGTTCTCTCTCCACATCTCTCCCATCTCTTATTTTTCGTTTTCTCTGTCTCCCTTGTTTCTCCTTTTTCTTCCTGCCTCTCTCTTCGACCCTACTTGTCATCTTTTTTCCTCCCTGTCATTCTCCTTCTCCTCGGGCTTCTTTTCATTCTTTTTTCTCCCTCTTACTCTTAATCTGCATGCTTTCTCTCTGTCTTATTTCTCTGTGCTCTCCCCCTCCTCTTATTCTCCGTTCCCGGCTCTCTCACTCCTTGAGCACTGTGATACTGTTGTCATGGTGACACCCATCATTTTCTGGCATGAATGGAGGATACTTTATTGATGAGACGGCACGGTAGAGGAAGAGAAAAGGGAGAGTGATGGAGAGAAAGACAAAGACGGACAGAAAAAGAAAGAGAGAAACCACCGGCAGGGCAAATCAGAATGATACGGAAATGATCGTCCCCGCTGTTTACGATACAAAACATTTCCACCCAGTAATTTGTTCGCCACTGATGAGTCGAAGAGGACGTCGCCAGCCAAAGCACAGCGAATCTTCTTGAGGGGTTTGGGGTAGTCAGGGCTGCTGAAGAATACCCCCCCCCCCCCCCCCCACAAAACATTCATCAGTCAGCGTGAAAAGCGAGCAGGGAGATTCCTCCTATTAGGACGCAGCGTCCTGCCCAGACTTCCCCATGTTTAATGATTTATTCTGTGTAAACATGGCAACATAATAACCTGTGTTTTTATTGTCGTTGTTGTTGTTGCTTATTCTGCTGACACTGTTGGTGGGTTCCGGGGGCTGGATGGATGTCATTATTAGGATGTCGTGGTGAGCTGTTTGCACACAGCGCAGACTGGCATCGCCGTCTAGAGCAGAAGGCGAGCTCGTTAGACACTTCTGATGTAGACATCACATCGTCAGGCTTGGCATGCCAGATCAGGAAAGAGATTTCTCTTGAACATTTTAGGCCTTTAGCTGACACCATTAGGTGAAAATAAGGCAGTCAGAGCCGGGGTTTATTGTTACACATATATAAATACTATAGATTTAACCAACAGGCTCCACATCTAACAGGAACAGTGCAAATGTAGTTACACTCGGCCGCAGTAGTGAGATTACACACATCGCACACAGAAAAGATGGAACTGAGCGCAGTGTTGCAGAAAATAGTGTGTGTGAGGATCAAACTGGACATGATGTCGAACTCGGCTGACATGTGTTTGACCTCTGACCTTTGCCCCGCAGTTCACCTGCTGTCAGAGACAATCCAGGGGGTGACGGCCACTGCCACCGGGGTCCAGTACCAACAGTCCTGGCTCTGCATCCTGTAAGATGAAGTCTGCTTGTGTGTGTGTGCACGAAAGCTGAGCTGATCAGCCAATTAATTGATTAGCTCATCCACAAAAAATTAATCAGCAACAATTTGGGGAGTTAATTATTCAGATTTGTTTACTGTGGGGGGGGGGGATTGATATATATATTCATAAAAAAACTTTAGTTAAACATCTGAAATGTAGAAACGTTCTACTGCTAATTTAATTGAATAGTAAGATTAATATTTTTATGCAACATTACATTGTTAGAGAGATATATGTAAATATTATTAAGGCTATTATTCCTATAACATAAAACAGTAAACTTGTATTTGTGCATATTTCAGATAGCTTTGTGGGTTTAATGTGCTCAACAGAGAGTATTTTATAGTTTCAATAGCGTGGAGATATTTATGGACAGCAGCAATGAGTAAATGTGACACTTTGTTTTTTCTAAAGTGATTTTGAATCTTGTGTAAAATACACTTGATCTGCAGGAATATCCGCTCTGTAATTGTGCGTGCAATCAATCACACACACATGGGTGCATGTGTGTGTGTGTGTTTGCATGTTTGTGTGCAGACACATTTGAATACTGTCTAACTGTTGCTGGAGAGAAAGAGGGTAATCTATGGAAATGAGGGTCGATGGCGGCGAGGTGAGGCACTGACATTTATAAAATCTCTTTCTCCCTCACTGCTACAGCTGCAACGTGAAACATCTCCAGAGGCGTCATGTGTGCATCTCCCGACTGGAGAGGCCACAAAACTGGGGGGAGAACTGCTGCGAGGTCCGCTATGTCATCCTGATACTGGCCCCGCTCAAAATGGTAACTGCCGCCCCCAGAGGGAGGATATGATATATCGGGTCTATCTCTTTTTTCTGGATTACAGAGGCATTTGTAAATCCATTAGCTTGTTGTAGTGTTTGTTCATAATTCATTTGTGTTTTCATAATTTACGGCGTCTGTGCTTCTGTCAGTTCAGTCGCTTCTATTCTCCTGCAAAATTCATTCACAGATTAACGCCCAAAGTTTTGCTGTGAGGAGGTTTTCCTGTTATTCCCGCTGCCAAAAAGTCATTTATCGCTCATCTGTCCCTGAAGTCACCAAAAGTCATGGGAGTGTTAGCTGCAGATGCAGGGATTAGTATAATCTTGCTCACCATTTGATCAGTGTGAGCATCCAAATGCTCCAGTTTTCACTGATCATGGAAATTTCTTCTTTCTTTGTAATGAACTGCTGCACTTAAAGGTCTTAGTGTGAAGGTAAATGTCGTCTTCGATAATAAATCAGGTCTAGCTTCGTTATTATTACTGAAAAAGCATCAACGGCTCAATCTACAGAAAAATACACACAGCCTGTATTCACTGTTAGCACTTAGGTAACTTTGTGATGTCACAAGCAGACCTTAGATATGCATCAATCAGCCAATCAGAGGAAAGTTTGTGAAAACTAAAACTTCACTCAGGTGGTTTTTGGTTCTTTTTTATATCAAAGCAAATCTGAAATATGGGACTCAGTTAGCCAGATGTTCTGAGTCCAGTTCAATTTGGTTTCCTGTGAAGCGAACGCAGATGAAAAAGCATCACCTTGTTCTGCTTTGGCAGATTTTTTTATCCCATGAAGCCCAAATCAGTGTTTTTCTACATGATTTTATTCCTTCACACTTCCCTGACGACGGTTCACCACATGTTACAGCACAAACAGGATCCTGTTGTGCTGCTGACAGCTCAAATTGAAATACAGAGACAAGTGAAAAGAAAACACTAATGAGCTTCTGATTATGTGCCACAGAAATTAAATTAATAAAAAATGAATCCTGTAACATTTGGGTGGAAAATGGCGCCTGTAAAATATGTTTTCCGCCGTCATCTCCTAGGATAAAAACACAGGATATGTCGCTACCTTTCAGAAAACGTTGAGCAGCAGCCAGCTTTAATAGAAATATCTTGAAGACCTTTCTTCTCTTGGAGTATTGATTTTCATTCCAGTGTCATCTACAGGCAATTTTTTCAACATTTTTCATTTTAATTTGTTGAATTATCTATCTAAATGCAACAGCCAAAGCCTTTAAGCTGCCAAATTTCTCAGAGTCTTGTGTGGGCGCCAGTTCCCGGTTGGCTGAACCTTTCCGGTCACCGTTTGTGTGCAGAATCGCTGTTTTCTGCAATATTGAGCTGGCTGTAGCAGCACGTATCCTGCGATAGCCTTCCCTCCCATCCAACACACACATGCAGCTAACTGCTTCGTGTTTCCTGTTTTTGTTTTGTTTGTATGAACTCATCCTCGTGTTAATGTCTCCCTTCAGTTATTCCACCGCCCTTGACTTCAGTCCTATACGTGGCGATCACGACCACTAAAGTCCTTCTTAGAGGCATTAATCTGAGCCCCAAGTACACATTAATCACGCTTATGTCTCAGTTATTCTTGATGGGGACTGCCTCAGTGAGGAAGGATCTGTGATGATGACGATAAGAGGAATTCCTCTGGTTGGCAAATCTGAGTAATCTCCTGTGAGTTAATGGTGGGAGCTTTTCTGTGCTCAAAGTGAACACACATGACCTATCTACAAAAACGCTCACCTAAAATCAACCACCAACACATTCACATCACATCTACTGGATCAAGAAGCTGCCCTCCGTGTTTGATGTTGGTGGCATCAAACCACAGAACTTCTGATTTTAAACAAATCCTCCCCTGGAAATCTATCTTTAAACACACAGCCCCGCTATGTACTTTGTGTTGTGTGCATGCTAACACGCTAAATTCGCCTGATAAACCCTGGATGAGAGTTACAGCTCCTGAACGTTGCTTCTAGAGGGATGCTCATGGGCAACGTTTTTGATGGTTTATTCCTTTAAGGCGAAGGTGGGCTTCCTTCGTGCAGATTAATCACCATCTACTCCCTCAGCTCTTTGAGCTCTGTTTGAAATTCAGTTGGCACTATGGAAATGCTTAAAGGCTTTGGTTTTTCTGTTTGCTGCAGCTGCTACTGTACGATCCCGTCACCACCTGGCTAACAAGGCCTCCCTGGCAATGCACCGACTCACAGCCAGCCAGGAACTATATTACTGTCGCTCTGTTGCACTTTGTGACTTTGGGACAGTATTATTTGGAACAGATGTGGGATTATTGAGAAAAGCCCTCCAAGATATCAAGCTCCAAACCGCTGTACCAACCACTGTCCAATTTACATCATTCATAATGTTTAGATATCAAAACCACATTTATCAGGAGGTTTTGGTCCATTTTATTAAGGGCTATATAAAGAAATACAACGATATCATTTATTTATGTGAATAAAAAAGTGATTTCTTGTAATGGACTAGAGGAATATTTCTGCTTTTAGGTTATTAAGTGACATAAAAAACGACAACTCCTAACTATGACAGAATAGTGTATTCTAATATCATCCAATTAAATATAAATTAATATAGATTTAAATGTTTCGGATGGTTCTAATCAAAGCTGCTATGATAGATCAAATCACTTGGTCTGATAGGTAGAGATGAATGATGATGAATTTTTTTCAAATCACCACTGGTCCTTTTAATGATTGACACAGAAAAGCACCAAGACAGCGATGGAGCTGGGCAGGACGTTCGCCACCCTCTTCTCTGACATCTCCTTCAGGCAGAAGCTGCTGGAGACGAAGACGCAGGAGGAGTTTAAGGAGGCGCTGGTTTTCCAGAGGCACCAGCTGACGGCGGTCAACCAGCAGCCCACCGCCCTGGGGAAGGAGGAGACCGACCCCCGCAGCCACAAACCCCTGAAGGTGGGAGAGTGAGAGAGCTGCATGTTCATATGACAGCATTATGAATCATCACTGCCGGCCTCATACCAGGCCTGTGATTGGTTAACGTTCCCTAATTTCTGAGTCCTTCCTCCCCTACATTACTCCCTCACCTCCTCCTCCTCCTCCTCGCTCGGCTGCTCTGACTCCTCCATCTTTTTTCTCGCTCCCTAATCAATCAGCATCAGCTCCTGCCAGGCCTCCTCAGCGGGTAAATGACCTTACATCTCTCACAGTCCTGTCAGAACTCCCTACCCTTTAGCTACACACACACACCTCCAGAGGGACTCTGCTCAATGCCATGGACCAACATCTCCTCCTAATGTTCCCGTTGACAGGCCGGGCCTTCCAGACATTTCCGTTCGTTTTTTTTTTTATTATTATTACTCTTATTATTTTGTTTCATTTTTTGTTAGGTGTTTGTCCCAGGGCTCCAAAGGCTCAGTGCCACTCAGTGAAAGAAGGATACACACAAAAAGACAGATGCAGGAAGAAAGAGCAGGTGATACTGGGAGGAAACAGAAAATGATCAAATGAGTGGAAAAAGCAGGACCGCACATGTCCTCCACCTTATTCCACATCAAAACTGACATCAGACCACCCGCACCAGCGCACCACTTTAAGAAACTAGGCCAAATTGTTGTTGTGTTTTTATGTTTTTCCTACCCGTTGCCTCACTCCATCGACTGCTCACAACGAATGGCAACCAGGTGGACAGTAATTTCTCTTTGAGACTTTTGTTTATCAAACCTGAGTCAAAAGCTGGTGATCAGACCCCCCCCCCCCCCCCCCCCCACACACACACACACACACACACACACACACACAAGCTCCCTTGTAATAATAAATGATTCCATGATGTATAGGGATTTAATGGATGAACAATCCTTGTTGAACAAGCATGTGTGGCTTCATAAAACCAGCCGCCCCTCTCATAGAGAGGGTGAAAAAAAAAAAAGGAAATGCTAATGCTGGTGATTGTTTTCATGTATTTTATGTTGAGACAAATTGCTTTGTTCTGCCAAAAACTGTCAAAACTTTTTTTAAGATGACAGAAGAGGCCGGAATGATTTCCCCAATGGCGATACCTCCTCACAGGCTCATCAGCCGCTCCTTTTATCCTGTTAATTGTATGAAGCTATGTTCAACACCAAAATGGAACATTGTGTAATTGGATAATTTACTTAATAAGCTCAGTCGGGGCAACACATTGACTCCATATCTTGTGTAACCTGAAAGCTCATCTTTTTAGGAAGCACTCAGTGTCTCCTTTCCCAAATGTCCTCCTCATGACTTCTCTATAAATACACTAAGTCTTCTTTGTTTCGCTGCTGTTTCTGTCATTCGTGATAATTCTGAAGACACAGAGATCTTTAATAAATGTACATCTAAATCCAGCCCCGTCCTGCTGCTTACTCCCCCTTTTTTTTTTTTACACAATTAAAGATTTTGCAGGACTGCTCCATTAAATCTGATGATTCAGATCCTTTCAGGAGAGCACCCTGTGGAATCACCAGCGTCTTTTCCGACTCATGAATTGGGCGATTTTTCTAATCTGAACGTGTCATCGTCCACAGTAGGCTGCAGAGTAACAGCACATCGGGTTGGCTGCAGCCTTGGGCTGTTCATGCTGTTGCATGTTTCTTTTTATTTTGGAGGTCACTGAGGATAAAAGAACAAGCAGACGGCGGCCGGTCTGAGATCGGTGTGATTGTCCACCGATTTCAGTGAGCAGCCGTCAGCAGGGATGTTTGTGTTTCAACCTCACGGCCAGTGATGTTTTTTTTAATTCAGTTTAGACAGGAAGGTGTCAGCAAGCAGGATTCTTCTGACCGGCTTCCTCAGTAGTCAGTTTGCAGAGCACAGCTTTGTGTCAATCATCTACTCACTAAGAACCTCAGAGGTAGCACCGATCAAACAGTCTGAGGTGGAAAGACCTGGCAGCTCTTTTTTATTTGAGAAGGCAGCGTAGAGAGACTACATGGCTATCTAGTTGTTTTCTCCTCATTACATGTCAAACACAAAACTATAGGTAGGTATTAAAACACCCCAAATGATCAAATATTAGTGTTTGGTCACCTTTCATAATTTCTGTAAATGTCATTTTACTGTTTCTCGTACATGAAGTTTTGGAAACTTTTTTTTTTTTTCTTTTTTCTTATTTTGGACTAGATGCTGCGCTGCAGAACCGTGAAAGTGCTCCTGCATCTTTGCAGGTTTTTATGCTTAACTTTAATGACTTTCCTAAACATTTATGAGCTCAGCACCTGTTCATCAACTGGCGAGCATGAGTGTTTCTGGAGACCTACCTGTTTTAACAATAAACAACAGATGCGTAAGTGCTTTCAGTACTATTGAAAGACAAGATGCCTTTCGACCTACATTGCTCATTTAATTTTACTGCTTTCTTTTGGCCTCCACATCAAACTCTTTTTATTCCATTGGTCAAATAAAATTTTGTAAGAACCAACTTCCTTGTCTCTTAAGCTCTGGAAGACAAAGGAAACCAGTATTAATATAACAAGTGGGGGGAAAACTGTAGTTCTGTGCCTAATGGCTGCATGTGACGTATATAAAAATTGCTGTTGGTTAAAGATGGTGGACAGTGATACATCTGCCTCTGCAGGCTGCTGCCGTCGTCCCCGTTGGACTGAAAATTTATCCTGTTTTTAGTGACTTTGTGCGGAGAGCGGCATTGGTGTTCTTCCTTATGTCTAAAATATAACCTTTTTCCCTTCTGTCCACACAGTGTAAAGATTTCTTCAAAGCTGGGCGGGGGATTTATGAGGACTTGTGCCGCAGACTGCCTTTCTACCCCTCTGACTTCACAGATGGTAGGCTGGACTTGGACTTGTAGTGAAAGTGAATCATCTTCCTTATTATGCCGCTCCGGGGTGCCTCTGGCAGCTCCTCATTTGTCTGTCACCCTTTGCTTCGGATACATCTGTGCTGCATCTGTGTCACATCTAGGGTCCGTTAAAATGACTGTCTCAGATGTCTCACTGCCGCCATATGCTCCCATATGTCCATTATGATTGTAATTTCCCAAGACATCAGACACGGACATTGCCCTGTGCATTACCAGGTTTTAGTTGCTGAGATTCTTGTTTATTTTAATGTTGTTTTTTTTAAGTGGATATAACTCAATCAAAACATCAGTTGATTCGTGAAGTAAAGTACAGAGCAGAGATCTCCAGCTGGACTTTCCTCCTCTGCTGCTCTGTCATTGGCCTGTAACAAAATCCAGATATTTCTGTCTCATGAGCATCATCAGATAATGATGATCTGATGAAGGTCACAGGACCAAAATCGTTGTGATCACATTAGAGGCCAGATAAAGCGTTTTATTTCAAAATGAGTTATCCATCATTTGGATAAAAGCGAAGAACTGCTCTTACGACATGCTGGATAACACAGAAGTCTTATTTAAAAAGGGCAAGAGTGAGCGTGAGTCAAGGTAAAAAAGCTTCGCCATAACTTACCGGATGCTTTGTATTGTGGAGCGGCACTGAAAGATGAACTGTGCTAATGTTTTTGTCATTTTGATATTAAAGTGTTGGGCCTCCTCTGCTCCATTATGAGGTGAATATGAGTCATGTGTTTGTGTTTGTCTCCCCTCAGGTATAGTTGGCAGTAATAAAACCCCACTGAAGTACATGACCACAGCCATCTTCCTCTACATCGCCATCCTCCTGCCTGCCATCGCTTTCGGCTCCCTCAATGATGAGAGCACACGTGGCGAGATCGGTAAGAACGTGTACTGAACAAAAGGAGACATTTGGCTCAGTGCCGAAGTTACAGCGTTTTCCAGCCAGTTTATTTATTATTCATCAAGAACTAAGTTAGATTTGGACCAATTTTCAGACTACTTGTGGATGTTTCATAATTTAATTATACATTTTAAATGTAAAATCAGTGGTATTGGATGTTTTTCTAGTTGTATAGTTGTATTTTGTCACACAGATAGACAAAAGGACAAAGATGGAAGTGTATGAGACAGAGAAGGGAAAGAAAAGGGTGTTTTTAAAATGATCTCCACTGATTTGACAAACAACAGGCCGATCACCTTTAGTTTTCAGTTCTGACTCTGACCTTGACATCAGCAGCCTCCTGCCTGAATGAAAATCTGTGAGGAAACAAAGAGACACAGTCACAGTCAATGACTACTTTCTCATTTTAAGTAGACTTTGACTGAGTGTTGCGTAAAAGCTGCGTTTGTCCCGTTTGCTTGCACATTAATCATCCTTTCCTGCCGTCTCTTCATGGCACAGATGTTCGGAAGACCATCATCGGCCAGAGCATCGGCGGGGTCATCTACTCGCTGTTCGCCGGCTCTCCCCTCGTCATCCCTCTGACCACGGCTCCCCTTGCCATCTTCATCAGCGGTAGGCTTCCCCTCTCTGATTCAGCTCCGCTCTGCCAAAACACTCATCTTTTCAGGAGTCCGCTGCTGAGCAGAGTAATAAGACATTGGGTGAAAAGAATAAAGAGCAGGAGGCGAAGCTCCTCTTCAACCTCATCTGCTTTCTCTTTAACAAGGAAAGCTCTCTTTTAGCTAATTCAGCATTTTATTTTGATGTCTAATGTTGTGAGCTGCTGGCCGGTTTGGTCAGGATCCTGTGTGCAAGGAAACAGAACTGCTGGATGAAGAGAGAACTCTATCTCTAACTCTATCTAAGTCTTTTTGAGCTCGCTGACACTTTTATTTATTTGTTTTCCTTTTGCTACATTAGCATTAACATTATTTTCTCCCCAGTCTAGAGGAAAGATTGTCAAACTCAGTTCCCTTACTCAACAATCACTGTCTCCAGATGTGACAATCTGCAAAGTTCCCCTTCTATCACATCTTCTCTTCTACTGAAGTTAGTCACCATTAGCGTGGGTCACCACTTTGCTGTAGTAGCTCATTGTTGTCTCCAATCAGCCCTGAAGAAGTTGACTTTTTTATAGTTTGCCCACTTCCATAAAAACGCTCTTTTACACTACGTTTTTTTTTTTCTCTCTCTTCTTACCACAGTTAATGTTTAATGACGTTGCCTTGTTATCGTCCTGTCTTAGTCACGGAAATGAAGGTAGTTGACGAACACATTAGCTAATTTTTTTGCCGAACAAGTGAACACTATTGTCGACACGTGTGTCTGTAACAGGTGCTGGTGGGGCAGCCGAAGGAAAAGCTGAATCTTCAGGAGTAAAGAAAACTGATGTCATGTAATGGTTGGCTTCGGGGGCCTCGGGGTCAGGAAGCACATTCATCACATGCAAGATCGTGTAAACTTTATATTCAGGTCAGAGAGACAACAGCACATAAACTGTTATATGGTTTTTACCCAACAGCAGTGTTGTGTTGGTTGGAATTTAAATGATCTTGACGGCTTGAAGCTGTGGAATCGGGCAGCGAAGAGGAAAAGCGGCGACTCGGATGCCAAGATGTAGTTTTAATAGTGAAGCTGTTTGTTGGTCTTGTGGTGTGATGATCTTTGAAGTAAATGAGTGAGAATTGTGCTAAGCACATTCCCATGGGCATAATTATAGTACATTTCCAGCAGGCTGTCTGAGGAAAACAATGGCTTGTTTGTAAAGTTGTATCTCATCTGCGCACAAATCTCCTCAAGACCACAGTTGTTATGTTTTTACAGATATATTACAGTTCTTTTGGCCTTTCTATGTATGAATGCTATGTGTTTACTTCTTCTCTTTCTGTGTGTGTTTTTTTAATCAAACCATCGTTTTATAAAGCAAGAGTCCAAAAGATGATCGATGCTGCTCGTTATTAACCTCGTTTCTTTTTTATTTATGGATTAAGTCAACATCGATCCATCTTCTGCAGCCATTTGTTTGTTTATTCGTTACGTATAGTTTATGTCTTCGCAAGCAACTGAGTGAATTTAGATGAATTTTGAAGGCAGGAACACTTCATCATTTTCTGTTTTATGAAATTGCACAGATTAGTGTCACTGTCTTTATACACTACCACTAATGTGCTACAGACAAGTTCAACGAAGAAGCTGTTAAACGCAGTCCTGAGGTTGTCGGAGCAGATTATTCATAATGATTAATACTGTTTTCGATGTTTTGTGATGTGCGTTTCTATTTTATTTTTTTTTTTCTGTGTGTCGAAGTGATCCGAGAAATCTGTGACGACTACAACCTGGACTTCCCGGCTTTCTATGCATGCATCGGCCTGTGGAACTGCTTCTTCCTCATCCTGGGAGGGATCTTCAACATCAGCCTGCTCATGAAGCTCTTCAAAAGGTCCTTCGCATCCTCACAACGCACACTTTAATTATTTAGGATTTTTATTTATAGTACAATCTAATTTATTTAATCAATTCTCATCTCTGTTGGCGTGCCTTCTTCTGTATCAACCAGGAAAAAGTTTTAAATTGGCTCGCCGTGACATCCTCTGCTGCAAAATCACTGCTACTCAACAAAATAGTCGGTCTGTTTCATACAACAAACAGAAAGCATAGTGTGTTCAGATTTAGCCTGAGGAAAATCCAGTTCAAATTGTTTGGCTTCCATTTTTTAAAACAGACCCCCACAGAAATAAAAAAAAAAAAAACCTCTTTCACAGCCACCGTCTTCTCTGAGCTCCAGTCAGTCAGGAGAAGGTAACAGGGAGTAATGTACGGTGACCCCCCGAGGACAAAGCACAAAGATAGAAAGCAAACACATTAAGGGAAGCCATCTACAAATCCTCAAAACACACCCAAACAGGGAAAAACATACAGCAGTGAGTTTACTAAAAGATACGACTTTAATTCAATTCAGCAAAACTGCTTATATTCATTTCTTGTTGAAACGTATTCATTTTTAGTCAAACGTGTTGATGTATCTGAATATATTGAGATCCAAAGTCCTCAAACACCAGACTGCCCTCGAAATCATAATAACACATATTTTAATAAACCAAGCATGCACTTGAAGTCTAAATGGCCTGAAAAATATCACAACATGAAGGGTTAAATGAGGTCGGCTACATCTGCAGTGTTGTTGTTCGTCACTCCCACTAACAGCAGCAGCAGAAACCTCACACTCACAACTTGTGTCAGTCCTTTCCACATTGTGTGTGTTATTGCTTTGTGTTGCTACGTTTTTCTTTTTTGACATTTACACAAGCACAGAAGGATCATTTAAAGGAAGAAATAACACCATAACAGATTTTATTTCAGCTCCAATGCAGCATTAGTCACATTTATTTGGATTTCTATTGCATCACAATGGTGAAGGTCTGAGCTGCATTGTGAGGGTGAACTGCAGTGGACCTGCCTGTCGCTTTTGTTCTAGTTGTCTCATAGTCACAATGCTTGAAGGTCAGTACGGCAAAAAAAGCCCACACTAATCTCACAGCCAAAATGTTATTTTATATTTTGTCAGGCATGAGTCAGAAACATCCATTAATTATTTTCACTCAGAATTTTAGAAGTGAAGGAGGCCATATGGATGTAGTTAATAACACAATGACGCAACAACCTGGATTATCACTGTGGTTTTCCAGGTCGACAGAAGAGGTCATCGCGCTGTTCATCTCCATCGCCTTCGTGGTGGACGCGGTGAAAGGCACAGCGAAAAGTGAGTTCCTGCCGTCTCTCTCTGCAGCTCGGCTTGTTTACATCTCTATTTTCTACAGGATCACGTTGTGTTTCCCGGAGCTTCCCTCCATCCGCCACGTTAACTTGCAAAATCAAGACCTTGTAGTGAGCCCTGACTAATCAGGATCACATCACAGCCACTACCAGCAGCCGTGCAATCTCAAACTGTCGAGAAAACATTAACCCCCTAAAGGCTCTAAAAGGACTCTGTATTATAGTTAAATTTTTAGATTATAGTTTAAAGTAGCTTGGCTGTTCTTGACTGAGGAGTCCTTCATTTTAAAGGCCATTTAATCAAAAACCATCAAGTAGTTTTTCCCAGTTCTTTTCTCCATATGGAAATGTACCATTTACTAAAGAGCAACCCAATAATTATAACAATTTATAACAGAAAACTTATAGTTAAAAGACAGCCAAACACTCAGAGACAGCATTTACCCAAACGACTGCTCACTTAATAAGTCTAATCTAATAAACTCTTAAAATATTTATTGTGTCACAGATCTCAATTCAGAAGGTCATCCTGAATAAATAAAGGAAATTAAAATATCAAGTCTGTGCCAAACCATATTTTTTTTATTGAGTTTGACACATTTTTAAATCACTCAAATGAGCACATTAAGGATTATCCTAATTAATGATAATCCACATAAAGGAAATTCACCGGGATCAATTTATTTTGAATGTTTTATTTGATTTAATAAAAAATTGTTTTTATCATATCAAGAGTAAGAAATGGGAACAAAATTCTACAGAGAGAAAAATACATCATACCTTCTTATACTGAGGCTGAGACCAAATTACTAAATGAGTTCAGCTCATGTCTGTACTGATTTCATCAATTCAGAATTTCGGACACATACTGGAGCAGTTTTACACCACTGCTGGATTTTCTGCCACCGGGTCTTAGTATATCATAAATATTTTACACAATTTAATTTACAAAAAAATGGAGGTGACGATGCCAGAATGTAATTTATTTTGAAAGTGATATTGTCCTGTTTAGGAGATTGCCAGTGCAGTGGTTCAATTTTCAGAAGCCATTTGTAAAATATGGTCCAAGCTCATATGCCATTACCATAACATTAATTTATAACACTCTGTTGACTCTTGGCGGCCGGAATATTGTACAGTAACATGAACGAAGACGTTTTGTTAGTATGTTCAGTCTCCTGCACAACTTTGTCTGCCACATAACTTTCTCCTGGGTTGATGAAAGGCCTGTGGAAGGCACAGAAGCAGCCTGTGTCACACCGTCTTTATTCAAAGTGGAGATGGGAATGATTTTTACCTGTGTGGGCCGAGTTGTGTCCTCCCATGGGATGCTCGCTGAAGGAGGGGGCGTAAATAATATTGGTTCATACTGTTGTTGTGACGTGTGTGTCAGGGCTGGTTTCATTGAACACAATCTGGTCCAGCCCGGGGACAAAATCAAACAGTGAGATGTGTTTAAGGATTCCAATTATTCCCCTCCTTTAATATTTATTATTGTGCTTTGCACCACAAATAAGCAAAAGAAGAATTTGTGCATCAATCTGGTTGATCAGGTTTGAGTGCAAAGTCACAGCTCAGCAGTTTTATCTCATGTTTATGAAGCGCCGCCTGCAAACTTTACAGTCCTTGTCCAAACCATCTCCCCAACCAATATTTTAACTTTATTTAGTATTCCTTCAACTGCAGCATAAACACAAACCGTTTTCTTTTTCTTCTTTTGTTTTTCGGTTGTCTGTGATCACAGTGTAACCATTTCTCATGTGTTTATAGGCCTCAGTCTCAATGAGGATTTTAACACGCTGAGGTTTCCTTAGTCGTTTTCCTTTTTTTAATTTAATCATGCTTACATTAGCTTTAAACATTTTGCCAAAATATCTATGTAATTCTGCAAGTATTTTGTATTTAGAAAAGTCAAAAGATCAACATCAATAACCGGATGACCGTGACGGCTCATCCAGTCTTTAATAGTCTCATAGTGGTGCTAAAGAAAGAGTCAGTAAATCAAAAAATAGCCATTAAATGTTGGTTTCGTTAATCTCGCAGCCTTAACAGAGGGTTGTGGATGTGGTTCAGTCTTTCACAGATACTACCACGACCCCACGCTGGCTAACAGAAGCGTCGTGGACTTCCATCAGGGCAGAGACCTGCTGGGTGGAAACAGGAGCGAAGTGGCGGGGTTGGCCCTCAACGTCCTCCCCGAGTCCCTCATCCAGTGCACTCGAGAGCGGCCCGTCCTCTGCCTGCTGCTGATGCTCGGGACGTTATGGATGGGCTACACCCTCTACCAGTTCAAACGGAGGTATGTGTGGCACTGCAGCGCTGCAGCAGTCTGGCAGATAAATCATCAGAGAAGCCAAAATCACGCTCAGATGCTGCCGGCCAGGACAAATACTGCTGAGTTGGTCCTTGACTGTAAAGTCTGTCGGGAATGACGGCGCTTGCAGGAACTTTCCTGGCTGGCTCTCACGAAGCTCCCCCTTTTTTCTGTTGAAGGTTCCCTTTCAGTCTGATTTAATAAGCATTAATATTCTACTTCTGATTGCTGCGGGTAATCAAATCAGCCTCAAAGATAGATTAAATTTTGTAAGCAAAAGGCAGACTAAGGTACTTAGACAGTGTCAGGATTGCAGCCATTGTCCTTGTCTTGTCCACAGTAATTGTATTCATCTATTATTTGTCTCTCTCTCGCTCTCTTTCAGTCCATTCCTGCATGCCAAAGTGAGGGAAGTGCTGTCGGACTGTGCCCTGCCGATCTCAGTGCTCATCTTCTCCTTCATCGGCTCCTACGTTTTCAGTGACATTGAGCGTTAGTATCACTTGTTGCTTCGCTGAGCAGTTAGTGCATTGCATTTTTCACGTTAAATAAAATTATAGAGTCTGATCCAAGAGTGTTCCTACTGGCCCGCAGCGAACGTAAACACAATATCATTTTGTGTTTCTTTTTTTGTTACACTAAAGCTGTTAGTGCACTTTTGTATGGAGGAAAGGTTCGAGGTGCAAGACCGAAAATTATTTATTTGACTTAATTAACTGTAAAAATGAAGACAGTTAAAAGTCGGCAAGCAAAGACAGAGACCTCAAAGATATGAAACTGTGAAAAAAGGTTAATAATGACACAGCTATTAGTGTATAATATATTTTTATTTTATTTTATAATTTATTTCTTTTCATTTTGAGTTTTAATCCTTCAGCTTTCTACTAAATATTTGGAGGCACAAACCAGGTAGATGTAAAAAAATATATATATATATTTCTTATCTAATTAAAGAAACAGTTTTCTGTTTACAAGCTTTTATGATAACAAGAATCAGGACACATGAACTCAATGACGAGACCACCGTCTAAAAAACATCATCTTTAATTTTCACCTCGCTGGATGTTTTTGCAGTGAAATGCATTGTGGGAATTACAGTTGAACGCTCTCCTGTTTTCCTCAAAGAAGCAGATTTTTCTAATAGCTGGTGATTCATTCAGGAGAGTTTCGCATCAACAACAGGCTCCACTTTTACTCACAGAACAATGGACGCCCAAAATAACTCCTCCCACATCACAACACAAGACAACGGGCACATGTTGTGTGTTTTTGTGCAGCCTTTGTTATTAGCTCTTGTGTTTCTGTGCTAACTGAGGCGACTGAGGGAGAAAACCAGACATCGACACGTGTCCTAATGTTCATGTGGGAGCTTGTTGTAATGCTCATTTGTCTTTTTGACTGCGAGTCACTTTGGCCCTTTGTTGTGTTGTGTACTTTAAATTTTAGCCCAGAGGTTGTTTGGAAGCGGCCAAAGGGCTCAAACTTATGGCCTGTTTACCTCCAGGACCTACTCTTTAACTGTGGGGCTTCCCTCATTTGGTACCTTTATTGTCTTTTTATGTTCCTTAATCAAGGCTAAGGCCAAAACACATTGGACATTTGCAGTTTTTATCCTCTATTGTTTAGCATCATTTTCAGGCTCCATTCATTGTTGCCAAGGCAGCAGCTGTTCTCCAGGGGTCGACACAGAAACACAGAGGCGAACGCCAAACCCTCAAGTGAATTTAAATTTAAGTGCCAGGCCAGTTTTCTGTTTCTTTTTCTCCTGAGACAATAAGTCATAAGATAATAAACCCATTATTTTATCGTCACTTCTTCCAAATTTTAACCAACTGCACTTAATTTAACTGCAATGGAGGGGACACAGCGCTAAATGAGGTATCAGGCGTCTGAAAAAATCCAGCCCCTCCGGTGAAATGATTGTTGCCGTGAAAACATGAGTCATCCCGGCGCTTGGAGAGACAGTTGTGTTCGTAAAGATAAAAATCATTGAAGTTTTGGAAGAAGTCCTCCCATAAAGGACTCTTGTCATCGGATGTGATATAGTTGATTAGCTCCGAGCTAAATTATGCAACAACAACAATGTCTTGACATCTGGCGTTAAATGAAGCTTGTTTTTTTCTTCTTTCATGAACAGTTCCAGTCTTTAAAGTTCACGACCGGCCCATTTTCAACGTGGCTCCGTTCGAGCGGCTGACGGCCATGAACGTTGTCAGCGCCATGGGCCTCGGCTTCCTCCTGGCCCTCCTCATCTTCATTGACCAGAACATCGTGGTTTCGCTGACCAATGCACCGGAGAACAGGTACGGCTCAAAGACGGCCCTCATTTCATCACATAATTCCCCCAAATACAATCAGAAAACTGTATCTGCGGAGGTTTGGGCGATGACAGTCAGACCTGGGAACTTCAGGGATCCAGTGACCAGACTTCAGGTTCTGCTATAACTGGATCTTCGCCGGTTTGATGAGGAGAGCAGATGAACTGAGCCAGAAACTTTACATCTGAGTCAAATAGTCAGTCTGGGAATTCTGAAGATACCTCTGAGCCAAAACGTAACGTTTAACTTTTACTTCCTTTTTACTTTTTCACTTTTTCTAGATTTGCACTCAGCCGACCAATTTAGAGCTGCCCCCCCAACAGACAGACCACCAACCAGCCCCACAGTCAAAATCCATAATGATAGAATTTCAGCCTTTATCTCATACATTTGCAGGGCAGAAATTAATTGGATCTAAATGTCTTTTCCTGACAAGGAGGAGCTCACCTGTAGGCAAAACAGCAGCTGTTAAAGCATGCAAACAGAAAAGTGTTTATCTGCACAACACTCTTTCACATCAGTTTTCTAAATTCGACTTTTGTGATCTTAGTTACTCAAATTGATTTGACCAATCACATTTGCTTAAATAACAGAAGCTGAAAAAAAAGTGGCTATTTCTGTTCCTGCTTTTCTTTTATCCTCTGTTCTCCCTTTTTTTTTGACATCCTATTTTTCTTTCTGTCCTCGTCTGAAATGAGATCTTTATTGACTCATTTGGCAGTTTTTCTTGCCGCGCAGGTCTCATATCACACTCATGCTCCCCTTTCTTTTCTCTTTTCTTATTTATTTTTTTGAAATCGTTAAGCAGATATAGACCAAAGAAACTTCGAACCTAAAAATGACTTGTGCAGTTTGGCTTAAGGGAAAAATCAGTCGTGGAGCGAATTACAGTGAGGCGTTGAAGCGCAGCAGGACAGTCAGTCTTCACTGCTAAAGAGAACAAATGTTGTTTCAACACAAACGGGTGCACATCAGTGATATTACACTGACACCAGCAGTAACACAAAGGTTTCAAAGTTAGAGTGGCGCCGTGATGATGTCATTATCGGTGACATCATCAGATGAAAACATGAACAAACACGCGCAGGAATTTGGGTGATGGTGTGTGTGTGCGTTCAGGTGAGTTGTTGTGTTGTTGTCGACCGTGTGTGACCGTTTGATTGCTCCTCAGGTTGCTGAAGGGCACGGCGTATCACTGGGACCTGATGCTCTCCGGGCTCATTAACATCCTGATGTCGGTGCTGGGGTTGCCCTGGATGCACGCCGCCTTCCCTCACTCCACCCTCCATGTGCGCCAGCTGGCTTTCGTGGAGCAGCGCGTGGAGGGGGGGCACCTCTACGAGACGTGAGTTACCCGCCCTCTCACCGCTGGCGCTAATCAGACACTCAATTAAAGGTCGTGTTCGGAGCATGCGGTGACTGTAATTTAGTGTTGCGGGCTACTGTATCCTGCTTTTCTCTGATTGCATGATTACTGTGTAACTAAGCATTTTCTCTGCGGGGGGGGGGGGGGGGTTCTGATGAGATTAGAGGATTAAGTTCATCACTCCAGCCACACGGATAGGAGCAAAATGATAGTTTGTGTATACTCAGGATACCTTAAGTAGTCAAGTGCCTTAAATGGGTCAAGGGGGACGATCTGCTATATGAGAGCTAATTAGTAAAATATGAAAAGTATCTGCAAATTAATGTTTCAAATTTACACATTTAGTAGTCCACAGAAAGTTAGCAAAAATCCTCCCTGCTTTCCTGAAGTAAGTTCTTTTACTAATAAAGGACCTTTCAAGTATTTCCCATTAAAGATGATAAAGCAACAGAAAACAGAGACGAAATGGAGACTCAGAACTACATAAACACCACGAAGGGGTTTGCACATGTTATTTTCTTTCTCTAAGATTAAAATCATTTTCAGAGGCTCGGAGAGAAGAGTCATATTTTGCTTTTGTTTCTTGCTGATAGTGAATTATTAGTCTTGTTGGAAACCACCTGTTGAATGAATGCTGACTCTTCTCTGGGTGTTTCAGTTACACTTTGCAGAAACTTCCAGCACGACTAACTGAGTCTGAAAATGGCAAACAAAGTCTGTTAACGACACAATTCAAAACTTCTGACCTTTGTCTTTTCACAACAGTCGAGGAAATTTGCCGGAGAAATTCAGTTTTTCAAATGAAAATGTGCAACGAAGCCGATAACAAAATCCCAGAAAAAAACGTTGTCTGCTGCATTGTGTAAAACAATCGCGTTCTGTCCAGTAACCATTCATTTGTGTGGTGTTGTTTATGTCGTTGTCATTGTTGTTGTGTGTGTGTCTATTCAGTATTGTCCAGGTGAAGGAGACCCGGCTGACGTCTCTGGCTGCCAACATCTTCATCGGCGTGTCGGTGCTGCTGCTGCCCGTCCCGCTGCAGTGGATCCCCAAACCGGTCCTGTACGGCCTCTTCCTCTACATCGCCCTCACCTCCATCGACGGAAACCAGATGTGCGACCGCATGGCGCTCCTCCTCAAGGAGCAGGTGAGGAAGTGTGTGTGGTGTAATACCATGAGAGAATAAGCCTGTGTGTGTGACCATATGTCCGACCTGACCTGAGTCAAATAATAACCACAGCTTTTATTTTGGGTGTTTGTGTTAATCTGCTGTGAGTGCGGGCGGGTGGTGTTTGGTGAAATAAGGCAGATCAGCTGTGTCACGTATCAGCCCTCGTCTCATTATCTGCTCAGCTCTCTCACACTTTGGAGCACCTTCAGAAACTATAAGAATTTCTTTCCTTTCTTTGTGTTTCTGCCGTGTGTCCGATTTAACCTTCTTCAGTCTCAGCAAAGCAGCGCTTGCCATCTTCCTCTTGGCTCTACTCGGTAACCTCACACATGAGCGCCTCCACATGGCAGCGAGAGGCAACAGCACGAAGGTGACGCTCAGAGAAATATTCAACAAATGTCATTTTGTGTCTCGCTTTGCTTTAATCAGCCAAAGTCTCCACATACAACAAAGTTTTCTTGCGTTTCAGCTGCTTTGGCACAACTGAAGTTTATCCTTCGATTCCCAGCCTTCCACTGCAGAGTCCAGATTTGTTGAGTCGTGTTTTTGTATTTTCCTGATGAGTCATGTTTCCCAGGTAGTTACCAAACTGTAACCTGCTGCTCAAAGACCTGACAGCAGATCAGTTGGGAACAATTGTGCGATATGAGATTGTTTCTCTGCGGCAGGTTGGAAATGTGCATTTTTATATAATAATGGTTTAAAATAACATCAGCAGCACACCTCCTGCGTCCCAGCTCACACACTGACACAGGAGAGCCATCATGCTGTAAATACAATATTGTTCCTTTAAGAAAGTATCCACAGGAAGAGAAATGGTATTTATGATCTAGTGCACTCCTCAGAGCTGTGTGGGTCGTCCACTCCCTGAGTCATTTCTCTGAGACTGCAGGAGACCCGAGGACAGCGAGGAGACGAGCCTCGGGGGAGATTGTGCTTTAATCTGTCCTGATCCTCTCACCTCCTGCAGACGTCTTATCCGCCCACCCACTACATCCGCAAAGTGCCCCAAAGGAAGATCCACTACTTCACCTTCCTGCAGATGATGCAGCTGCTGGTGCTGTGCACGTTCGGCATGTACCCGATACCATACATGAAGATGATCTTCCCTCTCTTCATGATCCTGCTAATCCCAATCAGGTACCACCATGACCGTTTTGACCCTGTACATGATTTCCTTGAGTGCTTTAAACCCAGATGACATTCAAGTAACAAGTGCAGCAGAAACATGTTGTTTTCCGAACGCCTCGTCTCTCCACAAAGCAGCTTCTCATAAAGTAGATGATTATATTTCTTCTTCATTACATTTCTTAAATTCCGTAACAAGGTTAAAACGTTTTCCGTCTGGAAACATCTGGCAGTTGAATTGAGATACAGACGTTTGATGCTGCAGTTCATCAGCTCACTTTCACTAATGTGTACAAACAGTGGCTGCAGTGCTAACAGCAGATGGCTGCGGTGCATTATATATGATATTTGTATCTTCACAGAGTAATTTACTGGGCTCTCCTTGATTTTCATCAGCGCCTCACACTCGTGGGATGTCGTCAATAAATAATGCAGATCTGCAGATAAAAAATTGTTAAAATTTAAAGATGAGGAGAAAACTTTGTTTAGAAAGAAGCAGGACTTTCTGTTTTTTTGTTTTTTTGTTCTTTTTTCTCCTCAAAAGTTGATCAGATTTAACACTTTCTGGATCAATAATAATGATCCTTTACATTCGTTTAGCTGCCGTTTCTGTTCTTTAGGCCGTCCTCACTTTAACAGCAGGCTGATCGGACAGCACATCAACACCTTCGCTCAACCAAAAGCTCAACATCAAAACCATCACAAGGCTGATTTACAGCCGTGCTGCAGAGAGACTGTTTTTACCCGAAAAACTGTGTATACAGCATTTTCCCACCCACTCACATTCCTGTAGAAACCAGCTGTACGGCTGATAACCTTTTGGTTCACTGTTGCCCCTCAGAAGGATGCGATCAATCTCACCTGATGAGATCTGACATGTTTTTTCTTCTTCTTCTTCTTCCTCCTGTTTTTCTTTCTCATTCTCAGCCCAAAAAGTAACCGTTGACACAAATTCTGTCTTCCTCTCTCTTTAGGAACAACGTGCTTCCTCATATCATTGAGGCCAAATACTTGGACATAATGGATGCCCAACACATGTAGCTACAGATGGAGACGAGCTCTGGAACCACAAAGACGTCTGGAAATTAAGAAATAACGAAAATAGAAATGAAATTAAAAAAACTTATTTTTCAATGCAAAACTGTACGTAAGCAAAAAGGAGAAATACCGACTGTTTTGATTTTTGTATCTGATAAGAACATTGTTACAGGTGAAGCACTGGAAATGTGGGAAGTCACGCAAGGAAGAAGTGAGAGGGACGAAAGCTGTGGGAGATGTTCTTTTTTCCAAACATGGACAGACAAGATCTCTCTGCTGGGAAAAAAAAACTTCAAAACAAAAAAACAGGACTGTCCAGAACTCCCTGTTTCACCTCCGTTTGACCCCCTTCAGTGCCACATACCTCCATGTTCTGCTCTCACCTTCTTTACTTTGTGTAACACTTTACAACACCTTCACTGCAGTGTGTGCGTCTGCGTTTCAACCTGTGGGTAAGTGCTTACAGTACTTACTAATACTGTGTAAGTAAACACAAACCTGCCAGTGTACGTTGTACAGCACTTCCAAAATGTGTAACGGCAAAATTTAAGTATGTTTTTGTTTTCGACACTGTGTTTGTACACTGTCATGTGAGTAATCTACATACTTGCACAGTGTTCGACATGTACAATACTTTTCCATTTGTGAGCCAGCTGCCTTCAGGCCACAGTAAAGTCCGTCTTGACCTTTTTATATTTCTGTCATCGTACAGTGTTGAAAACTTTAC
Source organism: Remorina albescens (assembly GCA_034769265.1). Lineage (NCBI taxonomy): Eukaryota > Metazoa > Chordata > Actinopteri > Carangiformes > Echeneidae > Remorina > Remorina albescens. The sequence continues at coordinate 2,478,127 of CM068488.1, forward strand.
ATTCCTGCACCTTTTAGCTGTGACTCCCTCTTTTTCTATCGAGGACACGTGTGCCCGGACATATTTAGTTTCAAAGTCATTCCAATAAATGTCAGTGTTCATAAGCGAAAGGACAAAAAGGTGTGTGTGCGTGTGTGTATGTGTGTGTGTCATGGGCACATTGCTAATCTGTCTATTCACCTTTCTTTCCTGCCAGCTCTGTAGAAAACCTCATTGTTAAGGTGGAATTGAAGTGCTCGACTAAATAGAAAACACATTCCACAGATATATATTAAATGTAATTATTTAGAACGACAGCACAAACCAAAACATACATTGAAATCTTTATCAAATTCTGAATATATTAGAATATATTAATAGCAATATACAAAAAAAGTATTTTAGGTTAAATTGAGATAGAATATTTATTTATAATAAGTTTGAGTTCAAAAGGATAATTCGTGTGTTTCCCCCCTTGAACTGGAAAGTGATGTGTAATTTTCTGTTTGCTCTGTTACATTCCACAGTCTCTTCAGCGTCACGTCTCACAGTGTCACATACATATCAAAGTCCCTTCATGTCAAAGTCCAACACAGTTCTGGTGCGTTGCTGGTAAAGAGGAGAGACCCGGGGAGGTTAGAAAATAAAATTAGAAAAAGAAAATTTCATGGGCTTTGGATTCAACAAATTGCATCCCCCTTTTTTTTTTTTTTTTTCATTTTTCTTTTGGTGAACAAGTGTTCAAAATGAGTTTTAGAGTAATCCGGTCTTGTTTTCTATTTAGATGTCATTATTAGATCAGTGCTTGCAAACGTTGTCATGTAACATGGAAAAGGTTATCTTGTTATCTACAGTACAAAAAGAAAAAAAAAACATTTCTAAGCACCGGTTTGCATAAAGCATGTCTTATCTGGGTTTTTTGATACGATGTGATGCCAATGGACATGTATCCTACGGAGAAAAAAAAAAAAAAACAGCAAGTCAAACAGTAACTTCTCAATAAACTGAATGCAGCGTTCAATATTCAGCAATACTGTGTATAAAACTTTCTAAAAAATTTGGGTTTCCCAGCAAAAGGCCGACCCATCAGCAAGGCAGCGACGGGCCAGCTGTGTTTTTAAGACAGCAACTTTTCAGTCCATCCTCATGGTACAAAAAACTGCTCTGTGCTGATTCAATTATTGCACACAAGCACACACAAAAAAAAACAAAAAAACACAAAGGATAAGGTTTGCCTGTCAACCGGACATTCACAGTGCCGGAATTTATTACGGTTTAGTTGCTTTCCCAATATCCAAATGGCAGCTCCCTCATGCAGTTCTGTTCAGCTTTGTCTTACAGATGTGAGAAAGATGTCCAATTTAAGCAGATGTCTCACGCCGAGATAGGAAGGAGTGGAAGGAAAGCTCGGGAAGCATTTGCATAATCCTTGGACTAAGCCTTAAGACAGCACTGGTGAGAGAAGAGAGATTGTGAGTTATAAAGTAATATGTACAGTTTGCAATGCAAAGTTTAGTTTTTATCGACTATTCCATTATAATCCATGGCAAGGTATTAGTTTCTAAGTACAGAGGTTAAACCATTCCTCGTAAGTGAAAGTATTGTTGTCGTTCCCTGATATCTTCTCTGTGCTGATGATTTTGGAATAGCAGCAAACTTCTCTCAGAGGACTTAACGTTGGAAAGGCATACTATTCCGTTTGTGAAACCTAACTCCTTCCTCCTGATTGGATTTGTTTGAAATTGCGTACTGTGGTGTTTTTGTTTTTTCTGTTTGTTTGTTTTTGTTGTTTTGTTTTGGGTTATTTTGGGGGGGGGGGGGTTGCTTTTGTTTCTGTTTTGTTTTCTTTGTTTTCTTTCCGTTCCTGATTTCATATAACCTACTTTTTCTAATCATGAATGTAAGATGTGTGGATTTTTATATAGCATACTAATTTAGGTGTCGAACAGATTCTGTAATTTTGTCAAAAAGATCAGCTATATTTGTAAGCTGTAATATGTAAAAACGAGAAAAAAATGGTTATCAAACAAATGTGTTGGTTTACTATAGTATATATATACTGTACACTGAAAAAGAGAGACTATCTCAAGCTGTTTGCCAAATAAAAAGTATTAGTGATGTAAATATTCATGTTTGTTTCTGCTTATTGTGGCTGTGAGAAACTTTATATCAACATTTCTTTCCGGACTGTTGAAGATGTTTAAAGAGCTTTAACTTCCATTTTGATGTTTGATAAAATGTAAAGATGCCACACGGTTTCAAAAAGTGTGCAGTGTTGATGTTCATCGAGAGAATCATCTGAAAGTATTTATGTCAGGTCACGCCTGTTTTCATAGTCATCAATCATCTCGTTCCTGATTTAAAACTAGAATCAATAAAAATCGTTTTTTTGCTGTATTTTTGTGACATTCTGCTTTTAGGCCCAATATTGAACATTTTTAAGTTGTATATAATATGTTATAACTATTTTATAAGAATAATGACTTTATTTATATAGAACTTTTATTCATAAAATAAAAGGTCAAAGGACCTGAATATAATAAAGGTATAAGAGCAGAACAGCAATAATGAAAAAAAAAGCCATTGAACAACTTTATGCTGAAGGATTTTATAGTAAGTGAGCAGATGTAATAACTGAATAATTACATCCAAATTATACCACATGAGATGTTTCTACATATAACTGAGTCTCATCTGTGGACGCTTTGATTGTAGCAGCCATCAAAACTCAAATGACAACAACTGCTTTGTTTTTTTTCCCACAACAAATATGAAGATCTGCTCAGAAGATCAGTGATGAAACACACTGAGAAGTTTCCTGCAACACAAAGACGTCACATTCAGGTTCACTCGTTTGGCAGAAGCTTTTATCCAAAGAGACGTCTCTGAAGCACGCTCAAGCACATACAGGTATATCTTTGTAGTTTGAAGATGAAGCTGTTGTATAATTATTTTCATCTTTATCATATTCATGTATGTGACACAGAGCACTGTAACATAAGAATTACTTATTCATGCTCCCCAGAGGATGAACCGTTCAGGTTTTAATAGCACTATAACTTCTCCTGTGGTGCCACCTTCAGGATAAACTTCATTTCCAGCTTCATCTGAGTGGAAAACATCATCTGACTTTATTAATGCAGGCTAATAAAAATGTCACTGATCCAGATATGTCAACCCAGATTTGTTGATCAGATTAGTTGATCAGATTAGTTGATCCAGATGTGTTGATCAGATTATCTGATCCAGAGGTGTTGATCAGATTAGTTGATCCAGATGTGTTGATCAGATTATCTGATCCAGAGGTGTTGATCAGATTAGTTGATCCAGATGTGTTGATCAGATTAGTTGATCCAGATAAATTGATCAGATTAGTTGATCCAGATGTGTTGATCAGATTAGTTGATCCAGATTTGTTGTCACTGTTCAGGATGGAACTGAACTTTATTTCTTTACAGAATAAAAACTTATCTCTTTCATTAAAGATAATCTGACCGATGTAAATGGGGGTGGAGTAACAGAAGCACGTGTCCCCTGCCGCCGCCGCACATGCGCAGATAACCCCAGATCTTCAGGCGGATGAACTGAGCCGCATCACTCCCGGATCTGACACCGCGGGCTCCTTCCGCAGCCGGCGGGGGTATCTTAGGTCCTTCCGCCCAGCCTTCCTGCCTCTTCTGGGGGCCGGGTCATGAGGGCTCGGGGCTGGGTCTCCATCGGTAAACTGTTGGCCGGATCCCGGAGGCTGAGCAGCCGCTCACACGCTATCATGGCAGAGGAGGCCAAGAAGCTGGCCGCTTACGCCGCCGTGGACAACCACGTCCAGGTGGGGAGTCTCCTTCACCGGCTGTGGCCGCCGAACGGGACCTCCGGGCGGATACGACGCTGCGCTTCGCTAGCTAGCCAAAGTTAGCTCGAGTCCCCGCACACATACACGGGGATGTAGCGTTAGCGTAGCTTAGCTTAGCTCGGTTATCTAACCTGTGCTTGTCCCGGGATAGAGAGCATACTTTGTTCGGCATTAAGGACTAAATATATCTCAGCACGTGTTAGCCGTTAGCAACAGTTTATGTCACCTTTTACTCACAAACTACAGTAGAAGTTATAATTTGATCCGATCGTAATATCATCTGTATTTATAATTTCCCTTTCCTTCTAAGACTGATCATGATATTCTGACGTTTGTCTTCTGTCCTGCAGAACAACCAGGTTATTGGAGTTGGCAGCGGCTCCACCATCGTGTATGCTGTGGACAGACTGGGTGAGGAAAACCCTCCAGACCTGATGGGACACTTTATTTGTCCTCTTCTGGTGCACACAGAACATTTGTTTGATGTTGAGTTTGGGAGATAGAAAGTAAACCAACTTTATCTGTATTTCACTTAACACAGACAAGAGTGCATCTCAGATCCAGTAAAAATATTATTAGCAGTGCAGATCATAAAGAGTCAAGATTGCTCCGTTGTTAAGATGTTTGTTTGTTTGTTTGCAGCGGAGAGAGTTCGTCAGGAGAAGCTGAACATCATCTGTGTGCCAACGTCCTTCCAGGTTAGTTTGTGAGTTGAATGTTTACATTAATGAGCAAAAGTATCTCCCTTGTTCCGTCCTGCAGTGTAGCGAGATGAGACATTGGCTGCTGCTGTATCTGTACTAAAGACCTTCTTCTTCTTCTCCTTTCGGCGTTTCCCTTCAGGGGTCGCCACAGCGAATCAGTTGCCTCCATCTAAGCCTGTCTTCTGCATCCTGTTCTCTCACGCCAACCACCTTCATGTCCTCTTTCACTACATCTATAAACCTCCTCTTAGGTCTTCCTCTAGGCCTCCTGCCTGGCAGTTCAAAACTCAGCATCCTTCTACCAATATATTCACTATCTCTCCTCTGGACATGTCCGAACCATCTCAGTCTGGCCTCTCTGACTTTATCTCCAAAACCTCTAACATGTGCTGTCCCTCTGATGTACTCATTCCTGACCCTATCCAACCTGGTCACTCCCAAAGAGAACCTCAGCATCTTCAGCTCTGCCTCCTGTCTTTTCCTCAGTGACACTGTCTCTAGACCAAACAACATCGCTGGTCTCACCACAGTTTTGTACACCTTTCCTTTCATCTTAGCTGAAACTCTCCTATCACACATCACACCTGACACTTTTCTCCACCCGTTCCAGCCTGCCTGCACACGCTTCTTCACCTCTTTTCCACACTCTCCATTGCTCTGGACTGTTGACCCTAAGTACTTAAAATCCTCCACCTTCTTTATCTCTTCTCCCTGTAACCTAATCTGTACTAAAGACCAACATGAACCATTATCATGTAAACAGTGTTTAACAACTGCCTCTAACTGTGGCTTTAAAAGCAATATGTTGCGTCACAGTAACTTCTGTTTCCTTAAAAAAGCACCGATGCAATAAATACTCAACATGTCCGTTTTAAGAAGATGTAGTGAAACTTAGATTTCTGACATAAATTGGTCTTCAGCGAAAGAAGAATGAAAAAGTGTATAAATGGGGAAGAAAAACAAGACAACAGTGTGCAGTGCATGTAATTTAAACGAAAGTTAAGAAAAAGTGTCTCGCTGTGTTTCCCTGGCTTCCTGTTTCACTCCTGCTCACGTTTTTCTCCCGTCTCTGTGCTTTCCCTCCCACAGGCTCGTCAGCTGATTCTGCAGCACGGCCTCACACTGTCAGATCTGGACAGGCACCCAGAGGTATGATGAGCCTGCTGCAAATGAATCTGAAAGCCGTGGAAATGAGAAAGGGCCACATTATGTTGGCGCTCAAAACCTTGTCAGCTTCAATTGGAGCGTTGTAGAAAATTATGCCCGTGCAACTGCAATAGGGATAGAAAGTAAAAGCAAGATCCAGGTTCTGACTGTTGTATGTTTGTTTTGCTTTCTGCCTATGTGTGAAGTTTGTTTGTTTTTCCCGTCCTACCACGCAGCTGGATGTGGCGATTGATGGCGCCGATGAGGTGGATGCAGACCTGACCTTGATCAAAGGTGGAGGGTGAGTACAGTTCAGCACAGACGGCAGAGCAGCAGCTGTAGATCCTCTGACATCCATCTCAAACTTTCTATCTCTGTCTCACAGCGGCTGCCTGACTCAGGAGAAGATTGTAGCCGGCTGTGCTAAACATTTCGTCGTCATTGCCGACTTCAGGTTTGTATTTGTTTCTTGGTGTTTGACAGCTCAGATTAAGAAAAATCTAATCTATGTTTTAGCTGGTGGAGAAGTTGCATTAATTGCATCTTGGTATTAATCCGCGTTTTTGTGTAGAACTTTGTGTGTCCAGATTTGGTTGTTATTCTCCTCTTTTGTGTTCTGGTCTGTCCTCTCAGGAAAGACTCCAAGGCCCTGGGCCAGCAGTGGAAAAAGGGAGTTCCTATTGAAGTGATCCCCATGGCGTACGTCCCCGTCTCCAGGATGATTGCCAAATGCTTTGGAGGGGAGGCCAAGTTACGGATGGCTGTCAGTAAAGCTGTAAGTGGAGTCTTGGCTCAGCTCCTGTAGGCACCTCTTCTCTTTAGCTGCTCTCCTTTTCTGTTGCTGTCAGATTTCCCCGCGGTGGTCCTGAGGTCCAGGTTGAAAAACCCTTTGATCGTCTTAGAAAGAGAACATTCGACTTCCTCAGAGCAGCAAAAATGAGCTTTATATTCAGAGTCTGCCTCATGAAACATGTCACACTCCACTTCTTTATGTGGAAATAATAAAATCACACTAATCAGTAGAAGGTGAAATAGTAGATAAAAGGATCTTCAGTTCAAAAGTCATGAGAACAAATTGAGCGAGCCCTGTTGAGCCTTTGCAGACTCATTGGACCAGATTGTTGACCAAATAAATCCAAACCTAATAAGGTTTTTCCACAGATGAGGTTAAAATTTCCCCATTTTCATTTATATCAGGAGGTTTTGTTTTATCATGTGCACTTACACATGCACATGGATCAACACTGACAGACCAGTGGTCTCACAGAGTGTGTGTGGGGGGCAGGGGGGGGTAAACCCACACCAACAGTGTATAGCAAGTGAATGTTAAATGTGCCGACAGTCCTGTCAGACTGTATCCAGTCTGTTGTTCGGGGGAAGTTGACCTGAATGATTTTAATTATGCTTCACCTAATTGTCAACATCAATATTAGATTAGATTCTTTTTTCATTTTCTCAAATAATCAAAATCCTACATTCCATATCTAAAACGTTTGTCAAAATAAAAGAATGGATCTTGTATACAGTTGCCCTCAGATGTTTCTAGTTGACTTTACTTTCTTCTGTTGGCTGCTCGGCCTGTTTTTTAGCTTTAAAACTGTAAAGTCCTCTGAGCTCAGTTGTTCGTGTCTGTGTGAGTGACAGACTGTCCTTATTAATCAAGTTTGTCTCACTGATCCCTGACAACAGAAGTATGCCCCACAAGTGGCCTCTTGGCGCCTAACTAATACTGAAGTGTGGTGAGTGGGACAGACCTGGTGCAGGATTTGAAATACTCACACAAAAGGACGGAGGGAAATGGATTCACCTCATTTCACACAGTTTGTGTTGATGAGAAACACAGAATGTAAAAGGAAGTTTAGCTTGTTTATGAGAAAACTCCACAGGGCAACTTTAAACGAAGGCTCATGACAGCAGTCAAACAGGACAGTTTGCAGTGAAAACGGAGGGCAACACACACCCACACATGTACTGCGTCGGCCTCATTAACAGCCCAAAGAGTCGAGCTTTAATGATTCACCTCCTACTCGGTTCCTTTGAATGAGCAACATCCACCAGGAGATGCGAGTGTGTGTTTATTATTGTGGCTGTTTGTGTGTTTAAAGTTAATTTTGACTGTTGAGCCTGTAAACAGGTTGTGTACTGAAGAGTGGACTGGTCTCAGTTTGTTTACCCAGGATGCCTTGATGACTCACAACCACACACCATCACTTAAGTTCATGAAATTTGTGATCAGCCTCTCAAAGACTTCAGGGTTTTAATAAAACCTCCCTCCTTTTGTTCTGACTCAGTGTCCCGAAGCTCTGATCATTTGTCTTTGTATTTTTAACTTTGAGAGTGTGAAGCTGTTACTGCTTTCATGGTTATCAATACTGGATAAATGTTAATTATCACTATAAGCTCAATACTCAGTAAAAAATTACTTTTCTGCTGCATACACACATAAAGACTGAGCTGTTCAGCTGATCCTGTGTGTTTTTCAGACTTATTTCAAGGCTGCATGTCGCCGTCATACCTAAACTCGGTGTAGCTGTGGTGTCTCAGGTTTAGCAGCACTTTGCTGGGCAGGTGACGGCTGTTTTTACCACGTCCGGGCTCAGAAAGGCGTGACAGCACCGAACATAATAATAATAATACATTTCTTATTGCCTATTTCGACAGAGATGGCTTCCAGCAGCCAAATCCAGCTCTGCAGCTGGTCCGTTGTCCTCATCTGTAACACAGACGTGTTGGAGATGATGAAGATGTTATAAGATTAATTTGGTGAATGAAGTTACATAAAGAAGTTATACTTCCTTTTTCAGAATATCAATTTCTCTTACAAGAGAAAGAGTTGTGTATTATTACTTTTTGAACATTTTGATAACACTAAGGACTTTAATCACTTTGGCCAATGTCATCCTAATATTTCATCTCCATTCACAGCGTGAGTAAAAATTCCATACTGACGCTTGTTTCTAACGCATCTGTGTGTCCTGAACTTTGCCGGCAGCCATCTGGAGTAATAACAGGAAGTTGTGAATGATGTTATAAAGTGTCTGGAGTTGTGTCTGTCTGACTCTCAGGGTCCTGTGGTGACTGACAACAGCAACTTCATCTTGGACTGGAAATTCGAGCACGCTCACAAGTGGATGGAGGTCAACACCGCGATCAAGATGATTCCAGGTGAGAAGCCAACAGACGGCGGCTCTTGGTGTTTAAAGTCGGATGCAGTTTGGATGAAGGTGTTTAATCTGGTGCCAACACTTTGTCATCACACGGAGCATCACGGAGATAGGAAGTTAAGGGGTGAAACCAGCAACGGCGAGAAAGACCTCAGGAGATGTTTTGTATCTAGATGGCAGTTAGGATTTGACTACAACACACCTACTCTTTTTGCTCGTCTTCCTCAGGTGTGGTGGAGACGGGGCTTTTTGTCGGCATGGCTGAACGGGCCTACTTTGGGATGGAAGATGGAAGCGTGCAGGTCCGGGATCCTCCGGTCAACTGAGGAGTTAGCCATAATCACCGTCGCCCCTCTTCTCGAATGACCTCATGTCTCCCGCAAGTGCCGCCTTCGTGATTTACGGCCCGATGTGGGTTTGGACAGAACAAACCTGTAGCAGGGAAGTTTTCAATCGTCTCACCATCAGATACATATTAAGGATAACTTTTTTTTTTTCCCCCATCCTGAATGTGGTGCTTCTGATTCTTGACTTTTAAAGTGCCTGATGAGTAAAATCAAATAGTGATGTCCTGTTTTTTGTTTGTTTGTTTTCAACCATCACAGCTCAGTTTGGTTGCCTGGTCACACTGAGGATGTTGGCTCTTCCTGTAATTACTGTGTTTGACTGAATGTCCGCAGTACTGTGGTCCTCAACCAGCGTGCTGAATTACTGCGGTTCTGTAGGAGGAAACTAAGGTGTGCCTTGACATTATAATTTAAATTGTATTAAAAGAAATCGCTCTCTTAAAGCTACATTTTAAAAGCCAATAATCATCATCAAACTATTATCAGGTGCCAGTCAAGTCGAGCGGGAAGGCTCCTGGCGTTATAGGATGTAGACAAACTGATCTGCCCTGAAGTCTTTCAGTTTAATGGAACCTCAGAAGGGTGGAATAATGTCAACAACATAAAGAAGTTACTTTTTTATTTATTTTTTCTAGAAAATAATTTATCTAATTAACATGCTCTAAAAATTAATGAGATCATCAACAATTTAATGAAACCCTGTGGTGCAAGCTTGAAGCTTCCATTATTTGGCTGTTGTGTTGCAACACAAGTGACATTGTCTGGATTATAACAGTGTAACACGTTTCACTGGTGTGGAGGCGAAGAAATGTCAACAGAGGGTTTTTAAAAAGTCATGTTGTGGCTCAGTTTGGCACAAAGTGATGTTTTGTTTTTTCTTTAATTATAATCATCTCACACATTTTAGCTTTGTCCTAGTTTAAGTGACGTCAGTGCAGATTAGACTGGTATGAAATGTGTGTCCATGCATTTCTTCTTTGTTAATCTGCAGACAGTTCCGGCCACTTTCCTTGCCACGTTCACTGTGAGCAGAGCCTGCTCGTCACTGGTCATATGCGTTCATAGCAGCTTAAATGTAATTATCCTTGGATTTTCAGTTGTACTGTATAAATGCCACTGTTGCTATGATGCAACGGTGAAGCTTCTGCTCCGAGTAAAGACAGCTGGAGAAATATTTGTGGTTTCCTCTCAGTTACAACAGGACTTCCTGCAGTCTTACTTCTGCACAGTCCATGGACTTATTCTTTAAAAAAAAAACAAAAAAAAAAACACACGTGCATGTACCTCCTCCTGTTGTGTTTGTGCCTGTAAATGACCTGCATGACTGTCTTCTATTTCTTACACAAGCTGCCCAGTCTCAGGAAGTCTTGTCTCATGAACTTCGAACTTTGTAGCATAGATACGAACTTGGACGACCAGAAGTACATTTTATGTGCCTTGGCAAAACAACAGAGATTTGTCCTTATCTCACAGTTGGTCAAATACATTGCTTGTGTAGCTGGTCATGTTGTTAATGGCAAGTGCTTATTTCCAAAGATTTTCAACCTCTAATAAGTAATCAAAAGCTGCTTTTACAGATCAGACATCTGTTTGGAAATAAGTGATAGCTTGTCATTTTGCTCTTCTGGAGACTGCTAATATCTAAATGAAATGCAGCTGTTCACTCTGTTTTTGGCTCATCATGCCTTACACTTTGAATTTATTTTTTTTACCTTCTCGTTTTTGTATGTACAGCTATGAGAGACTCAGGAGAACATCAGGGCTGGGAAATTTAATGCAAACATACAAATTCAGTTTGCTGCCACATTTTTTCTACAAGCCACAGTTACTGGGTATAAGCAGTCAGATTCTATTCTAGTCTAACGCTCCTCTTGTGAACCAACTGGAAGTGACTGAATTTTGGGATGTGTAACCCCGAGAGGCCTGTAGACACAGTGAAAGTTAACAGAACTGAGAATATGTGGCCCAGTTTTGGTAAAATACAGTTGGCTATGTTTCCACCAGCATTTCTTCTTTCTCTCTGTACCAGTTGACTGTGAATTGATTTTTGCTTTGATGGTACTGTTTTCTCTGTGATCTAATAAAGGACCAAAATCATACCTGTATGTTTTCTTGTTTTATTTCTAATGATTCACTCTTGTCTCTTGTTTATAAGATGATGTGGTGCAGACTATATACAATAACAGCAACAAATAGTTATTCCTTGCAAAAACAGACCAAAAGTTTGATATTTGTCTGGTTTAAATTAAAAGGTTCCAAAACATGAACTGGTTCAAGCTTCACAATTGTTATTTGCTGCTTTGCTTGGTCTATTATTATAGTATTTGATCCTCAGACCAAACAAGCCGTTACATATTAGCTCTTTATCATTTTTATATTTAGTTTTGCTATAATTTTCCAGTAATCCGTTACCCAAAAAACTATTTGGATATTAATTTCTAGTTATTCTGACAACCCAAGTCTGTATTGTTTTGTAAAGTGGGAAATCTATTTTCCAAAGAGAGATGACAGCTGAATTGACTCTTTAAATGCGCTGCTCTTCTTTATGGCCACTTGGAGGCGCTAGAAAAGCAGCCTGTTTCAGGATGACCTCATATACCATCCAAAAGTCCGCAGCACCACCAACACCCCGTGATGCGTTCACAGTACCCGCCATCTAATGCATATTCATTAAAACTTAAAGTCGGGAAATTTTAAAACTCTGTGGTTGACATTAAGTTTTTAATAAAATAAGATATATATTTTTAAAAAAAGTCTGCAGATATTTAGAACGTCACAGTTTATCTGACAGCTGGTTAAAACAAAAAAAACAACAACAAAAAAACAAAAACAACAACTCGTGATCAGGAACAGGAACTCCTGTCTATCGGTCTCACTTCAGCCACGTTGATACTTTCATGTCGGATGTCTTGACAACTACTCATGAATGGCAGGCGAACTATCCAATCATGTGCTTACATTCAGACGGCGAGGGCACGTTCCGACCAATGGCGTTGAGACTCATCGGAATCGCCTCTCCTATTGGACGGACGACCGCTCGGCCCACCAATCACATGTTCGCCATGGTATTCGCCGCCGGGGAATTTTTTTTGCGTCACCTTCCGCCCCAGTTGTGTGGCAGCCACCAGTGCGCCTGCGTGGTCTTGACTGACAGCGGCTAAACCAATAAGAAGCACTGTTTGGGGGGGCGGGCGCGTTCTGAGCCCGTCTTTTTGAATGACTGCGGCCTGACGCAATCGCACTCTGCTTAGTATCGAGTCCGCGTGATTGACAGCCAGAACATCCAATGAAAAACGGGGAAATTAATTTTTAACGAACGTCGCGATTTTGCTGACCAATCCCGGTGTAGAAACAAGGCGGGGCTTAGCGTTACCAAGGCAAGTCTGAGTCAAGTATAAAGGGAATAACATGGTGTCCCAGCGGCTGTTTATGTTTACTTAAAGAAGAGCTTTCAAAGGGCGTTTTTGCCAGACACGACGGAGTTTTCTTTAAAGTTCCGCAGTTTGTTTTGCACTTTAAGTTTTGTTGTTTTTTTGTTATTTTATGTTAAGATTTACAAGGCCAGTGGCATGTAAATCTCATATTTCACTAATGTGCCAGTCTTACAAATGGAAAGGGGGCTTCACTTTGGAAACGTGAGCATTTCCCTGGTGCTCCTGCTGTTGCTGAAAGCGCTGATCGGATTCGGGACTTCCCAGGCACAGGGCTCCGCCATCGGGAGGGAGCCGCGGTCCGTCCCCCGGAGTACAGGCTCGACCTCGGCCGACGATGGTGACAGAGTCGCGATGAAGCGGGGCTTGGAGAACCTGGGCGCCCCGGTCATTGGAGCCGACGTTACCGTGGAGGACGACGACAACGGGTCGGCCGGAGACTCCGAGGAAACGTACGGAGAAAGTAACGGAAACGTCCGACCGACCAGGTAACTAGCTTTTTCTTTAAAAAAAAAAAAAAGTGAAGCGTTATCAGACGTCCGTCAGGTAAACTGTCGGACACGGTTAGCATCACACGTGTATTCAGCACCTGTAAACTGTGTTTCACCTCTTTAATGACTTTTTAACAACAACAACAACAACAACAACAAAAAAAACAAAGGAATCTGTGTGATTAGTTATTACATGTTCTGAGTGCAGTTAGCTAAAATGTCGCAGTCAACGGTTGTTTAGTTAGCTAACGTGATGTGTTGTGTATCCCTCCGCCTTAGCGCCGCGCTCAAAACTTGTTGTGGACTCCCAATGCGTTTAAAAACACATTTTTTTTAGCATGTATCTCATCTGATAACCCTCCAAAGTCTTGATTGATCCTAGTGAAAGAAATATTAACAGGTAGAGCAAACTGTCAAGAGCACAAAACGGGGAAGAAGACGGTGCTGATGCGTGTTTCACTTCCTGTCCGATAATGGGCGTAGAGGGATCTGAGCAAAGTTTTCATGCAAATTTCGTCAAAAACAACAGACATCGAGGCACATCGATTTGATTAGAGACTGTCCCCCTCTGAAACATTTATGTTGCTTATTCTGCACAGAAGCGATTGCTGGAAAGTTTGTTTTTTCGTTTTTTCCCCCTGCTCGGACAAGCCGAGGCTTAAATCCTTGAACTTCACCGACCGGAAAGTTTGCTGCTGTGTTCAGACTTTCTGCAGTGCAAAAGACAGAAATGTGATGAGCTGACAGGATGATGAATGGGTTGGCTGAAAGTTGTGTCGAAGCTGTGCTGAATGTTGCACAAGCTCATGGGCATAAGAACACGTTTCTGTTGGATGTTGGCGTGATCCGTTTTATCTCCTGGACTTCTTCACCTGTTCATCCTCCAAACTCTGATTCTGTACAGTGGGATGAAGTGCATTTGTTATCAAATGTAAAATAGCAGAACGTGAATTGAATATGCTCTCATCACCTGATAGCGGAGACATTACCATCACCATCACCATCATCATCATCATCATCATCATCTTCATCTTCCTCATACAGCTTAAATCTCCCTGTCAGCAGACTGGCTCCTCATGAGCAGACAACAGCAAAGTTTGAATGAATCAGAAAATGATTGCGAATTCATCAGAAGAAACCGATAGAAATGTCTTTTGTCATTTAAAGTTGAGGCTCTGCTGAACAAGGGTAAAGATCTCACACTTCAGCTGAAGTGTTTGACTTCACGTGTTCTGATGTTTGAATCTGTCCTTATTCAGACGAAGCAGAAGTTGTTCGTGGGCTTGTTTTGTGCAACATAAACCTTATTGTACATATGACGGTTTGTCTTTGGGACACAATTTCAGTTTTCATTGTATGACATGTTACCCTGCTGAGAAAATCCCCGGAAAGCTGCTTGTCACTAGTTTACTGCTTTGCACATATTGCAGGTTTACCAAACCCTGTTAGACGTACTGCTGCTGCCCAAAGTGAGGAGCAGTTCTTGGCGCAGTGGGTAGGGCATTGATTTTGTCTTCCTTGGTAAACAGTAGGTTTGACGCCCACCTCAGATGTTTGGCGCAGTGTGTTCTTCACAATGTTCCTTCTATGCCATGTTTTTGTTTGTTGTTTTTTTGTTTTTTTTTTCCAGAAGCATTACATAGACTTTAGATTCTGACACAACCGTTTGAATCCTTCTTATTTCAGCGCCTTGTTGAAGTATACATGGTTACCCACTAAATTATTCTCTGTGTGGTATTATAAACGTGCTGTGTGCTTTTCAACAGGGAGATGGAGCAAAATTATTCATACATTTGAAAGCATTCCTCGTCAAACCATTATGGAGGTATTTGTTTTTGTAATAATTAAATTTGATACACTGCACTGCACCAACTTGGTAATAAGAATGCAACTCATTTCCCATGCGCCGTCAATCTTTTTCATTTTGAAGTTCATTGTAAAGCTTTATGACAACCCCATAAGCATCACATTATTTATTTGAGATGAAATAAAAACCTGGTTTTGTCACCACAGGGAGCCACTGAGTACACTGTGCAGTCACCCCCTGACTGCTCAAGTTAAGAGGAATCTGTGTGATTAGTTATTACATGTTCTGCTAAGAAAGAATGTCTTCATGTAATCTTGAAGAAGTAAACTCACCACTACATAGACAGGCAAGAAGTGACTTGCAGTTTAAACTAAGTGCACCACACAAACTTAATCAAGATAAGAGGGATGGTGAAATAACATTGGTGTGTGGAGAACACATGGTGTAGGACTTCAAGGAAGATAAGGCTCCTGTCTGTCATGCCCAGTACAGTATCAAGAAGAAATCGAAAGCAATTAGTGTAGCAGTTTGCTCTGATAGGAGCGGGCTATTCCCCTGCCAGACACCTCAGCTGCTGCAGGAAAACTCCTGAGCGTTCATCCTGCTGCTGGTCACACCCTGCCACTGCTCTGTCTGCCTGCACCCACTCCTGTACACCATCTCTACCAGTGCCTGTCACTTTCTGCTGCGTTTTCACTTCTCACTTTGTCACAGTCTGTAACTCCTGCCTTATCTCTTTTTTCTTCCATTTTCTGTTTCTGTCTGCTCCCCTCTTACAGTCTGTGAGTTATGTTGTATCAGCCACTTTTTAGGATATGTATATACATCAGTATATACATTATTACAAGTTGTAAGGATTCCTTTCATTTGTTTGATTTGGTACATCACATTTCAAATATTTAACGCAAAAAAAGCTCATCTTTATACTTGTCTATGCCTGTGCATTAACTCAAATAGTGTTAATTCTGGCATGTTCCAAAATGCTGCCCCACAAAGTGGAAATTCACACACTGTTGACAAGATAAAGAATTACCTAAGTAGCTTGTGAGGCAGATAAAACAATGAACAGGTGAATTATTCATTTAAAACAACAAAGATGTATAAAAGATGATGCAGATTTTACATAAATTAATAAATAACATAATGAACTTGAAGGCTTTCTCATCTTCTCGTGTTTAAATCCTGTTAGTCCTACAATCAAACCAAGTCTGTCTCCCAGTTCAGGTCTGTCTCTTTGTTGTACTCATTGTATTAAGCTCCCTTGCTTTCACACATACACATCGCTTTTTCATGTTCCCCCCTGAGTATATAGTCTACTCCACGCTCTGTTTCCACCCATCTGTCAAGAGAACTGTTGTTGAACTTCACAAATGTCACCAGAAATGCTACAAAATTTGGGCCAGTTCGAACAAAAAAGACTTCCTAAATGTCAGAAAGCCCATTTACAATGAAAGGAAACATGCCTGCCAAGTTGTTGCTGTGAATCACCTAGGCAGTATAACTTACATCAGGGAGTACTGCAAACAAACAACACAGTGGTTTGTGTTGATTGTGGGGAATTTACACAAGTATGACTGTGAGCTTGGACCTTAACTCGGAAAAATGGAGAAGAAATTTATTTGTGACGTCTTTTTGGCGAGCGTCTCCGGCATTAATTAGATCTACTGTAAACATGTCACCACTGCCTTGCTGCTGCAGACCAGGTCTTTTGGTAAGTGCCGCCCCGTGACAACATTAATGTTAACACACCCTCAATAACAAATATACATATAAATGATTCTGACCTTGTTCTGACACCTATTTCACTTTTGAAGGGTTTATTTATTTCACTATTTAATTAGATGTGCAATCCCTTGAGATGCACCGTTTTATTTTCAACTGAGTCCTGAAATAATAAAAAAAGAAATTAGATGAACCCACATTTAGACAAAATAAATGAACACATAAATAAAAATGATAAAAGATTACACAACCTAACAACACAGAACGAACAACACAGTAACATCAACAAGGCCATGCATTTAAGGGCTTTCCCACACCTACAACATCTGTTACAGTATAATTTGTAATAAATAAATGAATAAGAAAAAAATAATTATAAACTGGCCTGACAACAAGCTATAGAGTCTACATATAAACAACAAATGAAGACAAGTATGAGGATCCCGGTAACTTGAGTGCTTTGTGGGCAGGAAAATAAATGTTAGAGCCTGGATCTGGTTTTTAAGTTAATGAACCTCCACTGAAGCCTTTTTTTTTTTTCTTCCAAATAAGATTTTGGAGTGGAGCACTTCAAACACATATCCTTGAAAACATTTCATACGGACGGTTTGGAAACTAGTCAATGCTCAGATGTCAAAATTTTTTTGGTTTCTGTCAGATGCCGTTTTTTTTTTCCTTACTCCCGTTCCTCCTTCACCCTTGTATCCTGTAAACTATAAATAATCTAGATGTTAGCTTTGATCCGTCCTTCAGTTGGCGGCATGAGACACTGTCAAGTCGGCGGATGGTTGCCACCTCTCTTTTATTGCTGCCATCTATGCGTTACAAACTCCGCTCTACACACCTGGTGTTTACATGTGTGTGTCTAAGTGTGTGAATCATGCATGTGATGGCACTGCAAGGTTTGATGTCTCCGCCAGCGAGTCCTCCTCTGTTGAGCCCTCCAGCACCTTTGGGATCACCTGGAGGTGAGAGGAGAGAGGACAGCAGCTTTGTTTGAATCTGCCACTCCACCCCCCGCCCCCCAGGCCCTGTAGGGGCAACAGCTCTTCTGGGCCGCCGTCCTCGCCGGCTGGCTCCCACCAGCCTACTGCTTAGCAACAGCCAATCGGCCAAGGCGGGCAACTTCTTGGCCAATTGTGTTGGAGAGATGGACTAGTGCTCAGAATTTGAGTTGGCCGCATGGGTCTGGCTATAGTTAGGTAAAGGAGGAGGAGGAGATTATGTCTTTTTTCTTTTTTTGGGGGGGAGGGGAAAGATCATTTCCTTGTTGTTTTTTTTTTCCTCCCTACTTTGTTTCAGTAGTCTGCTCTCTGTAACCAGGGAGATGCTGTGGGTTTTATTAATAGAAACTGTCCCCAAAATAACAGGTCAAGATGAAGTTGATTGAAGTTTCAGTTGAGCTGGTGAATCCAAGTTCTTTGAACTCAGTGTGTGTGTACAGTGGACATCACAGAGGTCTAAATGTATAAGTGACCAGACTCTTCAAACAAGCTTATATAATCAGTTTTATCCTATTTCATCCTCTTTGTCTTTTCCTTATGTAACTGTTTTTTATCCATGTCTGCAGATTTCTCTTTTTAACTCTTATTTAATTGCTTTGTGTAATAATATTTAAGTTATTATTTATTGTAAAGCAGTTAATCGAAAACGTAAGAGTTGTGATGTTTGAATGTGATGACCTTAAGTGACTTTCTCTGCACTTGACAAACACTGTCTGTGACTCATTTGGCAAAGTGTTTGCAGCTTGTTTCATAACATTGTGTAGTGACAGAAATAGTAACAAGCTCTCTGTGATCGCGAAACACTATTGTTCCTCAGTGATTATTAGTAAGTGTGAATTTATTAGGTCAGTGTCTATTTTGGTAATTCGGCAGGACCCTTCCTGCAGCACTGCAGTATGGGTGGGGCAGAGGCAAAAAGGTGGGATACTCTGAGAGTGGGAGAAAGGGAGGGAGGGGAGGCTGAAAACGAGGAGTTAGATGGTAGTTAGCAGGACCATGCTGTCTTGTTTTCACTCTGGATGGCTCCTCACTGCTTAGCAACAACGAATCAGGTCCTTGGATCTGAGCGACAGTCCAGCCAATCAGCTTTTAGGAGCGTGGCGCCATAGAGTTTGGATTTTACCACATGTGAGCTGATACGGGTTGGAGAGGAAAGCGCACTTATGCAGGAGATGAGAGAGAGAGAAGGAGAGGGAGAGAGGGAGGGAGGGTGATGGCAATGGCAATGCTTTTAAATGATGTGTTTTAATACTTTTTTTTAAAGCCACACCTTTTGCTCTCTGCTGCGGAGGTCTGCTGCAGTGACCCTGATGGGTGTGGGGTCGATTTTAACGCAAACTGCACATCATAAGTCTGTCACTATGATCCGCATCAGTCAGCCTTTAACAGCTTTGACAAAGACATTAAAAAGACCACTTGTTTAATTAACAGGTTCAGGAGACAGTTACATAAACCTTCAAGTTAGATTAAGTGGTTCAGTACTGCAGTTAAAGGCTTACTCACAGTCACCAGGGTGACGCCCCACAGGTCGAATTTTGACATTTAATCTGGTCTAATGTGGTTATTTATATAAGGTGTTGTCAGGCGAATTGGAGCATCTTCATGAAGATGTATGGCTGTATGCTGTGTGGTGCTAACTGCCTTGAAGTATGGGGTTGCCACAGCTGACCATATTAAAGTGTACTGAAATATATTAAAGCTAGCTTTCACAAAGCCGTGATAAAAAGCATAATTTCTGGGCAAATCATGTTTAATAAAACATTTAAAACCTTCCCCACTTTGTGTCATTTGGCTGGCCTTATCCCTCAATATGTGCCGAGTTTGAGGGAATGCACTTGACTCTTTTTTCCCTCTGCAGCTGGCGGTACTGGGTGCGGCTGGCTCAGAGCTGCATCCATAACTTTCTCCCCACGTGCTCCCCATGCTCTCATATTTTTGTTCTGCCTCTCGGTGGCTGCGCAGCAGGCTGAGTGGCAGCTGCGCGGCAGCAGAACTCCGCACTACAGCGTGCATCCAGACTGCTCGCTGTTGCATGGTTACAGGCAGCTCTGCCCCTCCATTGGCTCAAAGTCTGCAGAGCTGCCCGCATATTGGCTGAGCGGGGAGAAAAACACAGCTTCCATTGGCTGCTGGAAAGTGGCAGGTCGTTGCCTATTGGTCCAGCTCGGCGGCTCCCGCTCCTTGGAGACTCGGCCTGTGTAAACATCCTGGTTGTTTCTTTCAATGGATAGTGTTTACCAGCAGCTCGGTTTTGCCCGTGTGTGCAGACTGAGGCTGGGAGTCTCTGAGGAACAGGGAGTCTGGTGAGAGCAAGGCTAATTGGCTCCCTGCTCCTCCATACGCATTGTGATTGAAGAAGCGTTCGGCACTATTATGACACTTTGACAGCATTACAGGCGAGGACGATAACAACCCTCCTATCTTTCTTTCTCTTCACGCTGTTCCAACGTCTTCTTTAACTCGTCTGCCGCCTGCATCTGTCACAGTCAGCAGCAGCAGCCCCACAGGCTACATGTTCTCCCTTTGGTGACGAGCAGAGCGGCGGTGTCTCATGGCTCAGACATGGAAAATAAATTGCCTTGAGTTCTAAATGATACAGAGTTGGGCTGCTTGTTTTGTTTGAGTTGTTTTTACTGTTTGATTTAGCACAATTTTTCTAGCCGCTTCCCCCTCTCGTCCTCTGCCGCTCATTTACTCCATTACCATCCCGATACCTATGTTGTACACCCCCCACACAACCACCCCTACCCCCACTCCTCTGCCCCTCCTTATCCTTTATCTGGAGTACAAAGAGTCCACAAAAGCCTTTGATCTCCCCCCTCAGAATGAAATTCCTCTATCTCCTGCTCGCTCTCTTTCCATCTCTGAAGTTGAACTTCATGCTCTCAGTGACTTCTTCCTCTCTTCTACATTCACAGCATGACTTGAAGGGGGCGGGGCCGGCCGAGTGAAGGCCGCCAGAGCTTCCACCCTCTCAGAGAGCTGCCTGCTTAGCAACAACCAATCAGTCCAATATTTTTGGCAGGGTCTGGCAGCCAATGAAGGCGATGAGAGCGGGCTTTAGTCCTCTGTTTTTATTGGTGGCTGAGAGGAAAAACAATGTTTTTCTTAGCACTCTACACTTCAGTGCTAGTGGCGAGGCTGATAATGCTAAGAGCAGATTTGGGGAGATAATCTTGGCTTTGATGGGGCTGAAAGACATGGCTCATTACTGTTAAGTGATCCTATTTGCATTTTTATGCAAACTTCCAGCTCCACTTGAGCTGGAACAGCTAACTGGTCCAAAGCAGGAAGTGTAACTTGTGGTGGAAATAAAGCGAATAACTAATAAACTTCGATTCTTCATGCTAATTTACTTTCCCAAACTTCCCATGAAAGTGTCAGTGACTGTGGTGGAAATAGAGAGAAAGCTTCCTATAATTGATTTTACACCATCTGAAACGATCCGTTTCCTATTTTTCCTAAGGCTGAAACATCCTTGAACACGCTCCTTCCCCTTCACGACTGAATTGTGTTCGATAGGTGAATTCAATAAGGGATTACAGCAATCAGGAGCAATTCACCCACTCAGTCTAAATGATGGATAATGCAGTTGATGCTAATATTAAATACATCCTCTTAGTCGACAGCTGTCACATGGGCCATAACTAAAGATGACAGATGATGCTGAGGCCACGTTTTCTTTACAGTCTGAGCTTGAAAAGTGAACAAGTGTAACACTTTCTCTCCCCTCACCAACTACTGTCTAGTTGCCCACGAGGGAGGCAGTTAAAACCCCATATGCCCCAGTGGCCAATGGAGGCAAGCTGCCTGGGTCCCAGCTGTGTTGGATGTGAGGCGGCATGTGTGCTCAGCAGACCCTCGGTGGTTAAATAAGGCTAAAAGCCTCATTGACAGCATCTCCCCTAGACAGATACAGATCAATAGCCAGGAGGTGGCCCCCGCCAGCGCTTAGGACATGATTGACAGGCAATGCGGCAGAAGCCCTAAAAGTGAGGGAAAGGGTGGGGCCGGGTGTCTCGATTCATTCAAGTCAGATACACAGTTTTTAGCCCAGAGTTACATCATGAAAGAGGGAAAAATATTAACACATCTTGCTGTGTGGGCACATAAAGGAGTAAAACTAATTTGGGAAATTTGTATTTAAGTTCTGGTGGGGGAACAAACCTAATGTTTAAGAAAGACTTACAAAAATAAAAATCCATCACTGCAACAAACCCTTAATGTTTTCTCAGGAGTAAAGCATGCTGGTGCTGTGAGAAATCCATAGACCATACATCATCTGAGGGGAAACACTGTCACCCCCCTGCATCTTATTTTTAGCTGCTCTGCCTCTGAATTAAATATGTGGAAAAAGTGGCCACTTTGCTGTAACAAAATACTGTATTAAAAAAATTTCTTTCTCTCTGCCAGCTTTTGTAGAATCTGAGAAAATGAGTTGCCAGTGATAGCAAAACAACTTTCGTCGTAGCCAACAGGTCTAAGACAGAGGTTTCTGCTGTTTTCAAACACACTCCAAAAGTGAATCTATACAAATCTATTGACATGTTTGGTTGTTTTTTTTTTTTCTTTCTCTGAGCCATCGGTCTGGAAAGTACAGGCCATGTTTGTGAATACAAATTTACCACCAGTGTTGGTGACTGCAGGAGAAATCCAAAACTAATCGGAAACAACACTGATTGAATCCTCCGACTTTGAGTAAAAGGACTTTCTTTGTCGACACATAAAGCATTCATTTGAGGTTTTACACGTAAATCAGCCTAATTTAATGGTGGTAATAACAGCTTCAAGCCTGAGAAAAGTAACCGTGTCAAATCCCCATGTGTACTCTTAACAGTCTCATATAATCTGTTTCAGAGCATTATGAGTGTGCTCCATGGCAGAGTCTTATGTCTTAGTGAAAAACAATAAAGTTCACATTTATAAAATGAAGAAATACTTGCTGAAATAAAATCCACCTCAACTTTCTTGTCTCTATACTTGATTGTGATCTGTGTGTCCCACAGAACAAGTCTGCTTGTCAGTTATAGACTCAGATAGAAGTAATGTTAAATTTTGAGCAGGTATAATATTGTGACGTGTCATGTGGTTTTAATAATCCTCACGTCTGGTCTCATGTTTAATCAACATGCCACCCAAACAGGCTGACAGGGTGGGGTTAGTCATGGCACAGGTGAGCAGGTGTGCTGTTGCCTGCAGTTGAAGGTCATCCTGATTGTTGAACGAAGGCGGGCGACATCTGCACCACCACAGTTTCTGTCCTTTATTGTCTCATCTGTGATGGCATTAGACCGAACCCCCACTGGGAAGATTAAAATGAAAGGACACCACCAGTTTAAATTATCATGCTTCATTTTTATTTATTTATTTATTTTTTATTTACTGAAAAAATTCAGTATGGAGATCTCCATTAATTGTCCACGAATCCTCATTTGCAGAGTGTGTTGATGTTTTTTGTGTTTTACCCACAGGTCTCTTGTAATCATCAGTACCCTGGATGGACGGATCTCTGCTCTGGATCCTCACAACCAGGGCAGGAAGCAGTGGGATCTAGATGTGGGCTCAGGGTGCCTCGTGTCCTCCAGCCTCAGCAAACCAGAGGTAGACCAGCACATGTGTTTCCTTTGTATTTCAATTAAGCTAAACAGGCACACATCTAGAGGAATGTGAGTTCAGCTGATATTTGGATCCATAAAGGCTCTAGTCTGTGTATAAAATATAATAACTAGTGGCAACATCACCCTCGGTTTTCTTTTCTTTATGTAACTTCTTTGAAACACAAGGGTCAACCACAGCCAATTAAACAAGCTTAACTGTCCAGCTGATTTAATATCTTCCAGTAGATGAAAAAGTCAATGTCTTTACATGTCTTTCTTTGTTGGGAGTGAAACCAATAAGTGAAGTGGCTGCACTTTGAGCAGTCAACCAAGGATTGCTGTTGTTTACATTCATTTCATGTACACACATCCCAGACATACTGTATACCCCCACATAAATCTGAGAGTAGCTGTATCGCCAGGAGGATTAGCCTCTTTGTTGACTGTAGTGGTTTATACATACAAGCACAGCAAGACCCCCGTCTGTACATGTATACAGAAGCTTAAACCGCCCACACCGACATGCTGAAAGTGAAGTGTAGCCCAGAGCGAGACCAGAGCGCTGCGCTCCGAAATGCATACGAGAGACACGTTCATGGTTCACTTTGATGTGGACTCGCTCTGGATGAGAGTTTTGCCTCAGGGAGAAAGCCTCTGAAAATTAACAAGGGTCTAGGAGACTGCTGAGATCAGTTCAATGTTGGACTGCTGGCCCTGGTACAGGGTGTAATGAACTCTTTGCCCCCATCCCATAGCTACGTATGCGCTTCATTCGAGTTTTAATTAATACAACAATGAATGGAGTTTTTGACAAATGGGATTTTTTCCAGAAATATGCTTGCCTCATGGTTGTGATGAGTTGTGTGTTTTTTATTTTTCCCACAGAAATAGATTGATTGACTTGACTCGGTTGGTGGTGGGCAGCACAGATAAAGAGCCAGCCCACACTGTTTAATTGACAGCTCAAAAGCGATGAAGGCAGAGAAAAGAGGATTAAAAATGTGTATAAATGAAAGCGGAAAACAAGCAGTTTAACTTGATCCAAACATGGCAAGTTTTCTGGTTATTCACTACAGAAGAATTCCATTCAAGTATTTAACAACTCATTAGTGGCTGAAGTGCTTCTCAAGTGTCTGCCATTCAGCCGAGTTCATCCACCACAACGAGGAGGGAACTAATCACAGAGATCAGCGGCTGTGACCTGGGGTTAGAAAAAAAAAAAAAACTTGTTCTGCATATTGCCGGATAGTTGAGAAGTGCTGAGTCTCTTTCGCAAAGCAGAATTCATGATCCTTTTTCTTTGCTGGGTCCTCGGAGGTTAAAATGTGGAGAACCCCTAAAGGTTCCTTGAAGCACTAAACAGAAGAGACTGAGATCAGTATGTCTTCTGAATTGTCTGAATCAGGATGTACATTTGACCTTGAATATAAAGTTGCAGTCCACTATACTGAATTTACCCACCTTAAGTCTAAGAATGATGATTTTTATGTTTTTCTCAGAATAATTTTTGCCCCATTATCATTTTCTTTTATTTCTTTTAGTTAGATTTTTGAAAAACCAACTCTTATAATCACTTTTGGTAATCTAATTGTATCAGCTCATGAAAGTTCACACATCATCTAAAGTAATTATTATTTTTTTTACCTTATTGTAATTCTCTTGAGTGTTTGAGTCCAACACCTAAAAGAAAAAGAAGCATTTTTTTTTTCTTTTGAAACCAATTCACATTTTTTGCCTTTAGTTGGAGACAAAATTTATATTAAAATGAAGAAGCACTTGGAATCGTCTTAGTTTTGTTGGAACGGATGTTGTCTGTATAATGTAATGAAGTGAAACTATGGTATGGAATAGATAAATGTGCTGGATTATAGAAACAAAGTGTTTCTGTTTTAGTTCTCTCCACAGCTGTTCTCACTACATTTCCTCATCTTAACATCTCTGTTGAGTGTGTTGACTTCACATTGTTGTCAAGAAAATCCTCGACATGCACATGTAAGATCCTCCTGTCATCCTCCGATGTGTTCATGTTGTGACAGAGGATGCTGAGTCTGTTTGTGTGTGTGTTTTCACCTGTTGGCTTTCATTTGCCTGACAGAGTGAAACGAGGAGAGATGCCTGTCAGCTCTGAACTCAGTGACTCGCTGTGACGTCATTTGTTATGCTCCCTGGAGTGTGTGTGTGTGTGTGTGTGTGTGTGTGTGTGTTTTTTATGCTCTGCTACTTTATGTAAGTTTAAATCCAGCCTTGCCCCCTCTGCCCGCAGTAACCTGGGATGCCTGGCTGCTGTATTTTGGCGTTTTTTTTCTGTGTATATGTATGTGTGTTTTGGTAGGTTAGGAGGAGGTGGGTGGCTTGTGGGGGGGGTTACTGTCTCCTATCACCACTACTACTACCCCTACACCGCCTCCCGAGCGCTTAGCAACAGTTTCATTGGTGCTTGTCGGGTCCCTGAGACACCAGTCTGCTTGGTGATTAGAGGCTAGGAGGGTCTGCCGCCATGCCATTGGCTGGCCTTGACATGCTGGGGAGGAAGCAGCCAGTCACCTGCTGCATCCTGCAAGTGTATGTGCCTTTTTGTGTGTGTGTGTGAAATGAGGGACAGCAGAGCCACAAACAGCGTTGTCTGCAGAAAAAGAAGCCATCATTTCAGAAAGCCAGCAGTTGGGGGGTATTTGAAAGGGGGTGAAGGGTGTGTGTGTGTGTGTGGAGTGAGGGGTTAGATGGAGGAAGTCAGTGCCAACATAGAATGAGTCATGCTGGGGTGGGGGGGTTAAAGGGATGAAAAAGGAGGGTGGGATGGGGGGGGGGTGATTAGTGAGGTGAGGTAATGCCTCAAACCAGAGATGATGTCATCACATAATAGACAATACACACATGCTCACTCCACAGTACACACACCCGCATACCTTTGCTGGCATGCAGCGTGAATGAATGAGAAATTGATTGATCACTACAGAATGACTAACCATTGATCGCCCCAAAGTGACTAATGTGACAGGCAATAACTCCTCCAGCCCGGGGAAGGAAATGAAAAAGGCTAGATGGGCAATTTTTTATTTATTTAATTACTTATTTTTTGGGCAGAAAGTCAACTTGTCTTTCATCTGCTCTGATTTGCTTTAGATTGCCTTTTGTTTTGTTCTGTTCAAACCTCTCTCTCTCTTTCTGTCACCCTTAAATGGAGCAGCAGCCTTGTGGGCCAACAGTGGCACATTAGCAGCGGGTAGACCTGACTCTTGTTTGACAAGATCGCTGGAGCGTATGCAGCAACACACAAACACACAACACACACTCCCGCAACTGTCCGATCCTTACTTACCCACTCCCTTTGAACCCAACCCACCCCCACACCCCCCATGAGGGTTCCTCAGGGTGCAATCCAATGACAACAGAAAATAATCATGTGCAGCAGCTCATCTGGCTGCTTCCATTATCATTTTATTTAAAATTCATTCTAAAACAATGAATTTAAAACAGAAATGTTAAATGGATAATAAAAATAAAGGGCTAATCTAATAATGAGCAGGTTGTAAAGTGGGAAAACAAAATGTATTAACCTACAATCGGACCTCACACAGAGATCTTGATGCTCCGGGGCAGTAGAGCAATAATGTTGGATAAGGGATATGTGCACATTCAAAACAACAGAGTAGGGAAAGTCATGAATGAGTCTGATTTATAGCATATAAAATATTCATAAGTCTAGGAGCACAAGGAGAAGAAAACATTTGTGCTGAGTAGTCTATTTTTTAATCATTTAAAATATTTTTTTAAATGATCGTCTCTCTTGAATTATTTATTTTACTATTCTACAAAAATTTGAGTCTTTTTTATTGAGTATTTCTTTTTCCTTTTGTTTTCTGAGATGTAAAAACAAAAGGGAAGAAAGTCAACTAGATGCTTTAAAAAAAATCCAGGAATCAGGCTAACCAGAGACCATTTGCCTGTGGGGGTGGGCTGCTGATCATATATTCATACACAATTCATCAAAGGATGTTTTTAATTTGCTTTGATTAGGGTTCTTCATATAATCCACAAAGGCATGCCCCATATATAAAGAAATCGATTCATTCCAATTAGAAGAAGAGGAGGAATTTTAAGGAAACATATTTCTTTGCTACAGCTAACAGAAGAACTTAATGAACTTAATGACATGAACTCTGTTAAGATTTAAGTGGTAAATCTTCTCAGCAGATGTTCAGTACATCAGGCGTAGTAAGGAAGGGATACGATGTACTTTACATAATACTCAGGTCCGTTGCCAAAAGTCATAAAACAGGTTTGATTGTAATGAATTTTCTCTCATCTAAACCTCATTGGAAACAAAGAGATTAGCTTTAGATTTATGTTCATGCAGCCTGAATGAAATTAAATGAAGTCCATTCAGGATATGTAACTAGATCAAAGTATGTCTGAGGTTACCTGTAGAAGAAACGTCACATATAAATAAATACAAAGTTTCCCCATTTATTCAATTTTTTACGCTTCTTATTATTTTTATTCAAAATATTGAGTTGTATCATTTGATCTTCAGATGGAAGTCAGTAAAGCTTTGTTTTTAAGGTAGCTTCCACCAGCTTTAACTCTGAAGAACAGCCTGAACTTGTCTAAAATGTTTTAATCACTAAACTTTTGAGTCTTCATTGATGAATTCCACTGAAAGACTGCTTTATGATATCAAGAGCTGTCAAAATATGTCAATTTGAAATATCCCACATGGCACCAAACCCTCTACGGACTCACTGAGACTTCCCTGTGCTGAGATGTAATGATTGTTAAGGTCTCTTGAAACAGAAAAGGAGTTAATAATTCATTAGACACCTCTACCAGATTATTAAGGAGCTGTGATGGTGATGAAGAGAAGATACTGAAATAAGTAGAGGGAGTTTGAATAGTTTTGCCTGCAGGGCAGCCCACGGTTTTATTTTAAATCTGTAGCACAGCTCAAACTTCTTGTCTAATGGAAACCTCACGGTTGTCATCTTGGAGAGTTTTATGGTTTAAATAAGCAGCAAAACTAACATTCCTTCCTGCTCTACATGCAGCAAAGCCTGTCAAATTATTGCATGTTCAGGTAACGTAAAACCAGCGGCGCTGGTGTTGTCATTTATGTATTTCCAAGGAGAAGAACTTCTGCGCAAAGGCTACAACTGAACTGAACTGAGCTCAAACTTCAGTTAAGTGTCATTTCTCCTTAATGCTTGC
This sequence comes from Remorina albescens, assembly GCA_034769265.1. Classification (NCBI taxonomy): domain Eukaryota; kingdom Metazoa; phylum Chordata; class Actinopteri; order Carangiformes; family Echeneidae; genus Remorina; species Remorina albescens. The sequence goes on from CM068488.1 coordinate 2,506,574, forward strand.
TGATATAAAGTTTTGTATGACATAAATGTTGAAAGTCAGTGCTGAGATCATTGGAGTGGAACCATGTCTGTATCCATGCTTGCACCTAAGGGCAAGATGAACAAGAAGAGCGGCGTGGAGATCCAGGCTAGCCGGCGGTGGATTAAAGCGTCAGGAGCAGGTTGAGTCATCCACATAGAAGTTCTCCTCTGCTGTAAACCTCTTTGCATCTCCTCATCCTTGCCAGCATGGTGTGATGAGATGGTCAAATAGCTATCCCCTCCTCCTTTCACTTTCTAAATTTATTCTGGTTTTGTCTCCAAGCTGCCACCCACCCCCTCCCTCTGAAAAGATGACATCACCTCTGCTCCTGGCCATGCTCTCTAGTGAATCAGTGTACCATGCAGTGCTCTCTCCTGGCATTTTTTAAATCAAACCCCGAAGCCGCTAAACTAACCCTTTTAGAGTGTGATAGGATTTCCGAAACAGGGTGACAGACGGGTCATGGGTTCAGCCTCTGCACCACATGATGGATTTTGGGAGCATTGATCAATCCGTAATTGGTGATTTTAACTACTGTTTATCTCAGTGAACAGTTGGGATGTCTGAGTCGTGAGTCACTCTTGTCAACAAACAAACAGATATTTGATGACAGTCCTTATACAGTGATGACTGAAGTGTGTGAAGAAAAACAATCGGTCTTACGCTGCCCCCCCTGGGAGGTTAAATCAGGATTAGGCTCGGGTTTTTTCAATGATGTCATCCTCACTGCTCCCCTACTGTGAGCACCTAACAGCACACATACACACATTATGCACGGCTGCACACTTCTATAAAGATCCAGGTTAATTACTTAGGCTCTTAGTTGTGTAATGGTCCCAGGCCTGTGGATTGAGTCCAAGTGTGCGGGGGCTAACGTTGCTGCTGCTGTGGGTGTAAGTGTGTCGTCCATCGTTGTCTGTGTGGGCAAGTATCTTTGTGTTCAAGCTATTGTCTGTCTGAGCTGAAAAGGACTTTTCAAACTGTACAAGATATTCCAGGAGGGCCACTGTCTGTTGAAAGTTATTGCATCAGACAGAAATAATAAAATTCACTTATTAAAGGTCCACTGGTAAAAAAAAAAAAAAAAATTGTCCTGATGTCACAGTTGCAGAGTGTTGCATTCATGTTTGGGCAAAATGTATACAGCGATGGAAGCACATTCTCATTGTTCAAACATCTTGAAGTCATTTAGTCTGGGAATCAGACTACACATCTGGGCTGATGTGTAGTGTTGACCCACTAAGTATCAAACATAAACCAACGCTAATGGAACACAGGAAACTGGTAAACCAAGCAAAAAGGTTAATGTAACATTGCATAAGAAATTACCACATTCACAGTTTTGTTGTGTTGGGATATGTTTTATTTGATTTCATATTTTTTCAACCCCGCTGAAAAATGGACTTTGTCCAACGGATCCAATAATTAACTTTGATCTAGCAGAAGGAAAAGAGGGAAAACATAAAATTTGATAAACAGAAAGCTATATTTCTCATCGAATCCAACAGCAGCTTGTGATATTTTCATGGTTAAGTAATGAAAGGCAACAAAAAACAGCACTCTGATCATCTCTGCAGGTGTTTGGCGATAAGATGGTCATCCCCTCACTGGACGGTGCCTTGTTCCAGTGGAACCGGGACAGAGAGAGTATGGAGGCAGTGCCTTTCAGCGTGGAGTCCTTGCTGGAGTCGTCCTACCGTATCGGGGAGGACACCATCCTGGTTGGGGGCAAATCCCTGACTACCTATGGCCTGGGGGCCTACAGCGGCAAGGTCAGTGGAATCATTTCAATTAGGATACGATAGTCTGCTAATGAAGGGAGTTTTATTTTCCCTCTGTTCCACTAAGAGACTGAATCAAATTAATCATACCAATTAGTTTTGAAAGAAGTCAACAAAACATCAGCATATCCTAATTATACAAACACACAAAAAAGCCCCTTTTGTAATTTTCCCCCTCAGCTTCGGTACATCTGCTCTGCGGTGGGCTGCAGCCACTGGGGGGATAATAATAATGAGGTGGAGTCTGAAGACGTCCTCTTGCTGCAGAGGACTCAGAAAACTGTGCGAGCCCTCAGGCCCCGATCAGGGATGGAGAAGTGAGTTTTATTCAATCAGTCCCTCATTTTACTGTCACCTGAGTCATGAAGCAGCTTCTGTTTCTTTACATTTGGAGTCACTATAGTTTAAATGCGTCCAGTAATATATAAGCTCTTAATTGTCTTAATGAGTTAGAAAACTACAGCTTAAGTGGTTCACTCATGAGTGTGTTGTCTCTTTGTTACAAGATGGAACTTCAGCGTTGGAAACTTTGAGCTGAAGATTGTTCCCGATGTCGAGCCTGGAATGAACTTCCTGGAGGGAGAAGTGGCAAACAGTGATCCATGGAGGGAGGGCCAGCGGGTCATCATTGACGAACCCAAAGAGAGGGAGCAGCAGGCTGAGAACCAGCCAAATCAGAGCCAGAATCTGGACGTCGTCATCAAGGTGTCAGTTCCAGACTGGAAGGTCATGGCCTTCAGCACCAAGCCTGAGGGACAGCTGGTCTGGGAGCGTCAGGTGAGAGTTACTTTTTGCTTGAACTTCACAGCCCTCTTTCTGGAGAGCAATGATATTCATAAACTCTTTCTGTGTCTCCCGTGTTTTGTAGTTCTGCACACCCATAGCCTCAGCCTGGCTGGTGGGAGGTGGTAAAGTCACACCAATCAGCCTGTTTGATGACACTGCCTACAGCAACCAGTCGGAAATGGATGAAGAGGATGATGATGGTGATCCAGAAAAGGCCAGATCAGCTGCAGAGTCTAGCGTGTACTTAGGTGAATTTACAAACACTGAAAGATTGTCAGTCATCGTCCCGCTGTGACCATTTTCACTACAGACTTTCTACAGCTGTATTTGGTGTACCATTAAATGTTGTGCTCTTATTTTCTCAGGGATGTTCCAGGGACAGCTCTACCTCCAGTCCTCAGTGAGGATTGCCGAGAAGTTCCCATCCAAAGCTATTGGATCAGAGAAGAATATCATTCCACTGCCTACTGTGAAATGGAAGCCTCTAATCCGTGAGTCCACCACCCGTCAGTCATTAAGTGCTGTGTCTAATCACCGAAAGGCCCGGTGTCTCATCTGGACCCTGTCTCCCTGTTTCCTCTATATTCCCTGGAATTTATGGCTGCTCCGAAATTGTTATTCCACATTCATCTGTCTTTTGGCTGAGATCAAAGAACTTACTCATCCTGTTCATGACACAGATTCCCCATCTCGGACACCAGCTCTGGTCGGCTCTGATGAATTGGACAAATGTCTGAATAATGACAAGTTCTCCCATGATGAGTACAGTAATGGAGCCCTGTCCATCCTTCAGTATCCATATGGTAGGAAGCTTCTTCTGGATCTGGGCTGTAAAAAAAAAAAAACAAATGAGAGGAAAACTCTACTGACTGATATGTTTGTTTCATTGTTGTAGACAATGGCTACTTCTTCCCATACAGCAAGCGTCACCGGGAGAAACGTGACAGCGCCATCAGCCTGATAAAGGGAAATGTTGTGGGGCCCGACAGCCGCAGGAGGAAGGACCCCGTCCTGCTGCTGCCCTGGTGGAAGGAGATCCTCGGCACCATCATCTTCTGCATCGCTGCAACCACTTACATCGTCCGCAAGTTCTTCCACCCCCCGGCCCCTGTAGCCTATGTGAGGGTAAGACCAGAGACAACCTGTAGCATGACAACTATACTGACCATGACATTACAATAGTGAGATAAACGCACACAGTATGAATGGTACCTTTATTTTATTTTGAAAAAAAGAGAGAAGAAACATGTGGCATGATTACTATTCAAAATAGTTTAATTGTTAGTAATTTTAACATTCTTGAGTTTAATTTGAGTGCACAAGAAAAAAAGTTCATTAGAGTGAGAGCCATTTTAAATCATATTCCAATGAATTCTTTTGAAGTTTATTTAACAAACTTACATTTATTTTCATTGGAATGTCTTGTCTGATAAGTTGAATGCATGTTCTACCCTTTGTTTCCTTCGAGTGACCTTGTTCATGTGTGTCTCAGAAAAAACAAATACCCAACATGCCACAAAGGTTAAGCTTGTTTTTCTTCTCAGCTTCATGTATAATTTCCACAAAGTGTCTTTGCTCTCTTCCCTCTGTCCCTCCAAGCAACGGAAAGAGTCGGAGACACAGTGCCAGACAGACAGCAAGTTTGACCTTGAGGTTGTTGAATCCAAAGAGCCGGTTGCCACGGAGACCCGTTCCAGCGAATATGTGTCCAGGTACATCATCACACTGAGGCAGAACATGCTTCATGTGAAATTATTTTGTCATGACTCAGTGGAAGTTGTCATAAGACCAACCCTGCGCCGGGAATCGTTATCCTCACGCTCGCTCACAATCCAACAGGAGTCTCACTCTTTTAAGGTGTAGCTACAGATTCAGCACTGTTACCATGGTGACCACTGGTCTTCCAGTCTGCCTTGATAGGACGAGACAAGAGATTGGAGATATGAGCCACAGTAGTGCATGATTGGATAACTCAGCTGTTCCATCAAATGAAAATGACCTTGTCACCCACAGACCCCACCCCGCCCAGTAGCATCTGCCACAGGGTCGTAGTGTCACTTTACATCTCTGTCAGCACATTGTCTGAAGTTCTTCTCTTAATTTGGACTGCCAGAATATGATCAGTGGATATAATGTTTGGTCTGCACTCACCTCGTGTGGTCAGACTAATAAAGTCTACATGTTTACACATTCAGATCCTAAGCAGGGATCTGATTAAACTGCTACTTCTTCTTCTTTTTTTTTTTTCTTTTCCTTCAGGTGTCATCGCTGCACCGTCTCTTCTTTGATCCACCCTAAAATGACAAACATCCCCCCCCCGTCCCTTTACTTTAAAGCTACTGCAATCCCTGCAAATTGTTTTTGCCGAAGAACTTTCTTTAAATAAAACTGGTGGCTGTTGCAGCAGCTGTTGCAGACATGAGTCAGGATCATTAGGAGGGAGATATAGATGAGGGATGTGCCCACACATTTCTTAATAACCTAGCCTTCAATCCCCTCAGGGGCCAGAGCAGGGATGCTTTGACTGGGTGTAGAAAACAGTGAATGGAGGAAGAGTTTTGTGTTGTCTGTCTCAAGTCAGCTCAGAATAATGAAGCGCTCCCTAATGAGGGCTTATAGAGTCACACACACTGGGAAAGATGTGATGTTCCTGACAGGTGTGGTGTGATTGAAATGCGACTGATTGAAGCACACTGTCTACTAGAAACACTAAAGTGTACAAGAAATAATTTCATGATTTAACTTAAAAAAAAAATAAATAAAAGGCTTCAAAAAATGAAAATGCTTTTACTGTCTTCACGACACAATTTGTCTTTTAACTTTGAAGTAGAGTTTGCCTTAGTGACAGCTGAGAATTTTTCTGATAGCACATTATTAATATGAATTAATGATTAATGTTCAGCTTTAACTTGGTTTCCTGCCAACTCAGCACCCACAGCCTTGACAACAATTTGAGTGGCTTTGTAAGATGATAAAAAGTTCATTTTAAACTAAGGAGAAATATTTTTAATTCTCTTGTTTAACAGAGATACAAAACAAGAAAAAAAGCCTGAAGTGTGACTACTGTCCAAAAATCTGTTTTATCACACAGAAATTATTATGTAGTACAATCAGCAAATACTCATTTAGTAATTTCACTAATAAACTTTGCGTCATGTCCTTGTGGTTTTTTTTTTTTTTTCTATTTCATGATAGAATTTTAATTTCTGTATTTTTAAGACTCAAAATAGGTGATTATGTCTTATTGGTTCCATAGGACAGTCTTGTCAGAGTAAAAGTTGAGTTGTTTCCGGTGAGAGGCCGTCCTCTTGTGTCTGAGGGAAAATAAAATGAGGAATCTTTATTTACACATTCTTAATCTTTAATTTAATCGTTTGTCTCTTCTGTTACTCAGCAGATCACTTTGAAGTTGAGTTTGATTCGTGACAGCTAATGTTAATGACACCACAATGTTAATGTGAATTGATGATTCATATTTAGCCTTAGCATGGTTGCCGTGCCAACTCAGCTCCCACGGCCATGACAGGGATTTGGCTGGCAGTAATTTTTGCTCTCATAATCACCTTTTTACCACTTAATACACGTCCCCTACTACAGCGGATTATGATTCTTGGTCTTTGACATTGTCAGGGATGCTCCTAATAACGCATGTGTCACACAGCTCCTTTTCTCCCTCTCAGCACAGTGTGATTCTCTTTGCATAATAACAAACCAAAGTGTTTCTCCCCAGGTACTTTACCGATTTCGACCCGGTGCAGTGTCTCGGCCGCGGGGGGTTCGGTGTTGTGTTTGAAGCCCGCAACAAAGTGGACGACTGCAACTACGCCATCAAAAGAATCCGTCTGCCCAACAGGTAGTGCCTCTCGCTGGTCACACCACAGACTTCCTGGCTGAAGGCGATTACCGCTTCATTTATCTCAGTTTGGTTTAAAAATCGATAACTGCTACGTTATCTAAGCAGCAATTTGGTAGTCTAAACACAAACGGACACTTTGAAACAAATAGTAGCCATGCAAATTTATATCTGTTATGACAAGCATGGAAATTTAGTGTTGAGTTGCAGTGGCTCTGTGTTTATTTTCATTTTGGCCTTGTTGCTGACTGGACCATCACACAATGCTCCATTAATTAATTTCATGCCCAGCACTTGTTAAGCCCATGGTGTATCAGAGCCAGCCTCATTTCATGTCATTACGCTCTGTTGGTGTAATCCCGATATTCTTGTTTTTGTACATGAATTCATTCACAGTTGATCAAGCAAGCCACTAGGAGTAAAAAAAAAAAAAAAAAAACAACTCAGAATTTATTGGAGTTGTGTGTATAGACGTTTAATTCCCAAGAAATCAAGTGCTGACATCTAACAGCCAAACTATTTTACGCTCTCAATCATTCAGGGAGCTCGCTCGGGAGAAGGTGATGCGAGAGGTGAAGGCCCTGGCCAAGCTGGAGCACCCAGGGATTATCCGCTATTTCAACGCCTGGCAGGAAAGCCCCCCTGAGGGCTGGCAGGAGGAGATGGACAAGAGGTGGCTGAAAGACGCCAGGTGAGCCCACGCCTTTTAAACCTGTTATCTTGAGCTGCTCAGCAGGTTAAACACAATACTTAGTGTTCAGGCAGTCTGCTTTCCTGCAGTGAAGGGATAAAATAATGAAACAATCACATTTCTGACATTTAATCAAAGATTTGACTCTGAATAAAACAAAATGTCAATAAAATGACTAATTAACGTTAAGAATGTTTGTAGGAGTTGATTCAAAGCCTTTTGTGTTTAGTCCTCTGCTTGATTCAAAGTAAAAAAAACTGCTATTGTGACAATTTTCTTCAATTTCTTTTGTTATTGTAAATTTGCACAGTTGGGTGGAATTAATTATTTTAAACACGCTGCGTTTTCTCTCAGTACAACCGACTGGCCAGTGAGCGTCCTCGACCACATGGAGGCGCTGTCAGTCAAAGTTCCAGTGTCCAGCAGCGTCTCTCCTGTCTCTGGTCCTGGAGGAGACGTTCTGGAGACCTCCACCGATCCACGAGCCTTGCTCTCCAGCAGTGCCGGTGGATCCGTAAGTTTCAGCGTAGACGACAGTGACCTGTCCTTCCACCCGCTCCTGGGCCACGACAGTCTGATGTCGGAGAGGGACAGCCAGGCGGACCCTGATGCCTCAGACACCCCCAACTCCTTCGAGCTGTGCCCCCCACGCGGCCCCAGTGACTGCACCTCTTCTTCCTTTGACATCGTGTTTGAGGACTCGGGCTGTGACCGAGACGCCGAGGCGGATACCGACTCGGCTTCTGGTGCAGCCAGTCCCGGCACGGCGACGGAGAAGAACAGCTCATCCTCTTCGCACACCAGGCAGCAGGAACCTGCCCCCACCTGTTCCTCTTTTCCCCCCCGGCCAAACTCACTCAGCTTGGCTCTCCCCACAACTCCTCCAACCCAGCGAGTACAACCTTCTCCCAAGGTCAGTCAGGCATTAATTCACACAGTTGTTATCAAAGGAATCACAGAGTTGAACTTTTTCCAACAATCGGTGTAACAGCTGCAGACGTGGAGACATTTCTACGTAACTGTTCATTATTTAACACTGATATCAGCCTTTTTAGCAGGAATGATGTCTGCCTTCTGGCCAGAGCTGCACACACGTGTTGTTTTGAATTATTAAGTTATGCGTATTCTTCAGATGCCACTATTTTTCTTCTCCTCTTTTCTCAAACAACTGCAGTGATATATTTCTTTCAAGTGTCAAAAACACATTGATATGAAGTCAGTCTCTTTTCCTATCCCCAGGTGCACCTGTACATCCAGATGCAGCTCTGTCGGAAGGAGAACTTGAAGGACTGGATGGCTCAGCGCTGCCTTCCTGAGCAGAGGGAGCACAACCAGTGCCTGGACATCTTCCTCCAGATCGCAGAGGCCGTCGACTTCCTGCACAGCAAGGGGCTCATGCACAGGGACCTCAAGGTGAACATGCACCTGTCCGCACAGTCCACCGTAATGTATCTGCCACTGAGGTGGTTAAAGTGAAACAACAGAAGAGCAGTCCTGATGCTGCTGTTTTGACTCCACAGCTGTACTTTGAAACTATAAGTGCTGGATTTTTGCTGAATTTTTGGGTGTATTTAGTTTTTTCCATTTAAGTGAGAAGTTAAAAAGGTGGATGTGAAACACAAAAAGCCCTACAAACAGGTGCCTGCTGTTCCCACTGACTTGTATCCAGGTCTGCTTTAAAAGCACTTTTTAAAATCTGCCTCTTGCTCTCCAGTTTTGGTTTGATCACTATATGGTGACTTTCTTTTATGTTTGAAAAGTAGAAAACCAGCTGACATCAGTAATCCGTCACCTTTTTGATGTTTGAGACATCTTGCATAACTTTGTCCGTTTGTCCATCAGCCCTCCAACATCTTCTTCACCATGGACGACGTGGTGAAGGTGGGCGACTTCGGCCTGGTCACAGCCATGGACCAGGAGGAGGACGACGACGAGCCGAGCGCCCTGACGCCAGCGCCCCTCCTGACCCGACACACGGGCCAGGTCGGCACCAAGCTCTACATGAGCCCAGAGCAGGTGAGACAGCATAAAACACGGATTTTAAAAAAGGAGGCTACAATAATATTGGATTTTATATGATCATAAATAAATCTGACAAGTTGGTGAAGTTGAGCTCCAGCCTTTCCTTTTTGTCCTGGCAGCTTTCTGGAAACTCTTACTCACATAAAGTGGACATCTACTCTCTGGGTCTGATTCTGTTTGAGCTGCTGTATCCCTTCAGGACCCAGATGGAGAGAGTGAGGGTGAGTCAGCAAACACACGGCCACATAATAATCTCCTAATTCTCCTTTTAAATCCTTCATTTAAATGCCAAAAGGTTTAATGCACTTCAGTGTATTTCTCCAGAATTTAGACCTGCTATGTTGGACTCTTTTCTTTTTAACAATACACACTGAGTCTGAAGATACAGAAAAATAAAAGAGTCAATAAGAAAAGGGCCTGATTATTCATTTATTTATGTTTTGTCCAACTTGACCTTTTAAAGTCAGAGGATAGTAATCATCTAAATGTAAATTTAAACATCAAATTGAAATGATAAGACGTAATTTTTGGCTTTGTTATTTTTTGCAAGATGAACAAGTTTGTTTTTTTTCTCTTGATTATTTTTTTTGTCTGAAAGTTGGTTATTACTTTCAATCATCATCACTACAAGTTTAAGCAGATTTTCTTCAACCCTTTTGTGATGGAGGAGGACGTCTTTGTCTTGCTAACAAAGGGCCTGATTAGCTGTTAGCACAGCTCCACTCACAGGTGTTTACATCTTCTCTTTCCCCACTCAGACGCTGACAAAGGTGAGGGAGCTCAGCTTCCCAGAGGTCTTCTCCAAAAACAACGGTCAGGAGGTGAGTGGCCTGCTGCTGCCACCTAGTGGCTACAAACACAAACTACAGAGAGATGAGTTCTCTTTGTGGCTGGGAACAAACTCTAGGAAATGTGGGACACATGCAGAGGTGGCAGAGTTCACTCTCATATTGTAGTCTGTCACAGATTTAAATGTCCAGTCACTAACATAATCCAGCTGGTGAGTTAAACCCCACTGAGCTAATCCAATTAGGAGGCCTAGTCTGTTTATTTTTCATGCAAATTAACACAATATGCAGTTAAATATGCAAATAACATAATTTAACTGACTGATTTCATCGGATTCATTCAAAGAACCAGAATGAATTTTTAACTAAAATCAAAATGTTCATATGTTCATATGTTCAAATAGAGCACTCGAGCACAGCTGCGGTGTGGGTGGGGTTACCTGTTTACTTTGTAATGAGATTAACACAATCCCAGCACATAATCTGTGATCTCCAACAATGGAAATACGCTCTCCCTGCTACTCCAGTGTCCCTCTTTACCAGCTGTTCTACGTTAGGAAGTCCTGTGTGTGTGGATTCATGTGTTTGTTTTTATGATTAGCTCTAGTTCTGCTGCAAATAATGAATTTTAACTGCAGCAGTATTCTCTGAGTGCTCACTGTGCGGTCTGTTTTGTGTGTGCAGCTTAGCATGGTGCTCAGCATGTTGTCACGGAGTCCCAGTGAACGTCCTGAAGCAGCTGAGATCACAGGGATCCCCCTCTTCCAGGAGCTGGAGCTGCCCTGCCGGCTGGCTGTGAGGCAGCGCTCCCGCACCTACAGCGCCTCGTCCATGGGCCGTCCGTCACGCCAGAGCTCCAGTAACTGAAGAGCCTGTGACGCAATATATAACCCCTGTCCCCACTCTATTGTTCCCCTGTCACCCCGCTGCTGGTCTGCTGCCCAAGAGAAACACCTCAGCCCCTTGCCATCACACACTGCCTCAGACAGAATCTGTTTAAAAGCCAAGTATTCTGAATGTGGGAAGGTATCTCAGTGGTTTTGGAGCAGCAGTGAAAGTCTTACCCTCGTTGGAGAACACACATGCCGTTACATATTCGTACACCGTTCTGCTGCCCAAATTCCCAAATTTTAATCACGCTTAAAGGTGTGAATATTTAAAATGAAGAATATTTTAAAAGCGACAGCTGTTCTGTAAAGTTCACGACCAGACTTGGTTCAAGTGGTACATGCGAATAAAACTTAGTGTTTATTTTAAAAGGCTCTTAGTACCAGATGGGCAGCGTTTACTGCAGCCAGTCCATCACGGAACATCATACCTAATTAATTTTGAAATATTCACTCATGATCGTCTCGTACAACTGGCACTCTCCTCACTCTAACATGGCAAACATCACATGGTACTCTTGAGATGATTGATGGATAGAAGAGCTTTTGTAGATATGATTTGACTCTGGTCTGGTCACAACACGCTGCTTGCTCTCAACATTCAGCCAGTGTTCACTCACTCACGCTACACCTCAGGTATGAAAACCAAGAGGACACTCCAAAGGGGCCTTTGATGCTTGATCATCCTATCTACTAGTGACTAATATAAATCACTGGTAGGAGCACTAACTGGTGTTCTGACACCCAATATGCCTGATTTGGGAGACCAAAAAAAAAAAAAAAAAAGACCATCTTTTTTCCTATGTGTTTTTTTTAATGAGAGAAGGTGATGTATTGCGTAGAGAAGAGTTTATGAGTCCAGAAATGATTTGCCTTGAGGGAGGGGCCTGCAGCCCCCTCTGGATGAATGCCGAGCCTCAGGCTCATGTCTTTTTTGCATGTATCTGATGGGAAAGAGGAGGGTGAGTGTGAGTTTGTTATCTTAAAGCCACTACTTGGACACAGTTTTTCTGTGTGTAAATTTACACAACAACCTGGAGGTGTTTAATCATTTTCCAAAACCTCCTCTTTGCTCTCTCTGTACAAACCTGTTTATATCTTTTTCTTGGTTAATTCAGAAGATAAATTTGATCAATCCTGTACATATTGTAAGGCGCCATTGCTTGTAAATGGCTTTTTCATGACAGTTGTAAGATAGTGTGATATACTGTGTGAGCGGGAACAGAGGAGACGATCCCTGCCATTAACAGATAGCTGAATGTTCCAGAGTGACCTCCACAGACGGATGATGGTGGTCACCTCTTATAGCTGTTTGAAATTATTCTCAGTGTTTTCACATATCTGGGGTACCAAATGGAGGGAGGGGGGGGTCACCTTGCTTTGAGCACCAGACGAGAACCTGCAGGACCAGAGTGCCATTTGAAAGTCAGTTAAGTGTACTTTTCTGTAACTGATGTCTCACCTCACATATTGTTATTATTATTATTTTGCAATGTCGTGCTCCTGTGCTCCAACCCCATCAGCTGGTGTTCCTGGTGAAGCACTCAGTACTGAGGACTAAAGCTCTCCCAGGAATGCAGGAGAAATAGAATTTAGTGAAGAAGGTGATACTGTTGTACCCCCCCCCCCCCCTTCTGCCCCAGTCTTGAGGGGACCTGGACCTGATGATGATCCTCATTGTTCCATGTACATAAGAAGTGCTGAGAGAGTACATGGCCTGTTAATAACCACACACACTCAAACTGCTAATTGTAATGTGCTTTCAATGATTGTACTTTTCTAAGGATCTTTTTCTCCTTTTTCATTTTAAATAAGGAAAGGTTTTGTTATTTTTTTTTTCAGGGGTTTTTTTGATTACTGTAAAGTCTTTGACTGTGTCTGATACAAGTCAAACTGATGTTTGTTCATCTGTCTGCTCAGCCCATGGAAGATGAGTCATTGTTGTAACGCTACCAGTTCTTTCTTCTGTGTTTCCAAACACACTGTACTCCCACCGTGAAGAGCGAGGGAACAGGAGAGTTTAGGGAGGGAAAAATGTGAAAACTCATGCTGCAAATTCAACAGGTTTATGAAGGAGAGTGCGTGTTGTTAAGTCCTTTCTTGACAATGTTACACCTTTTATAAACTTTACTTTTGATATTTTAAAATAATTCTGTAACGAATTTGGGGTAAATTCCCTTTTTTGTTCTTTAATTAAATTCCTGTGTCAACTGTAATTATAAAGACTTTTTATGACAGGAAAGAAGAAAAATTCAGTCACCTACTGTAGTAAACAGCTTCTTAATCTATTAAGTGAAACTGAAAACAGCATTACTGACAATAGTGTATTATTACAGGGGGTTCTAGACATTTTTTTCTTGTCACTTAATCCACAATAGGTCATTATACAGTAGGTTTTTCATGCTTTGTTGTTTTCCTTCCAGCTCTGCAGTTCAGGTTTTTGTTCCTGAGGATAGTTCAAGTGAAAAATGGGATCACTCTTCCTGATCTCTGATGCCTCTGTCTGGACATGTAGTTCTTTGTTCTTGTGCACAAACCCATTCTCCGTCCTTGGTGAATTGTAAATATGTTTATTTTGCTTTATTTATGTTTTGATGCCGTGATCAATCCTTTTTGGGTTGGTGTTATTATGAATGCGCTTCATGCGATGGAGCGCGTTGGAATATGATGACTTCTTACAAGTCTAAATTTAATAAACTGTTCTATACCGTTTGTACAGTTTTGTGTCCTTAGTGTCTCATCTGTGGGTGAAAGCTGGGCAGGTCGGTCAGGATGTTTGTCCCTCATCATCATTATACTTTCACTCCGTCCAGTGTTTATTTGACATGCCACTCAGAAACATGTTCATCTAATACACACACACAGACCAGTCAGAGTCATGTTCTTCTAAATATCAGCCAATGACACTACAAAAGTATGAAAATGGCCTCCAATAATACTGTTATGCACCTGGAGAGAATAATATTTAACTGTAACGGGCTTTAAGATCAGCACTGAATGTAAAGCAGAGATATCATAAGGCCTTATAGGAAGAGTACAAAAATATTTAATAATATTGACCATAGCAACAATACCACCTTTACAATGTAATTAGGATGTCAATGTGATAAAAAAATATATAGTAATAGAGTTCATAAATAAACATAAATATATATATTTGTACCCAGAGGAATTTCTCCTCTGGGTATAAATTCCAAAAATTCCCACTCTCACCCAATCTGTGAGCTAACCATAAACAAGCCAAAACACCTGTATATGTAATCCAAATGTGTTTGCTAAATATAATCATGCCACAGTTAAGACAAAAAGCTTTCTTTAGGCCAAAACAGGCAAAAGAGCCAAATGTAAGCCAGAACGAGCCAAAATAGTTGCTATCTGGGACAAGTGTGCTTAAATGGAGAAAAAAGTGGTAGAAAAACTATTAATAATATGATATATATTTAATATATATAATTAACCATATTAAGTATGTTACATTAAATTGATTGTGATATCAAAGGCCTCTTGCTCCGGATTATTAGACCTGAACAGTGGTGTGATGGTAATGATTGTTATTTAATATTATATATATCATATCTTAAGAAAACTTTTTTCTTTTATAAATTGGCTTTCTTTTTATTTTACTTCAACGAAACTCTAATCTTTTTTTTTGTAATATTTCAAAAACTTACAGCTGGTAAGTTTTAAAAATTTTAAAGTCAGCCAATTTATTGACCGTCAGCAACGAACTTTTCAACCAAAGGATCATGGGAGATGTAGTTTCCTTACATCGCGATCGTAGGTATTGATCTAAAATATGAAACTAACGTAAGCAGCCAGTGAATTTAGTTAAATATATTTAGGAAACTGAAATAAAACGGGCCGGATGGGTCGGATGAAGGGGGCGGTTCGCATGGTTTCGAAATAAAAGTTTAAAGCTCCGCGCGCCACGCTCCCCGGCTCCCGTGGCCTTGCGCATTTCCGTTCCCATGACGTCACTTCCTGATGTCAATATGCGGCTCTGTGCGGCGCCGAGGATCAGAACCGGAGAGACGTAAACGCGGACCCGGCGAAGACAAGCCCCGACCGGGACACTAGACCTGAAGCCTCCCCGGAGGCTGGAGGAGGAGGAGGAGGAGGAGGGGGGGAGGACACCGCGGATATCAGGCCGACGGAGGGGACCGCAGCGGCGGGGAGCTCATCTGGTCTTTCTCCGGAGCGGCGGAGCGACCGTTAACGAGAAAAGAAGCAGCCATCTTTTGTGGGAGAATGTACGGGGCGACGCGGCGGGCCTTCTCCCCGTCGGGCTCGGGCTCCGGCTGGAGCTCCTGCCGGGGTCGGGGCCAGAGCCGGAGCCTCCTGATGCTGACCACCGCGCTCACGCTGTCGGTCGTCGGGCTGCTGTCCGGGCTGCTGTCCGGGCTGCCCGGCCTCACCGAGGCCAAGGAGTGCGACAAACCGTGCATGAACGGTCAGTGCAACGCCGCCACGGGCACTTGTGTGTGCTTCCCCGGTTGGGTCGGGGACCAGTGCCAGCACTGCGGAGGGCGATTCAGGTACGGTGATCACAGCACACCCGCACAGTTTTGCGTCGATCTGGGCCATCTGGGCGGCTGATTCGGGGCCCAGGTAGCAGGTGTGGAGAGGCCGGGCAGCGCACACCTGAGGCGGCTGCCGGTTTACTGTTAGGGCCGTTACTACCGGCGTGCAGCAGGGACATGGATGCAAATGCATGATTGCAAAGATGCTGATGTAGAAGTGTGTGTGATTATAGTGTTACCATCTGATCATTAGTGACAGCAGCCTGTTTCTTTATGCATTATAATTATCCACAGTGGGGCTGCAGTCGTGTGTGTGTGTGTGTGTGTTTGTGCCTCTTTATAAATAAAGTGTCAGGAAAAACAAAACAAAAACATGAGAAGAACCAAGAGGATGTGATCCAGCTGTGTGTGTTTTTTGTGTGACCGGCAGCTTTAAATCTATTTAAAAATGAGAACAGCGGATAAATCATCATTTCTAAAAGCTGCTACCTGAGCATGCTGCTCATGTTTATACATAAAGATACATAAATCATCATCAGGATCAGTTTTTTTTACTGTTAGTGGATTAATTAATCAGCTAATCAGTACATCAACTCAAACCCACTGTGCATTGATAAGCTTTTTCCAGGTTGGGACACATGGTGTTTCCCATCTGATGAGAAAAATAATGAGGTGGTTGCTGCTGAAGGTGTCGGGGGGGGGGGGGGTGTTCATGCAGGTACGGTCCAAACCAACTGTATTTCTTGTTGTTGTCGTCGTTGTCGTTGCTGTTGTTCCTCCGGGCCTGTAGCTCTGGCTGAACTGTGCTGTGAGCTGAAGGAAATGGACTCGGTCCCGTCAGTGAGTTCCAGTTTTCTCACAGCGGCTCAGGCTCAGAGTATGGGAAAAAGTTTGGGTGAGCTCATAGTGAAAGCAATGTGTGTTTTTACAGCTGAGCCATGTAGGTGAGTGGAGGCTTAACTCCTGGAAACATCAGAGAGGTGGGAGGAAGGCGATCACCTGATAAAACCCACAAAAAAAACCACAAAAATCATGTCCTCTTGCACCCACTCGCCCCCTGACTGACCACATCCACCTCCACTCTCAGTTTGAACTCTAATTTAAACAAAAGTTTGACACTGAAAGTATCAAATGTCAGCCAGAACAATCGAACTTTCACATCTGTATATCTTTTTATTTTCTGGTGCAGAACATGCTCCAGTGTTACCTGATGACAGTTTAGACAAGATCAACGATGATGACACATTTGGTGAGTTTCTGTATAGCTGTGCCTTCCAGCAGAACCTGCCATTATAACACAAATAAGCATTTAACTGAAAGAAAAAAATCCCAGGTTAAGTTAAATTTGACCTTATGTAGTAATGTTATACTTTCTGCTAGCGGGCTGATCTCATTCCAGCTTTGTGATGACTGAGCAAATTTGTGCAGTTAAAAGGTGTCCATCAGGGTGCTCAATGGGCAGGCCTTGACTGAGTATGTTTCTTTTTCTTTTAGAAGACCCAGGGTATTTTGTTCCTTTAGAAATAATTAATTTTTTTAGTTTTATTTTAAATTCAATATCTGCTGTCTCAGCTCGTTGCCAGCCTGCCAGGTTGTAAAGCAGACTCGGCAGGAGGCCTGCAGAGTTGTGCGTCTTTAGAAGTCAGTGGAGATCAAGAAAAGGGAAGTTGGGGACTTTTTGCACAAAGAGATAGCTGAATATTTCTGAACTGGTGAAAGGCTGCTGAGCTTCAATTGTTTCAGAATGGAAGGTCTGAGTGTTCTGTGGATGAAATGACTCGTCTTGGTTGTGGTGAAAAACCCAAAGCCCGTCACTCATGATATCAGTTGAAGCAGCCCTATACCTGCGGGGAATCATCGGTCGGCACCAGCTGCATCATGGGTAATGTGGAGGCTCAGTGGTTAGGGTTAAAGTCTCCGGGGCTGCCATCGATAATCAGTTTTCTGATTGGTGGTTGAGGCATTAAATGGTCATATCACAAGATCTCAGAGTCAAAAGTCCTTCTTTCCTGTTGCTTGTTTACAGCTGTAAAATTAAAGGCATTTGGTTTATGACAGAGTGACCTCGAGAAGAACTTAAAACTTCACTTCAGAACCACAAGTTGGCACAAATGGTTGTTTGTTTAAAAATAACATTTTTACAAATAGCTGAAAGTTAAAGTCTGTGTGAGTGTTTGGCTGCACATTGGATCGAAATCTAATTGAAAGTCCAATATGCCTCTGTGCAGTGTTGTTTTTTTTTGTTTGTTTGTTTTTTTTAGCGAAGGAAAAATGTGTCATGACATTGTTGTGCATTGTTATCACCGCAGACTAAATATAAAAGTGGGCTTTGGTTCTTGGCTGTTCATGTGAAGTTACTTGCTGGGAATGTTCTGTTTATTTTGCCTCTCTGTTCTCTATCAGATGTAGGAAAGCAGAATTTCAAATAAACCAGGAATTTAAATGTAAACCTGGGTATGCATTTCTTCTACTGATGTAGTTTTTCATATTTAACTGTTGCATCATAGACACAACAGGTAACCAGTGCTGTAGATGAATAAAATATGATATATATATATAATTAGTTAAGCTGACAGGTATTTCTGGTGCAGATGAACTGGACTGCTGAAATGGAAGCCGAAGGGCAGTATATCAGGATCTCTGTATCAAAGATGCTTATGGCGGACATGTTTCTCTCTTCTCTTTTTAAAGGCTGCATCAAATTGTCTGTTTCTGATCTAAAGCTCTGGTGTGGATAAATGGTGCAGTGGGTTGGTTCTGTCTTTTTGGTGCAATTCGTCTGCAGTCTGACCCAGAAGTTCACAGATAACGCAGCGGGACACCAACTGTTCATCAGCTCCAACTTTACCTGACACAGCGAGCGCACCATTCATCACTAACGCTGTTTCTGCCTCACCCAGTCAGGCTAATTATCATGAAATGGACCAGCAACCTTCTCGCTCTGTGATCCCAGATTTGCTGAGATTCAGGGTTGTGTTGTTTTGTTAGCTCGGTCAAAAGGCCGATAGTTTTCCAGGGAGAGCTGTGGTCCGAGGCGTGTTTAGCATACAGACAATGCTGCCATACAAGGCTGGCTGAGTGCTGGTAAAAGCAGCTTTCTGTGGCAGGGTCGTGCCAAGATGGAGTCCCGAATAGCCCAAAGGGCCAAAACCAACATGAGGGAGAGGCGCGGCGACGAAAACAGACTTTTCTTGTTGCTTTATGAGATTTATCATAAAATATGTAAATAATTTCAGGGTGTGATAAATATTTCCAAAGTTGCACATTAAAATGTTCAAATTGTGGCTCAGTGGAAACATCTGCGTTTTAACGTCCTCACAACACCAGACAAAACTCTTCATTTGTACAAAACCACATCTCATTGTCCTCGCTTTAAAGGCTCAGCTCATTCAAATTTCAACCAAAAAAACCAGAAGCAGATTTTCTGTCTTGCCTCTGTCCAGCCACAGATCGCTCTGGTCTTATTTGCAGATGAGAGCCTTCCATTTTTGAAATTTCTCCATTTGCGGGGTGACTTTGTTGTGTTTTACGGCTTTGAAAAATGACAATTTACTGCAGATGATCCACCGTTCTCACTGTGAATGTCTTCAAAGGGTCGAGATATTTGATAGAAGTTGTTCGACTAGTGCTCTGTTTATCTAAGGAGTGCTTGGATTTTCAAATGCAATTTTTTTTGTCAGTGTTTGTCTGAAGGCCTTTCTTAAAGAACTGAGAGACGAGAAATGACAGCAAACAAGGCGAGGGAGAAGAAGGAAATGTCACAAGTTCATGGCTGCTTTTGGTTTTTGTACTGGTTAGTACGAAGCAGTTCTTCTTTGATTGGAGCAACAAACTCAGGACCAACACCTCCAAATGCAAAATGAAAGAACTAGGGCTGCATGACATGCAAAAGAAAAAGCAATTATTTTGGCAGATATTGTGATTTCATTTGGAACGATCGTCTTTTACTTTATTTTCCTTCAAAACTATTATAAAATGATGATGATGATGATGATGATGCAGCTTTTTTTGGCCCCAGTACCAAACATGCATTTTCCCTTATGTCTCAATGAGTTGTGAGGTGGGACGGCAACACAACACTTAAGATGCTAACATTGCACAACAATGTTGTGCAACACTTTTTACTTTTAGTCAGAAAAATAGCAACTCCAGGGATTGGGCAATAGCACTTGGCCAAATCCCCATTTTAAAATTTGATTGAATTGTCCAAACCTCGAAAGAATCTCTATCTTTCTTTGGATTTACCAGGAATTTAGGCTGACTAACATTTTCCTCCAGTCCCTGCATCGGTCCAATACCTGCTGGTTTATGTGTGGTTTATGAAGCTCATGAAGTCAAAGACGGTAAAATGGGCAGTTAGAGCATTTGTCAACATTTTTTCTTTGGTTTAACTACTAAAGTTTCCATAAGGCTGAACAGTATGTGGTTATTCTGACATTCACACTCTGATCAGGCCATCTCTATAAAAGGCGGCTTTTTGATTCTTGGCACAGATTCCCTCCGACATGTGACAGATTTTTTTTTAAATTATTATTAGTATGAAGCATTTTGAAGAGATTAGTTTTTTTTTTTTTTTCTATGATGATCAGGGTTATGAACCAGTTTTGTTTTGCAGCGGGGCGACCTGCTGAATAAATGCTTTGTCCGTGGCCCTTAAAGCCTCTCATGCACGCTCATGTGCTGGCTCCGATTCTCAGTCAACATAAAATACAGGTAATGTCCATCTCTGCGCGCTAACGAAGGGACTTAGAATGAGCTTTAACTGCATCCACAGAGCATTTGGATCGATCGTGTGAAATAAGCACCATCATCATCATCGGCAGCAGCAGCAGCAGCAGCAGCACAGTGTAAACCTTTCCCACACTGATCCACTGAGTTGGACAGCCAGACACGACTGCTTTAATATTAACTCTTTGTCACTGCAGCCTGAATTTGTTTTCACCTTATGAGGTACATTACAAGCAAGGTATCATGGGTAATTTCTTCAACCCTTTTTCTCATTGCTGCATTTAATAGTTATTGTCATTATCAGTCAGTCTGTTGATTATCTTCCAACGTCCCAGAGTCCAAAGTCACCTCTTCAAAGTGTTTTTTAAGTTCAAATGTAAATATTGAAGCGAGAAGCAGCTGGTCGTCATCAACTGGAAATGATGAATACGTGATTAAAAACAACAATCGAATCAAATCCAGACCAGAGACTAAATTGTTGAAGCACATAAATCCTGCAAATCGAACTTTAATCAGCTACACCTGCACAGACACACACTGAAGCACTTCTCCAGATCTGAGATTAACTTGGTTTTTGTATTTACACCCTAATAGGTCTCTGCTTTGTCACACCTGCTGTTGTTGTTATGGATTGTTGTGGGCTGTTGTGCAGTATATTAGTGCATCACTATCCTCAGGCACTGTCTGGAACCTTTTTGAAGGCTGAACTCTCTTTACCAAAGGCCCCAGTGAGCAACCGGCCCTCCTGCCCTCTGCAGAGACTAATGGTCCCCAAAGCGATGCCACTGATTTGTCCCTTTTTGTTCAGCTTACTGATGCAGCAGCACAGAAATCTGTCCCATGCCTTTCCTCGGGTACAGGGAGGCAAGATGGATTTGCTTACAGCTGCACAGAAAGGCCTCTGAATGGTCAGAGAAATCTTGTGAAGTGACTAAACAGAGCAGACACAGTCTGTGACGCTCCATATTAAGGACAGCATTTAGTTTCTGCAGATGAGACACAGTGTCTCAGGAGAGACGTGACGCATTTTAAGGCTGACGACACACAAAACACTAATGTGGAAATAAAAGAGTATTTCTGGAAAATAGCCACGGATAATAATGTATGAAATATTTATTGATTGCTTTCTAGTGTCGTGTGTGTGACTTGGCTGCATTCTCTCTTTTATTTGTTGCCCGCCAGCAACGTTCGGCCCTCAACTCTCCTCCACGGCGGCAACTGCTCGCTGACTTTTAATGTCATTTAATGTCGATATATCTCTCTGATGTTTTTGCACTGCAGCATTAACATGAGTGGATTGCATTTTTTATTGTTGACTAAAGCATCCGGTGGCGCTTCACCGCAGGACAGCCGTATTCATCATCCCAAATATCATGCATCACACTGGGTAACATGTTGTAAACCTTTGAAGGACCTCCAGCAAATTATTCCGATATCAAGGTAAAGTGAACTTTTTTGCTGACTTTTGCAAAATCCCGTCTGCCACCGAGTTGAAGGGGAAGATACAACAATAAAAGTGTAATTTCCCCCTTTGAATATTTCCTAATTGATTTTAAAATCTCATCTCAGCAGCTTTTGCACGTCGACCCAGACAGTCTGGAGGGAAAACCCTTTTGCCGCTGTAGCATTTACATTCTGTCTGAGTGTGCTCTTTTACCCTGCAGCCGTTGCCAATGAACAGCACCGTTGTTGCCTTTTGAATGAGGCGTCGCGTTTGCTCTGCTCTCGTGCTGCTGTACCACTTTCCCGTTTGCAGACCACTTGGCTCTGCTGCAAGGAAACCGTTTGCATGAAAAGGAGCCGCTGTTGAACATCACTGTGAATGTGACGCTCTTCTTGTGTCGGTGCAGCTCTAATATGGGGGAAGTACAAGCAGCTTCTGTGTAGTAGGAGATGTTTGACAGATGTGACCCTGCAGTGTTGTTGTTGCGTGTTACCACCATCGCTAAACTCCCACTTTGTTCTTAAAGATCGATTGACATTCATTTGAAATTTAAAGGTGCCATGTGGACGTTTTTCATTTTCACACTAGCATCTGTTTCCTGACCAGTCTAGAGGGGACATTTGTTCACCATCCTCTGTCAGTCACTGTTGCATCTCAGTTTAGCTTGAAGACAAAGACACAGCGCTGATTATTTCATTCTCAAAAATGGCTGAAGATTTTAAGTGACTATTAGTCGGTTAGAGTGAGAACCTTCGTTCACCGGGAAAGAAAACCTAAAACATAAAACCTTTACAAAGGAAGCTGTGTTCCAGAGTGTTTCTCTGTGCTATAAAAATAAAAACAGGCATTTCCGTTTTTACGAATAGATTCCAAGTTGATAATTTACTTGCCTGATAATCAGTTGGTCAGAATTTTATTTTTGTCTTGTTTAACACACTACTTTGTTCAGTTCAGTTGCCATTTTTGTCCCATTATGCTCCAGCTACAGATTGTTATCCTTAAAATTCCACTTGAAACATTCATCATAAGAAAAAACCCAGAGGGGAGCAATAAGACTTTTTTTTTTTTTTTTTTTTTTTTAGTACCTCATGGTTGTAAATGGCAGTATAATATCTGATCCGGGTATGATATGTCAATAGACCCAACTTCTATATTGTATAAAAACTCATTTTATGAAGAGTCTGTTTCTTCTCTCCATCCTGGTGAATGATATGTTGGGCTTATTACAGGCCTATCAGTTTGGTGCAGACACTTATTAATGCCGTCGGCGGCTTTTGGTCATTGAAGAGACGAGTCAGAGCTCCAGCCTGTGACTAAAGTCATTGTATGTGTGTCCTTTCTTTGTGTGTTTGGGGGTTACAATTTCAAAAGGTGGCATTTTTGCCCAGCTGGAAGGGGGGCTCCTTTATCAATCAAACAGACCAGGTGATTAGAAAAGTAGTTTCACATCAGAGTTTAACCAATGTGAGGGAAGCTGAGGCTGCTGCTAACTTTAATTTTCATTATTTTTTCATTAACTTTGGATCCAGATGTTGAGGAGGTTTTTAAGTATCCACAGATAATTAGTGGTCTCCTACCGTACGTAACAAACACATCAGGGGATTAACACCTGTAGGGACACTGAATAAACCCGTTTCACAGGGAGTTGAGCCCGTCAAACATCTTGGCTTTTTTTTCACTGCCAACTGAAGGGCCAGATGTTTGATGACGAATCTTTTATCTGGAAGTGAAAAACAACCAACGTGACATCTACAACACAGATGCCTCCATAAGAGGAGATACGACCAAATGAGGCAGATCAAAATCAGGTGTTTCTAAATTTCACAGTCGATGGAGTAAATGGACTGAGCTCAAAGTGCTTTACAATGAGAGCCACATTCACCCATCACACACGTTCATACTGAATTTTCTATCACTACTCATATAGTGTTTGTGGCACACATTCTCACATTTGCTTCTTATTTAATGTTTAATGAATGCTGAAGAGTTTAACCTGAATACAGACTGAGACAAAGGGGAAGAGAGAGCTGCTGTTAGGGGGTCCAGGGTTAAGATGTCAAAGTGTCCTCACAACTATAACACCGTGTGTGCTCCTATAATTCTGTAGGGGAAAGTTTGTGTGTCTTCATTTTACAGTCTAGAATCCACATTATGACACTTTATGACTTTATGAGGCTTCAGAATTTCAGGATCAGGTTTCACAGACTCAGCTGGACACTGAGGAGACACCTCAGAGACAAGACTCTGAGAACCACCAGAGACCAAAAGAAAGTCTTCTGTCTCAGGAGACACCTGAGCAAAACCGGGACTCTGAGATTCACCAGAGGCTGCAAGAAAGTGCCTGTGAGGCAGAACCTGAGGACCAGCTCCGGTTGTTTGTTACAATGCTGACAGTCAAAGTGTTGATGAAATGTCACGCTCTCGAGGGCCTCAGCCAAAGAAAATGGGTCACCCACACCAAACACCTGGTCGATCAGAGAATGGTGGGACTGACTAACACGGGGGGCATCTGTCCAGGAATCAAACACACCAAAAAGGTCTGCAGGGCCACCCTAAAGGACCTGAAGAAGACAGTAGCAGGAAGGCATCTGCTGGAGTCAATGATTTTATTGCAGGATGCAGCAGTTGACGCTGCCATCGTCTGGATTTTCCAGACTAACGTCACAGAGCTCCTGACTCAGCTGGAAGGAAAAGATCCATCTAGCCTTTTGTGGAAGGACCTGCTGCAGGTCGTGGCGATCACACTCGGCTTCCTCCTCGCCATCGCTCTTCTGGCCCTCATTTAGGGAAGCTCCCAAGCTCTCAAGAAGATGCTCCTGCTGCCTCTCTACTCTTCACCGTCACCATCACACCATCACACTCCATCACCATAATCCAACCCACACCCTCTTCCTTTCTCCTTTCTCTCTACACCTTCGTATTTGTTGTGATTCTGTGTTAAAATAAAACTTACAAACTTTTCAATTTCACGTGACTGTCAGCAGATATGTTCTATTTCCAGTTTGTGTTAATGACAGTTAGCTCTGGGTCATCAAATGGAAAGAGGAACTAAAGCTGGCAGTGGAGGCAGATCATGTGTTGGTGTGATGTGACCAGCTGAGGCTGCCGGTAGCCACAGTGGAAAAGTTAGTCTGGAAGTCTGACCGAATTGGATTAGTCTGTGAACTTAACTAAATTACTGGATGAATGTAAAATTTGATCAGTGGAATATTTAATGTGAAGGAACAGGATATAATCTAATCACTTACAGCCACTCCGGAATCTGATGGTGTTTCCTCTAATTTTAGGAAGCACGGCACAGTTTTCCTTTCGGTTGCAGATTTCTTCCTGTTTTTGTCCCAATATAACTTCCACAAAGTTGCGGTTTTATGAGATGATATTTTGTGATCAATATCAGTGGAAGGGAATGATATCCATGAAATAAAACAACCTGCAGCTACATGAGTGTGTAGAGTACTCCATTTAACAGTCTGTCAACTGGATACAAAGAGGCGAGTCAGAGAACGATTTCTGTATTTTAATATTTCCCAGTTCCCAGTTACCAATTTATCTTCTCTCCCTGAGGTGTTTTTACGTGTGAATTGGGTGAACTTACCCTTTAAATGTTCTTAAAGTAAACATCTATATTTTCAGGCCTAATTTGGATTTGTTTTGCAGGTTTCTGAGGGATATTTGTGCAGCCGTAGTAAAAAGGGTATGCCTTGCACTAAGAAAGCAGCGAGCATGCAGCACTTGGAGTTGTGTTTCAAGGGTTGTTGGCGTTGAAGGTTCAGGAGGGTGTGGAACCTCTCGCCCTCTGAGAGAGCTCTGTTTGCCTGCGAGCTGAGAGTCCCAGCAGGCTTCGGCTGTATTAGCACTGAGAGATCTGTAATTAAAGCACAAGTGTACTCGCCGTTGAGACCTGACGTGTGAAAGGAGCTGTGTGTATCTGCTGCTCTCGAAACACTTAAAGCGGTGAGCACCAGCAAAAGGCTTCGTGTGTGGCTGTCGGTGTTTTCAGATACTGGAGGAGCTGATAAATAATTTCCATCCCCTACTTACTGAGCTGAGATAGCACTGAGAGCATTGTTGCAATATAATGTCATGTGTTTGGCTGGTGAAGTTTGTCATGAACTTAACAACACCCTCGGCCTTGGACCTTACACCTCCCGCCTCACACAGCCGGGGCTGCTGGGCTGTGCCTCAGCAGCTATGGGAACAGCCTGAAGTTTTTAAAAGCACAAAGTTACGCCACAATTACTGCAAGCAAAAATGTTGCACAATGGTGATCTCCCTGAACAAAAAAAAAACTACTTGACTTAAAAATGCATCCATATAACGTGGAGACAAATTATTTTATCTGTCTATCTCAGTGATGGCATCAGTTCTGGCCATTTTCATCAGAGACTTTCGTCCTCTGCACCCTTTCAGCCTGAAACGGTGCACAGAGACTGTTTTGGAAAAACACTGACTGGGTGTGTTAGCAGAGTCATTGTACCCTGAGAGCTACATCAGTAATGACACAATCTCTGACTGCATCTAAGTGTCCCCTGTGTGGTTCAGCTCCTCTCTGCTGCTGTGTCATCAAGCTGGAATTGATCCAGCAATAACAGGGTCCGGACGCTGTACTAGTGTTTGCGGCTGCTCGCGGAGTCAACTCCAGAAAATAATTTGCTGTGGGATTTAATCATTCCGAGTCCTTTGGCCGCCTGCTTAACCGCTCAGCCGCATGCACTGAAAAGTTAGTGTCCACCTGCAGTCTCTCTGCTGACTGGCTCTTCTGTGATTATGTCACCGCAAAATGTTTTACTCAACCTATAGAATAGAATAGTAGTTTTGCAGACATTTGGTAAATAAACCAAAGTATTAAATTAACATAATGAAGCTGGTGGACTCGAGTTGGGCTCTTTTCTTTACTTTTAGCTTCTACACAGCTCCATTTGACCTCCCGTACTTCTGTTATTATGATCATCATCATTATTTTAAATCCAGCCTTGTAATAAGAACTGGCCACTTTCATGGTTTCAGCTTGTTTGCACTAATAAACAGCATCTTCATTTGTAACCTTGACTCTCTCCTCTCTCCTCTCTCTCAGGCTGACGGGGCCCTCTGGGTATCTGACTGACGGACCAGGAAACTACAAGTACAAGACCAAGTGCACATGGCTCATCGAAGGACAGTAAGTACAGTGCGAATCCATCACAGGGGCCAAACATTGTTATCCTGCTCTTTCTTTGTCCTGACTGATTAAACTTCACATGTTGTGAGCCAGAATAAAAATAGTTTTTTCAAAGGGCCTTTTGAGCTGCTCAAACACGTGGACTCCATCAGTAGCCAGATCAAAGGCCGAAGACTCACCACATGAAACTGATGCTCACTTATTGATTTCACTCATTAAATCAGCTTCTTTCATTAAGAAAAAAAAAAAAAGCAGTGAAGGAAGGATTCCTAAAAGTGAAAGCCTACGCTGCAAGTCAGTATTGTAAATGAATATTTCATAGGCACCATAATGATGATTATATACTGAGACCCATCCAGCAATGGGATTATAGAGTATCCAGAGGGTGATGAAGGAAAATGAATGGCTGAGTAACTCTGAAAAATTCAATACTTTGTCTGTATTGTGTAAGTCAGCATAACCACAGCATAGTATTGACTGAGTCTTCATTCTTCAGACTCCTCCAAAGCAGCACTGGTTTGATTACGCAGATTCACTGCCAGCCGTTTTTCGCCCTGTTGGACATGAGTGGAGATATAGCACAGGGTTTTGAACTCCTGACTTTCCTGTTCCTGGACGGCGTCTCTAATCACCGGGCCGCTCTGACGTTCGGCGTTTTCGTTACATCCTAATGACACATTTGCGTGCCGTCTTCAGCCCTTGCTGGTCTTAACAAGAGGTTAATGCTGTGACGTCGTCTCAGGGTGCATCAAAAATGAAAGGAATACTTTAAAATAAGGCCTGGCCATGGTTTCAATCAAAGCTTCCCCTGCAGTTAAGTGTATTGAATCCTTCTGCAGTGGCCTGATGTGACTTTTACAGCCACAAATATGAAGTAGAAGGATTTAAAAGCGATTTCTACATGCTTGATGCGCTGTTTCTAACTGCACTCTGATCTTGGATAGGATATCTCTTTATCAGATCTCCAGTCACTCCAGACTTTATTAATTACCAGTCACAAGTGCTTTCTCTAATTGCGCCTTGAGGCTGTTGCGCCTGCTTCACTACAAAATAAAACATTTAGGAGAAAAATGTGACCATTCATACATTTCCTGTTTTGCGTGTGACCTCATTGTGGAGCCACTAAATGGGCCTTTGTCTTTCCGTCTTCCGCTTTTCAATTTCAATTTGCAATCTTAATTAAACGTAGAGATAGCTGATTTTTAAGAATCTCACGAATGTCTGAAATGTGAAATGAGTTCGTTCTTCCTGCTTTGATTTGCTCCTTTGCTGTAAAAATACATTTTGCATATCTATCCTACTCAATCTGTTATATGGTGTAAAAATTTATCGTCAGACAGAAGAATCACCGTAAACATTATATATTTGAATAGTTTATAATGGTTTTGTTTATTTTCTTGAGCTGTTTATTCCATTACTTCATGCAAATATGAGTGAGAATGGGGAACTAACTGCAGACAAATGGCAGAAATAGTTTTGCTGCATCAGCTACTTAACTATCCATTTTTAACACTCTGAAAATCAAATTTATTCAGCTGGTGTAGTGACAGAGGGGAGTGTGTTTTGCAATCTGCCACTTAAGCTGGTGAAACATTAACTTTCCAGCACCTATATAAGGAAACTAGGGTATATAGGTTTATTTAGAAATATTAACATCTGTGGACATCCGATTCTGGCCCCCTCAAATGCTAAATTTAAAGTTAAAAAAGGAGTTATCTCCCTGGAGGGCTGGTTAATGTTTCTTCATTTCAAGGAAACAGTATATTGAGTGGAGAAGAAAAGTTTGTGAGTTTCGGGCTTGTTTGTGTCTCTCTAGTTTCTCTGAGTTACAGCAGTTAAAAAAGTCCCTCGATGTTTGACCACAAAAGTTGAAGAATAAATTTGAATGATGGAAACTGTCCGAACTACAAATGTGTGTTTGTTTCAACTATTGCTCAAATCATCCGTGTCACAATTCTGCATCATTTACACTCAACTGGCATTTGCAAATCATGTGATAACACAAAGACTTAATAAAAGGTTTTGTCAGTGTTAAAGTGATATCAAACCTCTGTGCGTGTTCTCCAGGCCCAACACCATTCTCAGATTACGGTTCAACCACTTTGCCACCGAGTGCAGCTGGGATCATCTCTACGTGTACGACGGGGATTCCATTTATGCTCCTCTTCTCGCTGCTTTCAGGTAAGTTTGCTGAAAGTTGTTCAGCCTGAAGTCTCAGGACAGTAAAAATGTTCCTATGCTTCATATCATATTTCAATACTTCTCTGAAATACAATTTTAGTTAATGTGATTTTAAGATTCCCCTTTGAGAGACAGAATAATTTTATTACGTTAAGGAAAAAACCTTGATTTACAGTTACTGAGCCCCTGAATTATGACATGAACAAGCAAAGACTGTTAAGTTCCATCAATCTCAACCTTAAGGTTGACCTTCACGGTTGTCGTTGCAGTGGCCTTATTGTTCCTGAGCGTTACGGCAACGAGACGGTTCCTGAGGTGGTGTCTCAGTCTGGCTACGCTCTGCTGCATTTCTTCAGTGATGCTGCCTACAACCTGACGGGCTTCAACATTTCCTACAGGTGAGAGAAACACAACAAACAGGTCAACGTCTTCAATGTAATCAAATCATCCCTCATGAGGGTTCGAAGAAAATGATGTTACATCCACAGCTTGGCCCCAGAAATGAAATTAAACGCAGTGCGCTTGTCTTAAACTTCACCCCAGGACTTCTCCTTGAGTTTACTCACATGACCTTGCTGCTAATCCCTGGCAGCTGAGCGAGTACGACTGCCAGGCCTCAGTTCACGTCTCTGAGGGTCCACACATGCACCAGTGATTGAGTCAGTCACTGGATAAAAGCATCTATTAAATGACAAATACCTTGATAGTGATCCCTGAGATGGGACCCTCGGTGCAATTTGTTTCTGTTTGACTGGCTGTTTAGATTTAACAAGGCGATGGGCTCGCTAAACACTTTTCTCTGGAACACGAGGATCCATACAAACCTATCGCTTTCTGCATAATTCAGCCTATTTGCTGGCACAGCTGGCCAACAGCACTTTACCAAAAGGATCACGTCGGGCTGCTGCCGTCCGTTTGTTGCAGTGTGTTTTTGTTGGATCAGTGCACCTTCATCTGCCGTTGATGGGCGCTCTGGGACGTGTGTTGGTGAAGCATCCAAATGTAATAATAATAATCAGTCCCATCCTGCTGATATGAGAACTATATATCAGCAACAAATAACTTAATCGACACAAGCGATAAGTTTTTCATAATAAAAGTTCAGATTGAAACTCATTTCTAACTATCGATATTTTTGGAGCTGATCAGAGGACGTATTATAATCTCTTATCTTGTCTTAAGCTCCTAGCAAGACTGCTAAGTAAATAGCTGTCGGTGCTAATGGCTGTTTAGCGAAAACACAATGTACAACTTTGTTCCTTTTAAGGGGGGGGCCTAAGAGCCGAATAGTTTGAATCTCAGCCAGTGAGACTCTTTGCTATTTGCCACCTCTCCCCTCTAAGTCCTCATCTCCTGTCTCTGGTTTACAGATAGATACTTCATTAATCCCAAAGGAAATTTAACGATAATAAAAAAAATTTTTAAAAAAAGGTGTAAAATCTTAAGGAGCAATTTGTTTTGAATCACAGATATTTAATAGAAATATTATGTTAATTTTTCCTCCACACTCAAAGCGCTCTGCTCCTTCATCCTGCAGTAACGACACTGATCAGTCTGTGATCAGTCAGATTTACTGTATTCTGCTGCTGATGCTGCTCTGCACTTGTGCAGCATTT
The DNA here is from genome assembly GCA_034769265.1 of Remorina albescens. Taxonomy (NCBI): domain Eukaryota; kingdom Metazoa; phylum Chordata; class Actinopteri; order Carangiformes; family Echeneidae; genus Remorina; species Remorina albescens. Next base: position 2,537,050 of record CM068488.1, read on the forward strand.
ATATGAGGGTTTTGTGAGGTAACTGAGGGACAAGCAAACTAACAAACGCATCAAATATAAATTAGCTGGTGGACTGACTCCTACACCAACAGGCTGCAAACTGTAAATCAGTTCAGAGACTGAAACAGACTGTGAGCCAGTCTGGATTTAGGACACGCAGCTACGACAGAATCCGATAATTAACAATTTGCATTTATGGCTATCCTTTTTTTTTCTTTAAATTCTATTTTTTTCCCCTTTTTTTTTTTTTTTTAATTTATGTTGATATATTTTTCTGGTTGGGGCTTCTTACTTGATTTATTGATGAAGGCTTTATGTTTAGCTTCACTTAATCTGTCCTGCAGAGCATCTTCTTTTGTTTTGTCTTCAGCTCTTGCCATTAGTTTGTGTCTTGGCAAACAAACCAAACAAAGAGGTCTTTGCACCAAAAAAAGATCTGTACAGAAATATAAATATATACAGAAAGCCAATCAATTCCTTCTTCTTTTGCAAAATGTCTGTGCGTCGTTGGAAGACACTGTACCAACAGAAGAAACGATCAAACTAAACATGAGTCAGAATGACTCATTAATCATAAATGGCATTTGAGTGTTTTATCCTAAAACACGTCCCTGCCAAACATCAGCAAAGATGGACATAATGGACCCCTGCGCTTTTTCCCTCGCCCATTTGTGCCGTCACCATAGCGATGAGATTGAAGTTGAGCTGAGAAACACAGAGTTGGATGAAAGCAAAGTGCCCCCAGGCCCCCAGTCTTTGGTGTCTGGGAAAGGTGGAGGAGACGAAAACATCAAACCATCAGGCTGCTGAAGGAACTTGAAAGAATGACGAGGGCCCTTTGTGTCATCTGTCTCCCTCCCAAACATGTTTGTCTTCAGCAGGAGGAAAAAAAAAAAAAGAACCTACATTCACTCGCTCCCTTTGGTGTCTAATAATGTTATTCTGAGAGTTTGCAAAACTTTTGACTGTGACTCATTTATAGGAGACGTTACGGTCCCATAAGGACATTAGATGTGACGAATAGTAGGCCTGTTTTTGCTTCACTCATTTTAGTCACCGGCTCGATGTTTTTCAGAGGCATCTCTGTGTTGGTCTTATCTCATGTGTACACACCAGGACTGTGGTTTCACACTATTGCACTGATTGAATGGCGGAAGAGTTGTCCTGGCAACAAGTGTTGCTGTGCCTAACCCCCACCCCCCCAAAAAAAGACTAAGAAGAGACATTAACATTAATGCCTTTTAAAATATTTATGCAGTCTGAAAGATGGACTTGGTGCGTTTTATTGTGCAACAGTCAAACATCGTCTTACTCCAAAGGTTGGAAGGAGGAAATCGGCTGCATATAAAAAAAACTGGATATAAACTCAGTTTTAAAAGTGAAGTCAATGCTGAAGAGTCTTAAACATTGTATCTGTTGGCCATCAGGAGGCAACTCCACTGGTTATAAAGACAAAGAAGTCAGATTGTATTGAAGTTCATGGGAAAATGGCTCTACTTATCATTTATTAGCTCAGCCAACGTTTTCCTACTGAGTGTATATTCTCAGTTTCTAGTTTCAAGTCTTCAATACAGCATGAAGGGCCCATTTAGAGGAAAATAGGCCATAAAGCAGGGGATGAGTTGGGGGTTGTGGCTACTGTGTGATTGACAGACTGTACCACCCAATCAGGAGAGATTTTCATCCAACTATGATTTCTATTGGTTAAAAAACGAGAACAAAAACAAATGGTGCCAGTTAAATTAAAAAGCAGTGGCTTCAAAACGTCAACATGATGCTGCGCTGTGTTTCTAATGGGTAATATAACTGCTGTGTCCCAGTTGCACATTAGGTGCTTCTGGTTATTTGCATTCAGCCTGGAAGAAATCAATATACTTTTCCCTGTACCAACAGGAGAGGCCCAATGTACTTGCCAATAGACATAAATCATCTGACCAGCACGACATCAAACAAAGCAGAGTGTTTTTCCTAAAGACAGAAGACTTTGGTTCTTGTTTTCCTAACTCTCCACAAAGATCTCTTCCAGCTGTGGGGTTTTGGACAACTGTCTGACAGCAGCACGCACAAAAAAAAAAAATCTACTCATGTTTACACTGTTCAGACACACAACCTGCTGATTATGTGCCATCTGGAACTGGGACTACGCTGTGAGCTTCTGTTTGCAGTGATACCTGAATCACTGCTCATCCTGATGCTGTCAACAACTTTTGATGATTGTGGGGCAGTTGTCAGTTTTTTGTTGTTTTTTTTTTTTTCCTTTTTGTGATTGCTTGGCAGATGTTTTTGCACATCTGTAAATGTTATTTTCTGGGCACTGTACACTTAGTTGACAGTGTGGTTGAGAATGACAGGAAAATGGGGGAGGTTGGAGGGAGAATCGGACCAGTTGGGTTTCAAACCAGGGATGTAAGCCAAGTGCTTGTGTACATCCTTATTCCTCTTCCCAAGAAAAACAAACAAACAAACAAAAAAAAAAACAGAACAAATTCCGTGTAAAAACCCTACGAGGAAAAAGAAAAACTGATTCAGATTCAGAAGTGCAACAGACACAAAGTGAAATGTCTGTTGTTTGTGGTTCCAGCTGTATGATGTTCGTCTGTTCTCTAAGAGGAAAAGATGAACATACAATAGAAACGTCCCGTCGAACGACACAGGGAGCCCCAGTGTTTCTGTATTACATCTGATCCTCCAGGCCTCGCTGCTGTTTCAGTGCAGATGGCCTCCTTACCAGACTGACAAGTGTCAGGGCAGGTGCCTGACAAGCCGACGGGGGGGGGCAACAACAACAACAATATTCAGCTGTCTGAAGGGGAGCGGTGCATATTTTCTCTCTAAGCCTGCAGACAACTGTGGCACAAAAGCAGATGAAGCTCAGTCATTGAAAGGTGTTCATGATGATGATTATTCATGGAGTGAAGTCCTAGTTTGTCTTTATCTTCCTCCCAGGGTGAACACATGTCCCAACAACTGCTCAGGCCGTGGTGAGTGCCGAGTGGAGCCTTCCAGCGGTTCGGTGTACTGTGAGTGCCAAGTCAACTGGAAGGGAGAAGCCTGCGACGTCCCGTACTGCCTGGCCAACTGCGGCAACCCTGACCGAGGTCGCTGCCTGAACAAGACATGCGTCTGCAAGACCGGATGGCAAGGTGGGTTGGCACTGTGGCAGCATCGCTCAGGCCGCCACTGACATGACCTCATTGTCTCAAAAAGAGTGCCAGTTTCAAAAAGCTGGCTGTCAACAAGTTGGCCTCAGTAGGCACACGTATGCCAAACCCTCCTCGGTGGCTAAATTAGACTGTCTACTGGGTCCATGTTCTGAACAGAATGGAGAGCGGCTCTGCTCTCCAGGGGTGTGTAATCATAAATAATATGGCAGCTGACATCCACTTTTACCAGCCAAATTGGTTAATACAAGATATCCGTGGAAATCCGATCCTAACCCTGTTCTGTCTGTTTTCAGTGGTAAAGAAGCTGTAGATTAAAATCAACAACCCTGCTGTTTGATACTGAGCTGTTGGATCACAGTCCGAGACTATAAAGTGATTAGAGCTGAGGGGAACTACAATACCGTACGGGACCGTGTAATTGGCTTTGTTCCGGATCACTGAGTTGGCTTTTGGAAGATTTCATATAGAATGAACAAACGAGGTGAAAAGAAATGTCAATTAAGTACGATTATCTGGCTAATTTATTACTGAAGAAGTCCAATAATCAGATTAAAGAGCCCTATCTGCTACTGCCCAGGGATATCTGGCAGTGCTCTCAGATATAAAACAGAATTGAAAGGAAAAAAATTGTATTTAGTTTTCCGGGTTATTCGTCGTTGCCTCCTTCTGTCTGATGACTCCACCAGATCAAGACTGGCGAATTCCAGTCAAAAAAACAAAACCAAAAAAAAAAGGGATTTTTATACTTATCTTGGTCTTCAGTTCCAGGACTAGGGTGAATATTTTTCTGTGAAACTATCCCTCTGAGAAAACCTGCAGAATCCGCAGAAGAAGAAGTCTTAAATTGTAATATCCCTATTAGACAAAAGAAATTAACATACTTCCAATGAAACTGACATCTAATTGTTATAGAAATAAAAAGAACCATTTCATCCCACGGTTTTCATCATAGGTACTTAATTTAACTCGGTAATTTAATTTTTTTTTTAATTTTCATAATTACTTTTGTCAGTAATATAATATTATGGAGATTGTAGCTCTCTGGTTATTTTCTGTTTAAAACCTCCCCATGAATAAATGAAGCTCCAGAGAAGCAGCTGGAGGTTTAGTGAAGAGTGTTACCGACTTTATCTGTCCAGATTCTGCCTGTTTATCTGCCGATTCAACCCAGCGCCTCTTCAGTTTTAAGCCTCCACCATCGCTGAAGCTGCCGCTGCCCCCACAGCCTCCATCTGCTCCGACCCGTTACAGTTACACTCCGACTCAACTTCCTCATCGGCTCCGTTGAGTCGCGAACGTTGAGTCTGTATTTATTCGGCAATGACCAGACGCTGCTGTTTGTTTGTTTGTTTGTTTTATTTAGATCCCCATTAGCTTTAGCAAAGCCGCAGCTATTCTTCCTGGGGTCTACTCAATTTCACGTGACAATACAAAACATCCATGTCACAATAACAAAATACAAAGTACATACACATTACAACACACACACACACACAATACAATACATACATGTTACAACACACACTCCCACACCAGTTCATCTTTACCTCTATTTCATTACTTCATAGATCTATACAAGCACGGGTACATACGTACACACTACGGTAAGGACAACACAAAACAATACATTAAAGCTCCTCCATTTTGATCTGTCGGCTTCTAGAAATGTCATTACAACCAAAAGATAATGATACACTTTCAGAGCTTCTAGTTGATGAAGTTACTTGCTCGGTAGTAGTCTTTTAGTTTCATTTTAAAATTTGTCATGTTCTTCTGTTGAGTGATATAATCTGAGAGTGAGTTCCATTCTTTCATTGCTCTGAACGTTACCGTTCGTTGCCCAGCTGTGTTAAATTTAGGTAAAGTAAAACAACCTCCAGCAGCATGCCTTGTTGCATATTTATGTATTCCTGCACAAAACTTTTCATAACAGATCATAGGCCTCTTGGTTGTGATAACATTTCTCACATCCAGCCACAAAAGGTTTTCATGCATTTTACTCACATTTGTCCAGAATCCACAGGCTAAAGCAACACATGCTGCTTTGTTCTGAACTATTTGCAGTTTTTTTATATTTCCTCGTGAAGCATTGGACCAAACAATCAAACAATAATCTAAATGTGATAAAACCAAAGCTTGGTTTACTTGCTTAACAATAGTTTGTGTTAAAAATTTTGAGCATCTTTTAATCATGGACAAGGCATTACCCATTTTCAGGACAACTTTCTGTATATGTTTGTTCCAAGTTAATGTAATTATTATGACTCCTGTGTTTCTCTTTGACTTTGACTCAGTTGGTTCAAGCAAAGACAACGGTCTAATTTACAGTTAAATCAGCAGCTCATTGTGCTCACATCTAATTACCAAAGCTGAGGAGTTAGTAAACAGAGTGTTTGTGTGTCTATGTGTGTGAGAATGTTTTTTTTTTTTTTTTTTTAAGCCTTTATTACCATGTCATGGTGTTTGAGCTGAGGAAAAGCACACTAGACGCGCTCTCTGCTGCCATGTTCCAAATGAACACATTTTCTACACCGACTAAGGCCAAAGCAGAGACAGATTGCTGTCCAATCAAGCCAGACTGCTGTTAAGTCTTTCCTTTGCACAAATGTAGCCTCCCACACTTTTTGTTTTTTTTTTAATTCATGGAAATGCTGCTGTTTTTTGTTGTTTTGCTGCCAAAACTGGACTCAGATTGAAGGAAATTACCCACTGGGGAATTTCCTCAGCCACTGACCGACATTTAAAGGAGAATGGGTAAAGCGACCTTGATTGTTGCGGCGAATTAGAACACTTCCTGTCCTGTCACTCCGCCCCTGCATTGTTTTGATAACGATCAATAAGGGAACTCCCCCACCAGTTCACTTCCTGCTTCTGTTGTGCGATGTAAGTGATGTTTTATTCTAGGCCTTTTTTTATCTCTGTCTGTGATCAGGTAGGATGGATGGGCATTTGATTTACTAACATCAACATATTTGCTCTGAAACCTGCGTGGTTCAAAATATTGATGGGACAAGGCCGATCTCTGTATTCCTGGCAGGGCAGCTTTTTCCTTCATGCGGGAGGGATTCCGGTTTATTCTGCTGTTATTGTTCTTGTCCAGTAACAGAGGGAGGAAGCTTTATTTAGAGCAGCCTGTGTTTAAAGGCCTATTCCACTCAAATCAGTAAGGCATTATTAATTAATGCTTCCCAAAAGAATGTTATAAACAAATTCAACCCTGTCACCCAGTTTCTGCAGTTCATTCAGTTCTTTCCACACAGCTTGAATTTCAAAAGCTTTTGGATCTACTTTCGAAAGCTAAATCTATAAATGCGTCCTTAACCTCTTTGCCCTTTTCTCTCGCAGTTTGTTTTCATAATTTGAGAAATTAAATCAATATGTTTCCATCATCGTCAGAGGACTGATAACCCCAGTTTTCTGTTCAGGACATGAAAGTAAACTAGTAAACTTGTTTATCCTGTTTATCCTAATTGTTAAAAAAAGAAAAAGAAAAAAAAGAAGCAGCATTAGCTGAACTTCCTGAATCATTTACTCCTCCGTGGAGTCTTGATTCTGTGCTTTCTGTTCCTCTTCAGGTCCAGACTGCTCCGTCTCAGTGCCCGCCAATTCCTCCTTCTGGAGCCGGGAGGAGTACACCGATGCCGGGCTTGCAAGGGCTTCCCACAAGGCAGTGGTGGACCAGGGCATCATGTGGGTCATAGGAGGCTACGTCTTCAACACCTCTGACTATAACATGGTCAAAGCGTATGTACTCCCCCACTGTCACCATCTACTGTTGCTATGTGACTGTGCTTCTGAAAGCCAGAGTCAGAAATGTACATAATTTTTACTTGCATCCTCGACACACACACACACACACACACACACACACACCAGGTGTTAAAGTGACACTTATCTGTCAGTGTTGACAGGAAGAAGCCACAGGACTTCCTTTCTGATGAAAATCAACAAGAGACAGAACTGGGCTCAGTGCAGACAGCTCTGCGTTGGCCTCAGAGTGAAGGATGTAATTAAAACCATTAAATTACAGGATAGACGAGCGCTTCTCACCCTGAACTCCACCCTGCAAGATCACACTTATTCCCTCAGCTTAAGTTTTGCTTTTATGGTTCGCTCAAGGCCAAAGTCTTTTTTATTTCTGCCCGTCCTCCGTCATGTGACACTATAAAATTCGTTTCCAACAACCTTGTTTTTTTTCCTTGACAATTGAATCTGTATAAATATCCTTCTCTGTGTAGGTTTGTAGTATTTTCCTACCTCAGCTGCAGCATTACAGCCTTGTTTAGATGAACATTTTCCCAAATTGTGACACACCTAGATAGAAGGCCCAGAAACAGAGCCTATAAAAAGTGTCTTCAGTTGATCATCAGCAGGAAGGTTTGTCATTCAGAGGTCATTCAACTCCAGAGCCTTGTATTTTACTGACGTCTTTGTAGTTTTATGCACAGCTGTATTTAATAAATGGAATCAGAACCACTTTGATAAAGAGAAGTGTCACTTACACACAAAATGACACAATATATTACTCCACATGTGTAGCTCAGACTGTGAACCGGCAGTGCTCCCTAGATACATCTGTAAATGACCTTTACATTACTTTTCCCCCAGATGGATAGCACTTTATCTGCCTGTTAACCAGTTAGCGTAGCTCACAGTTAATGTGGCGACAGAACAGGCACCTCACAGATCACTAATTAACATCTTCTTACATCACTGCTTCATCTGCGCATTTTTAATCTTTCACAGAGGCTGCGTTGTATATCACTGAGGCCAGGCTCAGTGGTTTCCAGGAGTCTTGTCATTATCGTGAGGTTGCCAGCTGTAAAATGAGTTAAACTTAAAATTCTGCTGGTTCATGTTGTTGTTGTTCATCTGAAGAAAACAACTGTATTTCACAGACAAGAATTAAAAAGCTGGTAGCGATTTGGAGAGCTGGCTAAGTGCTGCTTAATGACCAATATGGATTTTAATTTCAGTTCTTCCTGTCTGTGGCACAGTCTTTGTCCACACATTTAGACTCGGAGCACTTTAATCTGAGTGTAGAAACTATACTGCTGCAGTGCTCATCATGCCTTTCTGCTCTCTCTGTTCCTGAAGTTACAACCTCAGCAGCAAGAGGTGGCTGACCCTCGACCCCTCCGTCAACACCGTCACGCCACGATATGGCCACTCACTGGCTCTTCATGAGGTGAGTAGAGGGAAGGAGATATGGGGCTGTAGATGGACACAACACAACCCGGCTCTTATCATAGTGCGTTTTACATGCATCTGTTTCTGTCAACACAGCTTCACTGTGCTATGAACACGACTTCAAAAAAGTGTGAGAAAAAGAACAGATGACAGCTAAATTAAATGGAAGCTGTAGCAGGAACATTATAAGCTCCCCATTCTTTGATTTATGCCTTTAGTAGTGTCTGTCTGTTGTCTGGAATATATAAATCTCTGGGTTTTGATATGCTGCAGTGAAGTGGTGAGGCAGTTTCGTCTCAGCCAAGAGGACTGCAAAGAGCCAGTGATGGATCAATAGATTAGACAGAGGAGGATTCAGATGAAGACACAGTCTGTCTGCTCCACGGTCTGTAAGAACCGAGTTCGAGCTGTAGCATTTGTAATGCACAAATCACATCAAGGTGTGCAAATGTGTCTTGGAAGTAAACGTGGGCTCGCAAGACATATCTGAAAAGAAATAGGTACTTTGTACATAACTGTTAGAACTGATATGCCGATGATCTTGGAACCACGGCGAATAACGGACCGGTTCAGGCTCTCCAGATCACGTAGCTTCAGCGAGGTGGAGCTACTGTGATAGATCTGCCCCGCTTTGAAAAGAGCAGCTGAAGTGTGTGAAATTTTTTGTTGTTTTCTGTGATATTCATGGGTCCAGAAAACACAGTTCTTCTTTCAGGGTGTTTTATAAAAGCCGCAGTGAAAGTGTATGACACAGAGAGAGAGAGAGAGAGAGAGAGAGAGAGGCAGTAAACACAGGGAGAGAGGGGGAATGACAAAGGGCCTAAGGTTGGACTCGATGTGGACCTGCTGCAGTGACCACTAAGCCTAAATGGTACGTGCTCCAGCAGGTGAACCACCAGGGCGCCATGACTCACCCATTGGTTTGGGAGCTGCCATCTTAAAGCCTCCAGTTTGTGGTTTGACTGTCTGTCCTGATTGTCAGGCAGGTGAACCCCCCCCCCATCCCCATTTCCTGCTTTATGGCCTATTTTCCTCTAAATGGGATCATTGTTTAAAAAATTAACATCATGCTGTATTGAAGAAGACTTTGGCTTCACTTTGGAGACCTCAACTCTACATAAATTTTCTATAATCAGACTTAATCCCCCCCCCCATCAGTGCAGGACCTCACTGATGCTCACCTGGCTTGATGGGAACAGTTCCTGCATCCAGGTAGGGAGCCTGGAACCAGCAGAGACTGAAACAGCAGCAGAGTAATGTGCCCAGCTTTGGAATGAGATTTTAACAATCCCATATAAGTAATGTCTGGGTGTCCAGGCACCTTTATATACAGCTGACATAACCTAAAAGTCCCTGCAAGACTGGACCTGGAGGCAGCTCCACTCCTTCTACCTCATTAGGAAAACGTTTACTGAGGGAATAAGTCAAGTGAGAAGTATGGCCATTTTCACACAGACTTCACTACAATCTGACTGCGTCTACTTTTATATACAGCTTATGTATATAAGAAAGTTTAGGCTCCCAAACTGAACCGAAGCTTCTGCTGGTAATGAAACACAAGGAGCTTCTCTGTTCAACACTATCTCTAAGTCTTGAACATTTATTATCAAGTGCATGAGAACATTTTTCTGGTTTATTGTGATAAGTCTGAGTATCGTGAGACTTCCTTCTGCCTGACCTCCAGACTGCAGCTCTCTGTTTGGAAAAACAAGGTGCAGAGAATAATATTTATTTTTAATGATGAAGTTTTAAAAATTCAGAACTCGTGGAAAGTTAGAAGGTTACTGATACTCAACGACTCAACAAAGAGTTTTGTCTTTTTCTTTTTTCACTCTTAATCATTAGTCTTCATTAGAATTAGAGTTCATGATAGCTGCAGTGTGACTTTGTCAGGCTCGGTTCCATCATAATGAGGCACAATGTGCATGGCCTCCTGCATACTAACACTAATATTTCAACACTTCCTTTTCTGTAGTGCAATTATTATTTAACTTTTACAGAGTTCAGATTTTAAATTCAACAAATCAGATAAAAGAGACATATGACAGGCTGACAGGAAAGAAAACCCGAACAAGGAATTAATATAAACAGAGTCTAAAAGTCTTTAAATAATTTTACATGCTAACTTGTAAGCAAATGTGGCTTAAAATAAAATGGCAAATAAATCTGATAATGTCCATCTCTTTCATTGCTTTCATATATTTTAATAAAGCTTTCAAACTAAAGTTAGATTTTTTTGATAAATATGAACAAATAATAAAAGGAAGACAAGTTTGGTGGTGGATAGATGAGTTAATAGTTGATTTAGTCAAATTTGTTTAACCTAGCTCTGCTCCGTTGTGTCCTTGTCTCTACCAGGGAAAGATCTTTATGTACGGAGGAAAGATTGACTCCTCAGGAAATGTGTCCAGCCAGCTGTGGGTTTTCCACATCCAGAACCAGACCTGGGTCCTCCTGAGCCCGCGGGCTAAGGAGCAGTATGCCGTGGTGGGACACTCAGCCCACATCGTGCCTCCCGTCCAGGACGGGGCCAGTCCTGTCATGCTGGTTCTCTTTGGACACTGTCCTCTATATGGGTACATCAGCCAGGTCCAGGAGTACAATATAGGTGAGTTGAACATGTTGGTTAGAGAGAAGAAGAGGGATTTTTTCAAAGGTTGTACCTGTTACGTCTCTTTGAGCAATTTCCCCATTCACTCCAACCTTTAGTTGCTCCCTTGCTCGAACTAAAAACCACAGCTCTGGATGTGAGAGTCTAATAAATCAGTTTACAACAACAAGAAATTAACACCGGCCACCTAAATGAAGCTAACAGCTTTTGGACTCGGGTGGTGCCACCCTTGTTGGCAGGAAACCAAACTTAATTAACAAGTCTCATTGTCTTCTAAAAGCCAATCTGTCTGAGAAAATGAGTTGAATTAACCTGCAACTGTGACTTATGGACAAGAGTGAATCTCGTATATGCTCACAAATTAAAGTGATTTGGTTATTTTCATTACCTGGATGGTCACCAATTAAATCCGATGGCTGTCTGATGCTACTCTCGTTTTAATGCACTTTATGTGCAATAATACAAAGAATTATATTACGTTGTCTTTTTTTCATTAATAAAATGCTGTGGGAAGACCAAGAACTGAATCCACTCAGTCCTCCACAACTACTTCAATACATTCAGGTAACTTGGAGCTTGTTTTCGGTCACTCCCTGACCGTTGTTTGTGTGACCCTGCAGTCCAGAACACGTGGAGCATGGTGTCGACGGACGGGGCGCTGGTTCAGGGCGGCTACGGCCACAGCAGCGTCTTCGACCCGGGCACCAGAGCCATCTACATCCACGGAGGCTACAAGGCCTTCAGTGCCAACAAGTACGGCTTGGCTGGAGACCTGTACAAGTTCGACGTGGACAAGAGAAAATGGTGACCTTTTCTGTTTGTTTACAGCTCTTACTGACACAACACAACACTGTCATTTCACAGAGCTGCCATTTTACTTTGTTAGGCCTCTAAGTACCATGTGATGACACACTGCAGCCTGGTCAGGTCGTCAGTCTATCACAGGCCCCACACATAGAGACAAACATCTGTTCATGCTCACACTCACACCTAAAGGCAATTTAAGAGGCACTTATTAACCTAAAGCTGCAGGTATTTAGACTGTGGGAGGAAGCCGGAGTATCTGGTGGGAACTCACAGTTAGAACATGAAAAGTGCACACAGAAAGGCCTCAGGACCAGAACTCCAACCCAGAGTCTTCTTGCTGTGAGGCAAAAAAAAAAACCCCCAAACCCATTAAATCACATAATACACTGCAGGAACACAAACATAATAAACTGCAACATTTTAACTGCTAAAAAAAAAAGCAGAACTAATGAATGAATTAGACAAATAATAATGAGGCTTACCTGACTACTGATGTTAAAAATGAGGATGAATGTTCTGCAGAATGCATTGATTCATTGATTTCTGGACTGAACATGTGATTTAGAGTTTTACTCTTCGTATGTAATGACGTCAGTCTGTGTTTAAAGGTAATAACTGTGCACAGTGAAAAGAAAGTATTAAAGACCGTATGAATGATCCCCATGTGTGGATTGTCACAGCAGGAGGAGCTCTTGTTTCAGTAGCCATGGTGCTATATAATATCAGACTGTGTGACAATCGTCACTGTGTGTTTGTGCAGGACTATTCTGAGAGACAGCGGCTTCTTCCGTTACCTCCACACGGCGGTGATAGTGAGCGGGACGATGCTGGTGTTCGGAGGAAACACACACAATGACACGTCCATGAGCCATGGTGCCAAGTGCTTCTCGTCTGACTTCCTGGCTTACAATCTTGGTCAGTAACACATATACACACACACACTGACACACATGCCGACAGCTCCTGCAGGCTGCTTACCCAGTCTCTCTTCTGCTGAGCATGCACCATTTCTCTTTTCTTCCTGCACTGTGCTGCTTTGTATTCATGCAGCCGCACAGACTCACACATGGGAGCTGTTCTGTACAGCTGCAGTGTTACGCTGTCGGATGCTGAGCAGCTCCATCGGGGCAAGGGAAGGTCAAATGTCACTACTCGATGTTCATAAGAATAACCAAAGCCCACTGTCACAAAAACCACTCATAATAATGTGGTGTCAGGTTGCCTGCTCACACTCTCATTGAATACAAATAACATCTACATGCAGAACACATTTACACACTGTACAATGTGTGCAGATACAGAATGTGTATGGAGGAGTGTGTCGCCTTTAAAGTGCCTGTTGGAGGCGACGTGTGTTGGCCCTTCATGGCTTCTGTTTATCTGCATATCAATCCTTCTCTCTGCTGGGATTCATTAGCATTTGTTGTCTTGACATTTCACCTGATCCAGCCAGTATCTTAGGGATGCACTGGGATGCCAACTATGAGTCAGACGCAAGTGGCAACCGGCTGTGATGTGATTAATTTGTTCGTGAGCTGCTGTTTTGAAGACTCCAGTTTATAATTTGTCTGTTAGCCGTTTAGTTTAGTTTTTTTCTTACCAGAAGAAACCATATTCCTCTAAATAGGACCATCATTTAGAAAATGAATATTACCTTATATTGAAGAAAGATTGAAACTAGAGACTGAGAATGAACTATTAACTCCATTAGGAAGCCGTTTACTGAGATAATAAGTGACACTTTTGTGCCATTTTCCTATAGATTTCAACACAATCTAATGTCCACAACCAATGGACTCACCCCCTGGTAGTCACTAGATATGATGCAGGTTTAAGATTCTTCAGCGCTGCCTTTACTCTGCACACGTCTTCATCTACTTTTATGAACACTGTCTTCAGACTATATAACCCTCCATCAGTTCAGCTCATTTAGTTTAATGGGGACAAATTCCTGCAGCCAGGTCCAAGAATCTGATAGAAAGCCTGAAACCAGAGGAGCTGAGGCTGTTAAGGCAGCAGACTAAGGTGCCGGGGTTTTAGAATAAGATGGTAACAATAGTATATGTGAAAGTCCTGGTTGTCCACACACCTTAACATCCAGGAGCCATTACCTGAAAATCCCAACACGGCTTGTGTGAGCTGGAGGCAGCTCCGCTCCTTCCACCTGAGACAAAGCGGGGAGATGCTGCTTTAAGAAAGTTAAATACATCCAAGAGTCTTTGACCTGTCCGTCTGACTTCTGTCTTATTCACACGGGGAAAGGAGGAGTCAGGTCTTTAGGGGGTAAATTGACAGATGAGATCCAGGGGGGGAAAAAAAATGTCCCCCAGAGCTGCTGTTCTCACTCGACTCCTTGAGGACGTCTGTGTGAAGGTAAATATGAAGCCATCAGGGCTCAGTACAGTGAGCACTACGCTAGTCAGGGATACACATCGGTCGCTTTGAGCATATCATTTTAAGTCTCCAATGTTCATTTTGGTGTTCATTCCTGCTTATTGCAGAGGCTTTTAATCAAGACGCCTAACCCCCTGTTTATTCTACACAGCTGCTCCACAGAAGACAGAACACACATCTTGTCTTTATTTGTTCATTATGAAGATTGGAAGTGGATTGTTATTGATTGTAGAGCACCTTTTTTATTTTATGATATGTTCCAGCAGCACGGTGGCATAGTGGTTAGCGCTGTTGCCACACAACAAGACGAGGGTTAGTGTTAGGGTCAAATGTCCAGGGTGACCCTGCCCTCGCCCAATGTGAGATGTGAGCTGGGATCGGAAACGGATAAGCAGTAGAAGATGAACAAATGAATGAATGAATGAATGAATGAATTATATGTTCCAGCAGAAGTTACTGCTGTTTTCTCATAAACCGTCCTGGCATCCTCATTTTGTTAACTGCCAACGAACGCTGTAAACGGAGTGGCTGGTGCTTCTGCAGTGCTGTCATAAGCTGCTCATTAACAGGAGGCTTTATTCTGTCTGCGCAGGGAGGAGATTTCCCCACAGGCCACTGAACGGCCCCAGGACACTCTGTTTTTCTGTGTCATTACCGAGATGATTGACAGGCAGAGAAATTACAGTCTCAGGGGCACAAACAGCCCCTCCCCTCCCTGTGCAAGCCCACTTTTGTTCCTAAGAATTGCGCGCTGGGACTGAAATATTTCCAGGAAATGTGCCTTTTCCTGAATGGTGAGACAGTGAAAGGTGAAGCTGCGTTGCATTAAATCAACTTTAGGCAAAGTTTCCCATTCATACATTGATATTTCCCCATGTTCTCACTTGATTTAGCACATTTTAACGTACTCATCTCATGCTGGTCACTGCGGGAAACAAATTGTCTCCACGATTTCTCCTGAGGATCCGCATTGAGAGTCGTTGAAGTTTGAGAAATTAAAAACTTCAAAGTATTGCTTTTTCAGTTGTGACTTCACGCTTCTCTCTGCCGCCTCTTGTCTTCTGTATGATTTAGTAATTGAACAGAAAAGACTGGCTGGCTCTCCTCACCCCCAGCCAGCTGCAGGGTTGCTGTCAGCAGCAGCAGCAGCAGCAGCAGCTCTGTAATTGTCTGGTAATTACGGTTGAGATGGGTTGCGCGTCGAGGACTAATTGCCCCTCCTTAATAAGCTGAACTCAATCGGAGGGTGGAATTTAGGGGCTGTCCGGCGTCCTGACATTGGTATATGGTGCTGTAATAAATCCTCGCTCTGAGGGGGCAGTGCACCACAACACCTGCCGTACCAGCACGAGCCACCAGAGCGCACTGTTTGCCCGTGAATGTGCTGCTCTTTCACGTCACGGCGTCCTCTGGGGAAACTATGATGACTTGCACTGCATTGTACTAACTGAAGGTGATGTACTGCAGTCGCTCCTCCGTGTTCCTGCAGCTTTGACTTTCAGGCTCACATACCGGGTCCTTCTGTTGTTTGTTTTTGTTTGCGCAGACACATGATTGGTGTAAAGTGTCTTATTCTGCAGGAGCTTCATGTCAAACCAAACAGAAAGGAATCAGTCACCGCACTCGGTCGTTTGTTTACCAGCAAGACTCTGGTGGGGTGACTTAGAGGTCGAAACTCAAGCTCAATGTCTCAGATAAAATGGAGGTACATTTAGTTTTGCAGCATCCATGCACAGAATGTAAATCAACAGTGTTGTGGTGACTGACTGTCAACATGTGGCTGGGCACATTAACAGCTCTGCTCTGTGGTCATTAATGGAATAAGTAAGATAAAACATATGGTCGTGCTTTTTTAGTGAGTTATTGAGTATTTTCCCTTCTTAGGGGCTTCACTTTTCTAAAACAATGTCAAATAAAACAATAATAGAGTGAAAATTATACCTAAATCAAAATGTATGCCCATTTTAAGACCATAAATGCAGATAAAGTGGTCTGAGGGAGCCATGGCTTTATCATAATGGGTCATGTAGCAACTGTAGCATTAAAATGAAAATAAATTAGCCTTAATTTTATTCTGTTTGAGCCATAAATCCCCAACATCGCTGAAAAAGAGGGACAAAACAACATTGTGAATGCTTCCATGGACTTTCTATTTCACCTCATTTCTCCAATCAGCTGATGTCTGTCTTCATATCAAAGAAAAAGTGCCGCACAACAATCAGAAAAATGAAAAGAGATGGTTATGGTTCAAATGCATAGTTTACGCTGTGTTCGCCACTGAGTCACCGTTGTTATTTAGTATATGAGGCCATATCAAATGAATTTTCACTTGTCACACACTCACACAGCCTGACTGAATCACCGGGCCTCGGTGAAGCAGTCAGGTCCTCGGTGCCTCGTTGGAGGACGCCCTGCCCTCTGACTTGTTGACCGACTGCAGGACACGAGCTCTTACAGGTCTTACAGGCTAGCACCTGGTGACACGTCGTCATACACATTAGCTGGTCAACAGTTTGACCTTGTCTGTCTCTGTGATTTTCATTGCAGCATGTGACGAGTGGACGGTGCTGCCACGACCGGACCTCTATCATGACGTCAACCGCTTCGGACACTCTGCGGTCTTCAGTGACAGGTAGTCTTAATTTGAAAATAATATAATACGGACATGAAGTGATGATCTTCATAATCTGCCCAAACCAGGCTGGGTCCAGCTTTTGTACAGACTATAAATACTACCATTAGATGCATGCACTGTCCTTAAGTAACTGGGCTATTGTAGCTTTTCACGGTAACCTGGTTTCTCAACAGGAAGCCCAGTTTCTTCAGATCTACAGAAACCTAGATGTGTGTGGACTTAATTCAGTTTTTTATAAGCCTACCTATGTGTGACAGGCTCCACAAATAGGACAGTGTGTCCACGAACAGAGGAGCGAGATTAAAGCTGTTGGAGTCCGCACTTAGAATGAAAACAGTGAAATCCAAATTCTGACTGAAACTGAGAGCAGGGACTTGTTTTAGAAAAAAAATCAAACAATACTGGGACCAAGAATAAAAGAAAATTAGAGCTCTGCCTGTTCTCTGTCTTAACAAATATGAGAAAGAAATTAAAGGGAAAACCTGAATAAATGAGTGGATATAGTAAATGGGGTGCAGTGGGTGTTTCCTTCACAGGCACCTGATCTGAACCAAAGAACATGTGGAGATTGTATACAGGGGAAGTTTTGGACCTTGTATCGGATATTGTGAAAATTTCACCTCAGGTATCACTATTTCGGTCCAATTTATATAAATATATATATATATATATATATATATATATATATATATTTTTTTTTATTACATCACAATTCAAACACATCTTAAATGAGGGCAGATATAAACCATCAGGCCCCCTCTGCAGAAATAAGGGAGAATAGCCAAACACTCTCAGGCAATATGCTGTATATTAACACAGGAATTATCCTTTAACAAAAAGGAAGTCGAACAGCCCTGCAGCCCTCTGAGAGTTTATCTTATCTTAATATGTGATAATACTGTGAACAGATATTCCCTAAGAGGGAATATCAAGCTGCTGTTCTGTCTGTATATCACCAGTACGCTTAAAATATACCACTCTTTGTTAAAGCAGCTGGGGAGGGGAGGGGAGGGGGGCGTCAGGTTGCTGCGGTGCATGTGAACATGTTCTCTGAGTGAAGGCCTTAACCTGATTTCTCCCAGTAACCTTATTTCCTAAGTGCGTGTAAACCAGGGTGATAGGTTTTATTTCCACTGTGGCCCACAGATGTTAAATTATGCACTCCTGGTATTTAAAGGCATGTTAGTGCGAAATACAATAAGCATCTGCATTGTATGTAAATGTGAACTCGGCTCAGATTTATTTATTTATTTGCTTTCAAATTTTTCGCATCAAGCTTGACGTTATGGGAGGGAAATTATCATCTCCTTGGTTCCCTTCCTGGTTCTTTTATTCATGATCACATCTCTGTGCACTGAGATTAGGCTTACAGGAACAATCTGAAGCCTGCACACCCTCAGCTGAGACAACAGGGAAAATGGATTAAATTGAACCGTTGTTCTCTGTTTGGTGAGGATAATGAATACTGGAAGAAGTGAAGCTCATCCTGGGCATCCCAGGTTGGAGGCAGAGGAGACAAAGCACTGAGAACAGAACATTACTGACTAGATATTTTGCGTTTTGGGATCAGAACCTTTGCATCCTCTCATCAAGAAAGCTGAGCAGGAAACTCAACACACCACTTAGACATCAGTTTCACACAGCTGACAATGTGATTCATGTGGAGAGCGTCTATTGTCACACTAAAATATAGTTACCTTATAGTCAAAAGTTTTCAATTAAACTTGCTTTTTTTTTTCTTTTTTTTTTTTAATTTGGAGCCATTTTGTACCTTTATTGTCAGATTGGATACTGTAGGGTTATTTACCTTGTTTACTTGCTCAGAGCAGTTTGCCCCCACATGGTATGTAACACTAACCACTTGGCCATTGGGTCGCCCCTTCATTTCACCTTACTGAATGAGGAGATAAATAAATCCTTGTGCTTAGTTGTAGAAAGACAAAATTCCATTCTTCAACTCAACGTACTGTAAAACTACATGGGAGAGAAAAACACTTGCAGCCAAGTGGAGAAAAAAACTCCCAAATCCTTCGCCGTGCATTCATACATGACGTTTCATTATTAGTCTGCGATATGAATAGATTTGGATTGGGCACGCTGCTGTGACTCATCGTATGTATTATCTGCTCTGCCAGCAGAGCGAGACGCAGCGATCCATATTAAATTATACATCCTGTTGTAGAGAACGCATCACATATTAACATGAATCACCAGCCCTGTTTGAGTCAGTTTCAGTCCTCTCTGATGACTCTGGCTCTTCAGGATCTATTGAGAGTTTGTTCAGGCGTCGATTCATTCATTGATCGCGAGATCAGAGTTCAAAATGGAGAGCAGAGTAAAAACGGAGGAGTGTGTAGAGGTTCAGTCAGAGAAGCTCCCGTAGTCCTGAAGGTCAGGTTTGAGTTTGAATGTGGAGCAAAACCACTGATGTTGCAAGAAAACCAAGACTCAGAAAATAAACAAGAAGAAACGGCAGAACTTGGAGACGTGATATAATTTAAGTTGGGAAAAAAAGAAAGGTGTTTGCTAACAAAGTTTTGCAGAGTTCTGTGTAAATAAAGGTCATCATCATTAATTTATCTTAATCTCTTTCAGGGCAAATAACAGAAGCAAAACCTTAGAAAGAGGGAATAGATCCAGTCATCCTCTTATAAGTCCATTTACCCATTCATTCTTCATGCTGATGCTCTATCTGAGGCCTTTATGTTTATATTTAAGTATCATTTCAGACTTCACTGTCAGCAGTTTCCATCAGAAGTAGTTGCTCCAGAAGAAATGGTCCCCATGAAAACCGTTTTACACCATGTCATAGTTTTAAATGATTTTTTCAGTGAAGTGAAATTCCATTCACCTCTGCTGCACTGGCGTGGAGGCTGGAATCTAAGCGGATATCTCATAACATGGACAATTTAAGTGCAAGTTTAGAGTTTTTATCCCCTGTGTAGTTGGGACGAACTGACCCTTTCTAATGCATCATTTCACTGTCAGTCAGTCGCCTTCCTTCACTGACTCACATCTTTTTAAATGAGAGGGGAAAAAAAAATATCAAACTGATAGGCTCCTCTGCAAAACTCCCACATTCTCTTCTTCCTGACCCCCCACGCGCCTCAGCAGGAAGTCCAGAGCAAACAGTTTGAAGTGTGCTCTGTGTGATCCAAGGGGACTTTTAATCAGTCTGGTGCAAATCACCCATCTACCCTTCTCAGCTGCCAGCAGCAGCAGCAGCAGCAGCAAGTACACACACTTTCCAAGTAATCCTAGCAGCTGGAAAGAGGCCAGTGGAGAAATATGTTCACATGTGCCCTGGTCCTGGCATCCGGACCCACACACACACACACACACACACAGCAGGGGGTCTCTCAGGTCCATCCACATAAGAAGAGAGCTCTGGCTGGGGATTTAGCCGACTTGCCAGGCAGGTTGAAGCCCTTAGTGGAGGAACGCCACCTTCATCTCTCACTGTGGACACAGTTGTCTCCTAATGTCTCCTCTCCTCGTTTCTCTTTCAGCGTGATGTACGTGTTCGGCGGCTTCAACAGCCTGCTGCTCAGTGACGTCCTCATGTACACCTCGCCCAGCTGTGCCGCCTTCTCCAGCCAGGACTCTTGCACCCAGGCCTGGCCCGGGATCCATTGCGTCTGGAACGTGACCCAGAGCGCCTGCCTGCCCTGGGAGGGAAACACTGTCGGGCTTGAGCAGCAGCAACAGCTCACAACCTCCTGCAACGCAAGATCATGTAGGTGACTCCACTGTCATGCCAAAATCCCACTTTTGTGCATGTCTACAGTGTGAAACTAATCCAAAATGATTCCTTGGAGCAGGAACGGCAAATTTTTTTGAGAGAATGACTGGAGTGTCATGGTAAGATCTGCAGCAAAGGGCCAGGCTCGGATTTGAACCCGGTCCGCTGCAGCAGGACTAAGCCTTGGTGTTTTTGTGAAAGACATTCTTTTTTCTGGTGAAAGTTGCCAGTTCTCTGCTCTGAATAATTACAGATGCAGTGTGATGAATCAGAATATTTTTAATTCATGCAGAGCGGACCCTAATGGAGTATATATTTTATCCTGTGTTGTTGACACATGATCAATTTGGCTCAGTCAGCCTACATTCAGGTATGAATTATTAATCAGGCCTTTCCCAATGCAGTGACCCTCTGATGGATCTTCAGCTCACACCAGAGCTCAAACAGTGACACCGCATCACTATATTCATTGTGTTCCTCAACATGCGTTAGGTCAGTCACACACAGCGGCCGTTTTGAGTACTTTAGGTGTTTACGTCTACGGACAGATTTTGTCACCACTGAGGCATCACAACTATACAAGATACAGCCATGAGGCGTTACAGGTTTGCAGCCGTGACCCAAATGAAGGCTGATCTGACCCGTGACAGCTGAGTGCTGAATGTTATGACAGTGCTCATGTGTCCGGATGTCAGCGTGGCCCCCAGTTTTCGACTCGTGCTGCAGAGCTGCAGATCTCATCTACATTCACAGCAGCGGTGTCTGACAAGATAACCAGAGTGACAGAAACAGCTTGTTTGTCACGGACTGCCAATGAAGTCTCACACATCGAAGAGTGAAAATGGCAAAAAATGCCTCACTGGGATGTGTGAGGTTATTCTCACTTAATCAGCTGTGTGTGTGTCTGTCCCTCACACATTGTTGTGTCCTACAAACTATTTCATGAAGAGCCCTCACCTTCTCCTGCCTTTTAATTGTGTGTCTGTGTGTGTGTGTGTGTGTGTGTGTGTCAGGTCCGTCATATAGGACAGGAGGAGGTAATCATCAGGGACAGTTCAGCCACTCCTCGTCCCTTCTGTTTGCTGTCTGTCACAGAAAAAAAAAATCCTCAATTCGACCAACAGAGGCAGTCTCATTTTCCAAATGCTAGGGTCTGCAGAAATGCCAGGAGCTGGAAACTGCACATTTAATACAAAGCCTCCTCTGCTGCTATGTGCCAGTCAGCCTTCCCCAGTTTCCCCAGAACAAACCTCCAGTCCAGGAACTGTGGACTGATCTGACAGAGCAGACTGACTTCAAACTGTTTCTACAAAAACAAAAAACTAAATAAAGTCCCTGCACTTTTATTTCAGGGCTGCATGGTCCAATTATCTGTAAGAAAATAAAAGGTTATCTTTCAACAGTTTTTAGTTAGTTCCACTTGGAGAAAAATGTTAGATTGGTTGTATAGGAAACACCAAACAGCGACCCCCCCCTCATGTTTTCAGTAGCCTCCTCCTATCATTCATAAATACAACAAAAACAGCAGACTGGGCATCTGGACTCTCCACAGTCTGCCGAAGCAGAATTATCTTTGCCGTCTGCTGTTACAAAATTGTGGATTTGTGGGAGGAATTATCGACTATTTTTCAACAGCAGTTTTTCCACACTTTGCAGATGCTGACAACGAGAGGTGTGACCAGTACACAGACTGCTACAGCTGCACCGCCAACACCAACGGCTGCCAGTGGTGCTCCAGCCAGTGTGTGTCTCTGGGAAGCAACTGTACCGCCGCCACGGTAAGGCGACCTAACACACAGACCCTCACTGCGTTTTCATGCCTCAAGATGGAAGCGTCCTCAGTTCACCTATAGATGTGTTATGATGACGGCAAAGGGGTGCAGTGGTAATCCCTCTCGTCTCACACCAGGAAGGTTCTGTGTTTGAAACCTGGGCCTGTGTGGACGTTATCCCTTCACTTGCTTGGGTTCCCCCTATAGGCTTCATAAAATGAAAGTATATATAAAAAATAAAAAAGTGAAGCCTCGAGCCTTCAGTCTATTTAATGAAAATCAGGTGGTCTGCAAAAAAAAGAAAAAAAAAAAGACTGATTGTATTGAAATTTATGGGAAAATGGCCCTACTTCTCCTTTGATTTATTACAGTCACAGAACTGCACATTTGTCATCTTTGCTGTGCTGTGAAATATAGAATTCTAATTAATATTTAATTGGAGCTTTTTTGTTTGTTTATTTTTTTTACATTTAAGCTGTGTGACTTGAAATACTTTTTCACTTCATCTTCATTCTTCTTCTTATCTTAATTGTTATGAACCAAAATACAAAAAACAGATTCCTAATATGTGAAAACCTAACTGCTTGGTTTTGAATGCTCAGACTCTCCAGAGCAACTACACCAATACTGTATGTCATTTTGAATGATACACAAATGTTTATTCAACATCACACACACCTTCATGTCCTCCGAGCTTTTTCACCTTATAAACCCGGACATGTCACGTCTGAGTAATGATTAAATAAGGAACAGATGGAGCACGATCTGAAGTTGATTTATCAAAGTGTGATCAAATCACTCATCATTGAGTTGTTGTCAAACACACAGACAGCTCTTGTTCTTCCTCCAGCGCTCGACTCTAAAATATTTGATCAATACGTGTCTATTTCTCTGACAACAATAATTATCTCTGCTGTGGAGGTTTATGTTTTCACCCGTGTCTGTCAGCTGGTTTGTTGTTTTTGATTATTTGTCAGCAGGATAACTCAAAAAGTATTGAACTGATTTGCACTGAAGCCGACAGAGGGGGCGTGTCTGGGATCTGAGATCATGCAGGACCCCATTGAATTCTGGGACAGATCCAGATCGTTAACTTAGAATTTAATTTGGAGTTTGGAGAATGTTGACATTGTTGTCTGATTATATAACACTTGTGATTTGAAAAAAATTTGAAAAATCTCATACACCCAAAATGGCCTGAATCCTTCCCATGAAATTCCATCGTGTTCGTGATGAAATAACCAAATATTCTTTCATTTTGCAGGAACTGCTGTCATTTATGGAGCATGAAATGTTTACTTTGCAAATAGTTGAAGCCTGTTTTGTTTTTTGTTTTTCTGCTTTCCTCTCCCAGGGGGCTATAGGGGAGTTTGATGTTTGCCCCAAGGACAACCCCTCGTATGTGTGCAACAAAAAAACCAGCTGCAAGAGCTGCGCTGTGGACCAGAACTGTCAGTGGGAGCCTCGCAACCAGGAGTGCATCTCACTGCCAGGTAATCAAATAGAAATACACCTAACATGGACCACACTTAGCCAGCCGGTGCTTACACAGCGCAAACAACCATTTTTAAGAAGTGATCTGTTAATTTATCTAGAATCAGTCTGATGGGCAAAATGTTTGTTCTGAACTAAGAACTGAAATTCGTCCACATTATCCTAAAACATAAACTTTCATGTAAAGACACTGATGATATTTATTCTCCTCTCTGTCCCATTCCCTGTCTCTAAGATGTATTGTCTGATAATAAAGGTACAAAATGGCCCCAAAACAACTATATTTTATGTTAATATGTAAAAGCTGTGAGTAAAGACAATGATAATATTATAAAAATGTTTTAAAACCTTAAATTAGTCTAATGTTAAGCCAACATGCGACCACCTTACCCATCAGTAATCTCTTACCAACCTCCCGTCTGTTCTGGCCTCCCCAGAAAACGTGTGTGGTGAGAGCTGGCACCTGGTGGGCAACTCCTGTCTGAAGTTCATCACAGCAAAAGACTCGTATGACAACGCCAAGCTGGCCTGCAGGAGCCACAACGCCGTCCTGGCCTCGCTCACCACTCAGAAGAAGGTGGACTTTGTCCTGAAGGAGCTGCAGATCATGAGTGTGGTGGTAAGAGGAGGGGGGTCATGGGTTCTTCTGATACTCATCAAACAGACCTTAAACCAATTACACATTTGTGTCGGAAGGGAATCTTTGACAGATAAGAAAAAGACGAGAAATAACAAGTTAGACACACACCTACCACAAAGAAAGCATCTGATTTCATACTTTTGTCCAGATAATTGACTGTTAAGCATCTTTTTAGTTGTTGAACATGAAAGTCTCTGCGGGAGCTTCTGTAGTCTTTGTCTGTGCAGGTGAGCTCCGGTCAGCTTCTTATTTTACATAACTTCGGACCAGTGAGCATGAAACAAATCTTACATTATCAGATCATATCCGCAGAGCTCAGACGTCCCCCTCCTTGCTCCATTAGAGCAAACACACAGAAATCTATCCGGCAATCCAGCCACCATCACAGGCTGCTGCCTTTCATCAGATGCAGGACAGGTGACTGCAGAAGTGTGTCGACACACGAGCAGTGTTGGTTGTCATGGGTTTGACATTTGTACATAGAAATAACACAGTATACACACAATA
The DNA here is from genome assembly GCA_034769265.1 of Remorina albescens. Lineage (NCBI taxonomy): Eukaryota > Metazoa > Chordata > Actinopteri > Carangiformes > Echeneidae > Remorina > Remorina albescens. Next base: position 2,562,006 of record CM068488.1, read on the forward strand.
CATGTGCTGAGAGCGGTGGCCTTGACTTGGCCTGGCAGCTTTGGTCCTGCTCCCTTTAGCTTGTAATGTTAGCATTCAAGAAATATGAGCTGATGCGTTTCTACACATGAAATCCTCTCAGCTGAGCCAAACAGATGTCGAGCTTTTAGTCAGTCACTCAGGTCTAAACTGTGACCGTCACATCAGCACATTTTGTGACACAGGAGCTGAATTTTACAGGTTTACTACCGCTAAAGCAGTAAATAGTTAAAGACAATGACAGTTTGATCTGTAACTGTTTTGAAAACTGTGCATTAAGTTTTTTGTCTGTATGAATTTCACTGGACTTGAAGATGAAAAGGTCAAAGGTCAAATCATCATGATGCAAAACATGTTCTTGGCCATGAAAGCCTGAACTTATTCACCACTTATGCTGCAATTTGTCTAATGGGACAAAAATGATGACTGTTTATATTCAAAAGGTTAAAGGTCAATTCCTTAGTGACATCATAATGTTCTGCAAATTCGATTCAGCACTGTAACTCTGGTTTCGACCATTTTTCCTGTTAATGGAGGAAAACAGCTGCAAGGTAGTAATTGTAGTTTTACAATAAAAAAAAAATATCAGTGTTCTCTAAAGTTTATGTGATTATCTGAGGATTGTTCTCTGTTTTAAATAAGTGCACACCGAATATGTTTTTATTTTGGACTAAATATGTCATCTGAAGTCCTCCTTCTGGTCTGTGTAGAGGAACATTTTTCATAATTTTCAGGTGTTTTATCCACTAAATCATTCATCAATGAATGAATTATTCAGCCAATTAAGTAACGGAATAACAGATAATGACAAATGTTAATTGCAACCTCCAGTGTCTTGAAATACCTCTAAGAAGAAACAAATGTTCTAAAATACTATCGCATATCCTGAATCAATAGTCCTCAGATATTTATGCTTTATGGGGTAAATGCTTTTTGTTGTGTTGTGGTTGTGTTGTGTGTTGTTTTTTTTTTTTTTTTATAGGGAGACTTAAATTGCTGTTCAGTTAAATCTCTCTAAATATTTTAATGTGCGTCTACACTTGAGTTGACTGAAGAGCGTTACATAATCCTAAATGTGTCAAAAGCACAGCAAGAGTAGAGCTCTAACTACCCAGCCTGCACTTCAGTAAAACACAGTGTCATCTCCAGCTGCAGTCCTGTTTTATTTTCTGAGCGGCTCACCCAGCGGGCGCCAACACTGCCAGCGCTCGCCGAGGCCACCCATGCAAAAATGTAAGCCACTTATGATGCTACACGGAGCTCTGGAGCCACCAAATGACATATGTAAATTTGCAGTTAAATCAGGGAGGGGCCAAAAAAGAGGTGAGGATGGAATTTAGCATTTTCCATCCATACTAATGACGTGGTGTTGATTTCCCCTGTTGGTACAAATTCAATCCTGCTGCTCAATTGCAGGTAATCTGGGTGCAGAGGGATTAAAGTAACTCTGCTTCTCAAACTGTCTGGGTCAACAATAAAACTGCCAAACATACTAGTTGGTGTTGTTTCACAGTTCCAACGCAGCATCAGTTAATCCGATGAAATGCAAGTAAACCCGTCGGAGCAGTTATTCCCATCACGTTCGTGAGGGATTGAGCTATTTGGGTTTATTACAACTGCAACAGCGCCGGCCATTGATTAGAGATTGGACAGACGACAGAGTCACTCAAGTCCACTGAGGTAAAGCTGCTTTTTATGGCCACTCAGTCAGTCCACTGAAATTTATGTCGTTGCAGATGAAAAATGGCGCTGACTTGTCCTGCTGTTTACAGCCCGAGCATCGATGCGTCATTAAAATGTGTGTTTCATATTGATTTTCAACAAAAATCACATTAATCTTCAACTGTAGAGTAACTGACAGGTGTGACACTTTTTTTTCTCCCAGTGAACTTTTAAAGTGAAACGGATTTCGTTTTTTTTTTTTTTTTTTAATTGTTATTATTATTATTATCTGATAGTTTAAATAATGTTTTCCTCTTGACTTTATGGTCTCTGTGTTTAGTTTCAAGGCTTCTTCAATACAACATGAATTCATTTTATAAATGATGGTCCCATTTAGAGGAAATAGATGATAAAGCAGGGGATGGATTAGGGCATGGCTACCCATAATTGACAGCCCGTATCAGAAACAGCAACCTGCAGAAAAATGTACTGAGGTTTCAAAAAAAAAAAAAATACCCAACAAAAAAACCAAAAAAACAAGACTCTCAAGCGACGGCTCACAAATCAGTGGATATTGTCACAGTGGGCTATCAGTTGGACCAGATTCAGCCCAGGCTGGCTGCTCAAGGGCCCAAATCCTCGTGGATGACATCAAGCATGTGAATAAGATAAATACTAGCACAACACAATGCAGAACAACTGGCATCTAAAAGGAGATGAAGAGAGAAGTGAGCAGAAAGATGGAGGAATAAGAGGAGTAGAAGGAGTTGTGGCCTTGACTGAGCTCAAACTCCGGTCCAGCTCCACAGAGTGCTGGTAAAACCTTGTATTGACTCCGCTCCTCTCTCTGTCCACAGTACAAGGCCACAGTGACGCCCTGGGTGGGGCTCCGGAAAATCAACGTGTCGTACTGGTGCTGGGAGGACATGTCGCCCTTCACCAACACCACCCTGCAGTGGCTGCCCGGGGAGCCCAGCGACGCAGGCTTCTGCGGCTACCTGGCCGAGCCGGCGTCCAGCGGACTGAAGGCTCAAACCTGCATCAACCCGGTGAACGGCAGCCTGTGTGAGCGACCAGGTGAGGTCCTGATGCTGGAAATACAACCACCACAATCCACCACTGTTAAATCCCACATTAGTCAAATAATCCCCTTTTTTTTCCAGTCAAATCAATCAAATTTACTCCGTTTCTATCTAATATCCGTATAGAAAATAGATTCATGATACTGTTAAGCTCCTTCAGAATTGGCCAATAACAGCTTGCAGACTGTGATGACAGGGAAAGGAAATGGAGCAGAAGAGGTCCTGTTCTTTTCCACAATAAATTAAAACAGATTTTTGTTCCAGACATCCCATAACAGTCTGCTCTGACCTTTCTCAGGCTGACACTGTGCACTCTGTAGCTCCAACTTGTAAAATTACTGCTAAACTAACCACGACTTAACAACAGACATCAGTTTGGAGAGCTGCTGGACACAGTTGTCAGGGAAGGTCGAATGAGAAGGTCTAAAAACTCAGGACATCTCAGCCTCTGCTGCCTCAGCTTTGACCGTTCGGTTTTAACTCAACTTTATTCAGGTACCTCACTAAATTGTGGTAGTGCCTCTTTACCTGCAGATTTAACAGCAACCATCTGCTTTCAAAATGCTAACTGTACAGCAATGGAAGATTTATAAATACATTTAGCAATTCTGCAGAAATATAGTAAAATGTAGACGGAGGCATATATTATCGACTTCGCAATTTTTCGGCAGCGGTCTTTCAGATTGTTCCACCTCAGTGCCTGAAGTCCAGTAGCTTTTAGAGAAAAAAATCTGTGCATTCAAACTTGAAGTTTCCTTAAACGTCTCCAAAATGCTCCCCAGCCAACCACAGCGCCAAGCAGTGCCGGACGCCGTGCGCCATGCGGGCCACCTGCAGCGAATGCACCAGCAGCAGCTCTGAGTGCATGTGGTGCAGCAACATGAAGCAGTGCGTCGACTCCAACGCCTACGTGGCCTCCTTCCCCTTCGGGCAGTGTATGGAGTGGTACACCATGAACACCTGTCCACGTAAGATCACTCCCCGTTACAGACGTCTCACAGTCACCTTGATGTTCGACCTCTTTTGTTATTTTTGGACAGACTTAAAAATATTTCAAACAGCTTTTGTCACGTGTATTTAAAAATCTCTTTCAGCAGTGTGCGGTATGTAGGAAACTACAGTTGAGTCAAAAGAAATTATTTAAGCACCCTGAGGAGAGAAGTTGGATAGAGAGCACGACTGGCCCCTCTGACATTTCTGCTTTTTCTGCTTAGTGTGTCATAATAGATGGCAGAGGGGTCAGGTGTTCATTTTCTGTTGTAAAATGTCTCTTTTAAACTGAGACATGCTGCAAGAGAATTTTTTTGGAAATAAATAAGTAATTAAGTTCTAAATTCAGTCCGTTCTCTTAATGATTAATTCATCCCTGAGTCGGTGCAGCAGCAGGTCGGCTTAACACGGACAAAAGTGAAGGAAAGCACATCTGAACATATGGACGACAACGTGTCCAATGATAGATGAATAATGGATGAATGTTTACTCGAGTAGGAATGGGTCTTTGACTTTAGTGGCAAATTTTAAAGTCATTTTGGTCCCGTAAAAAGTCGGATTTCCTGTTTCTGCAGCAAATTAATTCTTTTTTGTAGCATTTCTCCGGTTGACTGAAGCATCGTTGACCTTGTCAAATCTCATGTCAGCTTCTCCGGAGCAGAAAACTCCAGATTACACACAAAACGTTTACTTCTACCTTCTCTCCAAGCAGCCTTACATCACTTTCCCGTTTCTCCTCTTATTTACACCAAACAAATTGCTCTTGCTGCCGTAGCAAAAACACGTTCTGCAGTAACGCATGAAATTGTTGCAGTGGTCTGTTTAAATCTCCGATTCAGCTGCGACATGTGTATGCATATACATCACACAGCCATCAGCCACTCAGGCAGGATACATTCGATTTTAAAAGAATAAATCTGAAGTTGGATCAAGTAATAAAGCTCCAGTTGCAGTTAATGTACTGAGCCACTCAAGCATGTGTAGTGATCTTAAGAAGAGTCTAAAAGGCAACATTTTAAATAAGTCTGGCTTCCTGGAGCCGAGCATCTTTAGATATTTGTTGTTGGGTTTTTTTTAACCTTCATTCAGCCGTGCACATTAAACTGCGGTCCCTTCAGTTGATAAGATGGGGATTAATAATAGTTTGGTGTTATTTTGTGTTGTGCAGAAGAGAACAGGTCGATTAAGTGCAAATTGTTGCGTACAGCCATAGGCAGAGAAGCCCCCCAAGGCCCGAGAGTTAGGAATTAAAATATAGGCACATTTCTGTGAAGAGAAGCAGCAGCTTGGGAATGAGCTGATTGCACTGTCGAGTCTTGTAAAGGTGTTGTGGGAGTTATTAATTTAAACTTATGGAAAGGCTGAATTTTACTTTCTAATATCCAAAATAACAAGTTCGCTCCCTCCCTTCCCTGTTCTGGTGCAGCGGAGAACTGCTCTGGGTACAGAACATGCGGCCAGTGTTTGGACCAGCCCGGCTGCGGTTGGTGCACCGACCCCAGCAACACGGGCAAAGGTCAGTGCATCGAGGGCTCGTACCGCGGGCCCTTCCAGACTTCAGTCCCGGCACCATCCACCCTGCCCGGTCTGCCCGCCAGCCCCCAGCCGGCCCTCAACGCCAGCATGTGCCCCAACGAGGCCAAATACAACTGGTCCTTCATCCACTGCCCAGGTAGGGGAGACTAAACCTCTCAAAATGCTGTTTTAGTTCACACTTTAGTGTATAAGAGGTCAGATAAGAAGGGCTGCTCTGAAAGAGGTTCAAGTCCGATTTTGCTTCTTATGACAAGATGTTGCATTTTGGGAAATGTAGTCTGAGCTGGACTCACACTAGAGTCTCTTTATGTGCTCTTGGATCCCAGATTTGTTCTTGTCTGTTAACAAAAAGAATAAGTTTGAATCTTTTGAATTTCCGTCTTCAGGGGTTTGCAATTACAATGAGATAAAAATGGAGGACTCACAAGAGACAGAATTAAACGAACTGAATTCAAATGTCAAAGAGAAGGCAGCGAAGTCCTAAACATCTAGAGTTTTTTAAAGTGGATAAATTCTTAAAGACGCTGGATGGAAAGAGGAAGGTGAACAACACTAGAAATAATGGAAACAAAACATCATTGCTGCCTCCCAAATGTCTGCGGCTGTAAAGACTCTCCTAATTGTAATAGAGGTTTTCTGTCTAAAGCCCCAGCTGCTAACCGTGCTCATTTCTTATTTTGCTGGGCTCCTGTCAGAGCCACAGGCAACACATAGCTACAACTGCTGCACTGTATTTTCTTTTGACAAGTGAACCATAAAATGAAAATGGAATTTTTCAACAACCATAATATCTGAAAATATTTGGCCACACAGGGAGTTTTTTGTGTGTGTGTGTGTGTTTTTGTGTGTGTGTGTGTGTGTGTGTGTGTGTTTACACGCTAATTATCATCTAAGAAAAAGGGATAAACCTCACAGTGAGCTGCAGTGGCTTCTGGGATTGATCTGATTTCATAGATCCTGACAAACAAAGAGAATATGACAGTGACAGGAGGCTGACGTGCAGCACCAACACACCACATCTCTGACTGCACGTCACTTTCTGCATTTCCAAATGAACTTCCAGACGCATTCATGTATTCCTGTATGCCGTGCTTTTGTTTACTCTTTGGCAGCTTGTCAGTGTAATGGTCACAGTCAGTGTGTCAACGAGAGCGTGTGTGAGAAGTGCGAGGACCTGACAACCGGTCGACACTGCGAGAGCTGCATTTCCGGCTTCTACGGGGATCCGACCAACGGGGGCAGCTGCCAGCGTGAGTATCCGCGGGCCACTCAGTGTGTCACTAAATCAACCAGTCAGGCTGTGTCACGCATAGCTTCATTTAACTTGTCAGTATTTTACAGTGCTGGTTTATGTCGGCCATTTTCCAGATTCCTGGCTGCACGGTAAAACATTCCCCCGGGAAATTAAAGATTTACTCTGCTCCACAGCTAATACTGACAGTCAGTCAATCGGACAACAAATCAATCGTGTGGACCTTCCACAGCTTAATTTAGCTCACCGGTATATTCCAACCTTGCATTTGCTATTTTGGTCTCCCCTGGAATATATATTAACTTATATTTCACTGACAGTCAATCAATAAGCTGGTATTTCTGCATACCTTGTCAGATAAAATGCATCCCTTGTTTATGCATTAACAACCCCCTGAGAGGATTTCAAAGCTCCACAGCCAATCATGACATTCTTCATGAAATCACTTTGTCTCCAGAGACATCATTAGCATACGCAAAAAGAAGCAAATCGATACCTCAAAAAGCAGATAATGACGGAATAATGACGATAACACGTGTACATAAATTAGTTCGTTGCTCCAGCAGCTGTTCCCCGTTGTTTCACAGATTTCTACATATACGCAAACACAACATACACAGCTGTTTGTCGAGTGGCTCAGTCATTTTAAAAATTATAAATGTCATTAGCGCTGCGAGACATTACGGCCACCAAAACTGTCTCCTGATATTTGGAAAAAACCCGAGTTCACCCCAAAACATAGAATTGACTGTGGAGCTATACTTCAACATTTTATTCCCCCTCCATTGTCGTTTCCTTGGAGAGCCAGTCAGCTGCCTCCGCGTGACAGACAGGATGTGCTCTGACTTGTTTGTGCCCGAGTGGCAAACAGCATTTCCGAGTATCTGGCCGTCTTGGAGTGGAGGTTCTCAGAAGCAGGACTACTTTAAAGTCCCCTGGGGACACCAGAGAGATTTCAAAGAAAACATCAGCAATGACAAACAAAGTCGGGGAAGGATGTCAGACTTGAACTCAAGGAGTTCTCCCTTAATGGATTTTAAGACCGAGAACAAAGCGCCACAGATGTGTGAACCTGCTACCAGAACGCCTTCGGCCAAATGTGTATAATTGACTTTGTACCATCAGATTTGTGGATCTATGCCTCAAACGCTCTGAAGAGAGAAGCAGAGATTTCAGCTGCTCACCACCTGATGCTGTGTTGGCGTCAGGCTGTGCAGAACAATCACACTTTCAATGATGCAGAACATTCGTAAATTGGATAAATTGTGCTTGATTCTCAGTGTGATCAAATAATTAATCTTACATTAACAGCCCACAGCTGTCAGGAGATGACATTCACATGCGTCACCCTCCCTATTATATAATAAATGCAAAAAATTTAGAACAGCAGCAACCATTAAATATCGATGTTCCTACTTTTGAGACATTTATTATTAAAGGTTTTCCTGTTTTGTCTCTTTTAATCAGCCTGTAAGTGTAACGGCCACGCCAGCATGTGCAACCCCAACAACGGCAAGTGCTTCTGCACCACCAAGGGCATCAAAGGAGATCGTTGCCACTTGTGAGTTTCCTGACACTCATCCATCCCTCTGTCCTCCTGTGTCCAGCTCTGCCGTTGCTTATATGTTCATCTCCACCTCTTCTGTCTTCAGTTTTAAGCCTGTTTTAGTCTGTTTCTCAGCATTTTTGTGAGCAATCAGCAGCTGTGCTTACAGGCTCAGAGAGGCTTTTCACTGCTGGAGGTTTTACAGAAAACCTTCTTAATGAACTCTGTGGAACTTCATTTGTGTTGTGACCTGAGGAACTGAAGTTGGGATTCATTTAATTGGCCAGGAAACATCAGGGTCTCAGTGTCACTGATTGGTCAACCTCAAGGCTGCTGCAAGTTGTGCCTTGTGAAAATAAATTTTCTGATCCATCAATGTGAAGAGTTGGAATGTACATTTCCTGTAAAAAAAAAAAAAAAAAAAAAGAAATTTTCTGCTTCAGCTCTTTGAAAAGCCTCCATGTTGTCAATCAGATACATGAATCCGTGTCTGTCTGAATATCTTTAGACAGAAAGTGTCCCCATGCAATGTTGACAGCCTCAGCTGGTCCGGCTCTCTCTCTTTTCTTTCCATTGTCATGTTGCTGTTTGTACTGATCGATGGTCAAAAGCCACATCGCTGTCGACGGGGTAGTTTCCTCAGCTCCCTGCGTGGCGCCTTCGTTTTCCTCCTGCTTTGTTTTCATCCGCAATTAAACCATCCTAATTCGCCTTCCTGTCTCTCCCTGTTTCCTCCTCTCTACCTCCATCTTTGTCCCATTTCCATCCATCTATCTTCCCGCTCTCCCTCTTTCAGGTGTGAAGTCGAGAATCGTTACCAAGGCAACCCTCTCAAAGGAACATGCTATTGTAAGTGGAATCCCAATTACCAGCATCAGTGATGGTGGGGCGGGGAGAGGTGCACTAAGAAAAGCACTGTGAGGTCTGACTCTTCTCCCTCGTTCAGGTCAATACCAAGACAGTTACATGGCTCTCAAATCAAAAGGTCTCAAGTAGCTTAATGTTTAAAGGAATAACAGCCAGTGGAGAAACGGCTTCTTTAAAATCAGGGGCAGGTGGAGAGAATCGCAGATGAAAGTGAGTCGCAGAAGAGCGGGAAGCTTTTGAAGAACAGTGTTTTCTGCTCTCCTGCTGTGATGACAGTCGTCTTTCCAGGGACACACTGCAGTCGTCTGGTCCTCACCACAGATCATTTTCTTGTCATTATATTTTCCTGTCAGTTGTGGTTGTGGAGGATATAATAATGTGTCAGTCAAACCATGGAATTAAACCAACAGATTCCTCCTACAGTAGGCTTAAAATGCTTTCATTACTCTATCATCCAAAAATAATTTATATTTTTTCCTTTACTGTATTTTACTACCATAAGGACTAAGACTGGGACAGGTCAACTTCTGTCATCTGACGTGTGAATTTAATATTATTAAAATTTGGTTAGTTGATTTGTTAGAAAATAAATCAAGAGCAGGGTTTGAATCTAAATTTCCATCCGAAATCCATGAGTTCCCAAAAAAACACCTGCAAAACACTGTCGGTGAAAAGATGTAATAATAATAAAAAAATGGTCCTTCCCTCGTACATGTATGCCTTCTTCTTACTGGCATATATTGCTGTGGTAAAGTGACAGTGATCCATAGATGAATGCCACCTGCTACACAGCAATATAACGTATTCTCTATCTCGACCTCCATCACAGAACACTTAAAACTCTCCAGGTGCTTCCAACAAAGTCAATAAAATTGTGAGATATAAAGAGAATTGGGAATCTAGACAATTTCCTGCCAGAGCGGTGTCTGAAAACATGTTCTTGTGTGACTTTCAAACCAGACTGAGCTTTTCTTTTTCTTCTCCTTTTGTAATCCCCTCCACGCTCCTCCACACCTCTGGCTCGATCACATCAAACAGACACGCTCCTCATCGACTACCAGTTCACCTTCAGCCTGTCGCAGGAGGACGACCGCTACTACACCGCCATCAACTTCGTGGCCACACCTGAGGAGGTATGTCCGCGACACTGAACGCCCCGCTGTCACGGCAGCTGTCTGCTGTATGAGGATTAAGGACTGTGAAATCTCCCCCAGTCATTAATGTGGAGCAGCTAAGTTTCTTCATAAGACATGTTTATAGGGAAAATAACATTCATTCATATTACACAGATTTAAGATTTATAAGTGCCTCATTTAAGATTGATAGGTTTTTCTTTTTTTCCACATATATTATTTTAAAATGTGTCCAATCTGTGATGATTTTTTTTTTTTTTTTTGTCTTATGGTTGTAAATTATTACTGTTGTGAATCACAATTATGTCCCATCACAAACGTATTTTACATGAAATTTTAATGTTGTCCCACTATGTCATGATAATATCTGTATTAAGGTATGAAAGAGGTTCTCATTTTCAAAGGAAATTAGAAATATTAATGATTGTAAATATAACAATTAGTTATCATAGAGGTTGGATATACAACAGAGCAAGTGGGGTATGAAAGCGTAATACGGTGATATTATTATTGTTATTACAGCATATTCTACACATGCAGAGACAATAAAAGAGTCAAAGTAAAAAGAGCCTTTTGCAACTTTTACAATCACCTCTAAATTTATTTCTGTTTGAGAGACTACTCAATTAGCAAACTCTGTCTTTTGATCAGCTACTAAACATGAATTAAATCTTAATTTAGATGATATCCAAGCAAACATTATGTGAATGCTGTACTTAGAGTATTTTAATACTTGCCATTGCCATCAGTGATTCTTGTTTAAACGTTTGTTTTGCTAATTCAGTTCCATTAGCTGTGCAAATTTGTTCCAGTCTGCAGTGCAATAGCTGTTTGTACAGCTGATAACTGCAGCTGGTGGCGGGTAGGCCTACTCAGGATTTACTGTACAGCAGGGCAGCCCAGTGACCTGCACACCGTGCTTTTGTTTTTTAACACGATTCTGGCTCTAGAGTGTTTGGGACTAGAAATAGATGATGCAACCAGTGATGGGGATAATAGTAATAATGATAGCACTGATGATGATGATGACTTCTGTGTCTCCCTCCTCAGCCAAACCGAGATCTGGACATGTTTATAAATGCCTCCAAGAACTTCAACCTGAACATAACCTGGGCCACGAGCTTCTCCGGTAGGTCCCAACAAACTTCGCACAGTCATTAACAAAAACAATCCGGCTGTGGAATGAGATCATCAGACAATTTAGATTTAGCAGTTTTTTTCTGTTTCTGTTTATAATTTAAAAATATTTCACAAAACATAAAATAAATGTGTCGTTTGCTTAAACCTAAAGACTCAATCGGTATCTTAAAAATCTTATACAGATGAGAAAGAAACTGATGATAAAGGTAAAGTCTGAGTTTGTGTTGTATCAAGATGAATCAGCGAAAGTCCTTAAATCTCCTTCACTTCTTTCATCCGTATCTACCTCTTTCTCGTATTTTGTCCTTCATCCCATGTCTCTCCTCTCTCCATCTCCTCATCGTTGTCTTCCTTTTACATTCCGCCCTTTGCTCCGTTTCTTCACATCCGTCCCTCCTTTGTGCTTTTCTTCATGTCATCCAGCAGGAACCCAGACCGGTGAGGAGATCCCCATCGTCTCACGGAGCAACATCAAGGAGTTCAAAGACAGCTTCTCCAACGAGAACTTTGATTTCCGCAACAACCCCAACATAACGTTCTTTGTCTACGTCAGCAACTTTACGTGGCCCATTAAGATTCAAGTAAGCTTCAAATCGGTTTATCCAGAGTTCCACTGTCTGTTTGGGATTACGTGAGATGAAGTTTATGCCCATTTAAAAAAAAAAAAAAAAAAGCTTTGCTGTTAAGCTGCACTACATGTCACTGGGTGATATAACTGCATGACATCCTGTGATACCTGACATATAATATACAGTGAAGTAGATGCTCAGTCTGCACGACATGTTTTGCTCGTGTTCTGGCCGTAGCCTTTGTGATGCTTTGGCTAAATTAGCCAAATTCAACTAACAGCAGACCATATGAAGCGTTGGCATCATGGGATCGGGGGGGGCAGCAAAAACATCATGACATCATGACCAAGTGTGCGTAAAATCCAACTGCAACACACAACAGCAGCACAAAAACATCAGCATGGCCTTAAGATGCGCACAGGTCGCCAAAATCAAAACACATCTGCAGGACTGCATGTATGCACAGCGGCACATCAAATACCACGGCATGAGGCATGTAAAGCAAAAAGGTGCGTTTGCTTTTCCAGAATACTCGAGCCTTGGCCGGTTGTGGTGCCACACAGTTTTCTTTCCAGACAACGGAAAATTGGTGTTTTAACCTGGTTGGGTTCATTCAGTCCGAGATCGTCCGGTATTGTTGCTCTTGGAGCAGCTGCTGTTGGCCCGATGACCACAGCAGGATTACCAGCTGCTGATGAGCTGGTTGGCTTTGGTGGAAGCTGCTTCTGGCAGCTGCGGCGGCGTTGGGCATGGTGGTAATGGTGGCGAGTCTGCACAGTTGGCGCCGAAGCTAGCAACCAGCACCTACCACAATTTCTAACAAATTTTTAGGACTGGTTTCAACCAGCCAACTGTCAGTTCAATTTCGTGCCACTGGCGAGTAATGTATTTACACTGGTGTGCGAATTATACAGTGACAATTGGGGGGGTCAACATTTTCTCCAGGGTGTAAAGGGAACCCCAATCTGTTATTTGTACCTCTTTTAGGGGGGATGAAGTCATAATTGGGGGGGTCAAACGCCCCCAAACCCTCACGTAATTTGCACTATGGTTACACCGGTGTGCCTGCTCCCCCGTGATGTAATGTGACTAGTGATTGGTCTAAATGTATGTACAATATATAATTGTATTTCAGATGGTATCTTACATCTTATGGATTGTAGCGTTAAAGTTTGCACAATTTTTTATTTTCAATGTAAAACACATTCCGTTTTCGGGCGGGCAGCGACGCCAAATGGCCCGGCCTGTCGTTGGCTCTGGTGCTGAAGAAGAGCGGTTAAATACGACTCTTGAGGTCTTTAAAGGAGGTTTTGTGCTTTGACAGCATGGAAGTGGATTGGAAATGATGGAAACTCAAGTATGAAATGTGACAGAAAGAGAGAGTTGAAACAACAAAAGGGGAAAAAAAGGCGAGAAATGTGGTGGAAATTGAACTTCAAGCGATTCCAACATGTTTGTTTTGAACTGTTTGGGGCAGCACGCCTGGAACTTTACCCAGTGCAGTTTGAAACATCCCGTCATGCTGCTTATTTTCATGTCAAGTTTAAAGTGGAGTATGACATATGAGAAATAACTAATTTAGTCACATAGAAGTGCCAAACTGTCCTAAGTATTCACTGCTGCTGCTTGGAGTCATTGTTACGTTTGCATGCCTGCTTACATGTACGATTACAACCGCAACTTGTGCTGAAAATGTATGTATTCATACACTCTGAATAAAAGCATCTACAAAATGGCATCTCAGGTCTCCTAATATACTTTGATGTGCAGATTGGTTTCATGCAGCTTGTGTGTATGTGTACAACATACGCACATTCACATCCGCACATATTCGGTGTCAAAGCTCAGCTGGAATTTTCACCGTGACTGCTGAACTTGTCTCATTCACAGGCTACTTTTCTGCTCCACAAACCAAAAAGGTCGGCCGGTGAAATGGCAAAATGTAAATGTTGGCAGTCACCAGTAACATGTGGTCAGCGGGGAAGGGGAAAAAAAAAAAAAAAAGTTTCCTGTACCTTGGTGTGCACAAGTTTTTCCCCAGTGTTGATGTGGCTCCTTGGCAGCAGCAGTGAATAGGGCTCTGTATCTGTGTGTGTTTATGCAGCTACAATCGCCGCTGCACTCGGTGAACCGCTGCCATGCGGACAGCAGAGAGGAAGCCGCCCCTCAACAGTGCTCCTGCTGTGCACTGACAGCAGCGTTGTGCCTACATAATGAGTCAGTGTGTGGTGAATGTATCTGAAAATCAACACCACGACTCCACTGACTGACACAAGTTGACTCCAAAGTACATAAACACTTTTCAAACTCTGAATGCTTATTCATTCGACATTTCATGCTTCCACATCCCTTATCGGTCTTCATTATTAGCAGGGTTCATATCGTAGCTGTGCAAGATGTGTTTGCATTTATTCATTTGGCTACCAGTTTATTCCAAACTGATATAAGATATTACTTGCTCCTGATTGGCTGGCAGCCTCCAAAATGAAAATTAAATTGACTCATTCTCTCATATTGACTCATTATGTCTTTTGCTCAGAGGGGGAGTCTGTCACTTTTATCATTTATGTTTAGTTATTGCAGACCTGTTATGTCTCCATTAGACAGAAAGGAAGCTGCAAACTTTGTCTTCCAGGGTGTCTTTTTACATCTGTTACCACTGGAGGGCACCACGGTCCAGAATTCAGATGTGAATCTGTTAAAATGGGGCGCTTTAATGTGACTGCAGAGTTAAATGTTATGGGACATGGTATTATAGTTGTGGAAATAAAGGAGCTTTGAGTTGATCGAAAGAAAAGCCCCGCAGTTTGGAGGTGGACTTTTTAAAAAGTACATTTTCCAGGAATTTCATGGAATCGTAAAAAATACATGCCTTTTTACATGCAGTTCATTTTTGCCTGTAACTTATTGCGGCGGTCTAAACAGGATATTATACTCTGTATTATCCCTGTGTGGATAACAATGAACTCAGCCTTGTCATGACAGATCTCAACAAATACTAATGTTTTAGCACATCTGGCTGGAGATACACTAACATTGCATTACTACTTGTACTCCAGCGGTGGACTAGAATACCACCGATGTGGGCTTGTACATGTAGCTTTGATTTTTAAGCAGGTTTTCAGGATAAATCATTGTGTCCAGCTTGATAAGGGGTAGAATTAACTCAGTGTTCGTCTCAATGTTGATGCAGAAAATGAATGCTTGGCCGGGATTGGCTCCTGCTGTTTTTGGGAGTGCGAGGCATTCAGGGCCTGGCTTTTCTGTCAGCTCTGTGCTGCCTACCCGCCTTTGTGCCTCCCGGCTCAGTTCTGGAAGTGATTTGACTGGTTGCCCTGTGTGAGCTCCTTCCCCCTGCCCTCCTCCTAAAGGGCAGAAAAATCCTGCCCTCATCTGTCTCATCCTGCCTCGTGAAGGCTTTGAGATTTTCTCAGCTTCAGGACTCCAGCTGCTGCCAGCCGGCCTCAGGAAATCACCAGAGTAGCAGAACTGAGCTGCGCTGAGTTGAGTTGAGAGCTTTGTCCTCTCAGCTTCCTTTGGTCCAATTCACCTCCTGCATTGCTGGAGGTATAAAGGGGGTGGGGTGGTGGTGGGGGGGGGTCACGTAGAAGCTCACCTTGAATCCAAAGCATGCAGGTCTGCTAGCGTGTCATTTTTCTTCCTCGCACTCATGGAGCTTTACCTTCGTCAGCGAGGTAACATTTTCCACTTGTTTTTCTTTCTTTTCTAATCTCTCAATCATATTTTTTTTTAACAATTTCTTCCTTCTAACAACTTTACTTTTTTTTTGGTTGCCTTTTATCTTTTTGTTTCTCTGCCACCCTTCACTGGTCTGCAGCAGTGTGGCGCTGGGCTGTGAGCGTGTACGTTATATTGTAGGCAGTTGGTCCTTCAGTGTTGGCAGGCAGAAATCGGGGTGGTGGAAAGCGCCTCATGAGCAGCAGAGAAAGAGCAAGGGCAAAGTGGAATGTTAAGTTGAAACACATGCTGCATTCAGAGTGCTAAGCTAACCCCCCCCTCTCTATCTGTCTGTCTCTCTGATTGTACACAGAGAGACACAGCACTATGAGGTTGCTTCTGTTTGCTTTCACACAGTTGGAAGTAGCATTGGAACAGCATGCATACCGAGTTCATTTTGTCCATGTGCACTGCCTCTATCTGTCGCAATAAATTAGCAGTGCATCTTATTATTATTGTTTTTACACCCCCACAACTAAACAGTGAAGCCGTGAAGCTCTTAGACGCTAATGTGCATCATATAAAACTTATGTAAAGCAAAGATGTTGGATTCCAGGGTGGGAAGAAAGAAACACGCTTCCACATATTCACTTTGATCCCCCCAAAATGAAATCTCATACATTGGTCAAAGTGAATTCTGTGACGACTATATCACAGTCGAGCAGGTTGGATCGTCAAAGCAAAATCAATTGCACTGACATTAGTCAGCAAGGAACCCCCACCCACTTTTTTTCCTTTCTCGATGAAGAATAGATCAGGATTTAATGATGTTTATAATGAAACGCAAATCCCAGACTAATTACATTAAAGAGCTGTGATCTCCCGTTCCGTGCCTTTGCGAACACATCATGATACGGTAGAGATTAAAACAGGCTCCAATTTAATACCCCACTGTGGAGTCGTAGCAGCTGCGCTCGGCTGGCAGGGTCGCTCTGCATATCTGGACGTGTGCGCTGTTTATCTGGGATATGCATGGCTGCCTGATGGGTGCGTCCTGATGCTGATCACAGAAACAGGGCAGGAAGCAGAAACACTGCTGGTTCTGCCACCTTGCGACGGTGGTGGTAACAGTAAATTTAATTCAACATGAGGAGAATGAACAATCAAGAGTGACCGGAGTCTCAGAAGAATTGGCACAGATGAAGCCTGACTTGGACTCGAAACTTTGAAAGGTAAAGAAAAATAAACTTCTTTCTTGAGCACATGATAATAAAAATCCAAAGTTCAAGTCAGTATGATGTGCAAAATAATGCACAGAAAATCACAAAGCCTCATTTAACTGTCAACTTTTTTTCCCTTTAGGTTTAGTTTGGATTCCCCTCTCAGGTTAGTTTATTTGTATTTTCCTTTTTGATTTTGTTGTTGGACTCTATCAGTTCACTGCTGTCAGGCGTTCATTAAGTTATTTTTTCCTGTTTTGTCTTGTTTCAGTTCTTTAAATAGTTTTTTTAGTGCCTCGAATACAACAGATGATTCCTTTAGACTTCTCACTCTTTTGTTTTAAACTCAGAGATATCAAACAGATGACGTGTACAGAAGGATAATGCCTCTCAACTCGGCAACTTTACTACTCAACTAACACATCGAGTTAACACATTAAATGTTACATAACGTAACAGTTCAGTTTCTGTTTTAATATCAATAAGGCAAAACAGTCAAAGAGCTCAGTTCAGCTCAGACTGTTTTGTTTCCGTTGGCTGTTGGCTGCAGCATCATAGTGTCTCCTTATGCTCTTTAAGCCCTCTGAGTTGATGTGGGGCAGATGAATGTGAATGAACATTAGTAATTCCATTTTCTCTTTTCTTTCTGAATCCAGCTCGTGGGTTTGGCTCCCCTCCCACCACAGAACCCATCCAGGATGAAGATGAGACGGGAGGAGACTTTTCTCTCAGCAGTTAGCAGCAGGATCGTGACCACTACAGGCCTTTTTGGGTCAAAGAATCTGTGTCTTCTGTGCTCTTTACTCGGTCACGGCTCAGGCAGAAAGAGAGCGCGTGCTATAGATCACATGACCTCGTACATCACTCAGGCTGAGCGCTTTCAGTAGGGGGGTGCTGTTTTACTTTTCTTTTTTTCTTTTTTTTTTTAAGACAAGAGTCAAATCTATGAAATAAACAG
The DNA here is from genome assembly GCA_034769265.1 of Remorina albescens. Classification (NCBI taxonomy): domain Eukaryota; kingdom Metazoa; phylum Chordata; class Actinopteri; order Carangiformes; family Echeneidae; genus Remorina; species Remorina albescens. The sequence continues at coordinate 2,579,657 of CM068488.1, forward strand.
TGAAATATTTATTTATTTATGATTATTGTTCGCATCCACATACTGCAGATTAACCTTCCTTTAGTTTCTGTGCGTTTTAATCTATTTTACAGGGTTTTGGTAACCGGGGGTTACAATAAACTGAATAGATTAATACATACAGAATGTAATCAACAAAAACAATCATATGATTAAGGTATATGAGGATTCAATCAGCTACCCGTTATGTTTCCATAAAGGTGAAGGCTGGACTCACAGTTTTAGTACGCTAACGGAGATGCTAATTTTTCAAAGATATCTCACATTATCTCGGTTTTGTCTGTTAACATGCTTTTATCTGCCAACCAAAAACAACAGTCTACTAAAAACAAAGTCCAGTAGAGATGGATGGTTACTTCATTTTCTGTTAAATAAGGAGAGAGCTGGACTAAAAGTTAGCTATTAACTCAGCGGTCAATGTAAACCTCAGGTGTAGGAACACCTGAAAGTTGGTCCAAAGTTTAATTTGCTTTTCAGTTTGGAACAAAATGGCTTATTAGAAAAAGGAATAATCTTCTGTAATGCTGCACATCCAGCCTAAAGTGTCCAAATGGCTCCCACAGATTTAAAATTCTGTTTCCTTCTGTCCTCTCCTTTGTGGAGAACCTGTTGAGCAGCCCTCCGTTCACCCTGATAATGACACTTTCCCTCAAAACCAGTGTACTACAAGCGGCTGTCAGAAGCCATTAAAGGCGGGATCTTTTCAGGCGTAATGCCCAGCGGCAGGCCGACTGGCTCTGCTAAGGGATCCTTTGCAGCCCCTAAAGAGTCACCCTCTGCTGGGCACGTAACGAGAGCGCCACCCGGGCCTCCACCGTCAGCCTGACTCTCTGTGACAAAGCGCCGCACATGGCTGACACTTGATATTAGCTGCTACAATAAAAGTTATCGCACATCCTTCCTGCGATTCGGCCTGCATGAGCTCATGCAGCGGTGATGTGATGCAGAGGCAGCCATCTTTGTCTTTTCCTGTGCTCCGAAAGTTGGCGTTGTCCTTTGAAGGGGCCTATTGTGTCGTGAAAAGGGAGCATTGTGAGAGATGTAGATGGCTTTGTTAGGCCGCTGTCACGGAGCAGACCGGCTGAAAATGCCTCTTTTAATCATCCCTAGCTATCCTCTTCCTGCCGTCCAGAGTTTCACATCATCTCCTGTAGCTATTCCTAAACCTAAATGTAAAATGTTTACTTCATTTGTTCCGTTACATTTTTATGGCGTCACTGTGGAGAAGCACAGGAAGTGAGAGGTGCTTCTGAACTGTACTGTCAAAAATTTATGAAAGGGGGGGGTGATCGGTTTAACCGCCGCGTTACTTTAATTATTTAACAAACGAAAATATCACTGTAACTTGAACATATTTGAGTACTGATCTGTTGGTCGTGTGTTCTGCAAAGATGAGTTTCAATTATTGTGTTCCGCTATTTTCTGAACCTGAACTTAATCAGAAATCCCATCAAAAATAACTAAAACAAAAAAGAAAAAGAAACTTTTCAGGCTTTAGTTTTGAAAATGCACCAAAAGATTTCTCTCTGTGCCTTTTTGTTAATTAAAACTATCAATTAATCCAAAAAAAGAAGGAATATAATTATTGGAAGATAACTGATAATGGTAGTAATCATTGATGCACTGAAGATGAATTACTAACATTCATTCATTGTTGACACCAGTTCTCTGCGGCCTCTGAGTGCCAGACCCTGGATCCCCAGTGATTCCCAGGCAGCTGAACACCAACATCGATACTGCTGACACATTTTTAAAAGTTTTCTCTGGGCGTATTGGCACCGCGAAGTTCACCTCAGTGTTCAACAGTCTGGAGCAAAATTATCACGCCGAGTATTCTGCACTCAAAAGTAATCAACAGCAACACATTAGTGAGCCAGATGGTGCTGACTACACAAGTGAATTAGACCCCGGGCCGTTAACAATAACAACACACACACACACACACACACCCCTGCCATCTCACCACAGAGGCCTTTGCCTTTAGCCCCCACGTTGCTCGTGTATAAAGTCCCTGTAGATTTACGCACGTTGAGACCAGCCTTTCTCTCTCATGCATATATTGTAATTGTTGATCACATTTTAAGTATTCATAGACTAATCTTACACGCACACAGCGGGGGTTTTCTGGCTTGTCTTTTTTTTTTTTTTTTCCTTCCACATCCCCCCCCTTCCTTTAAAAAAAAAAAGAAAAAGAAAAATCCTGGAATTATATGCAAATCCGCACCTTGCCGAGGAATAATAAGCAGGAGCTGTCACGTCTGAGAGATGAGTGAAGGGGAATTCTGCTTCTTGCCAGAGAGCGGCAGTGTTGTGTTGTTGAAGAATTCTGTTATTTTATTTATTATTTTGGAAGTGGGGGGGCGTTTAAGTGTTAGCACACTGCCAGTTGCAACCTTGATTGGGATGGGATGTTAATACACTTACTGTTGTGATGAATACATGGTGGATATTTGTGACGAGGTCTTGTTGTAAGCGGGCAGGGACTTCTGGGAAGCATGGAGAAGCAAAAAACCTTTGAGAAGTCCCCATTGTGATACTTTGATTGAACTCACAAAGCAGATACCGGAAATACTCGCACCACAAAACGGCTGTTACACGCACATATTGACAGCAGGAACATGAATATGCATATATCATGTACTCACAATGCACATTACGCAGCGTCTGCCTTTGTGAGCAGATGCAGAATTATCTGCTAATTTCTTTATTCAGATCTTCGAGGTCGACAGCAGTCTGCAGCTTGCATGTTTATGTCAAATAATGCTGACCTCTTGTTTTCACTTCTCTCTTTTAAAAGCAGCGTTCTGACATTTGTCCTTTCTTTGCCTTTTAACAGATCGCCTTCTCTCAGCACAGTAACTTCATGGACCTGGTACAATTCTTCGTCACATTCTTCAGGTGAGCAGCTCTCTAACCTTCTGTCAGCCCGCTGACACCACACTGCAGATTGTTGTGTCATTGTTCTGTGTGTGTGTGTGCATGTGTGAGAACCATAGTAATGGCTCACCAAAGCTGCTCTGCTGTGCTGTCTGCACAAACAGGCAAATACACAAATATGCAACTGTCCCTGTATGAAATCATGAATACACAAACACCGACCCACAGTTTTTGTTTTGTTCAGCAGAGAAAAGGAGGAAGGACAGAAACAAAAGTTCAAAATCAAATCGGTCTGGTCAGTTTGTGTACGTTTACCAGGCAGAGAACCTCATGAACCTCACAGCAACACAACAGGAGAGACACACACAACCTCTGTATACTGTTCACAGGCATTATCTTCTTCTTATGGCAGCAGACAGACCATAACGGAACACTTAGAGAAGCTAATTTACTGTGTAGTCTGTAGTAGTAGCCGCTGTGGCTTTGACTCACATGGCTGCTAATAAAATGTTGTTTATTTATACATGCAGCAGATGCCACGTATATGGCGACTTGACACAATTCGCCCTCCTCTCTGCGTTTATCTTTGACTAAGGGAAGCATCACTTTGGGTAGCTGCTAAACGCTCCACTGTGTCCACCAGCCGGTCATTAACACAGGCAGAATGGCTTCATCAGAGCTCAGTGCTGCAGATGAGAACCAAAACAAGGAGCCCAAATCTGACAAAATCAGTACATTTTCATTCATTGTTGATATAAAAAATGATTTAATGCTGATTGACGGTAGTCCCCTAAACATTACTGTCCTATAGTTTCCATCTGCACAAACTGCTGAGAAACTCTGACACCAGCGTTTTCCCTGAAATTGTCAGAATCACACTGAACTCATTCACTGCAGCTGTGTGATGTTCACAGTGAGTCCGATTCTCAAATCAATGATGGCATGGAGACATAAGTTATCCGCGCATCATTTTGCACTTGTTTTTATCTGTGACATATCTGATGCGTCCGGGCGAATCAGCTTTGGAGCTCGTCCAGGTTCCAAAAATACATTTCTCAGCGGTCCGTTGGCAGAGCAACGTGCTGCCTGGTAATGGTGGAGACGCTGCTTCTGCTGCCAGATCTGAAACACACGTGCATTAGTTGACCTGTGATGAACCTTCTGCCTTTGTTTGACTCCTCCAGGAACAAATGAGCAGGGCTAGGAACCGTGGTTGTCCCTTGCATGCTTGGCTTCATCTGTGTGTGTGTGTGTGTTTTCTCCTGAGCATCCTGTATGTTTGATTGTATTTTTTACCCAGAGGATTGTGGGGCTCTGTCATGTTTGTGTGTTCTCTGCATTGCCCTGAAAAAAATAGCCAGCTATCCCAAGTCATGCTGCTGTTATTGATCCAGCAGATCTACAGAGATTTGATAGGCCTGATGTGAAGGCTTCTCTTTTATTGTGTGGTGACCGGCCTTTTTGCAGATGCAGTGGTGTTCAATAACAGTATGTTTCGGCATCGACTGAATGAATCACCATCCTCTCTGAGGTTTATATTGGACGGTATTGAGCATTAAAAGCAGTAGGACTACAGCTCCTCTTGTACAGCTCTCCCCCTTTGCATACAAATGCCAACCCTGCAGTAACTGGCTCATGATGCTGGTATGTTTATACACATGCGTCAGCGTTCGGAGCATGAGACCTGCCGTGTTCAGGAAACGGGCGTCACAGGGATCCGTAAATAGAGCAACTGTCTCTTTTCTTTCTCAGCTGCATCCTCCATCGTTTACTTTACATTCTCCCTCTCTTTTTAATCATATTACCCACCTTCTTCCTTCTTTTCCAGCTCTCGCTCACCTCCTTACCTCTCTTCTCTGTCCCTCCTCCTCTCATCATTTTTACATTTCCCTTTGTTCCCTCTCCTTCCATCTCTTCCTCCATCCCCTGATTTTCCTCTCCCCTCTTCTCTCCGTCTCCCTCTTTCCCTCCCTTCGCGCTCTCCTCCTGTCGTTGTCCTTTCATCTCAGCCTCTCCATCTCCCCCTTCTGTTGTCTTCCTCCTCTCTTTTTGTCCTTTGTTCCTCCCTTTTCTCTGTCTCCCTCCCTCGTCCCTTCCCTTCCTCCCAGCCTCCCACCACTCCCTCTGACTTGCTCTAAATCCCACAGCTCAGTCTTTTTTGATCTGTTCTGCCTGCCACTGATTCAGCACAGATGAGTAGAGACCTAAAGTTTGTGAGCTCGCAGCCTCGTCCTTGTTTGCTTCTGCTTCTCTGGGCGCTGCATTGTTTGTGTTGTGGGGGAGGAGACAGATGCTAATTAACGGGAAAATTGTTTGCTCTTCTCCACGCCGACTTCTTCTGTCTTAATCTGGCTCTTTCTTGCCCTCGGCCTCCCTCTCTCTCCCGGTGGGGACAGATAAAGGTGGTGCCACCCCGTTATCTTCTGCAGCACCAGCACAGATACTCCTGCATGAATTCTCCAACCACAAAATCAATACATTAAACATCAGCCTTAACAGCAAACGGATGCATTCACATATCCACACCCAGCTTCTCACCTTCGACTCGTTATGTTGAATCATGACTTTTAGAAGTGAATTAACATGCCCCCCCCCCCCCCCCCCCCCCCCACACACACACACACACACACACACACACACACACACACACTCGCTCTTGTTCATATCAAAACATCTCAGGCAATAGGACTGTTTGACAGGATGATGTCTGAGAAGTTTTTCTATCAGGCTCTGGAGATTGTGATATTTCCAAAACATTTTTTAGGAAATGCTTCGGAAATGTATTCTTGACCTTTTTTTTCCTCAAGCTGTCATGTTTTTAATCTTAAACTTGGCTGCTGCTGAAGCAAGCATCCTTTGAAGTAACAGTGACCTGAATGACAAAGTTCTTGGCCACAGAAGTCTGAACTGCTGGATGGAGGAGTCAGAAAAGTTATCACAAAATTTAACTTTTTTTGGGGGGGGGGTGCTTGGACATATTTGTTATGGAAATATAACAGCAGTTATGGCTATTTTGGATTTCTGACTGTAGGCATAATCTCTTCTCCATAAGTTTCTTCATAAAGAGGAGGAAAAAAAAGCTTGTTTATGATTTTGAATAGTTGATCTTGTTTATGAAGCCAGCGTCGGGCAGTAGGTGCCTATGAAAGCGGGAATTAACCTACAGAGGTTACATCTGTGCATGTCTTGGAGAGTTAATTGCCATTGAATATGTGATAAACCAAATTATGTAAGAACACTTTAATGTCCTCTGCAGCCAAGTGCAGATATTTCAGTGGAGCGGTGAGTTTAGAGCAGCGTGGGTAAACGCTTACAGAATGTGTCTGATGTAACTACTGTAAGCTTCCAGAGGAGGAACAAAGTTAGGAAACAACTAACAAGCTGTCAGTTTCTCTGACCTGGACGGCTCCTGGTTGTCTTTTCTGGGACCTGTGTTTTTTGTTTGTTTGTTTGTTTTGGTTTTTTGGTTTTTATTGTTGATGGACGCATCAAAGTAAGAGGAGGTAAACCGTTTCTGTTATGTTCTAGATCACTGACAACATGCCGGCCCTTCTTTAAAAACACTTGATTTAACCCTCTACCAGTCAGCGCGGCTCTGAATTGGATGTCCCAGGAAAGTCTGCTTCCTCTGCAGCACGTCTGCACCAGCTGACAACGTTTCCATCCAACCTGAGTGTTTTACTGTATATTTGTGGTACAAGCAGCTCCAGTGGGACATAAATCCTTCATGCTGAGAGCGAGAGTGTCACAGCAGTCAGAGAAACAGTCTGCCCCCTCAGACTCTCGAGGTTCTTATTTTATTTAGTCTGTTTTCATTTTTATCTTAGAGACTATACAAACACTCTTTCTATGCAAACATGCATTTTCACTAGATATTAACATGAGATGAGATAAGAAGGCCCCTTATCAGTCTGACAGTGCGGAATAATGATTATGAAATTATGACCTTTTGTTGCTGCATTCGATTTCACTTTGAATACGGCTCTAATGCAAGAAGAAGCGCTGTGGTGCGGGCGAGCAGTGAGTGAACATTCATATATAAGTTTTTTTTAATTGTCAATAAATATGATAAGACCAAAACAAAGACCTATCATGTGAATTGGATCTGCTATCTTACTTTCTTTAAGATCAAATGTCAAATGGTCCCCAACAAAAATGCACTATTTAGTCCATTTTGAATAACATTTACAAACCTGTTTGAGTGGCCAAAAAAAGAAATCCTACCTGAGGACAGATTTTCGGAGGTTTATATCTTGAGTAGAACTAATAGGCTTGGGCTGAGTGTCACAGACAGGATAAGGACGTATTAAAAGATGGACTCAAACATTCTTGATTTTGGTCTTTTCATGGGATTTGTTGGCGGTAAAAAAACTGTAAAGCAGCAGCAGCTTCATCTGGGGCAAACAGAACCCCCCCCCACAGACGGACAGACCTACACACTGCACCAGGTCAATTCCCTCTGAAAAATGTCATCCTCTCTGAGATTAAATATTAACATCTCAAACCAATTAAGAAATCCTAATTCTCCCCTCCCTGTGCAGCACTTTATCAGAAGGCAGCGTTGGAGCTGATTTGAGGTTTATATTGCCTCGCTGGCTGTTTAAACAGAGGGACGGTGCGGGCACCAGCAGGTTGTTCAGAGTGGGTTCACTTCACCCTGCCTCCATAAAGAAGCCTCAAACGGAGTCTTCTGAGACATGTTTGTCTCAAAGGTTCATCAGGATGGAGATGAGACTTCACTCTTAGCTCTCTGTTATCTGAAACTCCAGTCTTCATTGCCGCGTAGTTGTTTGTTTTCCTGATGTTGTTTGCATTTTGGCAACTTTCATCACAATCCAGCTGACAGCGGTCCCTAATCGCCATCAGATCCCAAGCGGCAGCGCCACTGCCCGGCTGCCATCAGCATGCAGCAGCAGGAAGCGAGCGGCGGTGTTATTCCCCTCGCTGACCTTGGCCTGAACCGTTTACCTCGTTAGAGCAGAGAGAGAGAGAGAGAGAGAGAGAGAGCTTGAGTCGACATCCGAGCCATGTATGCCAGCGCTTCTTTCACCCCCCCCCCCCAGCCTCCCTAACCAGGCCTTTAACTTCATGTGTTTAAGATGCAGCAGTAGCTCCAGCTTTCCACCGCTCGGTCTGTGCTCAGGGTTGGATTACGCTCTCATTCTTGCAGGTCTTTTAATGCTTCTGCTGCTAAACTTACTTTTTGAGGGGATTTTTATATATCTGTATAAGAATAAGATGAATAGATGACAAAGGTTCAAAACAATATAACACATTTTCATATTAACTAAAAATTTGACAGCTATGCTGTCAGAGTGCAAGAAAATGGAAATCTGATTTGGACCCATTCACATTATACCCCACACACACTAACACACTGAAGGTCGGTGAGGGCAGTTTGCAAACCAGAGAAGCAACGAATCAAACCACTAACCTGCCAATAAGTGGGCAAAACGCTGCCTCCTAAAGCACAATCAGCCTGCAGGTGTTTTATCTTTAAGGGCTGATTTTATTTGCCCAACATTTGAGTCATCCACCTCTACTGCCACCGTCTCCCTCAGCTGATGGAGGCAAATGGATTTTTATTTTATTTTGTGGGTCAAGAGCAGCTTTTGACTGCTGACACAGAAGACCTTTCAGTACATCGATGTCATCAGAACTGTGTCCACTTGTTTTAGCTTCCACTTGCTTTATTATTTGGGTCTACTGATCCTTCAAACGGACACTACGTAAAAACCCAGAGAACTCAGAGTTCTGGATTAAAATCAGAGACAGGACAGGACCTCCACCAGGGTGTCCGGCAGCCTTAGTGTGCAAACTTGCTGCCTTTGTATCAGCTTGTGCTCTTCTGGGAGTGCTGATGATTTTTGCTAATGAGGAATCGGCATCACCCGTTTCAAGAGAATGACACCAACTGTCTGGACTTATCATTTTCACCACTAAACTAAATAAGTGCCTGGTCGGCCTCAAACTTGGGTGCACGGAGCACACCTACCCAGCCACGCACATTGTTTTGGGGCTCTCTGTGTCCGCCCCGGGCTCTGAGGACAAACAAGTGCCGACTCATTCATATTTTGGCAGCTGGAAGTAATTCTGCTGTTGTGACACACGTGCATGCTCTCAGAAACACTCTTTGTTCAAGCACAGGAGGCAGCTGGCCGCTCAGCGGAGCTGTGTGCCCTCTGAGCTGTGGGATTGCCCTTCACATAAACACTCACACGCTGCGTCTTCCTCTCCGCTGCATCCTTAAAGCTTCACACTGCAGCCTGACTGAGCGCAGAGAGTTGGGGGGTCAGCTCAATACAATCAATTCCAAATGCCAATTTAAGCGGCAACACATTTACTGACGACAGATCATTCTCAATTATCTCCCCCGCTGTATTCGGTGTCAGTGGGTTCGTTATCGAGCACAGAGCTTTTCGGTGTTCAAACTGGGGGAGAAATCCATCACTGCGGCCGCTTAAACAGAAAGTGACACTTACCCCAACTGTGACTGTGCAGAGCGCACAGGCGCACCGTGCCCTGTAACACAAGTTTGTTTGTACACAAATGCCGGCCTGCATGGGCGTCACGGGCAGCAGTGACAGGGAGGTGATTGACAGCAGGACACAGTGTGGAGGACGAACATAAACCAAACATAAACTATAGCTGTGACTTCAGCCATTCATCCAACTGTCAGCTCCAAACTTTGGAGAGCTTGAATCCAAACAAACTTTCTATATCTAACAAGAACTGATGAATTATTGAATTGTCCTTCTTTGCTGGCCCTATTTCATACTTTTCAACCAGGATCGAGACAAAAGATGTTTGTTTTATTTATACATTTTTTAAGGCCAGTTTGTGTAAGAATGTGGTCGTATGAAGCTATTCGAACATCGGATTGATCACTTTTTTCTCATTTCTCTAAAAGAAAACTCAAAAATGTGGTGCAAGGTTTTATAATTACATAATAACATAAGTCTAGACATCGGGGCTTTTAAGTATTTCACCTATTTATCAAACTAAAACAGAGAATGCAAACCTGCCTTTTCTCATTTTATTGCCGTGAAATTCTCACAAACAAATCTCTGTGATTCAGACTCTTAGTTGTGCACTTTATAGGACAAACAGTACAACAGCTTAAACTCAGTTGGATATGAACTTGATGTCCCGTGGAGAAAAAGAGTCCAGTCCTCCAATTTAACTCACATAGTGCTGGCCTTCGAGTTGGGGGGGTACTTGTGTATGTACTGGGTGGGAAGAGCTGTTGTCCCATTTTGAATGTTATTAAGATGGAAATAAATTGCTGATCATCCTGGGGGGGGGGCGGAAGGGGGGGGTGTATATATACAGCTCTAACGAGCGAAGACATGCTCATGTGAACAATCCAATCAAGTCTGAATGATTTGATTTAAATTTTTTATTTTCCACCTTCATTTTAAAGTTGCAGCTGGTTGTTAGTTGGCTCTTTGTGTTTTTACTCTTTCCTCTTTTTTCACACAATGCAGTCCTGCACACACTCAGTGTGATATTTGCCCTTAACTTGCTCCCTGCTGGGTTGACTGGCAGCAGGCTCTCTATTGATATCCCCTCTCTCTCTCTCCAACCCCCCCCAAGACACCTGAGAAAGGGGGAGAGCGGCACACAGATATTCCTGTCCTAAGGGGGCTCCCTGGGCACTCAGCAGGGGCTGCCGCCGGCACTGTGCCAGAATCTCCTCTCTGAGCTTCTCAGTTCAACGTCTCTTTCTCTGCATGAAACTCTTCACACTCTCTGTCTTTATCTGAACCTTTGCTGCCACATCACCACCTGTCCGTTTACCTCCCTCCCTCCCTCCTCTTGCTCTTTTCTGTCTTTCTTCCAGCCCTCTCTTTATCTTCCTCCCCTGCCTGCCTTCTTTCACGCTGCCCTTTTTTTTTTCTTCCCTCCTCACCCCTCCCCTGCTTTCTTTAAGACCCTCTTTGTATCTGACCTCATTGTCAGGTCATCGGCGAGGAGCTGGAGAGAGAAGATGGAGTAGATAGAGAAAGTGCAAGAAGTACCTTGCAGCGAAACTTCTTCCTGATAGGTCCGTGAGGGGCTGAAAGCCACTCTTCATCCAATTAATAATAAATGAGTTAGATCAGTCAGTTTGACTGGGAGCGTGCACTCTCTGCTCCTCCTCCTCCTCCTCACCTGTGAAGAGCGGGGAGGAGAGACACGGGAACGTGACCTGGGCCATAACACACTGCGGGGGAGTCCCGAGAGGGAGGCCGACGCTTTCTTTCCCATCCGTGCAGCCTCGTGTCCGCTCCCTCCCTCCACGCCGATTCATGTGCTCTGAGGCACTCGTTGCTCTTTACGGCGAAATAAGTTTCAACAGGTTAGTACAAGCAAGCAAACAGTTTGTGGTGGGGAAAAAAAAAAAGTACAATGGAGTTGGACTTCTCGCACAGAAGGTCCCACTTGCAGGATTTTCTGAAATATAATATGGCTTGTGGTAAATCCCTTATTTCTCCAGTTCATTGTTTTTTGTCAGCTCTTTACCTGCGCAGAATGAAAGGAGTAAAGCCTCAGCTTTCTGAGGTTGTAAGAGGGAATCTGATCCTTTATTCACCAAACCATTTCTAAATCCTCACATTCCTACGGCCGTTTTTGTCCCCTTCTTTCTGCCCGTTGCTTTTGTTTTTTATCCCAGAGAAACTGGTTATTTCCTTAGATGACATCACAGGCGAGAACTGCCAGCCTTTAACGTCCTCGTCCTCAGCCTTCCTTCAGGTACGGATCAGCAGACTAGCTGCAGCTGCAGAGGCCAGATTGGCCTCGAATGATAATGATTAATGGTTATTTTGTTGAACTTTTCCATTTCCTGAAATGGAAGAGCTGTGGTTTTAATTAGGTGCTAGTCGTCATCACAAGTTCTGTGAGGTGAAACGATAACTGTCTGTGGCAAATTTAATTATCCGTAACTAATTAAGATCTATGAACTGGCATTAGGGTGTTAGTCAACAAGGCTGTGCCTGGGAAAAAAAATGATCGAGCTTATCTCAGGAGGATGTGCAGCACCGTTGCACCATTTTGCTGCTAAGAACATGCCAAATTAGATTTTGTTGTTTGTCTCCCTCACCGAACACAAGAGAGAAACTAGTCGTTTTTCCAGCTCCCGTTCCGAGAAGAACAAGTCGGCAAACAAAACAAAAGCTGCAGAGGTTATACGGAAATCTGTATTCTGCGACGTATTTGGCTCCTGCTTCTGTTTCAGGTGGGTTGAACTTCGTGGAAGTGTCCTACCACCCATGGTGCCGAGGGATTTACTGACCACAAGTGCCGGACAGTACCGGACCTTAGTGTGAGGTTCAGGAGACAAACTCATCAGCCAAAGTGAAAAGGAAACAGCGTTCGACTGGTGAGCGCATTTAATTTCCCTTCCCGGAGTAAGAGCCGGGGGCAGGAGGGCAGCCGGATTAGTATTCAGCTGGCCGTGGACCAGAGAGCCGGTCTGTTGGTGTTTGCCCTGTGGCTGTTGTTTTGCTGTCAGGTTAGCCAATGACATGTCAGAGCTCACCTCTGTCTAATAAAATAAATATTTACTGATGATATCGTAAAAGAAACAAAAATTATAAAAGCACATCTTTTGGTTGTTACTCTTGTTTTTGAGAACAAATTAACTGACAACCATATAAGCAGGTCAAAGAAACCTAATTTGCTTCCCAGATGATTATCGTTATCAGATTCCGACCGGTGTGATTTTAATTCCGCTTGGCTCATTAGCAAAATGAATTCCTGCACTGAGTTTTCCGGCTTGATTGGGGCAAAAAATAAATAACTGCGATGTCTTCTAAAGCCATCGATTTTAAAGGTTCCCAGCTGAGTTTTTAACCACCAGGGAGCTCTGTAAATCAAACCTTCCATGAGCAGAGCTGCTTGTGGTGTTTCTGCCGACTGCAGAGTTGAAGAGGTGGCGGCAGCAGTAAAGTGAGAGCCAGCTGAAGTAAACAATGCAGGGTTGAAAACTTTCAGTTAGTCTTTGCAGGAGTTTTGTGAAGAATAAACTGTTTCTTTGTTTGGCCTTGAGGATACATATAACATCTGGTGAGAAAGAGTGAATAAAGACAAAACTGTACTTGTTTACAGTAAAACTTCCTCAGGTAACCATAAATATATAAAAACACTGGAACTGTTAGTTTTTTTCAGGTTATGAGGAAGATCATTTCTGTTAAATGGGAAGTTATTTGTCACTTTGCAGTCCTTACTGCTTAAACACTGCGTTTTCTTTCTATCCTACTTGTGACCCTTTTATCAGATCATATTTCAGCATTTTCTTCAGCTTTGACGCTGCTGCATCTCCCACTGCAGAGGACATGTGGTGCTGTACAGTCACTGATCAGGCCCAAAGCTTAAATCTGCTGTGTCATAAACAAAGAGTTGAGGTAAAAACCTCAGAGCAGCTTTCTATTGAATAGTTTTGTACTTTACAGCTACAGAGTCAGCGAGAGTCACAGTTTACCGTCGCAAAAAATTTTTGGACGGGAACGAATCTAAACATTTCAGTCCTCAGAGCTGCACCAAGTTGTTGAACAAAACTCACTCATTGAGTTACTCGTACACAGCTCTGCAGAGAAGCTGCTCAGTGAAGGGTCTGAGTGCTCCAGTTAATAAAACTGATGCAACGAATCTATCAGCTCACTAGAAGTGAAAACTTTCTCCAATCAGTTTATCTCAGATTGTTGAAATCCTGTAAGCACCTTTAGAAAGTCTGGGGCTGGCCAAAAAGCTGATGTTCCAGAGGTGGGAAATATCAGCATGTCTTGTGTTAGTTATTTTGATGGTGATGGATCTATTAGCAGTGAGTGTTTGGTGTTGTTCCCAAACACTCTCTACAGTAATGTTTTTTGGCAATAGACAGTGAAGGTCCTACGGAAAAATATTGTCTTGACGTCTTGTGAATCGTAGTGGCATGTGCAGCAAAGTGCTGAATAAAGAAGAGGGAGATCGATTAAAAATACAAACGTAGGTCTTTGATGTGATTGACCTTATTGGCTGTGCTGTCGTCTCTCTGGAGGTAATTTGATGTTGGTGAGGAGCGCCGTCGCTCTCTGAACATCTAAACTACGCGTTGAGGCCCGGCAGCAGTTTTCCAGCTTGTTTCAAGACTCCACGGATCGTTTGACACCGCCCTTCCTGCTTTCAAGTGAACCTCACTTGTGAAATGTATCTGTTGTATGAAAGTCCCAGGAGGCCGGAGTGCCGGTTTCTGTGACAGCGGTGCAAATCGGAGCAGGTGGTCGTGGCGAAGACGCATCTGCTGCTGGATGCTCATGTGTGTTCCCCGAGAGGCCGGGTGTGGAGGAGCTGAAGCCTGACTAACTTGGCCAGCTTCCCTCGCGGAGGACGAGATCAAATGAGACGCACAACTCTGTCTGTTTCTATTTGTGTCGTCTTCTCTGTTTGTGTCCATCTCCGTTCGTTCTTTCCATCTTTGTCTCCTCACTTAGTCCACCGTTCTGAGTTTAACTCTCACTTTCGAACTCTTGTCCGTCTTTATCTTCCTGTCTTTCACCATTACTGCCCAATTCCCTCTGTCTCTTTAACTTTCCTTCTCCTCCTTTTTCCCATCCTTTGTCTCACACGCTCTCTCCTTCCCTTCCAGCCGAGCAGGATGGGAGGCCTTTGATGCGAGGCTGATATCTTTTCACGTGGGTCATTCATCAGCACTGTTTCGCTCTTTAAGCAGCGAGCAGGAAGCCGGATCAATAAGACGGCAGAACGGATGGATCTCTTAAGAGTCCTCTTAGGCCTGGAGAGATAAGGGAATATTTTTGAATGGATGGTACTTTAAAAAGTCACACAGGGTGGGCAGGGAGCGGGGTGGGAGCCATGAATACAGATCTGAATGTATCTCAGCCAGTATTAAAATGGACAAAGACATTTAGATTGGAAAGGTGGTAAAACTTTATGGAAAAATCCATGAGGCCGGGGTCTCGCTGGAATTATATTTCAACTTGGAGTTTCCAATTAAATCCACTTCCAAACTCTGTTCCTGTGATTCTGAATCAGGAAGAAAATCAGCTGGAACAATGAAGCAAAACTGTTCTTGAAAAATTCAAAGTCAGCAGATTCGTAAGCTTCACTCCGTTTGAATCTGAACAGTAAGTGGAGTTAACTGTATGTAACAATGAATTTTAATCCAAAGCCTCTAGAAAACATAACGACCCGTTAAAAATCAAATAGTATCTGAAAATATATGTTGCAGTAAAAATCAAAAACAGGACATTTGAAGCATCGCTGTCAATATTAACGCCTCATTTATCTAAATTTGACAAAGAAGAGACTAAAAGCTTCAGATTTGAATTCTTCTTGTTTTCATGCAATTCAGTAAGCAGTTCACCTCATTTATTCTTGAGCTCCGTGTAGCTGAGAGTCAGAGAAAGTATTCACACTAAACTGGTTTCATAGAACACAAGCAGAGAACGAAGCGCTGAGACAGTCTGCGGGTAACCGTTTTTTACTCATCAGGAAAACGCTGTATTTTGAGTGATATTTTCAGCGACGTCACCATGTTGCTGGTGTCGTCGTATAAATCCCATTTTCTCGAGGAGAAGCATCAATACTAACTGTAAAAAAAAGATTGGTTGAGTTGTTGGTGCTGTTTTCAGTTTTAGTCAGACTTCAGATGTGATTAGTTTAAATAAGACTGGTTTCTGACATCATTACTCTCTTTCCTATAACAAGCACAAATAAAGAGATATCAGGAAGTCGTTTATAGAAGCAGCTACAGTTCAATTAAGTGACTTTTCAAAATAAGATGGAAGAAGAAGTCTAATTACCGACTTGAGCATCTGTTCAGGCTTTCAAATCTTTTTCTCTTTATTTCTGTTTTTGTGCAAACAGCCACGTCAGCAGTTTGACAGGAATGTCACTTAAGTCGCGTACACTTCTACACATGTTGGTGTTTACACTCACATTCATAAGTCAAACTTCACATACAAACCAGTGAACGTAATTATGTTAAACTGATTTCTTCTGTAGCGTTCAGACTGCATGGGGCTGGAAATATAAAGATGGGATGGTAATTATATGAATAGTAAAGGAGCTTGTAAACATTTTAAGAGATGAATTTAAAAACAACTGCATTCAGGCTCCGAGTTTTTATGAGGAGAATATGGATGCATTTTCTGGTTGAGTTTGTTTTCATTAATGTAATATGTCGCTCGTTAATCCGCTCTAACGTCACGCCCATTATACTGTAAATACAGCTCACTTAAGCACATTTTGTGGTTAATGTGGTTTCACCGGTATTCTGACGTCAGAAGTGTTTGTGTTCGCATTCAAACTGAACCATCCTGTATGACGCAAAGCTTGATGTGCAAATTTCTATTTTTGTAGTTGATGGTTTTCCTGGAGGAGGCTTTGAGCTGATGTGTGGCTCTTTGGTCCTGAGGCATTTTGCCATCACGCTTCTCATACTTCGCTCTTCAGCAGCCACTTGGCAACGCTGACGTGAGCTGAAATGTAGGAAGTCTTAGCCACACAGCCGCAGGAACGGTGACAGGAAATCAGCAAAAGGCGTGACAGTTGGGGAATGAAGTTCAGATGGCAAGAGATGTTGTCTCCGATGTATTTGTGCAAATACACACACACACACACACGCGCGCGCGCTCTCCGTTTTTGTTTTTGTGGTTTTCTACCCTGTCGTCTTCACAGCTTCCTAAGTGCAAGTGTTATAGCAGCCAGGGGACACGGAGTAAGCCAGGAAGCACACATTGACACAAAAAAACCCACACACACTCACAGAGAAACACACATCCGCATGCACAGTGATTCTTACAACCTCTTCAAGACATGTCAACCTTACCTTCATCACCTCAAGGTGATTTTGTGCAGCGTGCAAAGAATGCCCAGAGTTTGATTCCATGTATATTTTATTTGCATAAATGTAGAAAATGTTTGTAAATGAAGCAGAAAAAAAATAACATTAAGTGTTTAAGCAGAAGTAAATAAAATCCTACAGTGCTGCAAAAACTCCACCGACAACAGTGCAGAGAAGTGAATCAAGATGATGGGAATGCTGCTTAATGTCAAAATTCAGAGGTTGAGAACTGGACAGAAACAACATCCAGAAATTAAAGTTCAGGTTCCAGGCTGAGGCAGACAGGTAAACAGACAGACAGGGAGCAGACAGGGAGCAGACAGGTAAACAGACAGACAAGGAGCAGACAGGTAAACAGACAGACAGGGAGCAGACAGGTAAACAGACAGACAGGGAGCAGACAGGTAAACAGACAGACAGGGAGCCAAGCAGACAGGTAAACAGGCAGACAGGGAGCAGACAGGTAAACAGGCAGACAGGTAAACAGACAGACAGGGAGCAGACAGGTAAACAGACAGACAGGGAGCAGACAGGTAAACAGACAGACAAGGAGCAGACAGGTAAACAGACAGACAGGGAGCCAAGCAGACAGGTAAACAGACAGACAGGGAGCAGACAGGTAAACAGACAGACAGGGAGCAGACAGGTAAACAGACAGACAGGAAGCCAAGCAGGCAGGTAAACAGACAGACAGGGAGCCAAGCAGACAGGTAAACAGACAGACAGGGAGCAGACAGGTAAACAGACAGACAGGGAGCAGACAGGTAAACAGACAGACAGGGAGCAGACAGGTAAACAGGCAGACAGGTAAACAGACAGACAGGGAGCAGACAGGCAAACAGACAGACAGGGAGCAGACAGGTAAACAGACAGACAGGGAGCCAAGCAGACAGGTAAATAGACAGACAAGGAGCAGACAGGTAAACAGACAGACAGGGAGCAGACAGGTAAACAGGCAGACAGGGAGCAGACAGGTAAACAGACAGACAGGGAGCAGGCAGGTAAGTAAACTGTGCAGGACTTGGTAATGAGCATGAGCGGAATCTGATAATACTGAGTGATCGTGGTGGTTTACTGTGTTATCGGAGGGGATTCATCAGGTGCGTACAGCAGGCAGCAAAGCGGGCGGCCGGGCTTGGTGGAGTCTGAGATGGTGTAGAAAACACTGAAAGAACATGAATATAATGTGGACCCATGATAGCTCCTTCTCCTAGATATTGCATTAAATAGAGAGCAAGTTGTCAGCTATTATACTGTGAAAAGATATTTGATGCTGATTTCGTATCTGATCACATTTTGAGTGTCTAAAAGAAAGCCTGGGTTTGGATAACGTCTCTAAATCACCAGCTTCAGTCAGTGGTGATAATTTTGGCCTAAAAAAAAAAAAAAAAAGCTTCCTGTGGCTCGTTAAATAATAACGCAGATTGATGTGAGCTGTAATCACCAGTTCTCCTCTTGTTCACTCATTTCACTCTCCTTTGTGTGTCTGTCGTCCCGTAGCTGCTTCCTGTCTCTACTCCTGGTGGCCGCCGTAGTTTGGAAGATCAAACAGAGCTGCTGGGCGTCAAGGCGACGGGAGGTAAGTCGGAAGCACAGAGCACACAACAAATATTGATTTTAGTCTCACAGGTGGGTGAACTAACAACCATCCGATCGGTGTTCTGGTTGTATATATTTTGTCGTTCGGCCTCAATGTCTCTGGTTGGTGGAGTTTAAAAAGATCAAGCGCAGCGTCGAGGCCTTGTATGATACGATCACAAAAACACAATTTTGATGATCAGAAAAATGTTTTCTGGACTTTTTTCCTTACAAGGTTTTCAATTTCAGTTTTTGTGGTGAATCATTTCCTCCGTTTATTCTCCCAAAACATCCATCAACCATTTTTCTCTTGTCGGTATAGAATTGCTCAGAAAATGGCAGATGCAGCGTAAACTTTCCTATCGCTCGTTTGTCCCAATTGCAGTCATTTATTTTATTTATAAATCCAGTACATTGAATTAGCTTGTTAGTTTTGTATAAATAAAGAAACACAAAGAAATAAGTGCTTGTGAGTCAGCACTTGGAAATTATTGCTATTATTAAATTTCTCAATGCTCATGCTGAAGGTTGTGAGTCATGACACGGTATATTTTCTGTCCTAGATTTGTGGAAAATGTCATTTAAACGTCTAAAAGTTATTCTCTCCGCAAGGATTCATCACAGAGCTCCAAAGCTGATGACGCTAACAGTTAAAGGTTACACTTCAATAAAAAACAAATAAAACTAGTGCAGCATAACGACAACGAGCAGAGAGGCCTAACAAAGACTTTCAGGTTGTTCCATCAGAACACTAAACTCTGATCTGCTTGCTGAACTCAAGTCCTGTTTTAAACAGTTTGGGGAAATCTTTTGTGTCTCTTGGTGGCCCCTCTTCACCCTGACATTAATATTGATGCTTTATGTTGTGCTTCCCTGAGGCTCCATGGAACCAAAGCTTTTTGGTCGGTGCTTTTCCTGCTGCTGTTGGGAAATCTTGTCCAGGAAAGCAGGATTGATTTTTCCATCTGTGCTGACATTGTGCCGTTGTAGATCTCTGAAATCACTGATTATCAATCGCATTGATAATCAGTGATTTTATCTCTGTATGAATGGCACACAGTTACCTTCAGCTGAACAAAAAGAGGCAGTGTTTTAATTACCGGAGCCGAAACCCTTTGATCGGCTCACAGTCCTGGAAACAAAACATCGAGCTTCGTCTATTCACTTAGTCCTGTTTATCCGCCACTTTTTTCAGCCGGCACTAAAAGCCCCTGATAGATATTTTTATCTATAACAGCCTTCAGAGCTGTGAAGTATTTTCCCAAACTACGAAAAAGAAAAATGACATCAATTTTATATCATTCAACAAACAGCAGTGGGACAGGCAAGGAGACCTTTTTAAAGGTCCCATTACTGTCTGCCCTTTTGTCTCTGAATAGATTTTACTTATTAAAATTGTAATGGATTGCGTTGGGGGTTTGAAATATCATTGACCAGAACAGCAAAGCAAGACACGTTTTTAAATAGAATTTTAAAATAAAATTCAACGCAGCCAAAGATTTGATGGATAGCACACAAGGCATTTTCAGATGTCGATGGGAGTCAAGCTAGAAAGTGATGCAGCGAAATGAAATACAGCCCCTGTCCATAGGAGCATGAATCAAATGCATATTAAGCCGACCTGCAGAAACCAAAGAGCCTCGAGCACTCAGCGTTACATTACTGGAGCGGATTGACTCCCTAATTAATTGTTTCTGTGGCGTACCACGTGGCGTCTTTCAGACACGCTGAGCCAACTTTTTTGTCCTTTTAAAGAATTTGTGACTTTTTTCCAGAGGATGTCAAAGCAATCTGCCAAACTGGGAACGGCTGAAGGCCTCAGAAAAGATTGAAAATGACAAATTTCACACAATTTCTAAAAACCAAAATAATCTGAATCATTTCAGTGTTTTGGAGGAATTTTGAAAACCCTCTCAGCAGGAAGGCGGAAATCATTTCATGACATTAAAATATTATTTGTTAACTCTCCATTTCATTGGAGGAAAGTTCTTGAACAGCAAGTTATATCTGTGGGTCAGGAAACAAGGTTGGGAAATATATTAGGATGCCCTGCAGACTTTAAATTTCAGTGATGTTAACCCACTTTTTCAAAAACACTCACACACACATTCAAAGTGCTGACGGACAGAAAGCAGCCCTGACACAAAGCAGCTGTGTGATTGGTTTATCTTTTCACAGATGACCGAAGCCACACTACATTTTCCTCAGTTTAGGACTTTATTCCTTAAAGTCATTGTCTGAGAAAATGTGACGCCATTTTATTTCTGACCAGAAAATAAACAATCTCTCAGTAACCTCAGTGTGTGAGCCTGAAAGGCTGAATGGATTTTTAACCGTCCATATTTGTTGCAACTGGCAAGCGAGCTAAAGTGATGTGGAAATTCTGAAAACTTTTGCATATTGATTAGTCACGGCTTGGGAAAAAAAAAGTATTTTTATAGTGAGCTTCCAGAAGAGTTTGGACCGGCGTTGGAGTGGCAGAAAGGTTGTGTTTACGTGGGAGTGTGTTTGTCTGTGTGTGTCTGCGGGAACACAAGCTCATATGAACTTTATGATCCGTGCTTTTCACATCGGCCGAGCCATTTTAAGTGCCTTTTGGCTGCGACCTCGCTGAAGAGCGCCGCCGTCACCTTCACCTCGGGACGCCTCTTTACATCCTCCCGTTCACCGTGCTCCCACTCTGCCCTCTCTCATCACGTAGCCGCTGCTGTCCAGCTGGGCTCTTTGCAAGCTAACCTTTAAACAAAATTAGCACAGGACCTTTGTAGAGAGGACTGCAGGCTACAGCAACCTGTGAGGCCAATTTTAAGCCTCAACACCTGGAAAACCTGTGAGCACAGCAGGGTCTGCAGAAAAGCCCGATAATCACTTTTATTTCTCCTGAACTGATAAAGAAAATTTTGACTTCACGTGATGGAGGGGTTGAAGGAATAAAAACATCAACAAACACTAGAAAGCATACACGTTTCGCATGAAGACATTTAAAATCATTTTTACACATTTACTTTATTACTTCTGAAATCTAAATTTTCCCATGATGCACTTCTTTCATTGAGACACCAGTGTCTTCTGATATCATCTGTTCTGCTCTCAGTCTAATTGAGCTGCAGTTATGTACTGAAATCATCTGTTTGAATTGGGATGTGCAAACGTACTGTATCAAACACTCGACGATTGATTTTCTGATTTAGCAGTGGAGAGCGGGGGTTTACTCTGGGTGTGAAAACAGTATGTGATTGGTGTAATTTTCCAATTATCTGTTCATTATCAGCAAATGACTCCAATCACATGGGCAATTTACCAATCACCAGTTCATGGGAGGCGACAATCAACATCGTGTAGCGGTTGCCTCTTAAAAGGAAATAATACAGGTAATTTCTTAACTGGAATGAATTCAGGATAATTGTTCTCCATAGATAAAAGAGTATTAAATTGTCAGTTTCAGATTTTTTAAAAGCAGCTGCAGCCTTGATTATGCACAGAGCCGTTGCATCACCTCGCTAAAACGCTGTAAGAGAAGTCAAGATGGCTGTCTGACTCTGCAGCGATTCAAGAAGCTGTGTGCTGTTATTAAACGAGCACCAGTCTGAGAGAAACCGGTTACAAATGACAAATGCAGCAGCAACATCAGTGGCAGAAAGCTTCAGCTGAATCCTGTTTCACTGCTGTTGGATCATCTCAAAGGCCGAGGTAAAAATAAACCTCACAGAGAAGTGAAGTCGTAGTTGGGGCTTCCTCATTTCAGTCAAAGTGAAAAACGCCATCCAGCCACGATGTGCCAGTGCAAACTGCGTGGGTGGCGTTCCTCTACGGATCTCTATTGTGACTGCACTAAAGTCCCGTCGCAGACATTCATACGAGCAGAGCGCCGTGTCTGAGGGGGGTCCTGTTAATGATGCTCTTCATGATGTTTGGTTTTCGCTCTTTTACTATTAAATTTGATCTCGTTTCTGTTTCCAGAAGAACAATCTGGACCCTGAAACAGGACGGCTGTAATACAAAATGTTAGAGATGTGTTTCTACATGTAAACCCACAAAGATGTGAATTGAATCCACGCTTGAGGGAAGTGGAAGTGGGCGTTATGGGAAGCAGACTATATTAGTTATATAGTGAGCGCCTCCTATCGTAGCTGTCAGGTTGAATTACGGCTGTGACTTCTGTGTTTGGCATCCCACATCTGCCTTGCTACACTCCACTTTTCTGTATGCATAAAAAATTATGTTTGGCCATAAAAGATTTGAGAGCCTATTCACCACTGCAGGATCTTCTTATCACTCTGAGTATTTAAAAGTGTTGTTTTACTTCTCCAAAGTACATATAGATACACATTGTCTTGTTTCAGGAGCTCATCATCTCAAACTCACTGTTTGCGGTTGGGTGATTTAAAATGGAGACTTTTAATACCTCAAAAAAGAGAAAATGTCACAAAGAAAGAAACGGTCGTTTTCACTGTTTACCTCGTCCCACTCAGGCAGATATGAACATGCTTATGCAGCAGACCGGCCTTCACACATTAACATTTATTGTGTAAACATAACATGACACATCATTTCAAGCAAACAGAAAGCTAATCATGTTTTTCCGTCAGGTCAGCTCTCATTACAGCCGCCTGTATCACCGGAGCCGGCACTGTTGTCTTTTCTCAGCGCCATCCCTCCAGGCTCCTTTCCCACATCGGCCCTCGACTCCTCCGTCTTACTCTGCGCTTGCATCAGCCGTACAGTGACACAAATTTGCATCTCATTATGCCCACATTCACTCAGGCCGCCGTGCAGCGGGGAATGGTGGCCATTGCATTTGATGTGGTCATCGTGGGGTCACAGGAATTTAAGAGGTGCACTCCCTTCCTCCGGCTGCTTGTGAATTACTTCTGAGGAGTTTAGGCTTATTTTGCTGTAGCAGCCATTGTAAGTCTCTCTGGATAACACTATATGCTATAGCCCTAAAATAAAAAATAAAAAAAAGATAAATAATTAAAAAACAGAAGTTGAAAACAGCTTCTTGGACGGTTACCAATCATTCTGAGTTTCATCACCAAGACGTAAAACAAGTCTCAGAAAGATTTGTTTGTGAAAATAAAGACTTCATTCCAAATTCCACTGGTGTCACAAAATTGAATATATGTGCATGATACAAAAAGGCTGGGTGCAGTAAATAATAAACCAGTTTTTACCTAAATCATTTTCTACTACTACAGACTCAGTAACTGCATACATGAATGTTATTCCCCCGCTCTCCATTTGATGAACCATTTCCCTCATGACAGGTTTCTGGCATTATGAAAAGGTTTATTACCAGAGACCGGTGCTTTCTTACCTTCAAAGCAGTGTTGCATTTCAAGAATGTAATAAATCCTAAAAAACCATCACCAGATGGACTTGATGATCAGAGTCCACCTGCTTTAGCTTAGCTGTGGAATTGATGGGTTAAGCCATGAGACAGCCGGTAGAACTGAGAGGAAACAGTTGGATTGATGCTTTCTGCCACTAATAATTCTTCTGTGTATGTGACAGGTTCAGGGTGATAATTTGAAACCCTGAGTAAAAATATGTTTGTGGCTTTGAGGGTCTTGTCATAGCGTTAGCAGGCAAACCCCCGCTGAGACTGATGGAGGTTTCTGGAGCACCCGAGCCCACCTGTTGGGGTGTGCACATGTTTGGATGTGTTTGAAAGTGTTCAGGTGCCTGCTTTTCCCTCGCGTGGGTTTCCACTGCATCTGTTTGCCAGGATGCACTCAGTTGTGTGTTTCTGTGCTGTCTGAGTCCTAATCAAAGGTTTCCTTTTGACACCCGACAGTTCCTTTGAAGGAGCTGCAGCTGCCAGATGGCAATAGACACACCCAACCGCTGCAGCCATTTTGGGCCATGGGAGGCACCAGCCTCTTAGTTGGAATAAGCCCCAGTGCAGCTTGAGCAGCCAACTGTTGATGCTGGCTGATTGTTCCTGAAGGAGCGTTTGAGTACAGCAGAAAAAATTGCCTTTTACGTCTTATATAACTTCTATATTTACTGCCATATAGTGAATCTTTAAAGAGAGACTGGGTCATAAAAGGAGGAGCAAAGCAGCCAACAATTAACAGCAGCACAGACAGGTTTCATGCTCAGCCTACAGAGGCCTGCAACAGACACCAATGATAAAAGCACTTTTTTTTTTTTTTTTTTAAGAAAAAGCAAGTGAGCTAATTAAAACAGACATCCAGCAGAGGCATCCAGTGAAGGGGGAAATATATCATGATGCAAAATACTGAAATAATGGCACTGCTTTAAGATTCGTTTACTTCGCCTCAGGACACAACATCTCGTTTCACTTGATTGTAGCAGAAAAAAAAAAAAAAAGATTTCAACACCTGGCCGTGCAAAAGTTGAGTCATTTGTGTGGATTCATAATGGGGCAGTAAAAGCCTTAATGGTTTGGTGGACAATATAGAAGTCTGTGATGTTCACTGATGGTTAAAACCTCCTGACGCCCCTCCTTCTTTAATGTACCGCCAACAAAAACACGTTCATGATGACGCTGTGTGTATTTGCCCGACATCCAGCGTCGCCCCAACACAGATATTCATCACAGATAACTTGACATATATTGGACGTGTATTGCACCCTGAGGTATTGATAGAAATGCAGAATGTGATAATATCTCTGATCGTAGCCGCGGAGTCCCACATGATTAACTGTGTGGTAGATTCTTTACACTATAGCAGAGGTAGGCCGCGGGGAAGAGGCAGGCAGAGGAAGCGGCATAAACGTCTCCAGATACCCTCACATATTTATTACCCCATTAAGCTGCCCACCCTCCCACCACCTCCACCCTCCCTCAGCTATAAATATGAATGTCAACTAAGGTGTGAAGGCTCGGCCCCCCGTTAGGAATACCTGCTATTATGTCATAAAATGAGTGGAAAGCTGTGCAATGGCCTGTGATCTGTAAACACTTCTGAGCTCAGTTTGTGGGATGTAAATGAAGTGATGTGTCGGCATCCAGCGCCATGAAAGGCCCTCTCTCTCTCTCTCTCACACACACTCCCCTGCAGGAACAAAGAAACACCCTTTCACTCTGGCCTTTGATTACTGAGAGGGAAAGTATATAGTCCACACATAAAAGTTTCTAAAGAATGGAAAGGGATCAGATCAAAGGTGTGAGGCCTCATCAGGATGGGCTGCTGTGAAACAGCTCCGGTCTCTGAGGACTTCACCGGCTTAATTCGAGTGCTTCAGCGAGTTCACCTGCACAAAGGCAACAAATGTAGTGTTGTCATCTAGACTGTAAACAATTCATTACATAAAAGAAATTATGAAAACAGTCAACCAAGATTTTTGTGCGTTTTTGTCCCATTTGCAGTATTTGAGACAGATTTTCTTTAAAGATGTACCAAATCTGTATTATTGACATAAAGAACATGTCTGATCTGTAAATCCAGATCATCAACAGGCTGAAGGTCTTCACTGCTTAAACTGGGCTGCGTTCACAAGCTGGTCCTTCCCTAAAATCAAACCGGTTCAATAGACCGTTCTGCACCTGAAGCATCTTTGAATTCTTTGTTTCTTTCGTGGCTTTCAAAAGCTTCATTTTATATCCACGTCGCTCTCTCATCAAACCTGATACAACCAACAAAGTCTCAGTGAGAGATTTAAGAATCGTGATCAAACTGCTGTATTTAACGTCCTGGAAATGTATAAATAAAATGATTATACAAATAATATCTAAACAGCGTTGTTAATGTCAAACATGGCAAAATTTAACCCTGGAAACTGAAAATGGATTTTTGTTCCAAAAGGTTAACACAAACTGTGTTTTCCACACTTATTTATCGTGAACCAAAATGGCTTTGCAGGCTGCGAGTCTGTTACCATCGCTTGACTTTGAAACTCAAAGATTGAATAAAAACCTTCATATCAGGATGTTTGTGACTGACTGGCTGCTTTTGTGGAGATTTGACAAGTGACCAAAAAAGGAAACAGGCTCAGAAACAGATAACAGACGCCACCACTGCGTTTTCCCCTTCAGCTGAGTTGTGAAGGTTGGAATAATTCATGCAAAATGCTTAAAACGTGAGCCGAGAGAGTCGGACAACTGAAAGCAACGTGACCTGATCGTCTCGACAGTTTCAGTAGAAAGCGCTCATCATTTTAAACTGGTTTTAGGCCTTCCATTCAGAGCAGTGAAGCCCATAATGGACAGCAGCGCACAGAGGCGTCAATCAGTCCTCCAGTCACACTCGGCCGACGGTCATTATCTGACTCTCATAGACACAACAACACGTACAACGCTCACTAACTCATTAGCTCTCCCGTCACCCCGCGCGGCGAGATCGTCAACAGATGGTTCGGCATTGAAAAGCGCAGCAGAGTGGGAGAGACGGGCATGGGGATTCTCTGAATAAACAGGAACTGAAATACAATGAAGATATCAAATAGCACGAAGAGCTCCACATCAGATTAGTTTCCTGAAATATCCCTAATGATGAGGAGGATCTTCTCACCAGCCTGGCGTCCTACACATCAGTCCCAGAAGCAGATGGATGTGAATGCCGTTTCCACATGAGCAGGAAAGAAGGGAGAAAACTATCTCTTCACCTTTACTTTGAAGTTTGCAAAGTGGTGAATTTCTGCTGGTTGTGACAGCAGGAGGGCAGAAAGAAGCAGACCGGAGGACGAATTAGGAGGCAGAGTTCAGGGCATACAGACGACAACCAAAACTGTTCTGGAATTTAAACACGCACACACATTTTTACAGTGATGATCTCCACAACAATAGCTGACCACGTGCTGCAGGTTAATTTTTTATTTTATTTTATTGTATGTGTGTGTCTGTCGGGCTGTTATAGATGAAATAAGGAAACTTTCATGGCGGATTGTATAAAACTGCGTCTGACTTTGATTCAGTCGGAGGCGGTCAAGGCTCTGCTGGGCTTTTCTAGTGTTGTGGTCCAAGTTGATATTCCATCTGAGTTCTCCTGCAAGCGCTGTGGGAGTTTTGGGTGGAGGAGGCAGAAGTCAATAATGAGTTCCTGTTCTGGTTGAGGATGAACCGGTTGTCTGGACTGACTGATCCCTGAAACTGTGTTGTGCTCATTGTTAATTTGATATGATCATGTCATCAGTTTAATTTAGGAGGGTCAGCAAAAAGGACCTAACTGGATCGGTACATTTTAATTAAATTGGACATAAACAAATATCCAGTTTACAGAAAGCCTCCAGTTATATATTACAAGAACCGGTCTGACTACATTAAATAATGCGAATCCTCCCAAGTTGTGATAGTTACATTAAACAGGACTATTAAACCTCAGAAAAACACCGTTCAATCTGCCTCCACCTTATTTAGCCTCATTAGTTTAGAACTCAACACATCCCGGGGAGATCCAGTCATTTTTAATAATCAGCTCGGTTTTCATTATTAGAGCTGTTTAATATCGAAGAAGGAAGTAATAGGTGAGGGTGTCTGCCTTCACTGAGATTTTAAAGGAATAAATTCCAGCCTCTGGTGTGTCGTTACATGCAGAAGTCCATTTGGTATCTTAATCCACTGTCCTTTCAATTGATTGGTGATAAATCCAAGGAAATAAAGCGAAATGTCAAAGTCAGTTGCTCCTCCACCATTTTGTTGTTGTTTTCTGCTCCAGATGTGTCTGCTTCTTAAACGTGTTTGGCCTGTGCAGAGTCTGTGGCAGTAATCCATAATTTCCCCTCGGCAAACACAGCTTTGGACGATGCTTGTTGGTGAAGTTAGCTGCTCGCTCAGTCTGCAGGTTTTCCGGTCATGTAGTCAAGTGTGAAGCATTAAACCGTCTGAAAAAATGGTGCTCATTTAGGGTCGCCTGATAAAAGTCCACGAGCTGCGTGACTGTGATGTTGATGACGAAAAGGTCTCGTTGAAGATTGTGGAGAGATGGCCATCTCCAACTCGCAAAAGAGGTTTAAAAGGTTTCTTTTTTTTTTTTTTATTGAAGATGGAGGTGGATCATTGTTTCTATTGTGTACCCTTGGAAATGGATTCAGTCATGCCTGCACGAAGAATAATTGTGTCCTTGAAGGCAGACTGTTGAGGCCGTGGCCGTCGTTACAGCTCAGTGGTACTGTATACTGTGCCGGGATTATGCTGCAGAAGTGCAACATCGTTCTGTGAAATCAAAAGAGCTAGCGGACACTCCTTGCTGTTGGAGACATAGGCAGCACTTTATTAACTTCTTTGTAGCTGTCACCTACAGGGTTAAAAATATATTTCTCCTCGTGCCGCAGCATGAGCACAATGCCCAAATTGTCTCCCCTGCTACCTCTTCCCTCTCCCTCAGATAAAAACACATGCAAATTGAACTTTTAAAGATTGACGGTACAACAGAAACGCCACACGGCTCTCCGGGGAGAACAAGCTGCCCCCGAAACACGAAGAAATGTACATTTGCTTCCATGTAATATTTTATTCTACTGTCAGGGTTATTTTGTCTCTTTCAAGTTGACTTGTGAGAGAAAAAAGGAAATGACTCAAAGGTCAGTTTTTTTATTCCCTCTACTTCTTTATTTGAAAAAGGCATAAAACACCCATCTTCTTGTAACTCAGTCAAGGCAAAGTAGCACTTTTCATTTTTTTTTTTACTTTTTTTTAATAAATAACGTGAAAGCTCATTTTAGCTGCTTTGTCCCAGCTGTTGGACACGTGGGGACATTTCTCCTCCCAGTTATCAAGCTGCAGCCATTTCCACTCCGAATGAGATGGAAGAGCTGGAGGGCCCACCTCGGCTGTGAACGTGAGGAGGAGCGGCGGACCCTCTTACCTGAGCTCCTGCCGTCCATCTCCTCACAATACTGCTAGAAGTGAGAGATAAATCACTCTATCTCGCACAGCGTGGCCGACTTCAGAGCCGCCTCCGGCAGCGTCGTTGTTGAAAGGCTCCCCGCCAAGCCGTCCCCATTGGCTCAGTGTTTGTTGATGACAGAAAGCTATCAGTACGCTCCTCTCAGTCAGGTCAGAGCTGGAGTAGTGAAAAATGCCATTATATGCAATTAACAGCTAATATAGTCAGATCCCCGGACATATAATGATCATTATGAAACTCATAATCCATATAATGTAACGTTCTATCATATTATCAGGGAATGAATTATCACAAGACCTGACTTTAATACATTTCTGCTCATTTAAAGCGATGTTTAAATCTTCTGTTTCGTTTCCTCACAATTCTTAAATTTGTCCATTAAAACTAGTGCTGCACTAATTCTCCGGAACACCATGTAGCCACGTAAAATGCTAACTCTCCCTCTAAAGCCGGGCTCATGCGGTCCTGTGCAGCAGTGCTGAGATGATCGGACAGTAAAACCCCTCCGCTAATGAAGATCAGACTTCACGTGCCATAAACCCTCCACTGAAACAAGCTCGAATAAAAGTGTCTCAAGCTGCTTCTAAAAGAAATGTTGGAAATTCTAATTGAATGATGTTCGGCAATTATTTTTTTTTTATTGGCAAGTTTTCTTCTGTCCGGGGTTGGACACGATAATTCTGCTGACAAGGACGTCCCCGACGTCGTCGTCTTAACGACGGATTACGACTCCAGTGAACTGACGCAGAGCGTACTGAGGCAGCAGCATCAACTGTGCTGGTCTTTAAAAGGCTGAATCTTTTCGAAAGGCCCCCGTAGATTAAGTAGAACAACGCTTTAAGATTCTATGAGAGCTGCCTTCCATCTCCTCCACTCTCCTGAGGTCAGTGTTCACTGCACCACCGCACAGAACAAAAGGCCTCCTTCTGAGGTGATCAATCCTGAAGTGAGAGGTAAGGAGAGATGACGAGGGGAACTGGGGAGGAGGGCAGCAGCACTGAAGGTCGCTCACAAAGGGAGCTGAGAGCCTTCAGTAAAAACATGCATCCTCCTTAAAGAGGAGACCTTGTTAATGATACCCTCCGCACAGTCCGGCACACAGCGGTCTCCTCGGACCTGACGGGCTGCGGATTCATCAAAATGTGCTGAAAGAGAATCAGGAGCCACTGCAGCGCTGGCAGCCAGCTACCTCTGCAACAGTGTTGGGAGGCTTCGGCTTCTCCGCCGCAAACATAAAGTCTGCCGTTAGATCAGGACGTAAACCAGCAGGCAGGTCATCGACCGCCAACGTGAACACGAGCACAACGGAGTGTGTGTGTGTGTGTGTGTGTGTGTGTGTGTGTGGGGGGGGGCTGGTTGGTTGAGTTTTATCCTCAATGCTCATCCTCACATTTTGATCCAGTGCACTGATGTCATTCACATTTTCTGCGTGTGAGAGAAAGAGCTTACAGTGTGTGTGTGTGTGTGTGTGTGTTTCCCAAACACATCTAAACCCTGCTAATCTTAATTCCACAGAGATGGTGCATATAATTAGAGTTTGGATCTGTTCCAGAGTCTCATTGCTCAGGATATACAGGCCGGCTTATCGTCCCCACCTTGCTGCACTGTGGGTGACCTCCATTTGGCCTCGCACCATCCAACCCTCCCCGTCCTCCACACGTCCATCATGGCGGCGGCGTGGGGCTTCTCAGTCAGAGCGCCGCTGCTGCACTTTTTGATTCTGTTTCATCTCATCCTGCGCTGTCTTCACTTTCTTTTCCGCCTCATCTGCTGCGTCTTTGTTTTAAACTTCACAACCTGCTTAGTTCACTTCTTCTGGCACTCTTAAGTCAACAACTCTGACGTCAACTTGTGCTGACTGTTGTAGATTTGTTCACTGAAACCTTTCAAGAATGTTGTAGTTAATATTAACACGAGTTTAAGATCCTTTCTGCCTTTCTTTCTGTTGTGCAAGGCATCAAGGCAACTTCACACAAGTTGGCATATTAACGGGGAAACAAACAGCACAGCTGCGAGACGTGCGTGCACGTTCCCACATCTGTGCCGTGTGTGCGTCCTCGGCAGCAAGGTGTCATTACTCCCTCTGAGAGACTCCTCGAGGCTCCTGTGCGTTGACCGTCTCTTCTGTCTGTACTTCCTGTCTGTCGTCAGCCTCCGGCGTGCGATGGCGATGTGACGCAACGCCATCTGACACATCATGATGCAGCAACACAGCCGGTGTGAGAATTTTACCTGTTTTGTCAGCAACACGACTGGTGAAGAGCAGCAGAGGAAATGGCCGGTGGCCTGTCTTTCGTAACAGCGGCAGCGGTTCAGATTATAAAAGATGAACGTTGGAGGAGATATTAGAAGATCGAAACCTTCTGGATCCGGAGCTTTGCTCCTTACTGAACCTTCTCCTCGTCATCGTCAGTTTTAAAGCTGTAGAACCAAGTTTATTACCACTAATGATCATAAGAGCCTTAAACTACTTTAATAAATGGTTGAAGCTCTCTGGACTTCAGGTCCACCACCATATTTGTTCTGGACCTTTTTTGCTGGAACGCTCACGAGTCTGTTCAGCCAACTAGAGGATTGTTATCAAGATCAGATTAAACACTAGACTCCCAGAAGGCCCGGGGCAGAGAGGGCACCTGATGGGTGTGTCCTCTGGGGCTGCCGTAGTGATGTCACAGACCAGCTAGACACTTTCTTTATCAGCTGCTGGAACAGGTAGCATTAGCAGGTTGCACAGGGAGAAGCTCAGAGCAGCTTGTAACAACAACTTGCTCCCTTCTGCCCTCAGTGTCTTCACACCGATGCTCCCTGTGGTGACGGCACTAAACCAGAAAATGAAGGTCTAATTATTCATTTTTACAGATTGTACAAGCTTTTCTCTGAGTGGCCTCGTGTTAAGCTGGCACAGATTACACTAAAAATCCCCCTAAGATCTGGGACCAACAGGCTATTTATGAACACAGAGCGACACTGTGTTGATTTGTAATCCAACCAAACATCTGTAAACTTTATAATTCTGTTTTTGTGCCTACAAATGGTCTTCACTCGTGAATCCACACAGTTCAGGGCTTCAGGCTCACTTTACAAACAAGAGAAAAAGCGAAATGGGTCAAACAGTGAGTGAGTTTTCTCGTAGTGACAGTTATGAGTGTGAACTCTGGCTCTGACCCGCAGCACTGAATAAAGCGTGGTGAAAAGGCTGAAAACATCAGTTTGTTATCTGGTCAGATCTAATGTGTAAACAGCCATGGTTGTTTACACATTAGATCTGACCAGCACACAGACCTGAGACCAGTTGGAGCAGGTCCAGGTCCTGTTAGTGACGGGAACCTCAAAGTCCCATCATCCATCCTCCACATGAGAAAACAGTGTGGCCTCTGTAACTGTTAGCTATCAGTGTTGTTGTTGCTCCTGATACACACAAACTCTCTGGAAAAGAGGAAAAACTCACATTGTCCAAATGGTTCATTTTAAGAAAACACAATGAGCCCCTTCAGAGTGTGTTGATGTGGCTGCTCTCTGCTTTGGTTGGTTAAATGCTCTTTTAGTGGATCTGCTCAGTAATTGTTTGACTTGAGGGTCCCCTTTGTTTTAACTTCCCGTCCTTCTATTTTCATCTCATCACGGCCGTTCTGCTTCTTTGTTTCTCTTTTCTGTTCGCTTTTCGAACGCACGCTCTTTGATGGAGTATTGATCAGTGCGGCGGTGCGTGGGGGGGGTCTACAGTATGTACAGGAGCAGCACCAACAGATTTGGAGGGAGATGGATGGAGAGGGGCTCGACACAGGCAGCAGAAAGAGTTAGAGAGGTAGAAAAGAGGAAATGGGGACAAAAGGATGTGAAGAGAGTGGAGGGAGGAGGGATCAAAGCTTTCTCACTTCAGTATTCACAGCGAGCCTCCTGCCCCCCCACCTCACCACCGGAGAGATGGAAAGATGAAGCAGTCGTTTCACAGACAAAGATTTCCTCTCTTTTTTCCCCTCCCTCTCTCCTTCCTCTTCTTCGTGCCTCCCGCTCTGCAGTTTTCCTTCAGTGAAGCTGAAGGATGATTGAGAGCTCTCCCACCGACAGCATTTTTAAACAGACGCATCAATAAATAAATGGCTTGATGTAGTGCTGTGTGTGTGTGTGTGTGAACTCATAACTGCACATGGGATGTGTCTGTTTATCTGTGTGTGAGAGTGTGTGTCTTCACAGGGACGAACTCTTTGTACGCCTTTGTCTTTCTTTCTTTTTTCTTCTTTGCTGTTTCTCCAACATCGTCATTATTCCTCTTTTGTCTCATTTCTCTTCAATTCGGCGTCTCTTCTGCATTTTGTGAGTTTTTTGTCGTTGATGTTGTTTTTATTTTGTTTTTGTTTTTTTTTCTTAGCCCCTCCTCTCTCCGCTCGGCTCGCTGATGCATTCAATCTCTTTGGCACTCTGCTGCTCACTGCAAATGCTGGAACTTCCTTCTGTATGTGTGTGTGAGAGACAGAGAGAGCTTGAAAAAAAAAAAAAGCATTTAAATCCAGAAATCTGTTCTCTGGTGTCTTTAGTGGTTTTGACTTCAGTGTTCAACCTGCAGATTATTTAGTGAAGCTGCTTT
Source organism: Remorina albescens (assembly GCA_034769265.1). Classification (NCBI taxonomy): domain Eukaryota; kingdom Metazoa; phylum Chordata; class Actinopteri; order Carangiformes; family Echeneidae; genus Remorina; species Remorina albescens. The sequence goes on from CM068488.1 coordinate 2,613,357, forward strand.
AATCTTAATTTTTACGCCGACAACGTGTCAAATTGAGAGTTATCACCCGGCTCTGTTTCTGGAGCTCCGAGGATCATTTCAGCATCTTTGAACTCTTTACTTTGCTTTTCTGGCTCACAACTTCACTCCTCTGGTTCCCTCTCGCTGCTTTCATCAGAACTGTTTCCAGTTACAGCAAGCAGCTGGTTGCATAAAAGCTCTATGAAGCCACCACACAAAATACAAACAGGCAGTCAGTGAGTCGCTGGTGAAAAGAATGGAACATTTACTGCACCAGAACGAAACCAGAGCAAAAGGAGACATTCAGTTCCATTCACCAAACAGATGTTGTATCTTAAGTGTCAAAAGCCAAAAATCAGTTTGAACACGTTTAGTTTAATTTACCTACTTTTCAATTAAAATGACATAAAACCAGCTCCATAAAATAAAAAATGAGGATTGGGCTTCTGCTGATTTGTCAGTTAATCGAGTCATTTGTTTTGGCACTCGTATGTTGCTGGTCATGTGATCGTTCATGCATTTTTATTGCAACATATGTGCATTTAATTCAAACAATCTAACTTTGGCTGCAGGGCACATGTGCTCCAGTGCTGTCATGCTTTTGTGCATACACAATTATTGTGCGTTCAGTCGAGAGACTTCATTTACATTTCTGAAATACACTCATGATTGTCGTGTGCTGGTATTTCCAACTCGCCTGCATGCATGTGAGCGAAGGCATGGTGTGTGTTGTGTGTTGATGTGTGTGTGAGTTTACATCTATGCACACATCTCATGATTAGGTTTATGTATGCACTGTTCACTCTGCCACAGCAGACACACACACAGACTACCGTGCAGAAAACTAGGAGCCAATTTGAGAAGTAGGCGACTTGCTCTGTAACTGCTCTGGCATCTGGTTATCTTCGGAGCTCTACAGCTGCTGCCTACTTTCAGCACAGCATAATGAGATTTGTGCAAATTCTTCTTTAGGATTCCTTCCAGGACGGTCGTTCTTCAAATGATGTGTCCTCCACCCGATGGGGGTCCAGAGGTTAGGGCTGAAAATCCAAAGTACAACTGGTTTGATACGGAACAGGCTGCATCATGTCGTTACAGGACCACAGAGTGTAGTCTGCAGATTGGAGCTCAATTTTATAATAAAACAAAATCAAATTTGTTGTTGATTTTGATTCCAGTTGAAGGAAATTATTCATGTTTTAATGTGTTTTTTTCAGAGTTGTTTTTATCTCTCTAGTCATCGTCCAGCATTCAACTCCATCCTCACAAAAGTTCTGTTTTTTTACTGCAATTCTGAATGAAAGGGACAAACTGACAAGGTTGTTCATTAATTGGCTGAATGTTTGATGGCTTGTTTGCCAGAACCAGGAAGGTAATTTAGCCTTTAAAATGTTGTCACCTTGTATAATAAATGAGCAACGTTGTGAAAAAGAAAAAAGGTGATTGTCTGAAACGATAAAAGCAGGAAAGCTGAAAGTACAGACGATGGAAGAAAAGTGACGGATCATTCATGTGTCGGTCACTTTTTTCTCTGTTCAGCACCTTAAAGCTTTAAATACATCCAGTTTATCAATCAGAGGTTTTTAATGACTAAAGTTAGAGAACAGCTGTGAACTCAGCGAAGCTTTTAGCAGCAAAAGGGCCAGATGTTTTCTCCAGGAGCTGGTGGAGACCAAAAAAAAGAGCAAATACTGGACTCAAATTCATCACAGATAAAACTTCTTCTCTGAATAAATAGTCGTAACATATCTGTTGGTTTGTTTGAACACCCAGCTGTTAGCTAACACGTCTGACTTGAGTATGTTTGGACATTTGTGTGTTTACAGCCGGTTCTGCTGTCTCTGACAGCAGGACAACTGATGAGGACGGCTTTGACTTGTAAAATCGGAAAATTCCAAATATTTCAGATGAGTTTGTGAAAACACAACGTACGACTCGCAGTCCTGACAAATACATTTTTTAAAATCTTACCTTAGTTTCTTTATAAGGAATTGATTTGGCCTTACATTTGATTGAAGCCCATTTTTAATTTTTAAATCTTAGTTGATGATTTCTCCTTATTGAAGAATCAGTACATTTTATTCCAGCCCTGATATTCCCACTCATGCAGAAAGCTCTGCAGTTGAACATCTTATTGTTCATCAGTACTCGGTATTGATTGAGGACAATTCTTATTAACACGGCAGAAGTATGTGATCGTGCAAAGAACACAGCAGTTCAGCCAAATGTGGCTGTTAAAATAAAGGTAACTCGTTGTGTTAGACAGAGAGCGTGCTGTTGGCTGAGAGGCCGAGGGAGGTCGGCTGAATCTATAAAGTTTGTTTATTGCAACATTCAGATGCTTCTCCATCTGCTTTTTATCCACTAAATCAGCTCTGTTGCTTTGTGCTGCTGAAGGCGCTCCGCTTATGAAAGAGGACGCTGCCTGCATGCAGATTCTCATCTCCTGTATGACGCTCCCACGCTGCTGCTGCTTCAGTATGAGAGATGATTCCACCAGAAATTCATTAAGGATTTCATTACTTTACTCAGACTGGAACCTGATATGTAGCGGGAGTATTGAATTTGGATTTTGGCTGGGCAGTAAATGACAGATGACATTGTTTCTTATTAGAAGTTAGTGTTGTTAAACCGTACGGTAACCAAAGCAGACGTCAGTGAAGGAAGGACGAGTGGCTGAGCGTCTTCTGTTCCTTCTTTGGCTCTCAGGTGCTTCACACAGCGGGCCATCTAAAAACGACTGTACAGCGAGCTGTTCATTTGTGTGTCTGTGTGCTGACTGCTGTGACAGCAAAGAAGAGTGTGTGATTTGAAGGCAGTCTGATTTTATTATATATGATGAGTCAACTCTTTGTGTTTGGACTCATTCATACTAAAATGGTGTTATTATTTTTACAGTCAAAATTCACACAGTTACTATTCATTGAGCCTGTCTCTATTTTTTCATTTCTTTCTTTGTGTTTGAAGTGAGAGCTTTTATTAAACCCTCTCTTATGCTGTATCTGCTCCACAGTGAGCACTGTGCTGCTTCTACCACCAGCTTTATTCCACCCTTCACTGTTTGTCAACTTGTAAATCTGCTATTGAAGTTCTTTGGCAAAAGTACCTTGAGTTTATAGGAAGACTTTTGAAACGCGGCAGCAGAAAACACCCCAAGCAAGCGTTACTCGTGACGACCGACTGGCTGTGTGGCAGAATAACAAGCACGAAGAGCAAAAATGTGAAACAGCAAAACGTAAGATCAGTTGGATTGGGTTTATGCCTTGGACGATCGATCGATAGATAAAAACAATCATTTTGGTATTATCAGTTTGTCATCCAGCCAGCCTTTCATCTCCTCGTCATATTTGTATGTCAGTAAACTCGTACACAAATACACAAATACACAAAGCAAATCAAATGGGCCCAAACTGAACCTCAGGGCAGAGGTGAGGAAACGCAGCTCCTGGTTTTAATAGTTTGTTAAATAGGAGGCAGACAAACAAGCCGAACGTGGCTCACTCTGAGGTCTAAAAGAATTAAAACGTCATGTTTACGAAGACTGCAGTGGGACAGCACTCTAGATCCTATGAGCCATAAAGGCTGATGATGTTATTGTCTAAATAAGATGGCAGCTGTATCCAAACAAGTTTTCAGGTAACGGCTCCCCGTCTCTTCCATCAGGTGACATTAAACCGGCTCCAAACGATCAGGATACTTCAGAAATGGTTCCAGGTGCTGTGGAAATGAATCACCTGTTTCTTGTTTGGTCAGCAAATTTAAAAAGTCTAATGGTAATCTTAACTCCTACTAAATGCCACAAGCTGTGAGCCATCATTTTAACTTTTATTTTTGGTTTCAGATGAAACTGCCAATTACATTTTTACACTTTTGATTTTTATTTATTTATTTTTTTTTTAACCTAAAATGTCATGATTAATGGCAAATTATCTGATTTTATCCACAGGAGCTGTCAAAAACATCCAGAAATTGGTTTTATATTCATTATTTCAGAAGCTTTAATTACCAGATAGTTGTTATTTCCTTATCAAAACTAGTTGAAAGGGTTTTTTTCCTCTGATTTAGAAAGGCTAAATAAAGAAAACAAACCTTCAGCTAACTGAGCCTGGAGCTAGCTGACCGATATCTAGGTCAGTTTGATAACACCTCACTGTTCGAGGTTTCCTGTCCAGTTAGTGTAACAATGAACAGATTTATTTTTATGGGGATTATGGTTATGTGTCTGAGGTTTCCTGGTTTTTAACAGGAAAAAATTATGTCTAAGCAGATTTTTATAGACAGACTTTAAAAGAGAGATGAATCCTCTCGTTTAAAAAAACACTCCAGTATTATGGTATCGAAGAAAAGTCAATGATTTTTATCCTTTATGGATAAAAAACATTGTAAATGATAGTAATAGTCGGTATATTTGATATAAAATGTAAATAACTCCTCGTTAAAACACTTTCCTTCCCTCTCTGATTTAAAAAGGTGACAGTAAATTGAGCTAAATTGCTTCGAGTTTGATGAAAACATTCGTGTCATGCTCTTATTTGGTCTGAACTGAAGCCGTCAGTCAGGATAACGTTTACTGATGAAGTGAAACCTCGAACAGTTGCATTTGTGAGATCTTAAGTCCAAGTTCTCTTTTGTACAAATCAAACAATTCGGATGTGTAATTCTGTGTAGAATGAGTGTTACGGTAAGCTTACTGGTTATGTCACTTATTTAATCTGCAGCAAACGATGCGAGTCCCCCCCCCCCAAAAAAAAATCATCTTAAAAGTATGAACTTCAGTCACAGAGCGGCCCAGCTGTTAACGATCCGGCTCGGCCCACAAAGACAATCCAGGACATCAGATTTAGACGTTTTTATTCCGCTCTCTCTCAGATTTTTCAGGATTTTCCGTAGACGGTGTTTGGTTAGGACGTGATCATGAGATGTCACAGGACAGGAAGTGCTCACCAGATTGTGTTGACTCAGAGCCCCCCCCCGTGAAACATGCATAGACACAGAAACACCATCTCTGATTTCTGCCCCCTGGACGCTTCACTTTCACCTCCTCTCTGCCAGCGACTGGTTGTGACCACAGAGGCCAGCAGACGACTCTGGACTCGCTTCAGTTTGACTTCCTTTATGAGATCCAGCGGGAAGAGATTCAAACAAATCAGTTGTTTTTTTTTTTTCCCGTGTTTGACTTAATTTTCTCCTCCTTGTGTCTCATTTGTCTCGTGTTTTCCTGCTCGTAGCGGCTGCAGGTGTTACTGTTTGCTGCTGGTTTCAGGCCTCGCTGTCTCAGCGTTGACAGCGTTTGTTTCTCTACGCATCGCCGTCTTTACTCTGGTCTCTGGTTTTACTCAACCTCCCCTTCCTCTTATTCTGTCTTGGTCATCTCCTTTTCCTACTCTTCCCCCTCCTTCGCTCTCATAATTACCTCCATCCTCCTCTTCCCTTAGCCAAAGTCTCTGCTATAAATCAGACCAAAAAGAGACTGTGTCTCCACATTGCAGTGGTGCTGAGTCACTAAGTACATTTCTTCACGTACAGTTTAAGGGTACTTCTGCTTTACCTGATTAATTCCATTATAAGCACCGCCACATTTTAACAGAAACTGGGAAAATGTCTGCAGTATATTCATCTGAAATCACACATTAAAAAAATGACAGTAACGTAGTTTAAATCTTCTCACTTCAGCTGTATGTGTTACAACTCTTATACCAACATAACTCCACAATAAATGAGTTTGTATTCATTTATGAGTGCGTTGAGGGAAACCCAGTAATACAAACGTATGATGAACTGATTTGATTCATTCATAATGACAACGCTGAAAGTGAAAGCTGCTGCTCATAATAATGAACCTTCAACTCTGCGGAACATTTCAGGATCTACAACTCAATGATTTTTTTGTGGTTTTGATTGAGTCTCGCTGTCAAATTCGTTTTCATCTGAGGCTGACGTGCTCGGACAGATTTCTGTTGGAGACCAAAACAGATTTGAGAGGGAGTGACTGTTAAATCATTTATCAGGAGGCAGAAACTGAAGGAAAGCCTCTCATTGCCAAATGACAATGTGTTGTGTTTCCATCCTGCTTGAAAAAATCCAAGTGGTCAAAAAGTCATAAAACCGGGTGGTTTCATGTTTAAGCACATTGTATCTTTTACTTGTACTTCCCTCATATAACATTTTCACATCACAACCATCATTATTGATTTCCAAATGTGTGAGTTCTTGTCGTTACATTATGAGCGCATTGTCTGTTTACCTGTAATGACCTTCGCACTCCTTTCTCTTCCTTTTCCCTAGCAACTGCTGAGGGAGATGCAGCAGATGGCGAGCCGGCCTTTCGCCACCATCAACGTTGCCTTGGAGACGGACGAAGAGCCGCCAGACCTGATAGGAGGAAACGTCAAGGTGAGCACAACCTTTTTTTTTTTTTTTATGAGCGGTCGCCACCACACAGGACACATCCACTTCTGTCTGGGGGGGCCGAGAGGGCCACAAGCTGGGAGTCTTCCTCTTTCATCAACACCGTTATTCATCCTCCCGCCAGTGGGAGCTCCGTGTTGTGCCTGCAGACGGTGGTCAGCGGTTACAGTCATAGAAGTTAGGCTCTTCCCCACATCATCTGTTTCACTCTTAACTCTTTGCGGTGGTTTCATTATTTTTCAGCGAGCCACGGAGTCCAAATGGAGCTCAGTTAGGGGGGAGAGTTGGACTAATGAGGGTCAACGCTGTGTACATTGGCGGGACTGTGTGAAAGCCGGATGATGATGAAAGTGGGCTGCTGATGAGCCGCACGGCACATTATACCAGTTACAGCCAGTTATTGTGGGTAGGCAGTGAATTCTAATGGGAATGAATTCAGTTAACCCCGGAGTCAAACACATGCAGATGAGAGTACGGCAATGCAGATTAAGACTCATCTTAGAAATAAGCAAAGAGTTTTTGTTCCAGAATTAAGATTTTCTTCATTTTGAATGGATAAATAAACGCCTACTTGCAGTAAATGTTTGCTGCTGGCATGAAAACAAAGACCATTAAGGGGCAATATTAAAGTCACGATTCATCCTCCAAAACAGTCTCATTCTGCTGCATCGAACCATCTGTGTCTCTCCAGTTCTGACAGAGAACCTGACCTGTCAAAATAGAGCTTGTTGGAATAAAGCCATTTATATTTGAGTACAACATAGAGAGGTTTGTAAAGAGGGGAGCTGTGGCTCTAAAACACCGTCCCATCCCGAGACTGTTGTGAAACTACATCACCAAAACACATTTTCTCATCAGTGTTGAGGCGTCTGGCTGTGCGGAGGTTTGGAAATATTTAGTCGAAACTTTCTTTGTAACCAAAGCAGATGAACAGAACTTTTGTTTGTGCTGCAGAACGCATAAAAAAAACCAACTTTTTCCGAACTGCTCTGGATAATACAAAAGCCTCCATAGTGCATAGTTTCTAGGAACGATTTCTTAGCTGCCTTTGAATAAGAAAACTCAGTTTATCTTACATGGATTTATTCAATTATCATTGCAAAGAGAGAAGCACACAGCTTAAATATCAGGAAGCTTCTGATTAAGAAACAAGACACATCACAGTTATACAGTGAGGAACAGAAAAATACTCTGCAGCATAAAGTAGAAATATCTGCTGTGGTGCTTAGTGGAGAAGAATCGAGGGATTTTGGTACAGTGTGAAAGGGCTGAATAAAACCAGACAAAAAATTACAAAAAGATTTAATGTTCACCGAGACGTATTTCTGCCACAGGTGTTAATGCAGCCTTTAAATGCTCCTCAGTTTTCAGGCAGAAATCAGAAAACCTGGGTAAACAAAATCTAAATGACCTGCAGCATCACACACTACTCAACATTAATGACTTCATTTTGTGATTTTTGACAAATCCTGCACAACACCTGCTGTACGTTAAAAGTATTTATCCGTACTTTGGTGGGCTCCTGTTAAATTATCCTGCTTAAAGACTTCACTGCGCTGCATTAACGCTGTCGGGCGAACATCAAAATTGATGCAGCAGAGCCGAAGTTATTGTCAGTTTTTTTTTTATTCCACACCTCCTCCTTCCTCATCAAAACAATCCCCACAAGTGAGCTACGACACTGAGACCGGAAAGTCATTAGGAAAATATGTACTGAGCTAATAACTAACCACTAACTCACACTACAGGCTCAGAGTTCACGTCCACTGTTGTGGAGACTCTTTGGTCCAACCTGACGCCCGCAGATTCTCGTCTTCTGCCTCAGGTGACATTACTGCAGTCACTCCTCTCAGCAGACCCCGAAATAGACGGGGTTCCCATTTAACCAGCATCCAGCTGCAGTGGATGGTGGTTGAGAGAAGAGCGGGAGCTTCCCGGTGGGGTGGAAGCAGGTTAGAGCAGATTTTAATGCAGAAATTGTGCAGACAGTCAGCAGCAGAGAACATTTAGTTACAGAGTTACAAAAACAGGTTCACCTGTGACGAATGACCTCCGAATGCAGATGTAGCGCAGAATTATAGGGCCGCTCCTGCAGGGCGGCCCGGGGCCCCTCTGGCTCTGACAGGGGCCATGCATCTCTGGGGCTCCTGCTCCCAAACACAAGGTTACTACCAGCAGGCTGCAGAGCCCCTCAGGTAGATGAGCCGCTAATCAAACCTCTGCTCCGACAGGAATTATCCTTCATCTGTTCTTCCCATCTCTGATTTAGTTCTTCTTCTACTTCTGAGTTCCTCTGTTATGTTTTTTGTGCCCTCTTTAAATTCTCCATTCTTCTGTTATGTCACTTCTGTCTTCTCTGTTTTTGTGTATTTTAATTCCTCTTTTCTTCTATTGTTGTTTCTCAGCTTCTTTTTTTTTTTTGTTAGGTTTTGAACTTCAATCTTTCTGCTCGTTTCTTTTTCTTTATCTTTCTCTGTATCTCTTTGGCTGTCACAGTTTCTGTTTTGTTCTCCTCCTCGTGGTGTTTATCAACTCGTTTCTTTTCTTCTCTTTTGTCTTTACATTTCTTTGAATCTTTTCTCTGTATCTCTTTTGCTTCCTCTTTCATCTACTGTCTAACATCCTTACTCAACCACAGTGTTCCTCTAATTTACTAGCACTTTACTGATCCTATCAGTTGTCTGGGTTTTTGGCCTTATCTGCTGGTTGTGGTGTGTGTTTGTATGAACAGAGCGAGTTTGTGCCTTTGTGTCCTCCTGCATGGTTGTGTGGGCGTTGGGAGTGTGCGCAGGCATCGTGCTGTTGTGTGGAAAGAAAGGATGCAGCTTGCTGTGGAAATCAGGCGCCCCTTCGCCGCCTCCTCTATTTCTGCTTTACCTTTTCTTCTCCCACCTCTACTCTTCTTTTCTTCCATTCTTCCCGGCCCGCTCTCCTTCCCTCCGTCAGGGCTGCAGCAGCCCAGCAGCAGAGATCCAATTTAGATCTTCGTCCTCAGCTTTCTGTGCCTTCAGCAGCTCAGACGGTGAGCACAGCCTATCCTATCTCCTCCCGGCTCAGATTGAGCGACTCGGAGCAGCTTCTTCCCCTTGTTTCCTTGCTGCTTTATCAGAACGCTACAGTGCTGTATTAAGACCCAGGATCAGAGTATACAAGGGGCCAGGCTCCGCACGGTGAGCTGAAGATCATTAAAGTTGTTTATAGCCTCAGTGGGAAGTCCAAACTTGCTCCAGCGATGACATATATTCACTCTGCTTCTGCCAAATGGAGCTTGTGAGCCCAGACTCGCAGGCAGATGATTACCTTTGTGACGCCTAATGCTCTGCTTTTATTTATGGATGCCACGGGACAGGGAGAATCAGGACAAATCAGGGGAAGGGGTGTAGCTCTGCTTTACCAAACATGGTGGTGGTGCACCATTAGGTCTCTGGCTGCTTTTTAGACTGATTGTGTGATTATGATAACCTTAAATTGCGTCAGTGGCAGTCGTACAGGCAAAAAATGGATAAGGTCAAAGGTCAGAATACCAGAGACATGCTCAGTTATGGTAATTTCTCAGATATCAGGCTTCATAAATTCTGAATCTGTTTTGTTGGGGTGCAACAGATGACACACATAAAAGTTTGATGGATAAATTATCCATGTAGAATGAGTAGTGTGTTTTTATTTTTATTGTGTGTCTGTTGTGTGTCTGGGTTACATCCACAGCTGTTTTTTGTTTAGTTTTTTTTTTTTTAAAGCAGGATAGTTTGAAGTTATGCACTAAGTTCCAGGATGTTGCTGAAGACACAGTTTGTTCTGTTTGTCTGCAGTAATCACAGATCAAGCTTCCCCCCTGTTGCACATTTTCTGTCACCTTTAACTGAAGTTTCCTGGTTCCACAGATCAGCAGACTCAGTCGTGTCGGGTTATATTACAGATTGATGTTAGTTTGAATGTTGCTACAAAAGAATTTGAAATATAATCAACATCCCAATAATGGGCCAAAACGTTGTGAGCACCTTGAGCCCTGCAGAGACGCCCTGGCCTGAAAACCATATTCTCCAGAGGGATTATGGGAACTTCCTCGTTTTTGTATAAACCCCAACAAAGATCACGTCATCCTCACTTTAGATTTCTCTTTCCAGTGAAATCACAACTGATCGATAGCTTAAATTTTGCCCTGGTTATCTTCATTTTCTGTAGTGTGTACTTTAAATGTGTTGCAATAAGATGTTTTTAATTAAAGGCTGACAAAACATCATCTTGGCAAACAGAAGCCAAATGAACGAAAACTCATCAAAGTTGGCTCAGTGGAAGCAGCTGTACCTGGTGAGTCATACCAGCAGGGAGTTTGACTCGCTTGGAGAAGGAGAGTGGGGTGGGGGGGGGGGGGCGGGCCTCACCTCCTGACTGCTGCTGAAGCAGAGATGAATGCAGCGGATGAAAGCGTAGCAGCATGCAGCTACAGTGTATGCCCACATAAAGCGTGTGTGTGTGTGGGTTCAGCAGCGATCGTACGTGCTGGGCTAATTACTGGAGGTAATTGAACAAAACCGGTCACTGCTCTGCCTGGCCAGTCTAGATAACTCTCCAGAGGAGGTTGGGCAGGCGGGAGTGGAGAGGAGGGCTTCAGCGCTCTAAAACAAAGGCATCTTTTGGGGGAATGAAGACTGCAAGAAAAGACATTACCTTTGGGGAACATCTGAGGCAAAAAGAAAAAAAATCACATTCATAAAGAGTTCAAAAGGACGGATAATTGAATTTTTCAAGGTGTTTTGTTTTGTTTTTGCTGCTTTAATTACTGCACAGGCCAAAAATAAAATGCACATGTGTGTTGAAGGAGATAAACCGTGCTCTCTGGGGGGGTGCACACTGTTGTTTTTGTTCCAATGGAAAGTGAAGTGGTTGGCCTGCACGCTCAGGCTGAAACTGAGGTTGTGGATTGGATATAATAGTTGTTCTGATGAACTCTCAACGCAATCGATTATGAAATGAGTTTGTTAAAATTGAAATGATCCCGCTGTCACATCCCACATCAGTCCGACTTCGGGCTTCTACCACATCCAAATTTATTTGCAGTGCCTATTCCCTCTCTAGTTTGAATGAGATGCCTTGTTCGAAAATGAGAAATGAGAGTGTAAACAAACGAGAACCTAAGAGCAGCTCGCAGCTGCTGCAGTGGAAATTGGATTTGGCAGATGAGTTTGTGACAGCCTTAAGCTGTAAAATTAAAAACTGCCAGTCTTCTTCCTTTAGTTATTTGTTTCCTACACAGAGTACAGATGTGCTCAGGTTATCACAGGCGGAACTCATCTTTCCAATTGTAAACATGCTGGATGAGAAATACATTTTGCTTGAGGGAAGAACAGACTCCTAGTCCAGAGCAAACCAGGCCTGGTCGGCCCGCTTCAGGCAGCGCCAAAATAATAGTTTCATCTTTTCTTGTACCCGGAGATCTTGGGGCAAAATTATCCGAGTGTGACATTCTACCGCATGGAACAGTTGTCAGTATTTTTATTTCCCATTTCCCAGTAATCCACGTCATGGTATAGAAAATGCAAAGATATGATCCTTACACAGAGAGCTGGGTTGACTCCTCACTCATTTATCACACTGAGCTCTAACGTTCTGTGGCCCTGACGGACAGTATTGCCTTTGACTGCAGTCAAATTGATAACAAAATGGTAATTTGCTCTCTTACAGTATCTAATGAGGATACTTTCATCTGCGTGTCTTAAAGAAGCTTCTGTAAAGTGCTTCCAGAGTGGGACAGGAGCCCTGACAAGTTCTCACGGGCTGAAGTAGTAAAGTACTAAAATGAACTTTCTACCTACCACCTTGTTAATCCAACAGCCACACAATAAATCCTGTCTGTGATGTCTGCAACTGCAGTTTGTAGTTCTGTTGTATTGTGTTATTGTGGCAGGTGTTTTTACTGAGGGAGGGGGCAACATAACCTCAAGCCTGTAAACCCAATTGTGTCCTCCTGTTCTCAGTTGAAGCGTCTCCGTTTGATTCCTCCGTTAGACTGAAGTGAAGCTTTTGGGACGAATGTCCAAGTCAAATTACTTTTATGTCATTTATTTGCTGCAAACAAATTAGACACCTCTTAAAATGATGTGTAGCTTCTCTCTCACACCTGAGATATTTCTGTGCCTTGTCACTTTCATCCTCCTCCCTCCTTACTCACCCCTCCTGATTTATCTTTTTTTTTTTGTTTGTTTGTTTTTTGTGGGTTTTGCTCAGTAAACTGAGTATTTGCCTCCAAGAAGCTGCTCTTCTTCTCAGTGTAATCATCTAATCTGATTGTTTTTATTATTGTCCTTACATTTTAAATAATAACTAAATGTTAGAAACAACTTTGGCTGACAGTGAAATTTATTTATTATTTTAGTAAATATGTAACGGAAGAGGTTTTCTCGTTAATAATTAGCCTCAGGATGTGTCACACTGGACAGACTGTGAAACCTTGTGAGACAAACTTGTCTTAATTTGTCCTCCTTAGATGAACTTGGGCCTGACAGCAGAAACAAAGTTAATGAAGGTGAGAGCTGAGGATATAAAAACAGTATCCAGAACTTTTCTTCGACGTCCCGTTTGTTTACTGTAATCGCGATCATTTCTCAAAATCAAAGGCACCTTCTTTATGATTTATTGAGCTTCACACAGCCCTGCTATCCAAATATGTGTCTTGAGTATTGGAGTGCTTGTTATGTCCTGTGTGTTGTTGTTGATTCTGTGGCTGGTTTGACTGCAGTGTTTCCAGCAGCTCACTCTGACCTGCTACCAGCTCATTTGTTTGCAGCTGAACTATTCCCCCGTCAGCTCTTAGGGGGCTGTAACAGTGTGTGTGTGTGTGTCCAAGATCAACACAGCCAAAAACTGCTGCAAGCTCAGGGGGCATGCACACAAATAATACACACACACACACACTGCAAACAACCTCAGTTCAAAAAACAACAGCCAGTTCAGAGCTGCATTCATTCATTTATATAATCTGCTCACAGATAGAGAATATTTAACATTATCCATCTGTTACAATCAGGACATCTCTACTACATATTCAAAATAACAGGACTATTACTGAGAGAGCTGCAAGCTAACCAACCCCGTAGATCCTAACACAGCTTCTCATCAGATAAGTGTGTAGACTGACAGCCTCCGAGCAGAGCCCGTTAAATTACCAAGTCACTCTCCTCACACGTTGTGCGTGAAGCTTGATGCCGGATGATCAGTTTGGCTGAAAGGTGGAAAATTTAAGGAGACCGGTCGTCTGTCTGATGATTATTGTGCGTTTCTGCTGCTCTTTGTTTCTCTTTTGTTATTGAAAAGAGCGTTTGCATTGTTTCTTTTCCTCCCACAGTTAAGACGTAAAGAAAGAAAGCAAACTTTTTATAGACTGATCTGACATTAGACAAATCCCCCTCGAGGCCTGAAAACTGGCTCATTCACACTATTCACAGCACATTTTGTTGCTGTTTATTGAGCTGATTTTATTTCCTTGTGCATTAGAGATGATAATTAAATTAGAAATGTGTTGCAAAGGCTGCAGTCTGGTTGCAAATAGGGGCCTCTCCAAGTTTCTTTTAACAATAATTTACTTTCTGTGTCCTTTTTAATATGTTTCCGGTTGTTTGATGCTCAGGGCCTCATGACATGTTGGGAGTTGGCGGTTTTGTGAAACCCACATTTACCCAGAATACCTTTCTTTGTGTTGAGCCATGTTTAAAGATGAACCCTTATTCAGGCCTAAGACGGTACAGCTGAGCTAAAGGTGTGTAGGGAGCTCAGTTGGTAAAGCTGCAGTCGCATTTAACTGATCCTGGAGCTTGCTCGGATGAAGAAATGCAGCAGCTTATGTGCGTCATGAGGTGCATGTGTGTTGCAGAGATGCCCTTTTCTGTCTGTTCTGCCCTGAACACAGCCGGCTGCATGGGCACGATCTAAACAAGCAGACGCACAACGACATAAACAAATACAAAATCGCCCTCAGTTACAACATCAGCCGCAATGAAAACGCAGACTCACACCCAAACACACACACACACATGCACAACCAGAGGCAACCAGGTCTTTGTGCCACTTCCCCAGCTACCTGTGTGACAGCCTGTGGATCCTGCTGGTATGAAAGGTAAGCCTCAGAGAGACAGAGCACAGAATAAATGTGTAAAATGGGTCAGAGCCTGAATATCATTACTGCCCCGCTCCCTGTGTGTGGGGGTAAAAAGAGAGAGAGAAGCTGTGATGAATTTATGTGAGAAAGGCAAAAACTGTGTGTATGCTGTGAGGGATTTCTGTGTGTGTGTGTGTGTGTGTGTGTGTGTGTGTGTGTCACACTTGAGTGGTAGTCCTACTTGGGGCATTAAGCTCAACCCTCCAGAGTACGGAAACAAGCGTGAGAAGGGATTGAACTTGTATGTTCAGAAGTGTGTGTGTGTGTGTGTGTGTGTTGAACGGCCGAGGCCCAGCTTCCTGTCCAGCTCAGGAAGCACACAAAGAGAGAGACATTGGAAAGCATCAGCATGCAGGTGAGGTGGAGGTGTTATCCATATCCTCAGCCGAAGTAAACCCATGAATATTGTAGGAGACGAGCAGCAGCAGCAGCAGCAGGAACAGATCCAGCCAGTGTTTACAGGGAGGAAACTCATCCCCACATATGGATGGGCTGCTGATAAACAGGAGATATTGGTATTAGGGAGTCACGTCTGTCAGGCAGCCTGCGGCGACAAGAGTGCACCGCCAGCACCGCCACTCAGGCTTCCAGCCGCGGCCCACGCCACACACAGGCAGCATCGTCATGAAATTGTGAACAGCGGGGTATTTTTTTTTGGGGGCGGGGTCCGAACTGTGTCCACAGATCAGTGTGGGAATGAAAGCGTT
The DNA here is from genome assembly GCA_034769265.1 of Remorina albescens. NCBI lineage: Eukaryota > Metazoa > Chordata > Actinopteri > Carangiformes > Echeneidae > Remorina > Remorina albescens. The sequence goes on from CM068488.1 coordinate 2,628,624, forward strand.
TCTATCTGGCTGCTGTGCATGTTGGTGACACAGAGAGAACTATTACAGCAGACTCCCTGTTATGCACGTCTGTGAAAATGTTGTGTTCATCAGGATTTAGCGTGATGTGTAATATTTATTTTTTCTCTTTTTCTCTTTCTTTCCACAGTCTGTCCCGAAGCCCATCGCCCTCGAGCCCTGCTTCGGCAACAAAGCCGCCGTGCTCTCCATCTTTGTGCGGTTACCCAGGGGCACCGGCGGCATCCCTCCTCCAGGACAGTCTGGTAAGATACAGCGGCTGAATTCACTTGTTTCCTCCCCTCGCTGTATCCGTGTTTGTTCGATTGTGCTGCACTTTCTTCCCAAGTGTCTCCTTGATCTGCCTCGCATCCTGCTTCTCAGCAAACTCGAGTTATAGTTGGAGAGAGACAGATCCGAGCCCAACAGTTACCTCCACTAACTTCTTTCCCTTTATTTTATTTTCCTCCCTCGTTGGCTTGTTTTACGGCCCATCCCACGAGGAGTTTTAGTGCGTGCTCATCGAAAAGTAGATAAAACTGGAAATAGTGGTTTCTGGTCTCAATCAACATGGAATCTTCTTCCTCCTAAACGACCAGATTCAGCTAAAACACAATTGAGGACACTGAGACAGAATCTGCTGAGTTTCATCATAATCGAACCCCCAAACCCTTCTCTCATTAGAAAAACTAAAAATACAATTCAAAGAGATGAAATTTGTGACTTCCTGTTAACAACTTGAACCAAAGAGTTGAAAAAGAGAGATTCTGTGCAGGCGTTGTCATCTCTTTCTTTCTCCAACATTTTCAGATTGGCCCACTATTATAACCGAATGTTTTGTGTTGCAGTGAAAGTTTGTCTTTTATTCAACATTCAACTTTATTCATTTCGTCTGTGTTGTGCTCAGATGATGCAACTTCCTGCATGAAGTTTTCATTAATCAGAAACTAACAGAAATGGAACAACAGGGAGAGAGTTGTGGTTGATTTTTGGAGTTATAATGAATCTAAAACCTTCATCATTGTGTTTCCACTGTGCTTCATGAGAACCTGGGAGCTACAGGAATTCATACAGAGCACAGCTCAGGTTTTATCTGACCTTAGTGGTTTTTGAGGGCAACATGGCCCATAATAATCACCAGCTCTGTCAGTTCCGAAGTTACATTTCAATCACAAAGTCTCACACTGAGGCTTGTGGGAAATGTTGTTTTTATGTTGGGAAACACTGATGCAGACTGATTTCATCAGTTTAAATTAGATAAATGATGTTAGCAGCTGTGACATTTTGACACTTTAGCACTTTCTCTCTGCTTCTCTTCTTTTTCTTCCCTGTGTGGTGAAATGATCTCTGTTCTGTCCCTCCTCATCCTGTCGCTGCATTAAGCATCTCCTCTCCCTCCTGCTCTGTAAAATGTTGGATCAAAGAGCAATTTGGCTCCTCTTGGTGCTTTCCCTCGTGCGCTCACCTTTCCTTGTCTTCCTTCCTGCATGGATAGCCGCTTGCTCACTTTCCTTTCCCGTCCGTCCTTCATCTCTTTTTCTTATCCTTGTTTCCATGACAGTGTGGGGGGACTCAGGACTGCGCACTTCACTCACCTCTGACTTTTTCTCTTCGATTCTTTGTCTTCCTTTGTTTACTTCAAGGACTCAGACAAGAACTGAACTTGCTTCCTTTTCTTTCTCCATTTTTTTTGTATTTCCTGGCCTCCCGCAGCTCCAGTCAGCACGCCTCAGGTCCTTATTAATTACGACACAGTGCTTTTGTCATGACATAACCGTCTCGGCTCTCGGTGAAGTTTTCCCTCAGGCAGATTTAGTCAGCCGTACTCCTTCCACCCTCCCATGCCCGCCAGGGTCTCCTGTTACTATACTTTTAACTTGTCTCCCTTGTGAACGCATCCGTTTCGATACCTTGGGCCTCAGTCGTCGGTGTCGAAACTTCACGGCGCATCTGCTTACGATTCAGCTCGCCACAAAATGGCTTCCTCTGTACATATGCAAACAGCCCAGAGGAGGTCAGCACCAAAGATTGTCTCTGATTTGTGTCTGCGGCTCATTTGGCTGAACTAAACCTCCAAGCACTCAACATGCTACAGTGAAGGCTGTCAGCTTGTATGATTTCAGGCGATGTGATCCAGCAGCTTCTCCCCGTGGAGTTTATATTTCGCCGTCAGCTATGTGTACTCGACCAGGCTAAACGTATCCATCATTGGAGATAAATGGAGTTTATTGGAATTTCATGGCTCAGAGAGTATTAATAAATGTTAATGAAGTGTGGTATAAGTTAATGATTGCCTGCACTGCGAGGCTATGATCCCACCACCTGCATGTTGTGTGTGTGTGTGTGTGTGTGTGTGTGTGTGTGTGTGAGACAAACAATCTGTTCCAGTTCGGTTTTTCAGTCAATAACAGTTTCAAAATAATAATAATAATAATAGATTTTATATAAAGGCACCTTTCGTGGTAGTCGGCCACCGCAAATTACATGAGATCTGCAATTAAATATATAAAACGTACGATAAAAATTCATGTTTGTAAACTCACACCGGAAAAGTGACAAAATTACATGTGCCAAAAAGTCAATGTGCAACAGAACAGAAAATGTGATTCGCTCACAATATAACGCATAAAAGGAAATGGAGGATATACTTAGCACAAAGGAGCGAAGAAAATCAATTAAAGCCATTCTGAAAGTAATAATAGAGTGAAGAATAGCAATGCAGTGAAATTGCTCCAGTAATTAATTGCTAGAGAGTTAGTGGATCCCAAATGATACAGATTTTTTTTGGGGCTGCCGTCGGTTATTGATATTTTGGTGCACACAGATTTCTTCTATGCTTAGTGGACAAAATTACTGACAATTAGTATTTTAGTAATTATATTTCACTGAGATCTATGACAGGGACTTGATTCATGAATTCTGCAGATGAGCCTGAAACAAAGCAGTCTATTATCCACCTCAGATGTCACATCTTTTCTGTTAATGATTCAGTCGGTAAAAATCAAATGTCTCATGGTGATGTCTTCATCATCAAACACCAAACTGATTGAATAACTCAGCTAACCATGACGTCTGTGTGTGTGTGTAGGTCTGGCAGTGGCCAGTGCGCTGGTGGACGTCTCTCAGCAGATGTATGTGGGCTACAAGGAGAAGTCTGGAGGTCTGAGGAACCGCAAACAGCAGCCCACCGCACAGCCATCCACCTGTATCTGACCACGCCCACATCCTCCTCCACCATTCCCAGCCCGACGCTCTCCCATTAGCCCCCTGCCTCGGCCCCCTGCTTCAGAGACTTCTGCCAGCTCCGCGCTGGCAGGGAGAGGTGCATGATGGGATGCACGACAAGAACATTTTGGCGAGGGGCCGAGTCGGCCGGTGGACCGAAGCCTCCTCAGTGGACCCCCGGCCCCTCCTCCCACAGGAACATTTGGTCCCCTCAAACTGAACAGCAGACACTGGACACAAGGAGGAGGAGGAGGAGGAGGAGGAGGTGGGGCAGGTTCTTACTCCACCCCTTCCCATCAGAAAAACACACACACAGAAAAAAACATTTTAAATTTGTCGATACCGCCTCGTTAGTGTCGAGGCGGCCACGGCTTGCTGCTAGAAGAGATCCTCGTCTCGTAGTTTTTGAAAAACCCAGAGACTTTGCAACCCTCAATGTTCTCGTTTTACTTAAGTTATTGTTCTTTGTTTTGTATTGTGTAATTTTGAAAGCAGGAACAAAGAGGACATGTTCGACTGCACATGCACATGCACACGCACACACAAAAACACGCAAACCTACTTTCCACGCTCTCGCCCCATTTGTGGTCCTTTGTCGCCTGCTGTCAAGTTCACAGCTCAGCGCTGAGAGCTGGTGTCACCAGAGTCCTGTACAGTTTGGCCTCCGAGCAAGCTAACAGCATGTTCAGCCTTCCTTTAATGAGGATCCACTGTTGGAAGCCAGCCGTGCAGCCAAAGCCCATCTAAAGTCGGTGACATTTCTAATCGGCCCGTGTGTCTTCCTCCGCTGTCTTTGGACTGCCTGGAGCTTTGTCTCTGCACCGTCTCGCTAGCTCTGTAGCCATCTGGCCGCAAAGCTGACCGCCTTCCAACCTATCTGGGAGCGTGGCCGAGCACACAACACCACCAAGGCGACATCTTGTCCACGCTGGCTGGGCGGTTTCATCAGCCAGTGCCGATTGAAACTTTTCCAACTGATTGCTCCTCCAGTTGCATTGAAAGCCAGTGTGTCGGCACACACAGGGCTCGCACACATTAACAGGTGAACACACACAGCAAACCAGCCAGTGGTGAAAGAAAAAACCCTCCAGCGTTTAACGATTGTACCGTCGGCAGTGCTGCGCCTGGAGCTCATGTGAGACAGGCTTCCTATAGATTGTCTGGCTCTGATTGACTGACGTGATTAGGGTGATCTGGGTGAGGCCAGCCAGGGTGACGGTTCAGCATCCTCTGATCACTGCCTTGGAAATCCATAGCCTCTAATTGCTGCTGCCGTGCCCTTGAAAGCAACGCATGTCCCCCCCACACCCCTCCGCTTTCTCCCAAGATTCGATGGCAATTGCGCCGTGTCCCTGAGCAATCTACAGCTGCCCAATTAGCCCCTGCAGCAAAGAGGTCTGTGTTCATATCGACACAGCTACAGTGGAGCTGCTAACACCAACATTTAAATTGAAGCAGGCCGACAGCTCAACATGAAGCGCTTACATACATCACTGGATTAATCAGCCACATTGCAAATGTCCATGTCCTTTTCCTTCTTTGCACCTTTGTTAAATGCAAATTTTTAATTGACCGTGTTTCATATATATTCATTCAAAAAAGACAAAAAAATACAACAAAAAAAAAAAAAAAACAAGAAAGAAAAACATCCATAGCATTTCTTTTTTCTAAATACGATTCTGCTCTCTTGGGTTTACTTCCTCTTTGTGCTCCATGTGTGCGGTTTCTCTAAGCAGATGATTTTTCTTTTCCTCCCTCGCTTTTCTCTCCATTTATATCCGCTTTACCTGCTCTTCCTGTAGTCCTTATCTGAAATCACTGGTCCATTTATAAAGAAACAGGACTTTTTTGTCAACTGAGGCAAAGCAAGATGAAAAACACGATGCAAATACAAGAGACAAAAGGAAAAAGAAACCTCAGGCTGCTTGTTGAAAACAGAGCTGTTGCTTTGAAATGTCAGGAGTAATTTTCTGTTTCATATGTGCATCGGCGTGTCAGATCTACGTTTCTTACCTTTTATCTTCTCTCCATCAGCACTGACCATCACAGCAGGCGTGAATTAGTGCATGTTGGTCATCTTTGCTGAATTTAAGTTTCACACTACACACACCTGAAGGTGTTTTAAAGCAGCAGCAACGATATATAGAAGATATATTTCCTCCCTCAATATAACAACAATATAATAACCTGCATTCTGCCCTAAAGAGCTTTGTGTGTGTAGTTCCACGTGTGTTCACCGTACTAGAGCTGCTCACCATCTGGTTAAAGGGCACACTTTTAGCTCTGGAAAAAGGTCAGAGCAGAAAGCATTAACAAAGTTGACATTCTGTAATTATAGAGAGCTGGAACTCCACTCAGCGAGCCACGCAAGCATCACCACATTCTGCAGTCGGTCCGTCCGAACGTGCAGCACTTCAACATGCACTCTACTCTCATCAGGCCTTTTATTTTTTGTTCTGGTCTCAAAAAAAAAAAAAAAGTTTTATTTATCTATTTATTTTTATTATTTTTTTTGGGGGGGGGGGTACAGATTTAATGTTTGTTCTTTCACTTCTGCTGAGACTGGATAGTAGAAAATCACCATCAACTCTCAGCAAAAGGTTGGAAATTTGGCACAAGGTTGATAAGCTGCTCCATCTAAGTAGGAATTTAAGAAAAAACCTCCCACCAAAATCAATTCTATGTTGTATAAAGCGCTTTTTAAACGCTGCTTCTGTCAGGCAGTGGTAGTTTTATTATTTTTATTATTATAATTATTTCCCCTCCCACAGTCTCTCTCCTACACATCCGTCACTTCTTTCTCAGGTGTATGTGACTTTGTTTGCCTGCATCAGTCTGCATCAGTCTGTTTGGCAGGTAACCAGCCGTTGTTTGAAGGTGTTGTTCAATTCCAAAAGTCTCTATGGGTGGTAAAATGCTGACAATAGCAGGGACATTTTTGGGATGTATAAGACTCTGGGCCAAAGGAAAGCAGAGATTTTTCTTCTGTCTTGGCAGAATTTGTACCACTTCCACTGACTTCAGAAAGTTGCTTTTATCAGAAAACTTTGTGGCGTGTGACCTCGAGCTGACGGAGACGAGAGAGAGGCAAGCAAACGTAACCAGCAACGTCACGTGACCCACCACCAGGCGGTCGACGTGCTCTGAGTTTCTGTCCGATGCAGCATCAGCACATTTCAACAACAGCAGCTCTGAGATCAGCCAATAGCTCTCAAATTACATTTGATTTTCTAATTTTCTACACAAAATACCTGTCCACTGTTAGAAAATCACTCTCTCTGGTAACAATACTCAGCGACAGAATCTGTGACTGCTGAACATCTCCAGTAGCAAATTTCATTTTATCTCACATTGAAATCATAAATGGACGATTTCTACAGCTGATTCTAATGTACTGTAGTAACAACGTGTGTTTGTTTTTTGTTTTTTTTTTTCCTTTTATAAATGAATGTAAAATGAAAAATCACCTGTGCGGCCAAGGTAAACTGGAACTCCAGGAGAGGGGGCAGCCTGTGTTCATCAGTCCCTCTCTGGCCCCGGGGCGACAGTTTGGTGCAGCTGTGAACACAGAGAGCACACAAACTGAAAGGTCACAGGTTCAGACCGTGTAAGTGAAGAAATAAGACATTTCCAGCCTCGAGCCTGTAAAATTACGATCATCTTGTTGGTGGCTCAGACGAACAGTCTCTGGGTCCAATAGTGAGTCACAGCAGTTTGTTTTTAACTCCCTTCTATGGAAGGGAGTGAATATTGCTTTGTCATCTCGTGTGGCCAATCGCTCTCATTTCAAACTGCAACATCAGCAGAGCGATCAGAAATAAACTCTTATCTGTAAATACTATTTGACCCAGATCTGTTGTCGGCAGGTCTCGCAAGGAGTCTCAAAGCTCAGAAAGTGATTAAGGGAGTTTAGGGGAAACCCAAAATGCCTGGTCTGTCACGCCTCGTCCTCCCACACAGGTGTGTTCATTCTTCTCTGGACTGCGTGGACGTGCTCAGACAGTGTTTGATATCTCCTTCACTCCCCTGCTATTTGGGTTGCACCTGTTAGACTAATGTGGATTCCTGTGGCAGGGCTGGATATGACCTGAATCCTACAACACAAAGTACCTTAATGATCAATGTGGTTTTTGATATAAATATTTTTTTAAACATCTGCTCGGCCACATTGACGCTGTTTTTCCAGTCAGATCCACTTTAGCTAACTTCTGCCTGGTAACACTGGCAGACTTAAATCCTGCATTGTTTACATGACTCTACTAGCACATTTTCCATTACTACCGCCTGCAGGTCAGTGGATCAGGTTTAAGCTTATTGGTGCAAATGCACGTATTGATCCACTGTGGTCAGAAACAAAACAGGGTAACTTTAAGTTACTACTGATGTCACTTAATGTGAAACAGCAGCAGCAGGAAAAGTTTTTCTCCAGTAGAAGCTGTTATTGTAAAGCAGCTGAAGGAAAAATGGAATAAGTTGATTCTTGAAGTATCAAAAGCATCTCAGTAGTTCTGCACTTAAATAAAACGAGACATGGACTGAGCACCAAAGTCTCTTTGATGGTGCTGGACGCTTGTTGGTGAGCTTGGTGCAAGTATCCTTAGACTTTCTGGAAAAACAGCATTATGAATAAGTGATGCACACTGTGTTGATGTGGCAGAGGGTTAAAATTTGCTTTTTTTTTTTTTTTTTTTTTTAAACACACTTAATTACAAAGTCCAGCTGCAAAGAAGAAGAGTGCCCCATTCGCCCAAAAACGAGATGTTGTAGAAGTGACAAATCAAAACACATGAGCACAGCACAAACCTTCCCCCTGTCCGGAAAGAGCTCGACTCACTCTGGTTAAACGTCTGCTCTTTAACGCAACAAAGCCCAGCCCTGCAGCGAAACATGAACTTTACTTTGAACCTGTATCGATGTTGCTTTACAGAATTTCTGGGTCCTAAAGTTCAGATCTTCCACATGATTACCTCTGTCCACCATCTACCGCTGCGCGAGTGTGAAGTGGCCCAGAGCTGATCGAAATATCTGACAGGGAGTCTCAGAGTTTGCAAAGGGAAATGATTATGAGCCCCGTGCACGGTCCGTCATCGTGCCGCTGCACCACACCGCAAAACCTGCTGCATTAGTTTTGATTCAAAGAGATGAGCAACTGGCTCGCTGTCACCCTGCTACCCCTGCCTCAATCTTTATCGGGTAACACTACATTTACAGTGGCCTTATTTCAGCCTATTTAATCTCTGTATTAACTGACCCATGTGAGCAGACACATATTATTAAAGTGGGATTAGTTACTGGAAACCTTCCTACTATTCACAATACGAGTAGAATTTTTGTCCAACACTGGCAGCATTAATATATATTTAAAATGCTTTAATACACAGATTGAAGCAACAGAAAAAAGGTCATTGTAAAATCAGGCTGTACCCTATTCCTTTCTGTCCTTCTGTCTCTCTTTGTATAGCGGCATTATATATACTGATGAGGTAGTTTGTTAATATGTATAATTTAGCAGTTGCTCTGTTTTGGGGTTTGGTTTTTTTTTGTAAATAATGAGGAAGTATTGTGAATGACATTTGTTGAACGGTTTAAAAAAAAAAGTCATTCATGTCAAACCTCTCCAGGCTTTTAAAAATGTGACTACAGCATATTTTGTATGTAAGACAGCAGTGTAAAGATGAACAAGCATTACTAGAAACTGATGAAACTACATGTAAAACTTGAGGATAATAGTTAATGAACTTGTAATTACTGATGTACATAAAAGAATGACAGAACATTTTTGTCTATTATTAAATGTGAAAAACCAAATCCATTGCTGTTTGGGTTGTTAATTACGTCTCACTTCATGTCAAACTCCCCCTGTAGCATTTCTTTGAATTTGCCTGCAGTGCCAGAGGGGAGGTGCCTCAGAACATGAACATTTTCTGGGAAAAAATCTAAAATTGAAAAATATTTTTGGATGGTATAACTTCAGAAACAACACTGAGTAGCAACCCCAAGAGGCTGCAATGAGGAATCTTTAAAATCCAATGACTGCATCCTCAGGGGAGCATAAATACCAAAAAATAACGCTCTATAAAAGTTTTTTCTTGACTCGAGTTTGACTGGAAAAGGAAATCGTTTTTTTGTTGTAAAGACATCAAGACGGCTATCATAACACATAGCTTCATCCTCTGGAATAACACGGGTTAATTCACCAATGTTAGAATGCGACTTTAAGATGGTGACCTTAATAGACGTTATTCTTGCTAAACATGTTATCATTCTCATTGTTTCCATGTTAGCACACTAATGGCAGCATTTAACTCAAAGCAGGTCTTGGCCTAAAGACGTGCTGAGAGATGCTCAGCAGGGCAACTAAAAAGGAGCACATGTTGGCCAAAGCATAAAACAATGCAGGAAGCATCCTGGTTAAAAAACAGTTCATATGGCCATAAAAAATATAATCACTTATCATTTCCTGACAAATTAATTGGGCGTTAGTTTACTTGAACTGTGGCCTGGAGCAGTAAGTGGAGAGGGCTTCTACTCCGGGGAGCACGAATATGGTCAGGAATTTCCATTACATTCACTATAAAAATATTTCTGTGATATTTATAATCACTTGCTGGCAGCTGGATGCCAATAAATTAAAGTATTTTTACTCTGTTGAAGTTACGGCACTTTTTACATTACTGGAGACCAAATAACAGGATACCTATGAAAATCTAATTACTTTAACCCTAAAAACTTACTGTAACCGAATTACGTTGGATAACTGTAAATACTACCACTGCTATGATCCTTAAAATGTACTTTATGACTGGTGACAGATAGGGCTCATACACTCCCTTGTCAGCTGCTTGCATAAGATGAACCAATAGATGAACCAATAGATGACAGATAATTTTAGGTGAGCATGGAGAAAACAGCAGAAACCTTCTTTGACTATTTGTTGTCTTGAAAATACAATTTAATTAATCCTCCTGCTGATATTAGACTTGCCCCTTCATTTTGGTCTTTTAAACACAAAGTAAAGATCTTCCTATTCAGTCAAGCATTTTCTGTAACGCTCGTGGACACACAATCAGCCAACCCACAGCATTTCACAGCTCTGTAGCTAGCAATTCACTCTTTCTCTGCTCTGCCTTTGTGTGGCTTTGTAGCAGGTTTACTCACGCTTTAAAATACCAAATAACTTTGGTGTAAAAAACTGTATTACAAGGCTGAAAAATCTTAGAAGAACACTGTAACTGCCTTTCAACGTGTTCTGACTAACAGATTATAAACCCATGTTGCTTGCTTCGCATGCATCTGGGAGATTAGGAGACCAAAAAGAACCTAACATAAGTCCATTTAACTTCAATAATCAGCCATGCGATGATTAGTGAGAAATTAAATTTAAACAGTCACACTACCTGCCTGCCATTTCCACCATTATTCAGCAAGAAAATGGTAACTGCTTCATGTCTAGTGTGTTGTTTTGTTTCTATATTCTGTACGACATGGTGCTATACAAGTAAAATTTAATTTGAAAGTAATCCGAGCTTTTTACGAAACTATTTAATAACAACAATTCAATAAGAACAAATTAAATTCCTGTATATGTTGGGCTGTTTGCTTACTTCTGCGACCATCTGGTGATACACGGTCACTCCTGGTTCTTCAGCACCATCGTGGTCTCACGGGTCACGCTCTGCTGTGGCTCCTTGGCTCTGTTAAATGCAGAGAAAGAACACACCACTTGAATATCTATTCTGTTTAGCTCATTAACTGCACACCACATATCTTTAGGAGGATTCTAGTACACTGACTGCCATCTACTCTACACACATCAAATAAAACCAAACATATTAAACACCAGTGACTACATCAATGTGTTCATATCAGGTGTAAATATGTGTTTAAAAGAGTGCGACCTGCAGGCTGAAGGTGTTCAATTTGTTGGACTTATCAGGAATTAAAAACGACACAGCAGACAGTACAATGAACTGTATATATAATGTACTGTATAGAAGAGCATAGATCTTAACATGAACTTGGATTTATGAATTCATTGTGTGTTGTTTGGTATTAATTTTAATAGATCATTCATTAATCAGGGTCAGAAATAGTCTAAGTTGTCTGACAGTCTATCTGAACACGGTTAATGTTTTCTTCATTACAGTGACGAACACCCTGCTGTACATTTAATCTCCTCTATCACCCACAAGCTCTCTGCTGCTTTTAGCAAAGTTCACTGACAGTTCACTAATTCGGCATTTGTTTTAAAGTTCAGAAGTGACTCGTCACTTTAAACTCTGGTGTCTCTCCCGTTCACTGTGTGTTGGACCAACACGTCTATGTGAGAGTGTTGTGTTTGTATCTCTACAGTATCAGAGTATGATGTCTGATGCCCCTGCTGTTGCGCTGACAGCTTAACTGCCCTTACAACCCAAACATCCTTTTAGCTATTACTCACCGATGTCTGAGCTGTCATCTGGGTGAGTGAGTGAATGAATGAATGAATGAATGTCTGGTTCCCGCCATGGCAGCCATGATGGCCGGAGAGTTCAGCTCCTCCTGTCTCCTGGTTCTTTCTGTTCGAGGGTTAAAATTCAGCGGTTATTCAGCTTCTTCACTCATTCTCCTGTCAATGAGTCCGAGTTCGTCCGAGCTTTCAACCATCCGACATTATTAATATTTACCAACAAAGCGAAGCATAATTAGCTCCTCCGACATCGGAAATCGATGCTATGGCTAGCGCGCTAATCGCGTTAGCTTTTGACTTGAACAGAAATGTTAATGAAGCAGAATAAACTTAGGTGAACAGCTTTATGGATTCTCTACCTGCTGAAACTTTCTCTTTAGCTGTTGGTGAAAACTTTAACGGGACATTTTAACCAAACGGCTCTCAGACTGTTTGTCCGATTTCAGCTCACTGCCCAAGGGCTTCCTGTTTAAACCCCGCCCCTTTTTCTGATTGGCCTGACGAGCCGGTGACAACCAATGAAATTAACAAATGTGAAGATGGACAGGATGACGCCCCCTACTGTTAGGTTGTGCATTAGACATGTTTCCGCTCTTTTTTACAGAATGTCTTTTAATTTATCATTTCATTAAAAAATAAATCGCACAAACTTCACAAAAAATACTGTATTTTTTTTTTACCTGGTATTTTTTTCGGGAAATTAACTAATTAATCTTCGCTTTGTTGGCCGAACAGAGTCACCTGACCTGCCAGTTCCCGGATGTTGACCATTAAGGGGCTAACTCGTCATTGGCCAGCTGCCTTGATGACGCTCACATCGACCAATCAGGTTTAAGTGTTCCCTGTGAGAAAGCCAAATCTACCTGTTTAAAATAAATGATTAAAATAACATAATTTTGTTAATCTTATCTTATTTCTCAACACACAAATGCCACCGTTAGTTTAATGTATTCGACTGTCGTCACATCTCACAAATATTTATTTTACTGATATAATTAGTTAAAGTGTTTGTTTTTTTGTTTCCTTTGTGCCAGAGTGGCGACATTCAGAAGATAATAAATATTATTGCAGCAACTAGTTGGATTCACAGTCATAAACTGTAAAAATCATCCACATTAATTCTTCTATTGTTTACAGTCATTAACTGTACTTAGTAAAATATCAACGTCTGATATGAAAATGCTCTGCTATGGAAATTTTCACAGTAATTAACATCAATATTACAACAGCCAGGTGTGCGATTACATCACCGTACTGCAAACACTGCTGACTCACAGAAGATGAGTTACTGTGAACTATTTGTTTTAATGAAAGTGGAAGTTTTGAGTCAGAGAAAGGACTAAAACTTCTGCTTATTATCCATTTAATTAAGAAATTGGCTGTTCGGATAAAGATTTGGGTTAATTCGGCAGAGAAAATGTCTCCAGGTCTGACTCAGGGTTTCTTCTTCCTGTGTTGGATTATGCTCCAGCGACACGCCCGTCTGCTGCTCCAAGTAGTGTGAAACAAATGTTGAGTATTATTATTTGTAAATACACTTCTCTGCGGGCCCGTTTTCAAATAATCTCTGCTATTTTTAATGCTGCTGTTGATGTTTGGGAGCCCTCCAGCTAAGCAGCGACAGGAGAGGCTGAGTGTCACCGAGCGGCTGTGTTTCCACCAGCAATAATTCATCACCAGTCATCCTGCATCTCTCTTCCATTCTTTCTCTCCCTTTAATCTCCCCATTCCTCCTTCTCGTCTCTCACTTAATGTTTCTTTTTGTTTCTCTCTATTCCTCTTTTCACTCCTGATCTTTTTCTTCTGCCTCTGAGCCCTCTCCTCTCCCCTTCCATTCTTCTTTGACTTTCTCTTTCTGTCTGGCATCCTTTTTTGTCCTCCGTCGTTTCTTGCTGCTCTTCCAGTCCCAAACTTCTCACTTCAGCTTTTTGTTTGTTTCACATATTTTTTTTTTACTGCTCATCATCTCTTTTTCCTTCTTCTGTCAGCTCTCACCCACTCTTCCTCTCTGTGCACTTCTTCTTCGTGTTTTCACGCCACTGTGCTCAAACTCTTGTTTCTTCTTCCTCTTCTTTTCATTTTTATCCCTCCTCCTTTTTGTCCTTTATTATCACCATTAATGCTCTGCTCTTCTGTCCGTTTTATACCCAGCTTCTGTCTTCTTCTGACTGTCCAACTCCTCTTTTTCTTTTCCTTTCTATGTCTTTTCTGCCCTTTCCTCTACCTCCCTTCATCCCCTCCTCCCTCATCGGTCCCTTTCTCTCCCTTTTCCATCCGCCACCCTTTTCACTTTGCCCTCCTCTCTTCTCTCTCTCTCTCTCTCTTCACCACTTCTCCTGACCCCGCTCTCTCTCCTTCCTGCCTCCAAAGCTCCTATACGGTGTAAACAGATGATTCAGTGCTATCCTTTGATTCCAAGTCTTTGACTAAATCCATCCTGATCGTCTTGACAGGCTGCTCCGCAGCACTGTGCTGATAATGAGGCCTTATTTTCCAATTTTTTCCTTTACATTATGTTACGCTTATGAAACCATTCTCCACGTCACCATCATCATCCTCTGAGTTTTGTTCAGAGTGAACACAGACTGCTTGCAGACTTAACATGCGTCTGCCCATCCAGGTCATCTTGTCTTTATTGCTTTCACTGAACAATCTAATGTAATTTTCTCTCTTCGGCTTTGATTTGGTCGGTTTTTCAGCAGAGCTGTCAGGGGCAATAATGTCTGTATAAAACTTCCCTTGTCGCATTTCAGATTTGCTGAACAAAGGTTACATGGTGAAATATAATTCTCAGAAATGCTGTATTTGTGTTTTCTGGTAGCATCGGGTTATTTTCTCCCTCTGTCGCTCTCACATCTTGTTGACAGCTTTAGATACATTAGTACAATTAGTAAACAATTCTCTGAGGAGTTTTTTTTCCGAACTATCCGCCCCCTCCACTTCATCCTTCACACAGAGCTGTCAGATTTTGACTTATGATGATGTTTTCCCCCTCAGTACTTATTATGTTGGAGGGTTTCACTTGTACGTAATCTGCCATAAATCCGTATTTGGAAAGAAAAGCTGTTGGCCGATGAGCCCCAAAAAAATAAACAGGTGTCTTCTGAAATTATAAATATCATCCAAGATGTTACTAATGGCACAAAATGGCTGTTATATTACTGCATGACTGTAATTAGTCTCTTTGCTTCACTCTTCATCAGCTCAGTTATATCACATTGTAGATGCCAGGGTTCATATTTTCACCAAAATCATTTATACACAAGTCACAGTTAATAATATCTAAAGTGATATAATTGAAAGATTGATCAGGAAACAACCTGCAACCTTCAGCTGGCTGTCATGGATCTGAGCTCCACCTGGCTATTTAGAATAAAAGATTTTACCACAGAGATGTTTCACTTCACGTCATATATTTTAGGCCTGTAACAGACAAAAGGCAGAGCAAATGTCAGCAGATGATGTCCCTTAAAATGTTAAATATTTTAAACTGTAGAACTAATTGGCCAACTGGAGTCGTGACCTTCAGGTTTACTGTGTTGCTACCTGAAGGAAGTTTCTTACCATCCATCTCTGAAAATGCTTCAATGCTGTTTCCAGAAACTCTCACTTTTGAACCCATTCTGCCCTTTTCCTTCAGTGTAATACAGCTTTTATGATAATTGCACCATCTGCTCTCACTTGCGTGCAAATGTGTCACCTGTTGTTATCATCTGACATGTAGCAAGTTGAGTATTTTCATTTTCAAATGTCATGCTTTATATACCGATACTTTCTTATTTTTTCCTGATCCTGTGTTTTTGGCCTGAGCCAGACGGATACTGGTCTGGCTCGAGAGCAGTCTGGAGGAAATTGGAGTTGAAGTTTTGATAAAAATCCCCTTATCAGCTTGTGCAGAGCGTTTTGCGGCCTCATCATCATCTATTTTTCTTCCTGCCAAGAAAACAAATCAGAAAAACTCCCTCTTAGTTTGTTTTTTGACGAGGTGCTGCCGGTCAGTCCTGCAGCCGGTTCTTGATCCTGAACTCCACAAAGGGCACTGCTAACGTTACTCTGTGTCTTTTAAGGAGCTCAAGAAACCCAAGGGCAAAAAAAACATAACACCCAAAAAAACAGCTGAATAGTACCAAGGTGAGCTAAGAGACCGCACACATCGATGCGTATGTCATATTATAACAGATTGTGCGTTGTGCTGAGGCCAGCTCCAAGCTGCTCACACCAGTCACGCTCTGGTTTGGATGTATATTAATATATTTACCTTGGATTTAATGTGGTAGAAGAGGCCCCAGTTTCCTGCTGACCAACCCTGTGGGTTTAGCTTCCCGTTCATGACTTAGTGACATTAGATGAAAATGCCATCTCATTAGTTTGAAAGGTTGAATCACAAATTTGTTCGGCCATCTGCCATTAAATATTTACACTACGTCTGATTCCGTATTGACCAAAATTATGAATGTAGATGATTTTATCCACATGATGATGTTAAACTTTTTTTGGCTCAGAAACAGGAAGAAATGAAGCTCCAAAGACACGACATTTAAAATTAGCTGCTGTCGAGTGTCAGATTGTTTAGTGAGAAACATCAGACTCACTGACATCTTCGATGTCTTCAAAAAGAACCAAGAAAAAAGCACTTCAAAATGTTTCTGTTTTCTATTTTTCTTTTTGATTCATAGCAGCCTCTGCGCTCTGTCAGGAGAGGTGAAGTTTGAAAGCGAACACCACCTCATACTTAGCTTCATGTTGGTGGTCAGAGAGTTTTAGCCTTTTATTAGACTGCAGCAGCAGCAGCCATTGACTGAACAGCCACAGTATGTGCGACAGCAGGAGGGCTGTCCCACATAGCCGATGACCCAAAACATCGAGGCTGGCGCCAATTATGGCCACCATATGCAAAACACAGGTGGCGCACAAGCAGCTGGAGTCTCACTTTGTAAACGGATGACTGCCTGAGCTTTTGGGTTTTTGTTTTTTTTTTTGCCAAAATAAGTGGATTTGTATGAAACAATGGCGCGGTGATCTTTTTATTTTGGGGGGATAATTTTGCAGATTGGAAACATTTGAATCTTGCACAGTGCTCATAAATGCACCCCTGCATTGTAGCCTGAAGGTACGGAAAGGCTGAAAGAAACACAAATTTCCTCTTGGCTTGATTACACCAGGGGTCTCATTTATTAATCTTTCCGATGGACAAATTTGTGCTCAGAGTTGTGCTTTGTAAAACTTTGAAGTCAGAATCAGTCTCTCAGTGATTTTCTCTGGCTGGAGATTCAAATCCTTTCTGTTATTACGTAACATATGAATGTAACAGACATCATATGTAATGTATACACACACTATATTATAACATCTTTAGAAATCACTCCCCATGCGATGAAAATTAGATTTTCAACTGAATGCCAGGAGTGCTGGCTGAAGGAGGGAGAGGTCAACTGCTTCCTGATGAGTGAGGATGAAGGCCAAGAGGCACGAATCGTCAGGGAGGCAGGTGAAGTGACGGGCCTCCTCTCTGCACAAGAAAATTGGTAAGAGCTCCCCTCCATTCAAAGCCTCGACTTTATTTGCAGGAAGTGACCCACGTCACAGCTGGGCCGCCACCGGCGCCCGCTGACTGATAAATCAAAGGACAATTTAAAACGGGGAACCAGAGCTCGGCTGGTGACGCAGCGTGATAAGAGACGGAGGCTTTGTGAAGACCGGAGGTATCACTCAGACACTCTTATCGCCAGGAAACCGCATAACTGCAGATCTGGTGACTTTCTTACTTGAAAGTTTAAAGGGTTATTTTATTAAATCCTAAAAAATATTTTCTCACTTTCACCTTACGGCGCTTTATCTAGCCACGCAGAAAGATTACAATTTATGTGCCCAAGCTCAGAGATATTGGCCTCTTAATCTTCTGCTGCCAAAAAAACTGAATAAAAGAAAATAAAGAGGGGGCAGCACGGCGGCATAGTGCACTGTTGCCCCACAACAAGAAGGTGGTGGGTTCAGTTCCCGGCCTGGGGCCTGTCTGTGTGGAGTCTCCATGTTTCCCCCGTCCAAAGACATCACATTTGGGTTAACTGGTGACTCTAAATTGTCCGTAGGTCTGAGTGGTTGTTGGTCTCTGTCTGTCTCTGTGTGTTGGCCCTCTGATGGACTGGCAACCTGTCCAGGGTGACCCCGCCCTCACCAAGTGTGAGCTGGGATTGGCTCCAGTACCCCGTGACCCAGAAACGAATGAATGAAGTACACGAGGTCTTTCTGTAGTTACTGTGGTCAAGCCTCAGTGTGCGTCGTTTCAGGGACTCATTTTTCTTTCCAGACAAGTTGATTCTTTTGAATTCTTAAATCCTCTCGCTCACAGCAAATGTAATAGCAGAAAGTCGGACTGAAATTAAAACCTCTGAGACGTTTAAGAGACATCAGGTTTAGTCACCATATCTCCGAAGAACACTATCAGCTTTTATATTTGATGGCGTTCTCTGTCGACCATTGGCACTCAAATTTTAGTCACAACCAACATTCAACCAAATATGAACACATAAACTTGTTGTTGCCCAAATCACAGTGTTGTGTTTTGCGGTGACGACAGTTTCAAAATGAACCAAAATTATTTTACACGAAACAAAAGATCTCTAGATTGATTTGCTCGGCTCCTTTTCACTTCTCTCTCTCACATAAACACATCGATTGATCACAAATAGAATCTAATTCTGAAAATATCACAACATGTTAAAGCCCCCATCGTGGTTGTTATCATGGTTTATATTTGCACCAACATTAGCTTCATACAGCAGAGTATGTTGTATTAAAGCAGCACCAATTCATATTTTTATTCTGGTCAAAATAAAATCAAACAACAAATAAGAGTTGATGCTGCTTTAAAAAAGTGATAAAATAATGAAGCACATGAGCTGAAGTGATCATGTGATTGAGAAGAACACGGTTCTCTGGAGGAAACACAAACCTGAACACGACAGACAGCCACAGATTGAAGCTGTGAGAGTGTGGTCCAAAAGAAAAGTGCTTTTTAATGTTGTGAGCAGTACAAACAAGATCTCAGCCATCTCCTTTGTGTTTGGACGGCGAACTCAGGGAGCGATACCTGAAAAACTCGGGCGAACACAACTGAACCATCTGCATGTTTAGACATCAGAGGTAAGTGAGAAAACACTGTGAGGTGAGCCGGCCACTGATGTTATATTGAAAAACACTTTGTGCTTTTTAAATGTTAACTTTAAATCTACATGGGCATCACCGAGGAAGCATGAACAGTTTTTTTGTTTTTTTTCTCTTGTGCTGTCATGAAGATGTTATGAGTTTATAGCGTGTTAGCTTTGTTAAGTCCAACATCGTTCTCACCACGTCTGCTCGTAGTTTCTCCTCACTCAGCCTCAGTCTCCAGACGTGTCCACTCCACGAGCAGAGCTGTGCTTTAACAGTACATATCCAAAATCCTCGGATGCGTCACGATGATGGGAGGAGTCCCAGCAGGTCGCCACCTTCCTCCTGCGACGGCGAAAGCATGATTGGTCACAAACTGGTGGATAAATATCTGTTTTCTCCGCGGCAAAGTCCACACACATTTAAAAAATATTCACTTGTGTCCATCTCTTGTTACTTCATCAAAACCAAACAATGATATTTTTTATATATATATATTTCTGATGAAGAGCAGACACAAACCAAAAGTGTCAGGCCTTCACACTTAAAGCTTAATGGATGAGTACACAAAGAGTCCCTTCCCAAACTGAGGTGTCGGCCATTTGCAGTAGAAAGTAACATCTACAAATGATCGTTAAAACAAATTACAACACCTCGAAGTAAAGTAGGTCCTTGTTTGACGAAATAAAACACATTTACAGACTTTGGGAGATCTTCGTTACCTCATTTGAACGCTAAATTTCAATGATAATTTTTTCCACAAAGAAATTTTATTTGGAAACAAGCTCTTCGTGCCGACAGATTAAAACACAACAACAAACGATCAGAATATTATTGTGATCCGATTCAATAGTAACGTGCTTCCGTCTATTTTGGGTCATAAAATTCTGCAGATTGAATAACAAAATGAAATAAAACAAATGTGGCATTGAAATAAAGCACAAAGTTGAGAGAGCAGAGTGTGAAAGGACATACACACTTTAAATCCACCTTAAATCTCATGTAACATCATCACAGCTCATCTGAGAGAAAAGTCTTAACATTTAATATTTTTCTTTTACATCAAGGAATGTTCAAAGACAATTTTTTTTTTTTTTTATATCTTTATATATATATATATACGTTTTATAGATTTCAGTGTCTCTTCACTGTACACCTTCTGAACCCACCGGTCCTCCTCACTGCAGCGCCGACCTTATTTACGGAGCAAAGTGTGTCGCTCGTAACAGTTTGTTTTGTTTGGGCAGGCGTGAAACGAGAAATGAGGTGTGTACTCCCCCCCCCCCCAACTTTATCAGTCCGCCCCCCCCCCCCCCAGTCCAGTCCGCCCCCTGCCCCCCCCTCCCTCTAGTCCAGTCCTCCCCAGAGCAGATCTGCTCTGAGTCATGATTCACAGAAAGAGATTACATGTGGTTTTGGTGACAGGGAGGGAGAGGGGGGAGTGGGGGGCAGGACAGGGTCGACCCCCCCTCCCCTCTCCCCCCAAAACAAACCATCATTTGACACATAGAAATGGCTCTTCTCTCTCTCTCACCCCCACCTTCCCCCTCCCAGGTCTGGAGTTTTGTCCGTGGAGGCCTGGGGGGGTGAGGCCTCTCAGTAATCAGAGAGCAGCAGCAGCAGGGCGCTCAGCAGCCAGCCCAGCCCCCCCAGCAGGGAGGGGCAGACCGGCCCGGCGCCGCGGTCCGAGAGGCCCGGAGACGGAAGGGTGGAGTCTCCGTTGTCGTCCCACAGTCTGTCGTTCTCGTTGACCTAAAAGAAGAACAGACAGTTCAACCTGTTTTCAGCAAAAGCAGCAGAAGAAATACCCTAAAGGGGGGTTGGGGGGGGGGGGTCCCTGACAGTAATGGCCAAATCTCCCACATCCATCAGTGAAAAATAAGACAAGTGAAGGTGAGGACGTCTCCACTTATCAGCTAGACACAATTCACAGTAAGAGAGCAGTGAAGACATTCAGAGGAAACTTAAACCGGTCGTAGCTCCGTCTTCAGATTATTCCATCAAACAACACTTCACAAAGTGTGGACCGAGTGATCAGCTGGGATCAGCTGCCCCCCCCCTCATCCTGTTGGTTGTTTTTAGTGTCTGTGTGTGTGTGTGTGTGTGTGTGAGAGAGTTTATAATTTGGTTGTCAGCCATCTTGGTTTTTCCAAACGAGCAGAGACCGTACTTTGGAGGTGAAAGTGGAGCTGAGCAGCTGGAACTGAACTCTATCCTGATTGGTTCATAACAGTTTATCAATCACAGAGTAACCACGCCCCCTTAATCCAAAATATTTAACATCATGTTGTATTCAAGAGGACTGATGGTACAGACTGAGAACATAAACTCATAAAAAAATATTTACTGAGGTAGCATTTTCCCATAGACTTCAATACAATTTGACTGTTTTATAACCAGTGGAGTCGCTCCCTTGAGGGTCATGGTTGGGACTAATCGGACGCCATTAAAATGAGTTAAGTAGCTGATCCTGAGTCGAGGATTACTAATGTCCATTTGAAATGTAAAATTCTAATTTGTAGTTTAAGAAGAATTTCAGCCATCGTCCAAACGTTTAAATGATTCAGTGTTCTGACCTTCAGCAGGAAAACTTTGACCGCTACAGACTCACATCAGGCAAAAACGCTTTGTGGTGTTCGAACAGATTTAAATCAATGAGCTCTCAGGTTTTTGAGTATTGTGGACTTCACTGGACTGATTATTTTAATGCTCCTAATTAAAGAAGAACTTGTTGTGATGTGAACCTACTTCCTTTACCGCTGCTGAATTTTTTATGGTATGTTTACAACTGGAGCTCAGTATCATGTTTGTTTTTCCATTTGATGAGCTCATTGACCTTCATTTGTATGCACACAGGAAAATATTCTTGGCATGCGCTGATTGGTTTCCCAGATTTGAGTCTATAATCCATATTTGTCTGAACGTTGCCATAACAACGAAGAAACATTTACATACAAAAAGGTAAAGGTATATGTAACCGAGAGATTCATTTGTTTTCAGACTCTTTAATTAGCATTTCATTTGCATTTTTTTGCCTCATACTTTACTGCTGAAAATGTGAATTGTGCTCCTGGAAGAAAACAGATAACTGCATTCATATCTCATTAATTAAGGACGGCCTGCTCCCTCCTGCAGTTTCCTGTTTTTCTCATCTCGCTCCTCTTGGTGCTGTCTGCCGGTATTTCTGTTTCTGGAGCTGTAAAACTAAAGCCACCTTCTTTCTTCATGACCGAATTCATCTCCATCCTCGACCCGACTGGAGGAAGCAGCCAGCGGTCCGCTGTTAAAGCTTTCTACCTCTCTAAAGGTGGTTTTTCTTTGTTGCTCTTTATGAGAAGTGGCCTGACATTTTTCAGCTCCTTCTAAATTCAATTCACTCGAGGATAAATTGCGGTTAACTACTTTGTTAATTAAAACCAAGATGCTTGTTTTTCAGAAAATAAGTTGAATCTACGAGCCTCAAAGTGACAGTTTGGGATATTTGACTTATTGGGATTACAATAAATCAGAAACTTTCGGGCTAACTGCTCAGCTCAGTAATTAACTGATGAATTCATGAGAAAGTCAGGAAAAGGGTGACGTTGCTGTTTTGCTTCATGAGGTCAAAATAATAAAAACATCACAGTCTGTCGGACTTTATCTAGTGATATTAGACACAAAAAACAAATTCTGGTTGTCTAAACTAGAAAAAGTCCACAAATTACAGTATTTTTCATATCTATTCCAAATATAAGTTATCGGTCTCCCTCATCACTGATAATCTGTTTTTGTATCAGCTCCGAATAAATCACGTGTGCTGATATAGTCAGCGTGTTGGCCGTAGTAGGTTTGAAGCACCGGCAGAGAAGCTCAGCGACGAGCTGCTGTGTTTGTGGAAACCCACTAAAAGAAGTGGCAGCAGTTTGTGTGTGCACTTTATTTTGGATTCTTTCACCGCTTTGTCTTGTCGGCAAACTGCCGTACTCCAAGGCCAAAGTGCCGGCGCTCACTACTCTGAGTCAGAGAGATGAAGCTGAGAAAACATTCAAAATAAAACACTTCAGCTTTTTTTTTTTTTTCCTCATCTTAGGGGGCAGCACGTCACTCATCTCCAAATCTACTGCAGATGTTTAAGTACTTCACACAGCCTCAAGTCAAATATGGCCAACTAACGCTTTAATGGTGCTAAGTGAGTTAACCTGTCGTCTTGACTCACATCCTCAGCACTCTGGGGAAGTCAGAGCTCGTTAAAATGCACAGCCACGTCCTGCGTGTGGCGTTAATTTTTGTGGATTTATCAGACAGTTATTTAAATGTGACAGGATGCTGGTTGAAGTCTGACGATGCGACCCCGAAGCGGCTTTCCAGAGCTAATTTACTGGTTTAATTAACTCTTGACTGGTATCTACTCCGTCACGCTTTATTTAATCCTGAGCTGATGGTCGTCTATCAGGTGACATGATGTCACTTTTCTGTTTACCTTCTCTTTGTTCGGTAACATGAAGTCAAACACTGTCAGCATGATTCAGACCGTTGAAACATTCATTTTGGCGAGAACGTGTCATTTGGGCTTCTGGCCTTTTTCTTTCTCTCTCTGGGAGTAACTAAGTGGCCTGGTTATACATTAGCCTTGTGAAGTTTGTTTATATCTGTCGGCACGTTGCCAATTGTGTTATCTACAGCATTTTACTGCAATGCTTCCCATTAGGAGCCGAATGCATGGAACAAATTTCCTCAGCCTGAAGGGAAGTATGTTATTTATAAATTCATGCTCATTAAAAAAATGATGTGAAATACTGTGTGTAATGTAAAACAGGCCAGCCGCATTAAAATTTATCTTCAACTGTTTACTCAACTTCCTCATTGTATGGGCCGCCCTGATGATGTTCACAGACCTGTTTATAATGGCGATGAAACACTGATAAATTGGGGACGCTGAACCGCTCAGAGAATCGGTGCTGCCGTTTTCTACGCCGGCTGCTGATTGGTTGATTCCACGTAACTTATTGATATCATGTTTATACACGTAATCACATGCAGTATGATGCATTAATACTGTTTATGTTGGTAATCAGGGGCCCAGTAACGTCACTCTGCATGTTCCCCTCCAGTGGAGTCAAACTAACATGTTTAAAGGATCAATAATATAACGTGTGTCTTTTCTTTTCATTACGTTGTTTGTTTAATGCTCGACTTTGTGCATTGACTCCTTTTACTGCTGGACAGAATGACTCCACTGGGATCAATAAAGTTACATCCACTCATAAAGCTCTGTTCATTCATTCATTCAAATTTTGTTAAACACTCAGTATAAACAGTCTTTGCCGGTTCATCACAGTGTATAACTCTGCTCATCAATCACAAATAGAAATAACAGTGACAGTGTCGTTTAGACTCGGTCGGATTTTTCTGCTCCCTCAGTGAGTACCTGTGCTTCTCAAACAATTAGAAATGTTATTTTTTACGTAATTTAAATTATACTTGAGGATCAAATTGTTTCACTTTATGTGTAGTGAATCTAAAACATGTGAATATTTCTCTTTTTAAATTAAATAATGAAAAAAATGAACTTTTGATGAAGAAGGATGCGCCTGTATACTTCATCTGTGAATTTGAGGTATTATTCCATAAACTGCAGCTTTTATTGACTGTGTGTGCACCAAAGGATAAAAAGGTATGATCCGATTTTTATTTTATCTGGTCTAAAGGACAGGGAGTACTGAAGGGTTAGGGACCACATCCTGAGCTCCAATTCTTGCTTTGGACAACGTTAAGAATCTGAGCACAAAATCTGCTGTTAAATGAATTTCAGTATCGGAGTTTTATTTTTCTTCATCCCAGCTTTAGAGTGACTGACTTTGTTCCTGAGTCCCACCCGTCTGCTGCTTTCAGGGAGTTAAAACAAACGCCCCAAGTTATCTGCAGCCATGTGACCCAGCTCTGACCGAGGTCTCATCACATCACATGTTCAACTTTTCCATCGTGTCTCACCTGAGTAGGTATCTGTGCTCGCAGGATGTTCTGCTCTGTTTCCATGGAGACGCCCGGGGTGCTGGTTACCAGGAGGGGGCTCTGGTCGTCGGCCGCTGGACTGGGCATCCCAGGCTGGCTCGCACCCGTTTTCACATCTGATCCGTTCCCAAAGGCCAGGATGGCATTTTCTGGAAGGGGAGAGCAGCAGAGACGTCGCTGAGCTCAGACACGACCGGCACTTTAATAGATCACGTCTCCGCCGTGACAATTTTCCACATGAGCCATCACCTCCAGTTTCCTGCTGATTTTTTTTTTTTCCATGCATGACTCTCTTTAATGCGTTCGGTCACTTTATAATTACGTCCCGGAGGACTGTAATTAAAGAGCAGTCATGGCATGTCACGACAGCGAGTCATCAGGCGGCTGGTGTTTGTCTTTAAGTCTAAAAATGTTTGAAATGTTTCAGAGCAGAATGTATCTGTCTCATCACACACAGCCGCCGAATCAGACAGGATTTTATTATTTACTAAAGAAAGAAGAAATATGGAGCCTGCTCTGCATATTGGAAATGATACATCAGCAGTTAAAGTGCGTCCTCCACTGAGAGCAGATTTCTGGGTATTAGAAGCTCTGATTCTTCAGGTGTATACATCTTGATGCTTTTCTGCACCATCGGTTTGAAACTGCCTCAAAAAATCTACAACACGTGTTATTCATATAACCGGGGAATGCACTTAAATACACGCTGGCAAAGATATATAGCAGTCGAACATCACTGTCTGCCATTGGAGAAGACAGAGAAGCTCTGTCATTCTGACCAAATACAGCCGTCGGTGACAGATCGAAGCTTTGGTTTTAATTACAGAAATCTCTGAGGCGAGAGCGGCTGCAGGTCTGATGTAGTCTGAGTCGACTTAAAGGCAAATTTGAATAGTGAAAGGAGAAATCTGTGATATAAAATAATGAGCTGTAATGAATGATGAACAGCACTGAACTTTTTTTTTTTTTTTTTTATCCTTTACTGGCCGGCTTACCTGGATAGCTGTGAGGTAGCACTAAAAGACTGAGGTGAAAATTTCCCAGAGGCGGAGTCTGTTTGACTCATGTCTGACCTTCCTGCTGGTTTTCAACGCCACCTTATGTTTACTATTCTGCACATATTCTGTCGGCTGAAGGGAGTTTTATGTAAATACTCCATTGTTGTTGTCAGATGTCAAAAAAAAAAAATAAAAAATAGCAATGTAGGAGAGCTCGAGGCTATAAATTACAGCAAGTACAGCATTATGACCTGGATACAGACAGACAGCGGAGGGGTGTGAATGAGAGAATAACTTGTTAGAATTACAGTGTGAATGAGACCGACGCAGTATGGAAGGATAAAATTATCATCTATGTGAAAAGAATAGTATTATAGATGAGAAAAAAATAATATAATAATGCCTGAGAGAGAGAGATGTGTAAAACAGGAGAGCAGACTTCTGGTGTTTGGATTAAATCTCATTTTTCTGCTGCTCTTTCAAGCATGTTCATGATCGCAGCGTCTTCTGGCCTCATTCCTGCATATCAGACTGTAAATAGGTTTCATACAGGCCCCGTGGATGGAAGGTGGATAACAATAGGTGCCCCCCCCCCCCACCCAGAGTGGGAGAAGGTACATCTGAGTGTTTTAGTAAAAGTGGTACAGAGTGCTCCACTCTGATTGGCCCCTCTGTGGGGCTCGCTGTTCTCCAACGCAGGTCAAGGCTGATGGAAATTGCTGGCTTTTGACCTGCCATCACAAAATCTGAGCTAAAACATGAAGTGTGTGAAGTAATATTAAGAATATCATTTTAATAAAACCCTTTCAGATTGGCTCCGGACCAGAAGGAGCAGCGACTGGCCGCCTCCACAGCTGTTAACAGATGTGGAGGCAGCAAGAAGAGATTGATGCTTTCGTAGTTTAAACGGTATATTTTGGGAAAACAAGAGGGGAGCTGGATTAATGAACTTTTCCACCTCCAATAAATCAAACTTTTCTATTAGAAGCAACCTGCTCCATCTCCCACAGGGTAGATGGAGCAGTCCCAGATGGAGAAGAGAGGAAATAACAGAGCGTACAAGAGATTATAAATGACAGTATGACTGTGTATGCAATTATAACGGTGACTGAGAGAAAAAGGATCTAGATCCTGAATGAATGAATGAATGTGTGCTCACTAAGTCAGAGTTTTGTAAAAATGTTTTCTTGTTATTTGGGCCTAAATCTGTGTTGTGTTGAAATCCCCTGAACTGTTTTAGTCTTCTTTAATTGACTTTTCTTTGTTGACACGGACCAACACATTGTCCTCAGTGAAGCGTTTTCAGTACATCAGGTTCATCCTTTGGAAACAGGACTGCAGGTCCTGTGCCCCTTTTTATTTCTTTATTTATGTCGTGTGCAATTTAAAATCTCTGAGAAAGGTTAAAAAAAACACAGATTGATTTTATAGAAGATGGAATTAGAAATGATTTTATACTTTCACTGGGACGCTCAGATGGATTCGGTCTTTAGTTGGTGACGGGCGGTGAAGCACAGAAGTAATATCTGCTCAAAGTCCTCCACAGCAGCATCACCAATGAAAAGTGGACATTAGTCATGTGATTCAAAGTCAATAACAGAAGAGATGGAGTGCACTGTAAACTCAGAGTAGTTATGACAGTCTGGGAGTCAGGTGGTTGCTGATTGGATGGATCAGAGGAGCTCACTGATTGGTTGTTATTGATGTCCCGATATAACAAATGTGTGCATCAGTGGCACTTGAGAATAAAGTTGAGGTCCAGCATCCATTTTCCACACAGCAATAAAAACTGAGCTGGAGAAAAGTAGTTTCTTAAACAAAGTGTCTTTGCTCCTTTTTAAATACGTTTAAATATTGAACTTCAGTACTCTACTTAAATATTTCCCTTTTTTGTAGCCTTGAAACTCATTCCTGTGTCATATATTATATAAAATATATCACACAGTCAAAAGTTAAACTGCTAAAATGACTCTTAAGTACTTAAAATAGTTCCACTGATAGTTAAAACCACAAATTAAAGAAAATATCAGATTTGGTCATTTAACAACGGCCTTTGTTCTGGATGGATGATTAATTCTACCTGAAGCTGCACTAATCAGTATCCTGATACCAATAAAGGATTAAATAAATGTTGTGTTGAAATTATCACAGTTGTCGTTTGCCACCCGCTTCACATTCACTTTTTTTTTTTTATGTGCAATAATAGATTTAGGGCCACCTGGTGGCAACAGAAAAAGTTGGGAACACACAACTCAAGAATAGAAAATTGTCTCAGCAGAAAGTCATTTAGCAGATATGGAGGAACATGCTCAGACGTACGGAGCTCCTGAGGAACATCTGACTCTTTCGGTGCTCGTTGCTCCAAAATGTTCAGCAGTCGGTCTCCACCTGTCTCCATCTGAGAGGCTTACGGCTCTGATGACGGTGAGATCGTCGCGTTATTAACAGAAACATAGTGATTCTGGCTGCTTCGAACACGTTGTTTGGTTTTTAGCCACGTTTCCTGCAGAAGCTCATTTCAGGGAACCAGCCCTGATGAACCTGCTGTCCCCTCAAGCTCCACACACACAAAATCACAACTAGAACGCATCTGGAACATTCAGCAGCTACAGAACCCGACGTTGGATGTTAATGCTGTTTGCTTTTTGTTAATTCTACTGTCCCAAATAACCAAAAACTTTACTTTCAACACATGGTGGATGGATAGACAGACCTTATGATCCCATTGTTATGTTAAATGACAATAAAGGAGCTACTGCAGCAGGCAGCCACCAACAGTCAGTGTGATTCACACACACACACAATCTTCACAGCACACCTCTTGAGTATTTAAAAAACTACTAGGCGACATTTATCGTTGTTAAGTGGCAGAAACAGCAGCAAATTTATAAAGATGACTTAAAGAATGTTAATCTGTAGGGATTTTTTTTTCTCTCTTTAACGGATGTTAAAAGGAGCAGATGTTGGAGTTTTGGATGTAATCCAGCTGAATGAACAGATGTCGACACTCACCTGACTGAAACAGATAATGGTTTATCCCTTCGCTGTCTCAATTCTGTGACTGGCCAAAGATTGTTTCCCAACTTTTCGTTTTTCACACCAACATGAGAATGGACTCGGATCAAAATGGACTGAAAAGGCCAGTCAGCCTTTAAATTTTTCATCTGTCAGCCGTCTGTGAGGCTGTGATATAATGATGATGGTGAATATTTAAATGGGCCACTTACAGTAAGTAGGCTGTGACTTGGAGGAACATTACCGTATGCACTTTCTGCACCCATACGTAATTTGCTGTCGAGTGGATTTATATGGTTTTATAAACCACAAAGGAAACCTATTTCTTCGAAGTCCCTGGATTTATCACAGCCAGAATGACTTATGATCATATGATGAATTAATATTCTATAAGCATTCATTTTCATTTGGCTAATGGGCTATTCGGCAGCAGTTACATTTGCATGAGAGTCATTTCAATTAAAATATACTCAAATGAAGACATGAATGAGAGATCCCTCGATTAATATCCCCGCCTTATACTGCAAGATGGATGTGGGTGCTTAGACATGAAAAGCACACCATTATTCCATCTGTTCGCAGCTCAAAAGCTCCGATTTCAGAAACAACTCGTTGGTTATCAGCGAAGCCGGCCGTAGAGTATCGGGGTGTGACGCACAAATACTGATTCCTCACAGGATGATGACAAACTGATCCATCCTCCTGAGCTAGTTTGCCTCCGCAAACAAAATTCTGCAGAAATCAATGCCAATCTTTGACTGAGCATCAGCTTCTCGACAGAGATGCAGGTAGCGGATGGGCGACCCACCAGCTCTGCGGCTAATTACAGAATCCGAAAGTTGCAACACCACAGAAATGAGTCAGTGGCGAGGAAAACAGATTGAGCATGGCTGAGAGTATATGTGCATCAGCACCTCGCAGTGGAGGCTGTGGACCAGTGTGCTAATGGTGCCGTGGGTCATTAGCATCGGTAGGACAGGTGGGAAAGTGTGCCGCGGTGCTCGGAGTGTGCAGTTAGGACTTGATGGCGTGCAGCGATCCCCTGGCAGGCTGACGGATGAGAGACGCGAGGGGTGCGACTCCAGCTGCTCGCCACCCGCCATCATGCAGAGATGAAGTGGCAATTGATATCTTCAGTGGTTGTGACAGCGCCTTTGTAAATGTTTGGATCTTTGACTTTCAACTTTCTCCCAATGTGTTTTTTTTTTTTTCCTTCACCTGAAGCCACGTTAGAGAGCACGCCCTTTCTCTGTCCCACAGCTTCCTGCCACATTGATGGTTACACCCAGTTTCCTCTCTGTTATACTACCAATTTAAGTTCCAGAAAAAATGGAAATGATTGCAGAAATAAATGAGCTTCACCTCCATCTGTCCTCTCATTTTTGCCTGACACGCTCAGCTTTCTGAGAATGAAGACGTCCAGAGCTGCCGTTCTGCATAGCGATGTGGTTATTATTGCTGTGATGAGGAGGAGAGGCAGGGTGACAGCTGTTTTTTAAAACCTGAGTGCACTCACTCCAGAGAAGAATTTTTTTTTTATTTTATTTTTTTTTACAGCAGTTTTTCCGCTATCTGCAAATGACCGTGTTCTTCCCTGCCACTATTTTCTCTGTTCACCTCATTAGTTTGAAGGGAGGAAGCCAAATTACACTCAATTACAAAGTCATCAAAGGCGATCTGAAGTCCAGTCTCAGCAAGCAGACCCCAAAGCCACGGGGCAGCGTGGGGGGGCAAAGTAATGCTGAATTCAGTCACAACAATACGGAAGCTGTTGTTCACTTGTTAAACAGAACCATCACTGAAGGACGGGAGAGTCTTTTGGCTTTTGTCAGGATGATGAACACTTCACTCTGCGCGCTGTGAGTACACGAGCAACACGAGGGAAAAGAAAGACATTTCCAGAACTCTCCCTGGGCGGATTCGTTTTCCCAATTATTGGCTCAAATTCAGACTCTCCTTGCCAAATCATTACATGAACTTTCTCCTCATAATAGAAGTGAGGCCAGCCTGAGTCTGGCAAACAACACCGACCTCGAATGAAGATGAGAGTGCGACGTGCATCGCCGGTCCACGAATTGCCTTTCCCATTAAAAACGTGTTCATCCTCATCATTATGTATGTGCTGGTTGGCTTCAGTCATTTACTCAGACAGGAGGAGAGCCAGTCAGTCTGACGTTTGGGTTTTTCTTTCAGTCTCTAAGGAGCTTACAGTAAACAGCACATAGGAGCTGGATGCAGGAGGTGGATGAGGAGTTTTAGCTGAAAAACAAGACATCCATCAACCGGCTGAAAACACATTTGTGACTATTCTGGGATGTTTAGAAGAGAAGCTTCTTAACAAATGTCACTATCTCATTGTGCGATGCTTGCAGTTGGCATGGGAACATCGCTGTATTAGTGTTCAGGACAAGGGTGGCACGGTGGAGCAGTGGTTGTCTCCTCACAGCAGGAGGATTCTGGGTTTGAATCTTACATGTTATCCCTCCAGGTTCTCTGGTTTCCTCCTGGAGCCCAAAGACCTGCAGGTTCAGGTTCATTTGGGACTCTAAAATGTCTTTATATGTCAGCAAAGATAATGGACGGATGTTCTGTTTTGTTTTTTTTAGTTTATCATTTATATAA
Organism: Remorina albescens; assembly: GCA_034769265.1. NCBI lineage: Eukaryota > Metazoa > Chordata > Actinopteri > Carangiformes > Echeneidae > Remorina > Remorina albescens. Next base: position 2,660,070 of record CM068488.1, read on the forward strand.
CTTCTACATGGAGGGTTTCCTCTGATGGGACGACAAAGTTTTGTTTTTCCTCACAAAGTTTCATCTACAGACAGAAGGGTCAGGGCCTTCACAGTCTCCTGTAGGCTCCATCACACTGCCTGCACTGACTTCTCCTCAGAAACTCTGTGGCTTGTCTTTGTGTTCTCAAATCTGTGAATTTTAAGGGCGAACGCTGACAGTCGCTCCTCTGTGTCGCTTTTTGTGGAGAGGAGAAAGTTACAGAAGTAGGTGAAGAATCAAAAACAGAACTTGAGAGACAAATTCGCAGCTTTGCTTATCAAACCCGCTGTTGAATAGTCGGTTTTGTAAAGTTACAAAGATCTTTGAACGTTACGTTGTTAACATGTAAAACAGCAATTTCAGACGAGCCGAGAGGAACTCAGTGTGAGAAGAGAAGCTGAGAAATGATGTTAGTGAGATTCCAGTCCAACTCCTGACTGGCCTTTAGAAAACACGCTCTCTGATCTGATATCACCATCAGCAGGACGTCATTTTCTGTCTTCAAGCAGCATTAAAGGTCATTGATGAGAAATAAATCAGTTTTGTGATTAGTTTTATATTCAGGCACAAAAACAGGCATGTTGGGTTTACAGACTGATCAAAGTTTGTGTTGAAATGGCTCCTCTAAGATTACGATTGTGGTTGTTTTCGTTAGTTATTGGGTTGATCAGCGAATGTTAGAAAAAGGAAACCATCATCACTCGACTTTCTTCACTGACCCATAATTCCTTGAGCTGAATATAAACACATGTTGTTTTCGGGCGTTTGTCTCATCCTCAATTTTCAACCACAAAAGGGAAAAAAGTCTTAAATCGGTCATTTAGACTTTCCAGTATTAAGTTCTGAGTCACACTGATACACTGATAAGTGACATTTACTTCATTAAAGTATTCAGTAGTCAGCATCACTTCCAACAACCTGCTGCACAAAGAGGCCGGCAGGTTTTTAAAAAATATTTTTCCTGCTCTTCATGAATCTTCAGCTGCAGACTCACTAATTAAAACCCATTTTATGGCTTCGAGTGATGGTGTCTCTGCGGAGCGCAATTAATATGATGAATAAGAGGTTTACTGTAAAAACTGGAATTCGTTTTGCCTGTAAGGTGTTTTTTTTGTTTGTTTGTTTTTCAAATATAAATCAGGCATTCTGAATTATCCACTTGTGGGGTTTTGTGGTTGATGTGAGCTGTTCTGGCTCTAAATCGGAGCGGTGGGTGAGAACCCGTGTCGGAGCCGGGGAGCGATGCATCGACGTCTGCTGGAATCAAGACACCACATGAGAGATCTCTGATGAGAAGGTAGTTCATAATTGAACTAAAACTCAGCCTGGTATAAATTTAAGACACACTGACTGGTGACTGTTTCGTCACCACACGACAGCAGCTGCAGTTTTGCTTTGAACTGTCACCGGTGTCATTGGTCTGTCACTGGCGTTGTTACTCATCCCGACAGCTTTGCAAGAACTTGTCTTCTTTTGTCGTTAGAAATAATAAAAACCCAAAATAAACTCCAGAGTCTGCTGCGACACCAGCAGCTACAGTTTGTGTTACTTTGTCATGGGTGTCATTCATCTGTCACTGGTGCTATCTTTCACTCAGAGGGATGATCTCTGAACATCACAGCTGGTTTATCTGTGTTGGAGGAAAAATAGGAGCTACACCAAAACATAAAGAGCTAAAGAGGATTGGTAGATAATCATTATTGTACATCAGCTGCAGTTTTTCACCCACTGATATCTTTGTTGTATTATTTATGTGGCCACTGATGGAGACATGTTTATGTTATTATAATTAATATTTACTGTACCGTCTAAATATTACACGTCACAACCCTTAACTGTGTTTGTCTGCATATCTCATTTGTGCAAAGAGATGAATTCCTATTGACGGATGGTGAGTCGTATTTACTGCGTCACTGATTTGTCACTAATGCCGGCGCTCCTCAGGGATGTTTTAGATGTTGTACTTTGTGTCAGAAAAAAGAAAGGAGTAGAGATCATGTGTTACTTCGACCTTGTTGTCTGCTTCCTGATGTTTCTCCCTGATAAATAGGAGAGTAGCTTTGTGTACATAATGCGTCTAATTATCGTTTAACTGCAGTTTAAGAAAGTATCGTATTTGTTCTTATTCTTTTCTTTTCTTGTAGCCGAGTGGTTGAGGCGCGGACTGTGTGATCTCAGATGCTCTTTCCTTTCTTCTCTCCGTCCCATTTCCTGTCTCTCTACACTGACCCACTGAATAATAAAGGCATAAAGAGCAAGAGGAAAAGAGAACTGGAGACGAGGGGCGGTTATTTTAGATCAGCTCCACATGGACCAGAACCTCCAACATCACAACCTAATAAACATTATTTTATGCTTAGTCAGCAAAACCGACTCTTGTCACTCTGAAATAAAGTCGAGCTAAAATAATCTGCACATCTGAAGCAAAGACATGGAAGAGGTGTCAGTGCTCATCTCTAAATCTTTGCAGAAACAAAACAAAAGAAAGGAGCAGCTGAGTTTAAGTGAATACGTGAAAGCGGACTGGATTCGCCCCCACACCTCTGTCTCGTCTCCGTTATATGACTGTGTTACTCACTCAGGCAGACGTTGTCGTGGAAAAAAGCCAGGAAGTCGTTGCATTGCTCCCTGTGGTTGCCACTTGCAGCGCAGGAGCACCAGGGACCCACGTTGGATGTGGAGTTGTCAAGGTAGTTGGGCGTTATTGTGCTTCCTGCGGAGCGACACAACAACACAGCTCTAATTTTTACAGGCAATCCAAGATAGGTTAGTATGTTAAACTAACACTCATCACAGTATTGAGTTTACAATACAATCACTGCACCTGACTATGAGCGAGCATAAACAGGAAGTCATCTCTTTATTTAGCTGAACTGAATATTTGCATTTTTTGTTCGGTGTTTTGTAATTGCAGCTATTCAGCCTGCAGCCCCGGGAGCAATGTTTGTCTTCTGAACGCTTCAGGAAATGTGCTGTTTTTAAAGAAAGGCAAACATATAAATAAATAAAATAACAACAAAGACAAAAAAAAAAAAAAAAAAAAACTGTTGGGGGGATTAATGTCCCAGAGACAGTTTGATCACACTTCTGGCTGATTTAATCTTGTTATGCTTTAGCCTGAATGTGACCTCACCTTGATTATGATAATCAAATAGACACATTTTCTATCTTCACTGTCCTGCCCTAATCAGGTTAAGACTGAGTTATTAGTCTGCACGTAAATGCATTCAGTGAGATGAATGTCAAGAGGCTGCTGGTCAAATGTTGAATGATGAAGCTCACCGTTACTGAGCCAACAAACTCAAACTGTGTATTTGGTGTTTTAAAGGAAAATGTGCAACTTTTTCTTAGAAAAAAAAAAAAACTAAACATGTAATTACTCAAAATGAGATGTACATAAAAAGCCTTGAGTTAGTGAGTGAGTGTTGGTGCCACAGATCCAAACAGCTACAGTGGCCGCAGTAGTTCAGAGTCTCTGACACGGATCTGCAGGGCCGGCAGCTTGGTGCCCCCGACCCAAAGTCCAGCACCGGGTCTGTTCTTTTTATTCTGCTCCGGCTTCTGAGCTTTTCAGCAGGAAATGATTGGGAGGTCATTCAGTGGGTAGGGCAATATAGCCTGGTAGCTTGTATTTTTAAAGGAGGCGGAAAAATAAAATTGCAGCACTTTGAGGCAGTGTGCTGAAGAAGTTCTGATTTACCTGCATCGATTTTCTGGGTCCCAGGTTTTCAAACAACTCAGAGTCCTACTTCTTCTCCAGCTGACTAGGACGGCCGGTCACAGCTGCTCAGCTTTCTGTCTCTACTCAGGCTCACAATGTCACAATTTTCTGCTTCCTTAGCAGCAGCACAGCGTACTAACTGTCCCGTAATGACAACTTTAGAGTAAGTCCTTTTTAACAACCTTTAGTGCTTTATGTGATCTTTTGTCAGCTTTTTATAAGAAGCACAATAAGCTGTGTTTTCCACGCCCAACCCCACTCACCGTCACATCGGGGAAACTTCTACCAAAACAGCGGTCAATAGTTGTAATTGCACTACTTACAATGCCAAAGACGTAGCAGCCACATTAATCAGCGCTCCATCGATCATTCTACCACGTTCCTCATCAAAATTCTTGATTTTTTTTTTCAGCCCTGTTCGCTTTCTTCCACCTTCCTCCACCTGAAATCTTTTTGTTCCCATTTCATCACATGAGCTGGGCGAGCCGGAGCTGGCACAGAGAGATTTAGTTCTTACCTATCAGGCCGGTGTACGCAAGTAGACATGCTCCGTAGTTCTCCTGCTTGCAGCCGCTGGCGCTCTGCTCGGAGGGCTGGCAGTCGTACTGGAACTGTGCCCAGCGAGACCTGTGGGAGCAATAACACGCCATCCATCATTTACTCATGCTTGGTCGCTGCACGCATGGCGTCACTGATGGCTGCTCGGCCCCGGCGCGTCCTCCCGACAACAGGTAGAGCATCTGAATCCCACATCCCACAACGCTCATCTACCTACACATTCTCCTACATTAACTCTCTCTTCCCGCTCCGCAGCACATCAACCCGACTCCAGTCACCCTCGGTGACATTCATCCCTCTTTTTCCTTCCTTCCCGCTCTTCCCAGCTTGTCGTCTTGTGGAAGGCTGCCAGGCTGTAAAGAGCCAGTGAGGGGCAAAGATAGGCCTTGGCTCGGCTCTCTATATGCCGTGGATGCTGTCTGGCAGACCTGGCCACAAGGAGATTAGACAAATATGGATCTTCCACACAAATACTTCCTCCCTCAGCCGCTCAACCTTCCCTCCTTCACCTTTCCTGCCAGCTGCTCTGACATTCACCACCACCATCATCACCATCATCACCACACAGGGCTATTGCGGCCATCATATCGCATCATGGCGTCAGTCGACTGGAAGATGGATTGGAGGATTCCCTCTGGGGCGGCGCAACTCACCGCTCTCCCCCCTCGTTTGTCATGTCAATGTGAGGATGTGCAGAAAACTTGTAGGCTTTGCATTAAGCGAAGTCGTCCTCTGCGGGCTGGTTAATGCCGGCCGACTGGTGCGGGATTGGTGGGCCACGCAGGGCCTTGAGACACGGCATCCATCGGGATGGCGGTGCAGAGTAATGCCTGATCGATAGCCGTGACAGATGAAGCCCTTTGTCTTCCTGACATTTGAAAAGGAACTAGATTAAATGCTGGCGACCATTTGCTGTCAGAGAGACGAGGCTGACTGGATGGCTCTGAGAACTCCATGTTTTCAGACTCCAGTGACGGAGAGAAACAGCCCCTCTGCATTTTAATGGCATCATGTGACATTGTTAGTTTTCTGACTTGATGTTTACAGTCAGCTTAAATTTGAGAGAAATATTTGTCTTCATCAGAGTAAACTGGGATTTAGCTCAAAATAAATCATCTGAAGATGACCCTAATGGGGTCTGTTTTGATCCCAGTGATGCTCCAGGTCTGTGTTAATACATGATTTCTCAGCACTTTGGCAGGAAAGCCACATGTGAATCCGAAGTGATAATGACTCTTCTAACAAGGAATATTCACATGGCTGCTTGTTGGAGGGCGTCTTCTCTCAGAAAATGAATACAGACTTTAATTGAAGTAATTAAATATAGTTAATGAGTATGACAATTGAATTAATTAAACACAGCTAAGTAATTAAATTTAAATGAACATATCATACACAATGCCATTTATTGTCCTGAGGAACAAAACACTTTATATTGAAGTCAGCCGGATTGAAGATATGGCTGCATGTTGCGTTCAGTCATCAAACTCGGCAGCAGCTCTTTTGGATAAATAATCCAGTGCATGCCGACATCACAGTTTTTTAATAAAACCATTTAAAGTTGAAATTAGTTTGATTCAAAGTCTTTTTTGTGTGTGTGTGTGTGTGTTCATGTGCTGCTGTAGAGTTACAATAAATGCACTTGCACATAAGCACAACGACCAGAATGTCAGAGTCAAATCCATCTACATATCATTTGTGTATTAGGTACCGCCGCTACGGCCGCAACTAACAAGCTGTCCTGCAAAACTGTCAGCCGGCAAGCTGGTCATCTTGGCTGCTGGTGGGACAGAAAAGCCAAATTATTCAACAGAGACGTATTTTGTTCTTTAACTCCTGTTTTTGAAAAACAAGGTTTAATAAACATGGATCGTTCAAGACAGCGAAGATAAACCAGTTTTGGACTGTCGGTTCATTGAAAGGTCAGCAGCGGCAAGACAGATTGTTACGGGTCAGTGGTGAAAATTTGCATGTAAACCTTCCCGTAGCTGAGCGCGATGCTTGAGCCAGTCCACTAATTAAGCCGTTTTCTTTCAGGAGGAACTGAGCTTTCCGAGCTGTTATGTCTTTTTGAATGTTGCACGACGGAGCCTGAGGTCGAACCACATTAAGGCTGCATTCATCCATTTTTTTATGTTAAGACTGAATTGGTTGAGTACAGGGAATTATTAAACTGAAATCTATAGCTCAGCAGAGCTTTCTGATGTCTTTTAGCTCAGGGCTCTGATTTTACAGCACTTTCATTACACGCTGGTCATTTTCATTTCTTTCATCAATCCTGTTTCCAGCAACAGACAGATGTTTTTCAGAAAATTCATAAATAATTAAATAAAATTAAGCTCCATTTAACTGATCCCTAACTTATCTCCCATTTGGTCGCTGTTTAGCAGTTAAATCAAACTATTTGTCTTAGGAGACCCAAATAGAGATACAAAAGAGAGTCCTCAGGTGGAAACCAACACAACCGCTCCATGTCTGCTTTTATAGACACGGAGGACGGAGAGACACTGTAGAGATAAGTGGCAGCAGCAGCTGCTGTGGGTTTCGCATACTGTCCCTCCAGCCTGAACAAGTCAATTGTGGAATATCTGTCCAGTGTGAAACGGCAGCAAGCCAAAGTAAACAAGTGGCAGGTGAAGCTGATCAAACATCTAACAAGACAAAGACACAAAGATAGTTGGCAGATCAAACAAGATGCTGGATGTGTCACTAACCCCAGGCGAGCGTTTGCTAACAAGTTAAACACGAGAACTCGATAAACTGATATAGTGTATCAAAGCTTGTTTCTCCACTTATGTGGGACTTTTCTTTCTGCTTCTGTCAAAAAGCATTTAACTCGGCTTCAATTCTTGGACATCAGAGCGTCGGAGCAGCATTTGAACACACCGGGACCTTCCAAATCAATCAGCGTTTGCTGTCCAGACTCACCAATTTCTGAGTGTCAAGTCAGCTCAAATTCTGCTTCATCTAGTTGAGAAAAAAACAGCAGATGTCTCCTGGTATGCTTTGGAGAAGGGCGACTATAAATGATATAAGATTTTAAAACTCCAATGTGATCCTGAATTCAGTGGGGGGAGTGACATCAACTCCGGCGTGAAATGTTCAACATTTATTTTTACCTGCAGACGTAGTCGGCCTTGCAGATCCGCAGCTGAGCGAGGCAGTTGGGCTTGTCCTTGTCCTCGTAGGAGCAGGACGGCACAATGGTTTGCCTCCGGCGCTCTGCGCAGGCCGTGTCGGTGCACGGGCAGAACAGCAGCTCGTGGGTGTAGTCGGGAGGAACGCGGTCAAAGAACTTCCTCAGCGCCTTGTTGCACTTTGGTCGGTTACACGGCCCCGAGCGGGCCGACGGCTGGATGCAGGCCGAGACGTATTCCGTACGAAGCTTCTGACACGTCTCATCTATGTTACACGCCTTGGCGGCATCCAGGCAGCGGTTCACCGTCGTCACTTCAGACTCTGGAGGAAGAAAGAAAAGGGGGGCAGAAAGCATTTCATCGCTCTGTGCAGTTTGAGAAAACCAAATCCCAGCCAATGTTTACCAATGATTTCAGGGCATGATTGGAGTCAGTATTGACTTACCACTCTCACCTTTACCCTCTCGTGCAGCGTCGCATTTACCGATAAAAACTGTACAAAACCAAAATGTTGATTATATGTAATAGGCCCCCTCGTAATGAATAGAACATGAACGGCGTTTAAATGTTGCATGAGCACGGGCACTGGATGTGTACCAGCCGAGGCCTAATGGCAGAATATTTCATTCTGCCGGGTTAATGCAGAGTGACAGCTCTGAAAAAGCAGCCCCTCCATCTCTCCACCCGCACAACAAGGCCTGTAATTACTGCTCCTTCACCTTCATCCATCTATCCATCTTCCCAACACTCCCTCCCTATATTTACGTCCATCCCTGACTCACCTGACTCCCGTCTGACTCCCTGTGTATTCCTGCCATCACACCCATTCCATCTGTCTCTCCCCTCCCTCCAATCAGCTCTCTCTCTCCCTTCTCCTCCGTCCACTCTTCCTCAACTCTGTCGTCCTCTGCCTCCCTCAGCGTCCATTTTCCCCCTGACTTGTGCAGTAATGACACACCTTTGTGGAGGCAGTGGAAGGCCCCCTTCCATAACCATCTTTTTTTTTTTTTTTTTGGCCGCATTATTTGCCAATCCATCATCATGCATTTTTTCCCCAGTGACCTCCCAGTCAATATAGCCATGATGACACTCAGCTTCTCTGGCAGATAGCGGCGCTCATTAATTTGTAAACTGCCTGTAGTTGTGTCTCCTGGTGAGTTTGTCTCTCGCCAAGCTGTCACATAAAATATGAATAGCCTTGGAGAGCAAGCTAACAACCCTTCACAAAGCATAGGTTATTCCCAGCTTAACTGCTAAGCAGCCAGGGGGGGAGGCGGGTGTGGGATGGGAGAACCTGATGGAGCTGCAGGGTGGATGACAAATTGGATCCAGTGGCCTCATGCACGGGAGACTGAATATACGCGAATGTTTCATGTGAAATCGTCGTCCTTGTGTTTTCTTTAAGCCATAATTTATTCAAGGAGACTTGCTGAGCGTGCATGCTCTTATCCAGCAACAGCCTGCTTCACATTCATGCCTCACACAGATTTACTCCTCCGCTCTTCCCAGTACGACCACAGTCCTGAGCTGTTCCTCACCGGGGCCACTGGAGGCCGAGGGCACTCTCGCTGCAGCTTGTTTTGCAGTCACAGGGCTCATTCGGTAATATTCATCACTGCATATCAAAAATATTAAATCTATCCTGCAGTCTGTCAGTATTTCAGTATTTCAGGCAGGGGCGGATTTGATTCTGCTGTTTTGGCTCCAGAACATCAACCCAGTCAATTTAAGAGGAGGTGCCTGAAGTTAAAGTCCAAAGTCCAAAACTTTTTTTTTTTTTAACTTTAACATTTTCTGTCCATTATTGACTATTTCATTTTACCCACAAGCTTCATGACACTTGGTCAGTCTGAGGAATGCGGACCAATCGTCCAGCACTGACATCAACACGATTTAAATCTGCCTTTCTGTGGATCAGATACAACAACATACGCTCACCTGAGCTGAGTGCTTAATAATACAAGGGCTGAAAAATCCTCTGATTTAATTACAGATGATATCAAAAATGAATATAAACCTAATAGAGAATTATATATGATTATTGTTTATTCACTTAGCAAGGATGAGTGCTTTTTGGTTTTATTTTGTAACCCATCATTATTATGGAGAGCACTAACATCTAGTTTGTGGAATTTTATTTTACTAGATTTTAAGTACATGCACCATCTTCCAAACACTAAATACACCACCTCCATGCTCACATCTGCTCCAAACCTCTGGAGGGGTTAAACAGTTTATGGATAAATTGACCAAAAAAATCAATCACAGATTACCCTGAACTGAAAAAGCTAAAGAGAAAATGATGATGCAAAATAAGCTATTTTTATACAGGACGTTAACATGGACATTTTACTCTTTTTTGGTCGTATCTTCAGTAGTGGAGCCAACTCCAGACCCTTCAGAGCGCCTTTCCAGGCCCACGCAGGGTCAGCATTCACATCGGATGAAGAATGCATGTTCTTTCCACGTCGTCCTTGGACGTGTTGCACTTTGCAGCAGGACGATGAATCAGTGTAAACGTCTAAAGCTCATTCCCTCCTTGTTTCTTTTCAATGCTGCTGACTGACCTCCTGCACCAGAGACCCCCAGAAAACATTCGCCTTCCAACGGCGGTGCGTGGACAAGAAGATCTTAGTAAGGAAAAACTATTGCAGCTAATGAAGCATTAAAAAAGCTGATGCCCTTTCCTAATACCACCGACTTGACTTTAGTTACCTGATTAATTAGTAAAAGGGTGAAGCCTCAAAATGTGATGAGCTGTGGTGGCAGCTTCCATCTTTGAAAAGGGTTATTGCTCTGTTTGAGGAAGGGATCCTATGAGGGCGGCAAAACATCCATTAATCACATCTTTGTTTTTTCAGCAGTCGGCTTGTCAAGATCCGTGGTGTGAATGTCAACTCTGACCTCCCGGGGAGTGAAATTTACGAGGCGGCTGTACAGTGCAGGTTTGATATAGCTGTAATTCAACGCAGCCTGGAATGAGCAGCGTAATGTATGAGGTCACCAAACATATGATCGGGCACGCTAAAGGGGACACCCAGTCGACTTTCCCTCGTGCTTCCCTTGTTGCTTTTCCAACTTATATTCACCTGCTGCCTCCCACGAACAGGTGAGGAGGTTCATCCCGTTTTCCTAATCTGTGATCTCACTCCATTACGCACAACAGGTCCATAGAAAACCAATCGGTTACGGAGACGGGGTTGAATGTTACCGCGCGCCTGCTGATTTTCTGGGAATCATGAATGGTGCTGAGCCAATATCACCACCGCAGCACACCGCAGAGATTCACAGTGTGTTTGAAAATACAGCTGGCTGAGATATTGTGGGAAGATCCATGAAAATGAAGGAATGATGGAAGTCTGAGGGGAGCTGTAGGGTAGAGCGGCTCGGCTGTGGGGGAGTATATATATCTGAGTGGATATACACATGAAAGGTGGCTGTGCTTTTTTATTTTGTGGGCCATTCAGCATTATCGTCTGTCATTTTGGGTAAAATATTCCCAAACTCTTTGTGATCTGTACTAATTAAGATGCCGAGTTTGTTACCAACTCCAACTTAAACATCAATAGACTGTAAATAAAAGAGTCCAATCCTAATTTTAATGATGGGTCTGTGATTCTCATCGCTCCAGCTGCTAACGGAGGTTTGTTCACTTCCTCTCTTTCTTTTATGTCAGCTTCTTTGTTTTTCTCTTTTTGTCTAGTGTTTCATTTCGCTTCAATCTGTTGCTTCAGTATCTCTTTAGCTGTTGATATATCAGATGCTCTCTTTGATGATTTTGTTTTCCTTCACTCAGGAAGAGAAACTCTTTGTTTCTCCGACGGAGTCTGTGGCTTTGTAGACAAGCTGGTTAACGGCTTCAGTCTTGTTGTCTCCTCCTGGATGTTTCGAATCAGAAACATCTGCTCTTTCTTGATTTTTGAGAGAATAAAGCTTTCTGTCATCTCTGCTGCTTCCTCGTTGCTCTATTGGACTGTGTCTGCGTGGTTTTATACTTCTGCGAGCTCACCAGTGACTTCCTCCCTCTCCGTCTTTGGGATGTTGACTCTGATCCCTTCTCTGATATTTGCATGTTCCAGGTGCTTTTATTCTGTTTTCCTCTCCAGATGTTTTTGGTATCTTTGGACAGTGATGTGACTGTCCTGTTGGAGAAAACATCTGAATTCTCTTCCCCACACTATTCTTTTTTTTTTTTAAGGCATTTAAGAGGCCAGTGTGAAGATCGTCCTTGGCCTGGTGTCCCTCCGTCACTCGGTGGGTGAGCTTGTCCCCGGCCTCCGTCCTGTCATATTGACCCCTCTGCTGACTGGTGTCAACCCCGGCGGCTTGGCTTGCTTCTTCACTGTTGGTGCTGCAGCTGTTATTAACAACATATTCCACCTATTTTCATTATTATAACCGTCTTTATACAAACCATTCTGCGAGTATATAGAGGATATAATGAGCCTCTCCATTTAGTTTATCCATGAATGCAGGTGATGATCTAATTATTTTCTTTTCCCTTGGATCCTATTTTCATAGTTTTTGTTCTCAGTTTATCTGTTATGACAGCATCATACTCAGTGATAATGATGCTAATTGCTCTCTGAAAAACATGAAATGTGACGAGGGCAGGAACCCGAGCAGTAGGGCAATTAGACAGAGTGTAAACACGGTGAGCATTTAGAAAAACAAAAAAAAAAAAACCCTGCGGCCTCTTTATCTGCACTTACATCCGTAAAAGAAAAGCTCATCGTACGACGACTGACAGTCCAGCAGATCAACCTTAAACAAGTTGTTAGATATTTACAACAACAGTTTGGACTGTAATTGCAGTATTTGCCTCAGTTCTCTCATCTGGCCGTTGAACAACATGATTTAATATTTGGACCTGATGGACCGTTATGGCTGTCTGTTCTGGGTTGACCTGGGGCGTTGTTGTCTCTTCTTCTTCTCCTGCTTCAGGTTTTGTTATTCCTCCAAAGTGGAGCTGTCTGCAGTTAGTAATCAGTGGTGAGAGGGGGCCGGTGTTGGTTTAGCCCCTGCAGTGTGTGAAGGAGGGTGCTGTCTTCTTGTTATTTTCCTGACTGTTGTGTTTGTTTTTCAGTCCAACTCTAAGTGTTCAGGCGACGGCACCTTGGTGTTACGGCCTTGTTCAGTTTATCTGTAAAACAGCGCTCTCCCTTTCTGATTGAATATTAAAGATGCAGCTGAAATCTCAAACCTCAGACATTATCTTGGTGATAAGATTATAAATTACTGAGAGAAGCAAAGGCCAAGCCTGAGCACCAGACAGCTGAGATCGTTTCAAAGGTTGATGAACTCTCCTGTAAAGTTGTCAATGAGTTTACCTTTCAGGGTGTCGTGCGGTCTGTCTCCTGAACTGGCCTCCACTCCAACACTAAATCATCTGCCTCTCTCAGTTCACTAATGCCACCGTGCATTACTTCAAGCCTGAAATCATGATAGGAATATTTGACGCAGATCCCCCTGATGCCATTAGGAGCTGCTAACATGCAAAACTACCGAGTGCAGCTTTAACGTCACAGGGACACATCAGTTCCCATAATACATATAATAAACATCACAGTCTATCTACAAACACATTAAGTCCGACAGTGAGATTCCACTTATTTTCTATTGAGAGGAAGGATCTTCAGTATTATACAGTAAAATGGCAGCGTGCTGTCTGTCAGGTGAATTCTATCCACAAAGACTTTCAGTACGAAGGGAAAAGAACAGCTAGTAGAATTACTTTACAGCAGGAAGCCACAGTTTGAATAGAGCAGCATCCTCCCTCTGAATGACTGAGTGCCTCCAATACCAATAGCTTCATTTACGTCATTATTTAAGCTCCACAGTTTCTCCATCTCAGCCAGCCGCAGTCATCCACACAACAATTGCTGTTGGAGAAAATAAAGCACTTGACTTTCTGTCCCTTGCAGTGGAAAAAAAAGGACTCTGAAAGGGAAAAACTGTGGTGTTGATCGAGTAAACAAACCAGCCCCGTCTCACTTCCTCTGTCTGTCTCTCCGTCTCACGTCTTACTGTGACTTTTATCTTTCTTTCTTCACGCTCTTCCCCCCACAAACGCTTCCCCAGATTCCAGCTGCATTAAAATAAATAGGTAATTAATCTGTGCCTCGGGGGCTAACAGCAGCACATACCAGCCCAGCGGCTTGCCCAAAGCCTTCAGGCACGGCAGAAGTAGAGTGTGAGCTGTTACTCATCAAACACTTTGGAAAACCACCTGTGTATCCAGCTGTCTGCTCAGTCAGAGTGATGCAGAATAACATCTTGATTTGCTCTTTTTGTTGGGAGGTTTTCTTTTTAAATGGAGGCTTTTGACTGTTTGTATAACCTCTTTCTTTTTTTTGGGGGGGGGGGGGGGGTGAAGTGAAGGCAGCAGCAGTGGAAGCTTCAGTCACCTGCAGCGATGGAGGCCAGACGGACGTAGTCGGAGCCCCTCTCCTCCGGTTCATACGGGTAGCTCTCCACCAGGCTCAGTCCTGCCAACAGAGAGGAGGAAGATTATTCTCTGTTGTCATGACAACCTATAATAATGCTGGTTGACTGCTGTTTTTGTGTTTTTTGTGTCCTTAAACACTAAATTAAACAATAGGCTGTATTTCATGAAATTTCCTGACAAAAAGTCAAATTACTGCAACGTGCTCCATGCATGGCCAGATTCATCTGCTGTGGGGCCCTGGGGCAGAAATCTGTTGTTGGGCACCATACTGACCCCCCCCCCACCCACCCCTCAACTCTTGTCCTCTGTGTTTATGTGCCCTTTCAATGAATACTATAAAAGTTCACTTTTAACTCAAACCTGGTGGAAATACTTGTGTTTACAGCTGCACATTATCTCTCTGACATATTATGTAATAAATTCAATTCTGTGTCAGTTTGTTGTAATTTTAACAAATCCAACTTAATTTGGAAATTTTCACCAAGCGAGCACAGTCTAAAGGGAAATAAGAAACTGACCTAAAAAACTCAGGGCCATAATGTTTTCTGCTAAAATTCTCCGCAGACGTTTACAATTAATCTGCTTAAGAATTACATGAGATATTAGAATTAACTGGGACTTCTGGGGGTCCGAGGGTCCTGGGGGTCTGATCCCTGTTTTATCCAGTTGGTACTCCGGAATCAACCTCATGGAAAGAAGTTAAACATGAAGAAACAACATATCAGCACTTTCAGTTACAAAAGTAAGTCTGGGAATCAGTAGGCTGTCAAAACAGCACAAAGCTACTGAAGGAGCTGTAAAGAGCCGATTCCTTTCATGTGAACTGTCTTGAAAGTGACGTGTCACCTTGTGTGTGAGTCATATCTCAGATATTTGTTGCACTGTAACTCCGGCTTTGAAAGAATAATGACTGAGATAGGTTGAGCTTTACTGTCTCTACCTTGTGTCTATAAACATTTGCTTTTGAATTGCAGGATGCTGTCAGCCTTGTTCTATTGTTGCCTTGTTCTTTCTTTTTTTCTGGTATGTGCCAAATGCCCAATTTTTGAAAAGTAACTATACTAGAAACAACGGGGCTAAATGTACGATACGACAATGACAGTGCGAAACATTTGAAATGAGCACCGAGTGTCAATTGAACAAAAGGAATAAGAGCCTCAGTTTGAACCATATTTGAAACAATAATCACTCCCGGAGGCAGGCGACACCTAATTCATGCGTAATGAGCGGCACACAGTCCCGCCCCCCTCCCGGGAGCGCAGCCATCAGGTTGTGCGGGTTAATGTCAGTCTCACCGTGCAGCACAGACTGGTGCAGGCTCCAGTAGATGCTCAGGCAGTTCTTCTCCCTCTTCATGCCTCGTTTACATTGGCAGCCGTGCAGAGGGGTGGACAGCAGTGCTGTCATGGCGTTCTCACATTGGTTTCGTGCCCCGGGCCCCAGCTTCACGCTGCCATCCCCAGCCACGCACTGCCTGAGGGTGCGCAGTCGTGGGCTGCAGGTGTCATCGCTGGAACAGGTGTCTCCGGCACGCAGGCAGTCCCTCCCTCCCACAGACAGAGCCAGACGTGGGGCTCCTGAAAGGCGAGACAGACAGAGGACGGATTAGTGCCATGCTGTGGTCCCCCACGGTGAAAACAGAGTAAGAGACGGGTCAGAAGATTGTCTGTGAAATTCAGAAAAACTGAACCTCAAATAAACAAACAATACTCTGTCCTGTTTGTACAAAACACGAGCTGCCTTTCTGCTGCAGGTTTCTGAGCGGCTAGGTGAGTTTGAGCTGTGAGCTTTGGTGTCAAGTTTGTAGTTGTTCCAATATACTGTTAAATAATAATAATAAAACTAACTTTAAAAAGCCTTTCAGACTCAGAGGAGACAGGTTAACGGTCAAACTGATGCAGCAGGTGTTGACTTTTAGTCTCTGATAGTGTGTAAAAACAACAAAACAAAGCGGTGATTGAGTGAGAGATTTTATGACCCACTGAATTATTGCTTCAATAATCTTAATTGAACTGAATTTAATAACCAAATGACATTTTTAGATCCCTTGTCAGGAGAAATCAAACTCACTCAATGACACGTCTCACTGCTGCACTCCAGCTCTACATTATTCATGATCTCATACTGTCACATGGAAAACATCTGACCCCGCTGATGCAGCTCACCGATGTTCAGAAATACACCGAACCATCTCAGCTGCTGTCAAAACAAAGTGTCATATTTGTTACAGCTCGGCCCAGAAAGGGGGCAACCAGTTTACTGCTGTTTCATCCGGCGCTGATTTCATGCAAAGCTTTAATTCCTGAAAGAGAGGAAATGATAGCATTCTCCCAGCTGTCAATGAGCTCTTTGCCTCACTCTTAAAGATGAGGTTGTCTTCTGCACGCCTAATTTTACTGTTAGTGTGAAATACAAAAAAGGACAGTCAGCAATGTTTACAACAGGCTCCAGGTTATGTTATTGCTAGAATTTGATATCTGAGTCATCTGAAGCTGAAGCTGAAGGTAGTCCATCTAACGGCTTTTAAAGTATTTCAGTCAAGATCACAAAAGCGAACGTCACGGGGACTCTCATCGTCTGATTCCTGATGGAAGTCCACTCAATAGTTTTTGACATATTTGCAGATGCTAAAGATTTGCTAGATTGGCTGAAACCGAATCTAACTACACAGCAGGTCAGTCGGCAAGAACTCAGACTGTGACAAAAATGTATTTTTATTTCTTTTTCTTTTTCTTTTTCTTTGAGAACTCAGAATTGGCAAAAAGACCAAAACTGTCAGGTTGAATTTTGGTGAAAAAATGACTAGACATGATGTCCATGACATCCAGAGCATTTCCATTCGAGGGGAAGGTGATAAAGAATGGATGTGAAATCCTGTCAGAGCGGATGGAATAAGATTATTGGGGGGGGGGGGGGGGGTAACTTTTTTTATATATATTAAGGGTATTCTGCACTCTTTTAAATAAGTTATAAAGTGATAGAAATGAGTTTGAAGCAGGAATTGTTTTCAAGAAATCATTTCTAAGGTTCTAGAGTGAATCTGTCTTCACAATAATTAAATCTCTATTATCTCTATTATCTAACCCCCCGCCCCCGTGGATGCAGCACCACTGAATCAAGCTTACATCCGTAACTGCAGTTGTGGCTCTTGTGGATATGGGAGAAAAACCCAAAACAGTGCTTTGCCTGCCATGTGCCCAGCAGGAGACTTCGCAACGTTTTCGGAGGAGTCGGCTAATCTGGCAGCAAACTGTCAATAAACGTTGAGACTGACAGCGAGGCAAGCAGCTCTGTTAGGGGGTTGGGATGTTTGGAGGAGAAAGCGAGTGCCACTCAAGTGAAGAGCTCATCGTCCCTGAGGTCCTGACAGGAAGCACATCCCCCTCAACAAGTCATTTATTCCACTGAGGAATTTTAAAATCTGAAATATATTTCTGTGAGGAAAAGGAAAGATGGGGAAAAGAACACAGGACGAGATAATGTCATTCGTTTTCAATGCAAATCAGCTCCACTCCAGAGTTTTCTTGTATCAAGCCTTGGATGGTACCTTGAAAAAAAAAAAAAAAAAAGAACAGCAGAGGAATCTGCCTTGTGTCAAGATGCTTCATCCGCTCAGTGAAAACTCTCCACATGCAGATTTGCACTGGAAATATCCAACATTATCTCATCCCTGCGGTGCTCTCCTCCCCTCGGTCTGAGAGAAACAGCGTTTAAAACACTTTTCGGGTCGTTTCTTTGGCCTTGTCTTACACTAGTGTGTGAAACTGCAGGGGGGGAGTTGGCAGGTGGGTGGTTGTGTGTGGGTGTTCTGATATGAAAGGTGGAGCAGAGCAGAGAGGGACCTTAAAGCCAGGTTTGGTTTCTTCTCAGCTTCAAGGCAAGAGAGAGAGAGAGAAAGAAAAAAAAAAGACCCCGGTGAGCAGTTGCAGTGCAAATCTTATTAAATTGCACCTAATCCGGTGTGGAGAGTGGTGTGATATTTGTCTGAGAAATTAAGTAGCACTCCAGATTGCAGGAGATAACTGTTTGCCTGGAAACGGAGCCGCGGCGCACCAGCAGTTCAAAGAGAGACAGTCAAAACCAATTAGGAGAAATCAGCTGCCTTGTCATTCAAATTCGTTCCATCCTATACGGCTCCCTGTTTATCCCACTGAGGTAAATAATCTATTTGAGCTCTCCCTCTCTCTCTCTTTTTTTTTTTGTTTTTCCCCCTCTTTGTTTCCGTTTCTCTGATTTCCTCCCTGCTCACGTCATCCTTTCCACTTATCCCTCAGTTTTCTCCTTCCTCCTCTTTTCTCCCCTGCCATTGCTCCAGGAACAGTTTCTGAAATTAAAGAGTCTTTCTCTCTCTCTCTCTCAGTCAACTTCTCATTCCTGTGATCTCGGGCAGCTAAAAACAAAATTGTGAGTCTGTCCAAATGAGCTTTTTGTTGACAGTGTGTCGAGGTTGTGAAACTGAAAACAGTTGTGATCCTGTAAACACATAAACATGTAGATTTATAGTTGGGTGAGAAAAATTGGAATATTTTACAACGAACATGGTGGAGACAGAACTTCACGTCCAACCTAAAAACCCAGAGCGCCTTTCCAGCCATCAGGCATCAGTCAGCGCCGTCTGCCGGGGGGGGGGCTTCCTTTAAAATCTAAATGATCACATAAAGGAGACTCAATACGACTGAGCTCCCAATAACTGAACCTCATCACCAGGAGGAGCTCATAAAGTGAATGACAATGATAAAGCGGAGATATTGACGGCAGCGATAAAATGAAGGGTGTGTTTGCATAGTCAGCTTCACTCAGCGCAGTCAATATCCAAGAAAAACAACAACAGCAGCAGCTTCTCCGCTCATTGTTCTGTAACTGGAGTCAGAGTGCAGGATTAACCTGAATTTAATCCCACTGCTGCATCACCAACAGCGTGTTCTTCATTTGTCTTTTTAACACAGACCGCTGGGTGCACAAACACAAGGAAGATTTCTTTTTCAACGGAATTGCCGACTGAGGTTTTTTTTTATGTTTTTGAAGTGTTTGATCTTTTATTATGAGTGATCTGAGTGGAGTCAGAGCTGAGACAAAAACTTATCCGTTTCTTGATTAAAATAAAAATTTGAAATTAACTTTTGAACACAACTTTTATGGATTAAATATAACTCTTTAGAAATAACACTTTAAAACTTTACACAAGTTTTTGCATTGACAGGTTTAATGATTTTGTTCAATTGAAGCACGGTCATGGATCACAGTAACGTAACTACGATCTCTGTGTGTCATAAACATCCAAAGGTGACGCTGACATAAAAGCATTTTCTGCATTTGGGTGAACATATACTGTGTTTTTAGGGAAGACTAAAGATGTTGCTGGTCGTTCTTCTCTGTGTTAACAAATCGTTACATGGTGATTTTTCTAAAACGTCCTGCTGTTTTAAAAAAGTAAAAAACTGTAGGAATACTGGAGACATTGCATGTGAGGTAGAGCTACAGGAGAAAAAAACTTGACCTTAAAGCTGGGCATCTTTAAATATCTTAATGAGACAGCTCCCAGGACAATGTGGCTTTCAGCAGATTCTTTCCTCTTGAGGTCAACGTCTGCACAGCAACTCTTAAAGTTCAGTCAGCACTGACTGAACATTTTTTAATCTTGATTTAAGTTGTGCGTGTGTTGTTTTGTAACTTAAGTTTGTGATTTGTTCACGGGAGCGCTCGCTCTCGCTTCATCATCAGCTGAACAGCTGAGTGACTCACTTCATATACAGACTGATGAATCCTATTAGAGATAACAAGCTCGTGGATTGCTTGGTAAATCTTTGACACTACTACCGAGGGGCCTCGCTTTTGTTACTGTATAATGTAGTTCCTTATTAGCTAACTGTGACTCCCCAAATGCTCTTAAAGCAGGATGACTCAGGAAATGTCTGCTGAGGTTTTCACAGCTTCCGATATTGCCCCTCTCTCCTCTTCCAGCAGTGTTACCAAAATTAAAACTGCTATATTTTTCTCATAAATCCACACATGCAAAACAAACAAAAAAAAATTAGACACATTATCATAAATTCTGTTTGCAGCTCAGCTTCGTTGGACAATAATTGGCCCTCCAAATATGCTGCGACAGAGTCCTTTTGCTCTGTATCATTGATTCAGCAAAACATGATGAAATTCGGAGGAGAACAAAGAGACCAGTCCAGCCGTGATGCAGAATGCTAATTTCTTTCCCAGAATCCTCAGTGACCAATCCATCCCGAGGAAAGTCAATATCATTCCGCAACTACAATTTGGACATTTTTCTTTGTCTTCTTAGAATTGAGAGTGCGTGTGGGCGTGATCGTCTCAGAGGCCTGGAAGCTCATTCAAAAACTATTTTCCCAGTTTCAAAAACCCATTTTGCCAGTGAAAGAATAAGATTGTATTTTTTGGAAACACATTTATTGCACGCTGGATAATAATAAATTGATTTGAGACTGAGCTCCTCATTGGTGTGAATGATCTGATGGCGGGAGGGAATGATTATTATAATAAAATGAGATTACTACAGTAGATCAGTATTTGAAGAAAGAAACAAAAGACAAAGGGAAAGAACTGAGACTTCTATCTAAAATGGATGTAATGATAAAGAGGACAGAATTTATGGGGCCGTAAATTGGTGGTACTGCAAGAGAGTATAATAATATCTAACACAAGAAGACCTGGTCTCTCATTTTGAAATATAAAGCAATTCCATTTAATTGAATGTGAATTTTTTAAAAAAAGACTTTTATTGACTTTCCGTTTTCGGAAATGATTCCACTTTTTATTTTGAAAGTTTGGACATTTAAATTTGCTCTTGATGAGGAGGGCGGAGTGAAACCAAAAAAAGCTCCAGAAAAAGCAAATAAGTGAGTGTCGACTGTTTTTTAATCCTTATTTTCACAGATTTAAAGAGAAAATCCCCACGATGGGAGTCGGCGGCTGCATCTTCTCTGCCATCGCTTCTTTAACATAAAGACGAGCAGAAGAGCGCCTCTGCTATCGTTTCCCTCCCTGAACATTAATGTGAGATGCGGCGTGAGGTAACAGTTCAGACTCTCCTCTTACTCCAAATTAAAAAGTTTTAATCACATGTGTCTGAAAGCTTTGAAACATGCTGTCAAAACAAACGAGGGGCTGCAGTCTGTGGGATTTTCAGCTGGAGGAGAAGAAATGCAAAAACTGAAAGACGGGACACAAAAAGCAGCTCTTTTACTGAAGAATAAGGTAAATAAACTATATCTATGCACAGCACCTGTTCTAATGTTGGCTTCTGATCGTCCGTGTATATTCTCATTCATCCAGGTCATAGTCATATCCGGCTAACAATTGAATCGAACACAACTGGATTTAGGACTTAGGTTTCTCTGAGTTGGCTTCTGATTATTTCTCCAAACACAAATTATTATTTAAATTCAGTTTAACTTTGGATTCTTTTGCGTTCTGACCATTATTGACAACAAATCTTCCTAATAATCTAATGTGAGGTTGGCTTCTTTGTAAAAGAACACTTACATATTTGTGTTTTTGCTGTGAGCTGAGACAACAAATGAGACTTACTATCCTGGTGTGCGTTCCTATAAAGAGCTAAACTAACTAACACATCTCGTGATATATCACAGCATGCGTTAATCGCCGCTCGCTCAGACGTGCCAGGTCCACCTGGCCCAGACCGCATCCTGTCTTTTTAAGCTTGGCCACAGAGCCCATTGGAGGGCAGAGCTGACAGCATACTGAACCACATCCACCCTGCCAGCTGCAGCCTGTTGTCCGATGCCAAGAAGCAAGATGAGGGTGTTGTACGAGATGACAATGATCCCGACCACAGAGCAACTGGTTGTCAATGAGACATCCCATTATTCCTTGCTCTCATTATGATATTCCCATCTGTAGTTGTATGGATGTGTTGCTCTGATGTGTGAAGCAGAACAGATGTTTACATCTCGTATTTGTCCATGTTGACACGGACTGAGGACAAAAAAAAAAAAAGAAACTGTTATAGACCCCGATGTTGGTGGAAAATACACTTTATGTCATCAGCTGGTGAGGTAGATGCTGTGTTTGGAGAGGGGGGGGGGGGCTCCTGATATTTTTTTGTTGTGCCAGTAAATCCAGAGACTTTTAAAAAAGAGCCCAATGTCAGCTCAGATGTAATTGTTGCCAATTTTCTCAGTTAGGGAACAATCTGGGGAAACAAGGATATTTGTTTCATGTCTTGTCCGGGTCCAATCACTCTGACCTTTAGAATCCTTACTCATGTTCGAGCTCAGTGGATTTGACACTCGCAGCCTTTATTGTCAATTGCCTGTAACGTCTG
Organism: Remorina albescens; assembly: GCA_034769265.1. Lineage (NCBI taxonomy): Eukaryota > Metazoa > Chordata > Actinopteri > Carangiformes > Echeneidae > Remorina > Remorina albescens. The sequence continues at coordinate 2,682,272 of CM068488.1, forward strand.
GGATGTTGGAAGCGAACCGTATTCTCCCTGTGAGCTGGTGGATCGCACATAAAACACTACGGGGACTCGAGGAAAACACTCAGCTGACATTTACATCCACTTGTTTCAGCCGACGCTGTTCGGAATGGTTACGACCTTCAGTGCTTCCATCCATCTGTGGGGCTCATGGATGGGGGGGGGGGGGGGCAGAGTCATGTGAGCGTCCCCCAGCTCATCCAGATTTCCTTCTGGGATCCCCGGAGCGCTCCGGTGATTACGGGGAGATGTAATCACACCGGCGGGTCCCGGATCGGCCCCGTGATCTCCTCCCATGCTTCATATCTGGAGCACCACCAAAAGGACGAGTCCGGGGGGGCTTCTTTTTTTTTTTTTTGATCCGAGAGCAGCAGGTCAACTTTTCTCTTTCAAGCCACCTAAAGGGAGGCCTCCCACCCAGAGAGAGAGAGAGAGAGAGTCTGTCTCAAATCTTATTGTTTTGGCCTGAAACTAAGATGAACCCGTAAACAAAGACAAACCATCGCCATCACATTCTAAAATGAAATCAACATCATTGCTCACTCACGCTTGGCGGCCAACCACTTCAGCAGGCAATTAAGATGGCGCCCTGCTTGTTCCGTCAGATTGGGCTCTTTGAAAGCCTGAGCTGTGATTTTATGGTCTGCTGGGGAGAAAACTCAGCAGATTATCTCCAAATTCGGGAACCATGTTTAGATGGTCCTCCTACTTTTTCGACACGTTGCTCTGTTCCTTTTAGGTCAGTAAATAGATTTCCAGCTCCGACCTCTCTGACCTCTATGATCTGCTGCCACGTGAAGGTTTTACTCCTCCTAACCTGCCTCCACTGCAGCGAGCACGGAGCTTCAGTCTGCGAGAAAACCGTCATCTGCTTGACATTCTGTTCACCGCCGACGTTCCTGCACCTTCTGACCGCATCGGGGCCGCCGGCAGATTTCAGAGCAGGTTAAGTAGGACACCAGCGCCCCGATCTTTGTTCAGAAAGGTACAAATAGAGGTTTTGTACTCTGGGTTTGAATCAACAGTATAAAAATACAAAACATGGATGCTAATCTATATGCAGGGATGTGAGTGTGTAACCTGCTGCTATTGTTTTTCTACCCGACATCCGTCTCTCAAAGTTTCCCTGTTGTAGCATTTGTTTCTGCCGGCATTTGGCACATTTCATTGTGCAGTATAGTTGTTTCCTGGCACCGAGTTTTGCCACATTACTCTAATGATATTTTTATTCTGTTGCATTGTTCTTCTGTCACTGTCCTCCAGAGACAAAGAGCCATACACTGATTGGAGCACAGAAGGAAGCGCTATCAAAAATTTAGGGATGTAAGCTCCTTATTTTTCTATTTTTCGAAATACAACCAACAGAGCTACCACCCCACGAACCTCATCATCTCCAATCTACCCCCATCATGAGTACACATTTATGTGTGTGTGTGTATACAAAAGAATAGTTTCCACACTATCAATATCAAACACAGTCCTGTTTTTAACATACAAACGCACACAAGTATTACTCTCATCACACACTTCTCTCTGCTGCACAACAAGTATTGACAAAAAATAACAACAACAAAAACACCCCCCCCACAAGTAAGTCTTATTCCTTCACTCACACAACCTGAACATGCTCTGTGGAGATCCAGCTCACCTCCAGGGTGCCCTTTCACACTATATGTGTTTGTGTGTTGTGTGTCTGTGAGGTTCCACCTAGTGTTAGCTGATAATTACACTCCTGAACTGTAGATGTGTGCGTCTTCCTGTCAGCATCATCCTCTGAGTTTATCTATTTACAGTACTTGTGTGCCAGTTCACTCTTACACAACTGTTTGTGTCCAAACATTTTTCTGAAGGCGGAAATAATCTTATTGTTTGAGTTAATCCCAAGTGGGCAGAGCTACACAAACAAAGCTCCTCTGAACACTTGACAAATTGAGCGACAAAGAGGGAACTTATTCTTTGAAAATCTTTTTTTATACTTCACAATGCTGTCATTTATCATCTTGTCACGCCATCATGTTACCTAAAAAAAAACATGACTCTGGGCTAATGCAGCTTTCTCTGACATAAAAGTTCAACTAAACTTAGATTTTATCATTTGGCAGGACGAGTCTCTGCTGTTTCTATTTAGCTCAATAGTCACTTCACTTGTACAAATCTTCAGGGCTGTGTTCGTGTCGTTTGGCTGTCAACTATGACAAATGAAATATAGACAATAAATGATAAAAATAAACATAATTCACATAAGTCACACTGTCATACATAATGAGAATGATGTGTTCTTCAGAGAGAAGACGAGGGGGCAGATTGAGCTCAAACTGCTGTTGATTTATTGTTTAATGAAAGGAACAGAAATACTGAAAACAGCTGGACACCGACCACCATTCACTTCAGAAATAAATAAGAATTCAACCAAAACAGTGCCGGTGGGCGGAAGTGAAAAACTCTGACAACGTTTGTTTGATTAGTATGAAAATGCAAAATGCTACAATGAGCCAAATCACGTCAACCATCATTTCAGTCTGAAAAGCAAACATTTTAATAATCTGAAGTTTCCTGCTGCTCGTCTCAGTCATACGACAGTAACATTAAAAAAAAAAAAAAAAAAAAAAGTTAGGAAAAGAACGTGATCTTGCAGAAACTGTAAAGGCCACTTTCTTCCAAGAGGTTAATGTCGAACATAATTAGCAGATGAATCATTAACGGATCTAATTGGTTGCTGCGGCCCTGAACGACGGTCGAGTTCGTGAAGGACACGATGCTCATTAAGTTGAACAGTACAAAATAAACACTCTGCAGTCATTAATCAATTAATCAATTAGAATATCAGGTAGTTAGAAGGAACAAAAACATAGTCAGAATATGAATAATTATTCACATGCCCTTTAAGACAGAACTGGTCATATTGATCAGTTTTATGTTCCCTTTGGTTACAGTTACGGCTGCTCTGTTCGGCTGGAAATGAGAACACTGAAGGAACAAAGTGAATTGAAATATTGAAAGTGAAATATTTCTCACTTAATGTAATTATACTAATGTAGAAATGATTCGTTAGGAAATAGTATTTATTTACTCACTCTCCACGGTTCAGCCCATTTCCAATGAAGTTGCCCCCACATCTAAACATGATACTGTTGTATTTACCTCAGGTGTGGATAAAATGTAAACTTGGTTATTTTAACCAGATACAGCTGCTGCGCCTCTCATTTCCTCCCATTCACACAGTCGTACAGCTCCACGATGTGGAGCAGTTTGGACTGAGGGGGTGTTTTCATACGGAATGATTCAAACAACCGAGTGTATTTACATACCGTCAACCTAAACGGCACACACCACTCCAGAAATCCCATTCTCAGTGTAAAGGTTCATGCATTATGAGGAAGTGAGCCGGGGAAGTATCGTTGGAAGTGTGATATCCTTCCTCATCTTAAAGTGGGCCATTACTCAGTGATGTGTTCCTGCTGACACGCTGCAGTGCTGGACTCCTAGTTGTTGGATCTAATGTGCGTCTGATGGATTTTTATGCTGAGCTCTTGTTTTCAGTCAAATTTTTACCAAACGTCTACGTTAGTGTTCAACTTTCCATCACAGGAGCTCCAATAATGTTGAGAAACGGATTAATACTCTGATCTGTCACAGTCGTGGATGTATTTATAGTGAATATATTCATCTGTGTGAGAATCCATGTCGCTGCCCGTGTTGAGTTTTGTCTCCGCTCGTACAGGCGCCCGGGTCAGAAGAGGTGATGGGACGAGGACACGTTGACTGCCTGTGAATGCATCACCCAGCTCCAATTATAACTTTTACAGAGAGCTTTTTCAAACGTGTGTTTTAACCTAGAGGGCGCAGGTCGGCGCGCAATTAGATACTGGGATAAAAAGCGCTAAACTTTTCAATAAGAGCAGAAAACTAACCTTGAAACTGGCAAATTGAGCTCTTTGTTCAGCAACAAGGTTTCAAACCTTCACGAGTCATATCATTTTTGTTCTCCATTGTTGATGCCTCCGTATTAATTACTGATTGCGGATACATGCTAATTAACGGTGTTAGTCGAAGAGTTAAAAATAGGCAGGACTTTGATGTGAGCATTTGGCGAAGCTCTGTGGTCACATACTCCTTCGTAAATGACCCGTGATGAGCGAGGAGGTGCGTTGATGTTTCATTGTGTAAGGCAGCAGATTAGAAGATGCACCGATGGGTTTTGGCGTCCCCTTGTGTAACCTAAGGGAGCGTCATGCTCCGTGTGAGATCAGGATAATGTGTATTGACAGATTCAGTCCTGTCTCTTTCCATCTCTCGCTCCTCTTAACGTTTGCTCTGTCTCATTTTCACAGCAATATCATTCTGCATGAGCAAATTATGGTTTTCAATCTCTTGGCTACATCCAAGGGATTACATTTTTGCTGCACATCGGCTCGATGTCGCTGTGCAAGAGTGACTTTGAAATTGAATTTTGGCCATTTTTCAGTCCTTTTTTTTTTTTTGGTGCTGATGATGTCAGCTTCCTCCTGCTAATATGGCCTGGTGAGAGGAGGGCATCGCTGTTTTAATGTGGTCCTTGTCACTTGGAGGAGAGCTTTCTTGGTTTAGCTCTCTGGTCATGAGTTTGGAGCCAGAGGCATCTTTATAATGAGGAAGTGGGGCAGCGTGACAGGGACAAGTTGTCCTGATACAAGACGAGCCAGAGACAGTGGTCTGTCCTCATCTTCTGTGTGTCAGGCTCACTGAAACACAGACACCGACACCAACGAACATGAATAATACACGAAACCTGCAGAAACTGTTGACTGCCAGATCCAAAACACAGGAATATTCTCCATCCTCCATCTTTAGACGAGTGTAGAGAAAAATGGCCCATAAAGGCCATGAAGATGTCAAACACTTTGTGTATGTTACACTAATTCAGTGAACCAAAAACAAAAATCTCCGGAACAATCAGTCAGTTACCTTCGACATGTTTAGCTTCTGAAGTGACTTAATAAAAGAATATTCTGGGAACTTCGTTCAGATGTTGCAGCAGTTTCTACGCAACCATTCCTCCCCATTTTCCCTTAATGTCAGAACAACAGAGCTGCTTCACCACATTCAGATTTTACATACAAAGCTACTGAACTTAAAAAGTAGGATGCATTTTTAAGGATAAACTAGTTAAACCTTGCACTTCCTCTACATTACATAACTTTTTTGAATACTTACACTGCTTATCAAAGCAGCATATGACAGTCTGAGTTGGACAGGCAGAATCTGGACAAGTCTGAATAAAAACATGAACGCATGGCAACAAATGGAGATTTGAATGGATGAGACCAACTAGAGGAAGTCTTTTTACAGCACAACTCCTGCCACAGCGCTTTAATTACTCTTTCAGACACTTTTCACATTAACTGCGGACCCCACAGTTAGATATTACACTCCTTTGAAGCTCACTTGGAGGAGCACATGTTTAATGTAACAAACTTGTCATGCAGAAAGTACAAAACCACTTTCACATTTTATGTCGACAGCTTTGGCCACAAACTGTTAAACCAACGAAAATGACAAGTTAGAAAAAGATCTGCCACGTCCAATTAAAAGGCTCTTCAAACTGAACAGCGGCTTTAAATGAACCTACTTTAAAAAAGGACAACGGTTAAAGAACACGCGGCTTGATAGGATTCAAACTGCAGGAGTGATGCAAATTACACTCGGCTGCCATAACAACCGACGCTCTGTGCAGCAGCCGTGGCAACATGACAGCCAAACCCTCGGCTGAAGGCAGCGCTAACCACAGTCACCGGAGCGGCGTTGGCTTTGGTAAGTTCAGACAAGAAAAAAACTTGTGATGAAAAGCCGCCAGGTGAGCTGACATCTCCTCACGACTCTGACTGACAAGATCCAACTGCTCACCAGCAGGAGAGAAGCCGGCTTGCCCTCGCTCGAATTGCAACATGCGAAGATGAGAGGTGAATTCTGTCGTGGTGGGGATGTGAGTGCGTAGGCGGTCCTGAGCTGCTGCTGCAGCTGAAACCAGCTCCCACTTTACCGTTTGGAAAGAGTTTTGTTTCCAAATCAAATACGTGCGCTTGGAACAGAAGAAGACAGCTGAAGGTTATGATGAAGTAGTTTTAATTAACAAAGCCTTATTTAAGTTGCACTTTATGGTAGACTTGACCCATCTTAGATATGAGCTCACTTTTTCTGCTATCAATTTATAGAAGCAGTCTTATCTGAGAAACTCTGGAATTTTTTTGCATGCTCTGTTGGCTCATAAAACAAATACTCTGTACTGTGCTGCTGTGCTGCAGGTCTATATAATTAGACAGTGTTGCCTTCGAACAACAAGAAAAATGATTTTAACTCTCATTTTTTAGCATGAAAATAATTGTAATTGTCTTGATGGTGATATTTGTTGGCCAACATAGGCTGGATATTAAAATGGTAAAGATCCAGGTCTGCAGTGAATGAAATAATGAATAAATACGACATTGAACTCGGCACTCAGAAAGGTCATGCTGATTAACGTACGTCAAATCACCTTGATGCACGTCCTTGATATAAACGGGTAAATCTACTGGCTGGCTGGTCACATGTCCGTGACAACCAAGTCTGGGAAAGACCGTCAGGAGCCAGAGTTTCAAGTGAGGTCATCAGATTTAGGATTTACGTCAACTATGTTTTCGCATAACCGATTTAAAACGGTGCAGTTGAGACGTAAAAGCTTCTTATTTTTTGAGCAAACATATAAAATAACTTAGATATTTAAATGTATGGATAATTTAGGGTGTGGCCACTTTGATTGACAGGCTGGTGAGTGCATGTGGAGTGACGGAGTGATGCCAAGATGGTAACGGTGGAGCAGCTCAGTCTGCCTTCATCTTTATTTGAGACAGTTGGATCAATGGACTGAATGCGTGAAGTCTGATTTCCACCGACGCAGATCAGATCCTTTCCTGGATGATTCCAGAGGAACAAACCACATGGAATCCTATTTTTTTTTTTTATTTTTTTTTTTTTTTGGTGGGCAGACCCAGAACGCTCAGTAATGAAAATAAAATCATATTTCCTCCTGTTTAAACAGCAAAGATAGCCTTCTGTGTGTCACAGACAGATAAAGTTTGATTATCTTTTTCACTGTGAATACAGCTTTAGTTTATGTGTGCAGATACCTCGTGGAACCAATTCATGAGCTTGGAATTATGAGGTCCCATCTGCATGCAGAGCAGAGCAGTCCTGCCATTATCAAGTGTGAGTAAAAAAAAAAAAAACACATCAGCCTGTGCATACTTTAGTTATTACTGGATTTTTTTAACCCAGGCCTCCCAAAAATTAAATAGGTTTTTCATCATCAGAGGTTAAGACAAAGCTAAGAAATTAAGCCCCCCCCCCTTCAAAAAAAGAAATAAATTAGAAACTGGAATAAAAATTAGGGCTGATGCCAGATTAGCAGAATTGGATTGCCAATTTTGTCCAAAATGTCAACTGGAACCTCAAATCCTGAAGCTCCTAAAGCTCCTCTGGGAGGCACAGAGGGAGTGAAGCTCCGGAAGTGAGATGGAGCGAGAAAATTGAAGCCTTCTTGCCCTCCCCGACTCCTCCGTACAGTAAGTCAGCAGGAAGGTGATTTATGGAGCCACCACCATTCTCTTAATGGGACCCGAAAAAATGAAGGGGATGATTTTATTGGCTCTGCATGTTTCCTGTCCATTTTCTGCATCTAATAGGCTATTCAGGATTCATCAAACTTAATGTCTGAGTAAAACGAAGTAATTGAAGTCAATGGGGAAATGGCCCAACTTCTCAGTTGATTTATTATCATCAAAACAACATTTTGCATCAAGTTACTGCAGCCGTAAATACTTTCTGCTCCCTAATAAGAAGTCACAGCCTTCCAAAGCATTTCTAAACAGAGTGACGTTATCAGTGATGGAAAATTGTTTTATCAACTGTTTGTATGTGTGACGTCTCTCGGGGGATGATATTTGTGGCAAATTGGGTCAACCTTTAGATCCAAAAGGAAATTATGACTAGATTATTTAATTCTGTTTAAAACACACCGAGAGGGTTTCTGGGGGGGCTGTTAACTTCAGTAAGTTTCATGAAAAGGAAATCAAAACTTATTACTTACAAGATTACATTGAACTGTTCACTGTGACAAATGTCTTCCATTTACTGCAGGAAATACATGAAGAACAGTGGTTCTTCAGAAGAGCTTATATTCAGGAGTGGGAAAGCATTGTTTGTGATAATTGAGGCAAACTTTTAGAAAAAAAAAAAAATAGAGGAAACAAAGGGCTTTCAGCTAAGGATATTAAAACCTATGCACTTTTAGCTCCAATGGAAAAATAACTGATTTAACGTACCCAATTTAGAAGAGTTAGCAGGGAAATCCGATAAAACACTCCCAAAAGACTTTACAGAAATAAGCTCTTAAATGTGCTCTATGCTTATTCATTTATTTAGCACCTCTGCTGCACCCAAAGGATGTAGTCTGCCGTTGACCCGGAAAAAGAAAGGTGGTGATCTCACAGTGAGACTTTGCCATAGGCTGCTTCAAAGGAGTCCCACGAGCAAGCAGAGGGATTATATAATTAAGATGTGTAATTTTGATCTAAATGGGCAGAAGAAACTTTGTGATCACATGCAAAATAAATGTGTGTGTCTTAACCAGACATATGCGTTGTAATATGATGTAACGTGGCAGTAATAAGGGTGAGCTGTGCCGGCTTCCTGTAAACTACGGGATAATTATAAATCAGCTGCTGAAACATTGACGTTTGGGAATTACAGCGAGGTTTGTGTGTCGGTGTCACTGTCATTTAGGCCACCTTTCCAGATGATTGGGGATGTGTTCTCTTTGCTGCTGGAGACTCTCTGTCAGCGCATCGTGTAATAGAGAAAGGCGTTTTTTAAAATTAACTTTGTGCTCTTTAATTCCTGCAAAAGTAGAACAGCGTGTTCTGGATTCTTCTCGTATTCCTTCAAATTATCCTGAAGGCTTTGAAAGCACCTGAGGAAATGTTCATAGCACAGTGACATGCAATTAGGGATAGTTAGAAAGACTGACTCCATTTTTCACTTTCTGCTCTTCTACTTCAGTGTGTGAGATTTTTATTCAGTTTGTGGCTGGACTGAACGGTTTACTGTATTTACTGGATTATATTTACATTGAAGGTTTTTAAGTCGCACAACAACAATTTTTTGTCTGCAGTAGCAACACAAAGCAAACAGCTAGCCATGAATACAACTAGGAGACACAGGACAGTATTTATTTATGAGCTGTGTGTTTAATGAGTCCAACATTCAATGATTGATTCCCAGCCAACCAGACAAACTCTGTTGTTTCCCCTCTTCCTGTTCCATTTCCTGTCTCTTGTTCCTTCACAAAATAATAATGCCCCCCCAAAAAAACCAAACCCAAAAAGATCACCTGCCTTTTTAGGGGGCTAACTGCTCTTCTCTGTCTGCCAGCTACCAGCTAACTTTATTTGTTTGGTTGGTTCTTGTCATCAACCTGCTATTAAAATAGAAATGCAGTACCTCTTTGAACGTCTCACTGAGATTAAAATCTCTTTTTTAAGGGAGATCGTATTTAGAATTCAGCTTTGAAGGAACAATAAATAGAAGTGAGAAGCGGAGATTAGAAAGAATATCAAGACCAATGTGTACTTAGATTCAAGTGATCATCATAAATCAAAAAGAAAACACTGCACAGAGGAATATTCATATAAAACCGACTCCTGTGTACAAGTCAAATATTAATAACGGTAATAATAATCCAATGCCATCGTACAACAAACAGACAGATTTCAGTTGTAGTAATTAAGATAAATAATAAAAAGAAGAAGTAGAAGTTTCTGACTTTTCTACTTAAACTTTACTGCTGATGTCGACGTTAAACAATGAATCAAAAAGGAGCTTTGAATATTTCAAGGCGAGGTCTTGTATGGATACATTTTCAGCCTGCTTGAGTTTCACAATGATTTCGCAGCTCAGAAGCCTAAATAGTTTTTGTTACTCTGCAAAAGGCCAGAATTTGTGCGTTAACAATACTCAGTGAGCTGTGAGGAGAAAATGTGATCAGTTTCAACCCAGTGGATTTTGAGGGAAGGCTGAAAACAAATGTGATGCAGGGAGATTCCATTGACCATAGCCTCCAGCAAAACCGGCTTTCACAGCGAGCAGGATGTCCGCTGGTATCTCCCTCTGCCCCCGAAATAGCTGGAATGAAATTGCCCCATTTAGAATGCACGGATGTTCAATATCAACAATCATTGTGCTGCTTAAAGTGCTCTTTCAATACAAGCTCGTAAATACTGACATTGTGGCCCCCGCTCCTCCCCATTCTCTCCTTGACACAAAGCAATATCGACCTCCAGGTATCGACCCCGGCTGGTCCCAAATCTGAGCAGGAGACTCACTTGTGTTTGTGCCAAAGCAATTAACACCCTGCTGAGGCCTTCAATGGTTTGTCTTTACAGAGATGGGTGTCAGTACAAAGAGCGGAAGTTCATTAATGTAATGCAGTGACACAACAAGAGGGAGGGGGCTCATTCACAGACCAGCTTCTTCACAGCTCAGTTTGTTTTTTTTTTTCTCCTGAGAACACACCAAGCTTGTGCCGCAGGGCCCTTCAGATTTAAAGGAAGCCCCGAAGAACCCTACTGTGTGTTTCCTATCTAACAATCCACAGCGTGTGTGCTGTCTGCTGAGATGAAAGAAAAAACCTCAATTACTGTTTCAACTTTGGACTGCTTCAAGATGCCGAGGTAATAATACACAGAACTATTGTTTGAACATTTCAATCACCTGACGTCTCCTGTGAACCTGCAGCGGCTTTCGCTGCGTATTGATCCATGTTGTCCCTGCGAGAGGGACCCGTGGGAGCCGAGCGCTCATTAATCAAGCTGACACTCAGGAGTGACAGGCCGGGCTGAGGCAGCAGCATCGCGACATCAGGATGCCACTACGAACACCTTCTCTCCTGCCGTCCCCCGTCCTCACCCTCCCTCCGAACCGCAAGGAATGCAGAGGCTGTAAACGGGTGATGTCAGCAGATTCTGGCCCTGCACTCTTTCATTTCACCAGCGCTCAGGTCCCAAAGTCCCTCTATCTATTCATTTTCCTCACAGGCATTCCACAAAAACCCTGAGCTTTTCTGACAAGATTCAAACTTTGACAAGAAAAAACTTAGCAGCCTGCGCCCCAGTTTCTGTCTGGACCGACCGCTCTTTTCCTGAAGTGTTCAGAATGTGAGAAAGCTGCCGACAATCTTGAGCTGCAGTTGGCTTTACCTTAAATTGGTGGTCTGCATGCTGCAGAGCCCCGTTTGAATCCATAAGCAAGCTCTGCTGCACACTGGAGGTTCATTAGCCCGGCTGTTCGCCCGATCACACCGGCACACTGAGAATATGCAGACCTGCGGTTTGAACCTGTTTTGGATCATCCCAGTCAAATTTACACCGACAATCTTCTTATTCTACGCAGTGTCAGCACACAAAATAAATCACATCTTTACCCCACAATAAAATAAGAGGAGAATGTCCCTGACATGGGAAAAGGGGAAGTGTCGCCGCTAAGCTGGTGTCAGCTCTGGTTATGATGGTAATTATTTATTTTTAGTCCAGATTCTATTAAATCTAGCTGAATGCTGCTGAATCATGTTGTTCTAATGCAAAACATATTCACAGTCATTTTATAATTTGCTTTCATCAGCTAATCTGAAAACTGTGAACCAGGCCTGCAGGTGAGAGAGGAGGCAGCAGTGGCTGCTGGGAAACCCGTCGTTCTGCTGCTGATCTGAGGACATCACATTAACTTTCACTTCCTGGAGACTTTCTTTACACTTCAAAAATAACAGGCACTTGCCGAACTATAAAACAAACAAAATGTCTTTTTTTTGGGGGGGGGGGGGGGGGGGGGGGGGGGGGTTTCGCCCCCATAAACAGATTTGGGTAATAACTGAACACACACACACATATAAAGGCACCCACAAACTCCCCCCCTCCCCACTGCATCTGTAACAAACCTGGTTGTTAAAAGCACCTTATAAATAGATTTGACTCTGTGAGGGAGTCACCGACATGCAGGCGCATCGCCGGTCGTACTGTAGCAGCGAGAGCAGAGAGGGAAGTTTGCAAACCAGCCACGTACTTCCTATAACTAACAACAGCCACAAAACAATATCAGGTGCACTGCTTTAAATCCCCGCAGCCTCCAGGGTCACGGCTGCAAGAGGCAAATATAAGCAAAGATTTAGGACCAAAGAGTTCGTCCCTCGCTGTAAACTCAGATGGACAGTCAGATGAATAAGTGATAAAGGTAAACAGCCATCTGGTGGCCATTTTTCTCAGGACACATTAGCTGCCTGATAACCAATGGAAGGCTGCTGTCTAAATTAAGAATCATTAAGTGAAATAGATACGCATTAACCGTAAAGGCATGGATCCTTTTTTGGGAATGAGCCAACAAACTGTTGAACCATACCAAGATAATTAGTGATGGAAAATTCACAGTAAGAGGCATGGAGTTTCATGCTGTGGTAATTATGTTTATCTGGCTGGAATAATTACTTCTAATACCTCTTGGTTAAAAAAAACAAACAAACAAACAAACAAAAACACACACACACACACATATAAGCATATCCCAGTCCAAACAGAAAAGCATTTCTTAACATAGCACCATGAGGGAGAGTCTCTGTTCATTATGAAGACCCGGTCCTGCTTGTTTATTTCTACCCATCTGCAGCACAATGGAGTCCTGCAATGCAGAGACACCTGAACGCAGGACTAAAATCAGCTCCTTTGTGTTTATTGTGGCCTGTCATGTTCCATTCCTTTTTCCCATCTGTTTACAATATGACAATAAGAAAATTGTGTTTTTCCACCGTATCTGGTGCATCACTGCTGACAATCCCGGAGAGAGAGAAAGAAAAAAAAAAAAAAAGGAAGCTCAAATCTTACCCTCCAGAAATGTACAGATTTAGTGCATCACAAAGCAGAGCAGAAGGATTTCTGTGATTCAGGCCTGAGTGGTATTGCTATTGAGGTATGTACAGTACGGGCAGCTGGTGGTTAGTGTTGGTCCCGGTATTGATAGAGCTGTGATTTATAGTTTGTTGACAGATCCGACACCAGAGAGAGCCAATTAGGTGAAAGTGGCTGTGTACAGTCCCTGTTTGTTCGACTTTCAGCCACTTCTGAGTTTTTTGACGGTTCGACTAGCCCCAATTTTTGGTCTGCAGTGGCAGTGGTGAGTCCTAATGTAGCCGCAAGGGGGTACAAGCCAGTGCCTTATTGTGCCGGTCCCAAGCCCGGATAAATACAGAGGGTTGTGTCAGGAAGGGCATCCGACGTGAAACTTTTGCCAAATCAAACATGCGAATCGAATCAATGACTTCCATACCGGATCGGTCGAGGCCCGGGTTAACAACGACCGCCATCGGTACTGTTCACGTACAGGGTACCGGTGGAAATTGGACTACTGTTCGTCGAAGAAGTCGAAGAAGGAGAGGAGGAAGGTGTGTTCGTAGGAAGAGAGAGAAAAGGAACGGCAAGAGTCTAGGACTGAGAGTAGGGACTTTGAATGTTGGAACTATGACAGGGAAAGGTAGAGAGTTGGTTGACATGATGCAGAGGAGGAAGGTAGACATACTGTGTGTCCAGGAGACCAGGTGGAAAGGTAGCAAGGCTAGAAGTTTAGGAGCAGGGTTCAAGTTGTTCTATCATGGTGTAGATAGGAAGAGAAATGGAGTAGGAGTTATCTTGAAGGAGGAGTTTGTTAGGAATGTTCTGGAGGTTAAAAGAGTATCAGATAGAGTAATGAGTCTGAAGCTAGAAATCAAAGGTGTAATGTTCAATGTTGTTAGTGGGTATGCTCCACAGGTAGGATGTGAGCTGGAGGAGAAGGAGAAATTCTGGTTGGACCTTGATGAAGTGATGCAGAGCATCCCTAGAAGTGAGAGAGTTGTCATTGGTGCAGACTTCAATGGACACGTTGGTGCAGGAAACAGAGATGATGAGGAGGTGATGGGCAGGTTTGGTATCCAGGAGAGGAACACAGAAGGACAGATGGTGGTTGACTTTGCAAAAAGGATGGAAATGGCTGTAGTGAATACTTTCTTCCAGAAGAGGCAGGAACATAGGGTGACTTATAAGAGTGGAGGTAGGAGTACACAGGTAGACTACATCTTGTGTAGACGGTGTAATCTGAAGGAGATCAGTGACTGCAAAGTAGTGGTAGGTGAGAGTGTAGCCAGGCAGCATAGGATGGTGGTGTGTAGGATGACTCTGGTGGTGAGGAAGATGAAGAGGGCAAAGACAGAGCAGAGGACTAAATGGTGGAAGCTGAAAAAGGAAGAGTGTTGTATGATTTTTAGGAAGGAGTTGAGACAAGCTCTGGATGGCCAGGAAGTGCTTCCAGTTGACTGGACAACTACAGCTAATGTGATCAGGGAGACAGGTAGGAGAGTATTTGGTGTGTCATCTGGAAGGAAAGTGGATAAGGAGACTTGGTGGTGGAATGAGGAGGTGCAGGAGTGTATACAGAGAAAGAGGTTAGCTAAGAAGAAGTGGGACACTGAGAGGACTGAAGAGAGTAGACAGGAATACAGGGAGATGCAGCGTAAGGTGAAAGTAGAGGTGGCAAAGGCCAAACAAAGGGCTTACGATGACTTGTATGCTAGGTTGGACAGTAAGGAGGGAGAGACTGATCTATACAGGTTGGCAAGGCAGAGAGACAGAGATGGGAAGGACGTGCAGGCGGTTAGGGTGATTAAGGATAGAGATGAAAGTGTATTGACAGATGCCAGTAGTGTGATGGGAAGATGGAAAGAGTACTTTGAAGAACTAATGAATGAGGAAAATGAGAGAGAACGAAGAGTAGAAGAGGTGACTGTTGTGGACCAGGAAGTAGCAAAGATTAGTAAGGATGAAGTGAGGAGGGCACTGAAGAGGATGAAGAGTGGAAAAGCACTCGGTCCTGATGATATACCTGTGGAGGTCTGGAAGTGTCTAGGAGAGGTAGCAGTAGAGTTTCTGACTGGGTTGTTCAACAGGATCTTAGATAGTGAGAAGATGCCTGAGGAATGGAGGAGAAGTGTGCTGGTGCCCATTTTTAAGAACAAGGGAGATGTACAGAGTTGTAGCAACTACAGAGGAATAAAGCTGATGAGCCATACAATGAAGTTATGGGAAAGAGTAGTTGAAGCTAGACTAAGGGCAGAAGTGAGCATTTGTGAGCAGCAGTATGGTTTCATGCCAAAAAAGAGTACTACAGATGCAGTATTTGCTTTGAGGATGTTGATAGAGAAGTACAGAGAAGGTCAGAGGGAGCTGCATTGTGTCTTTGTAGATCTGGAGAAAGCTTATGACAGGGTGCCCAGAGAGGAACTGTGGTATTGTATGAGGAAGTCTGGAGTGGCAGAGAAGTATGTTAGAGCGGTGCAGGACATGTATGAGGACTGTAAGACAGTGGTGAGGTGTGCTGTAGGTGTGACAGAGGAGTTCAAGGTGGAGGTGGGACTGCATCAGGGATCAGCTCTGAGCCCCTTCTTGTTTGCTATGGTGATGGACAGGCTGACAGACGAGGTTAGACAGGAATCTCCATGGACTATGATGTTTGCAGATGACATTGTGATCTGTAGTGAGAGCAGGGAACAGGTGGAGGAGAAGCTAGAGTGGTGGAGGTTTGCCCTGGAAAGGAGAGGAATGAAGGTTAGCCGCAGCAAGACGGAGTATATGTGTGTGAATGAGAGGGACCCAAGTGGAAGAGTGAGGTTACAGGGAGAAGAGATAAAGAAGGTGCAAGATTTTAAGTACTGAGGGTCAACAGTCCAGAGCAATGGAGAGTGTGGAAAAGAGGTGAAGAAGCGTGTGCAGGCAGGCTGGAACGGGTGGAGAAAAGTGTCAGGTGTTATGTGTGATAGGAGAGTTTCAGCTAAGATGAAAGGAAAGGTGTACAAAACTGTGGTGAGACCAGCGATGTTGTTTGGTCTAGAGACAGTGTCACTGAGGAAAAGACAGGAGGCAGAGCTGGAGGTAGCAGAGATGAAGATGCTGAGGTTCTCTTTGGGAGTGACCAGGTTGGATAGGGTCAGGAATGAGTACATCAGAGGGACAGCACATGTTAGAGGTTTTGGAGATAAAGTCAGAGAGGCCAGACTGAGATGGTTCGGACATGTCCAGAGGAGAGATAGTGAATATATTGGTAGAAGGATGCTGAGTTTTGAACTGCCAGGCAGGAGGCCTAGAGGAAGACCAAAGAGGAGGTTTATAGATGTAGTGAAAGAGGACATGAAGGTGGTTGGCGTGAGAGAAGAGGATGCAGAAGACAGGCTTAGATGGAGGCAACTGATTCGCTGTGGCGACCCCTGAAGGGAAAAGCCGAAAGGATAAGAAGAAGAAGTGGCAGTGGTGAGTCCTGATGCCTCGAACTTCAAATCTTCTTTCTTACACTGTCAAAAAATTCCACAAAGGGACCAAAGCCACTGAGCCAACAAACCCAAAGATATGATATGTAGAGCTCCACTTTAGCCCCAAAGCTGTTACGGATTACAGTCACATCAGCGAATCACACTGTTGAGCTGAACACGGACATTATCGCGCACACGCTGTCCTGCTGGTTCACTGTTTTCTCCTTACACTGAAAACACCACTGCCCAGCTGTGGGAGGGAATGATTTGTCTCCTATTTAAATAATACAGCCAGAGATTTATAAAATTTATTATATCCAACTGGCCGAGGGCGGCTTGACGCCCACTCAGGAACGCGTTCTGCTTGAAGTTTCCTTCAAGTTAAAAGGACATTTTTTCCTTCCTTCCTTCTTCCCTCCTGGGTAAATGCAAGGTGTCTGTAAATAATATTGTAAAGAGCACTGTCTGGTCCTGCTCTATACGAAAAGGGCCTTCTGTTATGGTTTGGCTCCATATAAATAAAACTGACTTGACATTTTTGAGCTCGTAGGCTCGGTGACTCAGACAGGCCGGGGAAGTTCGAAATATTGAGAGATCGACCAACAAGTTGTTGGTTTTGGTCTTTACGAGGAATTTCTTCATAATAAGAGAACAGAGAAGGGCGCCATTTCAGCCCTTCATTGGACTTTACTGTCATTTACCTTGGCAGCTACACAGAAAAGGCTAAAAAGACGTAATCACACTATATTATCCAGGTAAGTGGGCAGTGTCACACAGCACTAAAACTTTACAGAGCGCTTTGACACATGAATGAGTTATATTCTCATGTTACAGTCATTACTGTGATGAAAAAGTCAGAGTTACAGATGGAGAAGCAGTATTTATGCTTCCCAGCTGGCCGCGAACAAAAGTCGGACTGTTTCATACTTTTTTGTCTCACATTTTTGATTTGTCTCTTTCTGACTCTCTGCCAGCAAAATATTGTTTTTCCAGCAGCCATCAGAATAAAATACTGTACAGACTGAAGGATGATCCTGCTGTGCCTCTTTTCTGCTCACTGGACAAAAGCAGAGCTACATCACTATTAGCACATATATTCTTGAGTATATTGGTTATTCTTCTGCTGAGTAATATCATTCCGGCTTTTCAGTTGATGAGGCCGAAGTCATAAATCGGGAGACGCACTCATATTTTTGAGGGTGTAAATGAAACACTGCAGCTTTAAATGTCTGATAAAATGTCCAAAATCCTGTTTATGTTGTTGTAGGCTCTCCTTTAGCTGTGATCATTAAAGCAGTGTATCTTGAAAAGCGATAGCGACGTCCATTATTAGTAGATTATTATCTTTTATCTGCGCTGGCTGACTCTACTGAAAGTGGAGTAGGTGTTATACTGGAGGAAAAATGTCTGACCTTTCAGAAATGTGACGCTCTCTCTGATCTAGCAGCCGTCATCTAAGTTCACCATTTCAGACAGGAGCTTCCACTTTGGTGGAGTTTTGTAGGAGCTGCACTTTATTTTCAGAGGTTGCAAGCAAAAAAAGTTCCTGCTCGACAGGAACTCCTCGGGAGGCTTTTCCCACGGGCTCCGAACAAACACGGGGGGGCTCCCACCGCAAGTGTGCAGAGTCCTGATGAATAATGTAAATTCATGAAGCCTATGGGTCACACCATCCTTTCTAAGAATACCAATCATCCTGACAGTGAACCATTAGATGCTGCTGTACCTCGTGTGCACTCTTATCTTAAACCCAGAACATGTAAACGTGAACTCGCTGTTTATGTGGATGCCAGATCACCTTTGGTGTTGTGAAAAAGCCCCTCCGATGGACCCCCCGATGCCAACCTGCCAGCGTGCCCGGGGCTCCTGATGCCTTCCATTAGATTTCAGGACAAACCTTTATCAGTCCAGAACAGCTCTGTTGAGCAAACATGTTTACCAGCTTATCATCACTGATGAAATATGCTCCCCTGATTTCCCACAACTAGTAAACATGTTTTCTCACCTAAGACACATCACACTAACCCCCACACCCTCAGCTCTCTGCTGCGTAAACACGTCCACTTCTTTTTCAGCAAGCGGAGATGCATACCAGACCGACCCACCATCGCCTGATACTTTGCCGGCAGCGTGGCCCCGGTGTTATATCAACAGATGTCAGATTGTGTAGGCATCATAGTTAGGGCGGCAGAAAAGCACACTCTGCTCTCTTCAATACTGGGAGTGTCGCACTTGACCTTGTCCATTCCAATTACAGCAGCCCTGCAGCCACCATCGTGCACCGTGTCTATTGTCATTGGCTTGATAAGAGTGTAATGTGTGCGCTGTAGACCTGCGGCTAAACTGCAGGGAGGGCAGGAATATGGGATAAATACAGTCAGTCAGTCACATACACACAGACACACTCATTTCATCTGAACAATGGCAGTACCTTTCTCACATTTTATGGAAATCAAACATTCCCCAACAGCCTCCACGCTGTAACTCAGCAGAAGTGCAAAAAAGAGGAGAGATTGTTCAAAGGGAGGATTTTTGTTTTTCTAAACTTGGCACCACCCGAGGGCTTGTTTTTTAATTTAACGGATTAGTGGTTTATTTTGATACCAATTTACTTTTACAAGTTATTAATTTTTTTTTAACAAAAATAATAATAATTTCAATTTTGGTGGTTAATCCGGGCCATCCATAGAAGCTAAAGAGGTGGGGGGGTGAAACGGGGTTAATCATGGATGAGGAGTTTACAGTGTTGTACAGTATTTTAATCTACTGATCTTTTAAAATGGAAGAATACATTTTACAAGAGTCTACATGTTTTTTTATTGGCTACAACTTCAATGAAAACCAACGACGTGTTACTCCACTCTCAAAATAGTCTCATTTCTATTGGCTCATAGTGAGCTTGAAATTATTAAGTTCAATAAAAAAGAGATACAAACAAACTCCCAGGCATATAAAGTGTAATTGATAGGAACTATTTTCAGCTGTGGATTAATATACAAGATGTCAGTTTACCTTCCTGGAAAATTAGACTTTATACTTTGAAAAGACGGCTGTAGTTTTGTGTATAATTAATTTCACATAAATCGTGTAATTATAAACCTGCTGCGACGTATTTGGAGCTCACCGTGATCTGAACCTTCCTCCGTGTGCGCTCTCCAAGAAAGAAAAAAGAAAAAAGAAAAAGGAAAATGAATTTCCTGCGCGGTGGCAGGGAGGTTGACAACACTGACCACGTCATCTGGACATTTGTAATTTTACAAGTCTGTCCAGTGACCTTTGCTACATGTTGACCCCCCCGCCTCTCTGACGCTTCACGCACCGTCACCTCTACTTTTGAGAGAGAAAGAAAAAGAAAAAAGATGTCCGAAATTACTCACAAAATGTTAGGAATATCTGAAAAAGCCTTTTCATACAGACAACAGTGAGGAAACCGTAAGTGAAGGCTGAAGGAGAATCTGTGGTCTGTCACACTATCTGTCGCACAATCACACAGACAATCAGGAGGAGTAGCAGGCCGGAGGAAATGGCAGCAGTGATGGACAAAACCCCGAGCTGGAGTAGATTGCAGAGTCTGGGTTAATGGCCTTTTTTATGGTTTAAGGAGCTCTGTTCCCATGGGGACATTTTTATCACAGGGCCCATAGCTCGCAGCCACACCTTTGTATAATGTGAGGAACGCCAAATAATCGTCTCCACTTTATCCTCCAATCACAGCCAAAGAAGCAGCGCAGTAGGAAAGTTAGGAAAATGTTTTCTTCCTGACATTTCAGATCAGTGTGAGTTTCAGTACATGTCCTTCTCACCTCTCATATACTGAGCATATATGTTCTTCTATCTTGCCTTAGGCAGGTTGGTTTAGGGCACCCTACAAAACGTCGATCCAATTCCAGATCCGACTTTAATGCAGAAATATGAAGCGAAATAAAAACAAAACATCTTTTGAAAGTTGACGGTTTATTTTCTTCATTGTGATGAAAAAGGACACTGTAGTTTTGTTTTTTGAGTGAATCCAACTAGACCAGCAAATGTGTATTAATCCGCAGCTGAAAATAGTTCCAATCGCACTTCTGGCTTAATTGTCTATCCATGTAAATAAAAAGTATGCTAACATAGTCTAATAAATGAATCCTGCAGTGGTTTTAAACTGTTTTACTGAGATATCGACTTTTCTCTGTGACGACTGAGGAGGATGCAGTCGGCTGTTGGCTCGTCCTGCGTTTTACTGAAAGGTAGGTCCATTATTTTGTTGACCCCATTTATATTAGAGAGGACACAAATGATGAAAATGATGAATCCTCTGGCTGCTGCTTTGTCTTCGTTGAGTTCTTTCAGGTTTCTGCTGGTAAATTCTACATATTTGAGATCAAATCCAACGTGGACTCATGATCACTTTATCTGCTCACGCTGACGTCCTCGCAGCCAAGTGAAACAGCTCTGGCTGTTCATTTGTTAAATGCAACATTGGTCACATTTAATTGGCCTTTCCATTCAAGGGAATACATCATCCAAATCAGAGAAGTCTTTTGGCCTTGGAGGATGAATTTTAATTAAAGTGGAGGGGAGGGGGGCTAAAAAAGGCCATCGCTCGCTCTCATCTAATCATACGCCTTTCAGACTCTTTCAAAAGGTGAAAACATCGCTGTTGTTCTGACAAACTCACTTTTTCAAATCTTCATTTCAATTAAATTCCGGTGGTTCGCTGGACAAATGCATGAAATTAATCAGGCCTGACTGAACACAAACACAGCTTCCTTGTCCGAGCCTGCAGGGAGATGATATGATCGATAAAACTTCCTGTCTGGGATTGCCAAGAGCATGAATGGATCATTTTAATTCTATTTAAGCTAAATTCAGTCAAAGTGTTTTTTAACCTTTATTCATCAAAGGTTCAAACTTTGCTGTGAAAACGCACTCCTACATCAATAGCCGACTTCATATTCATGCCGTTACAAGCTATAAATTGATATCAGGAGGATTCATAGCGAGAGGCTTTTACTGTTGTCCACTGAGCAGTTTCTGCTCACAGGCACCATGAAAATAAATGTTGAAGGAGAGGAAAGCGTTAATTATTTATCTAAGCCAGAATTTTTCATATTTCTTAAAATACTGCAGGCCATTAAACTTGTTTTCAAAATTAAACACACCTCGATATTCCTGAGAACTCCGGTTTGGTGTTTCAGCAAAGTGAAAAAACTAGAAAATGACAGAAGAATATTTTCACAGGACTTCAGTTTTCAGGACGAAGGATGGAGGAGTCTGTTTGGATCAGAGATTAGAGGTGTGTGGATGTCAGAGTGTAATCACATGTGTTTCAAGATGACGCAGAGATTTCTGCGGCGCGAGGAGAGTGACGGCTCAATCTGCAGCCGGCTCGGTGCGTGTTGTCAAGAATTAAGATAAAAGACAGAATAGATTCCAGCATTTGACTTGTAGTGACATAGAAGAGAGAGATTATGGACAAACCCCAAATTTTTCACCACTGTCAGGGCAGTCCGCTCGGATTTATGGCTGCATATTACCCCCACAGAGGAGATGGGGGACGGAGGTCTTTACATGTGAGCTTGACAAATAAAAGATGTCTTTTCTGGTCAAGACTCCTGCAGCTCTACAGCACTACCTGATCTGATTGATAGTATTACATCTCCAGTTTCTTCATCATCCACCCTGCCATGTAATCATTCAGGGCCAGATGTATCCAAAGAGCGGGGGGGGGGGGTATAAAACACAATTACAACGGGTTTCACACACTTCAGGTGGACTCAGGACCTCAGATCCATGCAGATCTCTGCATTAGCCGTAGAATTACAGCATTACACCGCGCTGCAAAACGTCATGTATTAAAAAGAAAGTAAAAGAAAGTATCACAGGCAATTTCCAACAAATGTCTGAGCTTCAGGTGGAGAACAGCAGCGAAGGATAAAACAGAAAGAAGCCAAAGAGACTGGCACTTTATTAGACTCCAGTGACAGCCACTCTCTTGTCACAGCCGAGGTAAAAAAAAGCTGATTGGATGCCGTCGTCTGCTGCTTTGTGCTGAAGTCACAGAGTTAATCCCTCATAGACACAGACGGGAGGACTGACCGACTGCACAACCGAGTGGAATTCAATTGTGGACTTTTGTTAAAAAGTTTGAAGTGTTGTTTTGTTTCTCTCAGTTCCAAACATGTGTACTGCATTTACTAACCATGTTTTCCCGAAGTCTCTGTCTCCCCCAGTTCCTCTCCTCTCTCTCCCCCTCTCCTCATCCTGCAGGTGATGAATCATCACCATCCCATGTTCCTGTAACGCCTGCTGCTCCCACATCTTCAAGAATTCCGTACAGCATCATTTCTATGAACTTCATGCAGCGTCATGTTCCTGCCCACACCTGTTTTGAATATCCCCTCCTCCTGCTCTCTTTCTCTCCCTACTCTACCCAACTTTGCCTCTCTCTCTCTCTCTCTCCCTCTCTCAACCCAACCGGTCGAGGCAGATGGCCGCCCCCCCCCCGAGCCTGGTTCTGCCCGAGGTTTCTGCCTCTTAAAGGAAGTTTTTCCTTGCCACTGTCGCCTAGTGCTTGCTCATCGGGGGATCTGTTGGGTCTCTTTAAACCATTTTATAAAGACTTTGGTCTAGACCTGCTCTGTATGTAAAGTGCCTTGATGTAACTTTGTTATGATTTGGTGCTATACAAATAAATCTGATGTGATTTGATTTAAAAGTTCCTTCTGCTTGGCCCCGGAGGTTGTCAGAGTATAAATAAAGAAATAAATAGCGCACTGCGAGGGGCTCAGACTCAGCGGCCTCTCATTTTCTTTGGATGGGCAGACACATTTTTCAATTATGCACACGAGGGAAAGGAATTAAAGGCCTAATCCAGGCCTAATCCCCAAACAAACAGATCTATGGCCTCCATTTCCAGAGGAGCCACCCCGGCAGTCTCCTCCTGCATCCCCGTCTCCTGTTAAATCTCTGCCCCTCCACTCACCCGGTCGGGGACAGAAGTCCTTTCGGCTCTGATAGTTTCTTAAATTGATCTGCGTGAGCATTAGCCATGTTTGAATGGTATTTAGAATCAGGTCAGACCACCACACGTCACTCTTCTTTGTTGTCCGCTCGTCACTGAAAATGAAAACGCTGAGAATGTACTAGCTCATCCACTTACCCATGACACTGATTTGATTCCCATCGCTTTACCCTCTCCAGCGGAGCTCACCTCTTATCATAGCAGGCACCTTCCTTTTGATTCCTGATCACATGAGATTCATCCAACAGCCTCAAACCTCTTCCATACAGCTGTGATTAAGTGGGCGTGTGGCTACAATATACAGGTTTTGTTGACGGCATGCGGTGCTACAAGTTGATATAATAGAAATGCTGCACACGAACAAGAGCAGACTTCAATTCAATAACCTTAAACAGTACTGAATCATCAGCACTGGTGACCTCTGACCTCTTAGTTTAAGGTATAGGTCAGTTTTGTCGCGTTCTTCTTTTTAAAGTTCGATGAAGACAGAAAGAGAAAGCTGTGAAAACTGCTGTAAAAAGAGAACAAGGTTGTTGCCGAGGAATTCGCTCTGAAGGAGGAACAAGTCAAAGCAGCTACAAACTAAACTCAACCAGAAAGACCTCCAGGAGGAAAATGGAAATGTCATTTATCTGCCAAAGTAATTCTTATGAATGTCACTAAAACCTTACAAGAATCCAATTTGCCAACTTCCAGGTTGTGTAATTAAAACTCCTTGGTTGGGGATCAGTAGGAATAATGGTTAACAGAAACTAACGCAGATTGTTGGCATAAGACTAAGTCAGTTTTGTGGTGCTAGAACATCACACCTGTTCAGTCTTTGGCTCTCAGTGTTACAGGAACCCAGGAGGTTTCTTTTCTAAGTAAACACAGGCCTTTATTTTATTTTATTTTTTTTACAGATTGCAGAAAAAAAAGTCGAGCCGTGCTGTTCTTCTGTGTTCTTCTGTCTATTTAAATATAAGTCGTGGTGCACAGTCTTTACATGAAAGCATTCATTCAGTCGACATCCAAAAGGCTGAAATGGACGGAGGAAGATCCGGAAGTCCCTTCGGAATAATGACTGATGGTGACGAGAATACTTAGACTGCACAGACTAAACCTCCAAAAATGACTCCAGTCGATGAAGACTCCACAGTTTTTACTTCTGGAAAATAAGCAACCGAGGAAAAGATGATGAAAACATATTTGATGCCGAAACTCTGAAAACACGCACGAAGGCCACACAAACTCATCACCATCACCATCACGCACATACGCCCGCTCCACCATCAAACTCACACTCTGGCTGTGAGCACTCTCCCCCTGTTATGATTCTGTCCTCAAGTGATTCCAAGCCAATTCAAGGTGGTCAGATCTCACTCATTTCCACAACCTGTACAAGAAATCGATTCCACTCACAGACGAAGGTCCACTGCTCATTCCCCCTGCCAGCCCACTCCTCACCTCCTGAATGCAGATGGGTGCGGGGGTCATTACGAGCCGGAGGAGAGAGAGTAGGAGTGTTTTATCTGTAAAGGTTTCTGCAGATCAGATCTGTGCAGGAGCCCTTGAGAGCATTTGTCTCCAATTACGGAACATGTGTCCTTACGTTTAGTTTTTTAACCATAAAGAAGAGTCAGCGCGCCATAAAAATAAATGAAAAGACCAAAATCCGGGCTGTATTCTTCAGTCCATTAACTCCACATCATATATATTTGACATTAATGCCGACCTCAAGTGTTTAATGTGCTCCTGCTGCGTAGTAATGCAGTTTCAACAAAGGGTTGTTTTGGAAACTCTGCTGGTTTTCAAGGACGTTCGGATATTTGGCATGGAGAGCTGAACAACAACCTTTCTGCTGCGAGAAATAATCAAAGTCATGTTGTCCTTCTCACAAAAAAAAAAAAATCTAATTGTCTGCTGCACATCGTTTTTGGACATCAGAGTTTGAGAGTCTAATCCCCGTGGGCACCTTGCATTTGATATTAAGACGTCAAAGAGTTCTTGAATGCACCACCAAGGACAGGAGCACACGATGAAAGGAACGTCTGTCCTCTTCCTACACTGAGCTTCGATATATGAATATTTAAAAAGGCAGAAAACATGTTTCTTTTTGAGAATCACAGCGCTTTCACATTTCTTTTTTGCTGCATTAGAGATTAATTTTCATGTCAGCAGGAATCACACGTTGTTACCTTTAAAGATTTTTAAAAATTCCTGAAAAAGAACCAATCTGAGTGTAAAATGTCATTTTAAATGGAGCATTTAACTGTTTGGCACGTTGCAAATCTGTCACCACGAAAGAAACTTGATTTGTCATTTCTCCAAGAGTGCAAAGAAAAATGGCGTCATACATCAGTGCGAAACCTTAAATATGTAAACTCTTGAGGCAGCAAACAATTCATTCCCATTTTAAATGAACATAATTTTCAGAATTCAGACCTGGATTTTGGGAGGTTTTATCTGTGTGCAAGGATTTGGTGCTTCTTAGAAAACACACAAGTCCAGAACACAAGTTTAAAAAACTAAATTTTTTAATAAATTTTTCAATGTTGAACAAATTTTTTTTATATCTAAAGAAACCAAAAAAACAAACAAACAAACAAAAAAAAAAACAAACCCCGAAGAAACAAAATTCTCCATGTGGGCTGAGAGAAAGCTCTTTGGCAGAGAAAATGATTCTCAGGATTGAACAGTACTTTTACTGCCAAAGTGTCAAGTTGACAAAGTACAGTAAGAGGAGAATATTTTTTCTCTAACAGATAATTCTGTGGAGGCAGACTCATCAAAGTGGCTTAAGATACATGAATTTTTCATCAGGTTGAATGAAGTTATGGGCCTTTGAGTTCATATTTAGCACCAGAGACTCACATCTCGGTGGGCACTCATGTTGGTAACTAACAAGTCATTTTCTTTCTGGTTTCACACTGATGATAATGTCTTTATCACACCTACATGTCTGGTGAGATCCAGAACAATCAGCCCCATCGCAGTGTGAGGCGTTGGTGTTGTTTAAGTTCAGAAAAAGAGACCCCGATGGCTGCCCAACATTCCTCATAAAGCTCCAGCTCCTGGTTCGATTTATGAGCACATTTCAAGCAAATTACTTCCAGCCAGTAGGCAGAGAGACCTTTACATGCCTTTGAATTTGGCTGAAGGGTGAAATAAGTTTGGGGCTATGAGGTCAGAGTTCAGTGGGTAATAGTTGTCATCACTGTTGAGTGATAACCTTGAATCTCTGTGATGTCAACACTCACAAAGAAGACGACTTTTTTGTTTTCAGGTCTACCGCAGTCCGACTCTGACGTGGGTTTGATAACCTCAGAGTGCAGTGCACTTTTTCTAAATCACTATCACTCAAGTTGCAAAGGGGTTCCCAACGAAAACTATGACTGGACACTGTGGCTGAGTGGCAGCTCTTTGTTTCTGCCACCGTCAACTAAGATCCACTTAAATCCCTCGGTCCTGAAAACACTGAGAGGCTTTAGGCTTTTGGATACTCGGGCTGTTAGAAGAGCGCACCTTGATACCAAAAAATCTCATCCATGTAGGCAGCTTTCCGTTTAATTTGTTTCAGAGGGACTAATAAGAAATGAGTCTGAAATGAGCTTGAGCTTTAGCGAGGAGTTCTCCTGGATGTTGTAAGTGCGTGGCATAAGGATCTATTGTGGCGTCCTCGGGAAGTTTATGAAAAAAAAAACAAAACAAACTTGTTTTACAAAGTTTCTATATGTGAACGTGAACCATAATTAGTGCCGGAGGTTTGCTGCCTCACCAACACTGACACAGGATTTCAGCGAAGTTGAAAGGATCCATGATGTCAATAAGAAGATGGAGTGGAGCTTTTATTGTTGACTGTCAACACACTGCGGCTCATAATGCTGCTAATCTACGTACTGAAGCGGATCCTCGGTGATGCTCGTTGTGTGAGTTAAAAACCTCTGGACAAAAAGTGTTTTTCTTGAGCTTCTTTAAAATTATTTTCAATTTAAACAGTTACAGCTGGAGTCTGAATTAAACTCTGAGCTTGAACTACTGGGCCAGTTCTTGGAAATCATTATTACAGCGGTCTGAAGTGCTTCAGAAATTGCCACTTCATTTTATGCTCGCACAGACCGAGTCCATCCGCAGCTACGACATCATACAGAATGCATGTTCAGAATATGGGACTGAGAATTTAGAGCAGCTGCTGAACAGCATGTGGGATAATATGTTCAGGCTATATCTTAGTACTATAAATGTACCGGTGTTAATGAGCTATATCCGTGTTCTAACTACGCTCGTCTGAACACACAACTCTGTGATGAATGAGAAATCGTTCCCCGTCGTTTCATTCCGACTATCGCCTCCACATTAGTTCGACTTAATATCCCCAAGGTCATAACATTTGATAGATCATAATGTCAGCAGAGCCGGTCATAAAGCCCCACCCTCGCCACACACCGTCACCTGCCCCCCCCCCAGCAGCTACAGTCTGCTCACATCACACCTTAATTGACAGGGAAAGAGGCAGATGGCCGCTCAGGCCAAGGCAATCGATTGTGACAAACAAATTAGAGACGAGTTTGAATGATTAAGTTATGTATTGATTTTGATTTAAACATTAACGGCTCATGTACTGAGCTGGACAAGATGGACTGACAAAATATAATCAATGCTTCCTCGTACATACCAGTGGGACTTAGCGTGTGAAGTGTCGGGTCAATGGGGGTAATAAGGCGACGGACAGGCCGCTTTATTGTGAATGGTAAATAATGGATTGAGTGCAATGTGTGGGATTCCATTTGATTTGATTACAGACATTAATCTGATTAACTACATTTTTTTAATCAGTGAGAGTCAATTGCAGCCGTTTTCATAAATGCCTTTTGCTTCCAGGTTTAATTCCAACATCCAAAGCTTTTTTAGCATAATTACTTTTAAAGAGTAAATCAAAGCGTTGTCTACTACAAACCAGCTATAATCTACCTGTGAGCTGCGGATCAAAATTATTGATTTCATCCATCAACGCTGTCAGCAGCTGAGTATTCTGCCTTTTAAAGTTCACCTCCCGTTTGTTTTCGGCTTTGGTTCAACACACACGTTCAGAGATTCATGTCGGCCGGGACGACAAAGACAAACATAATCTCAGTGGAGACGTTTGAGAGGAGAGGGGGCATAAAGTAGTTCTGTTCCTGTGGAGTCATCCATCCATCCATCCATCCATTCATTCGTTCATTCATTCATTCATCCATTCGTCTGTTTGACAGAGAACTCTGATTGGCTGGCAGGTGATGACCTCAGTAAGTCACACATGGAGCTAATTTTATGTGCATAACAAACAAACATTCTCAGAGAAAACATGAAGTTTTTTTCTGATATTTGCATGAAATCCAAGTAACATCATCTGCAGTAAAAGTCTGAAGGACAGAGTGTGTGTGTGTGTGGGAGGAGAGAAAGTGTGAGATCTGTTTGTGAATTTTCTCTTAGTGCGATAAAACTCTCTTGACTTCTTATCTTTTTTGTCAAATGTTTCCTGTCGATGCAAAACAACATAAATTTTGACAGTGATTAGTTCTGTTGCCTCACAATAAGAAGGTCTTGTGTTCGGTCCCCGGCCTGGAGCCTTTCTGTGTGGAGTCTCCATGTTCTCCCCGTGCCTGTATGTCCGTAGATCTGAGTCTGAGTGTGAGTGGTTGTTGGTCTCTGTCTGTCTCGGTGATGGACTGGCGACCTGTCCAGGGTGACCCCGCCCTCGCCCAGTGTGAGCTGGGATTGGCTCCAGCACCCCCCGCGACCCAGAAACGGATAAGATGAATGAACGAATGGCCAAAATATTGCTAGACAATCCTCATCTTTTGACAGCAGGAAACACCTTCTACTCGTCCTGTCAGGAAACTTCACCAGGTCCATGAGTCGTCCTCTCTTCTCGACTCATGGACCTGGTGAAGTCTCGTCAGACTGTTGAATCTATAAAAATCCTTTTTTCAGGATTCTTCAGCTCATCATCTGTGGCAGCTGTAACTCTTGGCTGTTTGACATACCCCCCCCCTCCTCGGTTCATTTTCTGCAGTAAGGATGTCAAAAATGTTAACTCAGCTATAATCTGCTGTACATTTAAAGCACACTAAATATGAGTGACTGAAGTGAAGGGTTATGTGGGCTCGTGGGAAATGGTGTCTATACTGCAGATCTAAGTTTCCCCTCCAGACTCGGCTTCAGCTGTTACTGTAAAGGTGTTTAGCTCCCTTGACCTACACACATATCGAGGATAAGAAAGAAAAAATGTACCACACAAACTAATTAAGCTAATTTGAAGTTTCCCGTGACCCTGAACCCAACGTCTTTGTAAAGTGGGAGGAGAACACGAACGCTGCACATCCCAGCAGCAGAACAGGAAGTATACAAACAGCGGGGACGCTGAAGAAGAAGAGGCTGTTGACTGAAGATCCCTGAAATGAGTTCAGCTAACTTGGATATTTATGTATTATAGCAGTGAATCAGTCGTTCTCAGTACACAAACTAGAGTCTGTGAACATGGAGGAAGGCTACTATGACCCGTCTGTGATAATTCAAACCAAACACTGAATTAATTACGTCACATTGAGGGAGTTAGTATTAATGGGGCTTGGACATTATACAAAAAACCCCTGCAAAATATAAAGAAACGTTTTGTCTTTTTGGCTGTTGCTCATCTATGTTCAGCTGTATAATCCAGATCACAGAGTCCGCTGGTTCCTCCAATAACTCATCAGATAAATTACCTATTGCAGCACAATCATCCCTCAAACATCCTGCTTTTAATAAAAAAAAAAACAGCAAACAGCAGAGGAATCCTCCTGCTGGGGTTCAGAGTTGGTATCTGCTGCTCAGCAGAACTTCTTCAGGTCTATTTTTGATGAAATCCCACCAAAATAGACTCTTCATGTTCTCCACAGAGAATCCAGCGACCTGGTTTTCGACTGCATGAAGACTGTGTTGAGGAAATTGACCATGACGGAACCATGAAAAACATTGATTAACTATTAACTAACTATTTTACATTAATTGTAACTATTTGTGGGTAAAGATGCATCATTTAAGATCGGCATTTCCTGAACAACAGTTGTGATATCACCAACCAAGAAGGAAAGACTAATAGAAGCATCTCTAGCCAAACAGCAGCTGGTTCGACTCGGTCAACTGATGTTTACCATTCTCATCAGATTATAAATCACTTGGAGCAGTAATGTGAACATCTGTGCAATAATTCATGATACACCTTATACTCTGAAGGCCAAACTCATGGTGTTGCTAGAGGAGAGGTTTAGGGGCCATGATATGAATAATAAGAAGAAATAAATCATAATTTTAAAGTTGATTTAAATACAAGGACATTTGTAATGTCTGTCTGTATCGTGCTGTAACGAACAGTGTTGTCAGCTGTTGTTTCATCTCAGGTGCTTCAGCTCATATGGCTCAGAGTCAAGCTGAGTAAATCTATTTAAAGGTGTTGGACCGACTCTGATGGGTTTGAATCCATAATTTACGAGTAACGGCCAAGTGTGGATTGTTACTGCCTCAGCATCTCATGAATAACAATCCTACTGCGATGCTGGATCTGATGATTCAGTTGAGCAAACGTATCAAACTTTGCTCTTTTGCCGGCCAGTGAATGATTCAGAGGCCAAACGAGGGAAGACCGGAGCTTAGTCCAAAACCATGGAGGAGGATTAACACACCGAGGAACTGAAGCAAGCTACTGGATGGACGTCAACAGTGTGAGGTCAGACAAGCGGCAGCCAGGAAGGTCAAGGATGAGAAGGAGTGGCGAGCTGTCGGTCCGGAGGACATGATGAGGAGAGACGCAGCAGGCCGACCAGAGGAGTCGGTGCTGATGCAGGATTTACACCTGTCACACAGCGAAGGGGCCCGTCAGGGGCCGCGATCATCTGATTACAAAGACGGTGGGTCTGTCGATTGCAGCTGTAGAGCGACGGAGTGTGTGTGTGTGTGTGATAAGTTTATCTACAGTGCTAATGAGGTGTGTGTGCTGAGGAACATTCATTATTAGTTTCTCTGCAGATTTGGATTTTTTATTTAACACAAGATGGACTCGTTAAATATTACTGTGATCATCTTTCTGTTTTTTTATTTCACGTTCTTTATATTTTTGTGGCTTTTGTTCTTTCTTCCTTTTCTTCATTTTGTCTCTCTTCTTTCTTTCAATGATACTTTTCATTCCCTCATCAATAAAGGTTCAAAGGTTTTCAGCTCGACTACTCTCAAATTGTGATTTTATTTTGAAGACTTGTCCTGCACACAGGAGCACGTAACTAACAACGATTTTCATTAGTAATTCATTTGGTGATCAACAAACTCATTAATTGTTCAGTCTATGTAATGTCAGACAGTCAGCTTTGCCAAAAGCCCACAGTGAGATTTTAATAGATTTTTCTCTTTGTGCAACAGGACAAATCCAAAAGATATTCAATATAGATACAAAACAAACAAAAGCTATAAGAGCTCACATTTGGTGAGGTGGTGAACAATGAACTGTATTTTCTGTCCATTTACTGACTGAATAAATCAGCTAATAACTTTAGCTTTGCTGCTAATACTTGTTTACATTTCCATGGCATTAGTAAAATTAAAATTTCTGCTTGTGTGTGTGTGTACGAGTGTTTATTGCAGTTTGGGGTGTCTCCTGTTTTTGTGAGTCGTATTAAACAGAGTTGGCTCTCACCGGCTCATAAGTGCAGGCAGCTTCTTCCAACTTAAACAGGGTAATACTTCATAAACACTGACATGTAAGGCCAACGTAATGATGAGGAATAAGAAATACCTACAGGCATGTATCATCATAAACATCGCCCAGCTCGAGTGGCTTTGATGAAGCTTCCTGCAGGTCAGGACCAACTTATCAGATCTTGATTCGGAGGGAGAACGTGTCTTGTAAACAGTGATAAATGGCGTTGTGCGCCTTCATAGATTATCCTCTGCTTCTGTCTAAAACTGGGTGAACCATTTATTTTTTTAAATTATTCAATCAGTTTACTTTCTTGCAGGGTGAGGCAGCAGAGGCTAACACCTCAGATACTGCTGAGCACAACCACTAGTCGTGCTAATGTGTGCTAAAATTCCCGCTGATGGAAGGACGGGCCATTTCTTAGTGATTTTCCACAAGTAGATTTTTTTTTGTGCATGTCCAGCCTAATTATTGGCATTTCGTAGAGAGCCGACGAATTTCAAGTGAATGAGCTAAGAGTTAGCTCCTTTAAGGTGAAGGCTGTTTCTTTACCTTTCAAGTTTTGTCTTTGAAGAAACGTTCATTGATTATCGTCTTCGGTACGGCAGAGTTGGGCAGTAAACTCAACGGTGATTCACTAAACGCAGCATTGGTATTCATTTGCCATGATATTTTCAATTTTCACTCTCCTTTTAGAGAGAACTATCTCACCGACAGCTGCACAAATCTGCTAAAATCATCGACCTGCTGCCAAAAGAAGACACGAAAAACCTCCATAAACTGTGAGACTCAGAACGAGGTGAAAACTCTCTAACACATTTAGTATCTTATATAAAGAAATATAAAATGAATCTAAATATTAGCGTAAAAGTGCCAAGGTACACATTATGTGGAGTAAACTTTTTGGACTCTGGGGCCTAATCTGTGCTGGGATCGGCTCCAGCTCCTCCCCCTCCCCTCCCTAACAGCCCTGATGCATAAGTAATAAAGACTGTTTGGACTCACACAAACATTACCAGCCAACACTTCGCACATACAAATATATACAGTTAAGTTGCGGCCGATGTAAGAAAAAAAAAAGAAAAGGTAAAAAGCACAGCAGAGCAGGAAAATTGGAGACATTTGTCATAATGAAAATTAAAAATGTATTTTCCAAAAACACTCATTCCAAAGTCTGCACACATTCTCAGCAGCTGTTGTTTCCCTTCCTTTTTCGACGCATTACTGGCTCCGTGCTGGCAGCCAGCGCTGCGCCTGTTACAATTTGCTGCCTGTACTTTTACAAATCAATACCCTCTTTGCAGGACTAACTTCAAAGCGTTAGAAGTGTGTTAGACTTTGTGCAAACACGGCAAAGTAGGAGTCCAGAAATGGGCATTAATGGGCCTGAACATCCAAAAGGTTGCAGAAAGTCACCGACTGTGCAAGAGAAAATGATCTGACTTGCAAAGGAGATGTAATTACAAATCCAAATGTTTCAGCGTTTAAGCCATTCCCAGTCAGTGTCACTGTCACTTCCTATTTATAATTCCATCCTGCTTTGCAATTCAAATCTTCTCCCCCTTATAATATTCAACATTTAGTATTCTTTGGTTGAAGTGATCGTATTTTTTGTGAGAAAGCCCTGAAGATAGAGAGTGCGGGGGGGGGGGGGGGGGGGGGGGCACTCAGCAGAAAAACACAAACAGCATATCTGCACTGATACAGTTCAGATGAAATGAGCGTCATACATACACACTCAGATGCTCAGAGACAGATTTTTTTTTTTACCTAGTGTCAGTTAGATGTTAGAAACAGTTAGATACAACACACAGTCTACACTCTGCCAGCTCCCATTTATGCTTTGCATGATTATTGCTGATTGTCACCCTGGAACACATCAGAATCCAGGTTACTATTAAGTGTCATTTGCTATTTTGTGCAAAAAAAACCAAAACAAAACAAAACAGCAAAAACTCAGCAATTAAGTATATCCCTGTGAGTTTTATTGAAGAATGGAAAAGAAGGGCAACGCCTCGAGGCAGTGTGACCAGTATTTAAAGCAAAGGAGAAACCGTACTGCACATTGACTAAGAATAAATTTAAAGAAAGCTTTACTGAATGAGTCCTGGAAGGAATAAACTGCAAAATCCAGTATCTTCTTGGAGACCAATTATCTGTCCAATTAGGAGATCTATTGTTTCGTGACGGCGCGTATTAGAACTTTACAGTTGTCTGAAAGGTGTGTGTCTCTGGGTTAGAGAAGGAGTGCGGTGTTAGTCCTTCCTCTGTGTGTCCATCTGAATGCGACTATAGAAAATCTGCCACATTTTCAAACACTCGGGTTCAACGTTCAAGCACATCAGTCACAGCCGGTGATTTATTGACTCAAGTTCGGACTTTGCCTTCACATCAGGATCGTAGCTGCTGCCCTCGTCTCCCAGAGGGCCGTGCTGCAGCGGGGCATCCTGGCCCAGGGCGAGAGCCTGGAGACTCGCTGCCTCACTGCAGGGAGGAGCATGAAGAGAGGAAATGAAAGAGTTCCATATATCCACACAGGCCGCTCGCTCTCTCATCCCGTTATTCACTTACTCACTGATTTGCTCTCCAACTCACACGTTCACTCTCTTGCTTGTTCCCACGCTCGCTCGGCCCACAGTCATAACTCGCTGTGTCTCGCTCACTGCTGCGCTCAGGCCGGCGGTTTGGACGGGTGGAGGGAACGTGGAGCGTGTTCGAGCAGAGCGAACTCACGCCTCGTGGCGTCCGGCCATGCAGCAGCCTCAGCCGTCTTTTCTGCAGCATTTCAAGACATCTGCCTTATCAAGATTTGTCGCCACCTCGGTGCTGATAAACGTGATTCTAATTCTATTTGTGGGCTTCAGAACAACAATCTCAACAACGCTGCTTTTACACAGCCAATATCTCACTTCATACCTAGCTAGTTTCCATCCGTCCTGTCTCAGAAACTATTTCCTAAATTCAACCTCCATCTGCAGAATAATAAATGCTTTGGTCATTCTGTTGTTAACATGACAGGATGATTTTTAATATGAACTGGTTGTGTCAAACTTATTTGAAGCGACTAGCTGGATGTTGTGTTTGTGTGCGGGATCTCAGCCCGTCGGTCCTTCATGAGCGTCGAGGGGGCCCAATGCTCCTCTTTGCCCGGCCGTTGTTTCCCAAAGATCTTTCACAAAGTTTCCAAACGAACCGCTAATCTGAGCTGCCTGGTCGTTCAGTATGCACCTCTGCAGTGATGTGAGGATTTATAGGGGCCGAAAGACGTGAAAACAGCATGAACAGCATGAACAGAAGGCCAGGTCAAGTGTGTGTGTTCTCTGCAGAATTTTGATTCTCTCATGGGGGGACAGTTTCATTCGCGGCTGTGAATAATGTAGCCCGGCTCCCTTGTTGTGCCAGAGGTCCAACGCCAGGGCAGGCCTTGAGATACGGTCTACATGTATTTACATTCAAGGCGCCGTCTGTTTTCAGTGCGTGGCCAGACGCGCTGGAGGAGGATAAGAATGACAAAGACATGAAGACTGGAGATGTCCCGGTGGCCTCTAAGTGTTGATATGTTTCTGCTGCAGCGTTATCTTATGTGTAACCAGCTGGCAAAAAAAACATTCAACTTCTCTTTTCGATTTAAAAGATGAGGAAAAGGACAAAATGCCTTTGAGGCCTTTGCCATTATTTCCATCTGTGCTGTGAGCACAGAAGTGATGCTCGTCCTTGTCCCTGTTGTTGAAGTCATGATTAATTACTGTATTCTGGGTCGTCGCTATGAATATCCTCCTTAAATCCGACAGTTTGGAACTACTTTTAGTCATTAATCTGAGTGTTGCATGTTCCATTATTCATTATAAAAATATACTAATATAAAGCACACATTGCTCACTTTATCACAGGCTTGACCTTTACAGTTGAAATGTTTTTGTCTTTTGGTTGTTGTTTTTTTTTTTTTCCCCAGATCTACATCACCTTTAAATTAATACCCCGGGACCCTGCCAGCATGTATGTGACCTCCAGCAGATGAGCACAGCTTCAGTATTCAAGAGGCAGCAAAAGAAGCCGACGCAGACGTTCCATAAAAAACTTTATGTCTTTGAATGACCAGTAGATGCTCCAAAAAGACAGCACACCTCCTTAGACTCTCATGTTACAACCACAACTGCACACCAGCATCATTTTTATTATGTCAACCATGTAAATTTTGAGTGACTTCAGTGACCAAAGTTTCAACTCCACACGTTCCATCATGAGATTCAAAACTGCTCTGTGGTGTTAAATAATGTCAGAACGAACTGAAATACAGTGGATGAGTGCTAAATGTACAGAATCAACCTGCTCACTGTCACAGTTAATCAGCAGAAGATAAAGAAACGAGGTGGTAACTAAACTCCAAAATAAAAAGCTGAGGGATCAGTCACAAGCTGCTTTCTGTAAGTTCAGACAAAGATGAACTGAAAGGAGAACATTATTTTCTACCATTTTGAATTTAGCATTAATTTATTGTGTTCTAACTCAAAAAAAAAAAAAAAAGGTGAGCTTAGCTGCATCAGCAGGTAATTTTAGGAATCCAACAAACTATTGTCTCACTAAGTGCATGTTTTAGTTGGTTTTTTGATCCATTTTTTTTTTTTTTGAGGATAACTTTAAATAAATCACTGTTAAAAATATTATTTTATGAAATATGAATAAATAATGAATGTTTTAATGGGACTTTTCACACAATTACTGTAATTTATTTATTATTTATTATAATTATTAATGTGCATTGTAAAGCTCATGGGGGCAAAAGATCCATTGGATCCCGTCCCAGACAATCCAGTTCAACACCTGTGAGTGATTTGAACAAGCTGTTTTATGACGTGCACGTGGATTTTATGTCCTGATATCGTGTGTCACTTCTACTAAAGTCGACATTAATGTTATAATTGGAAACCTTGACATGTGAATTATGATGACAACAGAGTTAAGCTCTTACATTATTCCAAAAATCACGATGTTGCTAATAATCCTGTTATGTGATTACAGCAGGTTCAGAGGCGTCTCAGTCAGGAGCAACGCGTTCACAGCTTCATCTCACTTTCAACAAAGTGATGAAGATGAATACATGAGTCTGACTCGAGCACAGATTTGGTGAAATACCATGCTGTCCTGCTCTAATCTTGATGAAATCGAGTCAAGTGCGGAGTCTGCCTCGCGGACAGACAGCGAGGGACGGTCAGGGTAAGAGATGGGACGCCTGCAGCCCCGAGGGGGGCAGACAGGAGGAGGCTTTGATCCTAACTCCTTCTGAATGGTAAAGGTCCCGGTTATCTCCCTGAAACTCTCAGAGGTAAAGTGTCCCTGTCGCTCTCCCACGGCTTCAGATTAGTCCCAGACACACAACCTCAGAGAGGACAAAGATACAGACACACCGTCATACTGCACACACATACACAACAACAAACACACACATCGGAACTCAAATTACTTATCATCATCATCATAGTCAGGAGACTGGTCCAGGATCTGTTTGGCCTGTTTCAGCACAAACACCAGAAAGACACAGTCAACATCCAACAAACACGAGGAAAAGGTGTTTTCACTCACTTCACTTGCAGCAGCTCGGGGGCCAATGATCTCGCAAAAATCAAGTCAGGAAACCGGGTGCAGTTTTTACCTTTGTAATGTTGAAATGGGTTAATGTTTGCTCACTGAAAAGATGTCACCCTTTAGACCACGGACACAACGCGTAAATGTGACAAGTTTAGGTTTCTAACTGCTGAAGGAGACACGATTTCCTGCTCCAAACATTCATAAGTAAACAAGCATTTAGTGTATCTTAAAATTATAGCGGCAACCTTAACTAGTTCAGCTCATCCCCACATCCTGGGTCTCTGTCAAAGTGAAGATAAACACAAGATAAACAAAGTCATCACACAACATCTGGAAACCAGTGACAGCAGACAGATTTTACTGCTGTTCCTGTTTTACTTCATTATAAGTTAAATAATATACAGGTATTATAGTTATTACTGTGCATTTTAGACTCAAGCTTTCTTTTACATGTACCTTCACCCCTAATCCTATTTTAAAGCCTAAATCCTAATCCTCACCAATAACCAAATAACTCCCTGTGCAAACAAGCCGCTCACACCATTCCTGTTCTGACAGGGATAATAAGACAGGATTGGATGCACACACACTCACACACAAACTCACACACACACTTGGTCGCCATTAAGACTAACATCTTGGTGAATAAGAGACATAGTAAGAAGCTGCAAACCACAAGCAGACAACTTATTTAACATGAACTGTGTGTATTTGAACGGACCGTTGAGCCGTGCAGTTATTACCCTGAAGGCTTAAAGACAAAATAGATATATAACGTACATAAGTACTCACTCAGCAGGTTGCTGTGAAACATCTTACGCCCTGGCAAACAGGAAATTACACATCGTTTTCAAATACAGGTATCTCGTCACATCAAAGTGTCGAGGTTGAAAGCAAAGGTGTGGCCCAGCTGATGGGTCTCAGTCGGGGTCAACGGCTGGCTTCAATGGAAAAGGGTGAGAAAAAAAATGAAAAGGGACCTGATTTCATGCGACAGGTCCGGAGATGGTATCGGTGATTGTGAAGTGGCGAATGCTTGATTGAGATAAAAGGCTCTGTCTTACCTTAGAGGGCTGGCTGATTATGACTCGGCAGCAGATCAGAGGATGGGAAATGGATGGGAGGATGGATAGATAGATACGGGTAGGTGTGTGGACACTAGATGGATGGCATGTGGGCATGGATGTACTTTACATAACAAAGGCTTTTCATAGCAGGATATCAGGAGGTGATTAAAACACAATTCCAGCGGGCAGGGAGATGTGCGATTCGCCAGGTGCTTCGCCGTTGATAAACTTTATGCCTAACACAACACTACAAACCTCTACGGCGCCAAAGGCAGCAGAAATACTCCCAGAGTTCCACTGCACCATTGCCTGGTGCATTGGGGACAAGACTTCTCCCTGAGTCACTCCTCATAATGTGATTTGCGCCCTTGAAAATGTAATCGCATCCTTAAAATGAGGCTCGCAGTGCATAAATCCCCTCCAGTGTGCCTAAGAACTGCAGTGAAATTAAAAAAAAAAGAAAAAGCATTGAATGGCTCATCCTTTTTTTTTTTTAAACGACCGTGTTAATTGTCCTTGGCTTTTCAACGGTATCATGATAATCCCAAATAAGCTGCGATGCATCATCTTTTTCAGAAAAAATAAAAAATAAATATCTTGAGAACATGGACTTCCCTCAACTGTCCAAATCCTCAGTAGAAACTCAACGTTTGGGCCAAAATACTACCAGAGATTTTCTCCATTCTGGACTTTTCATTAATTTGCACACTTTTTCATCTTTTTATTGATGAAAATCTTCTAATCTACTATGCAATATAAAAAGCAATATAACTTTGTCCCTCACTTAATCCTGAATGGATTCCACTTTGTATGATTCCTATTTTGACAAATCTGCAGGGTTACCTGAGGAAAACGAACTTGTCTCAGCTCCACACACGCACGCATTACATTTCAGTCCTGTTTTCTTCCATAACATAAACTATAACGTCAGACTATAACTGAAGTTTTCTTACTTTCTGACGTAAATTGCGTTAATAAGCTGAGCAGCTGGGTAGCGTTTGGAGTTGGACTCATTGCCTCAGAGCTGTAGCTTCCTAACAACATGAAAACTGCATGGAAAAAAATAGATGGCTGTTCCAAGATAGCATTAACAGAAGTGTGCTGTCCTTTGTGTATTTCATCCCAAGTATTCCACCGTGTCTGCATGCAGTGCCAGATGCTGGTTAGCATATAGCCTGCATGACTGCTGCGGCTGTTCAGTCTGTAAAGCAGCACCGGAAAAATGTGACCACTGTCCTCATCTCTTTATGAACCTGTTTATTTCTCCTTATTTGAGGATTATATATTATATATATTATATTATATATATTAAAAGTCCCTTGGGCCGGTGAGTTCCAGGATGAAGCATCAAGAGCGAACTTCACACCGAATTAGAAAGTTGGAAAGAGTAATATCACAGAGGACATGCAGGACTGACAGCAGCAGGTGTGGATGATTTTCCAGGTTTATTCTGACACCGCTGCTCAGAACATCACATCACATCTGTATCCTGCTGCACATATATGCTTCCAAATAGCCAGTTATATCACAGAGATGCTTTCCCATTGACAGGAGTTTACTGATGATCCACAACGCCTTGCCAGAGCTCTCGAGGATCAGATAGAACAACACTCGCTGACAGATTATGTCAGACTACCAACAGCTATGAAAGTTTGTGGAAAAACTGTTTTCTACCCTGTTGGGTCTTCTGCAGCCGGCTGTGTGTGTCTTATTCTTTTTAACCTGAAAGTAAAAAAAACACAACTTCCCAGAATTGATACTAATACACTGAGATGTCCGTGTGATAAAGGTTAACTCTAAAGGACGATCATCTGATACTTACAGCGTGTTTTTGATCTATCTGCTGAGATAAGAGTCATAAAGTGACGAGATTAGAGATCAGAGATCAGATTAGTCATAGCTACGTGCCGTACTGTTCAAAGGTCTAGTGTAAATAAATGTGCGAAAGAGAAAATCCTGACACAAGTTTGTTTTGGTTTTATGTCGTGATGTCTGATTTTTTTATCAGCTCTTTTCTTTTTTCTTTTTTTGATTGCCATCGAAGTGGGTCGTTTTTGTCAGAAGGGCAAAGGTTTGATGAATAAGCCCTCCTCTGTTATCAGATTAGTACTGTTCAGTGTTCCCTGTTGATCTGCTTGAAATAAAAGCACATCCCAGTGCTGCGCAGTGACTTTTAGCAGGACTGAAGGACCGACAACATCCCCCAAACTGGACAAATTGAAATTCTGATCTTATGATGGCACTGGATAAGATAAACGTTTGAGGGCACGTTATTGTCAGTA
Source organism: Remorina albescens (assembly GCA_034769265.1). Classification (NCBI taxonomy): domain Eukaryota; kingdom Metazoa; phylum Chordata; class Actinopteri; order Carangiformes; family Echeneidae; genus Remorina; species Remorina albescens. Next base: position 2,723,304 of record CM068488.1, read on the forward strand.
TCAAAATTTCATGGCAATATTTCCAAAAGCTTTTTGTCAGGGGATGACTCCAGTCGTTAGGATTCTTCACCCTGAGAACAATATCTCTGATGTAAGGCCGAAAGGCCAGAAAGCTGTCAGGTACTTATTGTTGATTAAATAAAATATTCAGGTTAGTGTTTGTCCGGTTTTCCCCCGAACACGTAACTTCTGCTCAGCGGGCTAATCATGACCTAAACTCCTGAAAACGCAACAAAGCCTGAAGCTCCTGCAAGACGGGTAAACTAGACAGTGACCAACGCTAACATTAGCTTGGTAGCACCAACAAAACTGACCTATAGCTCCTTTAAAGAAACCCCAGATGTTTCTTAGTGGCAAACAACAACAACAACAAAATGTGCTTGTACGAGATGCATATTATTCTGATCCTGATGCAATCAGAGTAACTGAGAAGTCCTCACTGAGTGCGAGAGAGCGAGCAGGTATTGGAGATGGATGTCCATCATTGATACAGCTTCCTTACAGAGGAGGAAGGTGCACGAGCTCCATCACTGCAATGCTGTCCTTGTTAGCTGTGCCCGATGCCTCAGCTCCTAATTTCCCTCCCTTCAGAGCAGCTCATCGTGTCTGTGATTACACAGGGGGCCACAGAAATCCTTGGATTCTTACTTGCACGCATGATCATAAAGGCAAATAAAATATTAATGAAAACACACAGCGCCAGTGTACACAGCATACAGAACATCTCGTGTGCTGCAGCTTTATATGCATACATGCTAAATAAGCATAAAAGCAAACATGTACTCACCACACATATGAGCAAAATATGCACTTTTATTTTCCGTGCTAATACAATACACAGAGGGGAGTCAGACATTTTTAGAGATTCAGATATTTTATATGCCAGAATGCTGCTCTGTTGTTCCGGCTGTCTGTAAACAGGGCACCGCACCAGCGTTCACCTGCCCTCTGAACTGCTGGACCTCCAGGCGAGCACCAAACACAGTCCCTCAATGCATCATTAGTAAACGGACTGACCTTTATATCAAAACACAAACAACTTATTCAGGTCAAGCCCCCTTAAAGACGTCTGCACTGCGCTGAATTAAAGGCAGTGACAGGATGATGGATAACCCACCTATATGAGTTGGCCCAGACTCAGTTTGCTAACCAGTGTTCCTCGCCTCTGGGTAGAGCCGGACCGTTGGCACAGAGATGCCCTACTTCTGCAGGAAATATGGAGGAAGGAGCGGGAACAGAAGCAAAAAAGGGAAGTCCTGGATGTGATCCCCTTGATTGCAGTGGAGGCAGCCGGTGGGGGAAATTAACGTGAAACGGGGAACAATAGGCTGTGGGTTTAAGAGATTTGCCACCCCAGTAGAGCAACTATGCCTCTCCAATAGTCCCCAATTATCCCCCTTTAATTGGCCTGATTTGGATGACCAGTGCAGCCTCTGCCAGTCTGCGGCCCCGGAGAGAAGAGAAGACGGAGAAAAAGGAAGAGAAAGGCTGAGGAGACGGAGAGCGTGAAGGGAGGGGAGGAGCCGGAGATGCTGTCTGGCTGCAGATGAGCTCCAGTTAGGAGAGCCGTTAGCCACCCAGCTAAACTGTTCTCCCTATCTCAACACCACCAAATGGATCACTAAACTCCTTTGTTTAAAACCGATTCTGGAGGAAGAAATCATTATGTGAGAAATGTGTCTCAAGGATGCTGCTGCATATCTCTTAAGTCTGCAGGGGCTAATTTCCGGATTTGAAAGCCTGCAGAGAGCCCGACGCTTCTGAAGACATGAATCCCATTCATGGCCTGACGGTACCATTTGATTTTTTTCTGCTTAGCGGAGTTCATAGGTTATATTGTGTTGAGAAAAAACACAAGAACATCTTTGTTGATGTGAAAATACAGACCATTTGTAAAAAAAAATGTCACATCATGTTTTACAACAATTTTGCTGCCACAGTTATAGTGAAACCCTGTTAACACAAAGTCTGTGACGTCTGTCACACAAAACCACCAATTCCCTGCTATAAAAGAGTCGCTGGTCCAAGCAATGAAAAGCACAGTGAAGCTGCAGCAAACTCATTTTAGGTAGTTTCTCTTCTTCAGGTCACATTTAGGCACATTTTAAAATTTTTTATGAGTCAGTCATGTTAAGTTTGTTGAGTGTATTGTCCTGTCTCTGATGGCAACACACTGCAAAATGACAGCTAATGACTGTAAAGCTGACAGACATCAACACACACAAGTGGGATTGTTATTCAGAAACCCAGAAGGCTCCAGATGAGCCTCATGTCTCTGAGCGATGACACCAGACAGACACTACACCACAAATCTGTCTCCCAGTCACTCACAGGACAGAATGATGAGATAAATTATCTCAGGGCCCTTTTCATATAGATCATGTCTACACTGTGCTCTTCATAATATTATTTACAGCAACCCAACATCCCCCATGATCGACATTGGCGAGGAAAAAACTCCTTTAATGGGAAGAAATCTCCAGCAGAACTGGGCTCTGGGTGGGCGGCCGTCTGCATCAGCTGGCCGGGTTGAGAGAAAAAGGGGGGAGAGGAGAAAGATAATAATAATAATTGGGAGGAGTAGGTGGCTTGCAATGACAGATTCTGCTGTGGTGGAAGAAATACCTTCAGAAAGCAAGGAGACAAAAACACAGAAGGACAGAAGAGAGAAGGAGCCAAGTTAATAATGAGTGCTGGGGGGGGGGGGGGGGGGATGTGGCAAGCCTGGGCCTTTAACACAAAAGGAAAGTTTTGAGGTTACTCTTCACTTTAGAGAGGGGAGGGGTCTGCCCTCTGGACCACAGAGGAGAAGCCTGATAGCTGCAGGCTCTGCCTCATATTTTACTTTTTGAGGCCCGGCGTCTGCAGCCTGGGAGCTCAGCACTCCGGTACCATCAGCTCTTTATGACATGGTGCTGTCTGCCCATTCAGGGATTTTGTGGGTAAAGGGGAGGATTTTAAATTCTACTCAGGATTTTACAGGAAGCGACTGCAGAGAAGCTAATATGGGACCAAATTATTCCTTTTTGTAGGATATGTGCAGCAGCTTTCTGGATCAGGTGGAGAGCACCTTGGGCCAGCCTGAGGAAATTAATGCTGGAAGTAACAAACCACGGACTAGTTTAGTCAGATTTTCTTGTGATGTTATGTTGGTTAAAAAAAAGTCACTCCCCCAAGTCTGTTTTATGTGGGAGTTGAAAGACATAAGGTGATGAAAGAGAACTACGGAGTCCCTGCTGGTGGAGCTGGAGGTCAGAAACAATGCCATCTCATAAAATTGCAGGTCATCTTGAAGGAAAGTCAGAAATTTAGCTGACAAAGAAAGTTTATGGAATATTTTCTGATAACATTGCCTAAAATAAGAAGTATACAACTTAAAAAGCATCGGACAAAGGACAGAACCTTGTGGAACTCCATGAGTAACTTCCACATCAATTTTAACAGCCAGAAATAAATCTAACAAATATGAGTTAAAACCATCTTAGCTTCATTTTAATGCCAAAAAATGTAACAGGATGGTGATTGCAGAGATATCTCGTATATTTCATGAAGAACAGCTAACTTAGAGAATAACTTCTCTAAGAAGCCGGGCTGGCTTCAGCCTAGACAGTTGAGGGAAGGAGGTGGTGAAATTTGCCTCTAATCAAATCAAATTTTATCTTTAAAGAAGCTCACAAAGTCATTACTGCAGAGAGCTACAGGAATATATGGATCGATAGAGCCATGGCTGACAGCCTGGAGAGCTGACAATAAACCCAGGCTTGTTTTTATTTTCCTCCAGAACTGATGAATAATAGGCGTTCTGGCATTACAGAGGGCATTCTTCTATGTATTAAGACTGTTGTCAGACTGAGTGAGATTCTTTCCGTTTGGAGGAACGCCATATCCTTCAGCTATGTTTGCTTTAATTTGCAGGTTTGGGAGTTAAACCACAGCGATGACCTCCTTTGTTTTGTTATCTTCTTTTTTAGAGCTGCAATAGAGCCGAGCACCATTCACAAAGAGCCTGCAGCACCATGGCCGTTATGTGAGGGGCTGAAGTTAGTGCAAAGTTATATTGACAGTAAATGCTGGTGGAATCTCTTCCTTAAATTCAGCAGATAGACGTCCAGTGAGGCCATTTTTAATCCAGGAATAGGACCGGAAAAGTGATTAGACGGTGGTCTATTAAAAGAAGCTTCTGCGAAAAGACTATTACATGTTGAGTTTAGATGCCATATGTCAGAACAACACTGAGGGGGTGTGTGAACGGGGTCATTTACACTCTAACAGAAACCAACTGAGCCTGATAATGAGATGACTGCAGTGCTGTTGATGTCCACATGAATATTAAAATCACACTCTGTCATTACATCACTTTAAGAGCTAAACAGGCCAACCTGCCCCGTGAGCGATTACAAACAGGATTTGTTGTATTGCTTTCCAGATTGGATATGAAAGACTACGAGCAGGGACTTTTAAATGAGTTATGATTGAGTTCGGTTTGATTTATAGGCTGGAGTCCAAAGTGGCTGCAAATACCCCTCCTCAGCCGATGACTTAAGGGAACAACAGCATTATGGGACTCGGGGGAGTAAATCCATGACACACACAGGTTTAAATAAGACTGTGTAAATAAATATTATGATCTGATAAGAGATTTTTCATTAATGCATCTTTAAATGACAGATCTAAGATTAAAAGGCCACCTCTCATTCTTTTGTAGCTGTTTTGCAGTGGTGGTGCTAACATGAAGATTTTCCTTTTGATGTAACTAGTTTAAGTGTCGGGGGGGGGGGCAGATCTAATCTCTGAGGGGTTTTGGGTGGGTGACTGTTTTAATGGACTATAAGTCTACTTCCTGGTCCAACTAAATGGGGATGATCAGACCAGCTCTTCCCCAGAAGAGCTGATGAATGTGACGGGAAACTCAGATAAAACTAGTCTGACATTTTCTTTGCATGTGTAAACACTGACCCACATTTAATCTTTGTGACATCTAACTGGTGGAATTGATCGTCATGGCTGCCAACATGACTGACAGACTTACCATATTTCTGCAAATTCTTGGCCAACAGGTTTAAATGGGATTCCAGGTCGCCTGCTCTGGTACCAGAAATGTTAACTATGGGCACCAAGTTCCTCGAGATTGAGCTGCTGACAACCAGAGAAGGCTTCTCTGGGAAGAAACAGTTTGAAACATGAACTAGCTGCCGGTGATCTGTTGACTACAGATAAGCTGCGCTGTGTCGGACTGGGACCAGGCTAACTACATGAGCTTAAGCTTCACTTCAATCACAGCAAATGAGCTGCATTTAGCGCGTTGTACCGTTATCAGCAAAACGAGGTAGAGGAATAGCTAAACATACACCTCGCCATGCAAGAGAGAGCAGGAGAGTGAGAGGGAGAAGGAAGCCATCGGTAACCGCTGTGAATATCAGCAGGATTTCCTTTAAAAAAAGAAAAAAAAAATGTTTAAAGAGGGACAGAGCCATGAGCGCTTCAGCAAAACTAATATAGACTGAAATGTACACTAATCAGCCACTGCAATGAGGAAAAGAACTAATTGAACTGAATTAAGATGCAGCAGCAAAATTGCTACCAGGAACACAGAAGTGAAATGGAGACAACACATTTATCACAGCAGGTCTGTAATAAAGGACGGGGAGACTTAAACAACCTGGAACAGGCAGCCTGGTGTTCAGTCACCAGACATTTAAGACTTCACAGTGAGAGAAGACACACATGTGACACACGTGGTCCCTGATTCCTCAAGGAAGGAGGTGGGAATGTCGTCCTGATGGAGCCAGAGGAAAATTTAGGATTCCTCAAACGGTTTCCATCAATATTTCTACCAAATTTCATGCTAATCTATTGAATAGCTGTTTCAGTCTTGATCGAAGTGTCGCCGTCCATCAGACGGATGTAAAGCTGTGGAGTTAGTTCCACATCAGGTACAACCACTGAAGTGAATGATTTGAAAACAACACGCAGACTACACCAATTTCACACTGCAGTTTTTACAGATAAACACCGATGCTACGAGAATACTTTCTGGTACAAATCTTCTTTTTTTTTTTAATCCCCGCATCAAAGCTTTCTATGCTTGAGCGGAAATGTGGGTCTTTAACCATCTTTGTGGGTAGTTGACAAGTTCAGAATGTATAGAAATAAGAGGATTTGTGTGATGGTAAGGTTCAATCTTAGTGCAATAGAAAATTAGTTGTCTGTTAAGTGTTATAAAATAAGAGAGCCGCGCAAACACACACACACCCCACTGAGTCGGCAGACAGACGTGAGAAAAAAAATGATGCCTTATCTGCTCGACTAGACGGACGGCTCACAATGCTTCAAACAATCTTCTGTTAACTCAGCGTGGGCCCGCCTTGAGGTTACAAAGCTTCTATCCGATTTCCATCTTCGCACGGCATCAAAATATCAACCAATCACAACGGGAGAGTCTGTATTATTTATATATTATATCTGCTTCCTAAATGTTTTGTTCATGCAAAGTTTCCATACTATTGTGATAACAGAGCATGTGTTCGAAGGTGTTTGCATTTCCTGGTAAGGACACTCCAAACTTCCCCGTTCTTACCATAAGTGGGATGTTTTGTTTGTGCTCACTTTACTTTAGTAGGTCATTTTTGTTGTTTTGATATCAGACTTGTCAACGCTGACATTTTTCCTGCCTCAGTTAAATTCTTAAAACTCGCTGACAAGCAGCAACCGAGACGAGGATGAGCAGTAATACCTACAAGTTCCTGGATGGGCAGACACACACACACACACACACACAAAAACTCCAACAGCTACGCCTAAAACCTGCACCCGAAAGCCAGCAAACCACTAAGTGCTGCCTTGTATTCATTAGTGGGCCGTTTTGTGGCGGCTCTGGCTGGCGGCCGGGCCCGGTCGGGCCGTACGGCTCTACGATGACAGGTTGGTGACAAGGCCTTCATCACCATCATGGGCACAGCAAGCCCGAGCCGCAGCACGTCCCAATCCGCTCGGTGTGTGTTGTGCAGCCCAGATCTGTCCCAGCCGTCTCACTGCTTCTCAGCTGTGACTGTGTAGAGAAACCAGAGCCAGACGTGATAAATATTCCATCTGCTGAGACGCCGTTTCCCTCCCCTGATCCCCTGCAGAATGAGCCATGAAAAGACCAGCCTGTCTGCTGTCTGTCTCCCTGAGCGTACCGCTACGTGTGTGTGTGTGTGTGTGTGTGTGTGTGTGTGTGTGTGTGGAGGTGTGTGTATTCCTCAGAGCCTTGTCACTCCTTAAGTCTTTAAATTTGTCAATCCACCTTGTCTATCTGCTCATCTGGGCACTGTCTGTCTGTCTGTCCGCCTGTCTGTCCATCCGTCCGTCCGTCTTCCCTCCTGTCTGTCTTTTTCCTGTCCGTCCTGTTTGTTTCCTGAGGTGCAGCTGCCCGTCTTGAATCTGTCTGAGTACACAATAAGCATGCATCGCACATATTTGTGGAAGGCTCAACAATTAATCTGTTATCTGAAGATCTGGTTTCCTTTATGCAGGAGAGAAAAAGAGGTCTTATCACTTCTTTGACTTTTATTTTACTTTCCAGCACTTTTTGAGGGACATGACAAATATTCATCACACCTAAATTCTCTGCGGTGTTTCGCTGACTTGAGCTCCTTACCTCTGATGGCCTGTCATGTTGTTGATGGAGGAATTAGAGCTTACTGGGCTGAGGAGAAACTCTGAAATGCTGAAACATGTCTGATGTGGCCCTCCGTGTGACTTCTTAATATTTCCCCACTAGCTTTCTTGTCACCGTTTTGTCCCTTTGCCAGCACGCCACGTCTGTCTCTGCATGGCACCTTTTTGAAGGCGCGCCCCGGCCTGCTGCTGGTGAAAATCTGCAGAGTGACTAAAGGACAAAAGCAGGTTTCCCGAGAGAATCGTGTACACCTTATCATTTAGCGGTACCAAGACAAAGCGGGACAATCCAGCGAGCCCCAGGGACGCAGTATTCCTGTTGATGCCTCTGGGTGAGTGACCTTCAGTGCTCTCACTGTAAATCTTCAGTTTTATCTGGTTCACGCACTATCTCAGTGTGACAGAAAGCTTTGATAGTGACTTCCATTCAAAGTTAATGATTTTCAGGGCTCAGACTAAGTCCCTTGGATGGAGCCATGGACCTAACCTGTCCTCTCACTCCAGACCTTGACGTAGTGGAGGCTCAAGAGAGAAATGCACCACAAAATCTGACTGACTCACTGAGCTTTGTGTGCGTAAAGGGGGGGGGGTGTTTACAATAGTTGATCCAGGAGTCCAGGCTGAACAAATGAAGTATTTCCACAATCTCAGCAGTTAAATGGGCTTCACATGACCAGTTTTATTGCAAAGAGAGATTTATAAAACACACCGAGTCCTTTCAAGGGAGCAATAGAGGCAATAGGTAGTGTTGACTGTCTCCAGGCAGAGGACTTTATAATATCTGCAGGGGGTTAATAAGGTGGGTGGGTGTGTTGTGTCAGTTCAAAGACATGTGTAGGAGTTCAGTGCTGTTGCGGTTGCTTCAGGTTATCGGGAGAAAAACTATAAAATGTTTATGAGTATATATTAAATGAGTATTAAAAGGAGTTGTTTGGGTTTGCTGGTTAAGTCCTTGATGACCAGTAATCCCTGGACCTCTGCTGAGAGCTCTTAAAAAACTAAAAACTAAAATAAACACGTTTAAATGTCTGCTTAGCTGATGTTGAGTTTGCAGCATCAGTACAGCCAGTGAAGGGGAGGCAGAAGATTCACTTGGATAGAATTTCACCTTGCTTGAGATCAGCAAAGCTAAAAGAGTCGCTTGGAGAGTTTAAACTCATAATTACTCATCTTTGCAGTTTGAGAAGCGCACACTTGGATGTATTTTGGCCCGAGCTCACCGAAATGACACGAACGTACTGTGAGAAATGGCCTTAATGTGTTTCGAACCAATAACTTTTACAGAGCGCATCATCTCAGTTTCGGAGAAGAATAACAAGCTTACACTTCATTTGGTCATTCTTATGCCTTTTTTATGTTTCCGTCTTTAAGACCACACATTCTACTCTGCATAAAGACATTAGCATGCATGAGTGACTTCAAATTTCAGCAGTGGGAGAGCGATTGCTTAATGCACTCGGTGCTGCTGGGATGTCTGGTGGCTTAGTCAGTTACAAGACAACAAAAGGTTTTTCTAACAAGAGTGTGTCTTTAATTATTCAAAAATGACAAATAAGAACTGTTTTGTGCCCACCATCCCGGCATCCTTCACAAAATACATCAGGGAGATGGCATTAAAGTTTAAAATTCACTTACGTCGCTTCCCTTGCGCTGTTCTGGGTGGTAAAAAAAACAACAACGAAAAAAAAAACTTTCATCATATCAGTGTCTCTTTTTCTGTCCAAGTGTCTGTAAGCCACCATTAAAACAAACAAACAAACAAAAAAAAAACCAAAACTTTTGGCTCGTAGCAAAAGAGGAGAGGGAATGAGCTTCAGTCAGTGTGTTGTTCTCTGTCAGCTGTATAACTGCAAAGGAACTGAAAGCATTCAGCTTTTAACTCTGTTTCAACCAACAACACAAAGTCTGTTCATGGCTGAACAACAGAGACGTCCCTCTTGAAAAAATTATTTTTGGAGAAATGTCCAAGAACACTGGCCACTCTGCTTCGAAACAAAAAGCTTTACTGTGAAAAAACTTTGTTGTCCGTAACGTGATTAAGTCTGTTTCGATGAGCACACATTTCACAGGCGGAGCCAGATTTCCTCCTGTTGGTTGTCGTGTTTTTGAAGGAAATGCTTTCGCTGCCTTCCTATTGGAATAAAGCCGTTTCTGAAAAGTTTGCAGCTTTAAGAGGTGAACTGTTTGAAGCCTCCATCTGCTGCTGAGAGGACCTATTTTGTGCTCATACATAATTTTTTTTTTTTTTTTTTTTTATTTTGTGGTTGATATTCAGTGCTCTCCGTGCTGCTAACAGTTTGCTCTGATCTGTGAGATCACTTGAGTCCAACAGGGCAGAGAACACCAGCTGTTAGTTAGCTGTTAATGAAGCTTTATGTAAAACACTTAATTGCAAATGGCAAAATTTATGTTAGCGTTCATTATCAAGCAGGAAGCTTTACGAAAACAACTACGGCGAGGGTGGGAGATCAAAGGAACGGGGAAAGTGCTCTAAAACAGGGGTTTATTCAGGCAACCCCCCCCCCCCCCCCCACCGTCTCTGGGTGTAGCTGTAGCTGTAGTTCAGGTCGTACACCATCATTAGGTGTCACATCTTAACTGACTGTAGCTGTGTCAGTTTAAAAACGCTAGTCTGCTAATACTGTGATTGATTTAACAGAATGAGCGGAGTTTGTCAGTGCATCGTCTCACTTCTCCTGGATGAGTGTTCAGTTTATGTTCTTTGATTTAGGTAAGACTCACAGAGAGCTCTGAGGACACAGCCGTACTGATCAAACTCGTATATGCAGCCTTGCGTGCTCGTGCTCGTGCTCGTGCTCGTGCAGTAAAATACGACGGCCCCCTTCAGGAAGATTTTCAGTATAATAAAGAAGATAACACCCACTCTCTCACAAAATGACTGTTAGTGAACAAGTAAAACAAATTATGTTTTTTCCCTTACACCAGTAGATAACACGCTTCGGAATGATTTCCAAAACGCATATGTGGCACTTTGGAAATGAACCCTTCAAGCAGAATATTGTGCATCGGAGGCAACTAGGCAGCTGAGTTGCAGTGCGTCGTCTGTGTTTTCATATTTGAAGAATAAGCAGGAAGAGGGTGGAAGACTTCAAAGCAGCTTTTTCGTGCCACCAGAGTATTCCATGGATAATAGACTTAAGGGGAAGATTTATCAAACAGCACACTTGAGGACTCTAATGTGAGACGTGAATGTGAGCAGAGACCGAGTCTGAGTGTGGCAGAGATACGTGTGTGTGACTGTGTGGTGTGTGTTTGACTGGCATGTGTGCTTCTTGTGCTGGCATGTGTGCCAGCGTGTGCACTTTCTAGGTGCGATTAAGGCTAAAGGCAGGTTGATGGATGCCATCTTTCGTTGTAAATATGGTAATGAGCGGCCTGCCTGCCCACGCTGACACACACATATACAAACACACACACACACACCATTTTCCTCACAAGCCGTCCACCTACAACAGACTCAGAGAAGGCACTGGGGGCCGCAGGGAACAGCTTATTTATGCAAACCTCCCCTGTTGATCTCTGCCAACTTTGATACATGTTGAATAGTTTCCATCAGCGAACAGTCATCATCCAATCCGCTGCTCTATCAGTCACACTGAACCATATTGAGAAAGCATTTGGCGTGCACTCACGCACCGTTGCCAAGCTGCAACCATAAACATTTGAAGTGACTTGATGATTGAGGACTGCCGACTGATTGTGCTCAGTAGAATAATGGCCTAATACATATCAATATTAAGCAGGGGGTCGTTCCTATTTCAGCCTCGAAGCCAACTCATTAATTGTGCAGTGTTCATGGAAAATATGCAAATCTGTCGTTGACATTCTGATATGTAAATCATGTCACTTATTTTTTAATAATGAAGAGTGGAGATGATGCACTTGCTTGTAGATGAAGCTCCACAGTAGCAGTGCAAAGGGGAAATAATAATAACACCAGAACATTATTATAAACTTTTCATTGGTTCATTGTATTTTCCATTAAAGAGAAAAGAGAAAAGATTATAAAAAGAGAAGAAGAACCATTTCAGGTCGTCCATTTTAATCTGCTGCTTCCACAAATTTAAAGAGCGTATTCTAGTCAAGCGTGTTAAAATTGTTTGATTTATTCATGCTCTGGTTGCTGTTGTCCTTGTTTCCAGACAACACCCTGAAAACGCCTGAGCACACACAGTTTTGGACACGCTGTGTCCAAAACTCACTGCTGATGTCAACACGAACACAGATTGTGACAAACGGTGTAGGCGGTGTGTGTATCGATCGCAGGCTGTGAAGCTTTCAGGCAGGCGGTGGCGACAGGTGAGGTCAGGGGGACCTTGGTCCTCTGATGATACCGGTCAGTGAGACAGACTGTCCAGAATGCACCACAGTCACCCATCAACGGGGCTGAAAACTTGATTTAACGTGTTGATACTTCTGTATTAGATATGATTTTTGTCACCAAATAAAAGTAATCAAATGTCACCGACTCAGTTATTGTAATTATTCCTTCGACAGCAGCACTCATGGTTTGGACCACACCAATCATTAACCTGTGCCTTCTTTTTAAACCTGGAAAGTTTCATGCCTCTAAGAAAATCAATCACCTGCCGAAGTCCTCAGAGACCGCCTCTGTGGCAGCTGCTCTGACAGTAGATGTCTCCATAACCATATTTTTTCATCATGACACATATCCACCTCAGCTTTGTGGACCTTTTAGCTGCATGTTTGAATCCTCAAATCCTTTTGACACAGCAAGCGAATGTGAATGTGGAGGGGGGTCGTGGGACAGTATAGCTGCATTTTAAAATTTGTCCTGCGGCCATTTAGAAGTAACTATAACTTGGATAAAGAAAGAATCAGTCCACCACACAACAGCATGGCAGTGTTCTGACACAGCTCTGTCAACATGTGAGTGCATCAGCAGCTACTGTTGGTCAGAAGATGAAGAAAAAAGATGTACTAAGCAACATCAGTTCGACCTTTACGTGCCCAGTCTCATGTGTGAGGTCCAGGTAGGGCATTGCCTCTTATACTAAAAAGTAACGAGTAATGAGACCTTTCATAGAAATATATTTGAGTCAAAAGTACAATATTTTTCTTTAATAAAAGTAAAAGTCGAGTACTTGACTTTACTCGAGTAAAATACAGATACTCAAAAAATGCAGTTAAGTAAATCTACTTCATTACTGTCCATCCCTGCTCAGACCTCAACTCCTTCCCAGTGGCTGCTCGGAACTATGATGACAATAAAAAGAATCTCCTGCCAGTGACCAACGTCTCATTTTCCCCGGAGCACACAGGGCGAGGCGGCATGCCCGTCAGGAAGACGGAGTATGAGATGCTGCTGCAGGCAGGAAGATTTACACTGCTGGAACCTGCAGCTCTGGTATTTGTACATACACACAAATCCAGGCATGGGATTTAAAAGAATAGGAGGAAGAACAGGCTTCTTTGACAGCCTTTAAAAAAAAAAAATCAGGATAAGGCCAAACAAAGAAAAGAGGTCATTGAAGAGAGAAAGCGAGACAGTTAGACAAAGAAGTAAAGGTGGAGGGGAATAAAGGTGAGGAGAGGAATGATAGCGCCACAGCTTAATTACAGGTCTGTCCCCTGCTCTCTGGATCAAAGCATGAATCACAGCCAATGGACAAGCAGTGCACGTGTCTGAGTGTGTGTGTGTGTGTGTGTGGTTTCAGGAGGGATGGGCCGCCGGCTGCACACAAAGTCCATAACCTTATCACTGCTGGGAGGGTCAAAGATATGGACTCAAGCTACTGTAAATAATATCGTCATTATGAAGGGGAAGATGGAGAGAGAGGTCATGAGACAGAAAGGGCAGGAAGGAGAGAGAAGTCTGAGAGCTACACGTAGTACACCGGAATTTATTAAAATTACATTTTTAAACATAACAACAATAAACATTTTCCGGGTTTGTACATCCGATGATGCAAGACTCATCCCGAGCGTCGTCTTTAAGTCACTGCTCAGCGCCGCAGGTGACATCATCTTTACAACATGTGGCTGTTTGGTAACGAGTTCAGCGGCTGTCATGTGCAACAAACAAAAGAGTTGCTGTGGTTTGGAGAGTTTTTGCGTTCATCACCGCTTTCCTGTTCCCACCTAGACCTGCAGCCGAAGTGTGTGTTCATGCACCTCAGGAATTTTTGCCCTTAACTGGTTTGCTAACCGTCATGCCGACGAAAAAAATAATTTCCATTATAAGGGAAAGAAACGTACATAAACGTAAGCTGCATTTTTCCAAGAGAAAAATAAGCTTGTGGCACAAACAGATTTCACATGAGCACAAATAAAGATCAATGTAATGGACATTGATTCAATATGAGGAGGCCACCAGTCCATCAAACAGAAACAACCAGACACGCCCACATTCAGACGTACGGGGACTTCAGAGTCAGCCAACAGTCGGCCAACACAGTACTGGGAGAACATACAAACTCGGGGTTCGAACCCAGACCCTTCCTGCTGTGAGGTGACAGAGCTAATCCCAATAAGTCTGACTAAAAATGGAAGTGAACAGTTTTTTCAGCACTCAGGTCCAGTCCCCGTCACAGACTCTTATCGCAGAAATCTGGCCCTTTAACCACCTTTGCTGCAGGTACACCTCTGTGAAGAAGGCTTGGAGAGGGTGTTACTTTTTTCATCTTCTTTTGGTAGTTTCAAGCCAAAAGCTCAGAGGAACTGCATTTAGCACCGACACTCTGCAAATTATCAGACCAAGAGGTGCTGATAGAAAGGCAGGGCTAATATCCCAGACCTTTGTGTTTGAAATGAGACAGAAAGAACTTATATAAACAGGGAGAATAAGATGTCTGAGACACAGTAGGGCGAGAGCAAGATTGTGGAGGGGGAGAGAGGGGGAGTGTAATCATAATGTAATATAGCAGAGAAAGAAGAGAGGACAATTATACAGCCTAACAGGGAGAGATGAGACGATGAATAAACCGAGCATGACCTCACTGAAAGCTCTGACGGAGGACAGGGGGGATAGAAAGAGTAGAATAGAGTGAATTAAACCTCGACACAAGATCCGAGAAAACAATGTGGCTTCATAATGGAAGTTTCAACTTCCAGATGAAAACATGATGAGATATATTGCAGGTAACCACGGCAAAGCCACACAGCGAGGGACGGGAGAACAGTCGGCGGTGCAACTAATACAAGTTTTACAAGACACACGACGGGAAGTGAAAGGAGACACAGAGAGATCATATTTCCACAGCAGACGCTCAGGTCAGGTAAACCTCCACAGGGGAGGGCACTCACTCGCGCCTCCCTCCACCACTCATCCCATCCAACAGTAGGTCTCAAACTCTGAGATATCACGACGACAATTTTGATCAGGATTTCAAACATTTCCTGTAATTGACTTTCAAAAAAACAACGCTGTGAAGTCAGCTGTTGGTCTGCGAGCTTCACCATGGTGAGTACGAGAAGAAGGAGCCGAGGAGGAGCGAGGGCTGGACCTGACCTGCTCTGGACGCTGTCCTGATTGGGTGGTACAGTCTGTCAATCACACAGTAGCCACACGACCAATTAGGGGGTGTGGCTACATCATGTTGTATTGAAGACTTGAAACTAAGTTTCCTGAGATAAAGCCAGTGAGGATAGAAACATTTTCACATAGAATTCAATACAATCCAACTTCTCGCTCCAACCATAGGAGTTGCACCCTGATGGCCATTAGACAGAAAGCAGGTTTAAGGCTCTTCAGCACTGGCTTCCCTTTACAGTCCCAGAGTCCAGGTCCACTTTTATGGACCGCCTAGGTCTCCAGTCGGTTTATGGGTCCTGGATGTAAAAAGAACTGCTGCTATAGATGACCCAGCTCACTGTCATGTGACACAAACATTTATAAAGCTCCCTCCATCAGGGCGGGGCGATTCCAGCTCCAGAGTCTGTCACTCCTGTTTTTATGTCTTCTGTTCTACCGGCTGATTGATTACTTACAGTATAACTGTTCAAGTGTGTACATGGTGGAGCAAAAAATGAGGTGGTTCATGGAATTTCTCCCTTTTAGGATCAGCCTTTATGATAGTTTTGCTTTTTGAGAGTTTCTCTGTGAGTCAACGTGCTGCTTTGCCACAACTCCACTTGGACACACCAATATATTGGTAACGTCTTTCCAGGACATCAACTCTCGTTGTTTAGAAGGTGAGACAAACGTACAGCTGTGTTGTTTTTCATTTTTCATGAAAATGTGACCTGTGGGAGCTGCTCTCATACAGCCTCTAGATTAAATACAGCCTTAAATTCGTGCAGGCCTTTGTGTGGTGAGTGGCTGATGCCTCCAGATGTGAATTTTAATTCAATTAATCCTCCCTTTGGACAGCTAAATGCCAGGCAGTTTTAACAGATACAATCACTGAACTCAAAAAAATGATCACGAGCGGGTAAAATCTGACAGTTTGACAGTTTTTGGCTCTTATTCTAGAACATGTTTCGTTTATTTATGGGCTGCGAGTTAATAAATTCACTGTTTGTTTGTTTGTTTGCACAAATTATGCATTTAATGATAATGAAAGTTAATGAAAGTCAACCACAAGAAGGGAGGCTGTTTCATGTAGACTAAAATTAAGTTCAGCTCCATGTGGATGCGTCCTGCTGAATAAGTCATTGATTCAGAATGATTATTTCTTCTTTAGTGGGAGCATCCCGGCTCTGCAGTTACTGTACATCTCATAAAAACACAAGTACACTCAGTTTCGGTGGGTTACCCCCGATTGTTCCTGCTTAGAGGTGCAACCTCGGGTTTGTTTTTGGGTTGTTTCTTTTTTTTTTGTTACTTTTGCAGTTCTGAGAATTGTGCACAGGAGGTATATGTGGGAGTAAAACCAATCTGTATCCAGGCAAATCCTTGTTTCTAAAATAAATGCATTCTGTCACAATATTAGACAGGAAACATGCATTTGTGCAAAGTCTTCTTTTTTTTTCTTGTCACAGAGGAAGTGGCTCAGAAGACTCAGTTAACAGATGAGTCCCAACGCAAACTTTCAGTTCATCCATTCTACTCTGTGACAAAAAGTAAAGTGCCGCAACTGCAATTCTGGTCCAGCAGTGAAAATTATGCAAACTGGCAGATGTCCTGCTAGTCTGAAGTGAATACAGCATGTGTGAAGCTTCTCCAGGGTGCAAATGAGAAGCCATTTTATTGCCGGTGTCACACCATTATTCTCTCTGGCAGACTGTACGCTTCTCTGAGATTTTTGGAGTGTGTGTGAAGACTGTGTGCTCTTGTGAAAGTTACTGTGTCTGTGAGGGTTGGTTATCTTACCCATGTGCACCTGTGTGTGTGTCTTACATAGATACATACATGTTTGTTTGGTGGAGTGAGCTGTTCACCCGCAGTGTTCAGATATGATGACATGTGACCAAGCACCGTGACATAAGCAATAAAGTAGCAGCACTATAGAAATGCACCACTCTGACTGGATACCAGCAGTCAGCTGGTAGCCAAACAGCTGGTGAATGAGGCAGCGATTATACAGCAAAAATACCAGTCAGTGAATTTAAGTGCAACTTTAGGGCTCTGCCTGAATAAACATTATGATTTCCTTTCAATTTTTACCAAAAGTAAATATAAATCGTGTTTTGCCTTTGTTTTGCTTTTGTTCAGAATGACAATTTGGCGTTCATATTCAGACTCAACACAGCCACAAAAAGTTTCGTTTTTCTTTTTTCTGCCTTTAACAAAACATTGGCAGGAAAGAAGGATGGCACGTAAGAACCTGTGCGGCCGCAGACAGAACGAAGCCTTAATGGTCTGTGCTCTGCCCGGTGAGCCCGACTGTTATATTCATTCAGAGTTCTGACTTTAGTTCACTGGAGGATGGAGATGAGAAACTGTGCATACAAGAAAAGAAAAATTATAGCATCTCTGGAATCCCCTGAAAATCGCTGATGATTTTTTTTACCAGCTTGAGGGCATCTGAGTGGGAAATTTATAACAAGTGCTGATTAAGGGCACCTTGGCAGCCCTGCAGGTGAAGGTGGAGAGTCCCTAATTTACACTCCTCATCCAGAGCTGTCCACGGAGTCAACCCTGAAAACCTATAATCATGAAAACCTTTTTCTTCGGCTGCTCATTTCATTTTTTAAACAGGCCCATTTGTCTCTCCCCCCTTGGAGGTGTACAGAGGATATTATGGGGAGCTGGAATACACTGAGCAGAATGACATAGAGCTCCAATTAAGTTTCTTACGTGGAATTGAGTGAGAAATCAATTACGTGAAATTAGCACTTATTGCTAACCATCCGGCTCCCTGTCAGAAATGAACAGCGTGGAGATCCCTTTTTAAGTGTCAGACAGGCTTTGTCATAGCGGGATCAAACCCTCGTGTGGTTTTTAACTGAGTGGCTATGTATGTGGGGGGGGGGGATGAGGAAAGATGTAACAAATCAAATGGCGCTGCGGTGAATATGAGAGAAGGTGAAGATTAATGCCCAGAGGCGTTAGTGTTGCTGTGTTTGATGATGCTGACAGAAAAATAGAGTTCTACAAATGTTTAAAAAGCCTCCGTGGGGCCGCGGCTGCTCTGAAGGAGAAAAATAAAACTGTGGGAGAAAAAAAAAAGGGGGAAAGGAGGAAGAAATAACCACTTCAACTCATATTCTGCAGAGAGCAGTATGTTGGGAAAAACTGCTGTTGGAGAACATTAGAGCGTTACTGTGGCCTACCAGGGAAAGAAAACAGACAACGGTCCACTCCTCTAATCTGAGACTTCTGGCTGCCTCGGCTCAGTTTCATTCTCCTCCCTTTTGCCTCCCAAAGCACCAGAGAGGGGCAGAGAAAGGGGGAATGGGGGGAAAGAAAAAGAAAACGGGATTCGAATGCTGAAATGTGGAGGTGAATAGTTGAGGATGAGGCTCCCTCGCCGCCTCAGAACTGAGATTTCACCTTGAAAAGGCACTGGCCTCCTTGATCAATCTTTCATCGGCGTCTCCTGGCAGCTGGCCTCTCACCCACCCTTCTCAGACTCCATCGCTCTTTGGCATTATAGACCCGGCGATACGCCTGCTCCACTGAATCACTCAGAAGCTGTGTTTACAGACCTGCCTGCCATTTCTCTATCTGCTGCTCTCCGTAATAGCATAGCAACAGATATCTGAACGCTGCCGCAACAATCCAGAGAAAACCATAAAAGCAAACAGTGGGCAGTGTGCATACAACGCACAGCCTTCTGTGTGTGCATACATTTATGCATTCTGAATACATATATATATGGAATGGACTAAAAACAAAGCTCATGAAGTATTCACTTTAAGTTACAGTGAGTCAGTGAGTGGCTCAGTGCTGCTGACAGCAACTTTAATAGGAACTGTTGTTGGAAATAAGTTAATTAATCTTGTCTATTTTCTCTCAACTCTCCCGTTCATCTCACAGCTGCTGCGTCTCTGTCTCACCCGCTGCATCACCTTTTAATCCCTTTTTATCCATCAACTGTTCAGTTTTATCCCTTCTTTTCCGTTTCTGAACTCGAGTCTCCCCTCTTCTCTATTTCTGTTTCTGTACGTCTCAGAGATGGGAGCATTTAGAATGAGGGCCGGCAAAGATATTTTTCAAAAGATCCTCAGTTGAGAAACACAACATGGCGCTTCTCCGTCTTCACAGCTACCAGTGCAACATACGAGCTGTGAGTTTTGAAGCTCTTGCAGCCGTATCGCTTGGCTTGTGGCCGGCGGCGAAGCATGAGCTATTTTTTAAACCAGGTGTCATAAAGAGGGAAGGCGGAGTCGCCTTTCATTTGTGAGACCACTTGGAGACGAAGGGGGACAAACACAGACAGCTGCCGTCGTGTTCGCAAACATTACTTTCTGTTAATGAAAGTCGCTGAACAAAGAGACAGACAAAACTGTTCCAGCTACAGGTAACACATATTTGATGTGAAGTGTGCGCCGGGCGGAGGAAACAGAATCGCACACATGAGCTGCAGCACCAACGACAGATTCATCAAAGGAGTTAATGAAAACGGACAATAATGAATAAATAAAAGCAACCTAAAAAAATACTTCTGAGGAGTAAACATGTTCTCCCTCATTTTTTAAGGTTCATCAAACATGTGCAGAGCACGCTTAACATCCGCTGACCTTAGAATATATCAAATGGGAATGCTTCATTAGTAATTAATAGTGTTGATTTTGCAAAGCTTTCCCAGCTGGTAAGATGTATCTTCATCTCCTCGGGTAGACTTTTTTATTATTATTCTATTTTTTTTTTTTTTATTTTTTTTTTTTTTGCTGTGTTTTGTCTGGTAAACATCACCAACAAAACTGATTCCATGAGGGGTAATTACACCCACCGCCGGAAATAAATCAGCATAGAGAGCAGTGAAATGTACCGATTTAACAAACCAGGATATTAAAGGCAGCAGACCTGGGTGCAATAAAGTGGCATTGGAGGACGGAGGGAGATTAGAGGTCTGAGATACGGTACCAGTTCATTGCTTTTACTGAGCTATGTAGACATAGGCCATTACATTGGGGTCGTTACACAGAATGATTCAGATACAATCCAAAATTGTCAATTAAAAGAGACTGAGCATCTGTCTGTTTGTGACGGTCAGCTTTTAAAATTCAAAAGGCAGACTCAAACGAATGTTGACATTTTTCGGGTCCATCACGGCTCTGCTTCTGCTAACAACGGCAGTAATGAATGTAACTATGTTTTGAGGTGGATGCTGGGCTTTCAGCCACTTGTCGGACAGCTGTGTAAAGCTCCGGTTCACTAATGCCTCTCCACCTTTGCACAGGTTTATGGCCATGGATCAGCAGACTTAGTAACAAGGCTGACTGAGGCTTCTAACAAGTCAGGAGACAGGCCAACAGATAAACCTGGCAGTTCCTGTCTGAAGAGAGCAGGGAGGGAGGGAGAGAAAGGGATAAATGGGAACCATCCAGTCAAGCATAGCATGAACATGCTAGCCCATCTCAATAGGCCCTAATGACCGAGTTGGGGATCAGTGTGACATGACTCTGGTCGGAGGATTTAACAAGCAGGGCCGCTCTCTTTAGGGTTCATTTCAGAGGAGGAAGAATGCCGAGCCAGATCACCTGGTCGACCGCTTCAAAATAAAAATGTTAGACATGAACATGAAAACACAAGCATGTCCACCTGCACACATACACACACACACACAGCTACAGTAAGCAACAGCACATCAGACAAAAGCAGAATAGACAGTTCATCTAAATATATTGGAGGGTTGGGTTACCCCTGACAGGCACAATGTTTTACTGATATGGCGTCAATGAAAGTGTTTCAATGTGCTGTTTGAAACACCCCGTGTCAAGCAGGCTGCTTCCTGCCGTCTGTCGAAATTAGCTTCTCTTAAAAAATTTGTTTCTCCTGGCAGACAGCATCTGCCTCAATTTGAGCCCGGGCCAGAAAATAAGATAGTTCCAGTTTGTGTGGACTGTTTTCATCACCAAACCATTTCACGCAGTAAACTGGGTGGTTAACACGAGCAGAGAGCAGAGCCGTCCACCACAGAGCCTCAAACAGAAACTCAATGAGGAGGAGCTCTTGGTCTGGGCTGCATCTCATCCTCATGATTCCTCCTTCCCTTTTCTGCAAACTTTGATTCCCTGTGGAGCATTTTAAAGGACCTCAGCATTTCCTCCACCACTGTTTAACAACAATGTGGCAATCAACTCTTATTTGCTATATTTACCAAGCCAGATTTTTCAGTTAATATTTTACAATCTGCAGGGAGGACTGGGATGAAACACCAACGACGGCGATCGACAGAGTTTGATTATGTCTTCAAATGCCATCATTGTTTTACTAAATTGCATTCTTCCTCATGCGTTCTGAGCAGACCGGCTGCTATACATCGCAGAAACCTTGAAAACGTCATTTTCGAACGAGTTGACAGGTGCTGTGTGGTTGATATCAGAGTTATTCAAGCAAAAACTCAAATCCCTGAATGCAAATATCATCAAACTGTGAATAGCAGGAGAATGAGTGATCATTCAGCTAATCAAGATGACTATTGGAGAAGTGTAACAGTCAAGATGCGTTTTAACATATTTCCATATGTTTTCTTCCCCACAGGTGTAAAAGTCTTCCAGGGAGCCGAGGAAAGTTGTAAATATCTTCAGCAGAGTCGTGTTGATTAGCCACCGTCGTTTTTTTCCCCCCAGCGTGTTGCATAATTCACAGTTTAACAGCCAACTTTAAAAACTGATAGTGGGAGAAATTGAAGCAACATTATTGCTGCATGTGAATAAGTGATAATAAAAATGGGACTGGAGGGGTAAAGGTGGCAGCGGACACCAAGGTTTTCATTCATTCTGATTGTCACCACAGGATGTGCTACAGCCTGAATAAAACCTTGGCCACACCTCATCATCTATCACGCTCAGCCCTGGCAGTTTCTTGGCTCACTGTCTGAGGCCAGCCTCCTGCACTCATTATGTGTTTTGGGGTCTCAGCTTAGGAGCAAACTGCACCACAGCTCTCCAAGTGCTGGTACACTGTGGAGGTCCTTAAATGATATTGATGGAGACTGAAACCTCATGAACCCCATTGATGGCAGGGGGGGGGTACACTGAAGAGCATTCTTCTGTGGCTCCATGGATTTTATCCAATCTAGCAGTTATCAAGATCCGGCTAAGTCTTGTTCTGCGCCGTGAACATGTAACCCTGGGTGTGTTCGGGTTACTGATCAGACAAGAGGTCATGGCTGCCACCGGGTGAGGAGCAGCTTTCTCTTCATCCGCCACCTTGTAGGATGAGCCGATGACAGCCAGTGTGCTCCATCCAGGTTCTAGTTTATTCCTCTCCTGCTATTTAGAGGGACCCTGTTCATTTACCGACAGCTCCACCGTACTCAGATACCATCCAGCACTATGTAAGCAAATCAAGTGGCTCTGGCCCCGGAGGCCATCTAATCATAATCCTTCTGTGACACAACAGCACTGGAAAGGACAGAAAAAGCCTCCAAAAAAAGTGCCAGAGCTCTAATGGTGTTTGAAGAGCCAAGAAAAACACAAAACTGCTGCGTTTCATGGAGCTCCACTAAAAACTAGTGAAAAGTGTAATACCTCACCACCCGGAGGATAGATGATGCAGAGGATTAGCAAATATTTGAAATCTGTAAAAGGTCACAGGCTTGATGGTGGGTGACCTTATATCAATGACGGTGTGCTGGGTCACACTTCAGTAGCGAGACCTGAAGCCATGGAAGCAGATGAGCCAACATCACATGGAGAGGGGGGAGGGACGGAGTTAAAAGCACCTAATTAAGCCTAAAGAAGAGACAGGCAGTCACCGAGGCGATGAAGGAGAGCCAGCAATGGCCAGGTAAAGGCTTCTAATATTTTCCCACACTCTTTCTTTGGTTTTCTTTCTCACCTCTTGTCTATCTCACGTCCTTTTCCCCCTTACTCTTTCTTTTGCTCTCACCATGGCCCAAAGTCACGAGGCAGACAGGTAATATATCTTATATTCACTGTTCCACACGAAGGAGTGTGTTGGGGGGAGGGGAAAAAAAAAAAAGTCTTCTCAAAATGCTGGTGTCGTCATCGCAACAGGCTTCAGCAACTCAATCTGAAGAAAATATTTTACTGTGTATCTGGATGTGCGTTTGTTGTTCCATGTGACAATGGTGTGTAACTGCAGCCTGCCTTTCTCTTGCTTCTGTTTCACAGGGTCCAATCAGATTAAGGCAGGTGTTGGCGAGGATGCGAGCCAGGAGCCAGTTCCAGCTGTCATGGGAATTATTGATTCATTTTATTAATGTTTTTCCAGAGAGTGCAAAACAATGACGTCCAGCTGAAGCGTCTACGCTGGCTGGAAATTTGCAGCTAGGGGGGTCAGTGATGGCAGGACGATACAGGACGGTCCAAATCATTCAGAGGAAGATGACCACAGGATGACCATGGTGATTGTAATATCTGTAGAATTGTGATTTCGACCCCAGTTAGAGCATCTATATGAAGCTCTCAGGCGCCAAGGTGTTATTCTTTGTTAATTCGTGTCATTCTGTCCACAAAGAAAAGTGTTCAGGAAGTGTTCATGGAATCAGAGAGCTGTGCAGAATAACAAAATTGTTCCCAAGGTGCCGACTGTCCTCCAGACTACTATTTTTTTTTTTTTTGTTGTTGCTTCTGCCTTTTGTCATCCCCCCCCAAAAAAAAACCAAACAAACCAAATTGCCTGGTTGGCAGACAATAATACCACAATGATCTGTAATGAATAAGAACAGAGCAGAAATATTTTCATTTCTCAAAAGAGATGAAAATCACTTTAGCAGTGGGTGCCAGTGTTAATTGGCCAGAGAAGCTGCTGCAGTACAAAGGGCCACGCAAGTGTTATCAATATTTTCAAGAAATCCTCGGCGCGTTGAGCGCTGTGTGGTTGTGAGTGGCCAGTTTCTAAATTAGCCAGCTGTCCTACTCGATGAGCATATAAAGTAAAATCAATATCTCTGTTAACTGTCTAGTGTTCTAAACAAAAGGCAGCGAAAGGGCTACAGTCGATACACCGCCACTGTAATCATCTTACCAACTAAGCCTCCGACCAGGATTGACTGCCACACCAACACACACACACACACACACACTACATAATTGGAATTTGCTGAGAGGAAGACAGAAAGTGGCTCACTTTGTCAGTGACAGGCTGCCACGATGCCTGGAGAAATTGAATTCACATTGAGAGGGATTTAATTAGACCACTTTGTACCTTTCATTGCTGCTGAATCCTATTTACATTCATTCTTGTGTTGCTAATCTTCCTTACCTTAGTTATATTGGCTCAACTAATCTTCAGGTCTCAGTTTTTTTTGTTTTTTTTTTTTTAAGAGAGCATACAACATGTTAAAAGCTTGAAGATGGAAGTTTCATCTCTATTTAATGGCTCGGTTTTGGGGAAGTTTATTTAATCCGTCGTTTCATGTATCATATGGAAGGTAGCAGGCTAGGAGGCCAAAAACAGCACAAGGGAGTTTAAACCCCACAGGATCTAAAATGTCCACTCCCGTTTCCCTGACTTGAGACGCCTGCTGGCCAAAGGCAAACATGTGCCAGATGAACTAAGTCTTTATTACATTGTAAGAAGCGTGTCAACCGTGACACCCTAAAATCCCCTTTGAAATAAATCTATAGGAGAAAAAAAAAAAAAAAGAACGTATTTAGATGTGCTGGAACAAAAAGACCTTGAAGGCAGGATTTATCAGCTTAGCTAAAGGGAGATGATCCACTGAGCAGAGAAGATAGGAGGCGGGTTGCCCCATCTCATTCTCAGCTCAACTGTAGACCTGCAAAAAGCTGCATATGATATTCACATGGAATCCACCTGAGTGCCTGTAGGACATATACGTGCTGATAGTTTAAACAGACCAGTTTAACTGGATAACAGTGACATTAAATCTGCCCTTCCTCGCTGCTAACGCTTATATCGTGCTTCTATTTTGGCATTTCCACCCAGTTCAATCTACATCATGCTGCTTTTTAGCTAAAGGCAGGGAGCGTGTTGATGTCGCCGCCATCCTGCCGCTCAGCCTTCATGATTTCTGTCACCTGTCACTCATTGGATGAGTCATCTAATAGCTTTGTAGTCTGAAAGTTAGAGGAAAATCTTCAATGAGGAAAAAAAGACCCTCGGTTTGGCTAAAAGCGGCATTAATCAATATTTAAATGACTGGATGTTGCTCGAAATGGTTCACTCGTATTCATTAATTCACAAGGAAATATCGGCATCATTATGATGTAATTTCAGTGGCTGCATCGTAAACAACCGGCAAAGAGATAATGGATACTGACAAGAAAGTAAATGGTTGACTTGAGTGATATCAAACTCCAGCTTAAATTAAAATAAATGCAAATGAATGCTAATGCTGCTACACGTCTTATTAGGCATCATGTTTCACAGAAGAGAAGAGCTTTTTGTTTTTGGGTCAGTTAGATTGGTAAGGACTGAAATTATCATTTTTGCTCAACCTGGAAGCCGAGGTCCAGTCTCTATACTGTAGGTGTGCCAATATCATTGCTTTTCATCAGATTTGTGGCCATTTCATTTTTTGCCTTCATGTTTTATGTTTCTGGGAAAACAGCTAAACTAAAAAGACATCTGCTCGTTGACAAAGCCTAAATCAGCAGAAATAGCTGCTGATTAGCGGTTGAGCACGAACAAATCATCGAATCAATCACAGATGTGGGTGATGACTCACAGACCTGGAACGAGAACACGATGATTACTGCTGCCAAGATAGTTGGCGGTTGGTGATAACAACCGGGATCATTACCCATGAGCCCCAGCGGCTGTTAACATGGTGAAAATTTGGTTTTTCACGTAGAAACCAACAATAAATTGATCTGAACTAGCGAGGCGTAATTTCTAGCTTCATGTTCTAGCAGTGGGACTACGTGGGACATGAAGTTACTGTGGCGAGAATCAAATATGAAAAATCACTTCTGCGGGATGATGATGGGTCAAGCAGTTCACAAAACATGAAAGTCTTATGATTGACCACAATTTCCACATTAAATCAAAGGACACTGGCGATAAGAAGCAGAGAGTTATATTCATCATGAGCTGAACCTGCTGCTGCTTTAGACCTCAGACATTTTACTGATATCTGACATATCGTGAAGACGAAGAGTTTGGATCGGACCTCAAGCCTCCAACTGCCCACGTTATCCAGTTTAACACCGCCAGCATCACTTATTCATTTACATCTTTATGTGGCGCTGGTGTGTGATATGCCCCCTGCCTGCCAAACATCACAAAGCTTTCTCATGTTTGTGACTCAATCAACTCAAGTAGCATTCAGCTCACAATGTCAATTTCTGGACTTTTGTTGGTGAAAATCCACCAAACTTCACTCTGTGTGGTTTAAAATATCGTGATGATCGGTGAAAGGCTGCTTTTCATCAGGATGGCATGATTTGGTTGCGTACACACAAGATCACACATAAACGCGAACTGATATTAACATATAGTGCTTGTCTGATATGATCTGATACAAAAACATTGCAAACAGCAGCTTAGAAGTTTAATGAGACTCTGTGTGGTAAACACTCTGAGAAGAGACGACAGACCAGACACAAACTGCCCCATCATCACTGCCAATAAATTCTTTGATTTGTGCAAATTTGTGAAATCCTGAACATCCTCCAATTTTTATTGTTCTTTTTCTGCCTGCCTGGTCGACAGCGTGGAACATATAAGGCAAAATGATAATCAGTCAGGCAGCCCATAACAGACTACGGAGTAAAAACCATGTAAGAGTATTGAGCCAAAAACTCTTTCATTAGCCCTCATAAATGTTATCTGGCACATATCTGAGACAGGCTGGGTGGATCGCCTGCTGCGATTTGGCCCGCTCCTCACACCCCCGTCCTCCTCCACCTCCCCACGGCTTAGTCAGTTGACAGCCTGGCACTAAATCTGAATCCCAAGTCCCGATTTCACACTCTCTCTATTTCTGTCTCAACAGACTGAGCGTAACGCCAGCGCAGAAAACTGCAGCTCTGATTAGAAACCAATTAGCTGCCTGGATCGCAGGGCCCCCTCAGAAGAGGCTGCAGGATGTCATCTGGAATCTGCGCCCGCTCCAGACGGCGCTCTCTGCTCCCTCTTCTGCCGCCTACCGGTCTGCTCTCATTCGCTGGGCGCTCTTGGGTAAAAGTAAGACGGATAGTGCGGGAGCCGCTTCTTCAATATGACCTGACCTAAATAGGAGCTGAGTCGGACAGAGATGGATAAGCTTTGGCCGCAGTTTATGTCTCTCATGTAATTATCTCATAAATTAAATAAGACTGGTTTTTTTCCCTTGTGTTAAAATAAACAGAAACTTTGTAAAAAAGCTGCAGCTTTCTGAAAGACTTCTTTGCTATGAAAACAATCTGTCCTTTGGAAGGAAAAACAGATTTTTCCACCATGTTTTACAAACCGATTCACACTCAAAACTAAAACTAAATTAAATAGCAGCGGATTAAGCAGTTAATTTTCAAATCTTAGACATCAGGTCTGCTAAGAGCCTTTTCCATCACACACTGTCAAATAACAACAACATTCTGCTCAAGAACTTCTATCACTACATGCACATTTCTGCAGTTCTCACCGATGCAGTGAGTTGAATAAATGCTGAATGGACAGTACTTATCGGTTTTCTAATCTCACTTACTACTCAAAGCACTTTACAATCAAAGCCACATTCACACAGCACTTCCTATTACTCATACACAATTTAGCCACAAATTGCCAAACTCACCAAGTGATGCAAGAGCCATCAGAGGCAATTTAGGGTTTTGTGATTGAGCACAACACAACATTTATCTGAAACCTACACACATTGTCTTATAAAGTTTCACTGGCAGTTGTAGTTTGATTGATGCGGATGTATAATTTTTTTATTACTAAATATATTTTCCAAACCAAACGCAACATATTATTTAAAATGATCATGAAGCCACGATAGAGACACCTCTAACACCAGCACCAAGAAAGATCTGTCGCTGTACACCTGAGAGTTTGTCTCTTAGCAACAGGACAGAGAAGGCCTTTGAGGATTATGCACATTTCTCTGTGAAGTTTTATTGAATAATCTTCTGATTTGCTCAAAGAATTTGTGGCAAAAACCAGTTTTACATCTGCGAATCAATATGTAATCCTTCAAGTCTGAAATGTAAAAACAATGAGTGCAATCGGAGGCTTACTGGCTCCATGACACATCGTGTGATTAGCACAGCGGATCACGTGAATGGAAGCCGAGGCCTCGTGATGATGAGAGGGATATTTTTATGACACCATCATGTCTGCCAGATGAGGATATGATTGTCACTTCTAGCACCGCACTCAATAAAATGGTGGAGTTTTAAGAGCCCATCTTGTATGGGTTGGCCTAATGGTTGGCACCGCTCATAACGAGGCAGAGAAAGTCCCTCGTACTCACACTGACGGGTACACTCAGAGGCTTTAAGTGCTGCGGACACTTGATGAAGAGCCTTGAAGCCTTGCTAGCTTGTTTCATTACGACTTGTCATTCTCTCTGCTGCGCCAACTTTATGCTACCCCCTCCTCCCTCCCCTCCCCCCACCCCCACACACACTCAGAAAACTTCTTCATCTGATTAATTGCAGCCTTTTAGGCTTTCTCACAATCAGCCTGGACCATTTTGCAGCCTTTTCATTACAAAGTTAAACGTCTGGCTATGGAATATGGTGGCAGTAAATGCCATATCCTTTCAGAGCAGCAAGGGCAGGGTAATTGTCTCTGTGGCACAATCGTCCCTCAACAAAAGGCAGTGGAAATGACAGGGTTTTAACATAATAAGGAGCACTGTCATTTTGGTTTCACCCTGCAAAATCCTCCCTGCTAGCATCAGTGCTGCCGTTTGATTCCCTCTGTTCCGGGGAATATTTATCTCCATCTTAGGGCCTCCATTTCGCTCTTTTCTTCCCTTGCTGATAGCCTGTAATTGCTTCCATCTGCTCTTTATACATACAGTATTACTTCTCCTGGTAAAGATAACAGCGCAGTGAGAAAAACCAGTGAGACAGCAAAGAACTGACTATAAAATGTCAACTAGTAACCACTGACACAGGCCTGCAGCTATCTGACGTCATGTTCAACTCCTTCGTTCAGCCACAGAAACAGATAGAAAGACGTCCTGATTTTTTTTTCCCTTCCAGAGCATTATCTTAGCAAAGTGACAGTTGACAAATTAAAGCCATAAATCAATCATACAAGATGGATCCGGTGTCAAAAGTTGTATCTGTGAGTGGGGAGATTGGGGTGAGCCATCTGCACCATCTCCTCAATCTCCACCATCTCCACCATCTCCATCTCAGGGACGTGAAGCAACAGGCTGTCTGCATTAAAAACAATCAGGAAGGTGCAAAAGAAACCTGAAGGGGCAGCACAGCACCGAGCCGACGCACCGGCAATCTGAAGAGCGGCTCGGCTGTAGCGAGACGCTCCGCAGAGGATGTGTATCTCCTCTCTGTTCGACGCTCGGCAACAGCTCCAGCCTCACAGAAGAAAAAAAAAAAAAAAATCCCTTCTTTCACTGTCACACACGGCTTATTCGCATTCACACTCCCATCCTCCGCTTCCTGCTATGTTAGCTCCTGTAATTCTCCCACAATATTCTCTTCCTTCTCTGTCAGTGGAAACTTGAAGGTGCAGAAGTATCCACTATATCAGAAATCAACAAACCGCACTACCCTGCACCAGCTATGGAGACCCATGAAAAGGAAGGGCGAGCATGAATTATACATAAGTGTGTGTGTGTGTGTGTGTGTATGTGCGGAAAGAGGTGGGGGGTTCACATTTATCAGAATAAATGCATGAAGCTTATACTTGCAAAAACCCATAATATTATCTGTCACAATTCAAGGTTACCAAACACACAAGGAGCAAATTATTCATCCCAATACAAAGCAGAGTAATGAGGCTGTGAATAAGTGCAGAGAGCAACAGAAGGAGTTTGGTGTGGATACACTGGAGGCCTTTGTGTGTGTTTGTGTGTGTGTGTGTGAGGTTGTTAATTAGGAAGCTATTTGTGTGGAGTAAATGTTGGTCTTCTGATCTGTAGAGTGTCTTTCAGTGTCCCTCCTGCTGCACTCTAATATCTGTCCTGTGAGACGCTCACATATGATTACATCTCCCACACCAAACTCTGTACTGTTACAGCCTTTTAGAGACGCACCGATTAACGCTCTTACATTAACATTGATTTTAATGACTACGTGGGCATTTCGGTGATAGATGAAATACCCACACAAATTTTTTTTTAACAAAACCCTGCTGCTTTCTCTGTTGAACTCTGGAGCCTCTTTATTTCGCTTCATGAGTGCAGTCTGTGTTGGAGGCTGTTTTTAGTGTGCGATGGCCGATAAACTAACTGTATCTCCTGCTAATACAAGGAAAAGGCAGATATTATAGCAGGAGCTGGTGAAAATTGATTGAGCTTCATAAAGTCATCAAATTCAATCCCACACCCTTCTTGCAGTGAGGCAACAGTGCTAAACACTGAACCACCATGCCACCCAAATGATCCGTTGCTTACAATTAGTATATTATGATGGAGTTATAGCTAAAAACAGGTTTCTTGGGGCCACTCATCAGCCCTACAGACATCACAAATACCTCCAGTCGTAACTGCTGCAGCCCCAGAAGAAGAAGAAATGACTTCATGTCTACAGAGTGTATAATGGAACAGACATGAAGGAGGACGACCAGCGCTGTAGGTGGGACACGAGGACGTAGACCTGGTCTTCATAGTCCTCATAGTCTGGTGTTTTCACAGTCACTATGGTATACTAATGGCCACTGTGTGGACTTCTCTCTCTCCTCTTCGACACTTCGGGGTGTGTGTGTGTGTGTCGACACGTAGCCGCAGTCCACTGTTCATCGCAGTTAAGGTTATTGTTTGTCTACCCAAAATATCTTGTTAAGCTGTGAGTGCAGCAGAGTTATTTGTGGGCCTGTTGGTTGTGTTTAGTGCCGCTGGAGAGGGATAAATCTCATTCATCTCCTATCTGGCCTGTTAATGCTAATGTCACCAGCTGCCATGTGTGAGACACATGAACTGAGGCCACGGTTCGCTCCAGCTCTGCCTCTTGCAGTCGGAGCAGCAGCTGTTGTCACAGTCGGAGGATTGATGAGAGCTGATGACGTCATGGTTGGGGAGGAGCCGCGGGACTCGGCTAAATTGAATTTGCAAATCCAAGCAGAGAGATGTTAGCTCAATTTGACCAGGAACATCTGGTTTGACACATAAAATCGCTTTCACCTTAACGACATCATATAGCCAAATATCTGAGTATGTGTACGGTGTGAAAACAACATCATTGCTTGGCCCATTTAGACTTTCACCTGTGTTTTTATCTTATTCCTGTCTGTTGGTCTAAATAATTGATCTATCAGAAGAATGAAACCACCACCAATTGTTTTCTCTTGTTAAACCTCAACTGCACCATCTGGCACACATCTGAAATGTCACTGAGCAGAAGCTGAAGTTTATGTGAGCGAATCTGAGTTCAGGGGTCACGTTGACACTGATAATGGCGCCTGGGC
Source organism: Remorina albescens (assembly GCA_034769265.1). Taxonomy (NCBI): domain Eukaryota; kingdom Metazoa; phylum Chordata; class Actinopteri; order Carangiformes; family Echeneidae; genus Remorina; species Remorina albescens. The sequence goes on from CM068488.1 coordinate 2,755,012, forward strand.
TCTGCTCTGATTAAAGGAATGGAAGTTGGAGCTAAAACACTCTATTTTCTGAGGATATGAGCCAAACTAGAGTTGATTTAAAGTGTCGTCACTAGAGAACGCAAACAAATGAAATGTCCGTCAGTAGGCAGCTCCTCAGTTCTCCTGGGTTGGACCACAACTACACAGCTTTAAAGGTTTGTGACTGTATCTTCAACAAAATCAGTCGACATAAGTCGAGACCTTCCAAAGAAAACCGACTCTGAGAAAGTTCCGGATATTTGACACTTCCCGGCCTTTACTTTGACACGTGTTCACTTGTTTTTCTTTTCCTCGTCGTCGTCACGACACTAACTGTGGAGAACTGAATTTTTCCCACTGATGACAGCGACTGATTACACATCAGCTGTTTCCTAAAACATGCTGATTTAAATCAGCGCTGGATGCCCTTCTCAGTCTGTTAGGCCTCCGTAGGACGACATCCTGGCTCCCATCCCTGATCATTCTAATCTGCTTCTATCTCAGGCTCCTGCAGTTTAATGCATCCTCATACTGTTCACACCTTCTCACCACTACTGCTGCCCCTGTGAAGAAGCAATCATCACAAACCCTGCTGGGAAAAAAATATACATACCGCCCTCAGGCAGTTAGTCCTTAATGTTAAAGACCATTTACCTCCGAGGTGATCAAACTATCCAACACATGTACAAGGACTAAAAAGAGACATCAAGTTTAGCAATACTGAACATCACGCATACGACCAACCTGTAGCTAAACTGTATGGAAAGCAATATTTATTACACTCATTGTTTTTTATCGGTATATTTATGTAAGATTTTTCTCTTTTGTGTTAAATGTGTGCCGTATGTGCTCTTTATACTGCGAACCAAACTTATCTCCACATTAAGTAACCTCGCCTAACTTTATCTCATCTATCAACAGCATTAAGAATCTGAGAAAAGCTTTGATTCTTCTTGTCCAAACTCAACATGTTGTGTTGATGTTGAGGCCGGCAGACACCAGTTTCTTTACATTAGCAGCACATCAATTCAGCTGAACGCTCCTTCAGCACAGCCTGCTCCTTTGTCACAACATGTCCTTTAAATCTGTAGTGGTTGCTGGTCTTTATAATTTTGGGTGAGTCTCTCAAAGCCATGAGATGTCAGACCATACAGTGGAGACAAAACATAATCAGGAAAGCCAAAGCAAATATTACAAAACTTCTAGGAAACAAGAACAGACAAAAATAAACACACTAAATGGGTGAACATTAAACTTTGATATTTTACAGTGTAAGGAGGATCTGGAGCTTTGCTTTTCTCTTACATATGAGACCATTCTCCTGCAGTGAATAATAATGCTAAATACACAAGGACAAGTGTAAAAATCTATTCAATTGGACTGGAAAGTTAATCGGGAAATAATTATCTAATGAGGATTTATAATCAGCAGTCAGCTTTCTCTCAGTGCTGTTCTCTCAACAGTGTAATTACTTTTTGGGTAACTTTGTTCTCAAGTCCTCTAAATGTAAAATCATAATGTTTTGTTCCGGTGATGATTTGCGAAGATTTACTGAAACATCAACAACTGAACTGTGATTAGCTTCAATATAAAATAATTGTTGGTGTAGAGAAGGTTGACTAATGAGGATGACATCGGGCCATTTCCACATAATGTCTCCATGTTGTGAAGCAATAATCCGGATATTTGACACTTCCCGGCCTTTACTTTGACACGTGTTCACTTGTTTTTCTTTTACTCGTCGTCGTCACGACACTAACTGTGGAGAACTGAATTTTTCCCACTGATGACAGCGACTGATTACACATCAGCTGTTTCCTAAAACATGCTGATTTAAATCAGCGCTGGATGCCCTTCTCAGTCTGTTAGGCCTCCGTAGGACGACATCCTGGCTCCCATCCCTGATCATTCTAATCTGCTTCTATCTCAGGCTCCTGCAGTTTAATGCATCCTCATACTGTTCACACCTTCTCACCACTACTGCTGCCCCTGTGAAGAAGCAATCATCACAAACCCTGCTAGGAAAAAAATATACATACCGCCCTCAGGCAGTTAGTCCTTAATGTTAAAGACCATTTACCTCCGAGGTGATCAAACTATCCAACACATGTACAACCAGCGCTGAGCACATCTTGACCAGTTTGAAGCTAAAAGTAGACAACAATTGGAGCGACACCAAAGTGGAGGCCATATCTCAGAGCAGCCTTCTGTCCTGTAAAGGAACTGACAAGATGGTGCCGCCTGTGAATGCAGCAGTGGCTCAGCCCTCTTTTGGTTTTCACACGAATGCAACTTTGTCCGCACCTCCAACTCTGTAATGAAATTCCTGAAAAACATTTAGAGGAGAACCGACCTGTGTGACCTGGTGCCACGCCCTGCTACATACTCTGATTTATGGTCCATTTTTCTTTAAAAAGGAACCAGGATTTTAAAAATTTACATCTTGTTGTATTGAAGTCTTGAAACTAGAGACTGAGATCGTGAACTTATTAGGAAAATGTTTACTAAGGTGATAAATCAAATGAGAAGTCGGGACGTTTTCTCACCGACTTCAACAGAAACTGACTTATATATTTCTTTCTTTTTTTTTAACAACCGGTGGAATCACCCCATGATGGTCATTTGATAAGAGGATTAAGGAAGATGAGGACTTTGGATGAGGCTCTTCTTCCTGGTTTGCTGAAACTTTCTGTTAATAAAGATGTCAGGGTTGAAAGTCTGCAGCAGGTTTGAGGAGTTGGAGACAACCACGGCAGGAAAACGGAGGAGCCTGCATCGTCACTGGAGTATGTCATTGTCAGATAATGGTAAATATTTGATAAGATTACCACAGAGGTGATTTTTACAAACATATATATCACAGATAATTTCCTCTGTACGGCACATTTGATATGTTTCCTGTCGGTTTGAAGAAATAATCATAATACGTCTTCAGCCACGAAGGAGAGCGGAAAGGTGAAGAGATCCAGGCCTTGAATTTAAGGTGGATTTGCTGCTATTACTTTCACGAAAAAGTACATTTTAGTCTGGTGTAATCAAGTGTGTGAAATAGAATAAAACCTCTGCCATGCTGCAAATGGCGAGGTTGGCTGTGTTCCTTTACTGCCTACCATTTACAGTATAATAAAATGCAGACAAACCTGTGTCAACTAATTACAGTAATGATTGCAGAATATTCAGAGTGGTGCGGGCAGATAATCACTGAAGCATCTCATTTACATCTGAACTGAATGAAGGCTTGTTTTTGTTTTTTTAACCCTTTATCCTTGTTTTACCCCCACAAGTTAACGAAATACAAAAACACAGCTGGCTAATCTTGCATACATCCACATAACACACCGTGCTTCGTCAGAGAGAGACATTCGTTAGATGGGACAGACATTATTGTGGCTCTGGACAGCACAGGCATTTCTGACGTCTTTTTGGGACCTGCAATTTGCAGAGGAGCATGTTTTTTATTTGCAGCAGGAGCTGGAGAGCTGCACACACAGTCACACAACAGTCTATACAGTATATTCCTTTGAAACTAAAAGGTCCTCATAAGAAGAGTGGGCTGTCAAGTGTCGGCCCTCATAAGGGTAACTGGGCCAGGCCACACAAAGGAGCTGATGATGGCTTCAAATGCACCATGAAAGCTCCCAGTTCAGAGCAGGAAAATATGAATTTTCAAATATCCGAGCGCTCAAGAAGTGAAAACAAAATGCAACCAATTAATCCAGGTAGTCCCCTTTGCTTGGTTTATAAATAATGTTATTTAAGATTCACATTTCAACAAACTACTCTGCATGAGAGAAGAGAAAGCGGAGAAAATGAAAGCAGCAAGCAGGCGAACGTATATGTATAAATACACTAAATGCCACACACGGGAGTGTGCAGTAACATCAGTCTGACTTCATGCCATCATTTTCACACATCACATCACATCACATCATCGCACATTTCTCAGGTGCCATCTCCTCCCAACACTTCATATTTAAAGTCATGTGCCCCCCCCCCTAATATTGCCCCCTGTGGAGTCAGACCGACCACTGTCTTCCAACCCTCTGTGACCTTCAAGCTAAAGCTGCCTGAGTTCCTTTCCCTCCCCTCCCTCCTCCCCCCTCCTCTGCCCCCCTGGGTGGCTGATGGATGGGATCAGGGGGCCCTGGGTGAGATACGCTGATGATTTGACACATTCTTTGACAAGGTGAGAATATCTGAGGAGATGAGGACTGACTGCTCGGCCTCCTCACATCCTGTCTCTGCTTTCCCGCCCAGCTCATGTCAGTGAGCGACAGCAGCGTGCTGTGATACACGTTTTACATTCATGGGAAAAGTAAAGGAGGACACTAACGACACGCTGTGTAGAGGGAGTGTGGCAGCGCTGCAAGTGTGTGCGTCCAGGGTTCAAGGTGGAGGTACGTTCTGTCTCCGTGCTCCACAGTTTACGCCACTCTCCCAGCATGCAAGGCGGCTTTCACAACCCCTTGTGAGTGGCTGAAATCACAGTTGCAGCAAAGGGAAATGGAGTCTGAGATGTAGAGCTGTCATCGGGGCTATAAATCTGTACCAATCCCTCCGACCGTTTGTCCGGTTTTTCAGCCCTCACTCACTCAGCAGGAAGGAATTTCCTCTCTGCCACAGAAGAAGAATTCCACAGAATAGGACGGGAACAAGTCAGATTATTCCTATCACACATAAAACTGAAATGAGACCAGCAGAAAACAGCAGTGCCATAAGAAATGACTTGAATCAGCTGGCACATTAAGAAGTGCACAGGTAACATGATTAATAGTGTGTGTGTGTGTGTGTGTGTGCTGGTGGTGATTGCTCATAAACTCAGTGCTTGCTTGATGTCATTGTGCACATCACAATTACATCGCTCTGATTGGTCAGTGCGCGTTCGCGCTCACGCCCGTACACACACAAACAGACGCACACGCCAGCCCGCGCACAGCTCCACCCCCAGCACGCACGCACGCACGCACGCACAACCGCACAACACTATTCACCTGCAGTGGCAGGTGCACAAGCGCGCGCATCGCATACACGCACGCGAATGCAGGCGCAAACTGGAGCTGACGGCTGGAACCGGCCGCGCACAAACACTTTGCCTCACTCCGTCTGCGCTGGTATTTTCACAGCTTTGGTGGCATCTCGATCAATACTGAGCTGCTGCTACAGCACAACACAACACACGGCCCAGACAGACCCGGTCCGACCCGGTCCGACCCGGTACCACACCGGATCACATTTTGCGGTGCCCCCGGGTGGTCTCTCTGCTCCGTGCGGGACCCCGCAGTGAACCCCCCCCCCCCCCCCGCCACAGACATTTACACAAGTGTCTGATCTTGCAGGAGAAGAAACACCTCATGATGTAACTTCAGCGGATGGAGAACAGTGACACTAATGAGGAAAAAAAAAAAAAAAAAAAAAACGGGTCAAACGAAGAGCCGCAGCGAGCCGCTCATTCTGCACAAGTTCAGCTGCCCTCAGTCACACTGCGAGTGTTCCCCAACTTACCTATAAGAGCCAGCTGGAGGAAGTACAGTCCGAGGAAGTCCATTATGGAGTGCGACATAGATTCAAATGGATGCAATCCCGGGCGAGCGGCGGTGTGCGGGAATAAAAGCCCCCCCGTTTGGTGAAACTGGCACCGAAATTAAGACCGAAAAGAATCGCAGCTATTTCTCAAGTGATGACTGTCCGCTCGCTCTGACGCCTGAATCCACAGCAGTGCAGCAGCTCCACATCATTTTTTCACAGTCAAACTTTTCTTCCTGGAGGGGGCAAAAAAATAAAAAATAAAAAATAAAAAAAATGGGGTTTAGAGCTGCGACAAATGAAGCCAGCGGATCCAAAATTCACCGCAACACCGAGTGAGGAGGGGGGACGAAGAGGAAAAAGAAAAGAAAAAATAAAAAACAAAAACAAAAAACAGTTGTGTCCTTAGATGGACGGAATCTTGCGCAGTTTGAACATCCCTGCACGGCTCACCGTCCGTCCGGAGCCGCTGCCTCCTTTCTCCGCCTCCACCTGCGCACCGTCTGCAAACTGCGGATGGATCTCTGAGGGCGCGTTGCTTTGCGCACTCCGACCTGCGAGTCAATCAGCCCCTGAGATCCTCTTCTCCCAGGCGGGTCCGAGTGGAGATGCCCAGCCCAGCTCGTTTAAAAATAAATAAATAAATAAAAATAATAATAATAATAAAATAAAAATCCAATCTTGGCAGAAGTTGAAATAGGACAAGTTAAATCGATCGCCTGTTTCATACAGACATAAAATGGAAACAATAAACCTCCGTAAAATGGTGCATAGTCTGTGAGGGTGGCGAGAGCGGATCCACTATTCTCTGAAAGTAGGTTATCGCCCCCCCCCCCCGAAAGAAAAGAGAGAAAGTACCACAGTCAACTTCCGTGAGTCTCATTAATTTGGAAAACAGCTGAAAAAAAAGAAAAAGCTTTCAGGGGCCCAGCAGCATGGTGGAAACGGACAGACCATCTTGCGGACAGCTACCTGCTGGTCTCCTTTCAAAACAGAACAGAGAATCATATTTGGATCTGGGTTTTGAGGACAGTGGGCCTGATCGACTCCCTAAAATCAGTATTTTCAAACACAGCCCATTTTTTATCTACCAAAAATGTGTTTGCCATGCACTCTGAATAATTGGATTAAGCCTGTTGAGGCAGCACTCCATAAATCATGAAGACTTCTTCATACTGACAACTGTTGTTTTTTTTTTTTCGTCCTGAATTATCTTCAAGAACACTGGATAGGAATTTAATTTGTGAGCGGTTTCTCTGTTGGGAGTTATTTTGCTTCCTCAAGCTTAAATTTGGATTTTTATTTATTATCTTTTTTAAACAGCATCTCAGGGGCACTTCCATCCAAGACTGTTTGTGTTGTATGTTAAAAGAAAAAAGAAAAAGACTCTTGTAAACGTGAGAAAGATCAAGCTCGCTTTCTACAGAGTAAACTGCACAACCTTGAACACTTTAAAACTTCTATTGAGGGTTTCAGTTTTTTCTGAAAGGCGTGGGCAGAGATATGCTTAGACTGAGACTGAGGGAAGGTGGAGAGGAAAGATTCTGCAGGAGCAAAGATGATTCTTGGCACATTTGTTTTCCAAGGCCAGGAGCAAAGGCTGTTTCAGAACAGTTTTACACAACTCAAACTGTACACGTTATCCTGCAGTTGAATTTGGATATTTGATCTTGTAGAAACCAGATTTGTAGGAGAAAGTGGAGCTAAAGAGTGATGGGGGCTGGATCTGAACTGATTGGGTGAGGCGGTCTGTCAATCACAAAGTAGACACCCCCCCAGAGTACATCCCCTGCATTATGGTCTATTTTCCTCAAAATGGGAGCATCATTTCAAAATAAAAATCTATTTAAGACTTTAAGTTGGAAACATTATGAAAATGTTTATTGAGCTGATATAAACCAAGTGAGGAATAGAGACATTTTCCCATAGACTTCAATAAAATCTAATTTCTTTTTAGAGCTAATGGAGTTAGTGGGTTGGTTCTTCAGACCTAGAGTCCAGGTCCACTTTTATAATAATGGACGAACTCGTTGCGACATGATGATGTCTGGACTCGGCAGGATGGGCTGTGTTTTTTTTTTTTTTTTTTTTGTATGTTTGTTTTTTTAACAGTACTTTAAAAACTATAGCACTAGTGGAAAATATCGCAATATTCGATATCTCATTTGTTGGTCCAAGCCTGTAGGGAACAGCCTGAAAGAGGAAAAACAGAATATGACATGAACACGAACATAAGGAGGAGTATGAGGAGCCGTACCAGCACGCACAATTTGCTATTTACGAAATGTCGTATTGAGAAACAGATGGATGAGCGCTTCGACTTGGCTGAGGATTATCTGTGCAGCCTGTTGTTACGGTGACTGATCTGACAGTGAATGGATGTCGGCCCGATGGCCCGAGAAGAAAACCACTGCTCTGAAATATTGAGCTTAGTGTCGTAGCAGCACATTCTCTGGTCAGATAAAACCATGATACATGTGTTTGGATCAGATGTTTGGTGAGGACCAACATGTGATTATTGATGGGATCACAGAGACCAACAACCACTCACACTCAGATCTACGGACAATTTAGAGTCACCAAAGAACCCAAACACGATGTCTTTGGATGGTAAGAGGAAACATGGAGACTCCACACAGGCCGGGAACCGAACCCACGACCTTCTTGTTGTAGGACAACAACGCTAACCGCTGCGCCGCCGTGCTGCCTTATTTGTACCATTGTTTTGTATTCATCTGACTGCTGGAAACACTCATGTTGGTCACTACAAACAGCCTGTTTTATTAATCATGTGAAGATTTAAGGCATAAGAACCAATTCAACCCTGAAGGTCCAAGTCGACCTTTAGTACGACACCTCGATCTGTTTTCTCATCTGATCAGCTGTCTGTTTTTGTCCAACATCAACACAAATCACAATTGAAAAATAAATACATTTTTGTATGATTAAGTTTGTCCAGAGAGACAAGTTTGTGGGGACATAATGGTGTGCAGTAAAATCAGTACTGATGGTTGTTTTGGTTAAAACAACTTCATCATGATTACAATAACAATCACGCTGTCAAGCTTGGACTGAACTTAGTTGGGTTCATTATTTTATAGTTTGTGTGAATTTAATTTGAACTGTGCAGATTTACATTACAGTCAGTGTAGGCTGGAGAACCTGCTCAGCTCAGCATGCAGACTTTTATTTGCTACAGTGGCAACCTTGTACAGTATGTGGAGGTGGGCAGGCTGTAAACTTGTAAAGGAAAAGTCCAATAAATACAGCTGTAGAGGAGCTTGAAAGGTAAACTAAAGCTTCATTCATCAGAAACAACCGCACTGTTATGTCATTAAGGTGGTGTTTTATTTTAGTCTGATCTCTGGGACTGAGTCATTGTTGAGTTTACGAGACGAGGTTGTAGTACGCTGTGTGAGCAAAGCTCCAGTGAATGTCGCTGTCAGATGGGGATTAGCTGAGCCACATCCAGCTTGTTAATGTGCTAACCTGACTTCAGCCTTACTGCCCATCTCAACAGGAAGCTCCTGGTGAGTAAAGGAATGACGTCTGATGATGAACTTCCAACGTTTCCTGTAGATTTGTTGAATAAACTGCTGCTAACGCTCAAAGGAGATGACCACATCAAACGGCACAATTTCATCCGGGCAGTCAGGATGAAAGTGTGTCATGTCTTTAATTTGGAGGCATGAAGTTCTATTTTGTGTTAAAACGGGTGCAATTTCACATGAAGTTCTGACCAGGTGCATATTTAGCAAGAAAGAAAACAAAATGTTCTCTACACAGCAACAGCAGCGAGTCGAGTTGGACGTTTGGACTCGTAACCTGGCGGTCATCCAGCAGCACATCGACCGAGCGCTTCCACAACAGCAGCTGGTAGTTAACTGCCTTGCTCAAGGGCAAACTGGCTGCAGTTGCTGTGGGAAAGGCAGGACGATCCTTATGTTTCCAAAACAGGTTTTCTGGAAGGTTATTCAAGCTCAACCTAGACTGACCTTACCCTACCCCCGCCCACTAAAGACTGATGATTGCAGCGTGAGCCAAAGAAGATGGCATACATCCACAGCTCTACCCTTTGAAACAAACGTGCCCCCCCCCCCACCTGCTTTGGATCCAGTCCTCCTTCTGAAGATATCTCCTGCATCCTCACCAAAATCTCAGCCCCCCCCGCTATTGCTGCTATTGCTGCTATTTGCTGATGTCATAAATCAGCGGATGATGTGGGACGAGCTCCTGCTGGGCCGGCCATGAAACCCGGAAAATCTCAACATGGGCTGATTATGAGGTGGTAATGCATTTAAATTAATGCCAGCTCCAGAGTTGTTGTTAATGTTGTTTTTTTTCTCTCTCTCTTCTCTGTGTGTTTTCTTGGTAATACATATTTTCACATGGAGACAAATTAAAAGGGGAGATGCTGAAAAAGAAATAGCGAGAGAGCGACGTGGAAAAAAACAGAGAGAGATGTCATGCTGCCCCACCTACACATCCCCATTTCAGTTTGACTCGACGATTGTGATGGAGACACTTTGTAGTCGGCTATTGAGCAGCGATGGAGCTGAATCAGACAGTAGAACAGCTTTCAAGGCTGCAGCGCATACACAAAGACATGCTGGGTAATGAAAGCAATGAAAGTACAGTGACATGATAATGTCTGAAGGCCAACTGCAGTACAACACTCTGCTCTCTGCGCCTCTCATATCTTCAACTTGTCTCCATCTATCCCGCATTTGGTTAATCTTGATCCCTGTTTCAGATTTAAACACATTTGTCTGCCTTCTTAGTCCCAAAATATTACTGCATTTTGAGAAATGCTAGCCATTATTATTGACTGTGTGAATTATTCACAGCCTCTGCCCAGATACACAGCAGTCTGGAGTACGGACTGTACTCCGGCACGTTACATCATTCAAATGAACATTTCGCTGCATTTGATCAGTATGAGTCTGTCAAAATTCATATTTGTGTCCTGGCCACAGTGGAATAATAAAATCCTTCTACAGAGCAGATGAAGTGCTTATCACAACGGAGGAGGCAGGACCAGCATCTGCTTTGTGAGTAGTTTAGGCAATTTAGCAGGCATTCAGCCCTGGATGTGATATCCATGGACACTCAATTTCCGATCGCATCTCTCTATTTCCACAAAATTTTCGGTAAAGATCAGGTTTGGAAAACTCTACGAGCCTCTACTGTTACAATAACTCGCTGAAAAGAATTAAATTGGCGAGCACAGTTTGACTCAGTGGCTCTTCAAATACTGAAATAAATGGTTGATGTTTGGGCAGCGGCCTCATGACGCAACGTCTTCCCTTCAGTGATGATTTAGAACCACAGCTCAGGGTTTCATTGATAATTCAGCTCTGACTTTCTCTGGTTGAGACCATCGCCTCAACTGGACAAATGGTTTCTACGTCGGCTTTTAACTTAAACCTCACAGCAACTGTGCACCGCACGTCACAATGGAAAGGTCCACTCTGTCTCTTTACCGAAAAAAATACTGACATTAATGCTCTGACAGAGGTGTACAGAGGATAGAGGTGTTTGGGACGCACTGAGAGTTAGCAGCAGAGACGACTTTGATCGCTGTACTTAAGAGAAAAGTAAAAAATTGCTGAACCCCTCTTTAACTCCCTTGGCACCGTCTTCACTCTCAGCAATATCCAACGTGATCTGAAACTTGCACAGACAACACGAGGAACAACAGCTGACCAGTCTCAGCTGCTGCAGACCCCATGTGGTCTCTGAGAGGCTACCTCAGTCCTTGTGTGGTGCAGAGAAACACCACAGATAAACCCAACAGTCCTGACCCCCAATATATTTAATTCATAATGACATGATAAGATAGAAGCAGCAGCCTCCGCACATGAGAGCAGCTACAGGAAGTGAGGACTAATCTTTTACTTTTCCAGATTAGAATCTCAAGATCTATGTTATATGCTTGCTTATGCATCAGAACTTGACTTTTATCTTGTTTAGCACATTTCTCTGATGCACTTTTTATATCTTGCTAATTTTCGAGTACTTTTTTTTAACTACATGAAGGATTTTAGTCAATCGTTGAATAGCTCAGGTCTCAGCCGCTCCCTGAAATCTTGTGTCCGAGGTACAGCGTCAGTAAATAGCTGATTTTCAATGTGAAACAGCTTTATTCGGTTTTTATGCCCGTTTTAATCCCTCAGTCTCTTTGTTATGGAGAGGAGGAAACCTCAATTCAGCTGTCGGTAAAAACGCCTGCTTCGTGAGTTATCAGAGAAACTGTCAAAAACAAAGGTGAGCAGCAGCGTCGGCTCGCAGATGTTCCCTGACGTCCCCAATCCACAGTAAAGCATCTCTGAAATGCCGACTTTTAATGTGAAACCTTTTTATTCGGTATTTTACTGGTGGGTATGATTTGCAGAGGAGGCCTCTGTGGATAATTCAGCTGCTGGTAAAAACCTCCTGAATGACTGAAGGAATCCAAACCCATAGGAGGTGATGGCAGCGGGGGTGAGGACAATAACTCCCATGAGTCCCTGCTCCAGCACGACAGAAGCTGCCTTTTTCTTATTGTTTTGACTGAGAGAGCTCTAATGGCAGAATTCACATACTGAGCGTTTAATAACTGACTTCAATATTAATCAGTTATCAAAGTCGTGAATCAACTAATTGCGTCAACGCAAGTCGTACACAATGATTTTCTGATTAATACAAAGTCTGTGGGTTAATTCTGGCAGTCGGTTGAAGCTTCATAAATCTGAAGATAAGGTTTAAAATTTATTATATGATCTCCAACAAAGAGAATCCAGGTCTGAAAGAGGTTTCTGCTTTTTAAAAACGACATTTCTCCTTGCTGCTGTCGCCAAGTGCTTGTTGTAAAGAAAAGGTCTACATCGGTTCCATTTCCGAAGTGTATTAAAGATCATTTCAATTATGAAACATTACACAGAAAAATTGCTTTAACTCAACTACAGTACCTCCAAAACCTTGAACCTCCTTTAGAGATGATTATAACTCACCTCATCAACTGTGTATTTTCATTTTACACATGTGCTGCGGAGCGATAGCTGCAGATACAAACAAAGCGCTCTTCAACCTAAGCTATTTAATAACTCAACGCGTTGCTGTGCTCATTTCATAACATTGTGCCCCTTGGGCAGAATTACGGCAGACACAGTAGCCCACGGTGCAACAACCGAAGGTCTGGACTGACGGCACTTCCCTGGCCGTCACACTGATTTTGTCTCATTTGCAAATTCTGTCCCTGCTGTGGGCAATATTACTGAAGTACACGGCCACAAAACATTTGGCTCATGTGTTGGCCTTTAAAAGCAGCGGAGGCTGTGCATTAAGCAGTGATATGAGATCTTAGTGGAATGTTACTCGGCGTGTCTCATTTGATGTCCAAGCTTAGACTTTTTTCTAGGTGTGAGAGTGTCCGCTGACAGAATTTGACAAAAAGCATACATTTGTGTAGCGAGGTTGTTGCACGACTGACAATTGTATTTTACACTTTTAAACACTTTTACGCTGAGATGCAAAGGAAAAGAGTGTATTTAGGTTATGTGCGTATGACACATGTCTCCCTAAGATCCATATTCACGCACATATTTTTGCAACTTGCCTATATAATACTATGATCTTCTTTCCACAATGTAATTTTGATTTACACATCTCTAGGTGCATTTTTATTAATCGCCTTGATTAAAAATGGCAAACTCTGCAGACTGTTCAACAGAGCAATATGCTGCACAGCTGAAAGGGAAACACTGTCACATTCAGCTGTCGTCCCAGCTAGTTCAGAAAAGTCCAGGTCTGAAAAGTGACACCAAAGCTGATGAGCCCTGAATCTGCAGTCTGTCTACTGATGGTGGGGGAGTGGGAAGGGGTGGGGGGGGGCCCCGAGTCCACGGGTTGTTAGAAGAATTCAGATGGTATTGAAGACTATGGGAAAATAGCCCTGAGTTTATGGTCTCAGTCTCTAGTTTCTTCAATAAAAGATCATATTCACGTTTTTAAATGATGCTCCCATTTAGAGGAAAACAGATCATAAAGATTCATAGATAGATGCGTTTAACCACACAACCTTCACATGAATGTGTGACACAGGATATATAGCTGACAGCGATACAACTCACTTCTACATAGCAGGTAGGCAGATGATACTTTCTCATTGAAAATCCCCGTCGTCTCAGATTTTTCCAAAAGCAGAGTACATGTATTATACAGACATATGTCTGAGCAGATACAAAGAGTGTACAAAATAACTTCGTCTCTGCAGAGAAGTTGGTACCGTTATTACTTTGGATGCCATAAGATGTGTGTCAGGGAGTCACATCCTCCCCACAGACTGTGAAAAACACCGCCATCCTTCCCAACCCCCCCTCAAATACAGAGGATAAAGAATCTAAGTCCAATTTTCGCTCTCTTTCTGTGCCTTTTTTGTCTCCTGAGGGAAATATCTGGCACTTTAACTGGTAAAGGTTCCTCTGTGTCCACCAGCTGATCTCCACCTTTCTCTGTGTTTCTATTTGGTGCTGAGCAGGTTTTTTTAGAGCGTTTCAACTGAAAGCAGCCGCCTGCTGCTGCAGAAATGGGTCGAGGTAACTACCAAATGAGCTGAAACTCCCAAAAATCCAGAAACCAGAGGGAGCTGCAGCTTCAGAGGGTTCATCAGTACATACTGCTTCTTTTCACACTGTCACACTTTTCATTATAGAAAGTGAAGGAGCAGTACACTTCTCTCAACGCAGCTTATGTTGCACCTGAGAAACTGTGTGGTCAGAGTGCAAGCTGTTGACCGCCAGCTACAACTATAATTAGTTTGCAGCAGGCAACATATTTCTGCTTCGCCCCGTAACAGGGTGCATGCCATCAAAGTGCCAACTTGTCAGTAGCCTTTCTAACAACAATGAAAACCCTTTGAAGATGAAGCTGAATATGAGAAGCCTCCCCTGCAGTGGTGCCAATATACTGCAACATCAGCTTCTGCTCTCATTGCAGAGAGGAGCTGTAACCAGAAACTGGTAGGGGAGAAAACCTGCCAAATGAGGCTGTGGCATGTTCAGGCTTCTGTAATTATAATCATATCTGACCAATGCATCAGGCAGGTGATTAGACAAGCGCATCCAGAAGGTAGCGCGATGCATAAAAACCTAAAAGACCTATATGCCCTTGGCATTTCAGGACTGTTTCCATGATGTGTTTGCAGCGGTATATTTCAGACACACAGCAAGGATGCGTGAAAAATCAATGAGGCCATCTGGGGAGAGGAAGTCAAGATGAGAAATGGTTTAATGCTGACATTCATTCAACAGTAGCCTCACAGACCTAATTATTCCATTCATTAACAAGACACACACACACACACACAAAAAAAAAGAAAGATAGAAGAAGTGAGCTTTGTTATTTTCATGACACAAATCAAATGAACTCCGGTTTCCTCCCACCGTCCAAAAACATCATGTTTGGGTTAACTGGTGACTCTAAATTGTCCGTAGGTCTGAGTGTGAGTGGTTATTGGTCTTTGTTTGTCTTTGTGTGTTGGCGACCTGTCCAGGGTGACCCCGCCCGTGCCCAGAATGTTGGCTGGGATTGGCTCCAGCACCCCGAATCAAATAAGTTCTCAGTCATACAATATTTTTTAAAGTGTATGAATTTATTTTTTTTCTCCCCACAACATTAAAAGCCATCAACTTCTTGACATTTTTATACTCAACTGTGGCTTAATGTTGGAAAAATTAGGTTGAATAAAGCTTTTGTAAGAGAATTTCCAAAGTGGGAAAGGTAGTGTTTTATATTCCCAAGTAAAAACCATGTCGTCTGACAAAGCGTGAAACAAAAGGATCTCATAACTTAGTACCCACAGCAGGACTAAATTAAGACCCCAGTTGCCACAAGTATCATGAATGTCATCACCGTCATTGTGTGAACTCTCCAGCCAAGTCCGAAGTCATCAAGCAGACGCTCACAATGAGGCCAGTCCGATCAGAGAGCGCCACCTCAACAGCAGCCAATGGGAAATTGTTAGCTCAAAAAAGAAATCACACAGACATCAGTGCTGACCTGATTCACTGCCAGCGTGCTGATCAAACACACAACATGTCCATTGTTGTAAGAGTTCAGATTGTATTGTACAACATTGTCTTTTCTTTGATAAAAGTAGATTTCATTTGGTTCCCACAATGAGCTCATATCCTCTCAAAAAGGTTTTTAATCCAGTTTTTAGCAACATTTTTGTTTTATGGGTTGCCTTTTGTATAAATAGAAGGAGCTTGTTCTCTGATAACTTAAGATCCAAACGTTGGCAGTAATGCAGCCCACAGTGTGGAGTCCTCAATTGGAAACTGGATAAAGGATCAGAGTGATCCGGGATCTTTCCCCAAATATGGAAACACGGAGGAAGAGGATTTGAATAATATTGATCCCTTAGTTGACAGTGTTGGCCATGCATTGATTTATTTATGTAGCAGCCCGCCACACCATCAACACCGACCACCATGTATTGATTTTCTTTTTTTTAATGAAATCTGATTTCATTGTAGAGACGCAGACGGTGCATTGATTCACTTAGTCCCCCGTGTCCTTTAAGTTGGACTTCAGGATAAATCAGCTTGCTTGTGGACCGTCCAAACCCCCCTGAGGTTCCCCCAGGCACTCCCTCTGTCAGTCAGGGTGTTCAGACTGACGAGACGGGACTCACCATAAACATTATAATCAACCCTGATTGTTCAGTACAAGGCTGTGCTCATTTCATATTCCAACACTAGAAACTAAGAAACACACAACCTCACAATTAATTAATACAACAAGTGAAGCTCAAAGAGTGGATGACAACATTTGGACGGTGTCCACCGAAGCAATGCAGAGGTTTGTACTTCAGACCAGGAAGCAGCTGCCGTTTCAGAACATTTTCATTATTTGGCATCAACACCTCTGAAACACATGAGGAGCAGTCAGCCTGTAAATGTGCTGCTGAGGAAGCTGATGTCATTTCAGGCAATAGAGCTGTGTGCTGCTGCTCTTGATATTAATAATTACACAGCGTTAACACTGCCGCTCAAACTGCAAAATCAGGGAAAGGAACTGGAGCTCGGTCAACTTCTTTGTATTTACAAGTGTGAGTTGTTGTGCTGATAAGGACTGTATTTGTCCCCAGGGCAGCCAGAGGAGCTAAACCCCTGAAGAGGTGGCATTTGTGACATTTTACTCTCTAAATTGAATTATTGCCTTCATTGTGTTTGCCACAGAAAACATTACTTGACATCTAAGCTTTATCAAAGTTCAGTTCATGGAGTCCTCTCCGTGTCAATTAATTTCTGTTGACTAAAAAAGCAGCATGACATGAATCCGTGTACAGCTTTTACATTTTGGCTGGGTGTGTTTTCATTACGCTTCAATGATAAAAGTCACATCGATGAAATCACTCGTTTGCTCTTCAGTTTTTGTTTCCATCAAACCAATAGATTACATTTTCTGAGCTCAAGTAGAAATTTTTGAAAGAAGAAATAATGCAGGCTGTTTTCTTATGAAGGAAATCGTGAACTCATAAATAAACTATGACAGAAGAAGCAATGAGATGGAAATACAACATGGATATAAAACTCCATTACAAACAAGTGCATCACTCAAAACATCACTGAAGTGGAAGGACAGACGTATTATCAGTGATGAATGCAGAAAATCAAAGACAAAACTGCACGTCGTCATGGACTGATACAAAAGACATCATTGGCTTAATTATTTGCACCGCTGCATTGATGTATAAGCAGCATTTTGCTGTTGGAGCTGGTCCAGGTGGAGCTTTAACTACTTTCATAGGTAATTTAATCCAATAAAACCAGGGGTCAGCTTCCATCTAAAGGGCTCTCAGAACAGTCTGAGAGACTGTGAGATGAACAATGGGAGATGAAAGAAGAAATTAAAAGTCTAGGAGGTTTGCTGAAACTACTACCAACTTAGATGGTAGACAGCAAAAAAGCAAATATCTTAAAATCATACTAGTACTTATAAAACACACCTTCACTGAAGTGAACACACTTTTGCTGCTGCAGTCTGACTGATCTGACAGTTAATGTTAACTAAAGGTAGTTCAGATAACTCTAACTTTAATTCTTCTTTGTTTTTATGGCAGCTATTTAAAGTCATAAATCCACCAGTTAGATTCATATTTTTTCACCCTAGTTTTAAACTCTTTGGTTTATGTTTCGGTCCCAGTTGAGTTTCTGCCTAAATTCTGTCACGTTACACGCTTGCCTGGTTTAAAATTAAATCTACATAAAACCGCCGTATTTAATTTTCACTTCAAATTAAATTTTAGAATTTATTTATTCAACACAAATTATCGGCTTAATGTGAGGGTGACAAATTCAAATTTATGCAACACAAATGGCATCTCTACTGGCACTAATCTCTCTCCATATTATTTACCTGGAGAAAGTTGATTGAGCGTACACACTATTACACTCCCAGCATAACCACAGTGTCATACTGGTGAAAACAGCAGCGTGAAGTCACGGCATATCACGGCTAGCTGCTGAATTTCTGTGTTAACTGAAGCGTTTTTAAACCACACTATATATCAGGTCACAATCTCATTTCTGGCTCAACTATCACCTTCAGTTTTTGGCCTCTTGTGGGATTTTTTTTTTTTTCTCTCTCTCTCTGTTACAAACTCCTCAATATCAAAAATAAATGAATAAAGTTCTGGTAGAATAATCAACCTACATAAGCAGGAGCCTACTGAATTTTGCAGGTGTGAAAAACACAGCTTTGGCCCGCTGCTCTGTAAAAGCATCTGAGTACAGAATTATGTATCTGAAGCTGTTTCTAACAAATTTCAGGGATTATTTCTGTTGATAGCGTTTTGAAGCGCCAGCCGAGAATAGCTCACAAAACAGTCTTAAAACATTGATAGTCTTTTAACGGCCAACAAAGCCGTTGAGGAAAACATAGTCCCCGTGAAAATTTGGCTTGCTGCACATTTAAAACACTGATTTGTAGACAAAGTGTCTTTATAAGACCGTGAAGTGAGCTTAATATAAGTTCTCCATGATACTCAGGACAAAATCAGACGCACCTGCAGTGGATTTCAGCATGTGGGTGCATGAGCAATGAAGTAATAAGAACATGATGCATTAAAATACAGGTTTGGATAAAGTGGTGCAAAGGATGTTTAAGGACAACTGAGTCAGATTTCCAGGCTTTTTTTTTTTTTTTTTTTTTTAATCCTCTGTCTGTTAAGGACACTGCAGGAAGACTGACTCCCAAACTAAAGGCAAAGTTAACGGGGTGTTTGGGGCCAGACCTGCTGCTCTGGGAGAAAGAGCAACTACTGAATTTTATTCTCTAGTAAAGTGTCACTGTTATATTGTCTATTGCTCCTTCCCATTTTCCCAACAATCAATAGATTCTCTCAGATGTCACTGCCAGACCTGTACAGACACCTGCAGTAATGGTACTGAAGAATGAACATGTTTACATTGCAACCAAATGTTGTATCTACAAAGGAATTCTTTAGGTGAAGGTTGTTTAAAATAGAGTGTCAGGTATAGATATTCAGTCAGACGCCCTTCCTTTGCTCACAGGTCGGTTTGTTTGCAAAGTCTGTTATCTGGCTACAATCCAGCTTCATTTTCTTTAGACCAGACCAAAGGCAGACCCCCCCTGAGAGACAGATGAGTAGAGGACAAGGAGACTCCAGAAAACAAATGGCTCGTGTTAAATATGAGGACAACTGTTTTGGACGGAACAACCTCAAAGTAAAGCTGAGATATAAGTCCTACATGTTTTGTCTTTAAATTTTGATCTTTTTTGGGTCAAAATTCACAGTCAACTATCTCAAAGCGGAATAAATTGGTGAAATGATGCGCTGCTCCCAGCTCATCAGCTCATGTGTCCATAAGAAGAACATGTACGGTATGTTTGTGCTGTCTTTTCAACAGCACAGATGTGAATAACGTTAACTTTACAGATGTGTGCTGTTCTCCAGCTGCCGCCATGATTCTGATCCTGATGTGATCCAGAAGAGTACAGAGAGGTGACGAAACTCTGGTGAAACTCAGAGGTCACGAACTTCACCATAAAACTGAAGATATTTTTATTCCAGCTCCTATAATGCAGCACCATGCTGGGTTGTTAGCTCTGAGGTGTGATTATATAAAAAGAACTGGAACAATTATCACTTGAAAGTACTCAAATTCAAACAATGCCGTACCCTGAGAAGCATCCTGGCTCTCATCCAGTTAACAAAAACAATATCTGTGATTATGCTTTTTAATAAATGTAACATTTGTGAGAGTCACAGTAAGTAAAGCGTGGGCAAGAATAGTCCAGGACTCGATCACAGAGCTGCAGCGTCTGCAGGGGAATGCAGTGCAGACAAAGTAAGTAGCCAAAAAAGGAAGAAAAGGGGAACATAAAAAGATACTAAACAATAAATATGTTGTACAGCTTTCAGCTACACACTAATGAGCCCGTCACAGGAGAAGGAATGAGGATGAGAAACAGTTTCGTTCTGACATTCCCTCCACGTTTGCCTCACTGAGCAGATGATTCCTTTCATTACAGAGATGAGGAAAAGTACGTTGTTGTCAGTGTCGCCACAATGATCTCACCTATTTATTTCTGTAATGAACTTCTGACCATAATCATACGTCCACAGGCGTGCTCTCCAAAGTGAAACCTTGTGATAATTTGTTACAGATCGTATATACAGAAATTAAAATAGGTTTATTTTCATTAAGTGGGCTGCTGTGTAGGTCAGTGAGCAAGAAAACTATGAAGCTGTCCCGGGGATTTATGGCCTTTTAGGATCAAGGCCAATATTGAAAACTGATACGGGAACTATTGATCCAAAGAGCAGAAAGGAAGGGCGTGAATGTTGATGTCACTGCTGTAACTTGAGTAATTAATATCTGCCTTTGTTATTAATCGTGATCTTTTCTGAATCGAAACAACTGTTTATCATAATCCATCGATTTCCTGAGCCATAACCAAACGGCAGCTGCTGAATTGGAGGAATGGTAGTAAAGAAATATCACTGAATAGATGAGTATCCTGATGAATACATGTATTTGAATGCCTGGGATGTGGCAGAACGGTACTTAGATCCTCATATATCGGACCATTTTAAACCTTACTGGCCACAAGCAGAGCTTAAGAATGGAGACACATTCACACATTCATAGAGCTCTTTCTCCAACACCAGTTTTCTCTCATACACACTCAGTCACACAGTGATGATACATCGGGTTGAGGTTGTTGAAGTTAAATCTCTTGCCCAAAGCCTGGAGGAGCTGAGAATTGGACTGCCAACCCCCCGATTACTGCTCTACCTCCTGAGTATTAATCCATAATAATACTTTTCAATAATAATATTTTTCTTAGTGTTTGGGTTAAAAGGTCTCACCATGCTAACTTCAACTCTGTTGTTATCTTTATGACACCAATCCACAAAAGCAGTAGTATCAAAGCATTCAGAGCTGCTCTAGAACTTTAAAATATTCTTTACAGAGACCCAACAATTTCCCACTGAGAGCAGGCGCTTGGTGACAGCAGCGTGAAAACTGCCTTGACTGGCTGTTCTGAGAAGAAGAGAGAGCGAGAACAGGACAAAAGATCAACAGCTAGTGACTCCATCCATCCCTTCACTATTCCAGTTATCCGTCCAGGTCATGGGGGAGCTGAAGTGGAGCTGACATTTGGAATGGGAGGGGGGGTTGGGGGTTCACCCTGGACAGGCCGCCAATCGAGAGACAAACAACCTTTTAACCTCACACTCAGGCCTCTGTGCAACAATTCACCTCATGTGAAGCCATTTGCACTGTGGGAGGAAGCTGAAGTACGTGGAGGAAAAAGACTCCACAGAATGAGCCAGGTCTGGGGTTTGAGCCCAGAACCTTCCTGCTGTGTGTGACATTTGGATTTCAGTATTTCTGATAAGTGCTCTGATTTTAATAACATTAAACCGAGCCACTTTGCTCAATCCTCAAAGGAGGTATCCAAACAAATCTGAATCCTACAGCGAACCAACCAGGGACCAGAGAGAGCGTCTCTCTGTGTGAACATCAGTTTAACGGGGATACAAACATGTCCACGACAATGTGCAGGAGACAAAAACTAAAACATTTTTTATACTGTTTCTGAAACAAGCAGATATTCAATATGAGATGCTGTTACACATTATGGAAAGAGATGAATTTAAAAGATTAAGGACACACATAAAGAAAATGTCTATGGACTCCGCTCACAGTATTTCATTTTTTTGTTTTTAATATCAGCATGTGTTCTCTGACACTCAGAACACAAACTGAGTGAACCTTGGCTTTGTGTCCTGCTGTTGGCTTGTATTACATTGTGAGGGCTGCTGACCAGCCTCCACCACGTTCTTCTCACCGGTCCAACTGACCTGAACTGAAGGATGAAACTCCACCAGACTTTGAATTAACTGCTTGAAACACTTTTGAAACAAATGTGGACTTGGAATGGCTGTTTTTTTTTTTTGTTTGTTTGTTTGTTTGTTTGTTTTTTCTTTTATCACCGGTGCTCCAGCGCTTTAGATGAAACTATCGATCAAGGTAACAGCGTTAGGTTGCTGTCCAACGGTTAGAAGGAATCATCCTGATGCACGTTTGGCATTTCGTGGTTCAAGTGTCATGGCCGAACCTCAGACAGAAGTATGAAGACAAATCATTGCTCTGCCAATGTCAAAGCTCGTCCCCCAGCAGAGAAGTGACAGCGTGTTCACTTTGCTAATATGACATTCCCCTCTCCTCCTCCCTCTGCGCACGGACCATTTCATTTGTAATGAACCCCGTGCCTCACACGCCTAAATGGATTATGGACTCGTGAGCCGTGAACAGCACAAGGAGTTAAAGGTGGCGGGGCGGCCAGGCGCTAACAGAGACGTCCTGTAATTAAAGCATCACAGGTTAGATACCCAGAAGAGGCATTCTGTCCAAAGTGTCCTTGAGAAACGCTCCAAACTCCTAACTGATAAATCACTCAGAGTCACTCTGCTGAAGAGCCACAGCTTCACGCTTCCAATGCAGCTCATGTAGACACGCGAACAGCAGGCCGACCTGATGAAACGTTTTTGGGCATATTGGTTCACTTCACATGTTTGTACTTTTCAACAGGTGAGTTATGAATTCAGACCGTGAGGATGAAATTCAATCAGGAAATCCGTGGCTGCTTTCTAATATACAGGCAAGGCGCCACAAACAGAAGGAGATGATTGTACTTTAGTCTCATAATTTCTCTAGCGCAGCGGTTCATTGACATTTTCTCATTTTTAAGACACTTTTATCAAAGTGAGGGACACATGAGTGAAGACCTTGGTGTAAATATTAAGTGCTGCATCTGTTGAATGAATGCAAGGAATCGGATAAGTTAAAAATTTGGGGGTTTTTGGAGAGGAGGAGTTCTCAGAAGAGCTGACTTTTGAAGAATGTCTGCCTGTGGTTTTCAGGCTCTGGACCTTTTCCAATGTGAAACATCTCAAAAATGGTGGCAGCCAGCATCCGGGCCCGTAACAGTCAGAAGGCCAAATAACGCCTTCAATTTAAATAGTAATGATGCAACATTCAGGTCTGGACTGAAAGAGGAGGCTCAATCTTTCTATTTCATTTGAACTCCTCCTGTTGCTAACCACCTGAGCATTTTCATCTTCTGGTTTTGGTCATGGTCATAATATTTTAGCAACCAATCACACTGAATTAGGCCTTAAAAAAAGAAAAAAATTAATTTAATCATTTTTAATACTTTCCAGGATGATTTCATTTTAGAGGGATGTAAACATGATTGATATGTCATTAAATATATGTATCATTATTTTAAGCATAATTACAGTTTTGTAAATGGTTTGTCAGCCCACTCAGGACCCCCCATGAATGTCTGCCTCTGTTTATCCAGACGAGCTCTCCAGTTTTCCCTCTCTGCAGCGTTGAGCTGACTGCACGCCACACAAGAAAAATCCATTTTATTCCCATCTCATCTGTTTGTAAAGGCATACATGAATGCAAGTGCATCCTCATTAGCAAAATACACTCCCCCAACCTTAGCACTCCACCTGAAACTCCCACCTCCTCCGACCCCCGACTCCCTCAGACACCCTTCAGAAGATCAGGCGGTCAGTTTCCTGTTTCATTTACCTCCGGTCATGCAAGGCTGCGTCAGTGTCTGCGTCCATCTCCCCACACTAAATCAAAGGCAGAGCTGAGCGGCCAGCCATGGCGGTGACTCCTTTCATGATATTCTATAGGATCCAGGCCACTGACAGGAACGGAGTAAATGGCCAATAAGACCCTTGCAGAGGTCACGGGAGTTGTCTTGAGGTTGTGAATCATGTCCTCAAACCCAGTCATTTCTTTCCACCTCTCTGAATCATTCATTCATTCATTCATTCATCTTCTACCGCTTATCTATTTCTGGGTCGCAGGGGTGCTGGAGCCAATCCCAGCTCACACTGGGCAAGGGCGGGGTCACCCTGGACAGGTCAGCAGTCCATCAGAGGGTCAACACACAGAGACAACCACTCACGCTCACACTCAGACCTACGGACGATTTAGAGTCACCAGTTAACCCAAACATGAAAGGCCCCACAACAATCGAACTGACTTTCTGCCAGTTATTCACAAAAACTTATGAATTTACAGTTTTCCAAATCTCCCCTCTTCTCTCCTGCTTGGCTGCTGAGCCTTAATACTGAATCCTTTGATCACGATCACATAAGAAAAAGAGAAGGTGTGAACTTCGGTTTGTGTCGTTCTGACACGCCGGCAGCTTTGGGCTCTGATGTTTATTAGACCTCACGTTAAAAGAAGTAGAAGTAGAAAGGAGTTTTCAAATGTGAGTTCCAGAGGAACACCCTAGATGTAGGTATGAATTTGTTTAGTGAATCTGTCTGGTGGATATCTGCGGCCCAAATTAGATTTTTTTTTGCCAGTTGTCAGCACAAAAGGAACTCAAAGATGGACCATGAATTTAATACAACTGTAGCCTCTAAATTTACAATGAAAGTGTTGTTCAAAGTGAAGTTTTTGACCTGAGAGAGATTGAATTATCTAAATTAATCAATTGAGTTGATGACTGAAGAGTAATATTTTGAAAACTGATTGATAATTATGGTAATTTTATCAAATAAAAATGTGAAATGAACTGATGTGATTGTGTGAACTGATCTTTGGGTTTTAAAGAGCTTTTCAATGGGGAGAAAAAAAAACAACAACACACATTTAAAATCTACTAGCTGACACTTTCATAACCATCCTTTGGAAGTCATGAATATAATTTGATTCTCAATGGTTTTTCGAGATATATCACTCAGGATAACAGGTCCAACGTGTATTTTTTTGAATTAACGCTGCCTAATTATCATCTATTGTCTCAGTGAGGTCCAGATGCTTATCATAATGATGTAATATTATAAAAAACCTTGTCACACTTGTGTGGACGGCCTCTTGGTTTTCATTTCATCACATGCACTATCAGGTTAAAGCAGCTCCATTATGGGTGAGATGATGTGGATCTTTTAGTGTTTTGCATATTTTTCACTTGTGCAGATTCCAGCAAAGCTCAACACAGAAAAGACCAGTTGTTCATTTGACACTGAACCAGGAGCATCAAGTAAAACCAGCAGTTGTTTAAATCTTAGCACAGATCGTCATGTATCAAATATGAAACAGACATGAATTTAAAAAAATAATAATTTTCAGCATTTCAGCAGCTGCACACATTTCTACAAAAAAAAAAACATTATTTTATGATAAAAAGAATTCCAATGTTGCGGTAAACTGGAAACTCACTAGACACACACGCAGTTACCACACAGGTTGTGTATTCACGGCGTTGCGCTGTTAGAGGTTCGGGTCTATGCACTCATGTTACAGTGAAGTGCTTTGTCATGAAGATTTCAGTATCTCTGCCAGTTTGGAGGCGCACAACCACACACCTGTGGCGAAATGGGAGGTTGTGGTTTGCGTATGCATCTGCAGTATTCAACCTCACCACTCAAGGTCATAAATATTCATTTAGCATCTATCAGCTTGTGGGAATTAATCCCAGTATGATGGTTAAAATACGGAACACAAAGCAACACTACCGGCATGTTAAGTCCATTATATACTGTAAAGTAGCAGGTATTGCCCACAGGAGACTAATGGTTTTTTACCAAGGATCCCCGGAGGGCTGCAGCCCACCACCTCCAACTGCACAGCGTTCCATTAACTACAAGGCCAGTTCAGTTCAAGAGCACATTTTCCAAAATGCACCTGCTTTAAAAGTAAAATGAGTGATATTAGTGAGACAAACAACCGACGTGTTTGCTCTTTTACCTCCACAGAAAACCACCTTCAAGACTGCAGGTCAGGTCATAATAAAGGGTTTCTCTCTGTTGCGGCTCTAATTGACACCGCTGCTTTTTCCATCTCGATAATAAAGCTGCTAAATGTTAATTGTTAAGATACAGAATCGGCGACACTTTAAAGGGAAATTATGTCCAACAGCATCTAGACTCTCGCTTCCAATGTGCCGCCTCGATACAAGGTCATTTAATTCACCGTCCTTGTTAAAGCAGAAGTACAAACAGACTCATCATTAAACCGATGCTTTCAAGTGAGTCACATTTACATTTCAATGTAGTTCATTGAGCAGACGCTGTAATCCACATCACGTTTTAACAGAAACAGATTGGCATTAACTTTAGCACACGCACTTCAAAATAACAAGTTTAAATTCTGGTGCCAAACAAAAGCTCTCAGCACAACAACAACACTTCTGTCAGCACGGCTCTGCTAAGGCACCTTGAGCAGCAAAGTCCTGAAGAGCTGACTACACGAGGCGTCTGCAAAACGGCCTGAAACACTCAGACTTCTGTGTATCTCAGCAGCCCTTTGATTTCAGTCACAATTCCACTGAAAGCTCCATTTGCCCAAAATCGGAGAAAATGAGCAGGTGATGCATTCATTTTTACTTTCCACTTCTGAGTGCAGAGTGTTTATGGATTTTTTTTTACCCCTTAATTAATTTCTTTTAGATTTCTTTTGCTCAAATTCTTGCCATTGTAATTGCAGATTTTATGGTAAATTGCTTCTGTTCTCCTCAAATTTCATTGATTTATTCTTTTATATGGAGAGTTTGGCTGTGCATCTTTCTGTTAGAGGAATATCTTCTCTGTCTATTCTGGGATCAATTCACCTGTTTCATTGACTACTTTTTGTCTGTTAAACTGCTTTTTTACTTGTTGTAGTACTCTCCCCATCAGAGTTATTTCTTCCTGCGTCCACAGGGGCAACAAATTTGGCCTGAGGCATAAATTCATGATCCTGGAGGCATTATGCTTTCAGGATGTTCGTCCATCCGATGCATCTGTTTTTACACACTCTACAGGAAGAACTCCTTAGAATTTGATTATTATGGTTCGCCATGAGCTCACAAAACTACATTTTTGGTCATACTCATACAGTTATGAGCTAATTTTGAAGATTTCACACAAAAACGCTCATCAACATGGACATTACTTAAAGCTGTAACTGTATCAGAGCAGAAGCAGAGATTGTAAACATATTGTAGAATTTTTATTAAATTCTATTCTTGGACAGACATGGATGTAATCTTCAGTCTGACTGGTTCGAAGAAGAAAATGGTACTAGATTACTGTTCCAGCATTGTGTTGTTGTTTTTTCCTGTCTCTCTTATTATCTGTCAGATTTCTGACCTTAACAGATTTGAGCTCATAAATAAAGCTTGAAGAAAAGTGAAAATTAGAAAAAAAGATCAACGTTATATTGTAATTTGAAAAACCTCCAGTGGCTCTATTTTATAATCACCATGTAACCAGCAGCAACAGAAGAAATCAGCCCAACAACATTTCCCCCCTCCCTTCATAGGCACCACTTTTCCCTGGCCGCCATTACAGAGAGGGACCTCTATTTTGTTCTCAGCGGTGTGAGGTTGGACCCAGCAGTGTCCAATCTATCCTCCACTTTACCTCCCACCTCTGTCAGCACCTCTCTGCCTTCACTCTGCTGGCGGTGCTCTGGCAATTAAGCTCCAATTTAACAACCCAAAAAATGGAGGTGGCGACACGGACCGACTCATCCTGTAGATCTGACTATTAAAGCCCCCCCGTCATCAGGAAGGGCCATTAGAGATCACTGTTTCTGCTTACATTACTTCAAATATTAATAATCACACGATTCAGTTAAAGCAGTAAATGCTGTGCACAAGCAAATACTTTCATTAATATTAATATTATATATTTTTACATCAGATTGACCGTACAGAAGCTTATACACTTCTAAAAATGACAAAGAATTTCATCCACTGCTTCTTTTTTTTCTTAAACTACAGCGTTAGTTCTTCCTAAGTTTGATGCTAGTAGGCTTAACTTTTTTTTTTCCTTTTGTTTATGAACTTCTATCTCCTATTTCACTGAAGAGAGTCCAATATATATCATGAGCTTAGGTTGGGATAATTCTAATTTGGTGGGATATTTGTGGATCTAAAATGGTTAAAACCAACATTAAAATAAATGCATTTTGTAAAATATCTTATTAAATGTCAGCATTGTCCACCAAATCATGTTATTTCTTTTCTAGTGCAGACTATAATTAGTATTTCTGAAGAAGTTCCACTTTGCACACTAAAGAGGAGGCATTAAGCCACAGTCCATCATTTAACACCTGAAGAGACAAATTTTTCATTTCACTTTGTCAGCGAAGGTCATCAGTCACCTTCTGTCTCGTCAAAAGCAGTGTCATTCGTCCTAATTTCCTACCTCCACTCATTTTGAGGGATAATTTGTCATCATTTTCAAACTTTGGTTATAATATCTAAATATTTTAAGAGGCGGCTCTTAAAAAAAAAAAAAAAAAAAAAAAAGAGCATCTGAGAGTGAAGTCATTTTCACATAGGCAGAGCAGATAATACGAGGAGAATCAGGTGTGGTGTTCACACAGTCGGTGATGACAGACACATTCATATGTACCTGAAGTGCTCAGAGTGAGGGGTGGGCTCATGGGTAGCTAGGGCAGGAGGCGGGCGGCGCCACTGAATGGGTAAACCATCAGCGTTTCCACTTACTCCGCACAATGAGCGGCTCTATTGACACACACAGGTTCAATCGGGCGTTACACAGACTTCATACCGCGGAGCTGGAGGGGGTGAAGTCCATTTAACCTTCAGTTCAATTGACGTGGGTATTTATGTTCACACATACGGCCCCTCCAGGCAACGGATGGAGAAGTTCAGAGTTGCAGTTCATGCGTGAAAGCAGCTTGAGTGAGACATCACAGCTCCTCGCCCTTCTCAGGCTAACTGCAGTAGAACGATATCATTTGCTCGTGTCCACCTGTTTCTTGCCGATGACTTACATGAGCGATGATTGAGTTTTTAGTTGCATCTGGGGTCTATCTTTTTTAATTTGTGTATCTGCGATGGAGCCGAGTGGACAGGTGTCCCTGAAGTATGTCATCCGGGTATAATTATTTTTCCTCACTAATTGGCAAAGCATCAGAATTGAAGTTACCTGAATAAACCTCTGTACTGCTGGAGTGAAGGCAACTGCTTTGAATACATTACAGCTGCGTGTCACAGCTGTATCCTGGAGAGAGTCATGGACGTCAAACACGCACCGATGCCTGAGTTTCTGTACTTTTTCATAGAGAGTAACATCTGGTTTGTGATTTGTGAATGTTGAGACAACTCTTAATATGCTCATCAGACATCTCACATATGCTGGGGAAAGAAAAAAAAAACCTACAGTGAACCTGGTTTGATCTAAAAAGTTTCTCCATCACTGCCCAAGGAGCAACCATGAACCGCCAACAGATAAAGAAAGAAAACAACATTCACTGTGAATAATCAGTGCAGAATTGGGTGTGGGGCTTAAAACTTCACTTCAGTGAACAGTGGAAGCTCTTTGTTTGTACAGTTTATAGAAAAATACTGAATAGGAGATAAATATCCATTCAACCAATATCTCATCTTATACTGCTAATCCATGCAAGGTCATGTTGCTGAAATGACGTTGAATATAATACACAACATTCACCGAGCTTCACTTGAATTTGTTTTAGTTTTAATTTGGATGTTAAAATGTCATTTTGCCAGCAAATTTAAAGCTAGTGAAATGTTTTTGAACTGCATCCATGTAGTTATTTGAAAATATAACAACACTGCATCGCGCTAGAGGTTTGACTGGGACACACTGCTGCTTTAAGCTTCACACTGAAGGCTAAACTTTGTTTAGGAAGTAAGTTCCCACTTTCTCCATCTTTTAATGCGATAGCATGTTGACACTGACTAATAGAACCCAAACACAGCTAAATTATACTTGAAACTGATGGTAATGTTCTCCGCTCATAATGATAATTAAGTGAAAGTCAAGTTTGAGCTTGAGGGAGTTTGAATGTCTGCAATAAATTCCATTCAAAAACTGGAAATACATTTCTATATTTAAATCAATTCAGTGGTGGGGAGCGTTCAACCGATCCGAAAAAAATTATCTGCAGCAAATTCTCTGACCATTCAGTCGCTCCGAGGTTTGATTCTGGTCCAAAGTGGAGGACCGAACATCCAACAGAAGGGCATACACCATCTGCAGAGCTGTGCTCCAGCGTAGCTTCAGCAATACAGTGTTTTATATGGAAGGCGACCTCGCACTTAATGTGAAAAGTGTTTGTGTGCCTCTTATATCAGCAGTTGAATTATGAGAGCAGTGCATAATATAATAAATTATTTTTATATCTCCACGAAGTTTAATAGCTATTGACAAAAAGCCGTGGTTAGTTCACTTTGTTCTCAGCCAGCAATTACCAAACAAATTAGACTCTGATTCTGAGCAGCACAGATGTTTGTTGTCTATTAAAAGCACAGATGACTCCGATTGGAAAAGTGTCGTAGAAACTGAAGGAAAGCCTCGTTATCAGGTTGGTTTATTTGTTTTCAGCTTGCTCCCATTATGTGAAACAGCATTGTAGATGAGCCAAGGACTCTGCAATGGTCCTCCAGCCAGCAGAGTGCTGTCCTTGGTATTGTCATGGGCAGTGGTGTATTTGGCCTTCATGCTCTATGAAACTCTCCCCCACCCCAAACCACCTGCATGAAACTTTCCTCGCTGAACTCTCTAATGAGGCTGAGCCAGGTGTCAATCAGCTGTGGGGGCTAAAATGTGCTTTGGAGGTGTTGCAGGCAAACCTGTGCAGCCTGCCAATTTAACATCACCACGTCTTTGTGCACTATCAGCTTCTCTATTCACTTCAGTCGAGCCGAGGCAACCATAGGTGACAGGTATGCTTGTCAATTTCTGGCTGGTACTGCGGTGAAGAGCACTCCAACAGGAGCTCTCATGGCGAGTAGCTCTCACACCCAGAAAATAATTCTGACTTCCTGAGCAGAGTAACGGCCGCACTTGTATTGGAAGTACGCCGCACAGCAATTAAAGCAATTAAACATTCTGACTTTGAATAGTCACAATATTCACTCTGAAATTTAAGTTATTTCTCTGCCAAGCTCTTATTCAGAGTTTCAAACTATTGGACCTTGTCTGCTTTGATCTGAAGGGACCTGGGGGCTTTATGATGACTATAATACACCACCGACACTCCTATTTCAATGGTTGACTATTCTATCTATAAACCCAGCTCCATTAAGTCCAATAAACCATATACTTTACGATCCATCAGCCATCTTTCTATTTTTGGCCTCCGCAGCCAAATATCTCTGAGCATCATTCCTATAAAGCTGTGCCAGAGACCCAGCGAGCGGAACATCAGTTAATGTCGGCGTTTAATGTATGGAGGGGGTCACGCAGGTCTCGGAAGTGTCGAAGTGTTGATAGTAGTGTGGGGGAGAGAGAGGTGACAGAGTTGCCAGAGCTTCATATCAGAGGAATAATTCATGCAGAGGAGAAGGAAATAACAGCCTGACATCAGCCTCTGGTATCCTGATTGTTGAAGATATTTTCGCTGGTGTCACTTCCACTGAGCAGAGAAGTGCCTCACTCAAAACACATATCACAGATGGAAGAGTAGCAGCTTTTCACTGATATTCTGGGTGGGGTGGTGGTTACTGCCATAATTGCAAAACTAAACAAAAATATGGTCTATTGAAATTCTGATTCAGGCTTGTCCTACTTTTCCCCTCATATACATTTATATTGTTTGGGGCGGGGCTTGGAAATAGAGACTTATCGTAAAAGATATTATCAGACAAACAAGTGTGCGTGATGCTAGGACTTTCCTCTGGTGTTCATGCCACGATATCTTTGAATGCTGAGAAAGACAGGCAATCTAGATAATTCTGCCCTGTAATCAGCCTTTTGTTTGAACCGCTGACAGAAGCATCACTGGTGAAGAAGGTTCCACTACATAGAAAAGATAAACTGATATATATTTTCTGTTGGGGGGGGCAGTGATAGGAACATCTGTGTGATCATGTGGAGAAAATGACACTGTAGGTAATTCCCAGTGCTGGATTAATTTTTTTTTTGGGGGGGGGGCAGTGTTATCATGAAGGAAATGGAGGCCAGCTCACTGCTTTAACTGCATATCTGCTCACATTTAATTTTAGTGACGTGAATTTGCAAAAGATGCCAAAATTAATTGAAGAGCTCAGCGGGCAGCGGTGCAGAACAGGCTGCAGTTCATGTCTTGAGATTGAATGTGAGTCATGATATGTAGTGTGTAAGACATTATAGAGATGAAACACTGGGAAATGTGGCCTCATTTGACCAAAAAAAAAACAAAAAGGAGGCTTTTCATTGTACGTGTCAGGTTTTTAAATGCTGAACTGGCTGAACTCTGCACAGAGACCATCAATTGATCACTTATGTTGGGGTGTGTTATGTGTCCTGAAATAATTACAGCCTTTCACCCTAAACCAGTCACACAATTAGCATCAAATGTATTGAACCAACCTTGTAAAACCTGGTGCGGACAAACAGTAAAAGTCAATAAAGTCAATCACCAGCATGGCTGCTTCCTGGAGGCAGCGTCATACTAGAAATTAAATGGAGCTTGCATAAAATTAAACTGGTTTCAAACACTGTGCTGCAAGCGAATATCTGTACGCTCACTGCGACTTGACGTCTGCTCATTTAGAGACTCTCCACGAGGCCTTGCCAGATGGGACTGCTGGCAAACTGCAACTAGGAGGAGAAATTGATTAGCGTTAAATGACAGCAAAAAGAGAACTTGGAGAAAGTAGAATTTTTAATTGACGATAAGCACGGGCAACAAAAAAAGGTCACGAAATTATGTAATTATCTAGAGATGCAATCAAGATCTTTTATTTTAACTTGACAGGGAATGATAAAATTGCAAAAATTCAAGTAAGTAAACAAGCTTGATAAAACTAGTCATGGTCAAAACACAGAGGTCCCAAATCAACAAGCCAGTTAACCAAGCGGACGTGAAATGGAGGTAAAAATCTCCGTTTGTCTTTGTGGTCTGATTGAAGACTCACCACACTGTGAAATAACTTAAAAACACCCAGAGGAAGGTGTGTCTGTGGTGTGACAGCAGCTGGACAGGTGACAGAGCTGAGAGACGGGTTGGCCCGTTTACATCCAGGCTGATGAATACCTGTGCACTGCAGACTCATTCGACCTCAATTATATCCCTTTTCCCTGATGGCAAAATACATATATTAGCAGGTCTTAGGAGGGTTTGACCTGTGCAGAAGGGGGCTTAAGACTAAACACGGCATTTATCTGCTTCAGCTCTGATTTAGCCGTAAAAGGAAAAAAAGGGAAATAAGCTGATAGATGAGCAAGCAACGGGACCTGCCAGCCAAAGCTGAGCCTGCTGAAGGTGAATGTTGGGTTTGTGATAATAGAAACATGTTGTTCATGTTTCCTAAACCCATTTGAAGATGAAGAAGCCCTCTTAGGAGTACTAAATTACATGTAGAGTCACATTATCACGCTATTAATTCATCCTGTCTCATTTTATAAGCTTCATCCAACAGAAGTTACTCGACTCTTCTTGAGAAAATCCATAAATTCAAACCCTGAAAAAATGGAAGACATGGAAGAAAAACAGGCCGCAGTACGGAGGACGATGAAGAGATGATGAAAAGTGTGAAACTGAGAATAATATGAGGAAATATGGCAGGAAAGAAAATATTCTATGACTGTGAACTTTCGGAGACCAACAGATTTTGGTACGTGTTGTAGAATTTTTGGTAATTTGTTTACCAGAGCGCTAAATTAAAAACCAGCAAAAATAGAGTGTAGCGTAAATGCAACATGTGACCTAAAACTGTTTCGTTTACCGCTGTAAACTAAGCTTTCAAGGCAAATGAATAAGAAGTCAGTGGAAATTTTATTTCTATATTTGTGGGACGAGTGAGAGAACTGGTTAAAATGTATGCCGACACTCAGGTAACATTGAACTTGCATAAGAAGCCGCTGATCCTGGATAAAATATGAAAGCCAGGCATTTTGTATATAATCCAAATTCACATGCACTCAAAGCATCACCTTCAGTTTCTGTCTGACACTCAGCTCTGTCCCCTCTTATTAAAATATAACACACAACCCAACTAATGCTGTAATCGGCAGATGCGTGCTGTTTGGATATAAACCAACAGCCCAAAGCAGCCACAGTGCCATTTCTGTTACACTACAGGTGGCAATAATCCATAAATCAGCAGGCAAGACGTGTACAAGAAGGTATAAAGATATTTCAGACAACACTTACAAAGCTGTCATCTGGATGTAAAGCATTTAGCTCTCAGCATGCATGTTTTCTAAGCACTATGGCAAGCAATTCAAAGTTCTAGCCCCTGATGAAGTAATGACTAAATGGCAGTGATGAATAACCTCATCAAACCCCGACTGACTCACTATGGACATTTGTGGTGCAGGAAGTAAGTGAAAGTGGGAAAAAAAAAAATTAAATTTGACTCAGTTGTCATCAAGGTCATCAAAACAGCTCAGGCTTCACACATTCATCTCTCAGTTTCCAGGAGCTTCTTTAAGAGCCTTGACCAGCAGAATAACTGAATGATGTTTTTCCCTCCAAAAAATTCACTCAACATTATCTTCCCCTCAAATCAAACACAAAAACACAGGAGCAGGAATTCAAGTATTTCCCCCTAATGTAACAGCTACGTCCAGCAGGTTTGTGCGTCACTGATCACCTTTGTTTAATTCTGGCCTGTGGAAACATTGATATTCTCACTCTGTGTACTCGGTGTGAGAGAAAAGGCGGGACCGAAAGACTGTTTAGAGAATATTGATCTTGGTATCACTGCGACGTGAGAAGCTGTGCCCAGCAGAGGAAGGATCCTGCACGAGTGCGACAGGGACAGAAGATAATAACGATAAAGCATTTTGGAAGCAAAGTTACTGCCTGCTGCTTGTGCTTGCAGCCCTGCCACCCTGTATTGTTTATAAATGGGGATAACAGTATATTGTGTCTCCCTCAGGGAAGACATTCAGAGGATTGTGCTCATGAATAGTTGAGTTACAGTTGTGCCCTGCGCCGACCGCTACGCCTCCATCCATCAGGACACCATTACATTTTAGAACCTTTCTTCTTGATCCTTTGTTTTAGTAAAATGAAACTCTAAAAATTATGTGTGTATGCACAGTATATATATATACAGTATGAATCCAAACAGGAATATGAGGAATAAATACACACGACACATTAGCATTTTTACTGAAACTCTTATACAAAAAGTAATTACCTTTAATGTACAAGAGTGTTGCTGCTCTTGATTGACATCTTGTACAGAATGTGGAGCTTTCACTTAAATAACGCAGCTTTCAGCCCTCAGTCTTTTAGCATAATATGTATTTAGCCATTGAGTGAATAATAAATCAGCTGTCAACATTAACTACTCAGACATTAATGACTCTAACGTCATTTCATTGGATAGGCTTCATGTCAAAACGCAAAGGACCTTTGGCTACACAAGAGTGGGCTGCCTTCGTTAAAATCTGCATGAGGTCAAAGCTCATCTGAATGCTGAGCAATATTTTTTTTTACCTTTAACTGCTTGGACTGCTGCTCGGATTGTACTCTACATCGGAAAAATACGCCTGAGGACTTCATAAATGTAAATATAATGTAAATACATATGTCTTGTGTGGGCGATGGCACACAGCATCAATTATACATTGCGGGGCTTGGTGGGTCGAGTCTTTCAGGGGTTGCAGATAGAGCAATCAGCTGAGTGCAGCTCAGCAGCAGACAGCTGCAGGGATCATTTGGAAACAGTTCTCTCCCTCACTGACACTAAACAAACATCCCTGCCTGCCTCGACCGTTGAGGTGTCAGATATGTTTAGCGCCAAAGGTCATCCCAAAGCATGCCTGGATACTCCGGCTTGACCCAGCCATGTGAGCTGATTCAATTGAAAACACCACAGAATGAAGCTCTTCATGAGCTGCCTGCTGTTTCCTGTCTCTCCCTACTCCTCCACCTGCTCAACCGCCCACTAAGAGCACCAGGAAGGACGTGTGGCTGAAATCGAGTTAACTGGAGGTGTTGTTCGAAAACCAATCGCCTGCATTCTGCTGTACCAACAATATTTAAAATTAACGGATAGATTTTATAACGCACCTGTGAGCCAAAAAACATCGCTCAGCACAAAACTTAGGAACAAAAAACCCAGTGAAAAATTGGAGCTGGGTCCAAAATGCCAAAAAAAGAATAGTTCTGACTACAACAACGTATTGGATATTGGATTCATCAAGAATTGCTAAAATGATGGAATCGACATAGAGGAAATTTATTTTTGAGTAGCAATAATGAGACATAAAATAAGGCCAGAAACAGAATCAAAAATAAAAAGAATAAAATTGAAATTGACAGTTGTGTTGTGAACAAAACGTCGCGCACACACGAATGACTTTGTGAATGTTCAGTTTGATTCTAAAGTGAGATAAAAGGGTTCTGTCATTTTGCTTTTATTAATTATCATTTTGAAATCAAAAAAAGAGAATTAATAAAAACATTAATGAATCAGCCAAATTAATAAAATAACAATAATCAGCACTTACTTTCTATTTCATGGTTGATCTTTTAACATCAGCAGAACTTTATTCTGAATAAATGGAGGCCACAGTGGAAACAATGTAAGGCCAAATAACTCAATGCATCCTTCCCTGGCTGCTTTGGTGGACTGTGGATCACCTCGGGGTTTAACCTACATGTTTCAGGAACACACATGAACAGGGACTTTGGAATCAGACCATTAAAAATAGCTGATTTCTTCTTGGTCTCATTGAGTATATGAATAATGAGTCAACTTCTAAAAGACGCGTTTACTCTGAGGAAACCAAATCCATCTATCTACGTATTTGTCCCGGTATCCGTCTGTTCAGACATTGTTAGCAAGCTGCTTGTAAGCACATCACTCTACTGATGTCCACAGGCCTTTGTGGCGCCACTGACGCCACAGTGAACACTGGGACAAATAGTGACACCGCCACAGGACTGGCGGCTGATGAGGCTGGCAGCAGATGGATGATGGATGTATTTGAAAGCTGGAAATCAACACAGATACAAACGTGCAGGTGAAGAAGAGCTGCCGTTCATCAGGAGGTGAACTTCTGGTGTCACAGAGCTTCCTGACTACATACACTCTGTTTTATATAATTAGGGGTCCATTTCTAGCATGTACACCACATTAGCTGCCTCATTAAAGTGGAAACCAATTTGACAAATCTGCTTTCAGGTGTTGAGAAGATTGTGAATAATATTCATACAATATATATTCAATTTCACCTTTTGTTGTTAAGGTTACTGGATCTTTGCTGTTTCTCATCTCGGCCTGCTGATCTGAGGTACATTATTTACTAGCTAGGAGTAAAACACACTTAGGTCTCCAGTCCTTGTGGGTAATGGAGGTGCCCTGTTTGGGAAAATGTGTGGAATAAAAAATATGTCATCTTTAGTTGTGCTGCATTCATTCGCATGTTTGTTTAGCAGCTGTATTATGAGACCTTTATGACAGCATTGGAAATTATTGGGCAGAAGTATTTATAGTAATATGAAGACGAGGTGCTTGAATTTTTGTTAGGACTGGATAAGACAAAAACTGAGATTCCTGTCTGTCTTAAATCCATAAAACTTAAAATGAAATAAACTTATAAAATATGTAGAAGCATATTCAGTTCGGTCATATACTTTTATATCTAAAATAAAAGTATACTCCAGATTTCTTGGTTAAAAATAATCCAATCTTCAGCACACGGCAGGGGAACTATGGAAAAGAACAAGTGCTATATTTTACCATTTAACCCAGAATCCTGAGTTCTGCATGTGACCTAACTATGTGAGTGAAATGAATCTATAAGTCTGTGGGAGTTATTTCCTGTCTCATTGCCTCAAACTTTAATATCCAATAATAAAATTAATAGTAAGACTAATAGTTCATTTTACAATTTCTACTGCCAGACTAGGTCATTACCCATGAAGAGAAACGTATGGAATATAAAATAAAAACTTAGACAGACAGAGTAAATTTATGTGAGACAACAAGCACAGACACATTTATGTAAAGTAGGTTTCAATAAATGAGATGTGAATAAAACCTTTAAATCACCTTTGACCACTCAGCCTGACAGACATTGTGTTATAGAGCCACGAACATCCCAGAATAATCAAGCCAATGATGTATTTACAGAAATTACTAAGTACTGATCAACGGATTGAAGGTTTGCTGAACCTGTTGATGTTTGCACGTTACTATGGTTACACAGGTTACTTAGCAACTCGGCAACCAATTAAGAAGGGTGATTCAAATTAATAAAATAATCCACAATGAGCCATATGGTCGGCAGTGGATTATCCCTCCTGCGCTATGGTTAAAGCACAAAACAACAACTGTTAGTTTAATACAAAATTTGTATATTTTGGATTTTAAAAAATGATATTTTGCTTCATTAACAATTAGCAGAGGCCATCCATCGACAAGATCCACTGACGGTGGTGATAAGATGCAGCAGAGGGTTCGCTCCCTCTCCAATTTGACTAAGAGTATCCTCCTTGGCCATGGAAAATCTGATTTAATGACATCTTGCACCCAACGAAGACAAAGAGATTGAACCAGAGCCTTATACAACAGAGAATGAATTATTTAGGCCAGAGCCTGGTTGACAGAAGACTGGTGGTATTGGCCAGTTGCCAGATTTCAGTGGGTGCAGAGAAGGATTTTGCAAAACCACACTGGCCTTAAGAAAAAGATCTGACCTCGACTGCTTTGTTGAATCTGTGATGTGATACTTTCTGGGAGGCGCCGATTTTGCACTGATGTGTTTTAGTCAAGTCTTGCAGCGTAGCTGGTGTCCTTCAACCCGCCTCAGCTGCTTTATTCTCAATGTCTCAAGTGAACGGGTGTGAACTTGATTCTGTCTGCCGTGGGCTGCAAGCGGAGGCCGACAAAGCGAAGCGACAGAAAAGAAAAATTAAAAGGAGTATTTTTCTCACTTGTAACCGGATTGAGTCATGTTTTACTGCGGCAACAGTGGGAGCTGGAATTGGTCTCTGCTCCTGTAGTAATGGATTTCTGCTTGTATAATTATTATTGAATAGCTTCAAAATGGCAGTTCTTGAAAGAAACCCTGTTTGATTCTTAAACTCTGGTCACACCAGAGATTGGCTCAGCAGAGTTTGTCCACGCCTCTTGACACCCCCAAATATGATTTAATGTTAGCTTGTTGAACATGAGCTCTTGCTGGTCTGGAGTTTGGCTGCTGAAAAGACAGTAAGTTCAGCAATGTTTGTTCAATACATTTGTATTTGTACTACTGTTGTCACAGCTGTTGAAATTCTCAAAACCAGACAAGTGCAAAGGTAGAACTCAGGTGGAGCTCAAGCACACAACTTTTGACCTCTGACCAGAGACGTGCCCTTCATTTCCTTTCGACCTCTTTCTCTAATTTCACGTTTCAGTTTTTGATTTTGGCGTCAGAAAAAACAGCTGTATGAGTTGGCAATGTCTGACTGTTGGTATATTTTGGGGAAATCAACCTTTAATTATCATCAACCAATAGCCTCATAAAGCTGGACGTGGATCTCTTTCGCAGGTTGGAGGTTAATTTGGTTCAGTTTTGTTTTTACACTGACATTGTTTGTCTGATCAATGTAAAGCACATTGCCTCGGTGTAAGTTGATCATTCTCCACTTGTGTATGGGTGTTGAAATGAATAGCTATGTAATGCAAATAGCTGTGATTATGTTTGTTGATGTAATGTATTATGAGAAGGCTGCCCTTTAATTTGTGCTCAGTCCTGCTCAGTATCCAACTCAAGTCTCTGCTGTGCAGCAGTTTTCACTCAGACAGAGAAACACAACAGAGCTCACAAAGCCTGGTTTTACTTTGGATTCCTCCATTTTGGACTCGCAAGTCAGATTGCTGTCGGTGCACATTTACACGTCCGACTGAACTCAACGTTAAACACCAAACATGGATTTGCACACCAGACTGAACATTTTGGACCATCTGCTCGTGGACCCAGACAATGACAACATACCAACAGAGTTGGTGTGGTGGAAGATGGGCGGCTGCTGTCAGGAGGCCAGATTTAAACCAAAAAACTGACATACGCTGTAAATCTCATGTTTCTATTACTAAAGGCCTAGCTGTGCTGGAAGTATTTGGATATAACAGGCTGTGACCATAAGAGTGAGATAAAAACATACGACCCTGTATGTATCTGTAATGTTTGATGCATCTCATGGCCCACAGTCATCTCTCTCACACTCTTTTTTTGCTGTTTTGTCTCTAAACACTGCCTTATGAAGGAGAAGTGCCATAAAAATGGTCTTAAAAACAGAAAGAGCAGTATTCCCTGGGACTCTCTTCAAGGGTTGAGTGAAACGTCACCCAAATGAAGAATGGCAGCTATATCCAGCCAGAGGACAGCTTCCTCACTCTCCCTGTTTTTCTGAGCTCGATAAATCAGCTCAAGGTTCCTCGGTGATCCTCTGTGTGGCAGCGGAGGGGGATTTATCATTCTCAGATAAAGGCTTGGTCCTCGTCAACGTTCGCGCTCACCCTCGCTCAGAAATTTATGAGAACTAGTGGCGTTGTGTGTGCACCCCTCCTAGTTACTCAACAAAGTGCAAAGGGCCGCACAACAAGACAATTCATTGTGTTCATGCTATTAATTTCTATCCAGAAGATGTCGTTCAGACACGATGAATGGTGTTGTACACAGTCCTTGTCAACAGTACAAAGGAATCTGCAAAAACAGTCCCATCGGTGTCACCACAGTGCTCGACGGTTCACCTGGTTTTTCAACAAAACAATTCAGAAAGTTCACACCATTCAGCACCCGAGTCTCAATCACTTTACCAGGAACACACACAGAAGAGAAACAGTGTCACTGTATCTAAATGACCTTATTCCATTTCATTAGTGGGCGCCGACAGAAACACTTTTCATTAATTCTATAGCCAACGCTTAATTTTTACCATTCATCTCACTGAAAACTATACAGCCATCCACCATTTTCACATCCAAATGTTTATGAGACACATAAATCATTACAACAGTTATAAATTCAGACAGTCAACTTTGTCACGCTAGCTCAAATACAGCTACCTGTTGTCTGCAGTGTAAGTAAATACCAACTGTATGACTGTGTGTGACTATCTAAATACACTCATTAGGCCAACAGAATTAACTTCAGCGAATGCTATTAAAGCAGAGTGAGCTCCACTGTGAGAACCTCGGATTAATGAAAAAATCCGAACAAAGACGCTGGAAGGAAGAACCCTTCCATATTTTCACACAGGAAAAATACAAACAACTGATTTTCAGGGTCTTTTTCTTTTTTTTGTGAGGACACACAATATTTAACTTTTAGGAGGGGCTGTATTTGAGGTCTTAGTGCAGTTTAATGTCTGCAGATAGGACGGATTTACTACAGTTTCCTGCCTGCTGCAGTGTGAAACATATTGCACTTGGCAAGTAAGCTAACTGTTCTTTTTCTAAATACACTTCAGCCAAAGAGTCAGGCTGAAGACAATATTTTTCCTATTGACAGTAAATCCCATGAAAATAAAATATAGCACCTCTGTCTCAGACATCTGTTGTCTAAAGCTATTAATGACTGCTGTACTGGATGACACACTCTTATTTTTTATAATTATTAACATGGCCACTGTGTTTTATTTTTATGGGGTTTTAACTGGGTTAGTTTATGAAAATACTTGTGAATTAGGAATCTTGATGCTTTAAATGAAGGTACATCTAATATGTCTGTAACTCTAAGAATCAGTGTGTAATTTATAAAAAAATCAATCAATCAATCAATCAATCATCTTAAAACATCCAAAGTGGAAAGAAAGTGGAGGCCGCTCTAACGTGTGCTGAAGAACAGCTCTCTACTGTTTGTTGTTTTGAGGTAATGACTGATGAATTTTAGGAAACAAAACATTCCCAAAATACATCCAAGCTTTTGGCATGAGAGACCCCTCATTTACAAAATGAGTAGATTTTTCTTTTATGGAGTTTTTTCCTGCTCCATTTTGATTATGAAGAATCATTTGCCACAGACCATCAACTGTACCCTCCTCCTCCTCATATCGTGGGTTTGGGATCCTTGAAAAGAAAGACGTTCCCTATTCATTAGCTGATATCCCGAGGCACAGCTGTCTCTATTTTTGCTCGTGAAGCTTTTGTTGTTGACCTCTGGGCGTTTAAGCTACCCTTCTCTTTCTTTTTCCACTCTCTTCTCATTCTTCTTCTCGCCTCGCTCACAAACTTCATCCCTCGGTTTCCCTTCGACAGCCTCTGGGCAAACAGTGCATCTTATTGTATTTCTCATAAATGTCTGTTTACGGCGCAGCGTATTGAACATTTGAAGGTGTATCCTTATTAGGTGAGGCAGTAGATGTTGTGAAGCCACATATTAGCTTTCCAGGTTTGATGTATTTTGCTTATGTTTGACTAAACCAATAATGTTTCTCTAGCAGGCCAAAGGGGGGAAATAAAGTCAACCTCACATGCCCCGAGCCTTTCACTCGGGGCATGTGATCATGTCATCGCTGTCTCTCTCTGGTTTGGTCAGCTGAACACTTGGTTTTCCATCTCACTCTTATTGCTATGACAGCCAGAGCTTGGTTTTCAGCTGACTCAGGTTACCCTCTGCCTCACTGAGTCGTATCTGCTTAGTCACCAGAGGGCCGCGAGACCTTGCACTGCGTCTCCTGATCAAAGGGGCTTCACCATCAGCAACTTTGCCTCAACTCCAGCAGGCGGATACAAGGCGGAGTGATGTATTTAAATTCAGACTGACATTTCTGTGAGCGAGGACACAGCAGCTGAGCTGTATGCATAAAATCTGACTTGCTTATTTAATCCCCCCCTCGTTGCCTTTTTTTGGGGGGGGCTATGTCAGATATCTCCAGCTATGTGCAGTTTTGTCTAGTATGTCCACTTTCTTAATTAACTTCACGTGACAGTGCTGTCAAACTTCAACAGCAGTCTGATGTGAAATCTCAGGAGTAAAATAAAATCTGCTTGTTCAACAGGT
Source organism: Remorina albescens (assembly GCA_034769265.1). Taxonomy (NCBI): domain Eukaryota; kingdom Metazoa; phylum Chordata; class Actinopteri; order Carangiformes; family Echeneidae; genus Remorina; species Remorina albescens. Next base: position 2,798,009 of record CM068488.1, read on the forward strand.
ACAGCCCTCCACATTAAAATCCCAAACACATGATGATATGACAGCAGGAGGTTTTTTCCCCACTGTGACCTCAACCATTGGTTAGAGAAGGGGGCGGCTGTGGTTCAGGGGGTAGAGTGGGTCAACCACTTTTCAGGCGGTCGGTGGTTTGATCCCCGACTCCCTCAGTCCTTCGGAAAAGACACTGAAGCCAACTCTGCCTCTGATGGGTGAGTGTTGTTTCCATTGTAAAGCATTTTGAGTGGTTAGTAATACTAGAATAGTGCCCCATAAGTGCAGTGCAAATACCATTTATACCCGCGTTGTTCAAGCCTTTAGTTTGCAATTTGGTCGTCACCATGATGGTTTTCTGAAAACAGAAGAAACGATCACATCACAGATATTTGTGCGTGAAGGTGGAGCTGAGGAGGAGGAGATCGGATGTCCTCTGTGTTCTACAGTGTATTATGGTCTATTTTTTTTATACTGAAGACTGAGACCATAAACTCGTTGGGAAACGATTAACTGAGCTACTAAATCCAGTTAGAAGCAGGGCCATTTCCCAATAGAATTCAATGCAATCTGACTTCTTACAACCATTGGAGTCGCCCCTTGATGTTCATTAGCAGGAATGCAGGTTTAAAGCTCTTCAGTACCGGCTTTCCTTTCCAGACTGGAAGTCTATGTCCGCTTTTATAGACAGTCTGTGTTTCCCACTTTAACAGTACAACTGAATTCATGTAACAAAAACTTCTTTAAGAACAATCATCTCGCCCTGTTCTCTGGTGGGATAAGGCTCAGCCCATGTCAGCTACACCACATCATTACAGATCCTCAGTCTATGGTTAATCACAAAACGCTGGAGGCTCTGCGAACTAACGCCAACGTACTGATAAAGTTGCTTCTACTTTTTCTGAGTGAGTAAAAATATCTAATTGGGAGTGAGTGCTATTAATTCCACAGAAATGTGCTGATTTTTCTGTACATGTAGGAAGCTTGACGTCCTCAGAGGCCACGGCAGCACATGAACCGTGTCTTTATTATCTATTTAGGTTTGCCTTCAGACAAACTGGAAGCAACCAAAATGGTATTTCTACTCTACGGCCAAATTTTATCTTTCAGAAGGAGTTACTGCACATTTCAAAAGTCTGGCGGTAAATCTTCAAAGGCCTTGACGAGATAAGACTGTCCTCAGCGGGCTAGTTCACCTCTGCAGCTGAACTACGAGCAGCTCGGGGGCTTAACCGCCAGGAGGATCCTTACGCCTACTGGGATGTAGCTGGACTAACTGGTTTCTCTCTCTCCTGAAAAAATATCTCAATTAAATAAATGGTTGTCTTCTTTGGGCTTTGGGCAGAAAATGACTGCCCGAGTGATATGGAGTTGCCCTCTCCATTTGCCGAGGGATTTAAACCAGCAACCCTCCAACACTAAGCCCACTGTTTTCCCCCTCAGGATACTTCTACCCTCATTTAATGACCCAGAGCTATTTGTAGCTCTGGTCATAGCTACTGTCAGCCACAGTAAATGGGAATATATTGGCCCCGGGAAGATGAGGGCGCATAAAAGGTCCGGTGGGGAAGGAGACCGAGTGAAGGGGCGGTCGCGGGGAGGGCAGACCTGACTCAGCTGAATGGATCCTTGGCGACACAGACTCCTGGAAGTGGGTCAACAAGACACACCTCCACTCCAAACCACCCAGACAGTTGGAGCCTATTAATTCAAAAGTGAATGAGCAAAGCGCCTTGTTGAGTCACCAAATTATCATAATATGGAAATTGAAATCAAGTAATTATGGTAGGCCATGGAGGTACGGCATTTTAAGCCAGTTTTGCCTCAAGTATCGCGTTAGCTCAGTGTGTTAACTCGGTGTGCCCCCCAGCACATGATGATAATGATGATATACAATTCTCCCCCCGGCAGCCTAAAATACTCCTCCTCCGGCAATTCTAAAACAGGTAACACACTCGGTTGTTAATCCTTTACATGTGAGGAAGCGATGCTTATATATATTCATGCATATTAATGCACTGCTGCAATCCGACCTGACAGGGGAGCTTATTAAATTCTGGTTCTTTAAAACTACCATGACATTCAGGAGTCTAAATCCCATCCCAACCTTGTTAGCTTGCGTAAATAACAACGAAGCGGAAGAATTGTTACGCTGCAGCCCTTGACATAATGAGCCAAATGAAGATGTGTTTTGGCATTTTCACCCAGGACAATCAGTCAAAGCACAACAGAGAAGTTGTACTTGTGTGCATGAAAATCAGCTGGCAAGTACTAATAACTAAAGCACCGCCGGCTCCTCTGAGCAGAGCAATAAACAGCACAATAGTGATTTGACCATAATGCGATAATAATACAAATTAATATCAAAAATGTGAACACAACAGGCGTAAGAGGAACTTCTTGTCAGTTTGAAGCATTTGTATGAGACACAGCTGCTTGACCTCAGCGGAAGAAGACATTAAAGTGTTGTTGTGTGCCCCATCTGTTTGTTTGGTGTAAACTATGCTATCAGGGTACGCACACAAAGGCCCAGATCCTGAACATAATATGGTATAACAACATGCCTCGTAATCAGGAGGCTCTTCCTGAGGGCACTTCATAAATTATGCAAATCTGCAGGAGAATAAAGTGCCAGCGCTTAACTGAGATAGGGTGAGGTCGAGAGCAACCGGAGAACATCACGGCCCAGCTTTTCACTTTCATCCCTCCAATACTACAGCTGAGCTTCTCTTCTCCTCTCCAAAGCAAATAATGATCAAGAAACCAGAGCAAAAGTCACATCCGCAATAAAAGTGTTTTCCTTTGATGAGCTGCTGGCTTTCATTCATTGGGTTTATTAATGGTATGAAGTTGGGTCTCAGGGTTGAAAAAGATGCAAAGAAAGATGATGGCAAATCCAGAGGTGAGTCAGAAGCAGAGCCCTTTGCACAAATAAATCTCTGCGTGGCAGGCAGGAGCACTCAGAGAAAAGTAATGAGCACACTCACCAAGACTTCTCCCTCATTCTTCAGCTCCGCAAGGTCAAAAGGCTTAACAGAGCCTGTAGGAGATCTTCAGTTTGCAACTGTACTCTTTCAAATCTCACCATTCACCAGGGGCTCCAACATCCAAACAGAGTCAACGAGCACTTGAGGGTCCCACGCTAGTAGCAAATGCAAGCCATCATTTATATTTTCCCTTTATTATACACAGAGGAATTCCTCTGAGGAACTCTTAAATGCAGTTGACCTACATCAAATATATTTCAAGAGCAATTATACAGCTCAAAAAGCTACAAGAGAAACATGAAAACTTGAGGGAACTATAAAGTTCAAATTAAAGGCTTTCAAATAAGACAAACATGGGACCCAAACGTTTTGTTGTAGCTCTGTTGTCAGTAAGGGTAATACCTGGACTGCCAATAATCTGTAATGTAGTCATTGTTAACAAATGACATCTTATTCCATTTTCACAATTTAAAGACATTTGTACTCTGTGGCACTTAAGATGTAAAACAAACAAAAAAACAAAACAAAACAGGTAATTCATTTTGACTATTTACAGCTAGCATTTCTTCTGGATCTGTCATTTCTGTGGAAAGTTCTTATCCTTCATGCACAACCATCAGTGAGGTTCCTGTTCAGGCCCAAATTCTTTATATTGCAGGAGAAGAATCAGCTCAAACATACAGCAAGACTCATAAAGATCCATCTTCAGACGAGGCATTATTGATACAAGAGTGTAAAGACACCCAGGGAGTTGTTCTTATTGTAATCCGTGAGGATGAGTGTTTGCCCTCAGGATCCTTTTCGTAAAGACATCATTAACTCTGACTGAACTTTGACAAACCTCAAACACACACATTGATATCGCTGCACCTTTTATTTCTTCCTGTGAGGCCTATACAGGCACTGGCTCATTCCCTTTGGATTAATGATAATAAAAAAAAAAAATTCTGATGAACCTATCACTTTGAAAATGTCAAATCGAGACGTATCTGAAGTGATGGTATCTAAAAATGAAATGCAGTAATTGCCCCACCGGCTGCAGAATCATTACGGGGGTTTAACCGTTCATAATTCACAGAACATAATTGCATTTTGCAAAGCAGTTGGGGGGGGTGGGATGGGGAGCGGGAGGGGGTTCACTCCAGTTAAAGCCACATTCGACATGCTCATGGAACTGAAAGGGATTTGTATAACTTGGAACTGGACGATGAGGAGGACACTGACTATTCAGTGGATTTGACGGCTGTTACACTGTGATGAGCTCAGTATCAGCGGGCGAATTGACAGTAGGAGCATTCCATCCGTCCCGGTCTGGTGTAATTCATACCGACGCCTCTCAGGATGTTTGTCAGACATTGTTGTCAATAACGCGGCGCCTTGTCGAGCAGTGAATTAGCTGTTCAGCGAGAATCGCTACCTCCGTTTTCAGAAGGAATTCACTTGGACAGAAAAATTTTCTCTTATTCTGGTCTGAAGAAATAATGAGCTGTATAATTATCAAAAAGAATGATATTTTATTGTATTGTTGGGGTGCCCGGAAAACAAAAGCATTGTCACCTTCAAGGCCGTTTAAAATCAGCCTAATAGCGGTTTACATCAAAGCTAATCTAGGAAACAGCCTGTCTCTGACAGCCAACCTGAGCACTGAGCGCTCAGCAGAAATTCCTGCTGCTGACTCTGAAAAACGCTGACTTTCAGTACATTTAACTGTTATTTAGCACGTTAAGTTGACTAAAAACACTGACTAAATGACTGCATTACGGCCTGAGGGAGAAACACACATTAACACACACACTCAAAGCTGGGAGCTGCATAGTGTTACACAAGTGCTGGACTATTAGCTACCCAGCTGTTTGGGTTTGTTTTTTTGTTTTTGTTGTTGTTTTTTTGCTGGTAGAGGTTTAAGAAGTGAGGACTGGATGGTGCAGGGAGAGAAAAGGTTTTGTTGAAGTACAAATGAATTATTTAAGTTTTATTTGGGAGAATTCTGTAGTTATAAAATTTTCCTCCCTGGTTCAAACTGGTAACAATTTTTAAAAAATGAATTACAGACAAGGAATTTGATAACAAATAGACATCAGTGACAGGAGGATATCACCACCATTAATAATAAAAACAAAGACTGCAGTGACATAATGTTTGTGTGTTATTTGGTCAAAAGTCTACTGATCATGGAATGAATTTATTTTCCTTCATTTCAAATGCTGCTCTGCAAGTCTCGCTGAGGGTAAATAAAGAAATTAGCCCCCTGAAAGAATCAGCTAATTACAAAGGCAGCAACTTCTGGGTCAACTTGCTGGTTAACCACCTGCTTCCCTTTGAAAGCTTAGCCACCTCAGAATCAACATTACAGAATCAGAAAGCCTTTCAGACATTTTGTCTCATGTCTCTCTACAGACTTGGCTTTTACCTGCAGTAATACTGTGTTTACAATTCGAGTCCATTTTCCTGCATATTGTATTAAGTATTAAAAAAAATCAAAAAAGCCCAAACCACAAATGTCACCTTCACAGTGGAGCAGGAAGACAAGACATGCGGCCGCCAGATTTTATCCCAAAACATCGTGGAATCTGCCCAGTTCTGTCCAAGTTGAAGATTGACTGAGAGCCAAACAGTGATGCCTCTGGAGCCAAAACCAACTTAGAAAAAAGCTCCTGACCACTACACAACTTCTGCTTTTCTGCATTACAACCACAGACTGTAATAAAAGTGAAGCCCATGTGAAATTCCATAATCCTGCTTTCTATCTGATGACCATCAAGGGGCGACTCCACTGGCTGTAAAAAGAAGCCAGATTGTATTGAAGTCTATATGAAAATGGCCCAACTTCAGAAAATATTTTCCTAATGAGTTTATGGTCTCAGTCTGTAGTTTCAAGTGTCCAATACAAGATTATGTCAATTTTTTTTTTTTTTAATAGGTGAAAATAGGCCAGAGATCAAGCAGGTCAGATCAAACCTCACGTCTCCTCCAAAAAAAAAAAAAACTAAATGTCAACGGTTCTGTTACAAACTGGAGGCTTCAAAATAGCAGCTCACAAAGCAATGGGAGATGTCATGATGAGTTGGCACTCAGGTCTAACCGGACCAACCCCATGAATGGCTGTAGTCTCTAACATCCCTGTTCGAGGCTACTGGAGCCAGACTGACTTTGACAAATGTAGCCAAAGAGCTTTAAGCAGGCGCTGAGACACAGTTTCCCCATATATTCGCCTCCTTTAGCTACTTGTATAAAGAGTAGAAAAAAGTAATAGCTGGAGTCTTTGAAAATATACTCCTGGGGGTTTCACTGCCTACTGTATATGGAGAATGATAGAAAATGGTCTCTAGTGCAAGAAAAGAAGCAGTTCACATTAAGCACTTCTTTTTCTTTCTGTGATAATAGGCACACTCAGTGATATCTCTGCTTCTGTATACATTATGGAAGACGGTTTGGTTCCCAAAATGACTATACACCTGAAAGACAATGTTACTCTGGGTTTTTTTTTTTCCTATGATATGTATCCATATTTCAATAAAATCTGTGGCAAATCTGAGATTGAATTTCCTCACAAACTGTTCTGATTTCACTCATTTTTAATCTGTGATTCTGGTTTTGAGGTGTAATCTAACATTTCTTCTATCAGAGACTCAACTTTTTCCCTGATTTCCTGCGTCAGAGACAGAGTCATGAAAACACAGAGCCGGCGAAGTACAAAGCCTGACTGTTCTCAGATACATTAGACACCTCATTAGGCACAAACAGCTATGGGTCGCTTCAGCTTCACAATGCCGCTGCTGCTGCTGCTGCTGCTGAGGCAAATTCATACATTTATAACAGTGAACAAGGACCTTTGAGTAAAGCTGTTGTTCGGGAAATATATTGTTATTGAATCAGGCGTGTTGCTACTTCATCACAGCAGCAACCAGGCCAGCAGCAGGCATGTTCAACAGGCTGGTATCAAACCTCCAACCAGAGGAACATCATCATTGTCATGTAAAAATAGACTTGATGCGTCTCACTGAGTTTTACACATCAAAATCAGTTTAGGGCTCACAAGAAATGTGAATTAGGCTGCTGATACTTCCAACAGCCCAACTCTGTGATATTAGACGTAGATTTAGATTTCACATTGAATGATCTAAACCGATATTTCAGAGTTTATCTCGTGTCCATCCACCTCAGCCCATAATGATGAGGAAAAGCTGCGGGATAGAAAGGGAAGAAGAGTACAAGGTGAAAGGACTGAAAAGAGGCATGGATTGGTTGTTAAACTGCAGCAGGCGACTGACGACAGTTCCTGGGAAATCCTAATGTGTATTTTCAGCTACCTTTTTAAATTAGCTCTCTCCTTCCCTCGCCTTCTCTTCTCAGGCTCTCATTGTCTGTATGATTTTCTTTTTTTTTTTTTATTACCCATCAGCCTCCGATAAACACGAAGAATCTGAAACCGCCTTTACTTGGGTCTTTTACACAGTTGAACATCTAAACCCCTGCTGTCTGCTTTGAATCTTTCTCCCCTTGTTGTGTGTTGGGGAAAGGTGATAGCCCAGATTTAGTGCGACACAATCTGCCAGCCTGTCATCAGCCTGCATGAGCAGCACTCCCTCATGCTTTGCACCGCTCTCAGATGAATCCTTGCTTCTGTAAAAACTCTACTTTTTAGGATTTTTTTTTTTTTTTTTTTTTTACAGAATCATAGAACGGATGATGATGGTTTCAACTGCTATGAATAACTAAATAAAAACTTCACATTCTAACCTGGAAATTTCCAGGCTTGTGAGGTTTTTCCCTTTAAAACAGCAATGGCGTCCTCGTCAAAAATCAGCACTGCATTTCTCACAGCGAGGCCCCAACCTCTGTCACGATGCCACATCAACACTGCTGTGTTCATCGTCGTTGGGCGAGGCAGAACCAAGGAATCACTCAAGTGTCGCATACATCAGTGGAACACCCACACATACATCCAGCAGCAGACAGCTCCATTTCCATTTCCACACACAACGAACGCTTCAGAGGATCGGGATATGAAAATCTGGAGGGTTAAGATGATGCACATTGAGCTGTGTGTTTTGTTTTTTGTTTTTTTATTCAACATCCCTGTCTTGCAGCTTTGAACAGGGACTTCCTTCAACTACTCACAAACACATTTTGTCATCCATGATATCGTTTAATAGGTTTAAAAGAACGTTTTACCACGAGATCTAGTCAAAACAAAAACCCATTAGTTCTGTACTGAAACAAACACATACACATTCAGAGCCGATGACTTCATCTTGAATCTCATGAGCCTGAATCTTTTGCATATGTTTAGTGGTTAGCACATCATTTACATACTCAGCTCTGATCATTTATTTTCTACCGTAGCAGTTTTTTCTCTGTCTTTCCGAGAATTAATAAAGTCAAAGTAGCTTGTTGTTGACAAAGTCACTGACTTGTACAATCTGCTTTTTCCATATTTCTTTAAATGTTTTTACATAACGGGTTTTAAAAATAATGAAGTCCCATAAGAACAGACCAATCTGCCAAATGTAGAGAAATTCTGGTGATTCAACAAAAAATGTATTCATGTTAATGCCAAATGTCCAGAACACCGTGAGGGAATTTCTTCTAAAATTCACTGGGACTGATGAACAAATAATGACTGACCACAGTGGAAGAATTTATTTAAAGTAAAATTAGGACTCCAGGGTTATTTTAGTTTATTTAAAGAAATCAGGTGAGAACTACCTGTTTGAGTGGTTAGAAAATAAACATAAGAAGTATAAAAAACACTTCACCACATGGAGGCTCAGCAGCTTCAGCTCATTCTCTCCTGCGTCTGTGTGTTTGCTCTGCGGTCATGTAACGACATCACTCCAAATAAAGGAAAACCTGTCTGGCGGTGTAAGAGGAGTCAATCAGGTTTACCAAAAAGCTGTTTATATCCCTGATAACTCGGGGTGTTAGACGGAGGAGAAATCTCCAGACAGGTGGCGTCACCATCCTCCACCATGTTGTGACTCACACGGAACAAACCCTTCCATCTGGTTTGTGGCTGGTGCTACTGTACCTAAACATGAGTTAAAATAACTGCAGTCATCAACCTCAGTCACAGTGATGATAAAATAAAAACTTTTTACTGTGATCTGATTGAAAAACTGATAACCATTTCATCTCCAACAGCGACAGAGCCAAAGCTACGATGCAAAGAACTTTTAACATGAACAGTCAACGACTGTTTCGGGGTCAACAATGATCCATTTTGATTGTAGTTTTAAACCAACATGGCCAACTAATTCAACCATCTACAGTGCTGCAACTAGCCTAGCTCCATCTGCTGAGGGATATGGAGCTACTAAATGGGCCTCGTAGTGCCTTTCTGTTAAACATCTGGGCTATAAATAGATCGCTACAGCTGATCTGTGCTTATGTGCTGCCTATATTTCATGTGTACAAGCAACCGGTGTCAGTTGGACTTGCGGTAGTTTTGTTCTCCTTTGCGACACGTCCCCTCTGCAGTAAATGGCCGGCGATGTGTGTCGAATGCCATGCACGCACCACGCCTGGTGTGTTTGTCTTTTCATATTTCAGCTCAGGAAATGGCATGAAAGCACCTTTCAGGATTTGTGCCCACACTAGGCATTCAAAAGATTTTATTTTTCCTTCCGTCTTTGTGCAGCCGTTAGTGGACAGTCACGGCATCATCATAACAAGGCCGTGTGTGTTTCTGCTTCGCCGGCCTTCGTCTTGGGGATTGAAAAACAAAACGATCACCTGCAGCAACAAGGCCAAGACGACCAGGCTCTGATCTTGCTTTCTCCAGGCTCCTGGAGGACCGGCCATCATTTAGCAAAACTGCTGTGGCCTGTAGTTGCCGGCTCATTTGGGTTGTTTTCAAGCTGTAAATCCAAATAACGATGTTTTCCATTCGTCACAAAGAGCTGCTCTGTTTACATGGCATTCACTGTGAATGTTTAATATTTCAGCACTCCTCTTTTTGAGCAACTCTAGAAGGCTCTAAGCAAAAAAATAAACCAACGAAACCTTGTCATGTTAATTCTAGCTTTCATGATTTTGTTATCATGAAGACATGTCCACAAACTCTTATTATTCATTGATTTACACAACACCACTGTGTAAATACACACAACTCTGTCACTGTTAGTGATATATGTTGTGATTTTCTGTGATTTTAATCAGTCAGTCAGTTAATACGATAATCTTCCATTGAGCCATATAATGGACCTGCTCTGTACTCCTGATATCCTGATCCTGATAGTTTGTTTATGGTTTGTATCCTTGGTCACAGCACTTGATTAATTTGTTCATGCAGACAACGTGCTCTATAACTAAAGAAGTCTTTAGTATTGGCCTTATAACAACAATTACAGCAATGTCCTGGATGACACATTTTCACAAACAACTGAAGTAGCCACTAAATTATTACGTTGTAAACAACCTCTAAACATGAATTTTAAAGTTAACAAACATTGACCAGGTTTTGATCTGCTCCTTCACAAACGTCAGCTGTGTCAAACCTTAAGAAGACCAGGACTTGTCCCAGAGGGAAGGTACTGAGAAACAAATACTGCAGAGTAAAACTAAGGAGACTCACCGTCACAGTTTTCTTTTTTTTTTTCTTTTTTCTTTTTTTTTTTTTTTAATCAGCCACAATACCATCAAAATAAATGAGTGAAATTAGTCTGACATTAGTCTGCAAAAGTGTTGACATTTAATTTTTTCTTCTGAAAAGGTGAGCATCGTAACCTTTTACGCTTTGAGAACTTAGCCCATAATAAACCTTCAATCTGCAAAAGTGTTCACACAATAAGAGGTAAAAGATAGGCTGTAAAGACCTGCTGTGGATGAAAGGTTGGAGGTCAGCGACGGTATTATAAATGATCTTTCACTAAAGAACCCCTGCCTGTCAATGATTGGTACAGCTAATTGATGAATTACCAGGTCCTAGGGAAAAAAATTTAACAGTTGCCTCTTCCTCAAATGTTTCTAGTAAATATCTTTTTAATTTCGACGGTTGTCAAGACATTTTTGCTTTTGTTCAAAGTGCTGATGTGAAGTTGGGGAGTTGCACTAATCTAAGGGAAGCAGTCAGAGAGCAGCTCATTCAGTCTGATGGTGCGAGACCTCCCTCTATGTCTGACCCCGGGAGGTCTGAGCATTAAGTTGAATTATAAATATTTCATCCTAAATGTCCACGATCCAGCGGCTGGACTATGTCAGGATAATAAAGTAAATGAAGTCTGCCTTTCAGCGCCTGACAGCTTGACTGATGCTGCTCAACTTGTCTCGATGTAGTGAACCGCGCTCACCTGCGACCACAAGATCTGTCAGAACCTCCAGCATCGTGCTCACGTGTTTCTTTGTTTCTTCCAAATACGATTCTTTTCCTTCATTTCGCTTCAAGAAACTGCCTCAGAGCACTTGACGAATAATTTGGGATAGCATAGTCCTCCAATAACTTTGTTCAGAGTTTTGCGGGTGGTTTCAGGACACTGCACCTTCAATATCAACACCACCAGCCCCCCCCCCTCCCTAAAATTTGCATTGAATTCCACCAAACATTTACTCACCATATGTGTGAATAATCTGTGGAACTGCTCCGGGTGATAGTTGGAGATATAGAGGCAATTACACAGTAACAGATTCAATCTGAGGCTAAGAAACACATAATTGGAGAGGGAGCTTTCGCCTACAGGCAAGAATATTGTATATTGTCACTATGATTATAGACACTTGGCACAGCGTGGTGCTGTTAGCAATTTAAAATCAACACATGAATGGCTGACATTAAATAGAACGTTTTAGATCATGGCTTTGATTGCACTTTAATGTTTATGTCAATTTCAAAACACCCTATTTGTTTTCCTGCCTTGCCAGTTGAATGCGATCAAGAAGAAATTGCGATCCACATTACTGTGTTGCGTTTTCAAGAGACGCAAATGTGATGGACGGAATGGATGAGGTAATCAGTGGAAACAGAGAAGCCTCTGAAGTCTTTCAATTTAGATGTTAAGCATTTAGCTGATGCTGTTGTCCAGAAGCCCCTAATGAAACAACAAGATTGGGCTGTAAAATCAGACTGAATGCTGAGATAACAGGTCCGTGTGCAGCACTATCGTCCATGGAGACCTGTTATACCAGACAGCAGCAAGATTAGGAACAACTAAAGTCCAGAGAAAGTGAAGGCAGCATGTGTGGGGACAAATGCCTGAGAGCAGACTGAGGTCAGAGAGTCATACCAAAGCGGTGGGGGGTGGAGTTAGGGAGGGAGGAGGTGTGAGTCCAGGACGCCTGACAACACCAATGCTTATTATTTTCTTTTGATGTGCCAATCGTGACACCGGCGGTCCCAGTTCTCATCCCACTTGTTGATTCATCCCTCCTTTGTTTATTCTTCTCCCTCATCAGCAGCACCCTTCCATCTGTGTCAACACTGGATCTGTTTAAACAAGTTCACAGCCCATATACAGTAGTTATGTAATATGTAATTCCTCAAGCTGTATTCACACAATCAGCAGGAGCCAACGCACGGCCTGCTGAAGCTGAAGCTTCCTGAGATTAGGACAGAAATTAAGAGAGTAGTTAAATGGAACTGAAGGTTAGAAAGTGCAGGGGAATGTGGATTACTCTTTTCAAAGTGCATCAGGAAGACAACAGCTGTTTACATCATGATTATAATCACATGGGAATTCAGAGCGTTACTCGATCAAGTAATCAAATCCAACGTCCTGATAATCAAACAACATTGTCTAAAAAAAAAATACATGAAAGTGATTGAGTGTTGGGCCATCCTGTTGGAATCAACTAGTAGTTGAGTATGCAGTTAGACTTTAGTACAGTATGTATACTACAGTTTAGTATCAGTCTTCCCACTCATGCTTAATGCCCCACTGGTCATACTCTCAGTGATGAAACCACGAGAGCTCAGAAACTCCATGTAAATCAGAGCTGTGACAAACAAACCCAGGATGTAATAACCTGATATTTTTCTTTGGAGTAGTTTCACATGAGTTTTGTTCAAACTGTGCAAGTGCAGCGTGTGGGCAGCTTTTCTTCGCCACCCTAACACCACACAACTGACACCCTGCTGACCCTGAGCTCACAACTTTCTCTGGAGGTAGTCCAGTCTGGACATTTATTCCAGATCTCCTCATTGATTATTCAAGAATCCTCCAGACGTGTCAGCCCCGAAATAAAGGAGGTCTGACTTTGCAGATTCAGGCATGTCAGTAACTTTTGTACTTTCTAGTTGAGCTTTAAGACCCATTTCAACTCAACCATCACCGATTTTGTGCGCCATTAACCAAACCCAGCAGTGGTGTCACAGGGCTGACCTGTACATCACTGCAGCAAAGACGAGCCTGAATCACTGCAGGTCAACCAATGAAATACTCAAAGTTTCAGTATTGATTTTCTTCTAGTTCCATATTAAAACAGTCAAAGATTAGATTAACTCTAAATAAAAATACAGGATGCCAATGCTGCCAACCTTGCCCATATATATATATACATAAGGGGGCCTTTTCTAACTGTAAGGTTACAGTCACATCTCTTTATGTTCAGTGACTCACTGGCGAGTGGTGGCTCCTCTCCTCCTACAAATAAAACAGAAACAAGGAGCTTCTCCTTTTGTAAAAAGACGAAGATAACAAGGGGCACAGTAGCACAAGTTACTGTAACACAGGATCTATTCTAAATAAATGATGTACTTTCATGCTCTGATTCCTCTGCAGAGAAAGGAGCTGATGGGGCCACATACAGTGCTACATCATATTTTACAAGAAAGCAGCAGTGTGACATTCAGTGAGTGCCCTGAAGGCAACACAGCCACAGGACCAGTATGTACACAGCTGTAGGACACGAGTTTCCCAGAGTTCACAGCAGCAGCGTACGGTGCGGACGGAGGGGACAGATATGACAGACTGTGGAGGAAGAGGAAGGAAAACAGATGGATGGCTGTTGCCCTTGTGTTTGAAGTTGTCTTTCCTCCCGGCTATGCAGTACACAAAGGCATGTACAATACACACACACACACACAGAGCGAAAAGGCGCTAAATTACAGTGTCTATTTAGAAGTGATTGGCTAGCAGCAGGACAGCTGGACAACATGAGAAAAACCTGCTGAGACTCTCAGTGCAACGCTAATGGTAAACATGTGTTCGCTCTATTGCGCTGTGTAACTTTGCTTCATCGTTGACCGGTGTTGAAGCAGTAAGTCAAAAAGCAAACCAAACGCACATTAAATAGTGTCCTGATTAGTCTGTGTTTGTTGAAATTTGTGTTGATAAAAAAGTGTGCGTGTGTAGGTGTGTGGGTGGAAATAGAAAAGGTGCGTGTCTGGTTCACAGAGTGCCAGAAGGCTGTTATGTGAAAGAACATTCCCTTCTCAGAAAATTGTCACCGTACCTCAGCCCAACAGCGGTAAATGTTAAATCTTTTATATTTACTGTTTATGTAATATTTTACATTTTATCTATATGGCTTTGATTTCTGAATTATGATTCACAACAGTCACCTTACAGTTAAAAGAAAGCACAAAGCCAACAGTCAAGTAAATATCTAGTTTTGCACCTAACGTTCAGGCAAGTTTTCTTTTGGCTGTGTGTCCTGTTGGCAGCAACAGAACATAGATATGCTCATTTATGTGTTAAATTTATCAGTAACATTGCCCCCCCCCCCACACACACACACACAGACGCTGTGACGTGACCCAGCCGTTGGAAGTCCTCCAACACTTGGCTGGACATGAAAGTCCACATAAATCTTTCACAAACAAAGAAGTTTTGGGGAACGTTGGCTCTGAAAACCATATCAGAGGGATAAAACAGAGAAAGGAATCAGCCATATTCACAGAGGAAACGTTAAATCACCGGATGTAAGAATCTGCTGCAGCGCGACCAAAGGTAGCATGAAGCTTTGTAGAAATAAGTGGATAGTTTGAGCAATTAAAATTGGATCAATTCATCACTTCAGGCACTGTGGTTTGTTCTTTGCTTCAAGCACAAAGCTTTGTATGTACAACCAATATGAGATTATGCTGCTCTACTTCAACAACCAATAAAGCAAAAGGGACACTGAAGTACATTTTTTTCTTAAACATCTATACACACTTTGTCCATAATTGAAGGCCAAATGAACTATATGCAGCAATACTGTTTATAGGCTCTGTACAGCAGTATTCAGTTATAGCCCATAATGATATTCAATCTTCAATGTACAGTGTTGATTTTATCAAAAACAGACATCATGTTTTTTTGATCATTGAATAAGTTGTCAAGGTTATAAGCAAAACTATGAGATATGATTTAATGATATAATAAAACTGAGCATATGATCAGGAATATGAGTGTATGTTCTCTCCATGGTTTACATGTTTGTTATCCTGTCACTGAGTGAAATCAGACAAAAAGATAGATGTGAAGAAAATTATTGGTCAGTTCGTTAAGGTTTTAAATGTAGTTGTTTTCTGTCATTATTTCCTGTTTGAACGTGACAAACCTTTCTCAGGTTTATTGGGGGGAGAGGTGTGGTTTTCAGTATTAATACTAATATGTATTTTTGAAGGATAAGGGTCTCAGAAAGAAAGTTCTGCGTTCCCCAGCTTCCTCTCATCAGTGTGAAAACATACAGTTTCTGTTAATTCTGAATCACCCTCAAGTCTGAGCGAGACTGAATGGTCATTTGTGTCGGTATCTCAGCCCTGTGTGAGTCTGGTGAACTGTCAAGGGTGAACTTCCATGTGTTCGATCCAGCATGGATAAGGAGCGTCCATAATGGATGGAAAAACACCATCATCCTGATGAAAACTGGGATATTAGATATTAAAAACACACCATCATGGGGACTGTTCCCACAAAAAGACCAATTCTCCTTTACAACATTTAGAGTCCAGTTGGGGAATGCATGAAAATATCCAACAGTTAAGCTCAGTGTACCAGATGGAAGAGTGGCATCAGAATGAGCCAGCTATGTGTCCATATGTAAACACTTTAATTAACTGTAATATTATTAATCTTGATTTCAGGGACATCATCAGAAATTACAGTTCTTGTTCTTGCCTCAATCAACTGTGTTTACAATTTCCGTGACATTTAAACAAAATGAGACAATACAAGTCAATACAAGATTAAAGAGCTTTTCAAGATGAACATGTTTACAGTGAAGCTATTTTCATGCAGGATGCTGCCCGGAGGGGTTGTCTGTCTGTCTGTCTAGATGGAGATAAATGCCTTGTGTTGCCCAGAGAGGAGCGGGCTGCTGACTGATAAAGGCTGTGTTTGGAATAAAGCTCGGCTGTTAGTGTTTACTCTAATTGTCCTGTAATCGCTGAGTTTCCAGGGGAAGGAGCGGTCTCCCGCCGAGCTGCACCTGGACCTTGTTCCAGACCGATTATACTGATGGAGGAGGAGTATCCTGTCCAGAAACACAGTTCGATGCAAACCATCAAGAAATGAGTGGGGGAAACAGGACAGAGACAAGAGATTCAAAGCCTCATGAATTTAATGCTTATAGATTCTATTGACAGTGCAGATATGTGTTTTGTTTTTGTTTTTGTTTTTTTGTTTTTTTTGTTTTGTTTTTTTTTGAGGGAGATTAAAAGAAAGTATGTTTAACAGCAATGAAAGAAAAGTTATAAAATGTATTTGTGTTGAGCGAGAAGAGATGGGACGCCATAAAAACAAAAAACTGATTGCGTAATTGAAGCAGTTACATGTGGCAATTTAAGGATAATAAATCCCCACACAAATAATTTGTGGTGACAGTATAATTATAGTAAACAAACGAATCCATCATGAGGACAATTAGCAGTCCTTAACTGCCTCTGTTTTACCTTGAGAGCAGCAGCCTTAAGGCCCATTTATGCTCAACATTAAATACGCATCCGGATACGCTCGGAGCCTTTTGTCCATACTCCATGTTCATTTCATCCGTATTTCTGCACGCTTCCATAAAGCTTACAGATACGGACCAAACGGAGCAGTACCCCCGGGGACCGTGGGGGGCAGTGTTGCTGTCACTACCCGATACGTCGCCGAGCTCCAGTCACAAAGAAGAAATAACAATGGTGGAACTTTTTGAAGAAAGGTTGTACGAGTTGGTGAGGAGATTTAAGGACATATATGATATAACGTCACCTGGACACCAGGATAAACAAATGTTACAAAACAGCTGGGAGGAGATTGGGAGACAATTAAATGTCAGTGGGTCGGTCATGAAGGAGAAGTGGAGGTCGGTGCGGGACAGATTTGTTCGAGCCCACAACAAATCAATGAGCAAGCGGATAAGATTTACATTATCAATACCTCCTCCACAGTCACCATGTTTGTTTGAGTTTGTTGCTGTCATAAACTTTTGACTCTGAGCTGCCCCCTGGTGGATGTATTGGTTAATATCCCGGCCAACGTAAAGGACGCATGAAAGTATGTGAGCAGTGACGGTAACGTCATTTGAAATGGACACATAGATTTTCATATGTGCGTTGAGCATAAATGAGCCTTTAGATTAGACGGTAAGTATGTAGAATTGGTTTGCGAAAAAAAAAAAAGAAATTATAGAATAGAAATCAAATTGTATGTGTGAAACGGTTGTGGGAGCAAAGTTGACAGGCAGTTATTTTACAAAAGAAACTATTTTGTATTTTCTTCACGTCATATTAAGGAAAGGTGAAAATAGGTATTAAAAGAGCAACTTTAAATGGCTATAACTCTGCTTTTTTAGGTAAAAATAACTTAAGCCAGGATGAAATATCAACAAATACTGAGTGGATTTTATACAGAGGATGAATTTTACCTATAATTTGAGTTTTAATACAGCAAGTCAAAGTTTTCACTGGTGAAATATTTTCACATTTACTGGAAGGCTTTTACAGTCGGACTGTTTATAAAAATGGACACAGACTGCATGTCTGAAAAGGGAAGATAATGATGAAGACCCTTGAACATCACATGGGAACTGCACCTGTTCTAAAAAGAGGTCAGATTGTATTGAAGTCTACGAGAAAATGGGTATTTTTTACGATTATCTATTTATCTCAGTAAATGATTTTCTCATGATTTCATGTTCCCAGTCTCTGCTCTCAAGTCTTCTTCAATACAACATGATGTGGATTTTTCAAAGGCTAATCTCATTTAGAGGAAAATGGACCATAAAGTGTGGATGCATTGGGGTGTGTGGCTGCTGTGAGGTTGACTTGTGTGACTTTAACACACAATCAGGATAAAGTCCGCCACAGGTTATCTAATAGTTTTTAAGACATGTCAACAAAAACAGAAATGTCACCCCTTTAAATAAAGTCAGATGGTGAACAAAAGTCACTTGGAGCCATCGTCTGAGCACAACGAACAAAAAATTAACATGAAACAACTGGATCCATCCAATGGTTAATACATTTCAATAACTGGCTGGCCACTTGTGTCCTAAGGCCACACAGCTGACAAGACAAAAAAATGCAATGAATGAAAGATTTGATGACTTGATTATATAGGCTGAATCAGTGCGCCATTAATTCGTTTTCTCAGAGAGACAGACGTTTGTGTGAAAATGTCACAGATTATTAGTTTAACAAATTAACTGAGTGAGGCTGCATATTCTCGAAACAGTAAGACGGTAAGACAGGGAGAAGATAATGGAGAGGAGGTCAGGAGAGTGTGTTATGTTATACGGTGCATATAAAGGACTGGGAAGGACAGAGAAATTGAAAAACCAACAGTGAGCAGGTGTTTTAGAAATAAAAAACTGAAGTGTAGTGGAGGAGACAGACAATGCAAATAGACTCTATAGAGTACATGAGCATACAATATGAAAAAAAAAAGATTGAGGAAGAAACTGGAAATTGGAAAGACCAAAGAAAGTTAAGCAGGAAAATACATTTGCTTATTGAAAAGGTTGTTGAAACTTTGCACATATTATAACCTGCCTCCAACAATGCACATATTTGTTTGTATGAGTTTCTCTTCAGATGTGGGCATCAAGAGTGAAATAGAGTGCCATCATTACATCCTCCATCTCTTGGTGGCTTTTTGTTTGTTTTTAATACAAATTCCTCACCTGTGACCCAGAATAAACTTCATCCATTAGTTTTTTTTGTTTAGTACTAACTGGAACATTTTAGACAACAGACTAATTAATATGGAAAATATTTTACTTGCAAATAGACTAGAAATATCATGCCAGCTTCCTGATCTTAGCATTCAGTTGAATGCACTGAACATCAGTGTATACTGTCAATATTTTGATGGTTTTTAAGCAAAATGTTTTGTTGGAAAAACAGATTTAGATTCATGTGCAATGAGAGTATTCATTAAATGGATGGACACTCTGGTCCTATCCAATCAGCCCAACAATGTTTCCTCACCCTGTCATTTTTATGCATGAAAAAACGATGTGACGGAAAGAAAAGCAAAGAGCAGGTTAGGTCCTCGAATTTATGCATAAAGGGCTGTAGCAAGAGGTTGTTAATACCAAAACCTGCAAGCTCCTCTCAGAATTGCATCTGATGTGATGGATGAGACTGTCAATACTAAAATTTATGGCTGGGAAGTCTCTGGGAAGCATGTGTGTAGCGTGGGAGTGGCTGTTAATCCACAACAGTTCATCTCTGACAGGTTACAGTTTTTCTCCCTCAGTCCTCCAATTCATCACTATGTTAAGGGGGGGGAAAGAGTAACAAAATAAAATCCCATGATCCCCAGCTGCTTCTGTTACGACACACCGCCGAAGAAAGAACACCAAATCGGAAACTAATTACCAATGTTGGTGCAAACTGATGGAGCCTGTCCTGCTAAAACCGAAGAGGCAGCGTGATCTGTGACGCCTGCTGAGCCTGTGGAAAGTTTACGTAATGGTGCTCCACTCAGATGTACACCCAAGAGACACATACTGGATGGGCTCCTTCAGAGAGGGCCAAGAGGTGCTGAATGAGGAAGAAGTGGCACTGCTTAGGAGGTATCCAAGGAGGGGTGAAGAGGGCATTGTGGTGCTGCTGGTGAGCGTTAAGAGCTTTAACAAAGAGCAAGAATAGGAGGTAATTGCTGCAGGTCAGACAGGAAGATTAAGTGTGAGAAAGAACATGGGAATCAAAGCTGCGAAAGGTGCACCAATACTAATAATATCACAACACACATGAACAGAGATTGTGTGTTCACATTCATGTTGGGGTACGAAGATTATAGGTCTTGCACTGGCCCCCTGCATTGCATGTTGGCTCCCACTGCATTTGTTTGTGTCGCAGTTCATGTAATTGGGTTCCACTCAGTATCACGCAAGGGTGAACCAAAGACGTGGACTCTATAAGGTCCGTTGGTGCAGCACAATAACCATGGAGAGGAGAGTGGAGGTGAAAAGCAGGAGGGAAAAGAAAGACAAAGAGAGAAGGTTGTTGCTGTAAGAAACAGAAAGAGAAAACAGAGTATCCGTTCTTGTGATGTGTGCTTCCATTAATCTGCTGAGCACATTTTAAATTTGCAAATTCAGAAAAACGATTTCCCAAAATATAACAAAACCCTTAAACGACTGTCGGAGATGATGCCTCGGATTACTCAGGTGGTTAGTCTGGATGAACCTGGCTCTTATTAACCTGATTCTTGGTTAGTAAAGTCAACAAAGTTCAATTTTAAGTCAAGAAAAGAACGGATTAAAAGTGCAAATCTTTGTTTTTGCAAAATACCATTTTCTTCCCAGTTATGTCAGTGTTGAAGTAACTTGTCTGTTGGTTGAAAGGTCAGCTGAACCATCACTAATCACCTGTGAAGGAAGGTGAGCTTTATAGTCCCTAATTGACTTGTAGAGCACATTATAAAAGCTGCCTCAGTTCATAAAAACATGGAAAATGAGTTAAGCAGGACTGCAAAGAGGGATCTGAATATGAAGACGGAGCTTTAAATTTGCTGGTCGATGTACATTTCAAGCTTCACTTACAGTCGAGAACTTTGGAATTAAAAAGCACTGAAATCGGCAGCAGTAAGAACCACTGGCCCTGTACATTAAACTTCTTGGACACCTCCCTGTGGATTCACATCAGCCACATCCAACTGTCAGGAGATCCTCGGGCAGACCATCCAGGTGGAATTACATTGGTATGTAGGTATGACGAGGAGAAGTGGAGGTGTCGAGCAGATCTATTTTACTGCAGAATGGAAGAAAGGAAAAAGAGAACATATAGACCTGCTTGTGTCACTGAATATTGATATTTTTCTGACATATTGAACAATGGCCTTGCGTGCTCCTTTGCACCACATGTGAGGTCGCACTGCATTTGTTTACAGCGCTAATCTAATTGTGCTCGATTCTGAACCTTGCAAGGGTACGCCCAGGAGAGCAACTCCTCAGGGTCCTTAAGAGAGAACCAGGCGATTCTAAGTGAGGCAGAAAGTAGAACTGTGCTGTTAAGGAGCAAAGAAAGAGAAAGCAGGGGGAAGGGTTACCGATGAAAGGAGGGAGCTTCAGCAAAGAGCTGCAGAGCATGTAGTTAAAGAGGAGGAGGAAATAGTGTGAGCAACGGAGAAAAGACGGAGTTCAAGCAGTCATTAGATACATGAAGCTGTTGCCTAAATTTGTATTTGTGAAGTGGTGCGTCGTTAATAAATTTTAATGCTCCTTTGCGCTGCATGTGAGGCCCTTATGTCACAAGCTTCAACAAATTAAGTTCCACTCAATATATCTTGCAATTGACTGACTCCAGCGGGGCTTTTTTAAGGAGGCCAAGTGGGATAACGGATGGGGAAGGATTCACAGTCTCCAAAAAGGAAAATCCCCTAAGTTGAAGGTTGGGTAGCAAATAATTGCCTCAGCTGGACAGAAAGAGGGAAAAAGACACAGAAACTGCCAGAGAAGGGGAGATAAAGAGCTGAGCCGGTTAAGAAAGCCATCGGAGAACGAGAGGTGTAGTGTATTTATCGAACCTGGAAAATAATGTGATTCTGATGGTGAGAGAAAAGAAACAAGAGGATGGAGATAGAGAGACAGCACAGAAAGAGGCAAGCCAATGAAGAGGAGCCAGATGAAAGCCGGCTCCATTACCAGGTCCTCTCCAACGGGTGGGGGGGGGGGGGGCGCACACTGGAACAAATGGACTATAATTGCACACAATCTGTCTTCAGAGCTCAATCACTTCGCCCTGCGGGAATTGTTGCTGAAACCCATCTCTTGAACTAATCTAATAACTTTTTACCTCATCTTTGTCCCCATGGAGACGTTACCTTTCACCTCCAACACTGACGTTACCCCGACGGAGAAGTGAGGCCATTAACCGGCCACATAATGAACCTTTCATATGTTTGCATGCACCATCGACCAAAGTGAGATTTTGGTGAAATCTGGATTTCTCCTCATCTGAGAAATATTCAGATACACATATATATATATAAAAAATTAATCAATCAAACTGTCCTAACTGTAGAATTTAATTTGTACAACACTGATATTTATATATTTTTGCCTTTCAGATTTTTTCTCATTATGGATCTTACAGCTGTTGTCATTTATTAATTTTTTATTGTTCCCAGGGCTTTCCATGACTTTTTACTTTTATGTCAGTTTCTCTTTTATTATCTGGCTCCAGATAAAAGTTTATTGAGTATGAGAACAACCTGTTTGGTAATGATGACACTTCTGCAGTGACTGCTTATGGAATTGAAGAGAAACTCATTATAGACAAACTTATTCAAAGTTCCTACACATTTCAAGAGTTTTTTTCCACAAATGAACACATTTTTGAAGAAAGTAATGAATTCTATTAACATAGGGCAATGAATAAAAATAGGTAGCTTGAAATGTGAATAACCTTAACAAAAAATAAAAAATTGTCTTTACAATTTGTCAAATGAAAAAATAAATGAGTTTCTATTTAATGAAAATGTTCGACCTCAAATATTTGGCTTCTTTGGGAAGAAAAACCAAATCTGTACTTCAATATTTCTGGATCAGTTTTGCATTCTTGTCTTAACGGGGTATTTATCCTTTTGCTGGACCCTAAAAGTGTTCTTATTGGGTTTTTTTTTTTTTTACGTTCTTATTAGCAGTGCATGCTGTGCAGCTGGAATAGTAGATAATTACAACTCAACACGCATCAATATTAAAAACCTGCGTACACACAAGCCAAATGAAAGGAGGCAACATCTGTGGCCTTTCCCAACTGTTACCTACTGCTGCATTTTGTGAAATTGGAAGCTCATTACCTGTTTGATTTCCACTTTAATTTAATTTGTTGAGCGGTTGGATATGATTTATAAGGTCTAATATAAGCATTTTGTTCTGGGTTTTTTGTGGTGGTGGGGGGGAGTTTACTGTTTATCTGAACTCCCTGCTGTGCATCAATGCCTGTCAACTGCTTGATGGGTGCGTTGATAGGTGTGTGTATATCCTCCGAGGAAACTGTGCATGCATCCATCTGTTTTTGTGCATGCATGCTTGTATGATGTGCCTGTTCATATGTTGGCTTTTGTGCATGTTCTCTGTGGATGCATGCATGCATGTTTAAGGAACATCATAATGTCTCCATGTTACAGTGAGACTGCCTTTGTTGATGTCCATGTGTCTGTCTCCTTCCCCGTGTCCCCTAACCCTAACCCTAACCCAGCTCTGAGAAACATACATAGTGCTCCAATAACAATGTTAGTTTCTCTCATCTAGTGAAAGTCCCTTGATGTTATTTCCTTTGAGGGCCTGAGCAGAGCTGTCTCTTTGGTTAAGGACCAGACAGGTCTCAATGCATCAAATAAGCACAGTTGTAGTTCTTCTGCTGGGAGTCTGTGATAATATCGAGTGCAGATAGTAAATATTTGGACAGTGAGTTTTCTGTTTGTCTTGCTGTGTGCTCCATGAAGGACTTAGCACCATAACACTTACACATATTTGCACTCTCTAACACCCAATCTGTCCTCAAGTCTGTGGAAATACACATGGATACTTATTTTTTATTATTTTAAAGCTATGTGCTTGTTTTTGAAACATGTATGTTTTTAGTTTATAAATCTGTGTGAATCATGTCAAAGACAAATTTCCACCGTTTTGCAAAATAAAGCTTTTGATACTGGATTTTAATAGAGCTAAAGTTAATACGTGTGGTATGTTGAAAGTCAATTTCTAATGTCAAGTCCTAAAATGCAAACACTAAATCAGAACATGTAAAAGTTCCACAGGCAGTAAGCTTTGTTTTTCCTTATAAATAATACGATGGGTTCCTTCAATAGGACCAAAGCACAGATGTAGTCTACTATGAAAACCTGACTGGAGGAGAAACCGATGCTACCAGCTCCTCCTTGCAGTGTTAACCATGGTGTGAACCATGTGAGCAGTACCAAGGGAACGGCTGCAGCTGGTCACAAGAGGTCCCCCCCCCCCAGTTTTTTTTTGTTTCTCTTGTCGGCAGAGTTTTGTGAGTAAACAAGGAGCTCTCCACAGCTGACTGAGCAACTGTTTATTTGGGAAAACACAGTGGTGGTCTGCAGTGATGCTGGTCTTTGCTGCATGAGCTTCCCCTCTGGTCTGATCTTCAGTAGGAGAACCATCAACATCGTCAGGCAGTTAACAATATCTATGTGAACGCTGTAAACCTCTAAATAAAAGAAACAACAACAACAACAACATCTTCTTGAATGGCTCACTAGAAACTCCTGATGTTTCTCATCCAACACCAAAGATCATTGCTGCTCCGCTTTTGTTGTCATCATGTAAATTACTTACTATCGTTTTACTATTTACAACTGTGCCTCAGACTCGTTTTCGGTGAGATACGGATAACGTGAGGATGACACTCCACATCCCATCCCCCCAGTACTACAATCCCCAAGCACACAACACCCACACTGCATATATAAAACAACTGTGACTCTTGTTGCATCTGTGAATATGCGCTCATTATCAGGAGAGCTTCTTTTTTTTTTTTTTTCACATCAATTTTAGAAAACTGAATCCTCAGCTCCCTGAATGTGGGTGTGTGAATGATTCACAGTGGCACATCTCTGATGGAATTCTGATTAGAGACGCTAATCTGCAATAGGGAATATTCATGCATCTGTAAGTGATCGGAGGAGCAAGGCAGGGATGCTGTTGTAGGTACAAATGAATAGCGAGGCAGCCATTGTTTCTGCTGTTACTGGTAGAACTGTACTCATTAGGATTCAGCAAGTTGCAGAATACAGATGCCTGAGCATGGTGTGTGGAGACTGAAGACTCCTGACCGTCAAATTAACTCCTGCTAAATACTGTTTGGGTTATTGCTTTGCAGGCGTGCAAGTATTTGAAACAAGCATGTATTGCTGTAGTTTTCTTCCATTAGACACAAGCTAAGTGAGCAGAATGATTTTAGCTCTCAGCAAAGTTCACTGGACTTTTTTTTTCTGTCAAGTGGGTTTTTGTCAATAAATTCAGTGTATTATGTGTTTTAGGAAATTATGATCCACATCCCTCCGACAGAAAACACAAGGCAGCACACACACATCATGCTGCCTTGTGTAGATTCAAGCTCAATAATTTACAACACAGTGAGCCTCAAGCAGGCAAAATAGGTAATCAGCTGGAAAGAAATCAACAACTCAAACAAAGAAGAGAGAGGCGAGTTAAAGGGATAAAGTTAAAGCAAGACAGAGACAATGATGAAGAGGACGTTTAGGCAGCTGAAGTCCTGGCCTCTCTCCTGTAGTGAGCAGGCCTATCAGACAGTCATGTAGTGCACACAGGCAAGTGGGGCTTAACAAACCTTTTCCATTACCGTAATGACCTTCATGTCTGAACACCTCAGAGCAGAACTGGTACAGGACTTCTTCCGCAGCACGCCCATAAACTCTGCCCCCCTCCCATGGGTCCACTAAGATCGGATCAGCAAGAGAAGAGGCTAAAGCGTCAGTGCCACCCACCATCAATCATGGCACCGGTACTAGAATCGAGTTTCCAGTTTCCATTCAAGCGAAACTGAGTGCTCCAAAGACCAGCGGCTCCATCAGCAGAATCCTGGTGTATGAGTTCAAAGTTTAATGACCATATTTTCTTAAGTCCTAAATGTCAGGAATTAATCATCCTAAATTCACGTCATTAATTAAATCATCTGATATTGTTTCCATTACTGCTCTGAAAAAGCAGGAAACAAGAGAAGAAGAAACTGTCTGAAAACATGAGCACCACCAGAAAACCAAAAAGGACTGAACTGGACCAATTAATGCTAAATCATTGGTTCTGTCAAAGGTCTTCCAATTGTCTTTGCTAGTTTCAGATGAGGCCAATTTTCCTGGTTGGTGGTCTTACCATACAGTGTGTGTGTGTGTGTGTGTGTGTGTAGGAACCCCTTTAAATTTGGTGTTGTGTAAATCTCAGTTAAGTACACACTTTTATTATGAGGTTAAATCTGAGTAAAGAAAAGCTGCAGCAACCACCTGCAGAGATTTACCTGCAGAAAGTCAGACTCCAAAAATCAGAGAAAAACCCTGCTGAGTGACTGACAAGTGATCTCTGAGTTCAGCACAGAGCTACCCCAGCCTACACTGTTTATCATCAACAAATCACGAAACAAAGGAAAATTAAACACTTGCACATTTATCACAGGGACGCTTCAGTACGATGAGATAGGACTCGATTGTGGTTCCGTGACAGGAATGAAAGAATTTGTTTATATTCAACTCGCCTCAGTATCACTTTGATCAAATCCAAAAAGACTTCAGGACTGTTGCAATTCCATCTCTCGCACACATAAGAACTTCTACATCCACAGAAGTGATGTGTGGTTTGTGTTTTAAGTCAGTTCGCATCCTCCAGGCCTGCTAAGTGAAAGCTCAGTAGCGTTATGACACATCTTTATTCCAGTTTTGTAATCCAGTAATGGTTTGCTGAGCACACATTCTCCTTTCTGAAATGCCCTGCTTCAAATTGGTGGCTACAACACATTCATACCAGGTAGCTGTCAGCACAACCACAGTGTGCTTCTCTCCACCGTTAAGACACGAGTGCAGAAACATCTGTCACTGATTTTTGTAAAACCCACAAGCCAAGATAATTATAGCAATCATTGCAAAAGACACAGCTGAAAATCTATCTCAAGTATGAGTTTTCATCCCGCTGGACCATTTCTAAGGTTTGTAAGGGGCCATTAGGGTCTAACAGAGGTAATATGGAAAATTGTGCATTAGCACTGTATATCAGTTAATCATCACCAACTATAATGATGGCATATAATAGCATGGAAGGGCAAAATGGCGGTGTAAAAGCTCGTCCCGCAGCGAGAAGGTTTGTATGTTCTCCGTGCATTTATGTTTCCCACAGGTACTCCAGCTTTCTCCCACAGTCCTTTAAGTTGGACACTCTAAATTCCCCGTAGCTCTGCGATACACTGGGCGACCCCTCCAGGGCGAACCCCACCCCCACCCAGTGCCAGCCCTCCGGCCCCCCCTGAGACCCTGCACCGATGAGCAGTATAGATAACAGATGGACTGATAAAGGCAATGAGATGCATGAGCTTCTGGAAAAAGTGTGACAAAATGGGTGCCATGGTCATCGTGGCCATGTTAACGCAGCACCGTCTTTCTCTGTTCGATTGCCAAACGCGTCCATAAATGAGCGTCGGAGACGGAGCAGTCGATGCCAGCAGTCAGTAATGGATCCTCAGTGATTCATGAGGGGTTGGTCTGTTGGAGAAACATTACGATTTTGTTCTGAGAACAGATTAAAAACCCCTGACCTTCCTCCACCATGGTGACTGCGCCTGAACAAAAACGGTCTGGTTGATATCTGTTTATAAATGGACTCTGAAGTTTGGATGTAAGACACGTGTTCACCAACCAAAGAGGATGACGGCGGGGAAAGTGGAGTTTATCTGCTTACAAATAATTAAATGCTGGTAGTTGACAGCAACGGGCGTACTGCCACCGCACATAACCATGTATCAGCCGGATGAGATGGTACTGAAGTCAGATTAGTTAGTTTTCGTTTGCATGACAAAGCCATTCAAAGTGCGAAGAGTTAGCTTATGACAAAAGTGCCATGGAAAAGCAAACAGCAGGGCGGTTGGGTTTGGATGAAAAACCAGCTCGAGGGCCTGTGTTAGACTGTGTTGTAATTTCAGGTTCATCTTAAAGAATCCTTCCTGTGACCAGGACATATTCTTTCTTTACAACTCAACAAGGAAACACACAGCAACTGGCACCAAGGATATTTTTTCCATCTCCAACTTCAGTTGAACTTTGGAGTCTATTTCAGCACAGAACAAGAGCTATGGATTTTGTCCTCCATCTTATACCTCACAGCGAGTAGAGAGGAAGAATCATCATAGAGGCCAATAACTCTTCAAACAGAAAAAAAATCCAAAACTTTTTCTTCAGTGATGAACCGACAAACAGGCCAATGACAATACGGCAAAATTTCCAGCTCACTGGGCCTTCTGCTATGACTAAGAACATCCTGTTTGTCTGATGATGGAGCAGCATGTTAGGTAACACATCTCACTAAGGATAGTGATTAATTAAAGAGCCACTGTTATGTAACGTCCACTGTCCTACTTTACAACCGCTGGAGTGCCTGAATCGTTGTATTAGTAAATGATCTCTGCGGTGTTTCCTGAACCTGGCCACTTTTACGGACCCGTTGCCAGATGTCATTGCACCCAAGCTGATAGCAACTTGCAATTTACACCTGAACAGCAAAGGCGGAACATTACATAAAGCTCTGGTGTGAGCAAGCGGCCTCTGTCTCCTGAGCCCCTTCAGTTGCTCTCAAAGCCTTGGTCTGCTGGCCAGATTCAACCGGTGGGTTGTGTTAAGAATCAAACATCAGTTTTTGTGGAAGGCATCCTGAGCCAAAAAGCTTCCCACCACAGTCCCCCGTGGAGCCTAATGTGCTGCTGCTCTGAACCAATACACTCACACCGAGACGCTCTGAGAGATGTTTTCTCTCTGCTGCTTTCTCACGTATTATTTCTCTCTCGCTGGCACAGCCCTTCCTCTTATTCCCTCACCCACTTCATTTCTGTCTTTCCTCTCCTCCCTTGATCCCCCCTCCCCCCTCTCTCTCTCTGCCTCTTACTTTGTACCACACTCGCCCTCTTGTTTCTCTCTGCTCTCTCCCTCTTTCTTCCTCCCTAACTTCCTCTTATTCCTCCTGCTCTCCAGCACACTTGTGCGTTTCAATACAGTCACAAACTCCAAGGGGATGCGTTCAACTGGTACATTATGTCCCTTGAGTATTTCTCAGACTAATGGAAAACACTCAAAATGCCTTGGCATTCCATCATTCCACTGGTAGAAGAGAAACTGGGCCCACATATTGCCTCTGTAAGGGAAAGTTTCTCCCAACAAGCTGCAGCAGTGAATAGTTTTTCAGGACTGAGAACACTATCATCCACCGAGGTCACCGCTCATGTTCAACATCAAATGTACTCTAGGCTTGGCGGCAACATTTGCTGCAAACACCACCAAATGGCACATGTTGTGTTGTTATTTGACTTTATGTATACATGGCTTTCACATCACTGTATGTCATAAGTACACAGCAGGGACCGCCGGTGTGGAGGACACACACTGTTCAGCGACGACAACCACACGTAAAAGTTAGCTCGAGGAAACACGCAGGCACACTGGTAACACGGCAGAATTGTGTAACCTCCTGCTGCCATGTTTTCTCACGTTAATTGCACTGAGATGCAGAACTCACTGTATATAGGCCACCATCTTGCTCCTTCCTCATAGAGTTGTATGTGAGCAGATGTATAAGTCATTGACTATGAATAAGGTCTTTCACATAGTGCCATCTCTTCCTTGATCATTATTGTCAACACTAATATGTGTTATTGATTTGATTAAATGCAATCATGTAGATTCAAAGAGAACATGATGAGGTTATTTTACTTTTTAAATATTCTCCTACTCTGTAGATCAGATTTTAAACTACGCCTTGGAACAGATCAAAGCTGTGTGTGTTTGTGGGTTGTTGTTTTTTGGTTTTTGGTTTTTTGGGGGGGGTTTTGTCTTTATTTGATCATTTGAAGGAGAGAGATCAAAATGATCAGTAAGAAGAGATTTGGTATTTGGGTGGATGCCATGTGACAAAGGTCCTTTTCCATATTCAAACAAAGGACACGCTGGATACACAAGTTGCATCTCAGCCAAATGAGCCACAACGATGCCTCAGTGCATCCCTTTGAAGATTACATTTGACTTGGAGACCACTTCCACATGGCAGAAAAAAATATGCAGGCTGTTTATCAGACAGACCAAAAGTGATGCAGCTTCTGCCTTTGATGAAAGAAATGTGTGTGTCAAAATTTTATCAAGATCAGGCACGTTGACTGAGGTATTTACTAAGAAAGAAATTTGTGCTATTATTTGTGCTTGGATAAATTGGAGGTGAGTGAGTTTCCTCAAACTGACGCTGTTATTACATTCCTCTTATTCCTGGACACCGATGTATGATCGTATCATAATTATTGTGTAGAACTATTGTACATCATACTGTGTTCCCTAACTGCCAGTTTCAATCTGAAAATAAACGCCCGTCATCTGTCTATTTGATTTTCCCTCTCAACATGGTTTGTGAATGAAATCTTTATTGTCAGCCAGTCAGATTTGCTGTACTCCAAACAAGCACACGAATGCTTCATCAGCATTTGATCAATAATAAATTGACATTATCACAAGTGTCCAGTCCGTTCCAGTTCATTCTGATGGTGTATTGATATGAACCGAAACCAATGGCGTCCTTGAGAGTACAGTACAAACAAATATACAATAGTTTGCTTTAAAGACCTTCAGGGAAAAAATTGGAGAAACCATTTTTTTGTGGGCTGCCTCATGCAGAGAAGGAGAGGATGACAAACTATGGAGACAAATCAGGTTATTTATTACTTCGAGAGTCTGTAATGTTGCATGCTGGTAGATGACAGGAAATATGTGAATTGCCATTAATCATAACCATTCATCAGCTGCCGGACTGGATCATATTTGTGTGTGTGTGTGTAACAAAGCCTTTCCAATGCAAACACATAACTTTGAAGAGTAAATAAAGGAGTCTATTTTCTGTGTCAGATCCAGTTAAGTTGCTGAAGCCAGATGGGTTAAGTTTGTATGAAAAGTAGTCTTGAGGGCTCAGGCTGGATCTTGGTCGGACCTTTATACTCCATTTGGAAATTCAGCTGTAGATGCAATGAAGCTCTAAAGAGCTGTTTTCATGACTTTCTAAGACAAAACTAATTCTGTCTATTCTTTGCTTTTATAGCCTCAATATCCTGACATCCTATTTTATTAGTATAACATTATTATTTAGGCATTTTTGCCTTTATCGTGGTGACGTGGGAGAGAGATTATCAGTTATCCTCCTTAATAATAAATCTATTTTATGACTGTTTAAACTGCAGCTTTAAATCTAAAGCCATAAAATGTTTCACAAATGATTCTGAACCTCTGGACAGGACAAAGGAAACCGGGGG
This sequence comes from Remorina albescens, assembly GCA_034769265.1. Taxonomy (NCBI): domain Eukaryota; kingdom Metazoa; phylum Chordata; class Actinopteri; order Carangiformes; family Echeneidae; genus Remorina; species Remorina albescens. The sequence continues at coordinate 2,829,371 of CM068488.1, forward strand.
GAAAAAAAAAAAAAAAAAAAAAAACTTGTAAGGGAAAATGTTGCTCTAAAAGTGCATGACATTAAAAATGTTTTGGGTTTTTTTTTTTTTTTTGCAAATTTCCCCATCTCTGTCCCGATAATGAGGCCCAGTATAGACAATGCATGTAGGCTCTCATAGGGATTGTGCTTGCATAAGCTTTCAGCTTCACCAGGTGACTCCTACAAAATATTAATACATCTAAAGAAGCCGAGGACGGGCAGAAAAATCAGGCCAGTACACATTCCTGCTAATGATCTCTCCCTCTGACACACAGAGACACACACACACACACACACACATGCTCACACAGTACAGCACAGATAAACACACGTGTGGGCAAGAGCGGTAGGACAGCCACACAAGAACTGGCCCACATACAAACATGAGCATTTGCATTAAACAGTAAACTCACACGTATGGAGTTAAATGCACAGATACAAACACTGCTGATTAAAAACATGTTATACTTCTCTGTCAGCACCACCAGAGCATTAATATTTCCTCCTCTAACAGGAAAGCAGCAGCAGCATGGAGTCGGCTTTGGCTGTGTGTTAATGAGGGAAGGACTGGGTCTACGGTTCAAACCCAACAGAGCTGGCTCATCAAAGCTCGCTTTAATAAAGACAACGCTCAACTGTGACAGAGCTCATTTATAACGTCGGCCTGGCCGAAAATGTTTTCTCAGCAATTTCTCATCGAGGGCAAGACACAGTGAGATGAGAGGCAAAAATAAGGGCTGGACAATACCTCACACATACCTATGGGAATATTTGTTTTATCTCATTCTGTGCCAGTGAAACTGTAAGAGGTGTAGATGTAAACAACTACAAAGCTTATTTATGCCAACATTTGATCCTTTCTTGTAATTGTTTATTTGTTATAAATAGTGCAGTTCGTGCAGTGATGGCTGTATTGACAGATGACACTGATCATGGTTAAGTAACGCCACTTTCCTCGAATGCTGTTGTGACAGAAAAGTGGGAGAAGGATTGTTGCATCACATGGCAAACAAGGCAAGAGTGCTGCCTTAGAGAGTGTCTGACAAAGTGTTTGACAGTAATTAGATTTTTGTACGCATTTTTCTTTTTAATGTGTAAACTCATAAAAGGTGGCTTTAGCATCTCAATTTGTTCTGAGGATAAACAAAGCCCAAGTGAATGAATCACTTTATTAATGAAACACATTCTCGACAGCCAAAGGTCCAATTTTGTCTTTCACACTGAGAAACATCAACACATACAGTCTGTAGGAGCCTATTAAAATCATTTCCCTTGAGGACGTGTTTTCATCAGTGTGATTTTTGCCACATGGCTCTAAGGAAGGTCATGTAAGTGTCTCAGTCGCTCCAGAACTTTGGTCCAAGCTGAAATATTTCCACAACTACTGAATGGGCTGCCACAAAAATTCGCAAAAATGTTCAGGCTTTGTTGGAAAAGCCACTAAATGATACATGAACACACTCGAGGTCCAGGCAGAAGAGAGAACAGACTCACAACGCTGGCCAAAGATTATTCAAATATTTCTGAAGGGTCCCAACTGTTAACCCTGAAAATGACCTCAGGGCAACGGCTGAAGTGTGACAGGCAGCGATGCCCAGCAAGCAGAGAACACTTGTGCTCACACCCAGGGGGTGGACACACTGTTTAGCATGCTAACATGCTAATCCAAGATGGTGAACACGGTAAGCATACAGGATAAGCCTCAGCAAGTTCAATTAACATCCGGAGCATGTTAGCTGCTGTTAGCAATGAGCTCAGCGGCATTAATGTCTCTAAACAACCTGAAAACTAAATATATACACACTTTGGGTGACAAAAAGAACTGAAAACATGACAATAATTTTGACTGAATTGACAAAAATGTTATTGAAACTATAACTGTGATTAAAATTTTGTGTCTATAAATGTTACATTGGTTGGAATCTGTGAAAGCCAGAAGTTAATGGAGCAGCTCTGAGCTCTGACGATGAAATAAAAGGAAAACCAAAACGAGCTGAGGGCAAACAGCAGTCACAACTCATGGATCAATATGTACATACGAGAAGGAAAATTACAGCATCCAGAAGGGTCCGCGGCCGTGCTATGGAGAATGGAGTAAAAATTTGTTTCGACCGCTCTGCTGGCGCCGCCATAATCTCCATTTATTTTTGCTCTGAGGCCTCAGACTCCACTTGGGTCCTGTTAAAGAAGAAAAATGCCAACAAAGGGTACTTTTCTGCTAAGTTTGAAAAATGAGCTGTAGGTGTGACCAAACCCTAAATAGCTGAGATCGATATCAGGCAATAAGGCAAGATGCAGCTCTAATTAAAGCCGGCAGTTGGCACCAACCAAATGGGGCTTGAGCTGTTAATAAGTAGGAAATACAGGAAAAGTTGGCAATCGGGAGGCGTTCTCACAGGCTGTGATGAGACAACAGCGGTGATCAAGGAATGACTGAGCTCTGTAGGCTGTGCATCCACCAGTGAGGATGCATCATGGGAAGCAGAACATGCATATTGACATGAAAGCTGCGATGACAGTCCTGTGTAACAGCAGCTGGTGGGAGACACTTCTCTCTGTGGTCTTGACTGGATTGGCTTCCTCACAACCACAGAACTGAACAAGAGAGATTCTATTTAGGAGCATTAATGTGTTTGATAGGAGCAAACATTTTCATAACAGCTACTGATCTAAAATCATTTTCTATCTGCATCTGATCATGAGAATCTCAGCTATCTGCTACAAACGCAAGCCAAGAGATCTGTGAGAGTCCATCTCTGGAACATCTTATAGCATTATCAGCTCTGTCCTATTACAAATGGATGAAGACAGTCGCTATAATACAGTGACATTTAAAATTTTAAAGGAGCCACATTATGTGCCACATTAGTGTCTCATAAGGAAAACTGCATATCTACTTGCACAGAATATTTAAATATCATGTCCATAAATCTCCCTACATCTACAGATAAGTAATGACAAAAAATAAATATAGATGGAAGATACCTATTTACGGAACCACTTGTATGACATAAGAAGATAAAAATAGATGTGAAAGCAAAAACTCCTAAGTTAGAGACTAGTGTACAGTAAATCAGTGCCATGAAAGTCACTATAAATAGCCATTATAAATAGTGCACATACACACTACTTCCAATAAACCGGACCTGAGGATTTTAGTATGCATGTGCATGCCCAGCGTGGAGGAAATTAAGTTCACCACAAGCCCCAATTCTCTGACTGCTCCAGTTAAACGCTGATGAGAGAAAAGTCGGCTGCAGTTAGCCTTTAATTAAATAATGTTTCATTTGAAGTAGACTTCATCATAAAGTACGAGCATGAATCAAAGACCGTGACCTCTGTGCAGCACAGACATCAGCACTGGACTGCTCTGTGAATGGTCACTCAGTATATTTTTCAAAAAAAAGGTGTGTGCTCATTGTCCCTCAGTGAATATATTGATATTTTACATTAGTGGTGTCCCAGTTGAGGGCCTGCATCATTTGGACGCTGCATTAGGGGAGCAACTGTGTCACATTAGGCTGTCCAATTTATAATTTTCTCTTAAAGACATCTCAGGTCAGGACCCAAACAGTTATGAGAGGTCGTGGTTTGTGGGTGATAGGAGCCATCCTAAGCCAAGGGCAGACAACTAAAATCTGCTGTTTCAGACAGCTTCACTTCTTCATCGTACAACATGTCCTCTGAAATGGGACATGGAAAAGCACTGCTTGGCCTGTGGATGCAATATGAAGCTAACATTTGATCTGCGCACTGGCTGGAAAGTCAGAAGAGGCACAGCAGCTATAGTTTAGCCCCTGGGGCCCCTGACACGGACATCCAGACATGAGTATAGGCTCCTGTATGTGATCATGACAACAGGCTATCCTGGCAGTTCACACGGTGTAAAAATTGTATAAACCAAACAAACCAAAACTTCGGAAAAAACAGCTTGGACTTTAAATATAAGCACGTACACCTATGAGAGATCAAACATCTGGCTGCCTCACATTTGGGTTCCTACTAGAGCTAAATCTCTTAATTAATCATTTAGTCAATCTATGAAATATTCCCGGTTTTAGAATATTTGGTTTTAGCTTCTCAAATGTGCAGACCTATTTTAAACTGTAGCTCAGCCAAAACAAGTTACCTGAAAATCTAATCTGAGGTACAAAGAAAAAAATCAAGTGACTGAATGAATACTTGATAGTGAGAGTAATAATCAGCTGCAATCCAAGATTTTAGTATGTATGCAGGGTACTTTTAAAATACCGGAGCACATTGCCTCTCCGCCCACACAGCTTTTCGCTGCACTCTGAAGTAAATATATATTTCTAATCCTGAGGCCAGGTCAGAAGCCTGCAACATCACCATTACAAAGGCCAAGTCAATATGTACTGTATGAAGCGCTTTTCTTGCACACATGCACACACACACACACACACACAAACACTTCTTCTATGTCTCTCTTCCTCCCTCCCTCCCTCTCTCAGCACTCTCATCATCACCAGCCTCAGGCACCCTTCCTTCCCAGCTCTGCACGGACACCTTTAGCAGCCATATGCCATTAGGGAGGAGAAGGGAAGCATCAATACTCATAAATATTGACTCGGCTTCAACATATCCTTCAGGAAGTGTTAGAAACAGCAGGTACTCCATTAGCACACCAACAGCAAACACATCACACGGTCAATACCAACAAGCCGTTGCAGCTAAGCTAACTCTCCATCCTTTCACTCTTGCGGAGGAAACACGAGGCCCTGCAGCCTTCCTGCGGGATGTGAAGTGCTGTTACGGAAAATATTTAATTAGCACCTGCAATAAATGTCTCCCCCGGTGAATGATCACGCAACAGTTAAGCATATTGCGGGGTTCGTGTATTTGGAGGAGCACACAAGCTGTTTTTGGTCTGAACACACGAGCAAGAAATGAATTGCTGTTGAACCTGGACAAAGTGGGCTCGCAGAATCAACCCTGCTTCTCCAGAGATGTTGCATAACATTGTCAAGTGAAGCACGATTGTCCTTCACAGCTGCACCTGAACACATCCATTTCAGTGGATTGTCTTCTCTTCTACCCCTGTAGGTAGACTTAATTAAAGAGGAACTGTGTTTGTTCACTGAGTGCCAGGAGAGATTATATGTGGAACTCTTTTAATCTGTCAGGAAAGTCTCTCAGTTTGGGCTTGTTAATCAGTCTTATTTGGGTGTTAAATAATTACATTCTCCAACTACAGAAGATCAGAAAGAGTGAATTATTTGGGGTAAAGTGAATTTCCTGGAGGTTGGAGCAGCACTCAGCTAGAAGAATTAAATCATTTGCCAATGAGTGAAAATGTGATCAGCTGTCTGTGCCCTTGCTGAGTTGTGGTGGAGGGTCAAGCTCAAAGAGTCAATGTGCAGAGTCTCACGTGGAAGTCAGGAGGGAGTCATCCTATCAATAATCAATGGTGCGTTGTCAGACAATGACTTTATTTGAGGCAAATTAAACTGCTGGGTGCTAACAACCCAGGAAGTATAATCAGATTATCTGTGAGAAAACAGACTTATATAAATGGTTTTTCAAATAAGCTCTGAGCTCATTTTTGGTTCAGATTGAATAATTTTTAACTGTAACTAAATGCAAAGATGGTTTGAGTTCATCCAGCTGGAAAGTGAAAGTGAACAGCCCATACTAACAGCTGGTTGGGTTCAGTCACTCAGGTTTAGGCAGTTTTAGATATCTTACAGTCTGGGGCTTAAGTCCTTTAAGTTATTTAAACACTTATTTAAGGTTAGGGAATCATGTTCAAGGTTCTGGTTACATATTTGACTATATTTTCAAACTAAGCGTATATTCATCACAACATTTTGCCGAAAATGTGATTCACCTGTGTCAAATGTGTCACATTGTCATCTCTACTGGTCAATAACTTGACTTTAAACTCCTCTGCTCAGTTTAAAGCTTCTAAAATGAAATTGAACACACTTATATTCATTTTAATAACTAGAATATTGTCGTTCATTAATTAGCTTTTCTTACATTTGTCAGATTAAAGTCAAAAGCCATTTTGAAGAGCAGAAGACCTAAAGTTTCCCCTCTAAATCCTGAAAATGTACAGCTCATCATATGCATCAGGTGGAATTCAGCTCAGTTTCAAGCATTACTAAGTCACTGATATCCTTCCACTAGCTGCGTCTTTACATACTTTACACTCCTTATATCCCTGCACTCATGAAAGTAACTACCTGTCACTTTATCTCTCGCTGTCACTCATGTTCAAAGTTTAAGATTCAGCTCCAGAGATTTGCGGTAGACGGTGTGTCTTGGGTACAGAGGAGGGGAGATGGGAAAATGTGAAGTAGTGTTCAGATTGTAGAGTCACAAAAAGGCAGCTTGATATAATGTTATGGTAAAATAAAAATCAACATTATCAGGTTTTAATGTGCTGCCGCTTCGGCGACACAGATTTTGACAAGCTAATTCTCATCTTGACAGCAACCATTGAAATGGAGACCTATAATAAATTCTGAGGTCTGGGCTGTTTTTAGCCAATGTGACAGCAACCAAAAAAGAAATTATTTCATAAAGCAGGAATGGCATCAAGACGACAGTTCCGCTATTAGTGTTTGTTCCATTTACATGATTCAGCCTATTTGAGGGATACGGTGTTTGCCTTCCTATTCAGTGATTACAGAAAGTTTTTGCTGAGTCACTTTGTCACACTTGGTGTTACTGGTATCATTAAACACGGATTTATGTGCCCATAAATCAAGAAATAAATAGGGACATTTTTCTATAGACTTCGATGCAAGCTGACTTCTTTTTGCAACCTATGCAAGGTGGGTCATTATATTCAATGCAGGTTTAAGGCTTTTCAACATTGGCTCCTGTTTTCAGCACAGTGAAAATTTGAAAAACTCTTAAAAATCAAAAACTGAAAACTCTAATGTATGATATAAAATAATTTGAAAAGCTCTGTGTGAAATGGAAGAAGATTGGAAGCACTCGCCGTTGACATAAATTGAAGAGCCGGACCAAAAGGGTCAGCCAATCTGACAAAGCTTCAGAAGATCTCTGCACAGAGAGGAGAGCCTGCAGAAAGGACGACCATCTCAGCAGCTCTGCATCAATCAGGCCTTTATGGTAGAGAGGCTGGACAGAAGCCACTTAAAGGTAAAAAGCATTTGACAGCCCAGTCTGAGAGTTTTCCCAACGGCAGTTAAAAGACTTTGAGAGCATGAGGAGAAAGAGATGCTCTCACATAACAAGATAAAAACTCAACCCTTTAGACAGAACAACTTATTTACCTGTGGATTAAAGAGAAATTTCACTCGCCTATTTCTAAGAGATCAGCTTTATTACTCCACACCAAGAAAGATTGTAGTGCTTTCTTTTCTTGCAGGTTCACAGAGACATTCCCAGTCTGAATGTGGTACTAAATTGCTCCAGTTGAGTGGTTATATACAGGGGTAATCTGACAAAGCCTACATACAGCCTTATTCTTATTTTATGGATAAAGGCACCAGTTTTACAAGATGCCCTCTCTCCCACTTTTCAACTTCTGGTTTATAATGTGGTCAGGATTGAGGGAAGGATGAATGCAGCCAAAGGTGGCCTTGAAGAAAACCTGTTCTGGCACATGACCTGAGGCTGTGGCAACAGTTCACATTTAAACAACAATAACCTGAAGCATACAAAAGCAAACAAAACTGGAGTGGCTGAAGGAAAAGTCTGACTGTCCTTGAGTGGTTCAGCCCGGGCCCAGATCTGAAAACGGTACTTCACACATTTCCCATCCAATCTGACGAAGCTATAGAGGATATGGCAGGAAGAATGGGATAAACTGGCCAAATCCAGGTCTGCGAAGCTTGTGGAGACTTATCCAAGAAGACTGAGCTGTAATTGCTCCCAAAGGTGGTTCTACTCACTTGAATTAAAGGACTGGATACTTTAGTGTTTGTAAATTTTGGATTTAATTTTTAATTAACTTGCACAAAAAAAAAAAAAAAAACAAATCATGTTTTCATAAAACATAATGTGTTACTGGATGTAAACAGAGAATAGATTGAAGGTGGAAAATCTGGTCAATTTACAATTAAATCTACAACACAATGAAGCGTGAAATAACCAAGTGGCTTTCTGAAACCGCATCCTGATTGTTTGCAATTTTGACGACAAATTACAAATATGATAATAATTAAATAAATTAATTAATTCCAATGCTCTGCGTTGACAAGGAGCAAATCTCTTCCTTATTGGGTTTGGATGAATCCCTCTCTTTTGACTTAACTAAACTCAATGTTTGATTTTTCTGATCGTGTTGTGACAGCTGGAGTCTACAATGGCAGGCAGGGACACCACTGTTATGTTGGAATGAACTGAAATAACAAGGATCATACTTTATTATTTTATTCTGTTATTATTTGAGAATAATCTGGCCTTGTGTTTTTGGTTTTTCAACAGCAGGCCTTGTACATTTTGTATATTCCCTCATTAATAAGCGATCCAACCCGTAGTGGGGCATTGCGTATTAAACACTTCCCTCTCTCTGTAGTGTATTCTAAGCACACATGTGGTGCAGAAAAAAGCTTAGGGCCTTCAAGGATTCCCACAACTTTAGAAAACAGTAAATAATACATCTTATTGGATTTGAAGGAAGCACACAGGAGGAAAATATCATAATTCAAATATATATGAAACAACAGGCCATGTCACATGGGGATAAAATAAATGCTTAAAATGGTAACAGTGAAGCTTCATATTGTCATTTCCAGCAGAGATAACGGTGCAGTACTCAAGAATAATACATAATGTTATTGTTCTTCCTCTTCCTGTCTGCGACAGTTTCAAGCTGTTGCATGACTGAATGGGAAAACATTGTATTATCCTGTCTGTGGGGACAAAGTTGAGAGACGTCAAAAAGCAGGACGATGGGATAACATTCTGGACCAGGCAATTTTGTTTTTCTATTGTTGTTTTTTCTTTTTTATGTTTTTTGAGTTTGACCACATCACTGAGCAATTGTAACCCAGAGAGATCCAAAGGGCTGCCTCCTGGAGCATGACGACGTCCTCCGCTGCCTGTCCTATCCTGAGAACTGTCCTGATTTACTGTCATACGAGGATCCAAAGAGGGAGGGGAAAAAGGAGGTGACAGTGTTGTTTGTGTCTGCGGATCCAAATACTGCAAAGAATGATTATGTGTGTCAGCTTAGAAGTTATCTCATTATTTGATAGATTTTATTAGCTGAGGAGTTCAGGGAAAATGAGACGGCGGGAAGGAGGATGGGATTGGAGGGACAAGTCCAAAATGCCCTGAACTCATTGAAGTATATTCATTGGACAGGCTGGTCTGGTTGTCTTGACTGCAGTGGCTGTTCCTGCTGTGTCCTTTGATTTAATACCAAAGGCAATCTATAAAACTGGGATCTTGTGAGCCTCCTATGGCGCATGAAAAGCCTGCACTCATATATACTACACTGAGTTAATACAGTACAGCCTCATGCAACAGCCTAAATGCAGTACTTCAATTCACTATGTTTTTATTTTTCTTAACAAAAATACTGGAGTTCTGAAATAGTTTCTGAAATGTCACAGAGAGAGACACTTTATTAATCCCCCAGGGGAAATCAACAACGGCGAAGTCTGCTTGAAATGACATTAGAGGTAATTCTTGTAAATTCTTTGTAAATTTTCCATTTACCCCGAAGCACCCTAGAAGACCCCTGGATGTCTGCGGACAAGTTTGAGAGCCGCAGAGGACTGTTGAACTCTTTCATTCTGTGCTGATAAAGGTCCCTGAACGCAACACCAGTGATTAAAAATTTCTGAGCCAGATGGTCATACATTTTTAACTTTTCTCCTGGCAAAGATTAGTTTCTGACTTGATTTATTAACATGGGAACACATGCATTAGGTATTCATATATAACAGCAAATAAGCTAAGATTCAGAGATAAAACATGAGATGTCCTAAAAGTGACAAGCTGATGAGATGGCAAACCTTTCTGACTGAATGCGCAGAGTTTAGTTTGCGCAGAAGTCAAACACACACAACAGACGTTGCTTTTGAAGCAGCAGACTATTTGCTGAACTTGGTTGATGTTCAAGACAAATATATGTAATGATACAGTTGACATGACAGAAACAACAGTCAAATCCCCACTCGTGTCAAAGTGTTTGTGAGTTAGGGATTTATTTGTGAACATTACGAGACCAAAACTTACTTAATAACAGCAGTGACTCAATCATGGTATTCAGAATATTTTGCTTCATGTTTTAGTGCAGACTGGCACCCTCACTAGCATCAGCTGTTAGCATGGCTGCTTACAATATGCAGTATACGCAGCAAAACTAACTTGACAACTGAAGCACCAGTTACACACCAACAAGGACACTGGACACAATTAAAAGGTGAATGAAAAGCCACAACACAATTCTGAGTGCTGCTTTTGATATGCAGAGCTGATTTCTGCTTTAAATTAAAACACATTATATATTATAGTTGAAATGTGAAAGTACTCTCGAAATACATCACTGTAGACTCAGAGGAAGTGGGAAGAAGCTTCTTTTGTCCATTAACACGCCCATGACTCCTTGATAAGTGCATGATTATTTTTTCCCCTTTTTACAAGGAAAAGTGAAATGGAAGCACTCAATAAATAAATAAATAAAATCAACATCATACACAACTTGACCTCAATTATGCCCTATTTATTGCTATCAGCAATTGAATTGAAATTGCAATTTAATTGAACACAAACTACATCTACATATTGGTATAGTAAGTACTACTTTCATTGCGTATTTGTCTAGATGTTCAGATTATATCAGGATGTGTAACTTCCACACACTATTCAATCACACTTTTTCTGCCTGTATGTAAACTTTTAAACACCACTCTACGCTTTCTGTGGGGCCGTTTTTTTTTTGGTTTGTTTTTTTTTTTCCTTAAAACAGCCAACCGCAGCGCTAACAAGCCTTTATGAGAACATTATGAATTATAATTTCACAGCGTTATGTGCTAATTTCTCCAGGGGTAACTCTACTGACAGAACGCTGCTGGGCTCTGTGTGAGGTTTTTTGTTTTGTTTTGTTTTGTTTTTTTTGCTGCTTCCCCTCCTTGCACGCAAAGTTACAACAGAGCGAGACAATAACATTTCTCACTGTGCTGCTGCAGCCTATATTTTCACGCTGTGGTGAGTGGGTGAGTCATTTTTAGTCTTAAGCATTATTCCTACAAGGAGGACACTTATTACCACAGTCAGGCCGTTTCTGCCCAGTCAGATCCACAGACACCTGCCTGCCCTACAGGACATTACTCCATGAGTGTGGTTTTGAAGCAGCACACATTCAGTTGCACACACAGACCCATTATACATGCAACCTATGACGGGCACATGCATGCCTAAACCTTCATACAAACACTAATTCCCTCATAAAAAAACGAGCAGCACTCTTGCAAAGCAATCCCCACCACAGTGGATCTCTCACTGCTCACCACAGGAGAGTGATGTATATATTTACCGCCTTTAGAATGAATCCGTCATGGAGGAAAAGCTGCACCAAGCACAGAGGCAGTAAAGCTTTATTACTTCAAACTGTGTTGTTTTCACGATGCTGACCGCTTCTTCAACCGCAGATACTCAACATTTGCGAAGAGATTTACAGACTTCTGCGTGAAGCTTTATTTGACTCCACATCGACTCTGTTATTAATATTTTCTCCTGTTTCTACCAGCATCCCCCTCAAAATCACCTGTATTTTTGTAACAGAGCAGAGTCACGTTTAAAAGGTTTTCACTCACATTTTATTCATTAATGCATTAATCTGCCAATTATTTTAGGAATTAATTAAATAGAACAGAGAAGATAAACTGAAATCCTCAAATTTTGGAAGGGAACAAGAAAATCTGAATTTGTGCTTATTCATATAATCATAGTCATGTGCTTATCAAAAAAGTGGCAAATAATTTTCCATCACCTATCGACTAATAATTGCAACTGTATGGCCTTGAAATTGGCATTTATAAATATTTAATTTTCACAATCAATATGGTAACAAGTAAAATGTCTTCCTTAAAAATAAATGTGAATTTATTTATTTCTAACTCCTTTAGTAAAGGAAGAACCTTTTTATGGGACCGGTACCAGTTGAATGAAAGTAAAAATTCCTTGGTCTTCTCAGGCAGTTTGCTGCAATTTAAAAAATGTTTGTTGGATTCAGTAGCTTTTCTCTTTCATTTCAACCTAATAAAACAAAATTAATGACCTCAAATTGGCTGCTAAAGTCAAATGTTGAATTTCAATGGGCACACCATCTCTTAAATTCTTAAACTTCAATAAAGTAAAAAAAAAAAAATGTAGACATCACCCCCTCCCCAAAAAATGGATTACCAATTCACTATAATGTAACTTTATTTTATCTTTCATTCAGATCCCATCTGTCTCCTCAACCACCACGCCACCCAAACCCCACATCTACAGATTGTAATTCAGATTCTCTGTGAACAAAATGTTAGCCGGCATCGTGGAAAACTCTTCAGAGCCTCAGAGGCGATTATGCAACTGTGTTCACAGGATGAGTCTTACTTCTCGTGACAGAAAAGAAAAAATGAATTTCTTGGGTAAAATTGGTTGAGTGCTCCTTTAAAATTCCATGCTGGTTGAGCAGAGTTCACCACAGTAAGTGCAGCGAGTTAGCCTGTAAGTGCAGTTGAGAAAAACATAATCCCTTGCCTGGTGAAAGTAAATATGTTCAAACTCTACTGGACACATTAGGTTTTACTCAGAGCCATAATGGAACCAACTGATTGTTGAAATGAGTCTTGAAGCTTAAATCTTTCATAGATTATGAATAAAAGACATCTCACTAAGGAAACACTTATTTTTACATTAACAAGTTGATGACAGGTCTGACCTGTTGGGCCACTGAAAGCGTCACTGCTACCTGTTTAAACGTAAAGCTGCAGCTAACGCTAATGATTGTTAGCATCAGAGGTGTATAATATCCACATCAGTGTATGAACTGACTTTAGAAAGTAATTAAAAGTTTAGCAGTCAGCCACTTTCCTGTAGCTCTGGCTGGAAAGCTTCAGGGGTGAAAAAGTCCATCCACCTTTTGTGAAGTTAGCCTGGCATTTACACTCCTGGACCACCCATGGTTTTAATTTCCGCTGTGATCACGACTGACCCCTACCAGCTGGAACCACACCAAGCGAGGTGTTCTGACAACTTAAGTGGCACCTACATCAGAACATAGAGCACAAGAATTTTCAGGATACTGTACGCCGCAAGGTGAATCACACCAAAGGGGGAACTGCTTTGTTGTTGTTAAATAAGAGAGATTAAATGTGATTTTTTTTTAAAAATGCTCTTCCTGCTAAACTACTCTACATATTTTTTATTTTGTGCCTGTTCTCTTTTATAACAGCCATCCTAACAGCTCTCAGAGTGCACTGAATCAAAGGCAAATATAAAACCAGTGCAGTTCACTTCAAGGAGAGCATCATCCTCTAAAGCTACAGGTGTTGGGAGTGTAAAACACGGTGCACCTTTTAAGAGTCCTGCTTCTGATGGCAGATTAAGAACTCCAAGGCTTATATCAAGAGAGCTTGGTGGTTAGAGAAAGAATTAAAGTGTGTTGAAATGCTCTACCTGCCTCAGTAGCGCAGCTCCTTGACATTAATCATCTCAAGAGTTGTCATTCAAAAAAGCACCGAAATAAAGCAGAAGTAGAAAATCTACCATTTACAGTCAGTGCTGAATTTCTCAAGCTGACATTCAGGGGCATCCCTGTAATTGATGGGTCGATGATTTCAATTAATAATCTACAAGAAGCCAAAAGGGAATAATTACCCATCTCTGCAGGAGTTTTTAAGCTTTTTTTAGCCCCTTGTTTTATTGCAGAGGTATCTATAGAAGTCACAAACACTCAGACTTAATACACCTATGTTTAGATTCAATATGATGTAAATGATTTAAAAATAAATGTCCATTAATTGAAGGAAAATGAAATGCTGCTATAATTTCAAAAATGCCCAAGAAGAATGGCATTTTAAACATTTCTGCAGCATCAAAACCCAGCTACAGTTGTATCTACATCCATCGGGCGCACTGCAAAAAGGAAATGCTAATAGCTCATTTGGCATACTTAATTATGCCACTTTGCCAAAATGTAAACAATGCTGACAGCTGCTAAAGAAGTGCTGACATGAATGGGTATTACAAAGTGATGCAATTACTGTATGTCTGTGTCAGTTTAGAAAATAGTCCAAACTTTAATATCCAACCCCCAAATCCCATTTTCAAACATAAATTCATCAAATGGACAGAAACCCAACTCCAGCTGAATGCTAATGTTGTCCAGTGTTTGCTTTAAGTGTAAATGGACAATTGTTTGCTGAAACAAACTGTAAATTACAAAAATATTTCAGACTGTGTGTCTATTAGCTTTCATTTATTTGTCTACTGCCAAGGGACAAAATGAATTAAATATTTCAGAGAACACGTCTATATTATTAAATAACCGAAGAGTCAGGGCAGTTTCTAAACTGCAGCTGCTGTGGGATGTTCCCAGGGTCGTGGCAGCCAAGGCCTGGTCCGAGCAAATGAAAGAGCTACATTAGCTCAAACGGCTTAAAAAGCTAATGATGGTTCTGAAAAATGTTGGCCTCGGAATCCACAAAACAACAATCCAATCCACCAACTATGAGTTGGCTGGACAAACAAGTCAGAGGCCTCACCTCACGGAGGCCTTACCTCAGAATGTCTTGATGAGGTCTCAGATACCACAGCTCACCCTCAGAGGTCTACAGGAGTCCAGGCCAGTGTATAAAACCTGTTTGAGCAGATTCTTGGAAAACGCTTTTATATGTTGTTTTGGTAAACATTATCAGTTTCCTTTGTTTAGTTCTGACTGTAACCAATATATTTGTAATAACAACAAACTTTAATATCTTCCTGCTCATGCTGTGAGCTCCCATTTCAATGTGACTCAGCTGAGAATTCAATGCCAGCTCTTGTCTGCAACTACTACTACTATTTTTTAACCTCCCGAAGAAACTTTCCATCCTGTGAACAAGAGAAGCTCTGCAGTAGCTGCGACAGATAATGCAGACTAATACACAGCTTTGGGCTGATGATTGCCTGTCTGTTTCAAACTGAATTCTATGAAGTAGTTTTAAAACGTATCCCAAGATGCACTTTATGTACCAAACAGAGGTTCATCTTTATGCTTTCGACATGTTGCAGAGTTGATCCATAACCCAGCCTGCCTTTTTCACTTATTTATTAAAATGTTGGGGGTTTTCATATTGGTTAGGGTTATTGGTTATGGTTATTTTGGTCTCAGAATGAGTTGAATGCTTTTTTTTTTTTAAGTCAATTATTCTCTGCCTTATTTTATTCTTAACGTCGCCTGCTACTCATCAAACCGTTCACCAGGAACAATACAAAAATTGAAAAATTTTCAACACCCATTTTTCAATCATTTCCATAGTAAGCATTTTTTTTTTTTAACAATGCCCAGTTCTATTTGAACAGAGCCACTGAAGTGTGAGTTGAGGATTAGAATATAATCTCCGACTTCTTGCAATTTTCTGTGTGGTGCTATCAATTCCAACTGCACAGTGTTGGGTTTTTTTTTTTTTGTTTGTTTGTTTTTTTGGGAGGGAGGGGGGTGTTGGTGGTGGGCCAAATCCATTGCGTTACCATTTTTCAACCTCTCCTTCTGCCCTTATCCAATTCAGGGCTTATGATTGTAATACTAAAACAGAGCGAGTTGTCAAACCAGAAACAGCAATGATGAATGCCCCGCTGTTCAGTGTGCTTGTTTGTTTTGGGGTGGCGTGGGGGCAGAATTGAAGTTTATGTTTACTTGTTGAGGTGCATTTTCTCGACCACAGCTGCCCTGCTGTACTCCAGCAGCAGCATTGATTAAATGGAATAGTTCTGTTATCTGGATAAAAAGAGGAGAAACACCAGGATGATAGTGGGCAAGGGAAAATAATGAGTTCTTTCATCTTGGCAATGAGGGCGTCTGCGTCTTTCAGACTTCCCAGGGAGATGTACACAGCTTAAGGAAACATTTAATTAGAAAATGTCAACCTTGTGCCTGCATGCTATGTGTGTAGAATAATAACATTTTTGATGTTAATATGACAGCACATTTCCTTTCGGCTGCTTTCAAGCAACTCAAAGACGTGCAATCAATTGATTTTGAAGAGGGAGAAAAAATAATTACCCACCTACATTAGTGCCACCGCTCTAAAGAAGACAAGGAGCTGTTAATGATTCTGTGACACTGGATGTTTGCCACATTTCATATCGTTCCAGAGTAAATGATAGTCCTGCACCAATGTTCTTCACAGGCTATATTTATGTGGGTGAGACCGGTACCTGGTGTGAAAGTTGGAGAACATGAACAAAATTGGTCAGACACCATTAGTCACAATGACTCATGGGGCTTATTTTTGAGGAGCTGTGGTCTAAAACTGCATATGCTTCAGAAAAATGTCATTAGCTGTCGGCAAGAGAGAAAATCAAAAAACAAAGAGGGGAAAAAAACAACCCTTCTGGAAACTTTGACAAAAAATGCTAAAACGTAAATTTCATATAAAAGAGGGAATTGTTTGTTGTACTTAAACTATTGAGCAGAACCTAACATTTTAATTTAGCTGACTCCTTGCAGGCTACATGCCTTATCCTTATCAAAGCTAAATCTGGATCCCCCCCACAAAAAGGAACAAAACGAAAGATAAAATATTAAGTGAAGGAAAATAACTCATGACATATTTATGTCAGGGGAAAGGTAAGCTTTCCAATGTTTTAAGACTGCTAAAAAGCTAATGCAGCCATTTGTGTTGTATTCAACATTCACTTGGTTATGCATCATGCAGCCTGGCAGCATAGGTTGGAGATAATCCGGTGTATTAATATAACAGTAAAGCACAAGGAATAAATGCAAATGATCAGTCCGTCTGTGAGGACAGAAGAACACAGAGGGCAGAAGCTGAATTTAGATAAGTGCTGCAACAACATAAATATTTATCAATGAAGTGATACAAGAAATGATGTGTCAATTTAACACTGAGATGATGATGTTTTAGTCTGAATACAAATTAATGGTGGAATAGATGAACAGCTGCAGGTTCACTCTCCATCTGATCACTCTCTAGTAAAACAAGGGGAGACATTTGCTAAAAACATTAATCAAATCAATTCATAGTTTTAATGAAAGGGATAATACATCTAAGGGTTTGTTTTTGATGATCTCAGGGGAGCCAAACTCTTAAAAAGATCTTACATCATACAGTATGTACTTGTTTTCAAACAAAATGTGCAAATTCTATTCAATTGAGCTATAATGTTTGTGTTTAGAGTTCACAAAGGGCCCAGATGTTTGTGATACATCCTTGAACATAAATACATTATGAAAACACTTTGTACGGATGGAAATGTTTTCTCCTCCTTGCTAACCTTCGAGTTGTGGTCTTCAGTGTAATAACTTTGCCTTTCAAGCCCATGTGGGCTTTAAAGTGGGAAATGCTGGTTCTTTCGTCAGCTTTGTTAATCCTTGCTAAAACACACATAGATCACAATTAATGGGTGTTGCCACTGCTTTCCCTGGCTCCCTCTCTTATCCCACTTAGGTGTGGAGCCTCCATAATGACCTGTTCTCTCAAAAACACCATTTAAATTTGCTTTCACTTGTCTTAATCGTGTCCTCTGCCAAGTTAAAGGCCTGTGAGGAACCTTTAAGGGTCCTTTGGAGGGCCTGCATCGAGGGGATTCTAAAAATGAAATTACATTTAGGGCGGATTAAGGACGTACTGTCAGGTTCAACATTCATATTTTATGAATCTACGATAAATGACTTTATTTATGATAAATTATGTTTTGGAATAGTAATTTTGAAGATGTCCTCTTGGGTGCTGGGAAAATATTAACTTGTTTTTGGCTGACAAGTTAATGAGAATAACTGATATGTGGATGAGTAATTAAATTAAGTACTAGTTGCAATCCAATTTAGGGGGAAAGGCAGCAACAAACAACATGGGATTAACTAGTGCCAATAGCATGATAGCAGTTTCCTAAAGCATCATAATCTGACTCACTGAACAGCCATTTCATTTAACTGCATCCCCTCAGTTTCACATCATGTTCAAGTAAAACTTATTTCTCTTTGGGAGAAAGGAGTGAGTGCACCTTTTTTTTCTGCAACAACTGAAAAACTCAGTTCATCTCCAACATTAACTACATCAGAGGCCATTTGTTATAACCCACAAATACCATACAGGAGCTTTCCAACAGTCAGCAGTCAGCCAATCTTCTTCTTGCTAACCCAGCAATTTAAGGCTGCAAACATTCTCCATTTTTGCTTCATATACTATATATAATATAATCCATTCAATAAGAATATCTATTGCAATTATCACAAAATTGTCTTTAAGACTAAAGCTACTTTCCAGGAAAAAAAATAAATAAATAATATTATATTTCAGGCAATGCAATATCCTCTCTGCATTAAGGTAGTTTATCCAGTTTTAATGCTGCCCCAGTCTCACAATGATAACAAAACTCCCCTCTTCTCACTGTGGGTAAGACAACAAATAAATGTATTTCCTAAAATGTCATTGGGTTCCTTTTAAGTGCCACTCGGCTCTGAGGATCTTTGATGACCCCCAGATGAACCTCGGTTTTGTAAAGTGTGTTTCCAGACAGAGGCTGCTCCACATGCCTCTAAAACCAAGTTAAACATGGAGACAGTGTGAGCTTATTTATTGCCTCCATAAAAGCCGGTGAGTGCAAAAGGGAAGACTGGTGGAAGATGGAGGATGAGGAGAGAGAAGGAGCAGCTGCAGGCTGGGCTGTCTGAGAGGCTGTAGTTTGTTATCACCAAAGCAGGACGATACATAGGAGGGCCAAACTCATCCACACACACACTAAACACATGTGTCACATGTAAATGATTAGTACGGTAGTTGTGTAAAAGATTCCACTGGCAGATAAGTAATAATAACACAAACACACACATACAGACAACCCTGATCCAGCAGCACATACATAGTCAATGTGTGGTTCATACTCTATAAAGAATTTCACACTTCTTCATTATGCCTCAGTCACAAGCAGAAACCCGAACACACATTCATACTGTACACAACAGTGGAGTCAAACAAACAAACATAGTTTAACCACAAAACCACACACACACAAACACCATTCCCCACACAACACAACACAACACCCCCTTTCATTCAAACAATTTCCCACTTAAAACTCTGCCGCAGCCAATTTCATAGCCCCCCCTCTCCAAAAAAAAACATCCCTGTTCAGTTGCTGATAGTGGGAGCATCAAGGCTTCCAACCGCCTGAAGATGAAAAAGTTCAGCTGAGGCTATTGGATTAGTCCCTCTTCTCTTTGTAGCATTGTGTCTTTAACTTATAGGGAACAGGACTGGGTGGATCAGACTCTCCATAAAGAGACGACGGGGTGGCAGGTTGGCACTGAAGTACAGTGTAGCTTGTTATAGCCTCAATGCTCCGGGTTCATCTGGAGCAGAGAGCGACTACCATTAACATGTTGAGTTTTTATTATTGCTCCAATCATAACAGCAGAACAAAATGAATGAGATGGCTGCAGTTTTTTTTAACAGTGACAATGACACCACTAAGCTGGTGGTTGCACAACGTAGGAAGTTGCAGGGTTGTCCAGCTGAAATTGTTTCATCACAATGCAAATTCATCCAATATTTGCATTGTGTGCAATGCAGTGATTCAATTTAACTATAAGAAGCTAACTCTAAATTCCTACTAGAAGGAGTTCATACAAACATCAGCACAGATTTAAATCTTAAATTTTGCATTTCTTCAAACCAGGAGAGCAATCGCCACATGTTGGAAGAGTACTAATCTGCTCTTACTGAGAATAGGGATAAAGGAGACTTCCAGTTTGGCGCTAAAACAAGAATTAGCATATGCTTAGCTATTCAAGGTAGCATTATCACTGAGATGAAGGCAACCCACTTGAACGAAAAACAAATTTTCTGAAATAATTACTGGTAAAGAGAGCTGGTGGATTTCAGAGACAGAGTTAACAAGAAGTTAAACAATGTTGTCGCTGACCAGGTAACACAGAAACCACCAACACGTCCTCCAGTGTACTTTCAAGGAGACAACTTCATGGAAAAGTTTGTTCAAACAGAGCTGACCCTCCACAATGTCAAATCTATTTTCAGAAAGTGGTTCGATTTCCTGACAATTAGAAAGAGACTGACTATGATGGGGATGTTGATAAAGGAGCTTTTAGATCTTATTGGTCTGCAAACAATAACTTCCACTGCAAAGGGCAAGTGGAAAGAAAAAGTGTAGTATGTGTAATGCTTACATTGTTATTGTATGTTTCAGTCTAAATGGGGATGTGATAAGAAAAGAGTGTAATAATACTGGACTTGGAGATGGTGCCCCTTTACTTGAATGAGAAGTTTTCATTGTGAGAGATTTTCTTTTTCTACCTGGCCTCATTCACACACACACTACTAAAAATGAGTTGGAAAAATGTTGCAGACACAATGAATTCTGAGTTTAAAAGTCTAGGCACATTAAGAATTTATTGTTGCAGTTGGAGGTGATATGTCAACAATTTTACAAAAGGTCTATCTAAATTATTTTTAGGGCTGCAGGAAATGTAATCGTTACTGTTGGCAACTGTGGCAGACAGGCAGCACGCCAGTTAATAAGAGGAGTAAATGATTCTTACTCTATTCTTACTCTGTTCCAAAATCACATCTCTAGCATTATAACTCATGTGATCATGTGCCCGATAACACTTCATACAGAAATCATACAGATTTTAATTGGACCACACTTTCCAAAACTCAAAGGTGTAGTCAGAAGTGTTGGTGAGTTTAAAAAAAAAAAAAAAAAAAAAAAAAATCACAAAAAAGCCAGGAGAAACATTCACATTCCACCGAGTTCTCCCTCCACACACACCTGATTAATCACTCCATGAGGCTGTGCGCATCTGATTGTCTGTTTCAAAAAGCTACAGATATTGTTGGAAACAACACAACTAATTGGGAGAGGAGTTGTGGGAGGATGGGCGGCTTTATCTGTCTGACAAGATCTTCATCTGAAGCACATAATGCCTCTACACTGCCAACTAGCTTGCTACACCTCCAACACCCATTAAACTAACAGTCTTAGGTGAGCAATTACACTGGGTGTGCCTTTAGCTGCAGAAGACATCCTTTTCTAATTGATTCCAATGGAGTGTTTAAGCGGGCAGAGTAGTCCAGGGACTGGTGTTTCTTACTGGAAGTTATTAATTCATTGTCATTTTTAATATGTTATACGTTTTCCAATGGCTGATCCAAAGGGACGACACACAACTTTCCTCAAAGACTTCGCACTGCGTGCGGTAGTGTCAACATCATTTAAATCACATTCTGAAGCTGGTAAAAAGGTGTCAACTACAACGGCCCTGAGAGCACATCGCACTGCAACCCAGGAGCATGTTCAGAGAATATATTCATGGATGGGACACCCAATATTCTGCAAATACTCACAACACAACCGAGGAAAAATAAAATTGAACAATGAACAGGTGTGTTATAGACAGGGGCATCCCTTTTTAATGTCCCCCGCATGTTACTGTCTGTACCATTTACTGAATGTTCTGTACTGGGTTGTGTTGTGTGTATTTGTTTGCATAAGATGTGTTTATGTTTTCTCTATTTCAGGTATGTTGAAGGCCCACCATAGTCAGCTGGTATGTAGTACAGTGTAACTGGTACTATTGGAGGGCAGTGGTGGCCTGAAAAAAAGGATGCATTTCATACACAGAAATAATTGAGTTTGTGTTCTCAGTGTTCGTCCGTTAATGGTTAACTGTGGGAGTGGAAATGAGGTTTGTGGATGTGCACCCAATTTCACAATGACTGAGATTTATAAAATGCAGTAATGCATAGTCATGCCTTTATAATTCTGATTAAAAGAGTGGATATGCATGTTTCTGGTTTTGTGTGTACCCATAATTTAGTCATAAATGTACACAGCTTTATGCCTCTTGCCCCAAGTGTAATATTCCCTCGCCTGAGTGAAGCTCCCCTGAATTAATCAAGGTTAATCTTTCCGTGAACGTCAGTCTTTCCATTCTTATTTATTGAAGATACATCTGTTCTTACCAGTGGGTGGACTGATTAAAACAGACCCCTGCCTTGGACAATCTATGAATGGAGTTTTATCTCATAATGCAGCCAGAGAGCCCCAACATCCCAAATTAAATAGCTTTTGTCGGGAATGTCCCATTCAGAAAGATAAAATAAAGTTACTTACTGCCACGAGCCCACACCCAAAACTCAGCTGCCTGACTTTTAACTTGACAATTTGTCACAGTCCAGAAGATAAGTTTCCAGTGAGGAACCCAAGTCCAAAAAAAAAAAAAAAAAAGAGCACCAAGCGAAACCAAGTAGTGATTGGTGTGCTAATGATGCGCCTTTTGTTTATCACATGACCAATTCAGCCCCAACTGCATGCACGAGCACAAACACACATAAAGTCATCCTTTGATATTCACACTTAGATCCTTCTGTCAGAGAAGGCCTCATTTCATTTTTAATGCTGAATGCACCTGGCTGGAGTTTTAACGCTGAAAGTGCTCGTGTCACTTTGCAGTTTCTGACAGTCTTGTAGTGGCGGCACAGGAACAGCATGTTACAGGTCAACCACTGAAACCTCCTGTATCAAAATATAATCTGATAGAACCTCTCTTTCACTGTTCCCAATATAATAATAATAATTATTATTATTATTATAGAAAATGACATAAAGGATTGTAAATTATTTCTTTGACCAGCAACAAACAACAAATGATCATAATGAGGTTGGGGTTTTCTTTAATCATTGACTTGGAGGCAACATAAAGGCAAAATCCTGAAAGACTACAAGTGCATGTAGTTTCTCGAACTTTAACAACCTCTGCATTCTTTTTCCGACAGATGTGTTTTCTCTTTGATCAATAAAAGATAAGTGACCTGTAATCCACTGCAGTATGATTACGGCGTGTCATTACAATAAGTCATATAAGTGTGTATATGGTGTGTATGACAACTACAAAGCAGCCCATAAAGTGATTTATTTGTGCATGAAAGTGTGTACTGTTGTAGCACATCAATAAAAATCACCAGCTTATTATTTTTTTCTTTATCTATTTAATTATTTTGAATGTGAGTCATGGACTCTCAGGCAGCTGTCACACTGTCAACATCGCCTCACGCCAGGCAGGATCTCATTAGCATTGCAGACACCTTGTTGTATATACCAGCAGCAAGTTGGCACAAACCACTCCACAGAGAACCAATCTCCCGCTCCTGCTTCACCACCGTAGCCTATCACCTGCTGCCAAGAGTCCTTTCAGGGGGATTTTTTCCTGCTCCACTGATGCACAGTGAGGAAAACTTCCTCATGGTTTTACCTGCACACTTTTCATGGTAGAGGACGTCTCCTTTACAGAAGAGCCTTGCTGTAGAACATCTCTCTTAACAATAACATACTTCAAATAATATTGGCTTTGTAATGCTTTGTGTCCATTCACATGAAAATATTCTATTTTTGACTTAATACCTGAGTTTCAGAAAATCATCTTCACAGTTTGATACGCCATGTCTTTTTGGGTTCTTGGAAGAAATACTCAAATCTCCTACCTAATGCCTCTAAAAACCTTTTATTTTAATCAGGTTCATATAAAGAGTGATGTGCCTCAGGATGAACACAATTTTCTGCCAAAGTCGGAACAGTTTTGGCTATTTCACATGAAATCAATCTCATCTCTGAGTCCTGTGAACTGGGAAAAATATAATGAAAATGTATGGGTTATTAGATCATGGTGCAAGACCACAGTCCATTAAATCACACCCACACAGTCTAGCTACACCCGACTGGCTGAGTTTTTTCATAAATAGATCAAAATCGAAAGATATATTTTTCCAAACATTTATTTTGATGTCAGTTATTATTAAAAAAATTGCATTGAAATGCTCAGGACATGAAACCAAATTTTCAGGCGGTTTTAACTGAAAGTAGAAAAGCGTTGACAAGTCAATGTCACAGGAAGTAGTATCAGGCTGTAAACATTTTGATTTCAGCTGGAAATGCAGGTATTTGAAGATGAGAGTCAGTGGCTGGCCTCATGTGGTCATTTGAAGTGAACTGCAGTTTTTGGCACTTTTGGAACTCATGAATAAAACAGTTACAGGTATTTCTGCTCATATTGGGCCACATTGTTTAAAAAATTAGAATAGTAAATTAATTAATATTGATCAAATGAATAATCAAAGGCGACATTTTCCTGAAAATAACTGATCTCCTGTAATTGAAAGGTTTTTTCACCCCCTTAATAATGTAATTTCAAAGAAGACAGTATCTGCACAAGACATTTTGATAGACTAAAGAGAAGGCGGCAACTACCTCACTCACCAGACAAGATATTCAGCACCAATATAGAAATGTGTCAGAGTGTTGGACTTGTGACGACTAACGCAGCACATCGTACATGTATGGCAGATGGATTATAGGATTTAGAAAAAGGCAGACATTAGGAAATACGTACATCCTCGCCCACCTGGATTCACGCAGACAGGTGCAGAGAGACACATGTAACAAGATAGAGCGCTGAAGCGTAGAAGCAAGACTTTAAGCTTTATATGCGCTCGTGTGTGTGGTGTGATTGTATCTTCAGGATCTGTGTTGGCGGTGCATTGATTCATGTTCATGTCAGACTCATTCCAAAGCCCTGATCAAAGCCTGGACAGACGGAGACGGACCGACAGCAGAGGACAGAATGAGCCAGAGATGGATCCACTCCAGTCCTCACATTAGATGCATGCATGTCAGGCAGACAAATTACTGAGCCAACAGCTGATAAGTTGCAGACTGCACAAGGACTGAGGTGCATTTAAATATGATGACGTCTTTGAGCACAAAAACATCTGCTCTCATATATTTGAGAACAGAAGGTACGCTCGCTCCCTCGCGAGCCTTTGAACACATCTGTGGTCCTCTGAGCCCATATCATTCAGGTATGTGGTATTGTGTAATACAGACAGCATGTTGCCAAGAGTTGGAGAGGCTGTATTATAACCAAAACATGTTGATTTCATTCTCAGTGCCAGCAGGAGGCTTTATCCAGACTGTAAGCTGGTGAGTATTATACCTTTATGTGAGTAGGCATGTTGAACCAGGCTGATTGGGCCGCTGCCCGTATGGCTGTGTGGAGCCTTTAGCTGGCTTACACAAAGATTCCTGCAGAACTCGTGCTCTGGAAGATGGATTCAACTGCTGTGCTCAAGTAATTATGCATAACAAGTACAACCAGATTTCTATTTTTCATAATCGAGTCACTGTTTGGGTCTTGGGTTCCCTCTTTAAATGTCCAACTATGGGGGGGAAAAAAAAAAAAAAAAAAAAACCACTCAGAATATCTGTTTGACCGCAAAGATTTCAGGTGAATCACAGCAGGCCTAAGCACTTTTAATTCATGGAGTGAATGTTTTCTAGCCCAGAAAGACCCCCAAAAATAAAAACAATGATAAATAAAATAAACAGATTTAATGTTGAGACAACTCAATTTGTACCCATGAATTTATTCTAGGCTGGAAGCTGCATGAATCAATAACAGTGAGTCAATATTCATAGTGTGACAGGGTTCACTCTGAACTATAAGCCTCCAGCTCATAGTTTTGATTTGATTTTATTCTCCTGCTTGCCCTTAACAGAGGCCGACTCCATGATGTTGTCTACTACTGGTATTACTCCCCATCTTGACCCACAGGCATTCACTGAGCACTCCCAGTTCTTTAAATTCAAATCTGACATTGCCAATTAAACTATGGCATCCCATTTACATAGAAAAAAAATACATCACCATCAAACCTTGTCCTGGATTACACCATATAGCTAGTTTTGACTTTCCAGTCAATGTAAGAATATATAAATGGATATAAATGTTCAATGAAAGAGAATGATGAGGTGATGATTGATACTGGCAACATCTGATTAAGGTTCAAATCTCTGCAGAAACATTTCTACAGCTGTAATTTTTTTGTTGTTGTGATTTACATATGTGAATTATTCATGTCGTCCCCCACAATGATATGCTTTCAATGTAAATCATGAGAAGATTGATATGACAATTTCACTTTTGCTTGTATTATTTTCCATTTGTTCTGGAAGCTTTCCAAGTGAGGAACATGTATAAGAGCACGAAAGAGGGAAAATGAATTGTTGGCACTCACTGGAATAATATCATGAGTGAGTGAAAGGAAGTTATCAAAACAGAAATTTTGAACTAATTTCCTCACTCTAAATATAGCTGTGAAAAAAGTCTTGTTTCTACAAGAATGACTTTTGAAACCTCATTTAGAAGGATTCATTCCATCTAACACAATATTCTAACCAAAACACTGGAGATTGTTGTTTATCTTTCAATAGCTTCAAAGCTCTTAAGGCAACCTTTCTATTCCTGCTCTTACTTTTGTTGAACAGCTCGTCCACACAACTGATGCACAAATGATGCACCTCAACCAACCATGAGACACTTGGGTGAGCAGTCAGGATTAATCTCTGGTTCTTTGCATCATGCTAGTAAACCAGAAAATTACACACAATTACAATAAATATCTAGCAAACAAGTCGGGGTGGATCTCCACTTTTCTACTACCAATACACAAGTCACACTGTTTTGCAGCTGTTGTAGGTGTGTGTGTGTGTTTGTAATTACATGTGAGAACTATCCTCAAGGGCCTGCTATTAACTTGATTATTGAGTGTGTGATTACGTTTCGGGTGTCAATTTTTATAATATTTTTCAAGTAAAGCTGGAAAGCATGGACACTGGAAAAATTGCTTTTACTGCTCCTGCTCTTCTATTCAGATTTGGTCCAAATGCTACTTTTCAGTTCAGGTCTCATTTTTTGAACATTAACTTATTCATGCTGGGTTCTGTTAAGTTTTCCACAGGTCACTTTCAGAGCAGATCCAAGACCTTCCCCTCTTGACTCAGGCTCAGCCCAGAAGCCCTGCAACTACAAAGCAATAGAAGGCATTTAATGGGAAATGGCTAGAGGAAGTGTAAACTGAGTCACCGGGTTTTGTGACACGGTGCTCACTCCATTTTCAATAAATATTTGGGAAGCATTTCATGCACATTTTTTTTGTCTCTGTTCTGTATTTCAAACGATGCAAGAGAGAAATGGATTCACATGTGAACTCAGAAGAAAAAGCTTTGCAGGCAACAGACTCTTATTGAATTTCCTGTGCTATTTCCCTTCATACTGGTGCACAGCTGGTGATGAGCCAACATTACGAGCAGCAGGTAGAGTACCCAGCCTGATGGAAATAAGCTACAAGTCAACACATGAAAACATGCACGTTAAATTAAAATTGTCTGTTCAGGCAAAAAAGTATATACATTTTGTTTTTAAGACATTAATAAAAAAACTGACATAAAAACTCATTAAAAAAGTGGTAACAAGCCTAAATGATTCATATACATATAAAAAACGTTTATCGTAATTAAATATCCTTGATAGACTACCCCATTAACTCAATTTGTAGCACATCGCTTTGTTTAATTTAAATGTGTTTTGCATATCTGTACTTCATTATTTGCAATTATGCATGATGTTGTTCAGCTTAGCTGAAGCCCAATTACCTGTCAGACACTGAAGGCTTGAACTCTCTTAACTCCACAGCAGAGAAAGTCTGGTAATCTGTTTGCTTATCTGCTTCAAAACACCTACTAATCTTCTTTTAAAAAAATAAATAAATAAATAAATAAACAACACCTTAAGAGTTAGACTGTGTACTAAACCTCTATATTGTGCTCTTTTTGGCAGCTTTGAGAAGGTGAGAGCTTTCAGCAGACTGAAAACATGGCCGCCGCTCTCATTATCTGGCCTTCACTTTTCTGAAGCACTTTGAGAGAATTTGTGTACATGTTTGTGTGTCTCAGCCTATCTTCCTGTTGTTCGTGCTGGTGAAAGGTAATCTGAATGAATAAATAATTTGGCTGTGAACGAGTTATAAATGAGAGGTTTGGTTTTCCTTTAGCTGAACTACAAATGTGCTTTGATGTTTCGCACCAAGGCTGACTAAGAGCAGAAGGAATAAAAATAGAATAGTTCCATTACAGCAGGTTCAATGACTGCGCTCCCTACAGAGGATTTTAGAGAGGAGAGGATTTGAAGCTAATCCCACCAACAGAGTACAGTATGAATGAGGGCAACGAAGTGATCCCTGCTGCATCTTAGAAAAGTTGCTCAATGACACTGTTGTCAAAAGCTCTTAACTGATCAAACTGGAAAATTGGTATTTAAGGCTAACAGTATTTATAGGAGCTGTAAATCTCATGCAGATCAACAGAAACAAGCATGCATCACAATGGACAGTGATTTTCCCAAATCTCTTACATTAGCAACAACCCCCCCCCCCAAATTCACAATAGGAGACATTGTATATGAGGACTGCTTTTGTCAGCTGAAACCCACATAACTCTGTAATTCTGTTTAAGATGAGGAGGGATGTTTATCTTCTGCTGTCTCCAGTTTTCTTGTAAACCCTTATCATGATTTGTTGCAATGTGGAAAAGGCCAGAAATTTAGTTTTTATTATTATTATTATTATTTTGAAATCAATCCGATCCAAATACATTGTTAAATTTTTTTCCTGAGTTGTTTTTTTCTTGTTTTTAAAAAAAAAAAAAACTGTCAGCAAATATTTTTCGTGATAGTGATTGTTGATGAAATCAGCTCTTATACTGGGAGCACATATTCATTAGATGGCTTGTTTTTTGCAGTACTCTGCATATCTAAAAGGGGGGCATAAAAATATGTTGGGGCAATAATATTCTGTGGCTGTGCAATTATAGGAAAGTGACGCAGGTGGCCCAGTTTACAGAGGGTCTCTCCCATCTGCAGCTGGTCCCTACAACAACAAGGTTCAGTCTCTGCTACAGCCAGGGTTGCATCCATCAGCTGTTTCATGCCCTGTCGAGATGTCCTTGAGCAGGACATTAAACTCACAGTATGTAGGTCACTGTGGATGAGAGTGTCAAATTTGTGGTTTAATTGCAGCAGACACAAAGGAGTATTAAAAATGACATATTCTCTTTAACCAGAGTCCACAGCTAAGCGATGCCTGGCTGCAGCAGGCCATGAGGAGCCAAAGGCAGACTGAATCATGATGAGGGCACCATTATTGCTCTGGCTTCACACCTCCTACCTCTCAATGCTTCTTTAGCCCTTGACACCCATCACCTTGAGCTGCTATCAAAGTTTGACACTGATGATACCTTCCCTGGGCGGGAGATCCTGGGAATAGACCTTATCCATCATCCTGATCTCCTCCAATAAAAAACTTTGCCAGAAAACACAACAACATGGGGCCGTGGACAAGAAAATTTAACACCTAAGATTCAAGGATAACTAGCTCTCAGTTACCACATATGGTGGGAGCAGAGGGCAGGTTGAAGCCTTTAAAGGCCAGAAATCCCCCAAAAAAAGAAAAGAGCAAAACATTCAGGTAGCATCATTGGCACCGATCCCCACAGGGAAATTCTCCCCTTTGCTTACAGGGTGGAAGTGGAAAGAATTAATAACAGAACATGGGTTTGTGTGCTCACTTTGTGCTGAACTTCCTCTGCACTTTTGAATAATTCCCAGGAGAAACCTTTTGAATCTTTGGGAAGACTTTTGAGAAATTGTGAGAAACCACATTAGTAAATATACACATTTTTGGGAGGACATGAAATGTGACATTTGTTGGGAGATGGGTACATTTTGCTCTGCTAAATAAAAGTTATGTTAAGCCTAAAAATGGTTTAAAACTGGCTCCAGAGGCTACAGCAGTATTTATATTGCCATGTTACCCCCCCCTTCTCTCTCTCCCTGACTGTTTCACCAACACAAAAAGAAAAAACATGCCCTAAAAGTAGCATTACCGTTGGTGATGGGAGAAATATAAGGGCTGCTTGACATTAAAGTTGTAGTTAGGTCATCATGTCATGTTTTCATGGCTTGATGACCACATGAAGTGTTTACCCTCTGAAAAGCTAAACTGTATTTGTACTTATTTGCATATCAACAATCTATATTCCTATTCATCGAGACTGCATGACGTCGCTGTATTTTTGCGCCACCATATTTGTGTCCACCTGCAGCAGTCAGGTCACAGGACACAGCGTTGTAATGTTACCGGAACAAGCGGAGTATCACCTTATTTACAAAGTGACTGTGTTTATGCATTTATTTATGTAGTTTGTCTTTGAACATTTTGGTGATGAGCCTCTCAGAAACAGGTTCGGAGCTATCTGATTGTTTTAGGTTAGTGACAGCTGGCAGCAAGCTGAAGTGAAAATGTTTAGCAAACAACTCACCAACTAACATGATCTGAGTTAACCACAAACAGTCTAGTTTACATGAAACGTCATCCATAAGCTTCCGCTCATGGATGATAAAGAATGGATCTCAGCTGGCAGCGAGCTAAAGTGGTAATTTGAACAAGCTAGCAACAACAACTCGCTAGCTAACAAAATCAGGGTAACGTTAACGGTATCTACTACCAAAACCACATGTTTAAAAACTGTTGTTGAATCACTACATGTGCTGTGATTACATAGAATTTCTTTGGCTCCTGGTGCCATATCCGTGACTCCTTCACCCATCCAGCGACAGCATCCGTGCTCTTAAAAGCTTTCAGGCTTTCTCGGCTGCAGGGAGAGGGATTATGAATCAAATAGATATAAATATCTGGGAACGTGAGTTGGGGCAGGCTTTTTGCAGAGGTTAGCGGAAAAAATACTGTTGAGGGCACTAAATATGGGTCGCAACCAATATTGTTAACTTTCGCCAAATATCATTGTCTCTCCGTCTCGTTTAAGTGTGAGGTGTGTATCGCCATAGCGTAACTGAAGAGCACTGATAAATCGGACACAAAAATGGTGGCGGTCTTGTTGACGTGATGTCAGTGGTACCCATGAATAGTTTGTTGTAGTCAGTGGTAGCCCAACAAGGTAGCCCACTCAGCCTTTTCCTTAGCAACACATTTGAACTCTTCCTGGAGGATCCAAAGTATTCCCAGGCCAGATGTGATATACCATCCCAGTCCTGGACTCTGTATGAGGCTTCAGGGCAGAGGGATCAACACCCAGACTGTGTGAAAAGGTACAGCGCACAGTACAGTGTTTGTTGTCAGATCTTCTTCCAGATGTCTGAACTCTTTACCATTATGTCTACAGCCAAGATTACACGTTCCCCATTATGGTCAATAACACATCCAAGTATGCAGACACCTAATGCATATTAAATGTATAAACCCTGTCAATCTACACTGCTGACCATATGCCCTTTGAAGCACTTTCAATAGATTAAGAATGACCCCAGACAAACTGCAAAGGAAACTAATTTCACCTGCTTGTCTTTGCAATCCGATTTCTTCATTATGCAATAACAGCTCCCAGAGCATAATGACAGAAGGGAAGCTTGAGCTAAATTGAAAAAGTTTAACCTTCATGTTTTACTGGAAACAGGGAATTTTATGAAATATATTATGTGCCAGTGCTGGACTAAAATGTCCAGCACTGGCACAGGAGTAAAGAAAAGGAGGCGGCTTTGATTTTTCTATTGTACAGCTGGAAATTTGGATCGAGGATCAATCAAGATTCATCCTCACATGTGTCCAGCTATTAATAATTCAGCACCTTCCTTTGTGGATGAGGGATGAGTGTCAAGTTATTATCTATTTCATCCTCTGAGAACCATGAACATACGCAGTATATTTTAGGGAATGTTGCCAGTGATCAAAGTGTTAATCTGGGTTTATACTGATGAGGGCAGTAGACCAGCGGTCTGGGGGTTAGACAGTCATTACAAATCATTCTCTGGGAGCTGTGATCTATACCAATTTTCAGGACAGATTTCATTGGACCATGACATAAGGAGGCAACACCAAGTGTCCAACCGATTTAAATGGCATCATATTGGCTCAACTGGTAGCCACATAAAAACTGTAATAGAACTCTTTCTCGTAAAGATACACAGAATAAGGTAGTAAAGATACTTTAGACCACATTTTACCCATCACACCAACTAGTCACTTTTTCTGAGCAGGAAGTTGGTGTGGTGTGTGAAGAGCTCCTGAGGAACAAATGTACAAACTTACACAATCTGATGTCCTTGGACTTGAGTCTGGAATTGAAAACCTGCATTAAAATAAAAAGAGGCATTTTTGTTGTCACATCTGGCTAACTATAGAATGCGAGCTATATAGGTTTAAAAGAAAATTAGATGTTCTAACAGCAGATTGAAAGGTGTGCTGCAATGCATAAGGGGTACTTTCTTCCATTAGAAGCCACAAAACATGTTTGAAATAAATCTTTTTGTAATGATAACTGTGCATAATTGAGGAGGCTGGGAGATAATGGCTCAAGTGTTAACACAACTGTCTGAGCCACATTTAAATGATGTACATGGAAGAAGTATTTGAATCCTCGAAGGCCAAAGCACTGAACATGCAGCTATTTCAAGTTATTAATTCTTTATAGACACAGTTTCAACTAAACAAACATCAC
The DNA here is from genome assembly GCA_034769265.1 of Remorina albescens. NCBI lineage: Eukaryota > Metazoa > Chordata > Actinopteri > Carangiformes > Echeneidae > Remorina > Remorina albescens. Next base: position 2,861,974 of record CM068488.1, read on the forward strand.
AGAGAACCAGCAATGAACAGATCTATGATCCCCAGGCTCAGACACCAGAGAGGTCAGAGTCAGAGGTTTAAAGTGAACGTTAACATTTCTTGGTGGAACGTCAACTGAAGATCAAAGAGAGACAATGCACCCACAAAAATGAACAATGAGACAACCACGAGAAAAATGTCCATACAAACAACTTCAGAGGAAGAAACGAAGACAGAGAGCCACAAAAAGGCATAAAACAAATGACTATGCAGACACACAAAATGACTACAATGAGAAACAAAACAATTCCAAAATAATTGCAATAAAAAAGAAGAATGTCTGTGTAGGGGGACAACACACTGATAGTCACAAACACATTTCTGAGTCGAAGGCCCTATTGTCTCATTATCTGTCTTTGTGCGATGGACAGAAAAGGAGACAGCAGAGTATGCTGCATTTTAACTCCTTAATGCACAGTAACAGGTTTATTCCACCAAACAGGGACTGTCTGATGAACCAACAACAGCATCTCTATGAGGGACAGGAGGTTGGTTATTAGTCATTGCATTCATTCATCATAATAGACTGAGCTGCACTGATATTAATATATTTTTTTCAGATTTTTGAAGAGAAACACTTGTTTTGCAGTTAAACTTATTATAAAACTCATGTTGCTTCATGCAGGGAGAGGTAATAGAGGAGCTGCTGACAATGCTGTATATCAGATAAGGTTCCTGAAACCAATTAAAAACAACCAACAGACTGCTGCAAATAGATTTTCTATTATGTAAATTTTATCTTGACTGTATTTTATCAGTTTCAAGTGATTAAAAATTTACTATAGATATTAGAAAAATTAACTCTGAAGATAAAAATGAAACAGACGGATGTTACAAAAAAACCAAAACATATGAAACACACCAATGTGTGCCATAGATGGGTCTTCAAATCCCACGACTTGATTGAAAAGTGACATGTTGCCAGAATAAGAATGAATGTTCTCCTGAGCCACCGCTAAATGGTCTAGTTTAGCGGTGGCTCAGGAGTTCACGTGCTCATTATCAAGAACCATTTAGCTTAGAGAGTCTGAAAAATAACCAAAGGAAATATGTATTCAGCTGGGGTTCGTGAGAGCATCTTTATCTGGAAACCCTGTGGCAGCATTAAGCTGTTTCAAAGGATTTTACACAATTTTGACTGCTGACTCTCATTGCCAAGTTGTTATATTGCCAGTGGATAGGTTGTCAGCAATTCCAAAATGATACAATCTGTAAACCTTCCCAAAATTTGGATGTATAAATCTGAACATAACAATCATTTCATCTTATAATACTAGTGCTTTGCCCTTCCAGGCACCCTAATTGTACGCAGGTGTGGTCTTACAAAACAGACTGTATTGTTTTACAGCACAAAGCACATTTGATAGATATAGACAGACTTTAACCACATAATGTTACCAATAGGGAAATCAATGAAACTGTAATGCAATCTAAGGAGAAAAAAAAAAACAATTGTGTTCTCACTAGTCAACATTAACTTGAATTTCTTCAAAACCTGAGCATTGTCATAAACATACAGCAATACTTCCTGCAGTTACAGGATATCATGATGTTTTTTTTATCTGTTGCAACAGGTATGTGTATGTTTTTATTTGTGTATTTATGTATGCACTAGTGTTTGCCCTATGTAGCACACTGCTACTGCTTAATTATGAGATGCCTTGGTAAAATTTCTTATGGTTCATTAATATTCACTACAAAAACGTGTTGATTACTTTGTCTCTGGAGCAGGCAGTTGTCAGTGCAGGGGTACTTGAAATCATGCAGTGGGGCTGAGGGCTTGGGCCAGACGAAAAGGTTGGGAACAATAGCAACTGACAGCTGGTAGAGCAGAAATAATAGTAGCAACAGAGGCACTCATACTAATGTTATTATACACCATTAGTTGTAGTAGCATTAGAAATTGCAGCAATTGTAATTTTAGGAGCAGTAGCAGCAGATCAGATTTAGGCAACTTCTTTTGACAAGACCCAGCAGGTGAAATTAATTGAGTATAACTCATATCATTTATGAAAAGATAAGGATGACTCATATGATATTAGAGTTTGCATGCAGAGAGTGTAAAAGCACAGTATGAGATGACATGAAATGAAAGTACAGTAAAACAATATATGCGCAGTATGAAAATAACAAGCAGGACTGATGATAATGCCGTATTGTTCCAACAGAGAAATTATTTCATCACCAAAACAACCCAGTTTGCACAACCGAGTGAGCAAAGAAGAGAAAACATACATACAAACAAACAAACAAACGGGGGAGGGGAAAAAAAAAAAAAAAAACACCAGAGGTACACCAACACATACAGTAAAAACCAGTCACTACCTCTGCTGCCTGGATACCACGTTAAAAAGGATGGATCACGATCAAAAGCCTTGCTGCACGAGAACTAAAACGTGTGCATATTTCATGTTTTCACACAGGAGGGCATTTCATCTCAGGTGGATTCACTGAGGTAAGCTGTGAGTTACAGGAGAAGCCTCAGGTCTAATGGTGTTTTGAGTCTGGTACAGTTAGGCTTTTTCATGTTTTTAGGGCTTAAGGGCATAAATAACTAACAAATGATCATTATCAAATTGCTGGACAAGTAAGTTTTGATCATTTATAAATCAAATTGTAATACATCTACCAAAATTACAAAACACTGAGTTGCTTTTTTTTTTTTTTGCTCAAATCATTTGGCACTTTTCAATATTTTTCATTCATTAAATGACAGAAAAAAATAGATCAGCAGATTAATTGACGCTGCAATAACTGGTCAACAATATGAACAATTTATTTTTTTTAAATCTAATTCATTACTTCCTGTGAAGGAAACATCCACCACCCGAGTTTCAGTTCAACAAAAACTGTGAATGGGCTCTCAAACACTACTAACAAAAGCAGATGCCCAACACAATACCCTCCATTTCTGTGCTCCTCAAAAATAGTGTGTGTTGTGGCTGGAGAACAGAGGTGGCCGTTTCCACTTCAGATGCTACACAGAAGCTGCCAGTAAGAAGTAGTAAAATGGAGCATTTCTTGTCAGACAAACATGTTTTTTGTTGTGTTACTCGCAGACAAAGCACATGTTCAAAATAAAATGTGAATCTATACGTTTCCTTCAGCTGCATCAAAGAGGGAGAACCAGTAACTGTAAAACATGTGGCATTTCATTTCCCGTCTGATTTCTGTCCACAAGCTATTTTGTCAGCTACCTTGAGAATAGAGAACAAAGTCACATATAGTGTTGGATTACATTTGATGTCGTTTTCCAGACTTTGGTGTTCCGGCTGGAAACTGTACATAATTCAGTTATACATGTCGGACTTCAAGGCATGTGTTTTTGAAAAAGAATCCTCAGCTGGATTGAGCACATCACCTTCAAAATGTGTTTACAGATTCAGATTCTAGCCCGGGACAACACATAATCAGGCACCTTCTTCAGCAGCAGCCTGCCGGTGATGAAAATCCAGCACCTTCTCGCCACAGCCACACAGAAAAAAGATTTAGGAAAACTGTCACCTCACAGCTCCCCATTTTCGCAGTACCCACTGGGCGTCACCTTGTTCCTGAAATTAAAAGGCAATAACAGGCGAAGTCTGGGCGTCTGCTGCGAGGCCCTTCTGTGACAACAAGCTGTCTGAGAGGAGCGGAACACATTGACAGAAGACTTGTCTTCCATCCTAGCAGCTGTCTGTCTGAGCTAAATGACTGAGAGGTTTGATCTCGGCGGGTGAGCTCACTCCATGGGACCTTGACACTCGATTCTGAACAACTGGTGCTGCAGGACCTGATTTTGAGATTCTTATTCATCTCCCAACTGGGGCATAACCCACATCTGCTGACATCTTCGCTGACAATGGGGAAAGACACACAAGTTTGTACAGAAACAAACCGACACGTGCTTGTATAACTACCTGATCTACTACACAGCTGCCAGTTCCATTCACAGTGGTTCAAACAATCTTCAAGTGCAGTAGAGTTTTTGTTTTTCGTTCAATCCCATCCTTCATACTAAAGATGACTCATTCAGGCTGCTGTCAGTGTCGCTATTATGGGAAGATAGTCAGGTGATTGTGCTATTTTTAAATTGTCATGGCAACACTTATTATTCCAATAATACTAAGTATTCATAGACTAAAATCAGTGTAGGTGATGTGTCCAGTTTTGCACATAAAAAAAATACACCTCTGATCTTAAACAGTTGTTTTTAAAATTGGGTCATGTCATATTATGATTCTTATTGTTTTAAATCTTTTATTTGACACGTTGGCTTTCTTCCTAGCTGTGTCCAACCTCTCTCTCAAGTTAAACACAGCCCTGCTTGCCCAGCTACAATCCAAGACGGAGAAGAATTACTTCCCAAAACTTTGAAAACAAGCTTCTGCTAAAGCTGAACAAGAACTTCTTCCAGTTTGAGCAGTAGACTAGGAGGAGGAGGCGAGGAGAGAGAGGGAAAGGCGTGGAGAGGAGGGGAAGGAGTGGAGCAGAGGAAGGGGGGAGGGGGAGAAGAGATAAATGGAGAGGCAAAATTGCACTTTTTGGACCGTTACCCCAAAGTTCAGTTTACAGAGGTTTTGTCACTGAGCCAAGAAGTTTATTATAACTTATTTTATTTAGCATTTTGATTTTGAACAGGGGTGGTTCTCTTAATAAAAAGAACAATTACAGTGTTTGGCAGTTTAAGTTTGTTTCTGTTTGTTTACAGGATTTGCGTCTTATTCAGTATTTCAATTCAGTTCAAATCAATTCATTCACTGCATTATTTTAGAGTCAGACTCTTTGAATGTACTGTTTCAGGACACATTTCACTGCGATTAAAAATTACTTTGGTGCTCAAGTATTTTTAAAAGCAAGTACTCCTGCACTTTTACTCAAGTCATAGTTTAACTTAGCTACTTTCACTTTTATTGGAGTAACATTTGACCAGGAGGATCAGTCCTTTGTCCAAATTGGAGATGTGGGCAGCAAGGTCTGAAACCAGACTGAACCCATACTCTAGCTAGAGGTGTTGCACAGACATAGAGAGCAGATGGATTATTATGACACTAAACTGAAAGATAATAGTAATTTTTAAGTTTTTAAATTTTGGCTCATATACATTAAAAACATATATATTAAAAACCTTAGCTGTACTACCAGCATCTATGTGAAGCTAACTGTGTTGCAAATGAAGTACAAACAAGACTTTTATTGATTTTAACCTTAAAAGGCTGAACTAGCCCTTTAAATACAATGTGTCAAGCTATTTATGCTCACAAGAAAACACTGATGTGTCACAAAAGAGGAACAAGGTGCAATGAGGACATTTCAGCATGAGAACAGACAGTTAGATGAAAACTGAGAGAAGAAATCAATGAAAAATGAAATCACCAGCGATGATGATGAAATCTGCAATAATCACCAATGTATAATATATTAACACCCTTGAACAGCTGTTCAAAGACAATCTCTCTCTCCTCCCTGTGATGTAGGCACAGTAAAGGAGAGAGAGGTGTTTCTATATCGATTTACTGCTGATCGTGGCCGACTTTACAGAGCATGAACTTGTATAGGAATTCATTATCAAGCCCAGTGAGTCAGACTTTGTTGGGATAATGTGAAACTGACAGTTCGGACTGTGGTCTTTCCTCATAGAATTCACCTCACTTGGACCTACACTGCCAGTGACGTGATGTAATACTGAGAAAATAGCTGGGTAGCAAGCAAACCTGTGATAATATGCAAACAATTTGGTGCTAAATTGACTCACTCTGGATTAGAAAATTGGATTTCTATCATGGCACACCTGTGCAATTAATGCAAATCTCTCCTGACAACTCCTATTTTAAATTATGGCTCTGGGTTGTGGAAAGGGTGGAACCATCTTATCTTGTCAAAGGCAGAGGGATTCAGAATGAAATCTGGGACTGTGTTCACGGTGAAAACGTTGTGCAGCAGCCTTCAACACTGAATATGTATCCTAGCCTTTACATTTTGCCCCTGTTTGAAGCACATAACAAAGATGAAACGGGGTATATAACAGAGCAGAGGCTTTTTCCAACACACATTTTAAAACCCCTGTTCTCATTGGAATCTGAAGATCACTAGGAGGGGACACACTTACATGTGCTGGATCCCTTTAAGGCAGCATATAATTACTGCAGTGCCAAAGCTTTGACAAGATTATGCAATATACCATTGTTTCCATTAAATAGACATATTGTTGAGTTTTTGGCAGCCAAATGTAGCCCTGTTGCTGTATCTGAATCTGCGCATCTTAACCTTTGTCTTGCCTGTCTTAAAGTCTATAATAGCAAAGGTTTGTAGGATCACTGTCTGAAACTTTGACATCTTCTAACCTTTAGAGGTCTACCATTTAAGGACATTTGTCCTGTCAAAATCTAGTGTAATGGATAAAATAAAAATCACATTCCCAGGGTCTGTGTTATAGTGCATGAAGTCCAATTCACATCTGTTGCATGTGTTTGGCCATGACTGACCCCTATGCAGATGTCCAGACTGTCTACACAGCAAGAGAGCCGACTACATGCTCCAGAGGCCAAAAAGGATTCTTGTTTCAAAGACAGTAAGTAAGAAAATATCCATTACTACCAGTGATTCTACTTTAAAACAAAACACAGACAAATTGTGTTTAACTCCTGGCACCATTCTGCTATTCCTTTACAATGATCACACATTTCATTCCTGTTTTGCCACCTTCTTGTTCTTCCCTTGTCTTTATTGTTTTGGTTTTTTTTTTAATGGCAGTAAGCAAAGAGCATTGTGGTGCATTACTGCCACCAACTGTGGAGGAGTGTGGATCAGGAAATGCACACATGGAATGACAAGGTGGGCCCTTATGTCTGCAGTCTTCTGTGAAAATGTGAAGCATGTCCATGCATTAAAGGCTCACCGGGATAAATGACTGACCAATTTAAGCCAACCTTTAATTAATGTTATTAGTTCCTCCTGTGCTTTGCCTGCTATGACAAGTCAAAGAGTCTGACTTCAGAATGGTCAGTTTCTGGTAAGCTTTGACTGAATTATTATTTTGAGTGTAATCTTTCTATTACTGTCCAAACAGTTGCCTTTTATCATTGGCCAAAATACAACAGTAATGTTTCCTCTTAAAAAAAAAAAATTTTTTTAAAATTCTTTTTTTTTTTCTTTTTTTTTTTTATGTGAGGACTTGACAGTTTTCTTAACATGAAAGCAAACTACACCTATACTCTATACCAAAAAAAAAAAAAAAAAGTTTATTCCGTTCAGTGAAGGATTTGTTTATATCTGCACTACTGTCAGACTGCTTCTGTCAAAAACAACTACAAAAATATCCCACGAGTTGCTGTGAAATTAACAACTGTGACAGAACTTGGTAGTTTTTTTTGAGCCCAAAGGGATCCAGTAGTCATCAGTCACACAGAGTTCCAATAGCTGCCTATGGAAGTTGCGCACGTGCAGTCGGTTGTTGAAGCGACTGGACCATTAAACTTCCGCTTCTATAGTGTGCTGGCTGAAGTTTAAAAAAAAAAAGCATCCATCAACTTGTATTCACTCCCAACTGTCAAGAGTGCACACACCAAACATCACAAAGGGATGAAGCCACTGCATACATTACAGAAATATTTTTCGTAGATACAGTTATAGTAGATCAACACAGACTTTACAGAAACTTCCATCATACTAATGCTAACAAAATCTGAGTATTATGCTCCAAAGCCATGATGAAACCTGGCACTTGGGTGCATTAGAATACATTAGTGATAATGAATTCCCCTTCTGCCGTTTTTTCCCCTGTTGAGCAGAGCTGGCCAACGAGTGAGGTGGCAGAGTGACCAGGCTTGAAGTTCTGCAGTCATATTTTTCCTTTTCATGTGGAGAGCAACCATGTCACGCTTGTGCCTTGCTGACAAATGAAAAAAAATAATAAGGTTGGTGACTAATTTTTCTATTGCTTCTCTGCACTTCCACCCATGATTTAGCGATGTCTATCCAGGACACCGTGTCTGGCACCTGCTCATTATTATTGCGTCCCACATTTATGGAAGATTACAGGCCTCTCGTGCCAACAAGACAGCAGCACAATAATGACAGACAGACTAAAAAAGAATCTCAGAGGTAATGGGTCGCAGTATAATGACAGAAGCCCTTAAGTGCTCAGCCACAGACAGACAGAAACACACTGTCATGGGCAGAGTTTACCATCTAATTTGTTCGCTTTCTCCCTCACTCGCACACTGAAAGTCAATCACAGCAGGCGAGCCCCTCAGATTTGCCCCAAGCTTTTGCACCATCTCCTCGTCTTTGGCCTTGCTGACCAAAGAAAAAAAAACTAAAAAAAACAAAACAAAACAAAAAAAAAAAAACAGCTATGTTTTGCCCAAAGTGATTTTTCCAAATGAGTTTGTCCATGTGTGAGAATTTGTTTTCCCTCTCCATGCTGCTATACTTTTGCACAATGTAAGTGTGTGCATATTTCTGTGTGTGTGTATGCATGTGTGTATCTGGGACAAGGCCATCCATCTCAGACAGTCCCATCTGCAAGCAACAGCCTTGTTTACTTATCGCTCAACCAGAGAGCAGCAGCAGCCTGTCCACAGGTAAGCAAGCAGCCAGCAGCAGGACAAGATGGGAGGAGCAAGAGCAAAGGAGGGAGGAGATTGGTGGTGGTGGTGGTGGTGGGGGGGGGGGGGGTCGACTTCTGTCTTCATTCAGGGATAAGTCATTCTTTGCACCGATGCCAACCTTCCACACATTTCCCTCCACTCATACAGTCTATTCATTGCGCCGAAGTCATCCTTTCGCTTCCATTTTCCAGTATCCTTAAGCACCTTTCCATTTCGGTTTAATTTACTCACCTTTCCAAAGCAATCCCTTTCACCTTCCCTCATTGTTCCTCTCCTCATTCTCTCGCCAAGCCCCCCCACCCTTCTTCACACCATTTGCAATTTTTCTCTCTGTACCCTCCTACACCTTTTCCTTTGCTCTGTCGCTGTCTACTTATTTTTTCAAAGAAGTCCTTTCCCTTTGCCTCAGTCTCTCTCCCTCTCTCCTTCACACTATCAAGTTTTCTCTCTTATCAAGCCAAAGCATCTTCCAAATCCAAGCCATCTCCATCCCTGCTTCACTGCCTCCTCAGGCCCTCACGCTCATCTCCATTTTCACGGCCCTGTTCGCCATCTCTGTGTCTATCAAAGGACAGGGAACAGCCGGCATGAGGCTGATGGGGTGAAATAGCGCCCTGTGATGAATATTCATCCAGTCCCGCCAACCGCTGTCCCCAGTTGCCATGTTGCAGAGGCCTCCAGACGGAGATGCCAGCGTCTACTATTTGTCACAGGCAAGACGGCGCCCACAGGCAGATTTCTAATGCCAAGGCTGAAGAGGGAACAACTCAGCGAGTCCCACCCACATAGTCTGAACCTGACTCGTACATCTGAGCCCCAACAAACAGGTGTTAAAGATAATGACAGAAAGATAACAGTGTCCTTGAGTTTTCCATTCTCCATCACAAATATGAGAGCAAATGTGTGCAGCAACAAACTTTGGATAAATGCCTTATTTAGAAGCCTTGAGGTTATTTTCTGTAACTGTCTAGTTTTAAAAGCATCAACCAGAAATCAGAAAACATTAAAAATGTCTGACTATATGACCGTCAGTTATAATGTGAAGTGTCATACTTAGGTCACTGTGCTATATCCACAAAAACTGAGCAAATGCCATACATTAAAGAAGATAGCCATGATGTTTAGTAAAAAGCTTGGGAAATAAATTAATAAAGTGAAACCTGCTTACTGTCCGACCAGTGGTGTAAGCTCTAAATATGTTGTTGTTATTATAACATGACAGAAAGCAACAAATGCTCAAATTTCACTGGTAAGTAAATAATGTGGGGTTTTTTGTTGGGGTTTTGTTTTTTTTTTTGTCAAGGCAAGATTGTTAAGAATATTTGTTTACTTGAATAAAACGAGCTGCCAGTTGTGATCACACAAAGGAAAGAAAACATGTCATCAGTCTTTGGTAAACAGACTTTGAAGACTTGTTTCCTAGCTGGACTTTGATGTACCACACTTCTTTCCTCTTTCCAATCTTCATCAGGTGTGCACTGCCTTCCAATTTCACACCCCCCCCCCCCACACACACTTTTTGGCTTCTATCCTCTTTAAATAAAGCTTCATATATAATAAAGGCATGTAACCCCTGTACAAATGTATATGTCCCTGAACTAAAGAGTGCTTCAACTCTAAGCCTCCAGATTTTTTTTTATCCTTTTAGGAGATAAAATTATCCAGAGATTAAAAATTTGGGATTGGATTTCGATATCTTGGCTGTGGGAAGCTGTGATGGGTATTTGATGCAATTTTCCCACATTTTAGACTAATCATTAAACATGATTTATGAGCTTTTTTCCTCTTTCCTGTCATGTCAATCACCAGTTAGGTGGTTTGACTAAATGATTAACCTGTTCTCTCCTGTTTGTGAACAGAAATAAAGATGTTTTAGGGGGGAAAACATTGACGACCTTCTGCATTGACGCGAACAGCAAACATTTTGTAAAGATATTTTACGTCAGACTTACAGATGGGTTTTTTTCCCTTGAGGCACTCTGGACAATGTGGAACAGAAATAGTGGTAATGGATAAAAAGAGACCAGGGTCAGATCGGGGGGGGGGGAACGCTGACATGATTGAGGTTCCTGCCCAATTAACTGGAGATCACTTAAAATAATTGGAGCTGAAAGAGGTGATTATCTTGAAGAGCTCTGAAGAAACCCACTAGGGCTTTACAAAGTTACACCTTGACTCCTCTATGTATTTTTTTTCTCAAATTATAAAAAAGTGAATGTGGTCCATTGAGGCTCCTGGCCTGTTGGTTAAATGCTGTTTCTTCACTCAATCTGACGAAAAAGTGCAGTCATGCAACTATGTGCGTCTGTGAAGTCAGTCATCCACACACATCATACACTCATGCTATAGAGGCAATTCATCTTCTAACAATGAGCTAAACCAAAGAAAAACACCAAAGAGTAAATCAATGATTTCCACAAACTAAGCACTGCACACAAAACAAATCCAACACATATTGACTTTAACGTTAGCTCCGCAAAGACATAGTAAAATAAACAACATACAAATGTTTCCCCCAACGCCCAGAGCAACTTGAATTGCAACATCAATGTATACAGTTGAAAAGCCACTAGGTACATAAAGCCCCTTTTCAACCAGAAAGCTTTGTAGTTATCATACATTCATGTTCAGCAGCTCTACATAATCATGATTCTCTGACTGCGGGCATCATAGCATCATCTCTTTTATTGGTCATGCTGTCCTGCTAGCCCAGTGGTTCTCAACCTTTTTTCAGTGAAGTACCCCCTGTAAAGAATTTTTTCAGCCGAGTACGCCCTAACGGTTAGTACTCAGCTAAAAAACCCTAAACCATTTTTAAGGGCTTTTGAATTGATTGATATTTTTAAACATATATTTTTTAAAAATCTCACGTACCCCCTGGAGTGCCCTCAAGTACCCCCAGGGGTACACATACCCCCATTTGAGAAACACTGCGCTAGCCCATTCAAAACAAAGCTATCTGTCGAGCCTCCTCCATCATCATCCACATCATCCTCATCCCCTTCACAATCAGAGTCAAATCTACATTCATTTAGGAAGGCTTTTTACAAATAGAACCATTTACAAGTGGCTTGGGGAGCAAAAGGAAGCACAGAAATCAAGATGAAATTAGAGATGAGCATTCAACACCTTGCATTTGAGGGGAGCGTATAAGAGCTACAAATTTTTCCTTCCACTTAATGCAAAATAGCTCAAATTCACTAGAATCAGAGACGTTCATTTTATTGGAATTGTGTTTTTTTGTCAAATATGCATTAACTTATCTGAACGGCATAAAAGCATCAGAGTGCAAAATTAAATCATGCATGTTGAAACTTAAAACTCAAGGGCCTTAGGAATGTAGTGCACTGATAAGTAATAAAGCACAGTAAGATAAAACAAAGACCGTGTGATCTATTCCTGCACCACAGTTCAGTTCTGAAGTACTTGTACTCTATTGAAGTCTTCATTTTTATGCCTAGTTTTACTTCTTTCTCTTGTCATTTGACCTTTTCTTACGTGTTTTAAAGATTTACCAAAAAAAAAAAAAAAACAGGATTTTCTCTGACACGATTCAATGTGACAAAATGATTAATTAAATAGTGAATAAAGTAGTTAGTCATCAAGCCAAAGCTGCAACACGAAGTTAATAATTGATCAACAGGATAACTACTACTGCAATGATTCTTACTGTTTTATTTGTTACATCATCTTTTATTCAAGACCTTGGCCAGACATTTTTCTATGATATTTTAGACTTAAATAATTGATAATAAATATAAGAACTTGTATCCCAACATGATATACTGTACAGTATGTGAAAAACTGTATAAACTCATAATACTGACTTGTCACCTGCATTGTAAGCACTTGTACTTCCTATATTAAAGTGCATTTTATGTATATTACTTCTCTAACCAAATAGAGTATGTTACATTGTGGTATGACTTATCCTCTATGTAAAGGATCTGAATACTAGTTACAAGCACACAATAACAGTAAACTAGTAATGCAGAGCGCAAACAATTTATAGCAATACTGCATTGAAAAACTTCCCATTTCCTCAACAAAGCTGCTTAATTCACTTATTCCACTGCCAGAAGTGTGACATGAATTTAGGTTGTATTAACTCTGTTGGTGATGAAACAAGGCCCCTTTTCAAGAAGATAATTTATTAATGCTAATGAGCAGTTCATTTTAAATAGCGGTGCATAATGGTGATGAGCTACAGGAGTTCATAGTTTGCCCACCTTTTTATTCCTAACCACATCTCTTGTAGCACAGCCCCAGTAGAGACATTGCCATATGACCTAATTATCTCTCATTAGTGGCCTCAGTAATTACAGGCCCTTTTACAGCTCCATGTCCTCCATCTCACATAGGAGGGGATTTCAATTAGGCGTTGCCTTGCAACCCTATCTGCCTTGCTTTCACAGCTATAAGCCAAGTTTTCACCCATGTAGCCAAGCAGCAGGCAGCCCAGGACATGTAGAAAAAGCTCTCAGAAAGGATGCAAGTGTTTCTGCAGTTGGGTATTATTCATTCCATATCCTGTGCCCATCAACGGGACATAATAACAAGACAGCTTGGAGGGGTAGTGTATCTTCTGATAGTTAAGGGGAAAAATAACCTTTTATGCCATCTTCTGCAAGCAGCACATCATAAAATATACATAAGAAACAAACTATATGCAGCACCTCTTTCTGTCATAGATAAATAGCATGTGATATGCAAAGATTCAGGGTTCTGAGTGACAGAAAATGCCTCCATCAAGCAAGATTCATCAAACATAACAAACAGGGAGAAGGGAAGCTTTAACGAGAAGCCCTTATATTATTCAAATAAAAGCAAAGTTGGACTCATGAGAGGAAGACAGAGGAGGACAGAGAAAGCAACAGAGGAGGCTTGAAATTGTTGAGTGGCCACAAGGAATTATTCCACAGTCCCCTCCACTCATGCTTATCATTTATATCTCACTCCAACTCAGGACCCAAATCAGTCACCCTAATTAACAAGCCAACAAGAAACACCAATCTATACTGCAGAGGGATAATTAACCCTTTGAGTTCTCAATCGTCTCTACAAAAGGTGAAATTGAAATTGATTGAGATTACCTTTGGTTGCTAATTGTGGCCCTCAGTCTGGTGAAGGTGGGTTGGATAATGGCATGAACACTTAACAGGAATCCATGAGACCAGTCCTCGCCGGAGAGGTGCTAGGACTCCTGTAGAATATGCCAGCAGAGGAAAAGCTTTTATTTTTAAACCACACTAGAAAAAGTTTGCAGCAATGTGTACTTAAAAGTGGCATATATGCAACTTAACTTTGCCTCAGGAGCATGGTCTACATAGTTTCAATAGCTCTATCTTGTCTCAGCCGTCTTGGAGGAGCTGTGCCTATTTAATCCACAGGCTTACAGAGGCATTAGTTTGTCGGGGTCCACACACAGAGAGGGGTGAAGAGGCTCCAGACAGCTTTAGACTTGTGTGTCTCTTTTCTTGCACCTCAGGCAAGTGGTGCACGCTGATATTTAACCAGAGCTGTATTCAAATGTGTGATCAGGTCAAGGGTTGTTGATGGACTAGCACTAATTCAGTATCATGTTTACCTGTTGGTTATGGAGCTGCCTCAGTTGTCAGCTCAAGGACTGCAAAGTTTATTCAAAATTATGATGTTTGGAACTGCAGTTTTTACTCCTATTGCACAGTTTTTATTTTTGTAAAAGCTTTAATAATAATAATAATAATTAAGTTTTGAACTGCAGGCGAAAAGGAAGAATGACTTCCAGGCATTAAATTTGACCTTATTAATGTATTTTGAGTTTGCACCACAGCCGACTGATTCATGTATCCAACAAACAAACCAAACTTCTTTACATCCCTTTACAGCCAACACCAAGCTAGCAGAACTTGCCTTGTAGACGCCGATGTGCAGGTGACTCCATCTTGTTTGTCCCCAACAGCCATGAAAGTTAAATCCACAGATAATAGATTCCAGCCCCCACTTTCTATCTAAAATCCCTTTCCATCCGAGGTAAAGAAGGGCCGGTAAATCCAAATTTAGCCCCACTGTCAAAGACTCCAGCCCGCCATCGGCGTCCTCGGAGACCTCCGGGGGTGGTAACAGTCATGGCCGCCGGTTTCGGCCTTCTTTTAGTGAAGAATATTTACCGGTTAAATCCGTGTTCGGGCTCCAAAACCCGATTTTAAACTCAAAATCCTCGTTGGACTTCCGAAACTGGCTTTTCTGATAAACTTACCACGACCGAAATAGTTTATTTAGCGTTTAAAGCTAATTGATTAGCCGCACCTGCGGGAGCGGTAACCGCGGCAACAGACGAACTTCCTCTATGCGTGGCCCGTAGCCCAATCATCTTTTACGCAGACCGTGACGTCATCACGCGCCTCATCGGAAGTCTTGAAGCGCTTGATGTGTCAAGAAGTTTTTGCGACAAGTTTTTGGCTTGTTTTGTTTTCTATTAGAAACTATTGAGAAAAACAATATTGATAAACAATTGATTCAGAGAATAATCACACCACAGATCAAAATAAACAAACTTCAACAGACTTAGTTTGAAACAAGCTGTATATATGGTTTAATGTTAGAAAACCAAACAGTGAATGAAACAATTACAACTGAGCTGTTATGATGGTGGTAAAAAATAATAATAAAATCATGGCTGTCTAGGCTGAGTCCCATTGTTTTATAGAAATAAAATGTATTATCCCCTAAGGGGAAATTTGTCTTGGGCGTAGTACTACATTTCATTGCTTCACAAAAACACAAATAACAGGAAAAACATCTTCACAAAAACAGTTGCATCACATAAAATATCCTGGGACTATATTTCACATGAACACAGAGACATACAAAGAAGCTGGCTAATTTAAAGTGTAAGAGAAGTGCTGAAGTGGCTGTGTGTTAATTGCATGTAATTTCAAGTATTTGCAGATAATTTCATTGTAATTCAGAGCAGCTCCAACCAAGGCTGATGGTTCACTGTGGGGTTTATGGCACTTGTAAACAATATGTCAATGATGTTATATATCACTTCTCATGGGCACTACACTGCCATATGCCAATTCTGGTGATGTGCCACTTTGAATGGTGGTATGCCGCTGCTGTTCAACCAGCTGGTGCCACAGTAAACCGACTGGTTGCTCCTTTTCCTCTGCTATATCACTCCCATGTGGCTTATGTCGATACTTATGCCACCTCTCGCATATGTCCCTGTTATTGCAGTAGAAGATATTGGAATGATAACTCCACTTGGAGGTCATACGCAGTATCAGCATATCATAATAAGCAGTGGCGTACATCAATAAGAATGGATATATCCATTAGCCATGCAGTTTATCCTTTAAGGCAGCAGAGAGGGGATGGTCCTTACCAACAAGGTCATATACACACATTTTTGGGGAACAGGTGCTCAAACAAAAATAAAATTGCACCCATTCCATAGTTATTTGTAGAAAAGTAAAGGTAGATTCAAACATTGATAAAATAATTTACATATTTACTCATTTTAAAACCAATGCAACTATGCAGGTGTTAAATAATATATTTACTTACTACTTATACTTATCTACCTAGAGGGCAAACAGGCAGGTCCATGTGTGACGGTTCCTCCTTACTGACATTAGAGCAGGGCAGGGAAGACAGACAAAGTAGTATGACAGGTCGCCAGACTATGAAAAGGCTGACATATAGGGACAAACAACCATTCAAGCTCACATACACACAAACAGAACTGATATAAGTGGGTGCTAAGTAAGATGGTGGAAGATGATGGACATGTTTAAGGGCCAAAAGCAAATGAAACAGCTGTGACATCCAGCTCAGTAGTAGTAGTAGGCATGTCACAACAGCACACCATCAGTAATTTTTTGATCTCACGAATTACATGAATAATTTATCCTTTTTTCAGGAAAGCAAGACATGCAATTAGTCTATCTGCTGTTTCACTGATACTAGTCTTACATTCAGTTCAGCCTTGTGCCATGTTGGAAGGTGGCTAGAGAAAAGGCACCCTGTGGATTTACAGTATCTATTCCACCTGTCTGTTGGAAGAGCGTGTATTTGTTTTACTTACTTTCTAATTGCTAAACTTTTTTGGTTACCAAGATACTACAGGAAGGTTACCAGGTTCAACCTCATTCAGAATTTGAACAAAAATGTATTTGACATCACATTTATGTAATAATATGTGTCTGAATAGGACATTAAAATACAGCGGCTTATTTTCAGAGACAGTGGTTGGTTGCCATTTAATGTGTTATTACATTTATGCAGTTGCACAAGACCAGAGCGGAAAATTCTTCTTTCTCTTGGATATGGGAGACCTGCCTGTGGGAGGTGTAGCAGGCACATGCAAAATCCTAGTATTTAAGATGAGCAATTGGGGCAAATCTCTGCTGTATCGTTTGGGAGGCTGGGATGAAATTTATTGTTGCTGCCGGTCTTGCTGGTTGACACTGATTAGACTGTGATTTTATAAGAAATTTTCAATAAGGGAATTCCTTGTACAAATTAAAGTGTCACCATCGCTCCATACCAATGGACCAATTTTGAGCTGACCGAAGCAATAACTATTAAGTTTGAGTCAGCTCCTTTTGTTACCAAGTAAAAACATGAAACCGTTATTTTCTGGATCAATCTGAAAAATTGGCAACGTCATCACTTCTTACTTTTCCACAGTCATCTCTCTAATTTGAACTTGTGAATTATCGGAAAAATGGAAAAAGACATAAATTGGCCAACTAGGAGGAAAAGTAAGACGGATGAAGGAAACACAGGAAAAAATTTTTTAAGTGGGAATTTGTATTACTGCAAGTTTAAAAAAAAAAAACATTAATTGACATCACTGAAAGTAGAATGACAGTCAGAAAACACAGAAAAAATTATATTTTGCGTAGCAGTACCTTAATGATGTCAGCAGACAGAAAGCTCTGGTTGGAAACAACATCATAGTTGAAGCAGCTACAGCTCTGAAACTGGCTATAATGAGCTGTGACAGTTCAAAATGCTGAGGAAGGAAATTTCTTTGAATTAAAGGTAAAGTGAGCAATGAGCTATTAAATATTGCTGTCTACACCTGCCAGGAAAAGGAATTATGGGGTTGATGGATACCTCTACCAATGTTAGCACAATTTAAAAATCTGTCCCTGTGGCCCCTCAGGAGGTGATGGCATCAAACTTCATGAAACGAAGACGGGATGGGAGAAAAATGAACTGGGAGCATCCTGCCTCCTATCCCCTAGACCCCGATAAAACCTGACACAGTATCTGGAGTCAAAGTGATGAATCAGGACATGTTGGAGTTAAGTTAACCAAAGAGGGCTTGGCAAAAACTTCACTTGGATCAAGAATGGAATGGGAAGAGAACTGAACTGATGGAAAGAGGGCAGTTACAAAAACTATAACAGACAAATGTCAGAGGGCTGGGTTGGGATGGGAATAAATAAAATGGGCTTGGATTGGAGGGGAAGAGATTTACTCTCTTCTTTGGGATTGGGGAGTACAAGTGATGAATGAGGACAAGACAGGGAAAAATGTCACAGGATTCGGTTGAGATGGGAATAAATAAAATGAAACCCGGCAGATCCAGTCCTCACAGACCCACACTGACCGAAGAAGGACATCTGAGCTCCCATTATGTTTTGCCAGAGATCAAATTGAAACAAGCAGGATTAAAATGTGCTGATGTTTTGTAGAAATGTTGAATGGAGCACCCCTGGCAAGTGCGGCTGTGGGAGATTATTAGTATTCTGTTAAAGATATGGCCAATGATAAATAACACAGAGACGGTTGTTTGAGTTTCGGAGGGTACACATACTGAGCCCAGATGTTTGTTGAATAATGGTGGTGGTGAAATTAAATGAATACAGAGGAGGCTCTAGAGATTCTCCCTGCTAGAAATGATGGGCTCAATAACTCCGAGATACACCACTGCCCCCGTTCACCTTGTTGATTTGGAATAAATTGTGTCCTGAATCATAAAGGCCTGGACTCTGGCCAAGTCCGGCCAGCGCTGAAAAAAGCATCAGTCAACAGTGTAATCTGTGATGTTTTCAAAGAAGGTTGCAGCCATTTTCAAAGCAATTACTAATATGGATGGCGGAAATGCATCAGCCCACACACACAGACAGGTAATTATTAGGCTGCCATTACAAATTAATGTCTCCACTGTGTAGCCTCAAATAATCAGACATCACCTTCATGACATATACAGGATTTAAAAAGCAGTTTTAATACTTTTTCACCTCTCAACTTTGACACATGTACAACAGTGTTTCAAAATCTTGCACATCATTCCGTTGAGAATTCCCATCTCACTGAGCTTTAATTTCCTTAAATGCATGCAGTCGCTGGGCAGCCGGAGACATGACAGGTGTCATAAAACATATTGGAGGCTCTCACTGCGAGAGGTAACGGCCAGTAAGGAGAAAAATGGACAGGTTTGTTTTTAGAGTGGATTCAACCTTCCTGAACTGGCGCAACCGACACTGGGGGCCACTCCTGAGTGACTGCAGCTTAGTGAGAGATGACATGACAAGCACACAATGCTTTCTGCTGCACATCCCTGGTGTCATAAGTGACCCACTTTCCTCCCTGTAATTGCAATTCCCTCTTTAAAACTGTATTGCCATTCACAGAGGAGGCTTCTCTGAGCAGTCTGCAGTGGCTCACACATGATGCAAAGGAAATCTGTTTTTATTGTCAAAGATCTGGAGTGTTTTTATTATGTAGAGTACAAAAACTATACATCTACTCTGCAGCTCACCACACACCCCTCTTGCGCTCATACATTTACATGAAGTGATGCTCCAGCTGTGTACAAACATTTTGGTCAGATCCCGTGAACAAAGTGGCCCAAAAGGGGCCATGAAAATATATGAAGGCCCGCTCCTTCTAACTTCTAACTCTAATGGTGCATTTAAAAGCCATCTTGTCCATATTATTGTCAGAAAATTTAAAAGCCAGATGTAATCTAAGAGAAGGTCTATTTTTACCAACATTTATAGTGAGATGAGGTATTTAACAAGGAGATTATGGTAACTATATCTGTGAGTTTTTCATTTGTCCAGTTCAGATAATAAATTTAGTACTGATGGATCACCACATGCATCCAAACTCCTGCTACATACAAAGTGGCCTTTAATGAGTCTCTCCAGATTTCTCCATTAAACTATTTATCAAGGTGACATCGGGAGCTGCAGAGGATAAACTGGATACGTCATCCTAATGTAAGACAAAAAGAGACAAGCAAATTGGACATTGTGCCCCCGACGGGATAAAAAAATAAAATAAAAATGTAAGTAGTGAGTGAAAGAAGGCTGCTTTCTTTCTCTTGCAGGACGGGGTGTATCAACCAATTCTTAGGTGGCTAGCTGAGAGAAAACCTCCCACACTTCCTGTTTTCCTGCTGGGGCTCACTCTTGGGGGATTCTCCACAAATGAATAATACATCTTCTCTATTTAATTTGGAAAGCAGCAGTAATGAAGCACTTTTGCACAGTATTTCCCGTCTCTGGGCTCTCACATGCCATAAGCACTGTGAGGTTGATTCTAGAGCCGTTAATGGACTGTGGGAAACCGGCATAAGGGCAACAAGCATAAGAAACACATATTCATTACATTCATATTTCAAAATCGACTGTTTTACAGTCAGTTTGTATTGAATAATTTACACAAATTAGTTCGGAGTGGCATCAGCCTGAAGATCAGAGATGTGATCTTGTGACTTAAAGATCATGGCCTTGAGTCCAATTTCATACGATATCAACGAATTAAATGTTTAATATTGAAGGTGACAAGCCTGCTGAGAACTCTCTCACCAGTTTTTAGCTCATTGCATTGATTTACTGGCACAATTAGTGGCCAGTTCGGTGATTAATAACATTTCCAGCAGATTTCAACTTTGAAAAATTGAGTGCACATCACCTAGACCCAGTTAGCAACTAGCTGTGAAGAAGTTGAAACACACGAGTCTTTTTCCAAACTTCTGGTGTTCTGTTCATCTGAAAAAGAAAGGATCAATCAGAGCTTTAAAGGTGAATTAAGAATACCAATAAAATGAAAACTAGTGAGAGTTCAATGAACACAGTCGTGGAGTTAGTGAAATTGTTCTGTAGGTTCTTTTGAGCTGACCTGTATGAATAATAATCTATTCCATCAACAAGCAATCGTTCAATATTAAACTTGTATTGTCTGCTATATCAGAATACTTTCACTCTTCAGTCTGCCATAATTAACTATCCGTAAACATAACGAATAGTAACACAGGTTTTTCTCCAATCATTCAAAAAACAGGTTGCAGCCACATCGCACTCTGAAACTTCCTGCACAGTCATCAGTGATGTTAATAGTGATGTGAGGAGCAGGGAGTGTTTGTATAGTAAAACAGTAGGACCCATTAAACCCTGAGGAGGCCTGAGGAAGAGAGAGCGACACAGTCTCACTGTAATTTTGCCATAAAAGACTCATCCATTCTCTGATGTAAATTTATTGAGGAGGTTGTAACATTTTACAGCTGGCGCTCTGTAATATATACGATCACATTTTCTCAGAGCTTCAGTGATTATGATTCTTGATGATCATAAAGTTTTATAATCATACCGATTATTTTAATTGTTATTAAAATTGCGATTAATGACCAATAAAGAAGGTTTCATGGCTGATGAAAACAGGAGGATTCTTATTGGTGAGCTTGTGGTTTGAGATGGAAGTGTGTTATATATATATACAGTGACCCTTTTAATGAAACACACGTGAACATACAAAACAGAAAACAGCCTCATCGAAACAAGTGCTGCAAATATACACAGCACAACTAGGCGTGGACTCATGTCACCATGATCGTGATCCAAAGAATGGTTCACGCTGCTTTAAATTCTTAAATGGCTCAAAACATATTGACATCCCTTTTAGTTCCAACATTCCTAAATAAAGGTCATTATTAATCATAAGGTCCTGTTTAAATAAACACTGAGTGAGATGGCTCTTTCTCACATTATTTTTCCTGCATGTTTTCAATCAGGGTCTCATTCAGAAACTAGACAAAAACACAGTCTGGCTGTTGTAGTCACACAGAGTCAAAGAAAAACTACTGTGGGCGTCAAACAGCGCCTTTGGCCTTGTGACAGAGAGAAAGATGTGCCAAACCTTGTTCCTTGGTTGGCAAGTGAGATACTTTAAGTCATTAATGAGGATATTAGTGATTATCTCCAAGAAAAATGCATCACGGTCAACTTAGCTTGAGTGTTTTTACTGCGATTAAATTCCAGCCCAAAACTCAACTAAATACATATACGTGCTAGGAGCAGAACAGACGGCAATGGAAATGTTTCCAGGGGACAGAAAAAGTTGTGGCTTGCCTGAGCTGTGTCCAAAATCACACACTAGTCCCTCTTCAGTCTGCTTTATAGGGAGTTTAACATTTTGTTGTAAGAGTGTAGTGAGATTTATAATCAATAGAAACCATCAGACATTGTGCTCGCAGTGAAAGACAAAAACTCTGGGAAACTGGGATTTAATTTTACAGAGGAGCTCACCATGTAGTCCTCTACATCCTAGTCACTGCATAGAGAGGTGTGTGAAGAAGTGATTTAATAAGAAAAGGAAACTTACTAAAACTCAGGAGTGCTATGACCAGGAGCCAAAACAGAAAATCTAAAGGAACAAAACTGAAAACTGCTAGAAACTGAAAGCAAAGAGTGAACACAGGAGCTAAACTACACAAGGTAAGAGAGCTCACTTCAGGGCAGGACACACAGGAGGTTAATTCACAACACACACACACACACACAAGGGGAAATAGTTACAAAATAAAACAGGAACTGGACAAAAGTATGAGGCATAAGCAGTGAGACGAACTCCTTAATTTTAACCATGAGTGGGTTTTTTTTTTTTTTCTTCAATGCTTTGTGATGTTTTAAGTGTCTGGATGCATCACTGTCATCTGAGCTTCTGTATTTAAAGGTGCTTTGTGTATTTGTAGCACATGTTTTGGCTAAATGTTTCTCAGGAAGACCCAGAAAGTATCTGCCTTTACTGTCTTTGATTCAAATAATGGTGAAAAACAATAAGCGTGCCTTCTGTGCAGAGGCAGATGGAATCCTGTTTGCTCTATAATCCCCCCTAAATCGCTCTCTGAGCATCAGGACCGTGTGGCCTTTCTCAGTCTAGACTACTTCCTCACATAGCTTATTTGCTGATCATGAAATCAATTTAAGGGGGTGAAAAAGGAAAAAAAAAAACACAAATAAGAACCAAAGTTAAAACTGAAAATCTGTGATGTGAAAGTCCTTGTTTTCATTTCTCTCTCCAAATTTTCATTGAGCTGAAAGTTTCCCTGCAGATATCGCAGAGATGCAGGGAAATCAGTGCACAAGCAGCTTGATTAAGGAGAAGCTGACTTATATTTCCTGCTAATTGATGAGCTGTACCTTCAGAGAGCAGGCACGTCAGGGAGACGGAGTTCAGAGAGAGAAAGACTTTTTGGAGCTGGGGAGGAAAAAAATGAAGCAAACGGCTTGAAATAGGAAATCTAACATGATTTGAGATGCTTAGAGAGAACATCTCTCTTCTGATGCTTGATGGACTAGTGAGGCTGGAGGGGGGGATAGATTTTTTCTCTCTGTATGTACGTGTGTGCGTTTGTAAAAGAAAGGATTGTGTAATTATTGTGGAGAATTCCAGGTATAATGTGTAGAATTACAGCCCAAAAAAAAATGGTGATCATTACATCACAGCTCGCCTACACGCTCTGCTTCAAACATATAATCTTCCTCCAACGCCGGCAATGAAGAATAGCTAAATTTACAGATCACACAGATCTGTTGTGACACCTCATGTGAGCGGCGTTTTGCTGTTAACGCTGAGCATTTCTCAACCTCCACTCTGTTAGAAGGCCCACTTAGCTGTCGCCTGTGAGAGGAATATTTGAAATTCTAGGGATGTACGTATGAAAGGGAATGGAAATGATGTCTAATGTATATGAATGGGAGCCACGGTTCAGGTATTTCACGCTGCATGCCCTGACAGAGGCTAAAGTGAATAAGTTGTCAACTCGCATTGAAATTCATATTGTATCCCTGGCTGGAGCTGAGCCCATTTTCTCCACTGTGCTCTCGCCATGAGCCGTACAATAGCCGGGGAGACGTCTAATGAGGCAGGGGGAAAAATATTAAGAGAAAAACCCTCAAACTCAAGAGCTGGCATATTTAATGGGCAGCCCGGATGGTGGGAGGGAGAGAACAAAACGTGGGAAGAAGAAGAGATTGAGTGAGTGATGGAGATGGGCTGTGACAGTGTCAGCTTCGGTCTGGTCAGTCTGCACAGATGATGAGTGAGTACCAGGGCAAGCTAGGAGAAGAGCGGCAGGAAGGGAGACAGGAGGGGGGTGGGGAACCTCAGAAAACAGCTCAGAAAAGATGCTTTATGGCCTCTTCAGGTCTTGATCAGGAAAATCTGTGCAGGATAACCTCTCAGCCCATGTGTGATACAGTCTTTCCCTCTTTACTGGCTGAGTCCATGCAGCTCATCTTCAACCTTTGACCTACCAGCGCTTTAGTTTGACCTTTGGTTTGACCCCCCCCCCTTCATTTCCTTCTTTTATTTTTAACATTCAGCTACTTAAAAACGACAAAATAGTTTTTTGCTATGAGAATTTTATGTACTTCAGTTAACAGCCTTCAATGTACTCCCTCTGTAAGTGCTATTGAAGCCAGAGAGTGTTCACGTTTTCATTTCAACTACACATTAAAGCAGCGGACTTCTGCCTCGTGCTAATCAGGAATAAGTCATCTGCAGTTTATGGCTGAAAAAAACAAAAACAATAACTCAGGTTCTTTGTCGAACCTCTTGGCGCCCTTCATCCATTTCATCTTTTAACTTTAACCCTGTCCTCCCCTAAAAGCAAAGCTATCTATGGACATTTTGCAGAATCGCTGCATTTTCAGGTCCTGATTTTTCTTTCTTCATGATATTTTTCTCACTCTTCTGATTTCCCATCTTTCTAAACTGCTCGTGTTTAGTTGTATCCTGTGATGTATGACATGCCTTTATTGATAATCCCTCCGCCAAACCAAGCTGTGCTAATGAAATGTAGACAGACCATACAATCACAGATGAAAGAGAAACACGCACATTCACACACACACAGACACACACACAGACACAGTGAATCTGTAGCAGATACAGTAATTTTAATCTCCACTTGACATTAACTGCTGCATTTTATCAAACAACTGTTTGCAGGCAAAGATCAACTTCCATCACTAATTATATATAATTACAAACTATTCTCATTCACACACGTGGAAAATAAATCCCAGCGGTGTGTGTTTGATGTCTAGCAGCTCATTTTAAATAGTTTCAAAGCAGCAGCAGTGTTTGTGATGTTGTGGTTCCGTGGATTTCAGCTCTGGTGTCAGCGTTTGTGTCTTATTGTCAGTTACACACTCATCCCACCTGGCTGCACACTGCCCCCTGGTGCGCAAGCCCCGGAGCTTCGGGCCTGACTCTGCAGTTTAACAAAGATCTTAATGAAGCCTAATAACAGGATGTGCTGAGCTACAGGGGCTAAAAACAAATTGTT
Source organism: Remorina albescens (assembly GCA_034769265.1). Taxonomy (NCBI): domain Eukaryota; kingdom Metazoa; phylum Chordata; class Actinopteri; order Carangiformes; family Echeneidae; genus Remorina; species Remorina albescens. The sequence goes on from CM068488.1 coordinate 2,887,173, forward strand.
GTGTTTCTAGATGATAAATCCACCCACAAATCAGCCCCAATTAAACTGCTGAAGGGTTGACAGCGTTTGCTTTGGCCAACATCAGGTAAAAGAGCAGCAATAACAGACGCACAACACAGCCAACAAAACGAGAATGTCAACCACAGTGAGCGCACGGAGAGAGACACAATGAAAAACAACATCGAGCTGCAAAATAAACACAATCATGATGGTGAGAATTTAGCTTGTAGGAGATGGATGTATTAGTGGAGATGAGGTTAATGTGCTTCAGTTAACTTGGTAGGTTTGTTCAAAAGTGTTTGTATCACGAAGTCAGGGGGCGTCTGATTGAATCAGCATCTGCTCAAAGAGCTGTTCTGAGTTTAAATCAGTGCAAAGATAAGAGAAATAAATGAATGGATGGATGGATGGATGGATAGAATTTCTTAATAATAAAAACTAAATCGTCTTAAAGTGAGATTTAACTGAGAACAGAATCTTTGTTCCTCCTGCAGATGAAGCTGAATGTACTGTTTGTTTTAGTGGGCCTTTTCATTGAAATACTAATAGTCTTTATTTATGTAGCACCTTTCAAAGCAGCGTTACAGTGAAGAGCTACAGGGCAGGAAAAGACCGAGGAAGAGCGATAAAAATGTTCTGTTTTGAAACACATTGAAAGAGTTTAAAGGGTTTTATGACAAAAATGAGGACATATAAGAGAGAAGTGCAACAATGAGCCACAAAAAAACCATCAAATTAATCACTAGAATGAGAAACAGGAGACTGAAATAATAGATTCAGGTAGTTAAGAGCAGATTTAGACCCCAAACCCTGAGGAGACACAACTGGAAGAGATTTTACAGCTTACTGGTCTGATCTTCAGAGACCTGGTCTCCCTGAGTCCTTACCCAAGGCTGTGGACCTCCAAACAAACCAGCAAAAAGGTGAGAGGCAGATTTTCTTTAAACACATGGACTCCAAGAGAAACTATGATCTGATCTGGAGTAAAACTACCTGGACTCCTGGACGTCGTGCTGGACTCAGATCCTCCAGGTGGATGCAGGGATGGGGATTTTCAGATCCTGTATGAGCAGCATTAGTGCTGGCAGAAGCAGCAAAAAGTCAGAGCTTAACTTTCAGGTGAGTGAAATTGCCGCAGCAGTCGAAGGGCTGACAGCTTAAGTACGTCAGCCTAATGAAACGGGTCCACTGGAAACATCTCACAGAGGAAAACATGGCATGTGGCGGCGGACCTGACATGACTGCACGAACCAGCTGATGGGCTTTGCTTTATTCATGAGGTCGGACACTGATGTTGGACTTTGTGCAGACCGGTCGAGTTTTTTCACATATTAGCAAAACCAGTTGAGTATGGAGCTGGTGTTGAACGAGGAAAGGGCCCAACTGGTGATATCACGGGACGCTGCAGCAGGAAGATGTTCCTTCAATAAATAAATACCTCCTCCCCTGGTCGGACCTGTCATGAGGTTCTCTCTGGAGCAGGTTCATTAGACCATAAATATCTGACACCGTATTTATCTATAGATCTTCAGGATTTGTATTTATTTTACTTTTAATCACTTTGGTAGGCCCTCGGCTGTTTTAAAACACGTTGTATATATAAATTAAGTTGACAATGACATTGACAGGATGACCGCAAGAGGACACAAGTTTAAAATATTAGAAAGTTGGATTTTTTAACGCTCATTTATAAATGATTTACTGTAGATGGTCAATTTTTATTCTACAACTAAACTAGAAGAATTTCATGCTAATCAGGGCTACAGTTTATCATTTTCTATTAACATTTCATCATTTTTATTATTCTACATGTTGTATGTTCTGAATAACGTATCAATTATCAACATGTTGCTTCGCTGGCTGAATACAAATAACCCTGAAGGAAGCTGTGACAAACACTGACAGTGGGGGTCTCCTCATACTTTTGGCAATGCCGCAATTTTAATTAAACTTTGCTAAACTGTCAGAAATCAGAGCGCCTCCTGCTGGTGCAACACTGGAGCTCATCCGGTGTGTGATCCAGTTGTGTTACCGTGTTTGTAATGTTTTTGTGTTTCTGCTCATGAGACCTGCACAAACTCCAACTAATTATTCATGTTAAATCCTCACGCCTGGTTTTTGGGAAGCGTGTTTTGTCCCTGATTGCAGACAAGAGAGAGATCAAGAGTTTAAAGGAAGACGCCTCAGGTGAAACTAGAAATTAGTTTTATTCTTAATTCAGGAAAAACTGGAGAAGATCAAAGCAATAGATGCAGGAAACCAGACAGACTATTTTCTCCCTAAAAAAAAATAAATCACTGCTTTGGTTTTGGCTGCCAGCACACAAACTGGGATTTAAGAGGCTTTTAGGGGGCAGGAGGAGGAGCAGGGAAGTCGATTTCATGGGCAGACACAGTTGGAGGTGCAACCCATCTCCATAGGAAACAGGAAGGAATCTGTTATTTGTTGTGTCTGGATGTTTCAATTTTGGTTCTTCTGATCATTTCCTGTTTTCTGCATGCCAACATCTCGAGGTGGTTGTATAATACTTCATGCCTCTTCTATTGTCCTCACTGTGACATTTTTAGTTCAATAAGAGATTAAACTGGTTCGACTTTGATTTTTCTTTGCACCATTTCTGTTGTTTTGTTGCTATGAGATGAATCATACCTTCAACTGCAAAAAGAACCCCCAAAACAAAACACTAAATCTCATTTTGGTTTCCTCCAACTCTTCAGGAACAAAAGCTCAGTTAGAGGTCACGATAATGCACTTTGAGATTCATTTAAACTCAAAAAACGGGTGAAGTCTGGTTGCTCAAAGTCACACTGTGACATTTAAAGTATGTTGATTTAGATAAATGGCATTCTTCGATGCAGATGAGTAGGTTTCCACTGGCCTCTTCAGCTGCACCCTTTAATCTGCCACATTTTCCCTTCCGCTCTTCAATTTGACAAACAGGATTTGAACTGAAGCCTCCCACACAGCAAACAGTCAACAGTAAGCTGCGAGTGGCTGAGGGAGATATTTACCGCTCTGTGTGTTTACCTCCCTCACAATTTGAAACAGCAGTGCGTTGTTCTTCCGCCGTCGCGGAAACGCCACCAAAGGTAAACAAGAGAGGGCCAGTTTGTTTGAACTTCTGCAGAGACCGAGCTGGAGACTGCGGCGAGGTGTTGGGTGTTAGGTGGGACTTCAAAATGGCTGCCATACGCCGGTCTGGGCGGGGCAGCGGCTCACTTGGCCATGTAGGCCCCCACCTCCTTCTCCAGGCTCTGGGCGAAGCGGTGGTTGAGGAAGAGGAGCTGCCCGTGAGGAAGCAGGCGGCTGAGCAGGACGTCGATGCGGCTGCTCCTCAGCAGGACCTGCAGGGAGAGTTCACCGTCAGTTACGGCTGCGTTTTCCTTTTCTGCTGAGCAGCGACTGCTGTGACAAAGTCAAGCGTTAAACTGATGTCGGTCAGACGTGTGAAGACGCTGCACATGTTTCCTTTGAGGACAGAATCATTACAGACCGACTATTTCATACAAAAACACTCATTCAGCAAACAGCTAAGGAAAATGTTCCCGCCACTTCATGAGTCTATTTATCGGGGACTATTTTCTAAAGTGGGTTAGTCCACATCAAATGTTCTGGTAGGCTCTGTGAAGTGGGAAGATGCCGGCTGCTCCTCCTGGACCAGTTTACTGTTCAGACCTGACGTGAGCGTTTGGGTCTAAACCCTCCTGAGAGCCGATCACGTCACATTCGGAGGAAGTCTGATCCGTTTTTACTGACAGCGCGACTTGTCCAGCACTGTTTCATAACAAACTGAGAACATTAAATTATTTAACCCGATTTCACTGCAGAGCTTCACACAGATTCACTGCTGTCTCTGTCTCACTCCGTCTTATTCTCTCACACACACACTCTGATTGGCTAAAAGCAACAACACACGTGTGTTTATTCGTGCATAAAACAGAGAAGTGAGACGATCAGAACACGGAGGCCGTTTTAAATCCAGGTGTGAACTGACTGATCAGATCAGAGGACCTTCTGACCATCTGTCAGGATTTTATATCTTTTTTTTTCTTTCTACATTTACTCTAAAAGCAACCATATTTTCCAAAGTCAAGATCTTTAATCTTTTAATGCTGGTTTATATTTATTTTGTTTGTATTTTCCTGAACTAATTTGTGTTGAAACAAATCACTCAATCACTCAAAAGAAACTACAGAGTGTTAATGTTGATGTGCTTTTAATGGATCAGTCAGGTCGATAAGGTCGCTCTAAGCTTTGGTCTTCTTCATGATCTTGTGAGTCCTTTAAAACCAAATTAAAAACACTTTTCCAAAGATTGCTCCTTTTTTACAAATCTTTCCCTCCTTTAATCCCCGACTCAGAGCGGCCAACATTAAATCGACACAATCACCAACTTGTTATATTGGAGTCCAAACGCTGGCTGGAAAAGAGCGGAGTGGACAGCAGATCGACCTTCTGCCGCCGACACCGCGGAGCCCGGAGAGTTTGTTTGCAGCCGGCTGGTGTGGTTTGTTAAGGTGAACATGTTTTATGTGTCAGCTAATCACAAGGCTGCCTGAAGGTCTCCAGACCAGACCGCAGACGGCTTCTACATTTCAAAGTTAGGAGATAATAATGTTTGTGAGCCAATTCTCTGCTGTCACACCAAGTAAAGAGCAGATCCAGACTGAACCGTCATGATCAAACCCTCCGGGGTATCAGACCTCACAGAGTGCTTCTTTAGAAATAAAACCAACTATTTCACAGCCTTTTCTTATCGTGGACCACGTCAGACCGAGTGCAGATCCAAAACCAGGCTACTTGGACCTGCCGATCCTGGACGAGAGTCCAGACGGTTTCAAACCTGGACTGGGTCTGATCGTTCTCCACCAGACCAGCGTTACAATCCAGTCCAGGTCTGACAAATCAGAACGGAGCACGGACGGAAGATCTGCAGTCAGAGTTTGGTGTGATCCTTTTGTGTAAAATCCAGATAGAACCAGGACAGACCTGAACTCGCTTTGTATCTACTTCTGAATCTAAAAAGGGGGGGTCCATACCTCGCTGCCCTGCCCCAGCATGTGCAGGTGGTCCAGGCAGTGTCGGGTCAGGCTGCGCAGGGTTCCCTCAGCCAGCAGCAGGTTCTCGTGGGGCTCGCAGACCAGCGTGAAGCCCAGACTCTGGACCCCCAACCACAGAGCGCTCGTCTCCTCGGAGAACGGGTCCCCGGCTCTCAGGCGGACCACCCCGCTGCCAGCCTCCTGCAGGGCCAGGGCCTCTTCGCCGGGCACCGCCTCCACCGGGGGCCGCCCCGAGGCCTCCCGGGACAGAGAGACGGCGCTCGTCACCTGCCTGAGTCCCAAAGACAGGAGGGAGGGGACTCATTAAACTGGTCCTGTCATTTCCCACAACCATGAAGGCATCCTGGTTCGAATTGTATCTCCAGCATCTGCAAAACCAGGACCAGGACCAGGACCAAGACCAGGACCAAGACCAAGACCAGGACGAGGATCAGCTTTGAGAATCAGCAGTTACAGCTCTTCATCCTCCAGGTTTATTAATCAGTGATGTTATTCTTATTAAATGTTGTTTTGTTTGAGGCTGAAATCCTTAATCCCTTTTGGTCCACGAGATCAGGTCCTTCCTGGTACTGGTCCTGGTCCTGGTCCTGATCCTGATCTCAGACTGAATTCAAGCTCAGTTTTTCATAAACCACACCGACACAGACCCTGATTTCTGTCAGTGGACCACAATGGAGGACTCCCCCCGCCAGGACCAGGACCAAGACCAGGACCAAGACCAAGACCAGGACCAGGACCAGGACCAGGACCAGGACCAAGACCAGGACCAGGACCAAGACCAAGACCAGGACCAAGACCAAGACCAGGACCAGGACCAAGACCAAGACCAAGACCAGGACCAGGACCAAGACCAAGACCAGGACCAGGACCAGGACCAAGACCAGGACCAGGACCAGGACTAGGACCAGGACCAAGACCAGGACCAGGACCAAGACCAGGACCAGGACCAGGACCAACGCCCCTACATGTAAATGACGAAGCTTCCTGTTTATGTTTGTTTATTTCCGGATGTGACGCAGCGGTTGTTTACTTTAAAAGCATGTCAACAGGAGTCTTTGAAGTCCTGTAAACATAAACAAACAGCTGATGTCTCACCTGGCGACCACCGCCACCTTCTCCCGCAGCAGGACCCGGGTCTCCTCCGGGTTCAGGTCCCGGTCCTGGTCCAGGACTCCCTCATCTGGACCGAAGACCCGGGAGTACAGGATCCGGGTCTCCCCCGGGGACAGAGCAGAGACCGGACACACGGTGTGGCTCAGGAAACACCGGACCATGATCACATTATCGCGGCTCCGCCTCCGAGTCCTCTTTTCCGGGTTGGTCAGCTGACCTCTCTCGGCTCCCGTCGCTTCGCGTTTTTTAAAACCAGCAGATGGCGCTCAATCTATATTATATTATAGTAAAACGGTTAAATTAGACATAATGAGCTGATACTGTCATTAAACTGAAATGTTTAAGCTGCTGAAATCAACAGAATATTATCTGATGAAGAAAAAGCGACTCATGATGCAGCCTGATGTTTTTATGGACAGATAATTATTTAGAATTCAAAATCAATGAGTCTGATTGAGAAAAATCAGTAACTGCTGTGGGATGATTATATTTGTGTCTTTTTTTTTTTAAATTATATTTTACAAAATGTTTTATTTGAATAAATAGTTTGTGACTGTCTCTGGTTTCTGGGTTTGAACAGACAAACAGAGGCAGCTGTTAATCTGACAGCTGCTGCCGGTCACACTTCTTACTGTGTGTGTGTGTGTGTGTGTGTGTGTGTTTGTGGAGGGGACATAAAGAAAGAAAACACTCTGCTGTCTCAACATTTGCTCCATCATGAGGTGGTTCGTTTCTATTTTTGGGGATTTCACCTATATTTCATTCTTCAGCTTGCTTCATTCACAGCTGTAACAGCTGGACGGCAGCAGCAGCTGATCAGTGTGACCTTTGATGGGTCATCTGTCTCAGTCCATCATGTTGGTCCAGAATGAAACGACCCCTGACCTGCCCTCCAGACACACGAGGACTCACACAGTCACATGGTGTCCATCAGCCGCTGCTGACTGATCAGCTGAGCTTTATTTTCATTCACATATCTTCTTTATATTTCATTTTGTTTATTTAGAAATTACCTTTTCAGCACTAAGATTGACAGAAAATATGATTGGACATAAAAAAAAAAAAAAAAAAAAGTAAGATCAATTTGTTGTGTTACTATTTTTAGTCCCTCCTGGTAAATCATCTTCCAGCTCACTGAGGAGGTTGAAATTTCTTTCATTTTAGTCAAATTCATCCACATGTGGACTGTCAGACTGCAGCTCGGCGAGTCCACCAGGTTCAGGTCCTGGTTTATGAAATAAAACCTACACATATTCTGCAGGGCCCCGACTGTGTGGTAATTATTAGCCACAACATTACCCTCAATAATAAAGGAGTGAATGTGAGGGATCACTGCAGGCAATAATTAGCGCAAAGCATTTTGGGAAATCTGATGTGCCTGTCAATTCCTGAACAGAGGATCAGCAGTTCGTGCCAGATTCACCACATGAAAAGTCTGAGCAGGTTTCAGTTCTACCCAGCTGTGAGTCACACTGTTGCAACAAACCAGCTGAAGAAGAACAACAACAGGATGTGGGTGAAGGGAAAGGCGAGCAGCCAGTAGCTCGGACCAATGATGGCGAGGCCCGCCAGTTTGAAATACAGGAAGCCGAAGACAAACGTGTGACAGGCGGCCAAAAAAATATCTGCAGTCTTCTGAGGAAAATGAAAACACCCTCAGAGAGGACGTGCACAGACATAAACAAGAGAAGAAGAATTAGAGCTGAAGTTTCTCAACCTCCAGAACACTGAAGGATGAAGCAGCACCTCCACCCTTCCTTGGAAACTGCAGCGTTCGGTTCCAGAAGCTGTCAGGGCCTCACTAACAAACTGTGGTTTGTCTGATATGCCCAGACAGGAGCGGGTGTCAAACAGGAGGGAGGAGAGGCGGCGATGTTCAGGGTGGGGTTGGGTTTAGACCTGGAACGGCCATCTTGTTGCAGCTGTGATCTGATTTTATCAGACCTTCATGGATGAGCAGGACTGACGATGATGATGATGATGGGTCAAAGTGATGAGGCCTCTAAATCTGTAGATCAACCAAAGTATGTTCACATAAACATTTCTTCTTATTCATACACAAACATATAAATACAGTTTATTGCTGCAGATATAAACAGTTTTCCTCCTACAGACAATTATTTTAAACTTCAGCACCAGTCACAGTGTATTTTTAATAATGATGTGTTTAGACAGGAAGTTCCAGCAGCTGGAGTTTTGGACATTAAAATTAAAATATCAGCTTATCTTCTAATTACAGTTTGACTGACTCAAACTGCAAAAAATATTTTTAAGAGAAGCAGCTTCTTAAATGGGTTCAAAATAACAGATGAGTGATTTAGGTTAGAATGGACAGGAGAGTTTGGAAATGATCAGTCTGTTTTTACTGACTTTGAATTATAGTTTTAAATAAAGGAAAGCTTTAGAAATTAGCGACTAATTGGAGACGGAGTTAATTGTCTGCTGAAACATTAAGTTTGAACTCTGGCTCCTAATTGGACGGGCCGATGAGGGATGGTTGATTTTTCTTCGTGCCAAAGCCTCATTAACATTTTAAAAAGCGACTGTTGAAGTGGAAAAGCGGTGTTGCATTGAAAAGACAGTTGAAAGTGTCAGTGTTTAGTTCTCCCTCATCTAAAAGCGTGAAGTCTGTTGTTCAGACGAAAGTGGCGACTGGAAGCCGAATAGTTGTGAGTTTTTCACAGCTACATGTAAAGATCACTGACAAAAATCTGCTTTTCTGTTTTCCTCTTCTCTTTCTCAGCTCAGTTCAGCCTTCTCTCCTCAGCCAGGGTTTAAAAATAAAGACCTGAAGGGTCTTCAGTTGAGTTACAGGCAGACATTCGTTTTATGCTTGAAACTGTTGGCGGTAATTCATCTTCAGACCTCGGCTGGTGAAATGCAAACAAAGGCTGGCGCTCTCTTTCCCACAGTCTTCCAGCCGCCGGGAAACTGCCTGATTTCAAACTCTGGTGAAGTGCCAGAGGGGGGGGGGGCTGTGCTTTTCTAACCTCTCCGTCAGAGCAGTCACGTGTTTACAACACATGGAGCTCAGATTTTTTCCCCCTCCTCCTGCCAGGACATGTCAGGCTGTCAGGCGCCGCCTCCATAAGCTCACAGGAATGTGTGTGGACACGTGCTGCAGCGGGGAGGACTCTGAGGTCAGTCGGCTGTGGAGGGAAGATTTGAAATCACAGGGAGTGCTGTTTGTGCAGGAAAACGTGCCGAGGCCAAACAACACAGCAGAGTCCCGACTGTCTGGAGTCTGTCAGAGTAGAAACATGGAAGGGCCTAAATCAGAGACTAATGAGGCCGGTTTGTGCTCCTTTTACCACTCTGACTCTGTGCATCAGCCCTGAGTTCTGTTTGTAACACTTGAAGTTACGACACACGGAGGTAACAAAGACTAATACTGCAACTCCAGACAGTGAAAATGTTGCCGTGTGCATTAACGGGACGAGTTTTACTGGTTTGTAAAACATGACGAATAAACGTTCACACTTTAACTGTGTGTGTGGCGCCAGGTATCTCATTTTTTAGATCTGCTGTCGACGCCTGGTCAGATTCATCCTGTTTTTCTTATCACAAGTTATTTCTGGATTTAGCTAATTTTAATTTGAAAATCCAACTTTTTGGGGGCTGGTTTATGACCTGAATAGTTGAAATGAGCTTGCATTAAAAGTCACTGGATACTTATGTGATCATATGAGGATCCACTTTAAAACATTATTCGGCCAAATGTGAATTTGCTTTTTGTTCTTTTATTTTATTGAGGCAAAGTGCTCAAGATGTTTACCTTTTGTTAAATTGTACTTAAATTCAAGTATCTGTGCACACACCTGGTGCCAACCAAGAACACATGAATAGTACAACAATCAAACAACTTCAGATGTAAGATACTGTACTGTACATTTGAACGCACGTTGGATCTTTATTTCTGCGGCTCCCCCCACGAAGCCTGCACCAAAATATTCAACCGCCATTAAATATAAACTGACAAATGGCCCCTGCAGAGTGGAAGACATCTCGTCTGTCAACATTAAGGGTCTGAAAGCAAAAACAAACATGTTTCTTTTAAGATTAAAAATCCTCTCACACTTGCTGACCTGCAGCATCAGAAAAAAAAAAAAAAAATCTCACTGCAAAGTTAACAGGTAGTTTGTTTGCTTTGGTTTCTTCTGACCAAGAAGGAAAACAAATGAAAGAAAAATATGGCAACTGATCAGGGAGAAAAAAGTAAATTAAAATAATAATAATAAAATGTTCTGCATTATTACACTTTTGCAAGTTGTTGTTGTTGTTAAAGTATCCAATTTGTATTTTGGGGACGCCCGGAGAAAAACATGCTTTTAACAAAGCAACATCTGAAAGGGGAACAACAAAATTCATAAAAACATTACACAAAAAGCTGCATTAGAAAAAAAAGAAAAAAGAAAAAAGAAAACCCAAAACAAAACAAAACAAAAAGCAAAAAAAAAATAAAAAATAAAAGCACATCACCATTTCAGGTTTTTAAACTAAGTGCTTAAATAAGTTGGAATAAAAAAATAAAAAACTTCCAGTGAGGTTTGGCTGCTGAAGGAATCTGGCAGTGATTTGTTGTGTCCTGAAACAGGAAGCAGGTCCTGGTGGTTTTCTAAAATCTAGTGAGGATCTTCCCTTCACCTCAGCAACGTGTTTTGGTGAAGAGTTTGTCGTTTCTCGTCTTTCTCTCTGTAAATTTTTGCATAAATAACCAACTTTGTTATAGTTATATGAAACTTTGGGGACTGGAAAAAAATCCCTTTTTCTGTTGGTGCAATCCCAATAAGTTATTTCCTCATTGGTGGGGGCGAGACCTGGCGCTCAGGGAGAAATGAGCTCTCAGTCTGTTTCGGGGGGGGGGGGGGCAGGGTGTTTCGGCGGCGGCGGCGCTCACAGCTTCTTCAGGCGGCTGTACATGTCTCTCTTGCTGCGCTCCCCAGCCCAGGTGCGACTCTTGAGGCGAAACTTCCTGAGGTCCTCCTTGAAGTCCTCGTGGTGCATTGGCCGGTAGGCCTGAGGTTCACATTGTGCCTGAACAGGAAGACGACAGGCAATCAGAGGTCTCACATCTCAACTCAACGAACACAGATTTCAGATAATATGAAGACAACGAGCTGCATTCGAAAGGTCGGAAATGGCTAATATGTGAACTGAGATGAAATTATTCACATAATCATTGAAAACAGTTTCTTCAGACGTGTGAAAAAAACAAAACAAAACAAAAAACTGGTCGACCGATTCATCAACAACTAACCTGGAAGTGGGGGAAGAAGTCTTTGTAGCCGCCCTTCAGGATGTAGAGCTCAGGATAGTGGAGTTTGGGGTAGTCGTTCATGGCACGGTCTCGCTCCCTGACAAAGCGGCACATGCGAGGGCCGCGCTCCGACGAAAACTCACAGTGGAAGATGATAACGACTCGTTTCTCGGGGAACGACGGGACGATGGGGGTCTTGAGGAGGAAATCCTCCACCTGCGCCTCCTGGTGCAGGTTCAGAGCTTCCTGAGGGGAATTACCAAACCACATCCTGAGTTTATAGAGTCCAGCATTTTATCGTTCAACTGATGTCATTAAAAGAGTTAAAGATTAAAGATGAAAATCTTGACCGACCTTGATGTGCCCTCCCTCAAACTCGTACGGGTAGCGGCAGTCGATGATGATGACTCGTTCCACTACATGGTTAAACTGGCCGGTCAAAGTCGCCACCATCTGAAAACCAAGAAAAACTCACATGAGGTTTTCCTCTTTAAAACAAAGTACAAGTCCATCAGGAAGACCACCGAGGCAGAGAGAAAAGAGCCCAGCAGCTGTACTCACCACGTCTGAGGTAATGTACTTGAGGTCTTGATGTCTTCCTTCCACTGTGGGTAACACGAACGGCTAAAAGACACAAAGAAGAAATTAGATTGGGGTCATTGGGTTACACAATTAAGTCAGCTGGAGATGCCGCAGTCTTTCTCACCTTGGTGAAATCTCCTATGAGCTCATTAGAGCCGTCCTCACTGTCCAGCAGCTTCTCAATATCTGTCTGACAGAAGGACTTGGACCTTTGGAGGATGGAGCAGCTCTGGGAGGAAGAGGAGGGGGAAACTTCAGGATGCAGTCGAGGAGAAAATGAGGCAATTCGAGATCGTCTACAGAAAGCTTGTAACAATAAGGAGCGAGTCTCAGTGGTAGTTTCAGGAGCCATTTCTTTGCTGAACAGATGGGCTGGTTTTAAGCTGCAGGTTTAGTTTTCTTTTTTTTTGGGGTGCTCAAAGTTGATTGTGTTTCTATATTAAATCCACCTGTCTATTCACCATCAGATTTGGAGCAGCAGCTTTAAGATGTGACACAAAACTGTTCTGTTGAAGTTGATCAATATTGGATATTGAGCTCCAGCTGCCAGATGTGGTCTCATCACTTTGACTAATACGATACAGACGGCTCCAGCAAGTAGTGAAGACTCACCATCCATGGAGATTCGGGGTTTTGTTCCAGAGTGGTGGGTTGTGTTCCTGCCAGGCTGCGGCGCCTCTTTACCCTGACTGGCGTGTTTTCATCAGCAGGGCAGTCGGGGCGCTTCACAGATGGACGGGACACCGGGCTGGGCATGGAGGGCGAGCGAAACAGGCTGCGTGGCCGGCAGCGAATCACAGGCTGGAGGAGGAGAGGAAAAAGTCAAAACTCTGACCATTTACAATTTGTGGCTCAGTATGATCAATCACCCCATCAGTCAAAAACTACATTTCAGTACAGACCTACAGGAAAAATTTGAGTGCCTTTATTTCTTTGTTCACATCCCTGTCTCTCCTCAGATGCACAGATTATACAATAAAGCCTTTAATTCCTCCCAGAAAAGTTTCTGTAACAAACTCACAGAGTCTTCTCCTGCACTGTCAGACACCAGAGGGGCAGTGAGCAAGCTGGCCATTCCCATCGGCATCCCACAGTCGTTCTGCGAAAGACAGAGGTGTTATGAAAATATTTTCAAATTGTGAAATTAACGAGGTGTACTAGACTGAATTCTCTGAAGTAAAAAAAAACCCAGGGCACTCACCTCCAAGTTGTCGTCCATCACTTCCAAAAAGCCGTCATCTTCGTCATCATTTAGAGATGAGGTCAGAGAGGAACCTCTCAGGAACATGGGGCTGGAGTCGTGAAAGTCCAGATGCTGGACTGGAGGTGGTGAGGAAAACTGGAAAAAACAGGAAGCGGATAAGAGGAGAGTTTGCATCAATCTACAGCCACGTCTGGAGCTTGTGTACAACGATGGGCAGCAATCATTGAGATGGTCGCCTACCATGAGGGCCGGTGCTGAGCTGGGGCGGTGGGCAAAGGCATCCTTTGACTGTCTGCAGCTGAAGGAGCGAGGGCGACACTTTGACACAGGCATGGTTGGTTTCTTAAATTCAAAGCCCTCCTGGAAAGACATTCAAATTAAAAACAAACAAACAAACAAACAAACTCAATGCTCATCATTTTTACAGACAAGTCAGCGTCTGCTAATCTGTTCCTGAACCACACACAATATTCATTGTTGGTTTTAATCATGAAGTTACAGCAGGAAAGACGTCCCAAACTGGGGTGACTCTTCTTTTTAATACTTAATATTGACACCAATGTTTTTCTGTTAACTTAAAATCTAATAAAGTTCAAAGCGTGACCATTTTAAGACAAATGATGCAATGCCTTCGTCATGGCAACAAACCAACTCACTGACTTTTACTAAAAGTTCTCTGTCTCTGTGCCTAACCAGGAAAATTTAACAGTGTTGGCCTCCTTTGAATAGACGTTCTCATTGTTGTGTTGCACCAAACAGCCCCACTGACCTCCGGCATGTTCTCTTTGTTGTCAAGTTGAGAGGAAGGAGAGTTTATTTGGGAGGGTTGTTGGCCGAATATTCCATATCGGTGAGAGTCGTCCTGCCCCTTCAGAGATGGACTGAAACTGAGGAGCTGCGGCTGAGGGGGGAAGAAGAGGGAGTCCTTCAGCAGAGGCTCAGAGACTAAACACTGTGGTGGGTTCAAAGTTAAGGGAGTCTGTTTGTGTGGTTGTTGCTGTTGCCTCTTGCTGCACATTTAATTTATTTTTACTTGAATTTGCAACTTTCCTTTCCCCAAAGTCGTACATTCTTGAGTACTTTACAACAGTTTGAAATAACAATGAATGGTAAAGGAATGTTTTTAACCGATTAAAACAAAACAAGCAGAGCTGGACCCAAACTTGATAAAGCCACTTACTGGCAATGAGTTGATTCTTCGAATGGAGAGCCGACTAAAATAGACAGAAAGGATACAAATGAAATCATTGGTGCGTTTTTAGTTTTGGTGGTATAATACTCCCTCCAGTGCAATGTAATTCAGAAAGGAAGCAAAAACAACCAAAGACTTGTTAATAATTTCAGAAAACTGATCAAAAACCAACTTACTCGTTGACAACTCGGCTTGAATGTTGAATGGCCTTTTCAAATCTGTAACAGAAAAATTTGAAACTATTCAGAATTAGTGGGTAGTGGTTAAAATATGCAAGAGATTTCAAGGGAGTGCTGTGCTCAATGAAAAGTATCAGGTCTTTATAGTAAAAGCCACAAGAGGCTGAAAGGCCTTAATTGCCAGTTGAGACAGTGACAGCCTGAAAAACTACAAAGACTCTCTGGCTCTATTGAGAGGAACGGTTGGACTTGAGGAAGTTGGGTGAGTGCATGGAAGTAAAACTTGGTCTTTGCGCTGGATTTATGCCCACCTGTATGCTAAACAAGTCGAGTGGAGAGCTCAGAGTACAGCTCGACAGGAGAGGGAGGGGGCAGGAGAAGGGATGCAGAGATCAGATAATCTACCATATGCCTGCTAGAGCCAATGCTGCCAGCCCCTTTCTACAAGGACCCTTTGTTTGTCGAGGGGGGAGCGTGTCCCATTCAATGCAGACGTGAGGGGGGGGGGGCAGTTGTTCTCTGGGGGTGCCCTAATTTCAATAGATGTGATGCAGAAAAAAAACTCCTGCCCCCTTTTTCCTATTGAAATAACAGCACATAGGAAGAGTGTGCCAAAAACCAGAGGGGGTGGGCTATCATTAAACTAAAGCGTGGGTCACGTCCTCCCCCAGCCCGGACGTTTCTTAGCAACCAAACAGCTGTAAAGGAGGTGAATGGGGTCTTGAACACCAAATGCTGCTGTAAAGGAACTTGCACATAGAACAGCGGCAGATGTCTGCAGGGACTCACCCAAACCAAGAATTAAAGAAGGGCCACCCAAGATTAGGCAGCTGAGGATATGCTGACTGACTGATAAAGATAATGAGCACAACTGAAGCGCCACGTTTTCTGAGTTGAGGAACTGATAAAAACTAATTTCTTCTTAATGCCTTCACTGGTCTCGGTATCTTGTCCAGAGTGTCAAGAATCACTGTCGATCAATTCAAAAAGCCAACTACTCTAACAATCCAGACACGGTCTTTTCACTTAACTGCAAAGAACACAAAGAAAGTTTGGCTGACAAGCTGTAACAGTTAATCAGCTTAGGAAAACTGTGTGAGGCTGCAATTTTAAAGCCAACGGCAAAACAATAATCCCACAGATGAGAAATGATGCTTGGCTTATTTTAACCCAAGCACAGGGTGGAGGGTGGGGGTTGGTGGACAGGGAAAGCAAAAGGGGCACAGCTCACAGGCTGATTGATTAGAACAGACATGAGGAGGACAGTGCAACTTACGCATCTTCAACTTCAACAGCGTCCATGGGGCTGGGGGGATCCATACCAAGGCCTGAAGGAAGACATTTGTGTCACATATTGATAGGTTGACCAGGTGGTACAACACAGGATGGGAAACTGGCCCCCAAAAAAAACAGCTGAATAGCAGCAGGATTCAACGATGGCTGCTGTAATTTCCCTATCTTTAGCAATGAATGAAGACAACACTGTTAGCCTGGTTTAATTTTTTTCAATAAATTCCAGTTTGTAAAGTGTGTGACCTGATAACATTAAAATCAGGCAGCATCAGACATTAACTTGATAATTAAGATTGTGCCACAAAGCCCATATGTGACATTGCAAACAGGTGCTTACTGTGTCCAACCAACTGTTCAGTATCCAAACACATTCAGTTCATTACATGAATTTAAAAAAAAAAAAGAAAAAAAAAAGCTGTTTGGTAAGTTGAGAGTAAGATAATATGCAGCACATTTCTTTGCACAAGAGATTAATATTTATCTTTGAAAGCAAAGCAAGCATTGACAATACTCATTATCTCCAGGCCACACTTAAAGTCAAGGTGCGTGACTGGGATCAGATGTACTTTGGGCCCTCGGGGATTGATTGTGATGGCATCAATTAGCACAAACAAAAGGTTTTTCCTGGGTGGCTCACCAGCATCAGATGAGACGTCAGAGGCAAAGGAGGGAACCTTTTCAAGGGGTGCATGCTTCCTCCTTTTGGGGGTATCACATTGGCTGCATGGGGAGAGGGGGGGGGGGACAGATAACGGTGTGAACAGACTCAATGAGCTACAAAGGCCAGCAGCAACAATACGAATTTAAATAAAAACACACAGAACTGCTACAATAACAGTAATAAATAAAATATATATACCTGCCGAGTCCAGCTAAGTTGTTCATGTCCAGAGCTAAGTTGGTGACAGGGGACAGCACGGCGGCGGGTCCGCAGGAGAACAGATCCCTGCGGTGCGAGCACTTGGAGCTCAGCTCGGGCAGAGAGAGCGAGGAAAGTCCGGGGATCCCGTCGGGCCTGCTTTTCAAAACAGCCTGAGCGGGGCCGGCGCAGCCGAAGACATCAGCCGACTCCATCTCCGGACGTCCAATTAGTACAAATCCTGCAGTGGTGGTTGTTGTTTTAGTTGTAAAATGTGTGTGTGTGTGTGGGGGGGGGGGGGGCGGGGGGGCGGCGATTTTTGTGAGCAAGACGGTCCCCCCCAAAAAAAACCTCGAGCTAACAGGTTAGCTTAGCAGCGAACGCTTTAAGAAAACATGTCCGAACGACTCGCTCTGAAACACCGTCCGAGTTTGGAGGCGGTGAAGCTTCGGCTCGGACCTGGGACGTTTTTAAACCCTCATAATTGTTGTTGTTGTTGTTGTTGTTGTTGTTTTGGGACGCTGCGGACTCTCTCCCCTCTGACAGCTGCTGGTTTCTGAGGAGGACTCCCGAGCTGCTGCTCGTATTTATGTTCAAAAGAGAAGTTCACGAGCGGCAACCTCTCAGCCAATCAGCGGCCTCTTGGCGGCCCGCCGACCAATCAGATCCCGCCGCTGCCCGCCGGATGAGGAAGGAGGAAGTGACACAACCCCTTTAAAAAAAAAAAAAAAAAAAATCCATCTTTATTCTCACCCGTCTTTTGTCCTTTACCATCCAGGCTGAGGACACAAACTGCTCAGTGCATTCAATATGAATCTTCTATGGACCATCTTTTCATTAGTTTTAATTTATAACTGTTTTCCTAAGTGAGTGGACAGATTTTAAGGGGGGAAAAACGGATGAGCTTGTCCTCAATTCCAACATGTCCTCCAACCAAGACACAACACTTTGTCTAAAATGAGGTCACACAATCAAAGGTTATTGGACCATCTCACTGAGAAAGTGAATCAAACTTACCTCAAATTCTTCCTTTCAGGAATGAATGAATTATAGTGAAAAATTAAATTAATTAGGTGTAATAGACTTTAGGTTTAAAAAGCTATTGTTAAAGGTAAGTCCTCTCAGCGTCCCTCATCTTTGAAAACTTTAGTTAAAGCACATTGTGATCTGTGTGCTTGTTACCAGCAATGGCTGCCAAGCTCACATGCCTCCCACACAAAGTGAGTCAGACAAAAGAAATCATTTTCCTTAATGTCATGGATCTGCCCCAGCAGAGCTCACACTGGTTGACATTAATGGTTGTTTTTTACTATAGGTTGTGTATCATATTTCTTTTGGGCATAATAAAAAGATCACTTTACCTCTGAATCCGTGTCCTCCTTCCAAGTTAGATCATGTCTTTTAAAGTGGTTTTGTTATGTCTTTGTTCATCACACATCACTTCCTGCCTCATATGTGAGTAAACCTGCAGCTGCTCAAAGGAAAAAACTCAAATAGAAAATGAAACAATCTCAAATTCATGTTTTTCTTTGAAATGGGAACAGTTTCCTGTAATCCAGCTATCAAAGCTCTAAACTATGGCTCTTATAAGCTGTGGGGATTTTGAATGGTTTAGTTTAATTCAATATTTGGTTAATAAGAAGTTATTATTATTATTGAGTCTGGTACCTGTTGGTTTGGACACCAACTGTCTCCCTTTAAGATGTCCCAATTCATTTTGAAAACCTTGAATTGGAATGTACTTTCAAGTGGAATGTTTCTGGTGGGGAAGCTCTTTATCTACTGGCCTCTTTATCAGCTGTTTTCATGTTTTTAAAGTCAAAGGCACCACACACCTGCCTTTAACTAGTTCAACCAGACTGCAGAGGCAGTCGAGCAGACAAAACCAGACAACTGTTACCCGTAAACACACCTCAGGACTTTGCCTCGAGGTTAATGGGGGTTTGTGTTGGGCTGTGATTCTGTGATTGTGCTCCTCATCTCAGAAGTTGCCCAGCTTTCTCATGCACACTCCAGACTGTGTTTAAAATAGTGAATGAAGACACAATCTGGGCAATTCAGAATCAGGCAATGCACATTTTTGCGGAACAACTCTGTTTGCTTTGTGTAGATCTTGCAGTATTGAGGTTGTAAACAGGGAGGCGTCCTGACCTTTGGCTTTTGGAATAACCACAGTATAAAGTATCTGTGTGATTGGCATCACAAATGTAAATAAGTTTTAATGAACTTCCCTGGAGAGATATGAGCACAGTTCTGGAACTCCAGGCTCCACACCCCACATCTGAAAAGAAGAGACAAAGGGCACTCACCACGAATAAAACACCTTCTGTTCCCACCAAACCTGCACTGACTCCCCACTGTCAACTGGTTCCCTTTTTTATACAATCTCACACCAAAAGATGCAAACACAAATGACAACAGAGCAAGATTCACAACACGCTGAGGACAAGATTTTATCCAGGAATTAACTAGATAAAGTCTCAATGTTGATTAATTGTTCACTTTATATTAAAAATAGAAAATATGCATATAAAAACAACAACCCCACAAGTCTGTTCTGTTAAGAATGGGATGAGCTTTGAAAGAAGATAATAGAACAAAAATAACCTTTAGCACTTGCAAGTGCTGCCATAAAAAAAGTTCTGTGGATAAAATTTATAACTACATTGTAATAGGACCAATTTTATCTCTATTTTCTTCCCATTGTGACTCACAGAGATCAACAGTGCGTGGTTGTCTACCTGCAGGCACTTTGTTGAGCTGGATTGTGGTCAACTGTAATTGAGACACTAATAAAACAATTATTCTCCACTGATGTTTCTATTCTCCACAGTCTGGCCTGTTATTACTGTCGATGAAGTCTCATACCTCTGAAACTCTGTGCTCAATGTGACCTTTGTGAAAAGACAGACTGAATTTGTTAACAGAAGCTGCAGATTGTTTGTGAAGATGATCTCTGCAACCAAAAGGTCAATGCTATGCAGTTTTTTCTTTTAGTTTCATTCCTAACAACAACATAGAAAACCCATGAAGCCTCATGAAGACTACTTTGTGACTGTAACTCCAGTGAAACGAAAAGACATTTTTCCAAGCTAAATAAGTGTGTAATGGCTTTGCAAAGATTTGTAATCACAAGCTAACTCCCAGCAGAATGACTCCTGTCAGTGTCATGTGACTGCCTGTTATGTTTTACATCATTTTTTACTGATGCATTCAGATGTCAGAAGCATTTTGTTGCAGTCAGTTAAAAGGCATCAAATACAACTCATTTATATTGTGTTCATACATATTTATACCAAACCAATAGCACTTTTTGGCCTTAAAATCTTACTTACCAATGTAACTAAAAGTCATACTTCTCAGATACACAAACGTCCTCCGAACCTCCTCAGTGCAAGGTGCTAATGGTTGATAAGCAGTTGATTGGACACTTAATTCCAGTATTTGCATTTGTCTTATCTGCATTTACATTGACACTAGTTCAAACAAGTCATTAACACAGCGCCAGCTACGTTACAGAGTATTCAGACTGTCATGTGGCCGGAGGGGAGGCCACAAACTAATGACACCACAACCTAATTAACATCACTCATAAAAAAAATGTTTCGCATCCTCATTCTGCAGCAGCACATAATTACACAGCATGTTTTCTCTGCGGCATAATCACAGCTATTTATGGCCTTATCATTCTATAATAACGTCTGTAGGAGTCTAAAATCCAGCGTCAGCTTCATTAGTCAGATCTATTAAAGCTTGTGCAGGGAGCTAATCTTTAATTACTTGTCCAGTTCCACTCCTTTTTAACCCATTATGAGCTCTGTGGTTCACAGAATAACATCAAATAGTAACTCCGCTGTTTCACACAGCAATAAAAATAACATAAATGTAACCCACGTGGCTTCACGCGATTATTGAGTGAGTGAGTCTTATCTGACAAGTGTTCTGGTAGGAAATCCAGTGATAGGGACGCTAAACATCGGACCAAGAAATACATTTAAAGATTGGAGCAGTTAATAGAATTATTAAACATTAGATAGTTAGATGAGAAATCATCCGTCCATGCTAGAGCGAGCAAGTGATTATGTTAGCTTAGCATACAGTTGACATATAGGAAATAGCCTGTCAGCGCTAAATGTTACTGACTTACATATTATATCCTGTTTCTGTACATAAACTGAAGGGGAAAATCTTTTGTTGTTGTCATTTGTCACTAACTCCAAAGCCCAAATCTTTGTCAGACCAGAACTTAAGTTTTATGATTGTGTTTAAAATGGATTAAACATCACATTAGTACAACATAGAGACACTCGAAGAACACAGTTGCCCTTGCTTCCAGGTACAATGCTAAGCTAACTAGCTGCTGGCCGCAAACTCATATTTACTGTATAAACATGAGAGTGGTATCAATTATCTCATCTCCCTTTTGGCAAAAAAGCAAATAACTGCAAGCAAACCCTTCATGTAGTGTTTTGCTTCGTTACTAGCAGAAATTCATTGTTAGAGGATTTCTGGTTTTCCTCCTCACACTTTTCCACATCAGTGGGGGATTTCCCTGATAAGCATTTGCTAATTGATCCAGTGCAGATACTTTAAATGAAACATTCAGCTTCTCGTGTGTCTGTATCTTATCAAGAGATTTTTCATTGGTTTCTGATAGTCATCTGATTCAGACAGTATGACGGTGAGAGATAACTGATTGAATTGAAATTCTGCAGTTAGCAGATGTTTTTAGGAGCATTTCACTCTAGGAACAAACGGGAAATGTTGATAAAAAAAAAAAATCAAAACAGAAGGTACATTTGTTTTGCACAAAGGGTACTTTTTAAATTAGAAAACAGCTGATGTCCACAAATTATCATCTTCTCTTCAAATGAATCATAGATGTTCTGGCCTTTTCTACAGAGGAATGATGGGTGTGTATGCATGGAGACGGTCAGTCAGCCACAGCTTCCCCCCCTTCACCTCCTGGGTGTTCATCCATACTCATGTTCCCCCTTTTTGTCTCTACTAGTGTCAATGCAGACTCTCCTCTGGTATGGGTCATCCTTCCACTGGTCAACAACCATCAACCCCCCCCCCCACACACACACACACCTCCAGGCTCAGGTCACAGAAGAAGGGGTGAGCATCTGCTCGTGAAGGAGGCCCAGCAGCCGGCAGATGGGCGACACCACAGTGGTGAAGAGCTCGAGCCTCCAGCCAGGAATTCTGGAGGGAAGAGAGACAAAAGATGAGGAGGGGACGAAGACGGGAGGCAGTCGAGGGTGGATGAAGGGGGTTAGAGAAAGGAAGGAGGAGGAGGACGTTTGTAGAGTGAGGAGACACCCACATCATTTCAGGCTTTTAGACAAAGAAAAAAACTAAAAAAAAAAAAACCATTCGTTTATCCAAAAGTCTTTACCTAAATAATATCTTTACAATACATCCATATATATATATATACAATATCGTTGTGGTTATACAATAGTGAATTCTTTTAATATGAAGAAATAAGACATTTTGACTTGTTCAGACGCACAACTGGAAACATTTTTGGGAAATATGTTTAAAACAAATCAGAAACAATGCGAATATTAAAACCATGAAATAATACAAAGAAACACAGAGTTGTGTAACTTTAAATTTCATCACTTATTGTAGTAGCTGAATTTGTGGAAATGCACACACCGACCAATAAAATATAAATGTGACATTAAACCACTGAATACAGACATGTAAAAAATACATTTATTTATATTATGATACATTATGTGTATTAATATAGGGGCACCTTTGCATATACATATGTGCATGCACATGCCACGCACAACGTGACACACACACTTCACTCAGCATCCCGCTCCACAGCAGTGTAAACCATTGTCCATCCACCAGTCCTGCTTCTTGACGTGCTTGTTTTGCACCATTTGAATATTGCTGAATGAAGTGTGTTTGAGATTTTATTTAGGAGCAGTAATATTACTGTACGCACTTACATCACTATGAACCCCTGACAACTACTGCTGTGCTTTGAGTCCTGCATGTTGTTTCAGTGGTTAAGTTGTTAGTGAGAAGGTGTCAGCGTTTCAAAGACAAGTCATCTCATCTCTTCAATATTCATGTGTGGTCGCTTCTCCACCCGGCTTACTGTGCTGTGGATTTACAAATGTGAGACGTGGGGTTTGGTCCATTTGTGTCGAGCGGCCTGTTAAGTGTCTGTCTGTTGGTTCCTGCTCCAAACTGAAGAAAACAAAAAACAAAAAAAGCCTCAGTACGAGAGAATTTGTGTTTGAATACAGTCAGCTGTTTAAAGCTTTAATTAGCTGATCTTAATCTATGCGGCCTGTGTGCTGGGAGCTTAAACTCAGATCACCGCCAGCAGCTGCTGGAACAGTTTTATGAGCAGGAGTTCCTCAAAATGTCCAAGTCAAACATTATTCTAAGGCTTCAGGGAGACTGAATTGTCCTTCTCTAATTTAATTAATCTACAATCTGTATGTATTTTCCCTCTGTTTCACTTATTAATAGATCATTATATCATAACCCCATACACACAGCATTTATAAGCAGTTTATATACTACATTATCTTTTTCTCTGATGATGATAAAAGTTCAACACCAGCAATTCTGCATAGAGCCAAAGGAACAAGAAAAAGCAGAGCAAACCAAACATCAGAATGCAAATTGATGCAAATGGAAAGCTAAAAAAAGAGATAAGGTCAAACAAGAAGAGGTGAAAGTACTAATTATGAAGCTAAAATTCACAATAAAGTAATTACAAGCAACTATTAGACAATTCCTGTGTAACTGGTATGAAGTAAATGAAAGATGTATATTTATATTTAATATATGAACAAACACTAAGAATGTGTGTGTTGTAAATCACAACAGAATCAGAAATGAGTTTGTTATACCTGCCTGCTTTTCTTATGGAAATGATTTTTGTGTCTCCATCTTGTTAATGAACTCATAAAGAAGAGTGACATCCTGTCTATAAATAGGCCCTTGTAGAAGTCAGAATACCCTTTTGTTTGACTGCTAATGTGAATGATAGGCATGTGTGTGGCTTTGCGCGTGTGTGTCTGTGTGCATGCATGTTACGTACATGTTGAATATTGTATGGAAAGCAGTTGGCAGCAGTTGGGCTTGCCCATCTGTCAGAGACAGCGCTGGGGCCTCATTTCTAAAGGATCAGACAGAGAGTTATTAATCATGGATGAGGTCAGGGATTAAAAGTTAATAAGTCAAACAAGTATCAAAGGTGACGTTATTAAATGTTCATAAATTCCACAATTAGCTGCACTTGACAATTATATCCCAACTGATTTATTCTTTATTAATAGTGGATCAAATGCTTTTAATGACATTCTTCTCTGCAGATGTCTTAATTTCTTTCTTTTTAAAAGCTGCTGCCAATTTGTTATAGTCCCATGGTGGAGTATCTGAGGTCAGAGAACGCCCCCAAGGAGCATTATGACTGAGTAAGTTAACATAAATGCGTGACCTCATTATATCACAGTACACTCACTTCCTCCAACACTGTACCAACTCAACATCCTCTGAGGAAACACAACATTAATAAAAATGCATTAAACATCATCAGTCAAGTCAATTCTTTTATGCCTTTTACACTGCAAACTGCACATATGCAATAATTCAACATGCACGTTTTCTTTTGCTTCATATGTTCTGGCATGAATGTGCAAAGCAAAATAAAATCGAGATACACCCACCCCCACATAACTC
Organism: Remorina albescens; assembly: GCA_034769265.1. Classification (NCBI taxonomy): domain Eukaryota; kingdom Metazoa; phylum Chordata; class Actinopteri; order Carangiformes; family Echeneidae; genus Remorina; species Remorina albescens. The sequence goes on from CM068488.1 coordinate 2,911,637, forward strand.
TGATGTTTCTGAAACCACACAGTAATTTATAATTTCGTGGAAATGTGTCACTGCTCAGTTACAGCAACTGGAAATAACACATTAATTTGCACATTGGAAAATTTAATTATAAAGCTGACAAACATCAACATTGAGAAATCAGAGTGTGACAGATGTTGCTCACTTGGCAGCACATCACTTGTAATGTGCTGCCATCTGCCTACACTTTGTGGGATAACACCAATAGTATGACAACAACAACATTTGGACTATTTTTTGGATTTAAAGACTTTAGAGTCTTCAATGATTGGGACAAACATATTCAGAGATGACTGTAAGTCAGAAATAGGAATTGGCTGTAGGTGAATTACAGGAACAATTTACTTCTCCACATTTGTCAGGTATGTGTGGTATATAAACAATAAATGTATAAATTGTTAATATAAATCACATTTAAAGTCAATACACCTTTCAGGTTTAGAAACTCAGATTTTTGTTGTCAGTTGTGTTAAATCACTAAATACAGCTTGCAGAAGGTCATTTGTTCGATACACGCCGTATTATAACTGTAAATGTAACCATCACTCATAAACATGAGCGGGATCTAACGAAATCGTATCCAGTGCAGGATCTAGCTCGTGGCTCGGTCCTGTTTCACAGAGATGTATCCACAAAAATCATTCAGGCACGTTCAGAGCAAAGAGCCCTGTTTCCATGGTAACAGTCACTATCACCTTCTGACCAGTGACATCTAGAGGCAACTGGATTACCTCAAATCCTGCTACAGTAGAATATAAACACAGCAAAGGACATATATACAAGTATCATCAGTACAGGTATTAATAGCATCCTATATAGATTTCAAAGAGAAACCTGAAAAGCATTTGGTTTCACCTTTTTATTCTGCAGATGTACGCATCCTCCTGTTCAAGCTTAATGTTGTTTTTATTTTGTGTTTGTTTTGTTTTTTGTCAACATAAATTTTTGTCCTTGGAGAATGCCTCATGTCTGATTTGGTGGTGCTTACTAAGATCTAATTATATCTGCTCCATATACCTGCAGTATGAGGACATGACACGACCCAGGTAAGCTATAACTTTATGGCAAGTATGGCAACTCATAGGTTGTAGTTCACAAACAATGTTTTTTGGAACGAGCAGTAAGAAGGTAAATAATTAATAGAATAGTAGATTCCATTAATAAAGATTAAAATCTTTTCACAGGAAACATTTTCATTTGTAGCAGGAGGAAAAACAAACTTAACAGTGTTTGTCTGTATTTTTAAAAAATCATTTTGTTTTCCTTTTTCAACTGAAAAACTTTGGAGCATCTCTGGATCACAGATTCATTCTCAGGTTTACGCTGGCTCCCTCTCTTGTCCACCAGATGTCACCAGAGGTCCAGCAGATGTGGAGTCTACCTGTTGATCTGTGTGTGGTCCTGTTGAAGTGCTCAGTCTGCTCTTGTAAAAACACTAAATTAGCTACTGTGTTCCTCGCTCTTTGCATAAGTTAAAAAACAGGGAAGTGAGGTGTAATGTGCCTTTAGGTGGGCTGTCTGCACTAATTGTTGTTTCCAACTCTCAGCCTCCAGTCAGAGTCCATCACGGCCAACAAAGTCAGAGTATCTGTCTTTGTTTGGCTTTTCTCCAAGGAGACGGCGGCTTTGATCTGCTGCTGGAGGCTCTGATTGTCTCCTGTTCAGCTCAAAGTTACATGGACACACACAATAGACTACAACCAAGGTGGGATGACTGTAAACCTCATCACTACGGAGAGAAGCCCACATTAAAGCTAGGCCTCTCTACCTGGGGCCTCTGCAAAACAACAAAAAGTAAAGAAAAGTAATACAAAAAAATTAAATACACTCTGCACATACAGAACAAACTTACATATATACACTAAATGTCCATCTAAAAAAACTTGACTGAAAATAATCTGTAACAAATGTACTAATGAAAGCATACAGCAGACAAGTTTTTGTCTCCTGCCAAGGCTGAGGGTAAGTCACTGCCAACAGTCTAGCAGGTGATAGAGGCGTTAGACAACCTCAGACTTGTCTAGTAACAAGAGCCGACATGAATTAAGCCCCGAGGGATCTCTTGTCCAGTCTGTGTGACCAGAATGAAGCCAGCACATCGTTGTGCTTTGACTGCCAGGAAGACTTCTACTGAGCGGGATACAAACAGCTCATACGGGCTTTGTCTTTACAGCCTGACACGGCCACAGTTCATTCTCCAGAAGAAACTTGTCATTTAAATGTCCGTGCCCAGTTCATCTCACATACGAGTCTGAGCGTTTTCCTGCTACTTGTGGCTGAGAGCTCAGCAGGTGTCAGTTACACCACAACAAATATACGGTCACTTCACCTTTTTTGTATTTTAACCCTCTAAAGCCTCACAGTGTTTGAATTAATTACATCTGTTAGTCTGTCTTATTTGGTATATTTGTAAATTGCACTGCTTAGAGATGCAAATGTACTTACATTTAGAGTAAAATAGTAAAAAAAAAATGGCACAGCACGCAGCAGGGTTACAGCCCATACTGAGGCTGAGAAGAGCAGTCAGGCTGAATATGCAGGTTTGTCATCATTTTCCTATAAAAGGCCCGAGGAGGTGAATGTGGGGGGTCGAGGAAGTGTGGCAGTAATATAAGCAAACAGAGAATGTGAAGAGAGGAAATGGCCTGTCCTAATAATCACAGCCCAGGAGCAGCAGTGCATTCAGCTCACAGTGCCGGGGTGCTCGGCTGCCTTCTCTGTCTGCTTTCAATGCAGCAGAGCCCTGCAAGCGGCGCTTTATGGACAAGCCCTGACACCCACAGGAAGTGTAAACAGAGGTCAAGTGTTAAAGTCCAACCCGCCAATTCTCACCTCCATTAAATGGAGGAGGAGGGGGGTCTCCACTGAGCCCTCAGAGCACCTGGGAAGTGGCTCCATTAAAATGTTGCAGTGATTGGTTTCATGGCTTCATAGAGCAGCAATGATGCGAAATGTGTCCATGACATCTGTGCTTTAAGTACTGGTTGAAACATCTGGAGTTCATGGACGACCAAAAATAAAAGAGTTCAATACTTAAAATAAAACATCATCATGAAAACTCTTTGGTGTTGACCTTTTATTTTGTTTTCTGCTCAGAATACAACAACACTGGAGTTTGACGATGACCATAAACTCCTGCATTTTGAAACTAAGGTCAGCAACTTGTTTGGTTCTGCCCAGAAGCCCCTTTTTAAGATCACTAACACTTCACATCTCATCGGTTTAATCTGTGCAAAAATCAAAAGGGGAAAACTTCAGGTTGTGGTTAAAGCAAGAGTGAACGCAATCTGAACATTAAACCATCAGCAGCGAGGTAGATAAGCATACCTCCCTATTTGTTGAACTATTTCTTCAGGAGGCAACATTTTGACCCAACTGGATCTTCAGGCAAAAGGGTTGGACATTTCATAGGCCAATAAAGTTTGGTATCTATTATCAGCTGTGTAGATAATCTGTTTGTTATTTGCTTTGACCGAAATATGACCGATCGCTATGTAAGCTTCCAATTATCACTTCTGTAATCTGAAGGACAACCTTAGTCTAATAAAATGCGTCAGACAGATCTGGTAGTATCTGTCCATGTGAGCTGTAAAAACAAACATCACCATGATATTGGCAAACCTTAGTTACCCTGGCAACAGACGCCAGCTGTAAAAATGTATGTTCTTCAATTAATTTGAAGTCACAACCCTGATAATTCCTTCAATCAAAAAATTACAATGTGTAAAGAAGATAAAACACAAAGTTACACCAGCACAACTAATCACACTTATCCGTTCATGAAGAGGCAATATAAGGCCTGTATTAGCAGCCAAGGTCAGAAGTCTAAATCAATTCTGTGTCAACTGCTGCAGCGACATGACGGGTGGGGTCCTAAAATGCTCCTCGCATACAGAATATGGAGTCTTGGCAGTTTCAAACACCATAAAGTCCTGAGTCCAATTCAGACCAAGAAACACTTAAAAGGGGCTCACAGGGTTGCAGGGGGCTTGAGCAGATTCCCAGCTGACACCAGGCAGGAGCTGGGTTCACCCTGGACAGGTTGGGACAGGCTGATAGATACAAACAACAATACACATTCAGATTGATCCATATTAGGAGCCACCAGTTAATTTAATGTGTTCCCAATAAGGTACAAAAAAAAAAAAAAAAACCCAAACAAAACAAAACATGACAACTGTGCAAATGCACACACGACCTCTCTTTTTGTTTTCACTGCCATTAATCAGATTCCAGGTGATTAATGGGAATCTGACGTTTCACAAGCTCCATCTTCGTGTCATACATGAGCTGGTTAAGTTGAACCTGACTCAGTATGAATCAGACTCTCTCCGCAGCACAGAGGTCTGTGTGTAGTGTCAGACAGGTCGAATACACACATGCAGTTTTCCCAGGACAGGACAACCATGTCAGTCAACAGATACTGTTCAGAGGTAAAGTTAATCCTTCATTAAGTTGTTAATGACATGAACAGTGATTTCTGTGAGTGGATGGAAGACTTTCTATGCCTTGAGTGGCCACTCTGAGCCCAGAGGAGAGCAGCTCATACAGTAGCCCTTCCCAGCATTGGTGTCAATGCTAATAGATGCTTAGCTGGAGCTGGAGTGGCTGGAGGTCCACACATGTAAATGAAAAACACACAGAATCTGAATAGTAACTTGCAAAAGAAGCAGTTTTCCCTGCTGGAATTAGTCGGTTCATTTCACATTTTGACCATTTAACTGATTGTGTTGATGCAACTGCACTGAAGAGTTTTGTTCACTGCACTTCGACAGCACAAAAATCTGAAAGTCTGACTTTTACATCTTTTTCTGTTAGTTTGAAATTCAGTTGTGTACTGAGAAATTGATTTTATGGCGCCACAGCGCAGGATTACCCATTAAAACTATATTTAAAAAAAAAAACAACATTAAAAACTGATGAGAGGAGCTCATGTAACCTCCAGCTTGGCTTAGTTTGAAATTATTTGTTCCATGACTTGAGAGTAGGATTACAGGTTGGTAAAAATACAACACCAGAGACTGAAACGGCTTAAGGTTAAAAAGCCTCATTATCATAATGAGCCTTGAAAGACTCGAATGACTCACTTATAAAGACAAGTCCCAGAACTGAGACATGTCCATGTAAAGGCTTGAGAGTTGACTTGAGACTTGCTTGGACAAGTTGTGTCTTTGACTTCTTTTAATGTGGCATCATATAATATCGCTGCATGTATGTTACCTTATTAAGTTCTAATGAGAAGGTTAATCCTTTAGTGTTAATCTGTTAACACTGGGAAAAGGAAAAGACTCAGAAACCTCATAAAACCAATCATTTCTCTTAAAGTGTGATTTATTCAGAAACTGATTTTAGGTCAAATCGTGCTCTTTGAGCAGCTGCTGAATAAAGACGCCACCACACATTTATCTATCTGGATGTGTATTGCAGCCAGACGGAGCGTACCTGCCCTTCTACTGGGGTCTCATTCATAGTCAAGGTGAGGGCCAAGGTCCAACAGGTCCCAGTAATGACCCCTCAGGGTGACAACAAGGTGACGTGGGCAGGTTGTTCTGGATCATTCTGTAAATGGCTTCATAAACTCATTAGCGATGGATGTGCATGGACAGGAAAGGCTGAGATTACAGTGCCTGTTAAATGTGTCGGGCAGGTGAGAAAACGATCCCCTTTCATCTCAATAATAATAATGATGACGGTGTTTCTTCATGCTTTTGTTTCATTCAATCATGTGTGAACAGAGATACAAGGTGAGACGGGGCAGAGTTTCTCCTCATTTCTGTAGCTCTCACTTCTCTGTCAGCAATATTTGTAGCATTTAAAACATTTTTCCTTTGTGAAAAACAAAACTAACAAATAAACAAAAAATTCAGCTGCAGAATGTGAATATTCAGATTAAGACACAGTTACTGACTGCACTCCATTTATTTCTCCATCTTTGTTCAAACAAATAGAATATGATAGAATGATACAGATCACACTGTCATATGTCTAAATAAAGTTGTTAAAATTGGCTCAGATGAATCTGTGTGGTACTAATTTAATAGGCAATTCTTCATAACCTCTTTCAATTGCACTTATAATGTCAATAATGCAAATCAATCAAGTAAAATGTTGAAAGCAGGACATGTGAGAGTAGCTTTCATACACTGCCACTTTTACCACTGACTGCACAACAGATGAACTGAGAATTTTGAGTTTTTAAAAGGATTAAATGGTTTCCTTGATAGTTTAATTATGAGCCAGGGCTTTAAATTTAATCTGTAAAAGCTGAAAAACAGTTTCCTCTTCTCATGCTAAATATATGGTATCATTAAAAAAAAAACAACATTTGGTGGCTGTTACAGAACTTGTTGGTTCAGCCAGATCCAAACCAGATATCCTTTAACAGAAACTTGTGCTGATATTAAAGTTTTTTTCTGAAAGATGCTTGAGGGAAAGTTGGATATTTCAAAGCTGAGACATGTCATAGTATGGTGAGTGAAGGCAACCGTTGGCCATTCTCAATAGTAAACACTAACAGGTCACAAAAATGAGCAACAATTGTGATGTGAACATCTAACTGACGACAGATACTGAATGAATGATGTGCTGATGAGAAGTTTCAAGCTTGTGGTGAGAGGCTCATTTGAGAAGGATGGCCCATAGAGCTATTAGGGAGCAGCTCTTCAGTGCTCTTTCTCCTCCAAGACCATGACTATGAAAGGAGGACTCTCCAGGACAATGGTCCGTGTATTCCTTGTCTGGCTTCAATACACAAGGGGAACATGCTGCCTTCTTCTGTAGCAACACAGCAGCTCTGTCATTAGAGGTGCAGTTTCTGGAGGTTTCACTCCTGATACATGGAGAAATCTGGGTGGCAAGCGAATGATGACTGTCATTGAATGCTAAAAATTATCCAAGTTTACTTCCAGAAAAATGAGAAAACCACCAAATATTCCAATCCTAAAAACAAGTATCAACCACTGAACTATTAAAGTATCGTGTTTCACCGAACTAAACCTCAATGATTCGACTTGTTCTATAAAGATTTCAAGACCACTCGTGAATTGAACGACTTGTCAGGACAGAGATTTTCTGCTGGGCACGCCAGTAAACACCGGTCCTGGGGTGGGTGGTCCAGCCGTGGAGGCATCAGAAGACGCATCTTATTGTTCAGACCGAGTCGAGAAAGTCTGTGTTTGCCTTCTTCATTAGACGTTCAAGTGTCAGCGAAGGAGAATAAATAAAACGCACCGAGGTCAAAGGGAAGGAGCGGTTCGCTTCGGTGCTCAAATGTGTTTTAACTGTTACTTAGGACTCTGGAGGCGCTCTCTGCCACTTCCAAATGATGGAAATGAGCCTGGAAAGTTTGCTGAGCTGGCAATAATCCAAGTTGAAAGAGAGACTGTCTTTGTCCCGGGATAGTGTAAGAAAGCAAATCACTTCTTTTCAAAGAGGCCGCACAAGCGCTTCATCTCCAAACCTCCGAGGAACCGAGCAGAGAAAAAAAAAAATATATATCCACGGCCAAATCTGCGTCAGAAATGAGCAGCCTAATGAGGCCGTATATAGGCTATACGAGATGTTTTGTATTTAAACATAATAAATATATCCACCCTCAGATTTAAGGCTTTAGGCCAACTTGGATTGTTTTATGAATCAACCATCCTCCTTTCAAAGGCCGGACCGGATCACCCTGAGGATTAACACAGTGAGGGAGATTAGTGGAGCTGCGCTTTGGTAAAACCAGCAGCACAGGTCTGTCCCCACACCTGAGCTGCTGAATGTGACGCCTCAATTAGGCAGGCCACTTATTCAATTTCAAGAGAGACACCGCTGCTGTTAAACGACACACTTTGGGAAAATGATTCATTGATTTCACAGGAAAAAGATTATGGACTGTTTACACATGGAGGTGACTCTTGACTTCCAAATGATCGAGACAGAGACATTAAAAGTTTCCGTGAAAGGTCTGTGTGCTAAACTGCAGGATTTGGAAATACCTTTGATATCAAAAGTGGAGAATTAATTAAATCAGCACAATCGATTCTCTGTAAATCGAACAACTTTAAGTCGACTTCCAATTGTGAAGCGACTTGTTACGCTGCTTAGAGCATCTGTCGGGCAGCCGGGACTTAAAAAGCTCCAAATAAGATGATTTGGCAACATCAAGGCTTTCCCAGCGGTAATGATTACATTTGGACTTAAGATCCATGGAAGAATTTGTAGCCCAGTAAATCTCCTGACTTCCCTGCCCCCACCACTCTTCAAAAGCCTGCCCATTCAAAGGGTTAGGATGTTTGACAATCCCATCTTGTACTACTCCACCAATTAATTGGTTACGTTGTCGGGATGTTCGTTTCTCTCATCTGCTACTTAGAAAGACAAAGGGTCGATGGGGGGCTGTTGACACCTCTGTGTCCGGGTGGGGTATAAATGAGGAGCCTCCCCAGAGGAGCAGCATTCACTTTCTCGCTGCAGCTGGAGGAACGACTACTTTTTCTTTTTTTTAAACTGAGACTTTCTAGACATCTCTTCCCCTGAAGGAACCTCTGGCAGAATGCAGGTGCCCAACGGACCCGTCGGAGCTTATGGATACGCTGTGCGTCATTACGCACCACCATTGCTGTTCCCGCAATATCAAGGGAGCCACTGCGCGTCTTCATCGAAGCCTCCCAGCGGAAAGTCTTTCACTATCGAAGCTTTGCTCGCCAAGCCGGAAAACGCGACCAGCGACCGGACGAGTCCTTCCCAATGCGGAGTGAAATATCAGCCGGTAGCGCCAGTTCTGCCTCTCCCCGGACATGTAGGCGTACCCCTGGCTCCAGCACCTTACGTCTACTCTCCAAACATGCTGCACTCTGCTGTCCACAACCAGCCCGGGTACTCCATCTACTGCTGCCCGCCTTACACCCACCAGTCAACGTGTCGTGGAGCATTTTACGCACAAGGTAACTTGAGTTAGTCATTTCTTACCGATACCAACAACGACAACAAAAACAAACAAAAAAAAAAACAAAAAAACAGTCAAACTAAAACCGCACCCGACCCCACAGTGTTACTGACTCTGTCTCTCTGCTGCCTTACAGGTTCAATGTCCAAAGTCAATGCAGGTCTGCATTCGTTCAAGACCAAAGGTGGCAAGTCAAAACGGATGCGCACCAGCTTCACCAGCGAGCAGCTGTCCCGGCTGGAGAAGGAGTTTGCACGGCAGCAGTACATGGTGGGATCAGAGAGGTTCCTCCTGGCCTCCGCCCTGCAGCTCACAGAGGCTCAAGTATGTTTATTCTGTGCTTCTGTCTCACGCAGTCCAGCCCCCCCCCCCCCCCACAGCACACTTCCACACATCTCTACACTTCAGTGCGTCTAATGTCCATCTTGTTCTCTCTGCAGGTCAAAGTTTGGTTCCAGAACCGACGCATCAAGTGGCGCAAACAGAGTCTGGAGCAGCAGCAGGCCAAGCTGGCCAAACTGGGCCTGGCTGCTCCCCCGAAAAGCCCCGGATCTCAGGGGCACGGAGATGAAGGCGACGAGGACGAGGAGTTCTCCGACTCAGACGTGGATATTGACGTGTCTGATGACTCCACCGGCCACTGCTAACCTTCCACCTGGGACTTTTCAAACAGACTTTTTGTACATAGACTGAGAAAGGAGGCCCCTGTCTCCAACTATGAATATTTAATAGATGTATAGTTATATTTAATTTTCTACATTTATTGCTCTTCGATGAGTTCAATTCATTTGGTCAATGCTTGTAAATTTGAATGAAATATTTAGAAATATATTTTATGACACCACCGGCAGTTCTGTCCTGTTCTCTTGTTTTCATTTAGCCACTCAGTCGTCCCATTTTGATAAACTATCTGGTTCTGTTGTTGCACATCCAACACAAACCCACACACATCCTTTAAAGGTTCGGTTAGGAAATCCACACCATTAATACTTTCTTTTGTTTATTTAGTCACTTGTTTAAAATAATCTAGATTTAACACTACAAGCACATATTTTCCTACGTTTGTCCACTGCACACATCATGTTAGTTGACTACATCTAAGTTTGATGGAGACATCAGCAGCTTTATTATAAGAACAGTTTCATTATTTAAGTTCAATGAAACTCCAAAATGTTTCAGTTTCTGTTCACTGAACAATCACTTCATATTTTTGCAGCCTTTATTAAACTTATATTGATTGAATGATTTCCTTAATCTACAGATTAGTTCCAGAAACTGATTTATCTGAAGAAAAGAACCTCTGCCTCTTCTCTAATGTATGCCAACAAAATCATCATTGTGGCCCTTTGACCTCTGCTTATTGCTCCTCCATCTGTGCCCAGTTTAAAGCCGATGTAGACATTTCCTCCCAGGTTTGATCCGACGTTAAGTCTGGAACTGACTCAGGTTTCCCTCTGATTTAAGATAAGCAAATAAATAACCAGCTCAGGGATTAGCTGGGATATCTGTAACCCGGGGTGGTAGGGGTCAGTCTGTCTCTGAGCCAGAGCTGGATCTCACTGTTTAATCTGTTTAAACGGTCAATACGCCTGTTCTCACTGCTTCTCAATGGACAGGTCTCCCACATGCCCACCCATCGCCAGCAGGTGTCCTGCCTCCGCTCTATTGAACCTCGACATCTTCTCTTCCAGGCAGAAAGGGACTCATGCTGTCAGCTGAAGCCTGCCTGGCAGAGGAGAGAGTGTAGAGAAAGCATTGGGATGTAGCAGATGATAAGTCAGTCATACTGAACAAAAAGGGCTGATGGGGACATGGAGTGGTGGCTCCCTTTTTGTTCATCCTGAAATCTTTTAGAAATATGTTCAGTTACTCAATGGCCAATTCATCAGACTTCAGAAATTAGACTTTGTGAGAGTCAACTAATTGAATAATCACATAAATGGGCAACTATAAACTCCCCAGAATGGCCTGACACACTTATACAAAATTATTTCCCGTTAAAACATTCATTTCAAGATGGGGGTCTCTTTCTAATTGTTGCATAACCAACAGTTACACAACACCACAACATCAGTGAAATTGTGCAAAAAGAAGAAATGTAGACAAAACGGTTCAAAGCAGTGGACAGCAGAGGTGCTGTACCAGGCAGGTGGTAACAGTATCAAAGGGAGAAGTTTAATAAACAGTAGCAGAGTTGATCTCTTTCTCTGTCTCCTGTCCGCCACCCCCTGCCTGCTCTCTCCTGGCGTCCCTGCTCGGCCTGATTAGGGCTGAAGCGTCACCGAAGGAGCAGAATTTGTGTAAAAACCCCAGAGAGCCGTTTCTGATGTGATCAGCTGGGAATCAACGCTCCCCCTCCTCTCTCTCCACAGCCCAACGTAATCCCATTGAGGGACAGAAAGAAGCAGCCAGTGGCCTGGGAAAAACTGGAGAGTCCTGGGGAGGGTGGAGGTGGGGGTCACCGGGCTCATCGCCCCAATTAGTACAGGGCACCTTAACGGCTGGAAACATACCAAAGCTGGCTGGGCTTCCTAAGACTCTCTACTGGCTCTGAGCTGAAGCTTCAAAAAACTGTCACGTCTTCATTTTGTCTCCTGACCTGTGACCCCTAATAAAACTCTACTTTATTTTGTTCTTCAGCACTCAACACAATTCGTCTTAGTGGAAGAAATAATGTTTAGCGACACAGTATTGTGACTTTTCCATTAGCTGAAAGTTAATCCGAAACCAGTGTGATGTTGAATTGGATCATTTCAGTCATTTCTCAAGGTGAAAAGTGAGAAGAATGCTCTTTCTCTGTATTTTGTGACAGTAAACAGACTTTTGGGATTTGAAGTGTTGCTCAGAAAAAACACAACCTGATGAGGTTTAATCCGGTTCCAATTTTGGTCGGACCAAAAGTTAAAAATTGAGATATATCTATTGTATTATCAGATGTTCTGGAGAAACGCAGCCTCAAAAATTAGTAAAACAACGAATTTAATACAAAAATAGTGCTAACCTTTCTAAATGGAACCCACATTTCTTTGAATGTTATAGTTTAATGAAGGTTTTGGCCCTTGAGGAAGGCAAATCTGCAGATTACACTTAAAAGTTGGATTCACTGATACCATTTTCTTTCCTCAAGATGATTCTATATTATTCAGACGAATATTTAAATATCTACAAGCATACCTGCACTGACTGCAGCTCCACAGCTCCCTTTCTACCAATAAATGCCTTTGGACATGTGAAGGTGGCTCAGCTGAGCTCTGAGTCCTCACTGTCAGATTGTAATACAGCCCTAAGAAGGTGTGAAAGTTCTCATGGAGAGCAATAACCTCCATCTCCAAAGGGGACACTGCACTTCATTTGACCAGCGCGTTTTAGGGCAGGCGATTGTAAAAAAAAAAAAAAAAAAAAAAAATCTTCCTTTGCATTTTATTTGCAGAGGCAAAGGTCCTTCTACTCCATCTAATAGTCATTAGCTTTCATTACAAGCGTTTGAAGTGGGAGCTGGCCTTTGTCTCGTCGTGAAAGGACCGCATTTGAGATGCACAAAGACTTCTGACACGGGCACTGACAAGAGCAGCTCTGCTGAAGAGACCCGTTCAGCCTGATGTTTGGAGCACAGACTGCCTTTCTCCCAGGAAGTAGCAGTTCCTGTCCACATTCAGAGACACAGACAGAACACCGTGAAGGATCTAAAGGCCACATGTAACACAGTTTGAGGGGGGGGGGGAGGAGGTCGGCGCTGCTGCTCAAATTATGTGCGTCTTTCTTCCCTCAGAAATAATATGAAAACCTGGATTACCTTCACATAATCTCCATTTTATGATACTGAATAATTCACTGCCAAACCTTCTCCTGAAAAATCACAGTAAATTATAGAAGGTATGTTTATGATGATAAACTGACTGGCCGTTTTTTTTTTTTTTTTTTAAATACAAGTCCAGCTTTACGCCATTAAATTAGTCCAATCAGGCTTAGAAATCAATTCTGTGAGTCTGAGCAGTGTGTATTTTTTCTCCGGGCCCTGTTAAATGTGGGATGTTTGTTTATGCTGAGGAGGGCAGCCGGTGAAGGAGCGGGGCCCGTACAGGTGGCTAAACGACCCCACTTCTCAAGCAGGTGGCACAAACTCAGCGACGTGCTACTTTTCCCATCTCGTTATAATGGGGTGAAATTTTCCGAGTATTTAAGTGGAATAGATTAGCTGAACACACAACGCTAATGCGAAACAAAATGGCCAATTAGTTTATTAATGAACGTGAGGTGAGGTGAGGGAGAGACCCGGAGCTTGAGCCGGGCCCTGGAGGTCTGATGGTTTTAATCCACATCACAGAAACGGGTCGGGCAGGAAAACACCACTGAGCCAACAATTACAGAAATAAAGAAAACCTGATTACAATTGTTTATCAGACGATGTGGAAGAAAATGTAGTCCATAATAATCACAGACTATTTAAAATTATTTTAGGATATGGGTTATTGGTGTAAAATCAACTACTAATAGATATAAGAAAATATTTATAGGAATTTGGGAATGAAATCAAAATTACTTTGGATGATCTGAATTAAAAGGAGATTCTGAAGAGGTTCGTTGATAGTTCTGTTACAGTCTTTAAACATTTCCACAGTGATCAGGTCTGATTCCTTACTGAGTAAACATCTAATTGAAAGGGACAGCTCTGCTGCCTGATTATAGAGAAAGAAACAATAGTTGGGTAATATCACATGTTATAAATTCTGCATATTGTCTGTATGGGGTGAAAGTTTATAGACTGTGTCTCTGTTGAGCCACTGGGTGGCAGCATTGGCCTAAAAACATCACCCTCCAATGAGCTGGGCCCGGAAGTGCCCCTGAACTGGTAGATGTCTTCCCTCCACAGGTGAAATAAGACTTTATTTATCACACTGCGAGGATTCCTCTGAAATCTGGCACTGGATACTTTTGCTACAGTCCACCAGGCTACAGCTTCATATCAGAAGAATTAAACTTTCTTAATGTGTGATGGTGAGACAAAACATTCAGTCCTACTAACACACCATATGTCAAAGTCACTATAAAGTACAGACACTATCAGAGCCCATGCAGATATTACAGGAGTCCAGACACCAGAGTCCACTAGAGGGCAGCTCGTATCTAAGATCGTGGTCTCCCTTTTGGACCAGTTCCCTGAGGCCCATCAACAAACACAGGGAACATTATAAATCACAATTACCAGTTTCTTAGTACATTGTTTGGACAGTTTAAGGAGAGTGAACTTTACTTTTCTTAGGAATTTGGTCAAACCCCAGTTCCTTAAAAATGATACGAGCAGGTCAGGTCATTTGTAAACTTTTGAACTTTTTTACATTTTCTTCAATTATTATGGGGGTAAAAGGTCAAAGTTAAAATGTAATATTTCTGGAGCAATCGATTTTATTTACTTATATGACCTATGGAGTGAAGGCTGGTGAAATTACATCCATTTAATCACTATAAATTACAGTATTCATTTTCTATATGTGCAAAAATCCACTGTGAAAAAGTGATTACTTTTATATGTCAGGTAACAACCAGGGATCAAACTTTATACTTGTAATTTATGCCTGAGCCAGGATCTCAGTCTTGTGTAACAATTCTAGGATATTGGGTAAAAAAACTATAGTTTTCACCACTTTCACACATTAAAAAGCTTTATTTTGTGTATCACGTACAGAAAGAGGCTCTATAAAGGAAAGTACCTCCTGTCAAATCCTTATCCAAGTCCCTCATAATGTTTTGTTAACTATTCTCTCTTTTACTTAATTGGAACAATGAGTAACCTGTGTCACAACTAAATGTGTTCTCCCCCTATTTAGTGAAACACAGACTTAACAACAAAGTCGCCTCTAAAAGTCCTTCAGATTGTTTCAGCAGAGAAGAGCTGTATAAATATAAATCAGCTGAGAGAGGGAGATCTCTGTGGTCAGACTCTGGTCCTCAGCCTCGGGGAAAATCAACAGCAGACTGCTCTGCTTTGTTTCTGTTAATGCACAGCGGTTTGATCATCTATTAACCAGCAGCGATCAGGTTCAGTGCTCGGAGGCCCACAGGGTTTTATCATTAAACTCGGTCAGCCCTCAAGTTCCTGCTGCAGCTCTCTGACCTAACAAAACTGTTTAAATATCAAATCCTGAAACTGACAATTCACCGCAAGTGGCCGAGTCCTGGCAGAGGACAGTCGCCTTTCAGGGACCCCCAAAAAAACTCAAGAAATCCTTTTGTGTTTTTCATTTTCTATATTATCTTTAATGTGATAGTCTTCCTAATAATATATGGTCACTTCGAAAGCTTTATATAATAGTTTTGAACAGAACGTTTAAATTGAAAGATTTGTATCCTGAAGCAAAAATCCCTCCAGTGCTTCAATCAACATTTCTTTTCTTTTTTTTTTTTCTTTCCCCCCAAAAATAATAATCAGCATCAACAGGGAATTTTAAATCAGAGTGGGCTGTTAAATTCAACACGAACTGTGGAGAATATTTCCAGAGACATTGTAGTATGAAATTCAGCGGTCGGAGCCGCCCAGAAAATAAATGTAGATGTTTATCTGCAGTCCTTCCACGGAGGGAAACAGAACAGGAGGAGGAAACACTGGACACCGAGACATTCCCAGAACCTACTGCCATCTTTAGGAGCCCTTAGCTCTAAACGTCTAATCAACGACTTGTTTTACCTCATAATTTCCATCGGTAATGATTTTCTAATGCAACCTAGAAGCAAACGAGCGTATTAGGAGGTAAATTATCAACGTGGTTAGTGCACCATGGAGGCTGAGAGCCGAGGGAGAGGGCAGTCAGTCAGGACCATGTTGATACCTGCTGCTAAACTCATCTCACTCAGCGTCTTTTTCTACATCTCCATCATGTCTCATTTAGTCTGTTTCCCAACATGTTGCGTCTTTATTGAAACAACTGAAATCATCTCAAGTTTTGGCTCATTTAGCGTGGAGAGGATAAAAACTTGTCACGTTGTGACAAAAATAATGATTATATAACAAATAAGCGTGGAAAAATAAGGTTATACTTTCTTATTAACAGTGGATTAGATTTGTCGAGTATGTTAAGTGAAAGGATGTTAAATAAGAATTTATAACCTTACAGGATTAAATTAAATGTTGGCAGGCAGATTAAAAAAAGCGTGATGTTGCAGTTTTAATTTGATATTAATTGGATTCAGCGGAAAGAAAAAAACCAATTCCTAAAAAAATCTGCCAAACGAGAAGAATTTCACATTTCCCCCCCCCGAGATAAAAAAAAAATCGTAATTAAATAATAAAGAAGAATCAAGCTAAGAGAGAAATTATTTGATGTTTAAGTTTGTTCCCACTTTTTCTACAGAGGCCTATTGCAGGACGTTAGGTAATTATTCTTTATGGTTAATACGCTTCCAGTTAAACATGTTAAAAATGAACCTACATGTCATTAATGCTTAAAAAAAAACAAAAAACAACAACAACAAAACATCAGGAAGCCACTGAGGCTGAAACGTCCCACTCCTCTTTATGAGTCATCTTCTTGAACAGGGTTTAATTTCTTGACCTGGCAGCTTCAGAGTCTGACACCGCTGCAGAAAGCGGCTGAACCTTCTCTGGGAGTGGAGGAACTTTCTCACCCCCACAGGCAGACTGTTTTCTTTTAGAAAGATGAGATATTAGGGCTGAGTAGGACACACAATGACCCATTAATTGGAGCACACATGTTTTCTCGGCCTGTCTCTGTAAGTAAGCTGGCCGGTTTTGTGTGATCTATGAAGCAGGTACTTGAGGAGACCTATTGGCAGGTGCTCTGGTCCAATCAGCTCTCTCCCTGCGCAGCGTCGAGCTGTATGGAAGCTTGGAGGCGCTTTGCTTGGTGCGCACTTGTGCACAGAAACCCTCCGAGCGCGCACAGACTTCATGGATCTGGGCAATTTGCAGCATTGTTGACTCTGTGTGCAAAACCCTCCATCTTTGATCACCATGCATCTTTGAGAGGGGCGGTTATCTTTTTGCAGCGAGAGGAAGGAAAACGACTGAACCCTTGGCTTTGGTGTGGCTTTCTACTTCTTTACACGAGACGATGTTTTCGTCTGCAGGCAAGCGCTGCTTCACGATAGAGTCCCTGGTTGCCAAAGAGAATCCTCTAACAGCCGAGGATCCCATCCGTCCGACGGCTTTAAGTTACTCCAACCCGACGACAGATGCCTTAATGAATGGTTACCAGGCTGCTCCAGCCAGGTCCCTCTACCAGAGCCCGGACCTGGTGTTCCCGGAGACCGTAAACCACCCCTCCCTCACCGTGGCTCCTCACCAGCTCGGAGGCTCCCACCTACAGCATCCGCACTTCTTCGGGACTCAACACCGAGACCCGCTCAACTTCTACCCCTGGGTCCTACGGAATAGGTTTTTCGGACATAGATTTCAGGGTAAGTTATATCGACCGTTCAAATATGACATTCTTTTTTTTTTTTTTTTTTTTTTTTTTTACCCAGTCCTGAATGCTCAGACTCAAACTAAACAGGATGCTTTGCACATGTTTACATTTAGGTGTCACTGCAACTTCAACCATACTTCTTGAGCGAAGCAGCTTCAATCTCAGTTAAAAAAAAAAAAAAGTTACAGACAGACAGTGACATTTTGAACAGTACAGAGTATTTTTCAGTTGATGAATAAATTGCAGCAAAAGATGGTTTACAGCGAGAAGGCCACCGAGTTGAACAGGCTGTCGAGCTCTCATTCACCCTGCAGCTACTCTCAAGAGCCAGCCGAAGATAAACTCGGATTTCTGTTTCCATACAAGAAAACTCGCCATAGTTTAACAAAAAAAAACAATACAATAAAATAAAAACAATAAAATAAATAAATAAATAATCTTGCACAACAATATCCAGGCTGTAGAGGTAAAATAGATACGATTCACGATGAAAACGCCAATCTGATCCAATACTATTACAGCAGCAAAGGATGTGAGCACAGCCTTCAGTGATTTAGTTACTAGACAAACGTCACTGTGCAGCTACTATTACTCAATGAATGATATTATGTACCAAGTTTAGACAATTGCACTTGATTGCATTTCTGGATCTGTGTACAGAAAGTTTTATTTTAACGCCAGAAGACAAATTTATGCAAAACTGTGAGATGACCTTGAATTACTTTAGTAAATTATACGTCTATATTTCTAGTATGGCAGTTTCAAACATACAAATAAAAAAAAATATACATGACAATGAATTAATATTTCACAATGACCTCTGGTGGATTTTGAGGGGCCTAGATTTTCTTATTAGATAAAATAGGACAAAAATAACAGAAGAAACCCAAACTAAAATAATTTTTCAGCATATAATAAAAAGACATACAGCCTAAAAATAAAAGGTCTAAATTGTTATAATTTCAAACCGCAGGCGTCTACATGTAACAATCCTCCGGAAGATTTTACCATAAAAACCTGCCTAACCTTTTACACCTACTTGAAAAAATACTGTGAAGCAGATCAGAGTGACAATTAATTCGCTGTTAGTTAATCATTATTCACAGTAAAAAAAACAAAAACAAGGATCACACAAAAAAAATTTATGCTTCATCTTAATTTTATCCGCTTGGTATACAATCCAGTTTATACAAATTATACAATATATGGCTATATTGTGGAGAATATTTTATTAGAGCAGCTTTAATCAATAAATGATAATCTACGTTTTTCTCATTAAGGTTTGGTTAATTGACTGATCACTTTAAAAAAAAATAACCAGCTAGCTCAACAGTCAGAGTTAATACATAAAGTTATTGTAAGACCTGAAACCTTTTAATTCCGCCATTTTTTGCCCAGACTCTTTGTATACTAAAACTGAGCCACCTATCAGAATGCGTTTAATGTAATAATAATAATAAATAATAAAAAAAAAAGAAGATTAAAAAAAGCTATCATAAATTAATATCCCTTTGCTGGCGGATGGTAGAATAACTATTTATGTCTGCACTTTTATATTACTTGCTTCATCCACTGCAACTAGATGTACTAATAATAAATAATAATTAGGACAATCCTTTTAATTTAGTGTGACCCCTTATAATAAAAACATGCATCCCGCAGCTTTATGGTTTATTTTCTTCAGTAATCAGAGTCATGTGTTCAGCCTGTGTTCAGCCGGAGTCCTTACCTGCTCCGTGTCTCTCTGAACCCGGCCTCAGGTAACGATGTGTCCCAGGACGGCCTGCTCCTCCACGGTCCTTTCGCCAGGAAACCCAAACGCATCCGGACGGCCTTCTCTCCGTCGCAGCTCCTCCGCCTGGAAAGAGCCTTCGAGAAGAATCACTACGTGGTGGGAGCCGAGAGGAAGCAGCTGGCCAACAGCCTGAGTCTGTCCGAAACACAGGCGAGTCAAGCTAACGCTAAGCTAGCATCCCTGCACAGCTAACCTCACAGCCCCCCCCCCCCCCCCCAAAAAAAACAGAAATACGTCAAAAAAAAGTACGTTTCTTCTCTCAAATACGACAAATTAGATTTAAATTATCACCCAATAAGGCGTTTTTAAAAAGGAAATGAATTAATATATCATCCGTTATAGCCCTAAAAATTGTCTCCTGGTTGACAAATTCACTTTAAAAACTCCTTTACGGTAACTGCGAGCGCGGTTTCTATGGTAACAGCATTTTGTTCGGTCAAATACCGGAACTAACCGTTCGAATTCGCGTTAGTGTCAAAATGTCGCGGTAATTTAACTTTTGAGGAAAAATGGGAATCACGTTTTCATGAAATTTTTTATTTTTTTTTTCCACCACAAAAAAATGATAACGGATCGAAATGACACACACACACACACACAAAAAAGTATTGAGGACAACAAAAATAATAAAATAAAAATATTTAATTAAATAAAGCCGAGTTAGAGTCAAATCAGCTAAAATACCCCCAAACAGTAAGCATGGAGGGGAAAAATAAGGATGATGTTCATTCTAATTTAGCCAAAATTATTTTAAAGTTTCAGCAATGCCAGAAATAATGACGACACTAAAAACAGTATTCTCTTCAATTCATTTCAAACCAACAAAATTATTGATGCAAGCTAATTTAAGGTGATTATAAATTTAACTGTTATTGTTACTACTAATGTCTGTTGGGCCTGGTCCCAATGACGTATTTTGATCTTAAATTTAAACTAAACTTAATTGTTTTGAGACATAAGTTAGGTGTTACTAAATTATATGAATATTTCGCTTTCGTGTTGCAAAATCTAAGTCAAATATTAGTTTTGAACTGGCTATCTTTAAGTTAGAGCATTTTATAATATGCAGTGTAACATATGGATACTAACAGTGTTTAGTACTGGGGACTTCAAGAAAAAAAAAACAAAACAAAACATATCAGCCATGAGACATGGCTGTTGGAGTTGAAGACTTACTTGTTGGTGTTTAATTCAAGCATGCAATAGGATAAAGCAGAGTAAATATTATCGATGCTTAACTTTAATGAGTCCACATTAAATGGGTGTCAATAAGGGCTATTAAGCATTAAAAAGAGAGTCAGCACTATGGATAAATTTTGTGTCAGTCAATAGGGGTCTTGCGATTAAGCACAAATTGCGTGAGTTAATTAACAATCAGTTCATTGTTATAATTAGCATGATGCAAAGTTTATTTGGTTTTGATTTTAATTAGGCCTTATGTACTGTAGTAACAACAGAAGTAATGGGTGGCACAGATGACAGCTATAGTTATATTAATAAAACAAAATAATACAAGAGATGATACTAATTTATGAAGATTGCCTCATTAGCGCAAGTACTTAAAGAACCATTAAAAACATTTTCATCAATAAAGTGAGCATGTCAATAGGGTTATAACAGGGGCCCCAGAAGGTGCATAAATAATCACAACGTGAGAAAAATAATGATGGATGTCAATGTAAAATGTTTTACTGGTGATAATAGACACTAAGCTCCATCTAAGCGTTCATCAAAGTGAGCATTGAATACTGCTGCACCTTTTCTGTGGCTGGTAAACTCGCACACCCAGTTTCCAAAGTGCTTTCTTAAACATCCCTGTGGTAGCAAATACACAAACTCAAGTACTAGAATTGAGCTCCTGAGCCTGAGGCCTGTAAAGGAAAGAGAGAGAAGGAAGCTAATATTATGACACCCAGTGCTCTTGTTGCTATTTAAAAACACATTCACATATCCGCTACTCAGCCAATCTCATATTCCAAGGTCATACTAGCAATACAAGCCAGTGAGGAAGCTATTTAGGTTGTTGGCCTTTCCCGTGTATTCATGCAATTTTCAGTCATGAACCTAAACACAACAGTTGAAGAACATTTTGCAAAGGGGGACGCGGAGGAGCTTCATGATGCAGGGGAGGAAAATTAAAAGTGTAAGAAAGGGAGGGACAATTAGGGAGAGAAATGTAGTTTTGTGGGATTGTGAAAAAAGAAAAAAATAACAACTAAAGCTTAGACTGGTTTCCTGAATTAAAATTTGTGAATAAATGATAATATTATTTAAATTTTATTAAAATATTTTATTTTAATATTATTTTAAAGAGAATAAAAAAGCAAATCAAATCAAAAACAGAACAGAAACTACAGCAGAGTGTGAAAGTCAGATATTTTAACCACAGGTAGAGCTGAAACAATTAGACGGTCGATCAACTAACACATCAGAAAATTAATTTTCAGCTATTCCGATGATCAAATAATTGTGCAGGTTATTTTTGAAACAACAGCACCAAATGTTTATTTTTCCTGATATGGAATATTGTTTTGGATTATTGGTCCGAGAAAATCTGAAGCTATTTGAAGAAAAGGAAACTTTGGACTTCAGCAAATTGTGTTTTGTTTTTGCAACCCATTAACCACTTAATGTAAACACGAATTTCTTAGCTGTAGCCTTGAATACAGGTATAATTAAAGACATTAGTGATAACTCCATAACATTTATGTGTTAGCATGCACAGTAGGTGACACTACAACCAAAACACAATGTATATATATATATATATTATAGCCTTGTCGAACATATTGTGTTGTGTGAAATGATAAACAGTTTGTTTAACAATGTGGCATCATTAAATCTTTATTTTCCTGTGCAGGTGAAGGTGTGGTTCCAGAACAGGCGGACCAAGTACAAGCGGCAGAAGCTGGAGGAGGAGGGACCAGACAGCCAGCAGAAGAAGAAAGGAAACCACCACATCAACAGATGGCGCATTGCCACCAAGCAGGCCAGCTCCGAGGACATCGATGTGACCTCAGAGGACTAAAACGTCGGTCCAACCTCCAACAACGCTACCCTGAATCCTGCGTCCCCTTGTGACGCAACAGAGGACCAACACTATTTATTATGTAATATTATTAAGTATAATTAGACACATTAGAGGAAGACACACAGTCTAAATATGCGATCACCACACATCTCTTCATTGAGGTGTTACACTCAGTGACACTGGAAGAAGAAAAAAAACAAAAAAACAACCCCATCTTATTTAATGACAGCCATCCTGAATGACCTTGGATGAGGAGAGATCCCTCCATCGTTTAACAATCTTTGGTGTGTGACAACCAAAGATGAAGCGAAACAACGTCAACCTCGATTATAGTGTTGTTTTTTTTTTTGTTTGTTTTTTTTTTTTAAATTGCACATAGGCCACTTGTAAAGGTTGTTTTTGAAAGAGGCTTTTTGTTTCATTAAAGCTCTTTTTGCCACCTGCTTAGGTCATTAACACCTCATTGTTCAACCCAACCGTTGAGTTGAGGAATGGGCTGAGGACTGGCCAGAAGAACAAACAACGTGTCAAAGAAAAGATCAAAATCTGTCTCTGCATGATTTGATTTTTTATAATTATCTTTTTGGGTGGTGACTTGAGTGCCAATCCAGTACTCTGTTATGCATCCTACTAAAGATTCTCCACAGAGGGGTGATTCACGGCCAGCTGTGGATGACTGTGGGACAGATGAGAAGCTGCAGAGACCCCTGGTGTTAGGGGCAAGTTGTGCCACATAATAAAAGCAAGTTAACAGCTATGTGCTTCATTTGACATTTGTCACTGATGGATGACATCTCCATTCTTTAAACGTCTGCATTTGCCTTATTTCATCCAGCAGTGTGTGGTATAAAACATATATGAGAACATACTTTTCGAGCCGACCGTGTAATTGCAAAAAAGATGTTTTAGAAATAAAAAAAAGCTATTTCTCAACGGGAACTGCAATGTTTTGTATAGTTCAGCTACGTCCCCCCGCCCCCTGCCTGACGTAACAGGCAGGTTCAAGAGTCTGAAGGTTTTCATTCCAATCAACCTTTACAGCTGCAGGTATCCCTCATCAGGTCCTCCTCTGGGTGAAGTTGCATGAGCAAATCGGCATGAAACCTGCTGCTCAAGTGTTTGATTGGAAAGAAAACCTGCAGACGCTCCGTAACAAAATAAGGGATGAATAGATCAACATGAGAAGGATTACTCATTTTCAGGTTTTACAGCGTAAACCAGAGTTGGAAAAATACCCAAATGCCAAAGGTTATGAACATTGATTACCAAAATCAAATCTAACAATCCTTTTACCAAGTTCTCTTTGTTTTGGAAGCATTGATTGAGACTGAGGTGTCAGGAATGCTGCAAGACAGCTGCGCAGGTGTCAGGTGTGTTACTTATGAGCCGGTATTTCCTCCGAATTCCTGCAAAAGGGGGACATGGAAATAATTCCCATCCAGAGGGTCCAAGCTCTGGGAAAAAAAAGGGGAGAAAGTAGTCTCTATTGTGCAGCACCAATCGCCTCAGTAATCATCTGTCAAGAGAAACGGAAGGAACCTCCTCCTAATGACCCCGAGTCTTTAGAGATGAGCCCTGACGTCTGACCCTGATGTTTTGTAAGTCAAGAGGCAGAGAGACAGCAGAGAAAAGGTGGGAGGCAGACAAGTAAACTGTGCTGCAGTCACTCCACCTTTGCAGAAAGGTGCACAATGCGTCAGACATCTGCAGTTGCAAAAGGGGCCACATGGCTTGTTTTGAGTTTCCAGGACATCCTATACTTGGCACAGGTGCAAATACACTGAGGGAGATTCAAAATGCCTTATTGCCTAAATAAACATAAGCAAAGGTGTTTTTTTGACCAATAACAACTGTCTGCTCGACAAGCAGGTGTGGTTTAGGCCAATCACGTCTTGGTTTAGGTGAAAGGTCAGCAAGCACGACTAACAAGAGCTGTGCCCCTCTATTGTCCTTTAGGAAAACAATTAATTGGAAAATCACGCCCGTCTCCCTAAACACTGCGTCTCCTGTCGCCTGACTCAGCAGAGAGAAGAGCTGAGGACGAGAGCAGGAATCTGCCGTGAAAAACAAGAGTCTCTCCGGAGGAGCTGCGAGGTGGGGGAAGGAGCCGACAGATCCCTGCTGCTGCAGAGGTGTCGGAAAACTGAAGTGAAGCAAGACGACGGGTTCCATCGTTATTGTTCCACTTGCTTGTTTTCTGCGGGTTGATTGAAACCTTCCATTGTCTCAACTAACACTGAAAATCACATGTGTGTTAATACTGGTTGTAAAATTGCATGTTGAGTGATAAATCATGCAGTGAAGTCACAGTTGTCACGTTTGGATCCGTTTCAGTCAAGCAACAGAAAAAAAGTACACAGCCTAATTACTGAAAGACTCACATCAAATCATTATGGAAAATGACACAACAGTTGCTGTCTGCTCATTACTGAAATTACCTCATTTGAGATATCTGCATAAATACAGACTTTACGTAAAACACAGTAGACTACATTCTAGATTTATTTTCCCAAAATACACAGTTGTATAGAGTGAAGTGATGTGAAATTCAAAACAAACAAGTATCTTTAAAAATACAAAAGCCAATCGACATGTTTTGGTATTAAACCTGAACTCATAGTGATTATTATATGAACTCAGTGTGGAACTACTCCTTGGTAATGAACATGAGGCAACATTTGAGATTCTTGTGACTGTGATGATCACTGCTGATAGCATTCAAGCCATCAAAAAACTTTAACAAGAAAGACAATAATAATGTGCTTTATGAACGGTGTTTTGTTTTTATTTGTCTCACCTGAATTATGTGACACAAGTTACACCCAGCATCTTCACTGATCTGCATGTGGCTTCTTGTTGAAACGCACGGCATCGCAGCCTACCGTGCTGCGTTTCCCCAGCAACCGTGCAAACATACTAATCATGCAGATCAGGACAAAAGATAATACTTAAAGACAGAGAATTTATATAAATCAAGTGCAGATACGTACACAAAGACATAGTGCTTTCAGAACACTTTTACGGAGCAAAAGAACCCCAAAAATTATTAAGATGTAGAAATATTTTTACTCAATAGTTGTAGTTAAAAAAACAAAAGAGGTTTTTAAAGAATAAATTCATCTTAACTGAGTTGAAAACAAATGTCTCTTCATGCAAATGACTCAGCTTCCTGATAACCTATGAGAACGAGTCAAACAACAACAACCTAGTGTGAGGTTGTAATTGGATGAATTCAAAACAGAAAGTGTTTTGATAATTAATACAATCTGCAGGTTTAAAGTTTACCAGACTTGCATAATAAAGCGATTTTTATAGTTATCTGTTGCCTCACATCTGATTATAATATTTGGCTAGAATTTCTACTTCTATGTCTTTTCTCTGAACCTTCTGCTGCAGAGCTGGAGGCCTTTTTAAATTCTGTCTGAAGTGATGTGAGAGATGAAAGTCGGCTTTAACTGAACATCTCACGGTTCCATAATGTACACAATCTGTGCCACAGAGTTTCAGAGGTCTCTAGCTTCACATTAAGGGATCATTGGAAAAAAGATGAGAACCCCTAAAATTTAGAAAAGAAACAAAGCAAAATAAAAAACCCACAACTTAACATCCACATACCTACATTTCATACAAAACCCCACAATTCCTATCATTTAGATTTGATCTGCTCCCGTTTCCATCCACCAAATTTCCTTGTGTATTTAAATGAATCTGTGCTTTATTTCCTGTTCACTTTGAAAAAGGGAAATAAGCTTGTAGCTAACTAGCTTAGCCAGGCTCCTCCCCCTGCGGATAACGATGCACGCTGTACATACAGCAGTGAACGTAGCAGACTCCGTGTTGAAACCATGATAATACTTTGAGGTGTCATGACGTTCACTGTCAAATACCACAATATGTCATTGTGTTATTTCATAAATAGCAACCACTGCCTTGGTGTAAACAACATGTATTCCCATCATGCGCTGCCACTCTCTGTAAACATATGTTAAATCTTCTGAGGCTTCAGCCAAATTTACCGTAGCTCCCTCTCTGGCAGCAGGGTGCTCCCTTCGTGTGTTGGGCTGTAGAGATCACAGGCCTTTATTGTATGTCACCATCTTGCAATCTGTTGCCACGGCAATCTCCGGCTCTAACTGATTCACGCTGATCTGTGGAAACCGAAGGAGAACAGAGAGGTCAGCAGCGCAAATGGAGCTATTTGGCACGAGCTGTCAGATATTTACATCTTGAACGTTTAGATGCTGTACGTGCATCAACTATCCACGTGCATCGCTACTTAAAGATTTGAAGCCGTTCCCATTTGTAACTAAATAATTCTTAAAGGCTTTAAATGTTCTGTATTTACTGCTAATGTGCAAAAATCCAATTTGGCTGATTAAAGTATAATTTGAGGTTTGCATCTCCTAATATTTGAACCAGAGACAGATGGCTGTTGGAATTGGAGACAGAATCCTAATCTTGGTAGGTGTGAAATGGGGAAGTGGGACAAATTGAGTAGGTGGGGGCTCCCGGGGAGCGGGGCACTCATGTTGCTTTCTTTATTTATTTCTTTCATCTGCTATCCTTGCGAAAGTGCAAAAAAGGACTTGTGAGAGAAAAACAGGCCCCTCAGTGGAAACGGGAGGCAGATTTTCACAGGACTGTTGGCGGCACATATGTCTGAAGTTTTTTTGCCATATGGCTGTCTGAGCTATTTCCAGCCGTAATTAAATCCTAAACATTTTAAAGCCAGAGCCGGTTGGCTTGTGTCAGCAGGTTATTTGCCAGAGAGAAGACAAAAAGAGAGACAGAGTGTAAAACAACATTGTGCCATTGTGGTTTAATGAAGAGAACAACGTGTACCGAGCCAACAGGGCTAAAGTTAGACCACGGCCTATTAGCCTGGATGGCATCAATGACTGAAGGGCAGATCATAGCTGAGGAGGGCTACGCCTCATTAGGAGAAAGCCTCCGTGAATCTCAGTGGGAAACATTCAAGAGGTTAGAAGACTCCGGTCATCAACATCAGTCACTGAAACGGAGTCATCTGAGCTAAACAGTTAGCATTTGACATTGACAAGTTAAACCACATCCAAGACATTCTTTAGTCTCATTATCAAAATACAAGTCTGATGTGTAACGAGCTCACGGGAGTTTTTATGCTTGTTTTTAGTGATGAGCAGCAACAGCCATTTGTTTGTAATGTACCCATGAACAAACTCAACAGGTAACCTGAGCAGGTACGAGGTCAGCACTGACACCGAAAGTACCAAGAAACAAAAACTGAAAACTTTAAGAGGAAACACTTTTCACACGACGTACCTGGGACATCTGTGGGAACAGACTGATGGCGAGAGGCAGAGCCAGGCCGAAGGCAGCGAGACACACCAGGCTGTGGACGGGCAGGACGAGCCTCCGCTGTCTCTGCAGGAGAGGGAGCCTGGGGGGACAGAAGGACTTTATCAGCTTCACAATAAACAGACAAGATGTTTGGTGGAGAAAACAAACGCTGTTTGTTCAGTCGACACATATACTGTCCAATCAAACATCAGCTGTGCCCATCCAGGACATGGAGAGATGGTCTGCTTTGATGATTAGATGAAGCATTTAATGACATTTTTTAGACCGATCTCTTAAAAACAAAGAACCTCCAAGGGATGGAGCTAATTTTTGAAGGTATTAAAATCGAAAATAATCACAAAGAGTGAGCTCTAGCAATTCCAACCTATTATGGAATGAAATATATGTGTGTGTGTGTGTGTGTGT
Organism: Remorina albescens; assembly: GCA_034769265.1. Classification (NCBI taxonomy): domain Eukaryota; kingdom Metazoa; phylum Chordata; class Actinopteri; order Carangiformes; family Echeneidae; genus Remorina; species Remorina albescens. Next base: position 2,939,575 of record CM068488.1, read on the forward strand.
GTGTGTGTGTGGTTTGAGAAGATTTAGCAGGAAGTAAAATTTCCTGCAGACCAGCATTCAGCATTCAGCAGATCGTTAAACGACTTCACAACATTATGATATCAGGTAAATGAGGGATTTAATTATGTCATGTGAATGACACATTCCTCCGTTGATCATCAGTGCACAAGGAATTCAAACATTTCTGTTGAAAATAAATGTGAAAAAGTGATAAAACACATGCAGGCAATTACATCTGAAGTTCAAGCTGAAAACCTTTAAAGAGTTAAACATATGACTTTTACTGCACAGTGGCGACATCATAAAAGCAGTTTTACTTTCACATCATGTCATCTGTTTGAATTTCATATTTTCCCTTAGTGAACTAACACTTTTGTCTGTATGATGCTTTCCACATTGCAAAAGCCGTCTTTGCTTCATTTGAAGAGGCCCTTTTTTTTTTTTAAAAGGGCTTTTGCATAGCTCTATCTCCAGAAATACATTTTTCTCCTCCCTCCTCGGTGCCCTTCGTAGGATAATCCCCTCTTCAGTGTGTGGGACAGCGAACTCAGCAGGAGCTTGAGAAAGAGCTGCTCCGCCTCTCCTCCACCAGCGACGCCTCTCCCCCTAACGAGGAGAGCTACTGCCTAATGAGAGAGCTCATTAACACATATGGCTGCCATGGTTTAATTAGGCTACACACATACATTTACATACACACACACACACAAATGTGCAGATACACATTTTAGGGAACTGGGTTACAAAGAGAAAAGTGGAGATGGAAGTTATGAAGGAGGAAAGGCTTGGGTACACTTTAGGTCTGAAAACTTTGGCATCAGGTGAAAAACTTAAGTTTGATCTAAACTTTACTTTAGTTCAAATTAATGACAGTGTCATGCAGGACTTAACTGTTTACATGAACCTCTCACTGCGTCTCCGACGTCACGAACGAACCAATTCATGTAGTATTTACACTGGCATGTTGTCCCAAGAAAGATAATCTGGTTGTAATAACGTTATTATGAAACATGACGTGATTAGGACGCCAGGGTGACGATGAACGTGAAATGCATCAGAATAGGATTAAAACTTGAAGGTGGTTCTTTGTCAGCAGCAAGAAAAGAGACAAATCCTCCTTCAATCGTTTCCACTGAATGTTCTGCACATCTCTTATATGCAAAATTATCTTTACGCCTCGACACATGACTAAACCAGCGGGAACAAACTGACACTCACACAGTAACTCTAATCTAAGAATGGAGTCTCAGATCGGACAAAGTCCAAATCCAAGTACGCTTATTTTTTCCTTATTTTCAGTTTTGAAATGTGTTTTCTAAATAGTGGGTCAGACTTCACAGCATCCATTCTTTCAGAGCTTCACCTCATCATGCATGAATAAGAGCACCACTGATTTATATTCCTGACTCATATTCATCTGCGACAGTAATTTTCGTTTGCTTTTTTGTGTGTGTTTTTTTCTCCCGACGTGATAAATTTGATTGGTAATTGAAATGTAAAGACTGTTTTTTGACCTCTACACTGAAGCTGTTACACTGCAGCATGAGCTAAATCAGGAGAGAGGATCATTTCAGTGGGGAAACCAATTAAAATCAATTCCGCTCTCATCTATTTGTACAAATATGAAGCTGAAAGCTGAAGAGCTTGATCTGAAGGACGCTAACTTTGACAATAAATAATACTTTATCTCATTAGTGTAAAGCCTTTACAGCTAGCTACAGGTACATATACATACAGAGTGGGATTGTTCTCTTGTTTTCGTCACAACCCCTCATGAAGAGCAGAATCTGCTGTCACTGCGCTAAATCTGCTCTCAGCAGTGTAATCCATCATTGGGGGGCCGCCCAGGGACCCATCTCTGTCCCCTTGTTCTCGCTCCATTGAGAGCCAGTGAAGTTGAGCTGACGTGGAGGATAGCTGAGCATGACTCACCTGCATCTGCAGCCAAACTCTCAGCCCCCCCCCCCCCCTTCTCTTTCCCTCTCTGGCTTTTCCTGTTCAGTCATTAAGGTGCCAGGAATCCCAAACACACCTGGGCAGCTGGCTCCGCTGTCTGGGCCCGCCTGCTCAGAGCAGTCGGGACAAGTGCTGTCAGGGATTCACAAAGATGGCTGCATTCCTCGGCACACCGCAGGCGCAGCCAGGCCATCGATCACGGGACGTTCATATAAACATGTTGCATCTTTAGGACATCATTATGGTCAAATCACACAACACTGAATCTCAGTGGTGGAGCGGGTTCACTTACAATCAGTTCTGAAGGCAAAAAGCAAATTATGACGTAGAGCTTTTCCTATTTTCCACTAAATGTTTTATTTAATAATTTCATTTAATTTCTTGATCATCAACTATTTGCATTTACCAATTAATCTGACTTTCATTAGAGAACACTAAAAGGTTTACCAGTGGTACTGCAGCTATTAAAGCCACGATTAACTTTTTTTAAACCATTAAAAGCTACTTTATGACGCTGATAATGGCAGGAGTAATCTGTGCTGCGAGCTCGGCCGCTCTGTCCTGTTCAATCTTCTCACTGGCACATCTGCTGCTGCAGCATTATCAGAATGAGACAGAAAAGGACATTTTTCAGAAGAGCTAAATGGAACATGACAGAAATATGTCTCCGTACCAAAACAGCACCCTGTGTTGTGTTTGGCTAAACTCTGGATTGACGCAACTGAGGCTGCACAGGACGTGATAAGTAAAACTAAATTGCAGGAACATTACAGGAAGTTTATGAAGATCATACGGTGGTTATTTTTTATTTTAATTACCTCCTAAGTACGTATTACCAGCTCAGAACCAAATCCTTCTATTTCACATACCAATAACCGTCTGTTGTTTATATAGTGCCCAACACACACTTTAAAAATCTAAAACCTATAATGTTGAATTGATCCATTTAAGGCAGACAAACTACATCACATAGTTTCTGAAATGTAAAACCTATTTTTGACATTACTACTTTCTCATCATTCTCAACCTAATCGGCTGATATTACTTGATATACTGATTGAATGCCAAAGTGTTTTTCTCTTTAAGACCAAAGAAACTCCTCAGTTAGTCCGATTAAAACTCGGTGATGAAGAGTTTCTTACTTTTCCAGTACAGCCATGATCATGGGCGGGAGCACCAGGATTGGCATGGGCAGCACGACTCTGGTCAGGGCCGTCTCCAGAAGTGCCTGTTGTTTATATTAAAAAAGAGAAAATCATAAAATGCCATTTTAAGAGGAAAATAAAAAAGAAGCTTTGCTCTGAGGAAAACGTCCATAAATAATGTGAGTGCAATACTTCATCATTTACATTGTATAATTTACAAACATTACACTGGTTGCTGATGAACAATAACAAAAAAAACAAAAAAAAAAAAACATCATAAATTTACACCAGATCAACATACATGCCTGGCAGCTAGTTTGGATGTTCCCACCACGTTCCCGTTGCTGTCGAGCACGCTAATGCCCTCCGACAGCTCCGAGTGCCTCATGAGCACCACGTTGCAGACGTTTGCACTCGCTGCAGAGAGAGAGAGAGGTGAGAATATTCTTGGAGACAAAAATGAAATTGACATATTTTATTATTTCACAAATGAGCATATTGTCTTTTCACCCTCCGGCTTGGGTGCAAGATCAGACAGCCTGTATGGTGCCGCCGGGGCTGGAGGGTGTTTGGTTCTGTGCTCATGATGACTGGAAGGTATTAAAAGGATGAGGAGGTTTAATCCTCAGTGGTTTCAATTGTAGCGTAATTTATGGAAGAATGGAAGACGCTCGGTTAATGCTTACCCAAAGGAGGAAAAAGGTATTTATGAAGACTAAATATTTTGGCAATATTTTGAATTAACTAAATAATTAGCAGGACAGGCAGTCTCTTCTCGATTGTGAATTAAAGGCTGGATGTTTTTGTGCTAGTGATGGTCACCATTTGGTTCTCAGACTGAAATAACTCCTGGATGGTTTCCAATAAAGTTTTGAACAGACAAACTTAAAAACGAGGAAGAGTTCGAAGTCTTGATCCTCTTGGGGACAAAAAAATGTCTGTTTGTTTTTTTTCCATTTGATGCACACGTTCACGTCCCGATCAGGATGAATTACAATAACTCTGGTGAATACCAAATACCTGCTAAATCAATGGTAAGTGTGGTCAACATTACAACCTTTAAGCATGAGTATGTAAGTTTGTGGGAGCATGCTAACATTTAGCTTGAGGGGCAGTCCGAAGATGAATGAACAAAAGTTGTCCTTGAATATGTATTACTGTCCTTTTAAATCAACATATTCTATTGAAAAGGTTCACAAATACTAATGTTATTATTCATTCAGCTGGTAAACATTTTCATTAGGGGATGCTGAAAATAGATTTGTTTTCCCAGATCACACAGATTTGACACCTCGACCATCGCTGGGTGTCCCATTGAGCTTGAAAATGCAAAAAATATACTTCATTATTTCCATGTTACAGCCCACTAAAACAAAACATTACACCTCTGTGGGTGATGTTGACTCGAGCAACAGTGAAATCAGCGACACGCGACACATCGGAGGTGACAGATAGGTCAACAAACAGACGTGTTGTTCCCCCTGTGATTTATTCACGAGAGCCAAAATGAACACAAATGTATGTTAATACAGATGATCCTTTCTCCTTGACTCTAATAGGAATAAGAAAAACTCATTTTAGAGAGTTTAGTGTTTGAGCCGCGAGCCTTTTTAATTTAAGACAACAGCGTTCAGAGTTATCTGTAGGAAGGGCTCCAGGGCTGGCAGGTCGCTTTGTGAGGGGAATTCAATTGACTGAACAAATAGCTCTTTTTACCTACAAGGGATTGTTTTTTTTGGGGGGGGGGGAGACCAATTAAAAACAGAGACGGATAGTAGGATTTTTGGAAAGGAATAACAAAAACTGCAACCAACAGATCAAAATTTCAACAACCGGTTTGTAATTAAATTAAAATTGACCTCAAAGTAATTATAGGAATTAATTGATTACTGAAAAGCCTGTACAGCTAAATGCTGAAATATGTGCCTGTAATTTGTAATTATTTGAAATAATTACATTTATGTACATTCTAATTGTCTTCTAATAACTAGTGCTACACAGATGGAAATGCATCCAAGAACTTTCCACATAATTACTTCCTAAATATCACAAATAATGACAAATATTTTCAGAAGACAAGAAATTAATTGTCCCCATAAATTTCTGATGACATGGCTTTTCCCTCCAGTTAAGGTCTTCATAATCTAATTGAGTGACAGGCCGCTGCTTGATTAGGTTATTACAAATTAATCTAGCCTTAAGTAAGCAAACAAAATCAAGCAAGTGAAAATTCAAACAGCACTTTGCTTTGGCTTGCTTCAATTAGCCATTTTAATTACCTTTTATATGAAGCTACCAAAACAACAACAGCAACAACAATGAAAAACAGAAATCAGGTAAATGAGGCCTTGACATAGACGCCACTTTAGGGGTAATTATCCAATTTGTTTGTGGCAGCAGAGTTATAACGAGGAGCCAATTACCAGGCAAAGGCTGCGCTGTAGAAACCTGTTGATTTAATTAGAGGAACTGCCATGGTACGGTTAGGAAGGGGTGGGGGTGGGGGGGCAAACAATTTAATTACGAGCCAGCAGCCTGGGGGCATTCTGGGACATGGGTCTATACCCCTGGGTGTGACTGTGTTTGCAAGAGAGCGGCATGAAAAATCAGCTTTGCGGCTCCACACGCATCTGACAAAGCGAGCTCACAAAACGCCTCCAACTCTGCAGAGCAGAGAGCAAAACAGGCTGAGGTCTATCAGAGCCGTTCTAAAAGGCAGACGGGACAGACAAGAATGTGTTTAATCTGTAGTGAAAGATTCAAATTTCACGTTTTGAGAACAAACAGAGATGAAAAATCCAAAGTTATGTAAATTATTATTATTATTTTAGTCACTGCTTCTAAGTTAATGTGATGATAGAAAGTAGACGCCTTTCATAATAGCAGGTAACTAACAGCAGCAAAAAGTAACTTCATTAGAAAAAAAAAGACAGATGTCTTGACTGACGGATTTAATCTCCGTTAAAACGGTCACTTTGGAGGTTTATTTTGAGTCTGCAGGGTCCCTCAACATCCTAGTCTGCTCAATTAGTTGAAGATTTGGCTTAATCTAAAATGGGAACTCATTTAAACTCAAAAGGCCACTTGAGTCCTGAACTGATGAAGTGTTTGGTGGAGCTTTTTGAACTCACCCACTGCTGGGAAGGGGATGAACCTCTGCACCAAAAGCCTGGTTGTCGGGCTGAAACCACTCGCTTTCTGAATTAACACGTTCAACCCGACCTAAAAACCAGACGCACACAATACAGACAAATCAGACTCTGATTCTAAACAGCAAAACAAAAGTCTGTTGCGTTGGACACAACGACAGAACACATTGATGGCTCATTGAGCTATAAAAAAAAATTGTGGGTTTCAGCATATGTTAACACACTCGAGGGGCTGTGTGCTCTTTGAGAACACACCGCTGTGTAACTCCAGCCTCCGGCTCTCCCCAGCACCACGGGGGGTCGTCACCAGAGCGGACGGTTAATTGGAGAGCTCCTGCCCCACTGACGGCCTGTCGTCACGCCCTCCACACACCCCCTGAGTTTTGGGGGTTTTTTTTGTTGGGGTTTTTTTTTTTTTGTGTGTGTGTGTGTGTGTGTGCTTGTTGCCGTTGTCAGGCCTGAGAGCAGCAGCCGGATGAGCGCCCAGCGGGACCAGTAATTGGTTGGGTTTGATCCCCACGTCCACACTAAGGGCTGTGTCAGGCAGGCGTGTGAACTTAAGGTGAGTGAAGGCTGGGATTTAAAAATGTATACTAATAGTAGGCTTCCTTACCATTTCTACATTTGTCTGACTAATTGCTAATATTAACTGAAACACCCATCAGACCATTCAACTCTGACTTGAACAATCTACCATTTAAATCGATATACCTTGTTTTATAAACCTACATCCGCAACTAATAAACAGACATCGAGGATTAAAAGATGACTCGGTTACTGCTGCTTGATCACTAAATCCGACTCACAGCGATGGAGACCGCACTAGTCACTGCTCCGAGGTATCCCTGGACGAATTTGGAAATCGGGGCTGGCTAAAATGAAAGTGAAAAAGAAGCGAGAAAACAAACAGTTCATGGAGCTCCGCAGAAGACAAGTGTTTCAACATTCGGTCCAAATGGGCCTTTGTTTGTCTCTTTACTTGGTAATTGTTACCTTGGAGGCGTTGCGGTTACAGTAGTTAACGCAGGCGTTGTGACTCTGGTTTAACCACTAGGAAAAGAAAAATGGAGATTATTAGGAAATCTTCTCATACTTGTCTGTAATGTGTTATTATGGTCTAATTAGCATTTGTCATATTTTAAACTTCTAATGAGTAAATATATTAAATAGATCAGCATTTTTAAACATTGGATGAAATGTGGATGTTGTCACTCTGTCTCGTGGCTCAATCTTCAGAATACTAATTTTGTTGCTATTGTTCACACTTTGGACTCTAGGTTTGTGTTTCTCAACCTGTCACTTCACTGCTTTAGAACATCGTGGCAGGACAACAGTTGAAAACTGGCCGTGAGCGACTAGTGAAAGATTTACAGAAACGTTGATTAATGTCTGCTGCCTTTATAAACAGATGAATGAATTAAATTAAATTAAATCGACGATGTTAGCTTTACTGGTCAGGATGAAGGTGTTCACCTGCCAGAAGATCGTTGACACCAGCGTTTGATTCGGGAGAAGAAGGCCAACAACCTGCACAAACAAACAAACATTTAAAGCCAAAAATGACTTGGAAAAATATATTTAAGTGTCACAATAAATATGATGGCCGGTTTTTGAAAAATGTGTGTATAAAAAAGTCTCACCACTGGTGTGCCAAATGGGATAAAACCTGTTAAAACACAGTCAGTGTCACCATCTAACAAAATAGTTTGCTGTAGGTTATTTTTAAATCACAAATTTCTGATCTCACACCTTGTAATTGTTCTATGTTCTCATATTTCTCATCTATGGAAGCACATTTTCCTCTAAATCCCTTTACCTTTAATCTTCTACTCTCATATTTGTTTGACTTGTACACCAGGTTGGTGCTGACATGTTAATCGTTCCCTCTCAGACGCGTCAACGTCACCTCATGAGAAAGGTGAGACTTTAAGACAGGACTGAAATACTCTGAGGCCTTGAGAACTTCTCCGTCACTGTGGGAGAGAGATTTTAATCAGCGCCCAGCTGAGCGTGACCTTTTCCAGGCCCGAGACAACCCGAAGAGCCCCATCGAGCCATGACAGTTCCCAGGGCGAACTACGCCTCCATGTTGGACCACATAACAAGCTCCTCGATCCCACTTCAGTCACGGCGTCCAAACCGAGCAACTGTACCTGACATCCGAAAGGGCATGAGAATCTTCTCCCCCGTGTCAGGGTGGATGATGGCCTGGAAGGAGAGCGTAATGAGAGAAGGAGATGATTTGGGTTAGTTAAAGTGAAGATTTTATTCTGTGGAACTACAACCTTAAGGAATGTTTTATGTGTTACTGGAATCTAATTAACTTCATCTGTTTTCGTGAAATTACAAAAAAAAAAAACCCCAAAAAACAAGGTGTCAAAATACAAACGAAAAAAATCAGCAAGTGACTTGAAGTTAGGATTCATTATCATTAACTCACAAAGCTGCGGCTGATGGAAGCGCAGGAGCCAAAAATACATTATCTGATTGTTATACACGGTCAGGAGGTTTTTACATGTCATCCTGAGGGAGACACGAATGTCTACATCAAGTAGCATGCCAGTCGGTCCAATCTCTGTTGGAGCTCTTCACAAAATAATTAAAAACCTTATGGTGACGTTAGAGAAGTCGGGAGTCGGTACAGACTTCATCTGCCAATCCAGTCAATAACGGTTGACATATTTCCGTCTGAAGTGCTGCTTAATTTATACGCAACACCACGAGCAGCATTTTAAACCTGATCCAAACATTAAACAGGTATAAAATGTGTGGGCCATAAGACGTCTATTTGTCTTCATAAGTCACCTGTACGAGAGACCACAGCCTTCGAAGGTGCTTTAAAGCTACGGCAGGATTTGATGTTAATTTTATGCCCCGTGTTTTACATTTTCTTTTTTTTGCACAGCGATAAGTCGTCTCATGTGTCTGCACCAAAGACAAACGACAGCACACAAATCCTCTCTGCCGTGAGATAAGACAGATAGAAATCTCTCTCCGCTGCTGCTGCTGCCGCTGCTTCAGTGGTGATGAGATCTGCTGCCTGGCGAGGGACGGAAGGCGTCTGCTTCCTCCTGACGCTCTAAAGTAAAGTATCACATATGAGGGCGCTATCAGGTCTGAATATGGAAAGTTGGCCCCGTGGCGTATACGTAGCCCTTCTACCAACATGTTCAACTCTAATTATTCCCATTCAAGACTTCATCCAGATTTCTGTGGATTTACACTGATTTCAACTGCACGACAGAAAAAATAAACGGGGCCGTACGGGCAGAGCAGACTGAGGATCTCCATTTTACTGAATAACTTTCTGTTGCCTTGACTAAGTGTGCCTGCAGTTCAGTGGCTCTCATTTAGTGTTGACACTTACTGCTAATTGGCACTTGAGTTAAAGCCACTCGCCTGCTTCATTTTTTGTTTATCTGGTGACTTCCCCGTTAATGCCTTTTTTTTTTTAGTCTTCAGCTAAGATTTGAGATGTAGCCACCTCGGTTTTTCCAGTTCACAGTCACAATGAGAAAAACTTTACAGATCCAGAACCCCAAATAATAAAAGCAATAAATAAACCCTTCAGTCTGGATTCAAATGTGACTGAAGGCTACATATTATTCCTTTCCTGTCTCACTTTCGCAATCACAAGAAAGGGAGAACACAACTTAGAAAAATAAATACCTTCAGCCAAAAAAAAATAAAAAAAATAAAAAATGTAGACATTAACGAGCAAGAAGAATCAAAGTAATGATAGTTGATAATAAATTAACCACAATGTACAAAGGGGCCTTCATCTGCCTCTGAAGGAGAAGGAGGGCGCAGACATGCAGAGGGTCCAGTTCTGGTCCAGGACCGAGCCGGTGACGCACAAAACCAGATGAACCAATAAAAGATCTTACCTGTTTTATTTTCTGAGCTTCCCAAAGCTGCAAAGATCAACAAAAAGGTATGAATTAAAAAGTCAATATATGTGTTTCATACCAAAATGATGTTATCATGTAAAAGAAGATAACCCTTTATAATCTATGGGTTTATTTGTTTTCCTAACAGGAGGACTCACTCTGTTTCTCCTGAGTTTGTCAGCTCAGGTTTTTCAGTCTTTACCTGAGCATCAGTCACTCCAGGAGGCAGAGACCCTCGTTTGAAACGGTCCAGCAGCTCAACACTCTCCTGAAGTCGCTTCTGAAATTGAAAAAAAAAAAAAAAAAAAAAGATTAAGTAAAAAAGGTCACTTTCTTCTATTACTTAAACTACACGACTCAACGTGCAGTAATTATGTTTCACCACATCTTTCATGCTGATTTTCAGTTGACATATGAGTTTGCTAAAAAGGTAATGAGGCACTTTCTGCGGTGTGATCGTCATCTTAATGTTGAGCAAAATACAAGGTCATGTAGCCCAATTTGTTCTAATGAGCTTGCCATCTGTGTGCGTGTGCGTGTGCTTTTCTCTGCACTTGTGTTAGAGTGTTCCCCGTTTGCATTTTGCCTGTGTGCAAGTGTAGTCGTGTGTTTGTGTGCGTGTGAGATCGCACGCAAAATCCCTTCCAACCCTGTTCAACTCTCGTCATTAGGGGCAAGTTGAGGCCACGCCTGGCCCAGTAGGGTGCAGTGTGTGTGTGTGTTAGCATACACTCTTCCTCCCTCACAGCTGCCCCACTTGTCCACACCTCATCACATCCCAGGAGCTGCTGTCGCTATTACTGTCACCAAAGAGCCCGCTAACAGCTTCATTACCCAGAGCAGCAGAGCTCTGATGACTGCAGGAGCAAAATTACCACAACACAACTGAGACCAGGGAAACGTTACAGCGGGCAGGGCAGTCCGGTCCTGTGTCCGGACACGACGGCTGGGGAGCTGAGAGGTCGCAAGGGTGTTATTTGTTGATAAATCAGCCGTATTACATTATTTTAAACACGTTTTTAACACTGATTATTTATCAGGATGAAGGGGGTCATCCTTGGACCTCTAACAACATGTGCACTTGTTCAGTGTTCAAAGTGGAAGGCTGAAAACACGACTTCACATCAGACTAGCTGCTGTTCAGTTGGCTTTAGGAATAAAACGTTCATTTTAAATTTCCCTCATCCACATGACATTTAACCTGCAATCATCCAGGGCTCATGGGAAATGGTGTTTGCTTGTGTTGGGCCACTAAAAACATCAACATTGAATAAAATACATAAACATAATATATAATTAAAAAAAAAAAAAAAAGCAACATCTTTCTGTAAACATATAAAGCCCAGACTCCGAGGCTGGCTTTATATTTAATACTGTGACGACGAGCGTGTCACTTCTGGAATCTCTGAGATCACATAAGTCTGTATGCAGACAAATAGGTCTGCATACAGATTTGGATTAGACTATATTTGTTTTTGTGACAGTGTCTCCAAAAGATAATTAAATGGCAGAAAAAGCAGTCCTGGTTCAAACCCTCAGACCAGGAAAGATAACCCTCTTCAGGAGAGCACTGATGTCGTACATCATTCAAAGACAGTTCGGTTTTAGTTTTCATCAGACTAGATCCAACCAAAAACAAGAATAATAATCAGAGTTACCTCGGTCACAAAGAGCGTCCTGGGGTCAATCACATCCAGGAAGTGTCTGAACCGACCGAAGAACGTGTTCTACAGGAGAAGAAGAAAACATCATCCTAAATACCGCATTAAAAGGAAAAATAAAGCATCCATTTTGTTTAGGAAGTCATTTACTTACTCATATTTAATCTAAACATCATTAACAGAAAGGTTTAAGCAGTTCCTACAAGATGCATTACGCGGTCTTCTAAAGTTTGTGTTTTCAGCTGTATCACCTGAGTTGATGTGAAAAACTTAGTTTCTACTTAAAATGAGCCCGTTTCATTCAAACATAGGCGGCCAAATCAGACTGTGCTTTGTTTTTCCAGAGAGATTCCAGCTGTCGCTCAGTAAACAGCCACAATACAGCGTGCCGGCTGTTTTGACACATCAGGTGGAGCCTCCTCATTAATACCTCTGACAAACTGTTTCTTATCTGCATCTTTTAAGGACCCAAATCCACTCACTCTCTGTAATGACTGTACCACAAACACCTCTCTATCATTTGTTCATTAGTGAGCATAAGGAATCATCTCAGAAACACAGCAGCTCCCCTCCCTCCCCCACCTCCCCAACTTCAGTTTAATTACACTAACTGCTAATTTGGATGAAAATCTGGTATTTTACTTTTTACAGTTTGTGATTTCCCGGACATATGGATGGTTTGTAAAAACACGGCGTGCAGGGAGTACATCAGCTCTCTTAGCCTGTTTTAGTTATTATTCACCAGCGTCGTTCCAATTCACGTTTACTCCAACAGAAGAGTTACTGATTGTAACTGTTTTTTTAAAAACTGAAATCATTTTTGAATTGCTCTCATGTGCTTTATTTCCCTTTTCTAAAATGTTTGTAGTGAATATGCGTTGCTTGGTTTTTATACCCACTATATTCAAAATCATAAGAGTAGATGATATATATACAAATTTAAAAGCTGTGAGCACTTTAGCTGCTTTTAGATCAGATGAGTCAAAGCAGCATTTGGTTTAAATTTGTTATTAAGACTTTTATATCGCATGCCGAGTTCAAGTTCCTGGTATTTTTTTAAATCTCCATATCATCCACAACCTGAACAAGAAATCAAACACAGAAAAAAAAAATATTTTGAGTTTTATATGACTGTACAACAGAGCCATTGGCTGACATTACAATAAAGGGGAATTACAGCTATAATCGTGTCACTTCAGTGTTAAAATCTGCAGAAAAGACCTGATTTTCAGTTAATTTTGTGCTGAGTTCACGATTCTAAGTCGTTTTTTCTGAGCAAGAAGCTTAAACGAAGGCAAAAGCCAAATATCAAACGTCATTATTCTACAGTAATATTATTTAGTATAATAATAATAGTCATATTTTAAAGAGATTTGAGGTGAGGTTCAGAGTTTTAACCACCTAACTTTGTCCTTTTGGGAGGAACACAGACACACTTCTAGCTTTCACATTAATAATGTTTCTTTTAATTGAAACTTTTTTGTTGTTTATAAATCACACAGGAGGTGAATGAAAGTGCAGTGAGATTTGAGGCCTGTTTCTGGTTTAACTTCCCCTCTCAGACTTCAGAGGATTTAGTAAAAAAAAACGTCGGTACCTGGTCGAAACGGGACTCTCCGAACAGGAAGGTCGGATATTCGGACATGCTGCTGAAGTAAAAACACAAAAACACACTTCTGTTTTCTCCTTTTTTGCCTTTTTTCAGACCAAACTTCGTGAATCTGCAGCTGCAGGAGCTGGCGGTCAGCGGTCAGCTGTTCGCCAGCCGCGCTGCATCACGGGTAATGTAGTTTTTCGCACCCTCAGTGTGCATTGACGGGATGCGGGGAGGCGAACTACATTTCCCAGGAGGCCATGCTTTGTTTTTATTGTCGTATTACCAGAGAGAGAGAGAGAAATGGCTCAGTTTAGAGTGAGACAGACCAAAATAGGAGGTTTTAGAGGTTTTAGAGGTTTTAGAGGTTGAAATGTTGAAGATCTGAGGAGGTGGTTTCGTTTGGCGGGGATAATATTTCCCCCTAGTGGTGTTTTTTAATTACAGTAATTTCCCATATTCATCACGGCCATTGTTTAAAATGTGAATATCTTCTGTTCTTTTATATGTTAAAACATTGATTATTATTATTATTATTAATAGAGATGATACAGGATGTTTGTTGTTTTTAAATCCAGTCAGAAATTAAAGTTACTTCTGGGGTTAACTTCCATTTACATGATGTGAGATGAAACTCATAGTGATGCATGTAATGACAGAGTTAACAATAAGTTAAGTGTAAAAATTATAAGAAGAATTTACAGTGTTTGTATTTTTTCTGGGCTCTTCTCCTAAAGAGATGACAGAAAACACAAACACGCTCCAAAGAATGATTACAACCAAACATACAGTGAGCAAGAAACACAAAATATTCTTTATTAAATATACAAAATTTGTGAAACAGAAGTGCATCACGAATTGTAAACTTTCCAATCTTACATACTACCTTAAGCACACTCCACCGGCTACACAATTAAGGACAAAATACAATCAATTTAAACTTAAATAAAAAACTTTGTAAAATGGAAGACATGGAAGGAGGACGTTTATTCTTGCGCTTCATAAGTGCCGAGTCGCATTTAATATGTCTCTACAGTCATCTATGCACTTGATATTTTCATCGCACAGCAGAACTGAGATGACGAGATGGTTTTGGATGTTTTCTGTATGCTTCAAGCTCACGGGCTAATTGTCAGTGTGGTGTCGAAGTAGGCCAAGTGCTTAAATCACAGAGCGATTAGAAAGTGCAGTACGGTGTGAAGTAGACCTAACTATACCAATATCAGACAGACAGGTACAGTAAAGTTATGTTCTGATTATTAAGTAGTGCAAGAACATCCACAAACGCTGTTAAAAGTGGCATCATATCAGAATACTTTTAGGTGTATCAATCTGCTCCATAGATTAAGTGTCAAGGCTTTTTTTTTTTCTTTTTTTTTTGGCATTTCACAGGAAATCACTGTTACTGCTCATTTTCTACTGGTATGCATACAATCTATTTTTGTGCAGTGAACTAAAACAGAAAAATATCATAACAAAGCATCAGAGGAAAGTAAAAAAAAACAAAAAACAAAAAACCTTTCGGTGAACAGATGGCTTTTCCTTTTCAAAACCTGCCCCAGGCCCCTGACAGTAAAATGAAGTGCTAGATTTTTAATGAACGTCAAATCAAAACAAAAATAAGGCAGCATTTGGCATTTCAGTACGGCATATATGCTGTAAAATGCGATATATATCCCTTTATAACACCTGAAAGCAGTAGCGCTATGCGTGCTCGAGCAGATGTGACACACAGACACAGAGGGAGTGGGAGTCAAGTACCAGCACGTCACAGGCATCCTCTCAATGTGGTGGAAGTCGTGTCGATAGCGCACACATGGGAGGCCAGAAGCATGAGATCAGAGGAGCTGTGATGGCTCATCTCGATACTGTTTGGATACTGAGTGATACTGTCTTCACCTGATAACACCCTGACCCCATACGACAATCAGTTAGCTTATGTGGCTGAGCACTATGGGTAATTTCAAGACGTGCCCATAGAACAGAAAGAAGAAGAAGAAGAAGTAAAAAAACAAAACAAAAAAAGAGCAAAAGATAAACAGCACTTGTCGTGCGTGGGGGGAAATAAAACCATTCACTTGCTGGCTAAGAACACTTTTGAACATTCATGAACTACAGTCAGTTCCCAGGAATGTGCACGTGACAAGGCTGAACTCTCATAACGCTCATTTGGTTTGTTTGTTTGTTTCCGAGTCGAGCCAGAGCACGAGCAGAGTGTCACTCCAAAACAACATCTGGGTAAAGTGACACCCATCACTCACAGAGATGGAAATCATTACAGAAATACATCTTCAGAAAAATATCATTTTCTAATTAACATTAAAGACGTAATTCCTTCAGAGATGTTTGACAGACTGAATGATAAAGAAATTTGTGGATTTGAACTCTTATTTTTTCTCCTCTAAGCAGCCATTGATTCATTTCAAATGAGCCCAAGTTCAAATTTACCGCACGGATCATTTTGTTGCCTTAATATTGTCAGTGGTGTGTTATCGTTGTGCAGCACCGACTGAACTGAAACTCCTTTTTTGGTGCATCCAGAACAATTTAAATCCCTCAGCCTGACAGTCTGAGAAGAGTATCAATGGTCTCAGCAGTTTTACACAAAAAAGTGCTTAATGTTTGTTGGTTAAAAATCTCAAATAAGGATTTCTTACATGACATTAAAGTGAAGTTGATCTAAATTAACACTTTAAGGATGTCACCTCACATTTTAGGAAGTTACAACATTAATGTTTTGGGCAAACTCTCCTTCAGATGATGCTGTGCTGATGGTCTGGAGAAAGAGTATGTTTTTAAATAGTGAGTGATGGGGTCAGTTGGACAGACATTGATCTGGATTGAGACTTCACAATTTCTCTTCTTTCTGTGTGTGATGTGAGTGACGTGTGAGGTGAAAAGGAGGAACCAGTGTCTCTACAATCAGGACCCCAAAATGGAAGAATGTAGGCTGTAGACCCTGTGAGAGGTTAAAACCAACCGGCTGTGTGAACCTGAAAACAACCTGAGGACCCTCTACATTCAGAACCGACCCGGCCCAGAGCCCCTGATGAGTGTTTCAGTAGAGTAAAACGTGCCGACTGGATCCCCGCCGTGACATCTCTCAGTGCCCAAATATTTGTATCAAAAAGGACGGCATAGCAGTGAAAAGACTAAAGAGCTGTTTGTGGAGGTTAGAGTGAACAGATGAGGACTGAACTGCAAACACCACACCACCCCTTCCCTTACCGGCCCCCCCCAATATTTCGTCACTTGTACTTGGAGCGCACTTGCAGGAGGGTGGGCTTCTGCTCCATGATGCGCACCAGCAGCGTGTCAATGTAGTCCTCCAGATCTCTGACCTGCGGCTTCAGCTTCCTCAGCTCCACCTCCCGCTTGGCGAGCAGAACCCTCTGACGCTCAAACTCCGCCCTCTGCCTCTCCATCTCCGCCTCCCGCTGCACCAGCAGGGCGACCAGTTCGCTGTGGTTCAGGTGGTAGTACGAGCCCGCCCCCTCCGTCAGACACTGAGGACGGAGAGAGACATGGACGACAGGACGGAAGACAGAAAGGGGTTAAAAATCACACAGGCAGCGTTTCCTGGAGGTGAAAGCATTCGTTTGTTCTGTCTGTCGGCTTGTGCTGAAAACAACGCAGTTGTCTTTTTATTATGTATTTAAATACACAATTCTCGTCCAAATAAAAATCACAATGTATACTTAAATAACTGTAGTTTCTATTAAAGTTTATTTAAATATCTAGAATCTGTTTGCCTCTCTGTTTCAAAATACTGCCGTTTGGATTGATTTATATTTGTATGACTGAAAATCCGTATCTTTGCTATAAATTTTTTATGTTCTCAGGTCTCACCTGTAAATTAGTTCTCAATCTCAATTTTATTTCCCCTTTGGATGTAAGGAAAAGAAAAACAGACAATTTTCTGTGCAGCCAAGGATTACTCCAACTCTGGACGTTTAAGTACCAAAAATTACCATCTTTCATGAACTGAATTTATGTTTAATCAATATTTAAAATTTTGCTGAATTAAATTACATCAAAGTAAATTGAACAAATTGTTCTCAGAAAAATTACAATTTTAATTAATGATATACAGAGTTTTAATGTCCAAATTATGTCCAAATAAATATAAACTGGGTGAATTCTTGCAATGTCAACAGTAACGCGTTTCATTCATCTGTTGTTCCTTATGGCTATAACAGCCATACTTATTGTTTTAGAGAACTTTTTATTTTAATATATCAAAGCACAGTTATTAAAGTGTAAGTTATGAAAGTGGAGGCTTTCTTCTCGTTAATGGTTCAATAGAATAATTGCCTATAACCATACATAGATTTCCTTTTTAAATGTGACCCTTTATTTTCCCCATTCACTAATGCTCATTTATAATTTCATTGAAATATCACAATTATTGTTTTGTCTTATGAAAGAAACTTAATTTTAACCATTTAGAATCGTATAAATCAAACTTGATTCTTCAGTTCTGTGTGCTGCACCTTCTTCCTGTCTGTTTCCTGTTCGCTGAGCTGACTGCTCCTCCCCGGGTGGATGGTTGACTTGAGCTTCTCCAGGCCGGTGGCCAGCACTGACCGGCCCTCAGTCCGCTTCTCCTCAGCCAGGATGGCAGTGGTCAGGGGCTTCACTGGGTGGGGGCTGGAAATGACACACACAGTCAGGCGTCGCACTTGCTGTCGCCGCAACACCTTTGTTGCTGTTTTATGCGGACGGCTTTCAGGTGATCTAAGGGACCCGATCTGGTTGCCACACTGGAGGTCTACAGGTCTTTTAAACAGATACTGAGTTTGATCAGTAAAAGTGGACATTTTCTCTTCCTGAGTCTTCAGTCGGAGGTGTGCTGTAAAGTCTTCTAAGTGGCCACATCTCTTCTAAAAAGAGAAGAAGATATACTTTATAGCTACTAACTTTTTCTAATTTACCTCAAATATCTGCTTCGTTCTCATGAAATGTCAGGGACTGTCGCTTCCTTCAATCTAAAAATCCTTCAAATGGCACAATGGGAGAAGGAAAACATCAATTTTTGGTAGAAATGTTTCTAAAGAGGCCATGACTTTGGGTGAAGGCTTACAAGATAGGAAAATTTCTGTTTGTTGTGCAGAAAGTCAAAACAATTCAAAACGCTCTCTTCAGCAGAGTTAGTTTTTTTTTTTTTCTTGTTGTTTATTAAACCAATTTGCCCGAGGTGATTTAGTTCCCTGCTCATTGTTAAAGGACATTCTCAAACTACAACATTACAACAGCACAGGAAGGAAAGTTTCCTGTGTCACTGACCTACATTTCTAAAACCTCCCACTTACTGACTGCAGGGACTCACATCACACTAGTATTGATGGTTATCGTATTATTTGAAGACCAGATCGTTCCGTGGACCTCCAGGACGACAACAGACCCGGATGTTAAAGATTGACCTTTTAAAATCCCTCAGTGTGGTGATCCCAGAATAAAAAAAGGGGTTAGACAGGTGTGAGATTCCTCATTAAAGAAAATACTGGTGAAAATTGAAATTAAATGAGCTCAAAACTGAAAGTCTTAATTGCATGCGCTGGTGCAATCAAACATGTAGAATAGTGTTAAGTGTGTTATTACCCCGAGGTGAAAAGGAAATGCTATCACAACAACACCTTGTTTGCCTCGAACAAAGCCGGCTTCCTGGTTGAGATTTTGGCAAATGAGTGTGGCTGAGTCTGAGTGAGAACACTGGCTGGCCCTGGGGGGCCGGGGGATGGTGTGTGTGTGTGTGTGTGTGTGTGTTTGTGTTGGGAAGGAGGGGTTGTGCGGTAAGAATCAGGGAAAAATAATAACTGCTAATTGGCCTGAGGCTCCGTTTCCCCTCCTGTTTCCACAGAGCCAGGACGCACACAAGACACCTGCAGAGGAGTCCTGTTAACACCAGTGTGTGTGTGTGTGTGTGTGTGTGTGTGAGTCTTAACAGAGTGATGAACAGGAGAAGGTCACACCACAAATGGAGAAACCTCTTGAGAGTTTGGTGGCACAGATGAAAAGCAGGCAGAAGCACAGAGCAGCACAGGGAGACTGAAGGAACGACAGGATAGAAATTTCTGGAAGTTGGACAGAGTGCTTCCCCTCCACCGTTTTCACTGAGCACGTGCGACCTCACCTGTTCTGCTGATTGGCTGCCTGCTGCTGCTGCTGCTGATGTTGTTGTTGTTGTTGTTGTTGTTGTGTCTCCTCTGGCATTGGTGCCGTGCTGGGTGGCGACCTCGCCGAAGCGCCGGCAAGAGGAGGGGAGGAAGAGAGCGCTACGGGAGAGCTACGACTGTCAGGTGTTAGAGGAGGATCAAAGGAGGTCAGGTGGGGGAGATCAGGGCCCGGTTGAGTTAAGGAAGACTCTTGCACCGCACCAGGATCACTCCCAAAGGAGGGCAGCAGGACCTCATCAAAGATGGATGTCAGCGCGCCCTCAGACTGGGAGCGGTGGCGCGTAGGCAACGTGGCCTGAGGCCAAATAGAGGACTCGTCATCTAGGACGACTTCCGGGCTTTCAACACCTTCTTCACTGAGCCTCCTTGGATGACAGCTTGAGGAAGAGGAGTCCGGTGCTGCAGGGGGTCCTCGCAGACCAGAGTCACCCCCCATCGTCAGAGCAGTCGTGGCCTTGTCATCGACTCCACAGAGACGTTCGTCAGATCTGTCACTTTCGTTGACTTCACCGTTAGCTGGTTTGGATGAATTCTCGCGGCCTGGTGTGACGTCAGGGGTCGAATGAATTTCACTCAGGTCGCCGCACAGCGTCGAGTTTAGCTCGGAGCTTTTGGAGGGCAGACGGGACTCACAGGTGTGATAATCTTGCGAGTCGGCGCTGACATACAGGCTTTGGAGGAAGCTGCTGGCGGTCTGATCGGACGCCGGAGTGTGCAGCAGGGTTTTATCAAATTCCGGTCCTGAACCGCTGTTGATGAAATCCCCAAAACCACCAAATGGCTCTGGAGAACACCAGCTAGCGTACTGCCCTCCTAAAGTAGTGCTACCAAAGGTCAAGTCTGAGGAATCCCGCTTCACATCGGGGGAGGAAGTTATGATGTGCAAAGATGGGAGTGTGGAGAGAGAACTACCTCTGGACTCCTCTACGGAGCTGTTATATTCATTTTTGCCCTTTTCTCTACTTTCATCGTCCGACTGTGAAGAGCTGTCGGGTTTTGGCTGTATTTCAGACATGTTTGGTAGCAGGTCAGGATACACGATATTAGAAACGTTCAGTGTCTGAGAATCTGCATTTTCAATTTCTGCCCCTCTTGTGGGAGATTGTGCTCGCAATGCCTCCTGCGAGTCACTTGAATCTACCCCGCCGTCCCGATGCTGCTGGTGAATAACAGTTTGCTGGGCAACGTCGGGAAAAGATCGATCATTGGTCCCGCCAGTTGAACAATCTTCAGCTTCTGAGGGCTTCATGTTTTCGGGAGATTTTCCGAAGCCCAGGATGTCGCTTTCAAAGTTGTGAGCCTCAGCTTCTTCGGAGGAGGATGCAGAAAGACAGGAAAGGAAATCCTCCTCCACCGAACTACCAACACCTGACGAAACAGGATCTGGGGAGCTGCTGCTGAGTTGTGTAGACGTAGTGCGACAGTGGGCTTGGTGCGGGTTAGTGAAATCCTTTGTGTTAGTGGTACTGCCAGCTTGGTTAGTGTCAGTGAAAGCATCAGCAGAGGTATTTGACGTCACGACGTCCGTCTCAAAGCCCCGGTGTTCTGGGATTGTTTCAAGGAAATGTGCAAAGAGGTCTAGATGGTGTGTGTTAGTGTTGGTCAGCTGACCGGGGGCTTTGCGGGCTTCAGATAAGACTTGTCTGTGCGGTCGATGATTTGGTGCTCGGTTCGTGTTCTGATCAGCATCTATCCCTTCGCTGCTGTAGTGCTCCAGTGGACGGTCGCTGGGTGTGTTTTGCTGTGTTTTGCGGTCTGCGGTCGGGTCGTCTGGAGACTGCAGCCTGCCTGCTGCAAAAGCTTCAAACGATTCGTCCCACTCAGACTCCAGTTCCCCCAAAGACACGAAAGGGTTGGATGACTTCCGGCTTGTGGGAACAGGCGGAAGGGGTCGTCTCTTGACGTTGGTGTCTCTGTTTGCGCCGGAGACATAGATGGGTTCCTCTGTGGTCGGGTGGTTGTGGCCGGGGTTGGCGTTACTCGCCTGTGGGAAGAGCTGAGCTATGGGGGGCCGGGAACTGGAGAGATAGGGCAGAGGAGGCGGTGAAGGTTTTAGGGGCATGTCGTCATAGAAAGGGTTGTGCTGGAGAAGACAGAAGAAAGGGTTGGCGGGGGACATGAGAGGTGAAGCGGTCTGTGAGTGGCAGAAGGGGTTAGTGTGATGCAGAGGAGAAACCAGAGAGGGGGGATGCACAGGGAGACCTGGGGGGTGCTGAGTAGATGGAAGGGGTGGAAGGTGGGGATCAGTGCTGGGCTCTAGTTTAGGTGACACCACCCGGCTGTGAAAGGAAGGGCACACAGTCCTCTTGATTAGTGAGGATTGTTCACACGTCTCCATCAGTTTTTCACACCTTAACCACATATTTCTACCTCCTTACTGCTATGAACTCTGTCCTGTTGAATCAGGGCTGGAAACGTTGCTTATAGTTGAGGTTTTATTTCTGTAAACCATCCTTAAACTCTTATTTTTTCACCACTTGTGGGTCAACACAACAATCTATAAACAAACGCTGACATATAATCCATTTGATCTGGTGAGCACGGCGCCAAGAAGTGGAAAGACTGAAAACATTTTTGGTTTTTTTTGAGACCTGGTGAATGTGATGCTGTTCTTCTTTAAACTTTTTTCCTGCAGGAAATATCCAGCTCTTTAGCTGCATAACGCTCCTAAGTTCACCACTTAGTCACTGAATTCATCTGCATTCAGTGGATTTTTTGTTAAAAAATAACTTGATTTTAAAGCTAAAACCAAAATGAAGACTGTCGGATTGTTTTCTGTGGATTTGCCACTTCAGGTTAAACCTTTTTACATCACAGATGCCATTTAACCAATTGCTCTCGTAAGAATCATTTAAAGTTTTTAAACTAAAACTCTTTATTTGGAATTAAAAGATTTTAGCTTTTAGCACCCTCCAGTGGAAACCTGTAAAAAGACACTGGCAGACAGAAACGTACCATCATCCCAAACTGCATCACACCGACATGAAACTGGACTTTAGATTAATTCTACAAACTAAAACCTACTGCCTGAGTGACCGGAAAAAGTAATACTCTACACAAAGTGGCTTTAACTTTATCTCAACTATGTTGGTGACAAAAAAATTGGATTAATTGGTGTATTCAATCAAATGTGTTTTCATACCTTCCAAAGAGACAGCACTGTGCATCCAAAACATCCCTTTCTGTGCCTCACCCGTGTTTTCATTGGCCCAGGATGTAATATTTTCAGAGAAAAGTTGATGCAGCTGGCTGTAGTGATTACTTTGTACTGCTGCTGCCAACTTGGC
The DNA here is from genome assembly GCA_034769265.1 of Remorina albescens. Lineage (NCBI taxonomy): Eukaryota > Metazoa > Chordata > Actinopteri > Carangiformes > Echeneidae > Remorina > Remorina albescens. The sequence goes on from CM068488.1 coordinate 2,962,433, forward strand.
ACTCTCCCCCCCCCCCCAGGGATCTAAAAGCATGTGGGTGCGTAGGCTATGAAAACATACAGTTACAGAGCTTGCAGGAAGGTATCGAGCGTACTATTGTCCAGAATAGCTGACCTCGCCTCATTCAGCAGGTGCTTAGCTGCCCAATATTCTGTTTATGCTTGTTGTATGAATTTTTTACGATGCTGTGCTTGATCTTTTTGTTTTGGTTACGTAAAGTAAAAAAAAAAAAATAATAATAAAAATAAATAATTGCTTAAAGGTTTTTGGAGACCTGAAATGAAGATTAATTGTTATATAAGACTCCATTTCAGTGCAGGAGCAACACACAACAGGGAACAGGAGAAAGGACAGCACAGCGAGTGACAACTCCCAAATAAATTACCCACTTAAGAATGTGCTTGTGTTAGAAGTGGAATAAAAGGCGACAGGGCGTTCTTCCCTGCCCACACAGACACAAAGACAAACCCCACCACTACACACACACACACACATATATACACATGTGCATACACGCTGTAAAAGAACAAGGATTATTCCAGCTCACATCATCGTCTTTCCACTGGAACTGTCAATATTAGTGAACCGCGTTAAAGCATGCACAATGCTTCAGCCTCATCGAGCTAAATTCACCCCGAGCAGCTCCCCTCCTCCATCTGCATTGCAGATACCTGCTGTAACCAGAGAATGAGCCCAGGAGCTGAGGAGGGAGGTGCACTGAGTTGGAAGCAGCGTCCAGCAGCCATGCTGGCTCACAGGAAGTGAAAGGTAAACAACTGCTCCCATAACTGTTCGACATAACACCTCCTCTCTGAAAAATGAACCCTGAGCTAACTGGGGAACTTTAAGGTTTTTAAATGTAAGCTTCTGTAAATTTTAACACAGAACCTGTGGGGTGTTATGTAACTGATAAAATATCAGCATTTAAAGGAATAGTTCATAGTTGAGATCATTGATCTGGACTTCATACGACATCGGCTGCTTTTCACCTTCTTGATTTAAGTACTGACGTGATAATTCAGCACCTGTTTGATGATGCAGCTCATGAACTCTGTGATCACGGTTTGAATCTCACCTGGGTTTGCTGTGCGAGTCCTTGGATCCTAACCATCCCTTGTGTTTCTCCTGTGTGGCCTCTGAGGAGCCATCCTTGGACTGACTCTGCCCTTTACCAGCAGATTCACTCCTCCCATGGGAGAACAAGTTCCTCCTCTGCTTCTTCACGTTGTCCAAGTCCGCCGTGGAGGCAGCTTTGGGCAGAACAACCTGTCCCAAACGCCCCCCCCTCTCCTCATCAGCCTGCATGGGGCCGCTTTGCTCCAAAGCCGCCGCTATGGCCGCTTTCTCCTCCTTGTCTGGTTTGTCAAAAGACCAGCGGCGTCCGTCTCCCACGGGACTTTTGGGGAGGTCCGTGGAGGCCCGCGGGCTGAGGTTCTGAAGAGACACGGAGAGAGGCAAAGGCTTCTGCAACACCCCCAGGCCTAAAGAATCTGCAGGTTTTCCTGAGCCTGGGTCCAGGGGCTGGACGTTATAAGCAAGGCTTCCGTTAACGCACACAGTGGGCTGAGGCACTGCGATGGTGATTTCACCGGCCTCCTCGCCGAACTCACATCTGTGGTGAGAGGACGACCTGGGCGACGTGTTTGCCGTGTGCTCTGCAAAAAAAAAAAAAAAAAAAAACAACAGGAAAAGGGAGGAAATAAAAAGAGAGAACAACAGAGAGATAGAGGGAGACACAATGCAGGTAATCAATGACTTTACTAAATTAAATTTGCTGGCAGCTTTAATCAGGTGATAAAACCTCACAATGGCTTTGACTGGTGCAAGAATGATGAGAAATGGATTCATTTACCTCTGTGTGATTACTGAATCAGCTCTGGTTTAATGGGAACTGTTGCTCTGTGCTTCATAGTGCAACATCCCTCCCAACCTGCCGTCACATCGGGTGATTTAACACCTCCGATGGCGCCCAGAGGAGCTCGCTCCTCCATCAAATCCACACCACTGTCAAAATACAGCAGCTCCTCGTGTGGGACTTTCACTTAAAGTTTGATTTATTCTGTGCAGACCAGTCGTCAACTTGATTCATGACTGGAGAAGCAAACATTTAATGAGTTTGTATTTAAATTAAAAAACATTTCAGTCTGTTGGCTGACAGAGTCAGTGCGGTCTGACAGATGGGTGATATGGACACGGCACAGAAAGGATCTTCTCTACAGGAATACGTTAAACTTGCTCAAGTGTTAAAAACAAAGAGAAACAGGGAGAGGGAGGGGAATGACTTGCAGCATCGGTCCCTTGGCCAGAATCGAACCCAGGATACTACGATTACGTGGCACACGCGAACAAATCGAACATCGGCGGAGCTTCAAATGGTAAAAATGTAATTCATGTCAAATAACCAAAAGAAAAATTCCTTTATGGTTGTCCATCAGCTCTTTCTGTGACAGAATTTAAATTGAAATCAATAAAAACATTCCAATATTTATTCAGATTTCTCCACAGTCCAATATATTTCAAACAAGAACCATCACACCCACAAAGTTTTGGGGAGTTAGACTAATTAAAGAAGGAAAGTGGAGTAGTTGAAGACTCTTCCTGTGTCACAAACATGCAAAGAAGTTTCAGTTTCCGCTCAGCCCACCTATTTTCTGAACAAAAGCAGCTTCCTCTTTAGAGGCAAAATTCATCAGATGTGTCTCCACAGGAGACCATATGGGACATACACCGAGACGGGGGACGGGTCCAAATCCTCCAAAGACCCTCGGTCCCATCTGCGATCCTGCTCTCAGTTTAATTCCTGGTGATGCCAATAAAACTAAATGGTTGTGTCCTTGACAAACAGGTCAGGTGGCTCTCACTCTCAGAGCCACGATTTTCATAAACTTTCCGTTCATTCATTTACAAGTCGGATATTAAAAAATTGCCTCCATTTGTTACTTCCACACTAGTTGGGCTAGTTGTGAATTAATGACGGCGTAAAGGTCATTTTCCACCAGCTGTGACCTGCTAACATCAGACTTTTTGGGGTACAGAGTCAGCGCTCTGTATCTATCAACTCTGACACTCTACTGAAGCTCCCAGAGAGTCAAAGCAAAGAAGCTCCAACTCTGTTTCAGGATATTACAGATATTTTATTCATTATCCCTCCAGTTCATGTCACTTTTGGCCTCTTTGCACCATCAACCTGAAACTCACGACAGAGAACTCTAAAAATGAATTTGCTTGTCATTTTAAATCTCTAAGCTTTTTGCTTCTGTCTGTGCTGGCCTTTAATTGATTTTGTTGTTTCAATATTTATTAATTGCATTAATAGGTTTGTTTCAGGTGATTGTTCTTGTTTTAGCCTGTACCGTTACTGTTAAATGTCTGGCCGTTGTAAAAGAGTGATTTGCTCTCAGTGTTTTTCCACGTTTAAATAAAGACACAAAGTTATTCTGAGCGATGAGTATTTTTATCCCGACGGGGGGGGGGGGGGGGGGGGGGGCTCTATCACTGAGCTCCACCAACGTCAAAACATAAAATGAGGGAATATCTTCTGGAAGAACAGTTTAGTGCCAAAGCCAAGAAAAAAGGCTTCACATTGGCCGTTTTCTTTTAATTTATTACCCATCTATATTTCAGTGAGCTTGAATAAAACAGGGAATTCAACTATACCAATTTGGTCTCTTGGAAACTCTTTTTTAATAATTAATGAATTTATCAATAAAACAATCAGCCAGCTGAGATGGTCATTGGTTTAAATCTTCAGTTGATCTCCGATTCATGTTGAAAATTGACTTTGAATCGACTCCTCTTTAAAGAAAAATCTGTGAAACTAAAATCTGCTCTTGGACAAAATGAGCTGAAATGTATTTATATATAATATTTTTTTTTTTCCAACCTTATCTAATTTTTTTTTTTTGCCTCTGTTCTCTCTCTCATGTGTCTGATGCTGCTGTAATGTGCACATTTTATTAATCTATCTCAGCAGCTCTCACCTGGGCTGTTGTCTGCTGTCAGGTTGCTGCTGTTACTGGGTGAGTTGGAGAGGTCGGACACCACCACGCTGATGCCGGCAGTAGGACTGAGGCTCCCGCCCCGTGACGACGACTCGCTGCTCTCGGAGCCCAGCGACGTGCTGGAGCGAGTGTCTGATGACTTCCTCAGCTTACCCCTAAGGAAAAAGTTTCTCATCTTGCTCCTCCGGGCCTCGCCCCCCTCGTCGTCCTCGTAATCCTCCTCCCCGCCTCCGTCGCTGGGCAGCCGGTGGCGCATCCGGTACAAGGACCCGTATCCGCCCGGCAGGACGGCCGACGAGGAGTCCTCGTCGCTGGATCTCCTCTTCCCCCTCATGCGCTCTTTCAGCTTGCTGAAGGTGGAGGCGCCCTTGTCCTTCATGACGAGGTCGTACATGCTGGCGGTGAGGTTGTTCCTGGTGAACTGGACGGTGACTTGAATGTCTCCTCGTTCCTTCTCCTTCTTGCCTGTTTTGGAGTTGAGTCTGTACCACCTGCATCGGAGAAACAAAGAATGCAGTCAATCAGATAATTAAGTAACAGTTAGGATGTTAATTACGATAAAAGTGAAGTGGGATCGAATGGCGGAAACACAGACTGACACATTAAACTCTTCAGTGCAACAGCAACATATTTAATATTACAATTCTTCAGTTTCACACATACAGAAAAAACTGATTGTCAGACTTAATGATTGCTGACAAATCATCTCCTTGACGCTTCACTTGAGCCATCCGTTGATTTAACATTGAGGGGGCTGATGAAGTAAATTGAATGATTGTATTGTCTTAATGAACACAGCACATCTCTTTGTGTGTCTGTCCCACTAACATCACAAAGCTGCGTGTGGCCCACAATGCCTCGAGGAGGCCTTTTGTCACGGGCATCAGTCCGGGTGAGCAGGAACAGTGAAGTAAAACAATACTCTGAATGCCCCACATTAATGTGACAGATCGCACACCAACTGTAACGTCCTTTACTGGACGGGCAGAGAGGATTAGTTCTTAGAAATGCTGTTTAGCAGTGGGTGGATCGGCACAAACAAGTTCACCTCACCCTGACTCATGGGAAAGTCTCATCTGGCCTGTTGTGACTGGTAATAAAAAAAAAAGAAACCACATGGTACAAGTGAGAAAAAACCCCCAGTTAACATGTGTTTCTGACTCTTGATGCTGCCAGCGGGAAGTTCTCTGCACAGGGAGGATCGACAGAAAACCAGAAACCAACCAAGGCCTACTTTTGTTTACTTTTCTCTCACTTCCTGTGCTGCAGGGCTATTTCCAGCTCACACCTCAACCACAGTGTCTCTTCGTTCATCTATAATATAAGCACTGGGAGGCAGAAGTTTCACAATAGATATTGCAAAGTTTAACACGGTTCCAAATGACATCCAGGCTTCAAACTGTTTTGACTGGTGGAAGCAGAGCTGATTCAGTGAAATATTTATTTAAAAATGATTTAAAATAAATACAGAAGATAAGATAGAACGCATGTCTGAATGAAAAAATGCATCCAAACCTCCAACCAGATGTCTGAAGGTTGATTTTGTGTCTTTTTGCTAGTGAGGTGTGTGTGGTGGTGAAATTCTGAAATGAGGAATCTAAGTGTAGTGAAAGCAGCAACAATTTCACAAATATAAAAACAGGATGCCGGGGTGTTGGAGGTAAACTACCCCGAATGCTCCATCATGAATGACAAAATCGTCAACTGCGTCAATGAGACGATCTAAATGTCACGTCGTGCAACATCAAATGTGCCGCTGCAGAAAGTTACAAGAATGGAGGTTTTGAAGGTAAAAGACGGGACGTGAAAGCTCCTACATGAAAGAAAACCGAGACCAACCCACTGATGTGTGAAAGCAACTTCACATATTAACTGCACCATCTCAGAGAACTTTTCATCCCCCCCCCACTCCGCCTTTTTCTTCTGTGTGCTCCACAGTATGACTGAGGCAGAAAATTAGCAGCGCTCACAGCCCAAACGCTGAATATCAGCTGCATCACTGAACTCAGAGGCGGCCATTGTTTGAGACGATGTTTTGTTTTTGATCAATTTCATACTGAAATATCCACCATGAATCCACCAAAGTTCTCTGATGACGTTTATCAAAAACTAAAAACCTTACAGAGCTTTGAAAAAACTTTCCTGCCTGCTCACAACTACTGGCTCCTCACATTAGGGCAGCATGATATGCAAAGAAAAATAAAATAAAATAAAACCAGGCTGCAATTATCTTGGCAGATGTTGCAATTTAAGATTACAACTCCATGTGAAATAGTTGCTTTTGTGTTAACTTTTACTAAAACAAATTAAAAATAATGACAGAAAACAAATCATGGAGAATATGATTTCGAGGGTAAGACGTCTCTGTAGGACGACAACAGTTATGGTGCCAACAATGAACGACAATGTTGCGACACATTTTGCCTTTATCAAAAAAATTACAGCTCCTGCAATTTGGACATTGATTTTATTTTGTGAACACTGGAACAGTGAGAAGCTACACTTTATTTGTACCAACCTCATACTGAGTTAAATTCAACAAGGAAAAATTTAGTTTTGAAAGATTACGACATTAGACTCCATTTTTATCAGCAACTGTGTAAATTTTCTTGAGGCTGAACAAAGAGAAAAACAGACGCACTGAAGGTCTAACAGTCAACTCTTTGAATACACAGGAAAAGAGACAAGAAAACTCTCCTCTGGAGCAAAAATAGTTGTGTAATTGTAGGCTGCAGAGAAGCAAAAACACTAGTCATATAATACACAGCACAGGCTGTTACGTAATGATGAGCATCATCATCCTGCCACTGACCTCAAGTCTGGCCCTGAAAACACGGAAACAGCCGGGAGGAGTGCCGGCCAGAACAATTACCAAACAAATTCCCCTCAGAATGAAAAAACCACAGGCAGGTGGAGCTCCGAGGAGAGAGCGGAGAGGAACGCTGATGCTTTTAATAGCTGCACAGAGACAGAAAACATGACATCTTATATAAATATGCATCAGTGGAAATGTAAGCTGTTTTCATTAAGAAATCCAGACACCATTCAGTCAAATTGGATATAAAAGGAGGGGGAGGAGTGACTGCCATGTCATGCAACTACAAAATGTGGCAATAATCCAGATAATCCAGGTATGTTGTTTACATTTCATCAAATCAAATCCAGTTACCAGATTATCAGTAAATTCCTGAGCTTCAGTTTTTTTACTTGGAGGCAGCCTAGATTTGATTTATCTTTTAGCTCTTCTTCTTGCTCCTTGCTCAAATTTCACAATGATGCTCCAACAATACTACCCATCCTCATCCTGACACAGCAGCCAACACCCTGCAGCCAAGGTGGGGCTCACATTCCAAACACAGGAGCTATGTGAGGGTTTTCCCCTGCAGACGTCAACCTGCTGCTGCTACCATCACCGGCGAGCATTTGCAGAACGCACTTACATCTTAAATTTTAGTATCTACTGAGTGATGCTGCTCATGTGGACTGAAAACCTTTCCAGAGCTACCAATATGGTGCATAAACTGTCTTGTATTTTTGAAGACAGGTGCTTATTCATACATAAACACCTGGGCTTGTGCGTAATGGACTGCATGAACACAACAGTCTGACAACAATGAATGTGAATATGACAAACATGAGGACTAAATAAAGAAACTGCAACACACACAAAAAAAAAAAATCAGCCGCCTACATCGAGTACAAGCCCACATACTCAGGCTGTAACAGAAGAGGACCCAGTTTCGTCCCACATAGTCGCTCCTGCACCTCAACAATGCCTCTGTTGTGAAGCATTTTGGGTTTAAAAACAACTACGGAAAAGTTCACAACAATTTCTGAACCACGACGACCCTCATAACCTGAATACTCTGACCAAATTTGGGAAATCTTCGTGGAAGTATGCACAGATTTTTATTTTCATAAAAAACATCCCATTCCAGAGCAGCAGAGCATAGCAGCATATCTGCTTCCCCATCTCGCAAAAACAGGAAATCACAACACTCCACCCCGTCCCAGCGTGACACCATCTCCTCATCTGCTCCCTGATCCGTGGAGGAGGAGATAGGAAAGTTTTCTCCTCCAGCTGCCGGTCTCTGCTGTGGTAACATACGTCTTCTGTTGAACAAGTAGATCCCTAGAAACCAGCAGGGCAAGGAAGGCCTGAAATTACCAGACAAGTAGGCTATGAGCCTATTTCATCAAGCATGTACCTGGTCTCTGTGGTATCAGAGCCAGACACGAGAGACTGAAGTCAAACCAAGCGTGCAGGATCTGTGTCAGCTGAGGAATGTATTACTTTATTCGACAAATACGTTGATTACTTAAAGATATAAGGCTCTGAGATCGCTGCGTCAGATGCTCTACTGAGGATCAAAATATAAATTAAGAAAACAGGACGACATCTTTACCGCTCTAACACAAACAGAATCAAATTCAGCAGCTGTTTGTAGCTGCGCTAAATGCTAACAACAGCTAACATGCAATGAGTTTCAGCAGCTATTGGGCCGCTAGTATTTTAACAACCAGTCAAAACTTCTTTTTGTTTTTTAACCAGTTAACAGAATGACAGAAGCAAAATAGAGATTTTCCAACTGATGATCTGACCGACTGCCCTGATTGTTTTAGGTCATTCTTTCCTGTCAGTTTTGTGTTCATGCTCGGTACTTTGGGTTGAAGGTCAGTTCTACCTGTTGTGCCAAGTGACAGACTTGGCACTAAAGCTGCAGTTGTGGCTGTTTGGATCCGTTGACTTCACATTTTTTATTTAAAAATCACAGAATGGCTTAGATTTAAGACTTTAATCCCCAACAGCTGCATCCAACACTTGTGATGATTGCTCTGTTGCTCTTCCATGGATCTAGCTAGCTAGCTGTAAAAACCCCATTCCTGATATGGCCTATAAAATAAACTCTCCGTTCCATCTTGGGTACAACACGTGAGAAACCAGAGATGTGGGCAGCAAATCAGAAGCTTGGAAGCCAATGACAGATGAACTCACAAACATCCGAACTTTGATAAACATAAACGTGATGGTTGGTAACCTGAACAGGTGGTTGAAGATGCAGATTCAGCAGACATCAGACCTCCAACGAAAGCAGGACATAGGACACACTCTTAAAAACGACAGCCACTCAGACAAGATGCAGGGCAGGTAAATGGTGCCGCTTCACTTGAGCTACGATGTGGACACATCTTGTTACATTTCTTTCTGTGAATTAGGTCGACAACTCCTCCAGGAGCACTCTGGGTAACGGTGGCACCGTGGCCTGGATTCCTGCCTCATCAGCAGAAGTAGCAGACAGGCGGCAAGCCCCAGACCGCATTCCACATCTGGATGCAATGATCTCTAACCTCACTGTCCTCGCCGATAGGAAATGGCTTATTGAGGAGTAGAAGTCATAACGTTATTCCAAATACAACCTTCATCGCCCTCCAGGGATGGCAACTAACTAAGAAGAAAAGGTTTTAGGACTTCTTTGCATTTCCACCAGTTAGCATGTAGCTTTAAACAGAGCCAATCATCAAGTCTGCCGCCGAGTTAATTCAAGTTTGCTGAATTTTTACTGGAAATGTTATTCCAGCAGCAACATACCTGCTCCCTGTGATCACAATAAACAATAACAACACAAGAAAGTCTGGCCTTATTGTGTAATCACAGGATAATCGTTCTGTTGTCATCATAGCAAAAATATTTTAATGACCAAATAAAACATGTGTGCTGTGGTCACAAGACAAAGGCATCAAGCCTTAAAAATACCTGACTGACGTGATTAATGATATGTTGCTGAAAAGCCTCTGAGGCCGAGCTGACGCTTCAGATTCATTAGCTCGGTGTTGTTTACCTCAAATATTAAGCAACAATAAAATGAGTCAGTGAGCAAAAGTAGATCACCACAACCAAAATGAAGTAAGCGCTGCTGGTACAAAAGCATCCTGAGGACAAAGCTGCAACAAATAATAAAGGTTAATCATTCGTGCTATTGGATGTTGCCTTTATTGTAAAAATTCATGGCCGACTTCTGCAGATTTCTGTGAGCGCTGTGTCCAAATGCTGCTGTCAGCAGAGCAGCAAAAATTTTGGCCATGACGGACTGGAAATGCACTGGAGGTTTATCCAGTGTTACATCCCTTAAATAAAAACTAACACAGTCAAGTAATTGAAGAAAATGAATTTTGACGCAGCCTAAAAAAGGCTGAGAAAGAAAGAAACGAGGAAGTGAGATACAAACGACATAAAAAAAGCAGAAGACGCCAGACAGATGACAAAATGAATCCGATATCTGATAAATTAACTTTTACCAAACTGCATAATTTTATCAAATAATCAAGATTAAAGCTATTTATAAGTAAATACAATTTAGTCCTTCTGGCAATGCCAAAAATCCCCTTATTTGTTTTTATGGCCCATAAAAGTGTTTTGATATTATTGTTAATTTTAGAATTCAAAGTAAGCACTTCTTACTTATTAAATCAATGTGCCTAATTTGAACATGTCTGGGACTTTAGTTGCATTTTCCCACCGTTGGCGTCTTAAGGATAAAATAATAAACAGGTAAAGGTGAGCACTGTAAGAGACGGCTGTCTCCAAAGAATAATTCAAAATGACCTCAAACTATCCTCCACCGTTAATCACTCTTGTACTTATTTATATATTTTGCGATTGCACTTAAATTTTCTAACGTAGAAACTAACTTTCACGATTTGCCATCATCCTTTAACACTTATAATGTCACGTTAGTTTGTTAGTGGTCAAAACACAAAGGTGATTTAAGATGACTTTTCACAGTGACCTAGATTTAGGTCTTGTCTGTACTTTACATATCTGACACAACCACAAAACCTCTGAATGACTCAGGAATTCAGGAAGTCCGTAAGAAGGCAGTAAAATGATGGCTGCTGAATATCCAACTACAGATGTGATGTCCACTCAAGTTAACCTGATAAATCTCTCAGTTAATGTTTTCAAATTTGTTTTATGGAGGATGACTTGACGGATCATAATGTTACATAACCTAAAACGTCCAGTACAATATATTCTCTCGTGGCTGCAGCTACTCAAAGTCTGTCGGCTCCTAGCAGACACACACACACACACACACACACACACCCCACCTTAGTCCTTCTGCTTCACTCAGCAGATGGAGGTTCAGCTCTCAGGCCGGACAAAGCAACAGAGAAGGGCTTATCCAGACAGACAACATGACTGACGAAGGTGTGGTTGTAAGATCTGACATCTAAATATATCATCGAATTTGAAACACCTATCTAAAATCTAAAGGATCACTGATCTGTGGGGAAAAACTAAAAGAAACAAAAGAAAGGTTTTAAGAAAAACCTTGATTGCGGAGGAAACCATATGATATGTTCAATACTCAGCAAAAAGGCAAGCCAAAATTTATGTTTTCTTAATTAACGTGGGTCGCTTGGTACAGATGCTTTGCTAGCAGTTTGTCTGCAGCTTCCTCCTGAGAGACCCTTCAGGGGAATTCACCCAACACCCACTCTGATACTTCGACATGCAAATTCATCACGGTCGCTGCGTCCTCCCATGCCAGCCATGAGGGCAGCTGTTCTGACTTCATCTAATGCAGAAATTGCTGATTGAGATCAGACTTGTTGGGACATGTTTAAAATATTTATGTTGCTGTTAACAGCCTAGTTAGTGAGTTCGAACTGTGGTCAAGTTTATATATATTTATTATAAATTTTTTTATGTAATGGTCAAAATTTCACAGCTACAACACCTTCATTTTTGCATTTTTGTCTGATCAAGGAATCAAATGATCGATCAAATTACCATCTATGCTTGTTTTTATCACTTTCTGTCGATCAGAAAATATTGCTGCAACACTAAGAGGAAGGAAAGAGTTACTGTTTTACGCAAGAGATGCTGTTATGCAAGTTAAATAAATGGAAAACACTTAGAAAGGCCAATATTAAGTGTAAACTTTGTGTTTGAAACCCTGAACAAGTTCATTTATTCCCTCCAAACTTTGCAAAGCACATTTCCAGCCAGCGAACATCCATCTCACCAACTGAACTGTTGTTTGCTTGTACAATTAGCTGGAAAGATAAGATACGGTAATGTTCGTGATTCAGTCGAAAAAAGTATCACCAGCTTAAATTTTTTATTGTTTCTTCTGAATTAAAGTTAAAAAGAAGAATTTATGGTCCTAAATATACATTTAATGGCTCCATATACATCAGGTTAAAGTTAATATATCAAAGTCAAAAGAAAATCATCCAAAGCTGAGCTAAAGAAGCGAGTTCATCGCTGCGTTAGGTGTTATTTCATTCTGATAACTTTGTTTGGCTGCTGTTGTTATTACATATTTTCAAAATGGATGTCTCCCCTTACCAAGTAAAACGCTTTGAGAACGAGGAAACACCGATGAATTTAGCCAGAATAAAGATAGCTGAGGTCATTTTCTCTAAAATTTTCCAATTCCAATGAGGTCAAAGGTGCTAACGTTAGCCTGAACTGTGAACACTGTTGTTTTAAACAGATAACTGTGACCTAAATATATAATTTAGTGAATTATCTTTACACTTGTGGTTTTTGGGAAGTCAAAAGGTTTTTGTGTTGAAGAGATAAGAATCAGTCTATTAATTAATCAGCTGATTGGCTTTTTTGACAAATAATTGTTTGCGTTGTTTCCCAATTTAAAAATGGCAATATTTGAGTTTCTTAAATTCGATGCCTAACGACGAGGATCATGAAAGTAATCACAGTTTAAACAAGACAAAATTAATAACAGATTAATCAAAACAATCGTTGAAGGAAAAGAGAAATATTCTTTTGTTTAAGCTGTACATTTTATTTAAGTTTCCATCACCCCCCCCCCAAGTAGTCGACTTGACTGTTTTACTCGTCTTCTGCTGTTAAACCAAATCCACATTTAAACCTCATCTTTCATTTGCACTGACTGTGACGGGAACATGCTGATTCAGAAGTATGCTGTATGGAAACCGATGAATCCTGGAGAGGATAAAAGAAGTCTGAGGCTCAGAAGAAAAAGCCCATTTCGACCCGTCATGTCTGCCTTTGCTGAAATATACGACCCTGAGCAGTAGATCACAGTGACGCCTCCAAGCTACCTAAAAGTCTTTATAAGTATTAGACATTGTAAACTGAAATCGTCTTGGCAGAGCTTTGGCTCACCTATCTGCAATAATAAATGTAATACTCAGCGAAAACCCCAGCGACTGCACCTCATTGTGTTTTTAATCAAAGATCACGTGGTCATCTGTGTGTACAGTGACTTTGTTTGTGTCGTGGTGAGTTGGTTTCAAAAGCTTTGTCTCACCTGAGCAGCTTTATTGATTGCATTTATTTATTTCTCTTATTGTTTTATTTTTATTTTTTTTTATCAGATTTGACCACGAGCTTCTTCTGTCAGTCACATTAAGGGAAAGTCAGTGATTAGTTTTCAGGCAGCTTGTGGCCTTTTTTGAGACGCTTTTTAGGGATCAAACCTTCTGAAGCCATTGAGTTAAAACTCTTCTTTTATTTGGCAGATGTTTAGTTTTCGGCCTTAATAATCTTTATCAATAACTTGCTGTTATTGCTAACTTTAATGACTTAAAAACTTTAATACTGAGTCATCACATCAGCTTGTTTTTAGAAAGCATTGTGAGTATATTGGTTTGTTATTGGCACTAAAAGTGAGGAACAGAAGTGTGGCCAGAGGAAAACAATAACTGAGTAAACGTTTACTTTAACCAGGAACTGCTGTGCCAATGTCAATATTAAACATCAAACTATGACTTTGCAATTCAAAGTCTATCAAACTTCCTTAAAACCAGATTTAAAAATAAATGAAATTTTTAATAGTAAAGCTGATTGTGACTGGAGGTGCAGAAGCTTTTGTCCTAAAAAGGATCTGACTGATGGCAACAACACTGAATAATCCCTGACAAACATACTACTGAAGTCTTAGCTTTATATTTGTGAGCATTTTGGTTATAAAACAAAAACATATAATATCAATCTTAACTTTCTTATAGTTAATCTGAGGCAGCTAAAATGCGGTTGTTGTTCTGTTAGATATTCTCTTTCAATCCTAAAGTGGTTTATATTTTTAGGTTTAACACGTGTGAACTGTGGGAAGTGTTTCTATTGACCGGCCCAGACTCATTAAATACCACGTGGAGATGATGAATGTAGCAAGACACCAAGCTGCTGACACATCACCATCATCACGGGTCGACTCTAACCTTCAAGTGCCCAACGCAGACCAGTTTACTTTCACCTTCTCAAGTTAACGGGTCCATCTGAGCGTCATAAAGAGACCTAAAAAAAAAAGGGGGGAGGCCTGAGGAGCATTTCTGTTCATCATCACAACAAAATATTTAGGATGATGTTTGAGATCATGTACCAACTCTGAATGTCAGTGTGATGATGTTATTTAAAGGACTAATTCACACAAAACTCTAATGTTTGGACGAGTAGCCGAACTCTTTAGCAGGAACAAAAAAAATAGGTCCTGGTTGTGTCAATGATATTATATCTGAGAAGAGGACGATTTTAACACAAGTATATAAAGTTCAGAAGATGAAGTGCCGTTGCTGTAAAGCTCTGGGAGAATGTAAACAAAGTCCCGTCAAGTGTCATTATGGCAGGAAATGTTTTCACTATCCAACATATCAGCAGTTAATGACAATCATGTCCTCCTGAGACATGATTGAGAGAGAAAACACTCATAAAACCAGCAGAAAGTCCATTTACTCCATCGACAGCGGCTTCAGTTGACCATAATCCCCTGCTGCCACCTGAGATGTTGGCGTTAACTGTTTCTTTCTGTGCGAATCACCATCAGACCTACAGATGAATGCAACAAGTTCAGGACCGTTGACTGGGAGTTGTTGAAAGGATCGTGCGTATGCAGAGGTTGTGCATTTAAATTGCACACGTTCAGAGAAAAAAATAATTTAAAAAAATCAAACATGCAAAATCACTTCTTTGGGTCCGAGCCCGTTCTACAGTTGCCGGGCTTTTGTTTCTGTGAAACAACGACAACAACATGTTATTCTAAAAATACCTCAGAGCTTTCAGATCGTGAACCTGTTAGATAATCCCTGGAATTGGGACAAGCATTAATCCCCCCCCTCTCTCTCTCTTTCTCTGTTGTATGTCAGGGCAACATTTTAAGAGCCCACAACAAAACAACCAAAGCCAGCAGCTAAGGGTGGGCAGTTTCTAGAAGGTCTGGCTTTGGGGGAAGCCTTCATCCTCAGTGAGGAGGAGGAGGAGGAGGAGGAGGGGGGGGGGGTGTAGTGGACAGAGTTTAGTTTGTCTGTGGGAGGAGGGAGGGTGTGTCTGCAGGGCCCTGATGCAGCATCACAGATCTGACAGCTGTGTTTGTGTCCGTATGGAAACTATAGAAGGACGAAAACAGACTGGACCAGACAGGAACCACCGTGATGCGTTCACTGAACATGGGGGAAAAAAAAAAAAAAAAAAAAAGACACATGCGTGCAGCAGCCTCATCTGCACGTTGCAACCACACACACACACACATCACATGTACATGCAGCTGAAACTTACTCGTTTTTCACACATCTGGTCTCGCCGAACAGTTTATCCAGCTGGATGGCAGCCTGGCCCAGGAACACGTCCAGGCCGATGAGCGCCCGGTGCATGACGGTGAGGACCAGCTCGCTGCTGCCGGCCGGGTATCCGCTCCGGTCGGCCCGGTCCAGCACGCCGGGCTGCAGCTCGAAGGAGCACTCCTCCCTCCACTCCGGCTCGGTGGTCTTCTCCGCCACGCAGGTGGAGTATTTCTCCTTCCCCAGCTGGATGATGGTGTACACGTCGCTGGTGCCGTGCTTGCCTTTGCCCCGTAAGCCCCTGCCCCGCAGCACCGTCACCTGGACGTGTGTCGGTAACCATTTCTGGTCCTCCTCCACGGTTAGAGAGGACATGTCCCCCCCACACACACACTCACACTCACACACACACACACACACACACTCACACACACACACACACACACACACACACACACACACCCCTCCGGACAGACCGACCGACCGACCTGCGCGCTCACGCCGCAGACGAGGCGAGGCACACCGGGGAGAGGTGGTGCTGCTGTCCGCCGCTTCCTCCCTGCTCCGGGCGTGCACGGTCACATCAGCTCCGGGGTCGCATTATGGCCGCCTGTCGTCGTCGGTGTGCCGGCTGTTTGGTGGCCTCCGTCTCCGTCCTGTGTGTCGGCAGCAGCAGCAGCAGCAGCAGCAGCAGCAGCTCTCTGCTCTGCGGCAGCGGCGGAGTCCGTCCACCGAGCGGCGCGGCGCCTCCCTGCCTGCCTGCCTGCCTCTCCCCCGCCGGACGGGCCTCTCTGCGGGCAACGACGTCACGCCTCCACCCGCCTTCTTCCGCAGGACGAGGAAGTCCAACACCGACACAACATAAGATCCAAGAAGAAGAAGAGTGAGAGGAGGAGGAGGAGGAGGAGGAGGAGGGGAAGAAGAAGAAGAAGAAGAAGAAGAAGAGGAGGAGGAAGAAGAAGAAGAAGAAGAAGAAGAGGAGGAGGAGGAAGAAGAAGAAGAAGAAGAAGAAGAGGAGGAGGAGGAAGAAGAAGAAGAAGAATAAGGAGGAAGAAGAAGAAGAAGAAGAAGAAGAGGAAGAAGAAGAAGAAGAAGAAGAAGAGGAAGAAGAAGACGAAGAAGAAGAGGAGGAGGAGGAAGAAGAAGAAGAAGAAGAAGAAGAGGAAGAAGAAGAAGAAGAAGAGGAGGAGGAGGAAGAAGAAGAAGAAGAAGAAGAAGAAGAATAAGGAAGAAGAAGAAGAAGAAGAAGAAGAGGAAGAAGAAGAAGAAGAAGAGGAGGAGGAGGAAGAAGAAGAAGAATAAGGAAGAAGAATAAGAATAAGAATAAGAAGAAGAATAGGAGGAAGAAGAAGAAGAAGAACAGACAGCACACACTCCAATGTGCACTTCTCCAAAGAAATCAACACACACACTTCAAACTACATTAAAAAAGACAAAACAGATTACTTGAATAACTCCTGAATATCCCCATCCACTAACCCCCCCCCATTAAAACTGCTCCACTCACTAACTTGTTCCAGAGCTTTCAACCAAACCACATGATCTTTATCAGCTTTAAAAACGTATTTCCCCAGATCAAGGTCCTCTTGCTCAGCTTTTGACTGAAACACATGTTCTTCATCATTACCTCCCCATGCTAGCAGCAGGTTTCTGCCATGTTCTGAATAAAATAAAACCTGATTTTAATCAGACGGAACATTTATGGTGGATGAAGATGATCTGTGGATATTTTGAATTCTTTTATCTGTCTCTAATCTGCCACCAAAGAGGTCAAACTTGGCACTCCTGTGAGTCATATTCATGTCGTTTCACCTGGAATCTGTCCGTTTCTGTGTCTCCTCTGTCTATTTTGCTCAAAGATTCAGTGACTGAGAAGATTTTAACGGATCTTTGAACCCACAGTTTGAAGCAAATCATTCGTCTTGTTAACCTCGAATCACTTTTGCCTACAATAGCTGTCTCTCACTTCTAATTTCCTTTCCAATTTATATTTAGCCACGCTGACTCCTTTGTCGGCCCGAACAGTAGCTCTTAGTTATATAATGGAAGTAAAATTGGAGTTGGACTGAAAATGATCTGATTCATTTTTTATTTTAGTTTTAGGTGCAACAGCAATGTTGGTCATGCTGCCTCTAAGAAATGTTGTTTTTATAAGTTTAATGAGGTCTATAGATTCATCTGTTATCATATTTTTGCCTCAGGATCAGGATCAGAGCATCCCAAACTGTGAATATAAACCAGATTTGATCCTGTTGGACCTGGAAAGCAGCTTTGACTGCTTTAAACCAAACGTTAGGAAACCAGTCAGTTGTTTAGCGTGGTGTGTGGAGGCGTACGAGGAGGAATCTGTTACCTTTGATTTCACTGCCACTGATAGTATTAGTCAGCAGTGTGGGCAGGATTTTCCAAACCAACAGCAGCCCACGAGACGTTCACGCTGTGATAGGTGATATTTTCCGTACATCCTGTTCCTGTTTTGACTATATCAGAAATTTCCAGAAAATCAGAGATGATTTTACATTTCAGGATTTGTGAGCGTGGAAATGAATCAACTTCTCTGGCCGTGCTGCCTGAAGTTTGTTGTTTGGTTTATTTGCTTTAGGTCCCTTCTTCACCCCGTCTGAACTTATCTGACCTGCTGCTGCTGCTGCTGCTGCTGTGAAGGGCTCGGTGTGTCCGTCTCAGAGTGTCTGATGTGTTGGTGCTGAGCTGTGCACGGCTCACGTGTGACAAAATCAATAAAACAGTGAAGGATTCGTTGCAGCTCGGCCGACAGTCTGCTGCGAGTCTGCACATCATATCAAACTTCATCTAAAGCACGTTCAGACTCAACAGTGATGCTGCTGATCAGCAAGAGATCCCAAAACAGCAAGTCAGGAAGCAAAGCAGAAGTTCTGTGGCTCACCATAGTTGCTCAACAGCACTTATGCATCATAATTCAGTGGAATACAGCAAGATCACAGATATTCAGTCTATTATCATCGATGCTGATCATTTTATCCCGTATTTCAGATGAAATGCTGAGAGAAAATATAAGAAATACAATAAAATAATAACACAAGATCAATGATTTGAAAACTTGTAAAGTACACACTGTGTCATAAAGGATGTTGATCCTTATGACCAATTCATCTTTTTGTTGACTCTTTGGAATTTCTTTAAAGAAAACAACATTATATATATAAATGTCTTTAGTTGCATGCGGAGACATCAGACATACTGAAATTGTGCTAAAAAATTTGATAAACCTTGAAACTTGTTGTTATGGAGGATTAGAAGGTTAAAAATAATACATAAAAATGTGTAAAAGTCCGGGATGGTTTCCTTATTATAGGCTCTAAAAAACAAATAAAACAAACAAATAAGACATCTTAGAACTGGAAAAAAAAAACTTGGGATCAATGATTGCACAAATAATTTAGCTTAGCTTAGCATAAGCTCTGGAAAAAAGTTTGTCTGAAGATCTTACAGCGAATAAAAAAGCTTTACCACAACAACTTTATGGATGTTTAGAAGCTACAGAGTTAGTATTTTAAATCAGGTTCACTCTAACCGTCTGTGAGCCGCCACCCACGTTTGAATTTCGATGTTGTGGGCCTGTTCGGGAAGCTTTTCTTTGGTGGAGGGAGTTTCTTGGGGGATATTTTGACAGAGGCACTTGAGATTTTCCACTCAGCTAAAGACCAAGTAAACAGACGGGCTCTGAAGTGGCAACCCAGGAAGAGTGGAGGCAACGTGGGCCACTTGACAAATCTGCCTCTCCAGGACTGTTTGTTTGAATACTAAAGCACACATTCAACTTTTATCGGCACTTTTACAGCAAATCAGTCAGCTAAAACCGATCAAAAGACCAAATGAGGATGACTTCTTTATAAGAGCAGAAAGAACAGAGTCCACATTGTCTTAGTATCAGTATAGAAAATATAAAACATCTAATCCAAATGGCAGACTGGGCAGGTGACACAACAGTATCACAGCTCTTACCACCACGTTCTTCTCATTATTTACTTTAAAACCACTTATCTGTTACGTATCAGTCGGGTTAACTGCCCTGACGTTTGCGCCGGCCGTCACAGCTATCGTTTTCTTCTGCTAAACAACAGAATAACCTTGAGTTTACTTGGCCGTGTTGAGGAAACTGGTTAGTTTCTTTATTATTATGCTGTCAGTTAAAAAGAGACTTTACCTGCTAACAAGCCACTCTTTCACCCAAAGTCACCCTCTGTGTTGGCTTATAGAGAAAATACTCCCCTGTCTTACCCTGAATGTGAATTACACTAATGATTAATTCCACTTTCTTCTCATTACTGCATAATTAACAGCTTGTAAATTAAGATTTGCTATTTTTTTTTTCTTCCCTCTTGCTGCTTTTTATATCATTAATTCCCTTGATAAATAAAGACATCATCCTTCAGTCTGGTTTAATTTGCTGCACAAACAAACAGAGAGGCGGTTGAATAAAACCAGATGAGGACTTTGAATTTTTGAGATTGTAGAATTAACATTTTGACCCCCACACAGCTATAACTATCACTCCCCTTACAAAATCAATTTGTCCACTGTGGTCACATTATTTCAGTTACGAGGAATCTGTCCATAATGTTTTATAGAGAGTTAACATAGATGCAGACAGAAGTGAGGCCTGAGAGTTCATAAAAGCTGAAGCAAGGAAACTTTTTCACACAAATCAAATGTAGAGAGTAAAAAAAAAAAACTGATGATAAATTGCTCAGTTTGAGTTTCATGGAATTTCTGTGAGTCAGCTAAAATATTTTTTGCCTTGCAGAGACAAAGTTTTGGCTGTGCGAAGAGGCAGGTTTGGCTGATGGGGGTGCAGATACTGGTAACTGTGACAGACCGGCAGCAAACACAAAATAAATATTGATGTGTTTGAACCTGTGTTCATATGAGGCAACTTAAAAAAAAAAAAAAACTAAACATGTAAATGCATCTGACTTGTTTCGTATTTCTCCCGTTCATACTTCTACTTCACTGTATTTTACATTTTACAGCTTTAATTTCACGTAATTTACAATGCTGCTAATTTGCATTCAACATAATCGACACACAGAAAAATATGGTAAGCTTTAAAACAATTTACAATTAAATTGATAAAACCATCCAATATATAACTAATAATCTAAAACAGTATAGAAGCTGGCCTTTGAAATGGTGAATTTACATTTTCCTGATAACGCTGACAAGCTTTTACTAAAGAGGCATTTCAATGCAAGATTATTACTTTTCATGCAGTTTTGTTTTTGAACTTTTAGCCAAGTAAAGAATATTTTTCCACCACTGTTAACAGTGAATGTGGGTTTTTACAGACAGCAGCTGAAGCCTGTAGCGCCCCCTCTCTGCACACACAGGGGAAGTCACTGACTCCTGCTGAACTAAAGGCGAACCTCTTCTCTTCAGGACAAACAATCAATGTCCCAGAGTCACCTAACACCCTTAACTGTGATTTTTAAATTTGTATTTGATATGGCTTTCCTTTTGAAAATGATTAAATATCCATTATTTATCAAGATGTAGAGGACAAAATTTAATCAGTGTTCATGTTTTACATGTTCTGTCTGTGTGGGGGGAATAAAGAGCAGACGTTATCAATGACTGGATGCATTATTGATATATAATATGTTTGTCTCAAAATCCTGTCTTTAGGTTAGAATTAGAGCGAGCACAGTGAAGCGTCCTCCTTCAGCAGATGGAGGTGAACACAAACAATCAGGTGCAGAATCAATAAATGAAACGGAGAGAGACTTTAAGCATCTGGCCCAGCCTCACATTAAACTGTGAGAAATAATCAGTTTACAGTGAACTGTATCTTTAATTTGTCATTTTTATTTGATCAAAAACGGATTGATTCACAAGCGCAGCTACAAAAACATTTTTGTGTCACTGTGTGTGTAAACATATTCTGTGAGTAAAAATAAATAATGTAACTAACAATAACATGATAATAAAATAATTTTGGTTCCTCTTCATTAATTGTCTTCTAAAATCAGAGCAGCTGATGAAACTAATTCCATTTTTATCAGCTATTGTTTCAAAGGTCAAGAACAAACGTTCCATCTCAACTTTTAAGCCAACATGAGAAGGTGAATATTTGGACCTCCATGACTCCTCATGAAGATGTAGTGGTATGATCCAAAACTCCTGAACGGCTTGTTTTTGTTAAACTTCTTTCTCTTTTAATGCAGATTATTGAAATATGATGTTTTAAGGCTCCTCGCAGACATCTGCTAATCACACAAGAGACAAAAACCTATTTGAGAGCTGTAAAGGCATCTGACAGGCTCTAAATGAGGGGCTGAAATCTTCAGCAATATTTTCTGACAAACTAATCTGTCTAATTAAGACGTTATCCCCCGCCAATCAGGAAGACGACAGAGAGATTTGGACAGAAAGCCCCGTGAAGAGATCAGCTCGGAGCTTAGGGCCTCATCAAAAACAGATTCCTCAGATGCTTCTCATTTATTCTGGTAGTCGAGCTGTCAATCATCCCCCTGATCAGCCTCACAGATTCATATCAGATCCCGACACCGACAGCTGTTACATAACCAGAGTTAATCCGTATGTAAGATGGAGTGCAGCGATTGAGCACAATCACACACACATATAAACACACACTCTGAGGAGACAATAAGAGCCAACAGCTGCCACAGACACACACACACACACACACACACTTTCTGATGGAGCCAAGAGAAACAGATAGACGAGGCCTGAGATGGATTCAGTTAAAGCACCGGAGTGCAAATGGCCTATTTAGAGTTTAAACTAGGTAATTAGAGAGCTAATCAGGGCTCACTTTGTCACCCCTGATGAATGTAATGAAATGTTTGTGTCCTCCGAGGTGAGTCTGAGACCCACCGGGTCCAAAACAGCTGTGACTGCCTCTGTTTACTAATACACTGACACACTTCACATCACAACACAACATGATGACAGAAAAATTCAGCCACAACTCAAAGAGAGGAAGCTGACAACATTCCCCCGATGCACTCCAAAATTTCTGCGTCTTTTCTTTTTTAATCTGCAGGAAGGTTAGAAAAACTGCTCTTGTTTTGAATTTGGAAAAAAAATAAATGAATAAACAAAAAACAAATGAACAGTACAAAGACAAAGTTAAAGAAGAAATGCTTCTGTGTCTCCAGAGCAAAAAGAAAAAAGCTAAACATTTCAAGTTTGGCCTTAATGTCATTGTTTTCCTCCTGCAGATTAGAAATGAGATGGGATTCATACTGTAACTACCTTTGGGTGTGCACTCTGATGACTCTGGCATCACTATAAAAACACAGAATCATAATAAAATGTACTTTCCGCTCCTGGATGTTTTTTTGCAGCTCTTCGAAAAATCTTACTAAAAAATTTTTAACTAATTCTTAACTCGGCTAGATAATTTAACATCAGCCGCAAAATGAAGAAAAAAGCAAACAGGATTGAGGAAAACTTCTTCATCAATACTGCAGGAGCCTTAAATTATTACCATTATTATGTTACAGTTACAGTCACTTATATTCAGTGTTTATGAGTGAAATAGTTCATTTTGGAGGCTGCTTTAAACAGAAAGATGTTTCCCTCATTCAAATAACAAACTAATGTGAACCCCCGTCAGAGCGAGGCATCCTCCTACCGGTGAGGAGCAGCTGTTACTGGGGACCAACTACTGGTGATACAGGGATTAATGTGAATCCAAATATTTAGACTGTGCAGAGGAGATCAAGTATCTGCTGGATAATGAGTTTTTATCTGAGCTGAACGAGCTCCTGGATAAGATGCTCAGTGCGGGACTTTGAACCGATTTCTCAAAATTCAGCTTCAACGATGCTGAATTTGGGATATCAGGGAGGTCAGAGGTCAGATGAGAACTCGCCCCCTCCAAAATATAAAAAAATCAAAAATAAATGAAATTGCTTTACTTTTGAGGAACGCATGTTCATGTTGCATAATCCAGATGAAATCATTTTACGGAAGAACTGAAACTCTTCTTTGTCTGTGCTAATGTCATCACAGCAGGTTTCATGTACGGTGGATTCAGGGACGGCTGGCGGATTTTATTTAAACTGTGAAATGCAGATCAGACTTGTGTTTCGTTGTGCGAGACGGTAGGTGTGTTATTCTGACTGAACAGCACAGGAGCTTCACTCAGTGCCCAAAGCCCTGAAGTCCACAGCAGACTCCATTCCTGCCGCTGCGTTCAGGGGCAGGTGGTCACTCCATCATCACCCCTTCAGATCCAACACAGGCTGCACATTAAAAAAGCTACAAAGGTAAAATTCTGCCTCAGTTTTTATAAGCTAATAACCTTATCTGTATTAATATAGGAAGTACTTCTGCACTGCGTCTCTGATGTTTTCACTGAATGAGAGTTAAAGGAAAAAGCTTGATTTCATGCTTTTAATCTTATTGCAGTGATTGCTGCATTGAGGATGAGGTGATCACTGATATCTGCTGATATTATACAGAGGCGCAGTCTGCTTTGTTGCACGCACCCCTAATAACCTGGCTGCTTTTGGCCGCCAACAGTTCGGGCCTTGTGGGCAACAGCTGGCTGACAGCGGCCTGTTTTTCTTGGTGGGCTCAGTAATGCGGTGTTGGTTTACCAGCTGTGGGGATGAGGGCTCGCTCTTTGTAACGCTTAACCGCAGACTTAGTGCTCTTTGTCCGAGTTATATTTTAATTATCTGCTAAACTGCAGCTGAGGGGCATGTGGGAAAAACCCCAACAGCTGTCAATCATCCCACCAGGAGGAGACAATATCACATCACAGTTCAGAAAATAACTTGTGAAATAACAATAAATATAACATTCAATCAGGAACCATAAAAAAAAAAGGATGCATCCCATAAATAAATTTATTTCTCCTAAAAAAAAAACAACTTAATTTAAAATATTTCTAATGCCAAAACCTTCAGCTCAGTATCAAGTGGTGATTTAAAACAATTAAATTAAAATAAAATAGTAATAATAATCCGTTCACTCTAAACAACATTGTGTTTGATGCCATCTGTTGGTGGAGAAACGATTCCTGAGACAGACACAAGTCAAATATTTGCATTTTCTTTTCACCTATACTGTTATTTTCATTTTTAAATTATATCACTTTACATCAAATAAAAGATTTAAAAGTCCATATAGTTGCTTTTCTTTTGGTTTCTTCACTTGATGTTTCACAAAGTGGATAGTTTTGGTCCAGACTGTATCCTTAAAATCTCCAAATATGTACAATACATTGTACAGTACAGTACAATACAAATAAATTAAACATATTTTCTGTAGTTACTTTGAAACAATTACGACCTCCAGAGTTACTTTGGAAAACCATAAAGCTTCATTTGATTATTTAGTCATTTAGAAAAAGAGCTTTCTCAGGTCTTCATGACTGTAATAGGTTTTGTTTTTTAATTTTTATATTTAGCTCTATGTCTTGTTCATTCGTTCATCTTCTCATCTTATCTGTTTCCGGGTCGCAGCGGGTGCTGGAGTCAATCCCAGCTCACACTTGGCGAGGGGCAGGGTCACACTGGACAGGTCACCAGTCCATCACAGGGCCAACACACAGAGACCAACAAACACTCACACTCACACTCAGACCTACAGACAATTCAGAGTCACCAGTTAACCCAAACATGATGTCTTTGGACGGTGGGAGGAAACCGGAGTACCCGGAAGAAACATGGAGACTCCACACAGGAAGGCCCCAGGCTGGGAACCAAACAGTGCTTTGTTTCTCCGGTACATCTGATCTGATAAATTCATTATTCATTCATGCAATCATCTATAAACATCAACATGGGAAACATGTTTCTGGCCCAAAAATCGTCTCAGTAGCAGCAAATGGAGATGAAAATGGAGGAAAACAAAGAGGAGAAGCCGTCAGCTCAGAGGAAGCCCTCTCCTGCTGTCTGCTTGTCTGTGGTGAATATTAAGTGATGGCTGAATGATTTGTCCTTGTGTTTGTCCTCCTCTGATACTTCCTCTCTGGGCGTCACATCCCCCATGAAGAGGCTAATCTGCTCCCAGCGGGGCTCCTCCCAATGAAGAGCTGAGAAAGAAACACTCAGACATGCGAGCTTTATTCCCAGAGTCAATACAAGCCAGCCGCATTCGACGTATTCATGAGATTTTTTTCAGGCCTAATATTGAAGTTGGCTGATATTTAGTGCTTAAATGTGGCGCCATCTCTTTATTTGTGCGACAGCAAACTAATAAAAACCCGAACAAGCCCCGTAAAACTTAACTAAAGTCTTTTCCTGTTGAATTTGCTCTATTAAACTTGGACCATAATCGTAGATTTGACCTTTTAATCTTCCTGAGACAGTGGAAGTTGTAATCTGTGCAGTTTGGAGACTCAAAAACATCACAAACACAAAACATACAGTTGAAATTCAAATTCGAGATAATCTTAGTTTTTATCAAAGTCTTTATCTACTTTTTTTTTTTTTTTTTTAAACAAAGAAAAAGACATTTTTCTGTGTTTGGTTGAAGTCAAATCACTCCATTCAAAAAGTCAAACTAATTGATCACAATATTGAATTTCACATTTATACAGCTACACAAAATGACATATACATGCAAAGTAAATGCAACAGTTAACACCGGTCAGTTATAGAAAACGTCTTGGGGGGGTAGTTTACAGTATTTTATATTATTTTTATATTTGTATTTTACATGTTCAGTTTCTGAACCTCCAATTTTTCACCAACTTTTAGGGCAAATTTTAGGAGACAAGATGGGCAACGAAGTCGACTACCACTCAGCTGAAATGTATATTTTGCACACACAAAGACTTTTAACAAACTGTAGTCTTCTACTGGCTTTTTTCTTCAACATATGTGTGTTTGTAAAAAGGAAAAAGGAGAAGAATGATGCAGAAGGGTGAAAAAACTAATTCATCTACATGAACAGCATGCACAAAAAAAAAAAAAAAAAAGGCTTGTATCTGCGCTCTGTCCAGACTGTGTTCGATCAGAGAACACAAGAAGACGTCACTTTTTCAAAAACAGCTTTGGTAAACGGAACGGGAGAGTGAACAGCCTCCCTGCAGACTTTAAGGGATTGAGCTAATACAGTGGAACAAACGAGAGAAGCAGATCTAAAGTGGAGCGAGCAGGGCGACTGTTTGATGTCCCCGGGGAACGCAGAAATCATGTAAGCCCCCTGTAATTTACTGTTTGGGGTTGCCCGGGTAGGGTTAATTCCCATGAGGCCCTCCGCTCGGTGTTTTCTTATAAAGTCGGGATTTGTAAAGCTGCTCTCGTTGACCCCCTGCAGGTCATGAGGGCAGAAGAGCAGCGTGACCCTCCTCGGGTCGGAGTACGAGTGTGTGTCTCAGATAAACGTCTGGAGGAGAAGGAGGGATCTTTGGAAACACTTCACATACAAAGGAACCTTTTATTTTTAGCATTTTCACAAGTAAACCAGCGTCTGAGGGCTCTCCGATTAAACCAAAGCGTAAAAACATGCAGTAAGAGTGGCTAAAATGAGAAAGCAAAAAAACTTCAGCTACAGAAACTCACCTGGAGAAAAATGAGTCGGTCGGGTGATCTGTGCAACACTTTGAGACAAAATAATAAAAGTCTGACGTGAGGTTGGAAGTGTGCGGATCGGATCAGTCTAGATGGAGACGGATATCTATCTCCAAACAACACTTTACTGTTGTCCACCTTCAGCTGCTTCACAACAACAACTTCCTGGTTCCACACTTCCTGGTGGTGCCTCACATGGTTCTTAATCAACCAATCAAACGCCAGGAGGACTTTGACTGATTTCACCGATTCAACTAATTGTTTAAACTAAATATTTCAACATGTAAATGTGTAGATAATATTTGTGAACAGAAATGTGTGAATAATAAGTGTATAAAGACTGTAAACTTCTTTTTTAACAAAATAACTACATACTTTGTTTTTAAACCTTACAAAAGATTTGGCAAATGAACTACTTTAGCTGCACGTTGCTTTTGCATTCAAGACTGGACATCGACTCATCTTTCCACCGACTAAACCAACCTTTGGAAAAAGACGTTAATGGAAAAGACTTTCTGATGTTGAAGCAGTGAATCGTTTTATGTTAGTCCATCATTTCTGGAAGATTTGTGGTGTTCGTGTCAAAACCTCCAACTTAAATTTCTCTGAGATTAGAAACTGTTTATGTGCCCAAACTATTCCAACATCCGTATTTTGGGATTTTATAAGTCCAACAGCAGTTTACTATAACAGACTAGGGTTTATTAAGGGGAGCGTTACCAACAGAGAAGGAGTTCATAAATGTCAAGCCTCTTCATTTTTCAATGAATCTACATTCACTCAGAGATCTGCTGAGTCAGCTGAAAACTCAACCACTCAAAGTTAGAAACCGCAATGTTGGACCTGCAACATTCAGCGTCCGTATGGTTTTAATGAGAAGGCTCCTCAGCAGCTCCTCAGCTTTCCCATGATCCTTCACTGCAGGCCCGTCTGCCCCCCCCCGTCTCGTCCCGTCCCGTCCCCTTCGACTTTGAGGCCGTCCAAACGTGCCCGACAAGTCACGGCGGTTCTTAACCGTCACGGTCAACTCCAGGCTGCTGCAGGAGAAAGAAGGTCAGGATTACTGAGGCCTGTTTGCTCTCCGAGGCCCCCCGCTGACCTTCAACCTGCCCTCCACGCTGACACACTGACCGCCGCACAACAGTGTCAAACCTCCTCTTTATGTCCATTGTGACAGAGTGAAGTTCTCACTCTTTCATCGCTGTTAACCAGAGGAGTTTATTTTGTGACATTAGCATCCGCAAACAGCAGCATTTGGTCAAATTCGACATCATCTATGGCACTTTCTCAGAATGAAGACGTCCAGTTTTGTGTGTTTGTGGAGGCAACAGATGTGAAGTTCACAGTTCAGCGGCTGCATCTGATGATCCAAGAGACGCATCATTTATATTCAATAAAAATGATTTAAAAACAATCTTGATCGACACTCTGAGCACCTAAAAAGTTATTTTTCCATTTTAACCAGCAGAAGTTATGACGTGTTCTCCCACATCACATATAAAACCACCATATAAACTTCTATTTAACTGAGAAAAATAAACGTTTCAGAAGAAATTCTGTGTTCTGTTTATGAGGTTTGATGTATTTTTATTCATCCTTAATGAATTGAAATAAATCCCTACACCACTACAGATGTTATCATTAACATTAAACTGCACTGCTACAGTTACAGCTAATAAAATAAAAGATTGAAAAGCTTATCCGTTTTATTTTTGAAAGCCACGAAATTGAAATTGAAATCTGACTGTGAATTGGTGAAACTTCTCATATCTCATTCTTGCTGATTCATAAACACCATTTTATGGGAGATTTCGCACAGTAAAGGAGTATGTGAATTATAATTCTATAGATTTTTTTAAATTAAAGAAGGCAAGAAGATCTTTTGATATAGAAATAAAACGCGTTAACTGTCATCGACAGGGAAACTTCACTGCTGCACCTGTAGCTGATTTTGTGTTAACGTTCATGTTTCTAAATAAC
This sequence comes from Remorina albescens, assembly GCA_034769265.1. Lineage (NCBI taxonomy): Eukaryota > Metazoa > Chordata > Actinopteri > Carangiformes > Echeneidae > Remorina > Remorina albescens. The sequence continues at coordinate 2,991,495 of CM068488.1, forward strand.
AAAAATACACCCACAAACCCAACCCACCCCATTTTTATTTCATTATTAAAAAATATTTGTGTATCAAAATGCACATGTGCAACATGTAGAGTGGTTTTATCTGGAATTAGACGTCTAAAAATGTGATTTACGGATAAAGTGAAAGCAGAATGGAGATGTAATTGGCTGTCCGGGATCCAGTCAGCATCTTAATGCTGCTGAAATAACAACAGAAACGATTTGTGTCGGTCATGCAGACGTCAACAGCAACCAAATCTGCTGCTGAGATGAACTCTAATCTGAATTTCAACAGTGTCCAGTGTCAAAGCCAAAGGCGTTCGTCCGTGTGCATGCATTGACAGGATCTCTGAGGTTATTTGTCAACACGACTCAGCTTTGGTAATCTCAGATTGATAATTGATTCCTGTTCAAACAGGCTCTCGTCGGGCCACAGTTGCCTTTGAATGCCAAACGAGTCATCCGGCCTCGTCCTCTCACAGCAGCCTAATCCGATAAACGAATGGGAATGAGTGCCGTCCTCTGCTGATTTCACCTTTCACTCTGCCATTTATCCCAGATTGTTTGCTGATGAGGCCCCTCGCAGCCGTCGGGGTCACTCGGCTGATTTAGGCCGAGGAAGAAAAAAAATGAGTAAAAACTTCAAAAAAAATAAAAAAATCTGCACAACAACAGCTGCTGCTGATAATTCATTCATTTGGTTTCATCATTATTTCAGTGCACAAACTCTGATCCACGAGTAGCACCATCCATTAGTGTATGTTTGAGCCATTTCACTACAAATCACTGCTGAAAAGGAAAGTTTTAGCTTTTTGGACCACATTGACTGAAATATCTCAACAACAATTCAATCACTTGTCATGAAATTTTATGTAGAAACCCATGAGCCTCCAGAGGATTTTACATTTTGGCTTCCTTTTTGTTCCAGTCTGACTTCCAAATGCAGGCGGATGTTTTCCAAACAAGAAATCTGGTGATTTATTGGAGATGTTGGCAGCTAAATGGAGACCCAATATAGGACTTCTGTTCAGCTACATTTGGTCCAAATGAGCTTAAAAAAGGGATGATATGTCAAATGATCAGATGAAAATCAATTAATGCAGCTGCAAATGTAGAAAAGTGCAGACAGCAGTAAGAGCTGCAGGAGAAACACACACAAGACTACAGCAGAAAATGTTGTTGTAAGTCATATTACATGTATATTTAGAGTAGAAACAAAGAGGAAGTACTTAGTTCTTACTGGTAATGTTCTCCGGTCCAGCCTTCCTTCACCCTCCTGCCAGTGGTAAACTTCTCCTCCACCTCCACGGTGAAGAGGATAGGTCAGCGACTGATCAGTCCGGGCCTGGAGCAACACAATTTTATTTGTAAGGCGCGACACAGCGAATGACATTTAACTTGTTATTATTTCCCTGAGAAGATTAATGATAAATTGTCCATTATTTTTCCTTAAAAGTGAAAGATAAGAACACAGTCATTTGCCCCAAAGCCAGAGAGCCACCACTATGCAAAATGACAGCCAATTATTGGGGCCTAGTTTGGGATAATGACTTTACAATGAATCTTTTGATTGAAATGTAACTGGGTTGGCCTTAGGCAAAGAGTAAAAGAAAATGAATAGAAAAGTTACAGAAACAATGAGCACTATATAGCTGTGTTCATCTCTGTCCCTAGGTCTCTCGCCCACTCTCTCTCCACTCATCTTTAGAAAATAGCTATAGGAGAAAGCCAGAGATATGCATATATTGATGAAAAAATTATTAAGTCGCAGAGCGCTTGCAGCAAACATAAATTAGCATATTCAGGGTAAATATGCAGACTATTTACGATAATAAGACCGGATTATTCAATTCAATGAATGTTAAATAGATGAGGAAATGGTATGTGTCTTATCTAGTCGAAGCTTCTATTCATTTTAATCGCTTCCCAATTGAACTCTTCATTTTATTCTCTCTGAGTTATTGTTCCTGTTCCAGCCAGCGATGGCACCTATGGGTCCAGGGAGATTTCTGCCGGTCACGTGGTTTAAGTGGCATTCACCTTATTCTGGGCGGAAATGGAGAAAGTCGACGTCACCCCAAGGCCAGCATCACGATAAGCCCCTTTTCATTATGCACAGGGGCCGATGGAGAACAAGATTAGGGAGGCCTTGTGTGCATAAAGGCAAGAACATACAGGTCATCTAGATTAAATAAAAAAGCACCCGGCACACATCCATAAACAAAACACCTTTGGTCTCTTATTGTGTGTGTTATAACTTTACCTATAAGCACTTGGACTTTGTGTGTATTATTATAAAACAGGCACAAACTGCTACACTGCGTTTCTTCTCTTTCACCGAACTTTAGAAGAAGTAATTATCCTTATTATTATGACCGTGTGGCGTCAAATTCAATTCACATCAGTTATTTCACTCACTCACTGTACAAACACGAGACACGCAGGTTATTTACAACAAATCTCAATAAATCAACTTTCTGCTCATTCAGCCTGTGTGTTCCCAGTGAAGGTAAAACTTTTACTCACATAGTTTCAATATCATTTAAACAGGAGTAAACATTTTGTGTAAAAATCACCACAGGATGTGTGTCATTCGTGTGTTTCAGCAGTTTTTTTCACCACCAGAGTTGAAAAAATGAAATCTCGACTATTTTTGTTGAATCTGTTGACAATAATAATAATAAAAAAAAGAGAATATCACTCATTTTATCCTTCAAGTCCGTTTAACCCAAGATAAGACAACACATTAGAGACATATATCACGACACAGTATCCAAAGATTTCTGAATAATGTAAATTTGTTGTATTTGACCAAGCAGCTCTGTAGTTTAATTGTAGTAACTTTAATTAAGACTAATAGTGACTTCTGGCTTGTGATTGGTTAAAAGCTGCATTTTAAGGCCAACACATTTTTATGTAACATCTTTAAATGGACATTTGAAGAATCATATAAAGCCTCACAGCCTTCGAACTTGTTGAATGTGTTTTTCTTTCTGTCAGAGTCGCTGGTATCCATTTTTGTGTGAGAGAAAAGCAAACGATACAGACATAAACTGAGTGATGGCCACAATAACAAGATGCAACTTTGGCAAAAAATGAAACACCAGGATGGATTCTGTAATTCAAATGTTTAGCTTGCTTGTTATTTTGGTTTTCAGGCTTGTTAGCAGGAAGTGTTGCCTTAAAACTGTATTTATACTGAGAATTTTCCTTCATTGTCATGTTTACCTGGATTCATTTGAATCTTTCTGTGCACATATATATGCAGAATTTAAGTAATTAAATCCGATTGCTGTCTTTTTGCATTATGAGTAAGATCAAATGAAGGTAAATGATGAACTTCATTTTATCTGTCAGGTTCATTTTGCTGCTCGCAGCACATTTATTAAAGTATTTTCTTTAAGGCTCCAGATTTGTGAATTTTTCAAATCTTTCAGTAAACATTTCATTACAGATCCATCGTTTAGGTTCAGCTTTAAACCACGCTGGTCATTTCACTTTCTGTCAGTAGAACAAATGTAAATTAACATTTATTTGTATGTTAGTCTCCATTGAGCGTCTGAGAGGCTTCAGTGTTCCGGCTTTATTTCTACTTACTGTCATCTGCTGCCATCTACTGTTGGTACCACAGATTTTTTTTTGTGTTACATGAATTTACATGTTTCCATGATAATAATTAAAATGTTACACTCAAGAAGACGACAAAAATAAATTTTAAAATGATCATCAGTGTGTATTATAATGTTGTTTCCTGCATTATGAAACAGATTTGATCAAATTCCACGTTGTGGTTTTTCGAGCCGCATTAAATTTTAAAAATGATATATTCTTATGTATACTATAAAAAATAGTCCATAAATAGTTGATAATTATTTATCAATTAAGTTCTAATAAGCAATGTGTGAAAATATTGAATCAAAGCAGCATTAGCAGTGACGAGCCTTACTCTAAACATCTAAAGTGTATAAAACCTTCACACAACACTGTCCGGGTTGTTTCACACATCTGACAAACATGAAATTGTTTGTTATTTCTAATTTAAGTCATGGAAAGGTGAACTATTTCCTTTCCCTTCCTCTGTCACCGGGTGGCACTCTTCTCATCTGCTGTCACTGCTGAGGAAGCCTGATTAAAGTTTCATCGCACCAGACTGTAAAATCCATCCAAACTACAAATCTTTAAAAGCTTTTTTCATCAGAAAGGTCTCAAACTTTTACCTCCAGTCTCATTCTCACTTTGGAAGAGTGAAGGAAAATATTCTCTCTGGGTAAAAGTGTCATCAACAAAAATACTTAAAAAAAAATCCAAAATAAAAGAATTTAGTCTTCTGACTGTGTTATATATTATTACAACATTTTATTGCCAACAAAATGCAGAGTCTACATTTTTTTTTATCAAAAAACAACACAGCAACAAAAACACATGGTCAATATTGATTTCAGTATTTTAATCATTATCTATTTATTCTCATCTCTGTCTGTCCATCCCATCTTTTTCAGTGATGCCATAAAGGAACGTCCTTAAACTTGGCAGCAACATTCATGAGGACTCGATGATGAACTGGTTAGATTTTGGTGCTTAAAGGTCAAAGGTCAAAATCACTTTGACCTCACCGCTTTAACCTCGTTAATGTGATTTCTCTTTTTCAACCTTGCCGTAAATGTGGACTTTGAGATCAGTCAAAATCAGTGTGACTGCGTAAAACATTCACCTCTGGCCGTTATCGAGTCTTATTCTGGTGAGTTAGAGGAAGATGACGTAGCGGACTAAACTGTACTGTAATGGAAGCTAAATGTCCTGAATGTGACTGTCTGAACCAGGATCAGCTCAGGCAGCAGGCAGCAGCACGAAGCTGACATTCATCTGCATAAAGAAAAAGAAGGGCAAAACAATTCATCATTAAAAAGCAGATCAGAGGGAAAAGCTGAACTCATAATCTATACAGGAGACACTAATACCACATTTCCAGGCACGCTTTCACGTGTTTTTCATAAATTTTTGTAATCATGATTAAATAAAAAAGGAAAGAAAAGCATTCTTCTTCCTCCACTCCCCCTCCTGCACACCCTGACATTAATTATTTGCTGTTTAGCAGCCGGGAGTCTGCCCTTTTCCTGAAGGAAGTCATTTATCCCTTTGCATGATGCCTGAATCAAATGAACAACGCAGTGATGAAGATAATGATGTTTCCCTGCAGCTCGTCACAAATCTGAGTCAAATTTATTCACACGAGGAGCGAAATGAAAACCCTCAGAGGGCTGAAACATAAAGACAGTCACAAGGGTTTTTTTTTCCCTGCCACAGGTTGTCGTGGTAACTGTCAATCTTTCCACCTATAGAAACAGCTTGATGTCGGCAGCTGTCACCGTTTCTGAGCTCCGAGTTTAGATTGCCAGATCAACAACAAATTTCAAGTTACACCTCCACTTCCTCTCCACTCTGATAACAACAAGGTTTAAGTCTGCAACACCGGAAGAGACCTTTATTATTATTATTATTTTTTTTTTTTTACTTTGATATCTCTGAGTGAGGCTTAGTGACAAAAACCTGCATTTGTCTTCTCTGATAATGTAAAAGCTTCTCTGCATCAGGGGATTCAGGACAGAAATCCGTCATGGCAACGTTTGCTTTTAGAATCAAAATCCCCGTGGTCGAAAAAGTACTTCCTCTTTGTTTCTACTCTGAAAAATCTCCAAAGGGAACATTACTGGAGTTCATTTAGACTCTTACTGGGCTCTGGGTTTTTGTTCATGTGCTCACCCTCCTCTCCGTCATTTCTTTTTTTCCTTTTTCTGCTTTTCTGTGCATTTGCTGGCTCTGTAAATGCCTTTGGGTGTGTGTGTGTGGGGGGGGGTAGGCACTCTGACAATACTGATTCAGTCTGGACTGGAGTGGGGCTGCTGGATGCAAAAAAAAGGAAAATTTCATGGGCAATTTGCTCTTGTATCTCAGCAGGTCCGGGCAGTTTTTCCCCCCAAAAAACCTGTGTGTTCCAGTTTAAAGTACCAGATTCTGCACATCAGCGTGTGCTCAAGTCAAATCTAAGACTTTAACTGAAGAGCTCTTCAGATCCAAGACATTTAAAAGTGATCGTTTTTTCTGTGAATGAAAGAAAATTCCAGCTTATTAATGCAGCTTTTAAAGAACAATAGTAATAGCATGACTGGCAGAATGTTAACATGGTCTGAGAAAAAAAAAAAAAATCTTCCTCAGATAAGTTTCTCTTTTAGTCTCAAATTAATAAAAAGAGTTTTTCATTAATAACAACATATCAGGAGAACAATATGAGTCCATGATAATGTTATGTCTCCCTGTCGATTCCAGTAAAGTGGCTGTCCTCGTCCTTTTAGATGCAAGTCATCACAAATACTGGAGTCGGAGTTTCTCATGGAAGCGTAATGGGCCCCATGCTTTTTTCTTCTTACATACATCCTATAATAAAATTTTTTCTTGAACTTAGTCCTTTCTATCTTATCTTACCTTAGCTCATCCCCTCGGTCTTTTCCCACCTCTCTGGGTAACTGTTTATCACAGAGTCACTTTAAAGCCTCTTCATCCATCCATTTCTCTCACTGCTTCATGACACCTCACATCTTGCTAACCCCATACTGCGATGGAGGCACCGGTTTCCTAGCAACCAGCCCTCTTAAGGGAGTTGAGAGCATTTGAGTGGGCACCCTCACCTCTTCATATACAATGACACCCCCCCCCCCCGCCACCATCACCCGCCTTCCACGTCACCATTCGAATGTTTGCGAAGTCAAGGGCATCCAACACACACTTTTGCATTTGGGTCATCAATTCATTCCCATTTAATTTCCATCATGTTTGAATTCATTCAAACTGTGTGAATGTCCGTAGTAAAACAGGACATATAAGTTTCATTCACATTTATTTCTGACTGTGATTGTGAAAATGATAAAGACACGTCTTTCGAGTGTTTTATGTATAAAAGTGCAAATATGGACAGAAAAATACCTTTAAAGAGCCAAAATTTCCAGTTTTTCAGTGTTTAAATCTAAATGAAGGCATTATATCTGTGATCTTATATTTTAGCACGGTGGAAGTGAACGTAGGTTAAAGATTAAAGATTAAAATAAGACGACAGCATGTTAATGGTTAATGTAATGAAAGGACGTCTGCCCCCATTCAGCAGATGCATGCCTTTTAGCTATTGGAGTTTTTCAAGCATGATGTGATTATTTTTTAAACATTTCATATGGCAGCACCATGTGTCATCTGTTTGTCAGCTCTGCTGCTTGTTTTTACACAAAATATTATTATTTTGTTTTTGCCCAAAAGAGACCAGTAAAACCTCCCCGGAGGAGTCAGATCATTTGTTCCTTTGGCATATTCCCAACTCTCCTAACTGGTCCGGATCCCTCTAAGGTTTTTTTTTTTTTGTGTGTGTGTGTGTCTGCTTACATTTGGGCTGGCAGCAGCCTGAAGCCAGAACCATAAAAATGACGTGAGTTGTTGACGATGCTAAATGACAGCACTTGAAATAGCTTCCCTGCCTCCTTGCTTACTGCCTCCCTGCCTCCTTGCCTCCTTGCTTACTGCCTCCCTGCCTCCCTGCCTCCTTGCTTACTGCCTCCCTGCCTCCCTGCCTCCTTGCTTACTGCCTCCCTGCCTCCCTGCTCACCCACTTGCTGATAAAATCAAGACCCCATTAGCAGCATTTCAGCACCACAGAGTCCTGGACAGCTCCTCTGGACCTTTAATCTGAAGAGGAAACCGGAACTGAAGACACAAATTTGGTTTTGTTTGGTTTTTGGGTTCTTATAATTAATATACATATCTTTTTTTTTTTTTTTTTTTTTTTGGAAAGAGATGGATATTGATCGATTGGCTAATGTCTCTGTTTTTGATTTCGTTGGAGGAGTTCAGCTGCTCCAGGGGGGGGACTCCAGGACAGCCATACCGGCCATCCTGATCGGGATCTGTGTGTCGGGGGCAGTTGGGAATTTGCTGGTTTTGTTGATTTTCATCCGTGACTTCAGGAACGGGAAGGGCTCTGAGGTGAAAGCCCTCCTCGCCTCCTTGGCCTGCACGGATTTGGTGATCCTGCTGCTGTGCGCCCCGGTGCGCGCCGTCACCTACTACAGGCAGACCTGGACCCTGGGGGGGTTCGTGTGCAGCACCACAGACTGGTTCCAGCACTCCTGCGTGGTGGCAAAAACTTTAGTCCTTGCGGTCACCACCAGGGCCAAACACACTCTGGTCCCCAGCTCCGGAGGGAGGGGGCTCTACACCCCGACGTGGATTCACGGCGCGCTGGCGTTCATCTGGATCGTGTCCATGATGTTCCCGATCCCGCAGATGCTTTTCGCCTCTTTGCTGCAGCTCGGTGCAAACACTGTTTGCGTCTCTGAGATGCCGGCGTGCGCGTCCGAGTTCATGAGCTTGTTCTACAAGATTTATCCAACAGCCACCTTCGTGGTTCCGGTCATCTTCACGCTCGCCTACTACACCAAGACGCTGCACGTCGCGGTGAACCACGCACCGAGCCCGCAGCACCAGAGCAAGGTCACCCTGGTGTTGCTGTGTCTGAGCGGCGCCACGGGGCTCATGCTGCTGCCGGAGTGGGGGACCTTCACCTGGATCCGGCTCGGCTACAACAAACCCCCCGTTGGTCTGATCATCTTGGCGCAGGTCCTCCTTTACGCGTGCAGCTCCGTCTCTCCGGTCATCCTGATGACCATGTACGACGACGTGCGCCAAGGGCTGGTCGCCATCTGGCTCGTCGCCACCTGCAGGAGCTCCAAACACGTCCCCGGGGTCAAGTGTCCAACAACGGAGGGAAACGGAGCGGAGATCGGCGCCAACGCGGTGTCCGGGGAGATGGAGAAGACTTTCCCGGACGTGGAGCACTTCTGGACGGGGCGCAGGAACACCAACGTGGAGGAGGAGCAGGATCCGGTTCCGTGGGAGAGAGAGGAGAAGATGTTGTAGAGAATCAGATGTGAAAGTCTCTGAACGGCTGTACGGGCCTGTTTTCTGTCGTGAGAATTGATTAGCAGTTAAACGAACTTATAAATTATCATGTTTTGATGTTTCTATCTACTTTGAATATTTGTTCGGCTGCACTGTCCAGTAGAAGACCTTTATTAGAGGAGGTTTGTACAAAATGTGACTCAAATGTAAATAAGCAGGATCAGAGGGTGTGTTGTGATTGTGAATGTGTGATGAATAACGTGGATATTAAAACATTCTCCAAAGAGGAGTGCTCAGTTTTGTCCACTCAGTCTGCCTTAATCCCGATTTAAAAAACAAACAAACAAACATCAAATCTCTCCATTTAATTCAGGAGGCTGGGAGATGAAATGAAAAAAGATCATTTTTCTTTATTAAATTCACATCTAATCCAGATATTCACATTTTAAGGTCAAGGCAATAATCACATTTCAGTACGGAAGATGGTGTAAAAATAACTGCACTGTCATTGTTTCAGCACATCATCATAAAAACACACAAGAACATTTAATGAAGTTTAACTGGCAGCACCAAAATAAATAGTCTGTTCCAGCAAAAGTCTGACATTCAGCATTATAACAAAAGTATAAAGTACATCTTTTATTGAGGTTTAAGTACTTGCAACCCTTACAGATAATTTGGCAGTTAGATTATATAGCTTATATTATACATTATGTAATATAATATATAATGAATTTATATAATATGACAAATACTGTGAAACAAATATTAGTTTAGTTGAATCTGCTGACAACTTTAGAGTCTGGCACAGAGAGTTTATTCAGCCCTTTAACTGCTTACCCAAAAGTACCACAATCTCTCCTATGGAAACATATTTTTTATCATTGCACTTGTGTTTTAATGTTATTATTATTCATTATCTCTTATACAAATCCCAGTTCTCAATGTGATAGACAATTACATCAACGACACCCAAATCTGTATTCAGTTACGTATTATTGTCATGAAACGACTCATACACAGTGGTGGAAAGTAAATAAGTAAATTTACTCATGTAATGCGTTTAAATATAACTTTAAGGTACTTTTATATTAATAAATTAGAAAAGCAAAGCAACAGTTAAATTAGGTCATTAGCTCATTAGCAGTGGAAATATTGAAGTGGTGATTTATCCTGAAATATTGAGCTTCTTACAACATGACAACGTATTTCTTGATGTATCTTGAACATATTGATAACAAGTGTCAGATGTGGATGGTCAGACAATCGCCACCATCCCTCACGACCTGCATTTGGAGTTTAACCTTTCAGTGGTCGTGGAAAGAAACCTGCTTTTACTCGACCATGTGTTTGCCAGTGAAGCAGCGGCCGCCTGTGGCTCTGACACCCCGGCAGATTTGACATTTTAGTCCGCCTGAGTGGAAGGAAAGGTTACAGGTTGAAGAGGAAAAAAAAAACAAGCCTCTAAAGCTCCTCAGTATGATTGTGCTCCTGCACATAATTTATTCATTGACAGTAGACCATGTCTCCAAAAGCCTGCCTTCGGGTCACTTGGTTTTTCATTCTGCCATTCACTGTGCGTATTGTGAGTTGTCCATTATGGGAGGACGCCACACTGAACAACAGACGTTTTTTCTCCGCAAATCAAGCAAATAAAACCTATTAAACAGATGACGCTGCAAAGTTAACTCTCACTCATGCTGCTCTCTGTTTGTCTGTCTTTCTACAACGTTAATCACCAATAGAGACGGAGTCCTGCTGAGATCAACGTGCTGAAGACCTTTAAAGAATAAAGTATGATCTAAGAAACATGAGGTTAAATTGCTAAATACATCCATTCACACTTAAAATACATTTTCTTCAACCTTTTAGCACAGTGGCCTGTTAATAACAGCAGGAAACTATGAGATGAGTTGTGTCTTTTTGTCTTTGTGTCTCTTTTCTGTTGTTTAAATCTCTTTTTCCTGGTCGTTTTGTGTTTCTTTGTAATAATTTTCTTTGCATCTATAATTGTTTGTGTGCTGCTGAAGGTATTTGGTCTCTTTCTGGTTGTTTTGTGTCATATTTACTGATTTGTGGATCTTTGTGGCCATCTAGGTATTTAGATATTATCCATGATGCCCCTACGTAAGATGCATCAATGAAAGCTGTCGTGCAATGTTGTGCAATAGAGCCATGATACTAAATAAATTCTGCTTCACTTGCCCATACAAACATAATGCAGGAATAAAGGTGAGCTGCCTCTGGGGGAAAAGTCCATAAAATCCCTATGTCCCATTAACATGTCTGCTTCACAGAAGAGAAAAGGCTTCTTTTAGCATGAAGACGGTTTAATACATCAGTGAAGCCATCTCATTCATCATTCATACAGTCACTGTGCATCTTCATATGTTGATTAAGGATTAAAGACTGAACTGATGAACTTTAACCGGCTTTGAATGGAAAAAGCTCATATTAAAACTGTGTGTGATGTGATTTGATTGCTTCAGGTTGAGTCAGGGTCACATTCAGAGCTACAAAATGCTGCCAAAAATCACCAAGAAAGCCGAAAATGAAATGTTCAAATCTTGCATATTTCTTCTTGTTAGTGTGCAGTAGTTTTAAAACGAAAGGTCTCGGAAAACAGTACAGTCCTGCTCTTTTATTGAGATGTGTTTTTTCCCACCACTCAGCCATGATGGATTCTGCCTTGGGCTCTTTGTGGCTTCATTTGGTAACTGTATATACCCTCCTTCCTGCAAAGGAAGGTTTTGTCTGTCTAGATATATAAGATTAAAGTCATATCGGACCAGCTAACTCTCTTTAGCATTTCCACTGATAAGATTTTGCCCCATAAAAAGGGTTTGTTTCATTTTACTGATGAAAGGTTAACCTCTATCATCCTTTGCAAATGGTTTGCTTGATAAAACACCAAATAATTTATTCTAATCTGTTATAGAGCTACAAACAACACTTCAAAACTGTCTTCACAGGCTGAGTCATGCTCCCTATGGTACTTAAACCAATCATCATATGTAAAATTGCATCGTTAAAATCACAGACTGTTACTTCAAGCTGAAAATGAGAAAATTCACTGCAGATGTACCGCAAACTTGATGCACAACATAGCAAGCATTGTTGTACTTCCTGTACTTGTAGTTCAATAAGGAAAATGAATTGCTTGCAAATTTAAAACTCATGAATTGCTGGTGATAAATACCCTCTAATGGCAGTTCACGTAATAGCTGATGCTCCTTTTTTACAGAAACACTCTTTTTATGACAGAACTGTGGTAAACTCATGTGACCTCTGCCAGGAAACCAAACATCTAATCTTATTTTCTTTAAGAAATGTGATTTCTTTCCTTCTTTGACTGTGATTATAAAGAAATGAAGAAGTGAACAGCAGCAGGCAACAGCTCATGATTGTAAGAGCTGTCAAAAAACCAAACTTTGATAAGAAATATTATTTTACTTCAGTAATGCAATCAAATTCTACTTAATTTGCAGGATGGAGAACAATTTATCATGAAAACTTTCTGGAATCAAACATCCTTAATCCCTCTTTAACCAGCAGTGAAACAAACCAACATCCTGCGTGATGCCATCATCATTCCCATAATCCTCCAGTCATTCAGATCATTGGGATCCTGTTCATGTTGTTAACTTACTGCTGGTTAACAAAGATGTGCATTAAATCAGATTACTGTCATCCAAAGATAGATCCCCTCTTAATACAGATCATTGGACTTTTGCTTTTTTCATTCACGAGAGTTGCAGTTAATGCTGGTGACGCCATCTTCTGGTCTAAAATGGTATGTAGAAATCATATGAAAACCACTTGGAGGGATTTGGAAGTCAGCTGCAGCCGCCTGAAGAAGCTGTACTTTATTGTGTTTTTTGAAATATACATTTTTAAACTTCAGCTACAAGGCATGAAAGAATTTAGTACTGTAATGTAACTATTGCATAGATGTGCTATATGCATGATTGTCCATTATTTCCTGTGGCAGGAACCTTCACCCTCGAATTAAATTTCTCTAAAGAGCCAATAAAGCATACCCTGATGTTGATTTAAAAGGTTGTATTTTTTCTATTTCTGTATTATAAGTAAGTATGTCTATATATTATGTTACAGTCTGTTGCTGAATACATTTTAATTATGTAATAATTATTGAACTAAAATCTAATAATGATAACCCAGTATTAGGGATATGATCTATTTCATGCATTGACAGCACAGTTGGTCTCCTCCTCTGTCTCTCTCTGTCCATGTGAACGGATCAGGATCAGGATCAGGATCAGGATCAGGATCAGGATTAGGCACAGATGTAGACCAGCAGTCCAGATCTCGTCTTATTCTGCAGCCGTCCATCAGATCACAGCAAAGGTCAAAGCCGGGGTCAAGATTAAGAAAACCCCGCCCTCTCCTATTCATCTCTGCGGCTCATTCTCGTTTTCTATTGGCCCAAGCTTTGATTGACGGCTCTCTGGTCCAATAAGGTGAGAGAAGGGGCAGCAGCTAGCAGATGTGCGAAGAGACGGCGCAGCTTTCTGTGGAGAGCAGAAAGAGCCGCTGAGACGAAGACACGACCTGCCGAGGCACCAAAACACCAAAGGTGAGCTCTAAATTATTAAACATTACCGCGTATTAATCCAAATCAACTGTTTATTTGCGTGTAATGTAATATTTCCGCTGACAGTGGTCCGCCGACTCTGCTCACGTCGGTGAAAGTTCGGTTGCGTCGCATTTATCATCGTAAAGTAGCTTGTTCAGTTTTTAATCCTTAATTTCTGTTTGTGAGCATCTTTTTTTTTTTTTTTTTTTTTTTGTTTGTTTCACAACGTGTTTAGATTAGAAAGAGGCAGGTTCCGGTCATCTGTTGTTTAAATACAGCCTTTTTAATCGGATCTTTTTAGTCTGTTGTAATCTAAAATACGCCCCAAAAAAGTATTTATGTTATTTGTAGTCATCTGTTTCTCCCCACTGGCCGTTTAATTCTTCCCAGTCTTTTTAAATTTGTTTCTTTTGACTAAAAAATTAAAGTATGTTATACTTTTATTTGTATTATTTTCAGTCTCTGTTGTCTTTGTCGTTTGGTGTGTGTGTCTAATTATCACCAAATTGTTGTGTAGAAAAAGGACTTGAAATCCCTCCCTTTTAATATTTCTTTACTTCAATTCTGGTTAACAGTCGCTTGTCTTCAGAGATTAAGATTTCATGAGTAGTTGTGGGATTTCAATCAATCAGATCTGTTGTGCATGTAACTTGATCCAGACTCCTGCAAAGCCAAGGACACTTTACAGCAAAAGGACATTCCTGACCTGCCAGTTTAGAGGTCATTCATTTGGCTCAAGCTGCTCTTTATAATTTGCTCCTGTGACAAGACAAGGTGCCCCCCCCACTCCTGCCCACCTTTGCACACAACGTCCCTTGTCTTGTTAATCTGCTCTTTGCTTTACACTTAACATACGTGCTTGAAAATGTTACACCGTCACACAAACCTCCTGACAATCCAATAAAGGCCTGAACACACATCCGGGTATCTACCTCATATGGCTAACGAGTGAATCTTTGAAGGCTAATGATATGGCCGAGAAGACTTTGCTCTTTGGTTAGTGCCTCTGACGTTTCCTGCCTCTGACGGCTGCTGCTACTGCCGGTGTCCCACATGCATGCTAACCTGTTAGCCACGATAACCTTTTAACGTAGCTGCTTGTGACAGGATATCCTGTGAAAATGTTCCTCCTGACTGAAACCTGACAACAGATTACTTTACCAGGCTGTTTATGTACCAAACAAGGTGAAGGTGTATAAAGGTGTGCTGATGACACTGTGATAGAAAGAAGCTTCAAGAGACACAGATGTCTTCATGAAGCTTGGCCAAGTTATAGATTTTATTGCACATCTCTATATATTAGATATATCCCCACGTCATGGCAGGGAAACTGAGCTGAAGGGTAAATGTGTTATGACTGTTAATGTCCTTGACCAGAAGCTCGGTCCATGGTACTCTATGACTTTAGCCACTGGTGTACGAGCCGAGCTAGACTCTTGTTGTCATCACAACTGTCCTTGAGAAAGAAAATGTACTTTTGCTTTGAGGATCTATTGGCTTGTGGAAAAAACTGGCTAATGTGTGAGTGTGTGGAGGAATGGGCGCACACTCAAAGTTAAGCTATTAAACTGGATATGGAGATGATTAATCACTGACTAGCTCAGGCTTGCTCCTTACCCAGCTCAAACTGTTAAAACTAGGAGTGTCTCTCCCCTTGGAAAAGAAAAAAAGGGTTGTGGCTGTGCAGAGAGGTGTTTTCCAAGTATTACAAGTTTTCCTGTGTTGTTGTGTCCGAGCTTCAGTTTCACTTTCAGTTTCATTTTACATTTTCACTTCCTTGTTGTGTTTTTGGGTACTTTTACTTCTCATCATTAATGTGGCATAGGTTCCTTGGAAAGAAATGCAGAAGAGTGTACAATCTTTTTAAAATTAAGCTGTAAAACCTAAATGGAATAAAAATCATCCTCCCTATCGATTCGTTTCTGTCCACACTCTCATTTCACAGATGTCATTTGTCAGTGACAAACTCTACAATGGATACCTGCGGCGGCGAATGCCAATGATTGCATCCAAAGTGAAAGTGAGAGAAATAATCGTCCACTTGCCTTGCTTGACTGCTCACGACAGGGTAAGTAAGAACCCATAAGGATTAGGACTTACACTGGTTTAAATAATGTAGGAATAGCATGCATTGTGCTGGCTTTCCAAACGTATCCAAACGTATCAATAACAGTGTCAAAACCTGAGTTTAGATCCAGACAGAAAAAGGTACAGTAGAAAAAAAAAAAAAAAAATCTCGCTTATTTTATCTTAAACCAAGTTCACCATGTTAACCAGTAACTTTGTAATGCTTTCCACCGTAAGACATTATTTAAGTTAGTTAAATTAAATGAGGTTAGTTAAACTAATTGTAGTAGCTGTACTTTATTTGTCACTGTTTTAGTTCTTTATCAATCCTGGATTACAGTTTTGTTAATGGAAATATCTCCCACCAGGGTATTCAGCAAAATGATCACCCCTGTGATAAACTGATCTATGTTGTTCAAATGTTTTTTTTGTTTTTTTTGTTTTTTTTTTTTTTAATTAAATGTCATCATAGGAAAATATAGAGGCAAAGAGAGAGACATATGGGAACCATGACAGCATGGTGCTTCTCCTGGAGTGTCTGAGGAGGAGAGAAAACTGGCCGGAGCAGTTCATTGAAGCGCTTGAAGCTTGTGAACATCCGACTATAGCAGCTGAGCTTAGAGCTGAATACAATGCTCTGAGAGGAGCTAACAGTAAGTCAGCAGCTTGACTCACCTATTGCTGTATGTTTAAATGCAGTTATCTAATGTTAAAAGTAAATGCATAAAAATAATTTCCTCATCACAGTTTTAGGGTTAGCTTGTTCAGGATTTCAGAGTGGTAATCCAGATTTGAATGACCACGTTGTTTGCTTTTTTCCTAGATTCCAACCCCAGCTCCCCAACAACAACTGTCACCAGGGCACATGTCCATCTGTCTCCACCTGCCAGTCACCCAGAGAATGATGGAAATGCTCAGGCTGCTGTTGCTCCACCAGCTGAAGACCCAGCTCCTCCTCCTCAGCCAGCCTCCCAAGACTCTTCTCCTCTGGACAACGCTGTGCAGCCACAGCCCCAGAGCTCAGAGACCCATGTACCAGAGGCTGTTCCTCCAACTGTACCTGAGCCCCCACAGACAACTGAGACCAAAGTGGCACACCTTCCATCAACGCCTCCTCCTTCTCCGGTGACCTCACGTGGTCCAGCTAGCCCTCCACTGCCACAGAGGGAGCTTATAGGTCACCAGGAGCCAGAGGAAAACTCTGAATCAGACACTTTCTCTTTGATTCCTGATCAAGTGAGCGCTGGAGAGACACAGTTTTCAACCAACTCTGTGGTGACCTCTCCGCTGTCCTGTCCCGATACTGTTGGAACAACAGCAACCTCGGAGGTGAGGCCTCCACAGAGTCTCTCTCCAACTCAGGCAAACTCAGATGTGACCGATTCATCCTCCTTCCTCACACTGAAGCCTCCAGTCCAGGACACCACCCCTAATTTTTGCAAAACACTTGCGAATGAGACATCTAAACCTTCTACTACACAGGTACCATATTATTATATTGTATCAGCAAAAAAATTAATTGAATTTCATTTATTATCTAAGTACATAGATAAAGTTTCACTTTTCAAAAACAACTAAACGATAAAAATACAGACTTAAACTTACTTAAAGTGTCAATCCAGCAGCTTGCCAGATGACTTTGTTCTGCAATAGTTGAGCCAGGTTCCACTTTTTTGTTCTATGAGCCTACATTGTTTTCCGATCAGCCCTCCTGCTGTGTAAATGGGCTGGCCTCATTCATATGAATCAGGCTGCTGAATTTGGTTCAGACAGGACTGAAGTCAATCCGAACACACTTTTAAAGCCCACAGTCATGCACACAAGATTCTAATAATAATAATAATAATAATAATAAAAATGACATGCAATATCAAATTCTCTTGCAGGATATTGGAAGCAGCACACAGAGAGATACAGCAGCTCCATCCTTCCTCCGGTCTGGTGCTGCTGGGGTGGACACCGCCGTCGTTGATGACAGCGTTGTGTGTATGAGCAAGCCTAGCCAACTCATCAGCTACCGGCCACAAAGTCACGATAGTCCTACTATCCCTGCATGTGACCCACCGGAGCCCTACTCGGGCGATAGTCAGCGCCTGGAAATGAGCGATGATGTTACTTCTGCCCACGTTCCTGCTTCCCCTTCCGTCTCTGGAGAGCCATGCCAGGGGAATGGCATTGAACTTAACCATAACAAACCGGAGGAAAACCATTACGAATCTCCCTGTCAGAGTTTTGTGGTGCACGTATCAGAGGAGCCCTCCCTCCTCAACCTAGATGGCCAAGTCTCAGCACCACAAGCTGAAACCCTCAACGGGGAAGCAGCCAGAGAGATTGCTCCTCCTGCACCCTCCTCCACTGTGCCAAGTCTGAACACCCCCTCCAGTGAGAGCTCCCACCCCTCTGAGCCTGGACCAGCTGATATTACACCAAAGCTGAAAACACAACTGGATTCAGAGGAGAAGGGGGTCTGTCACACCCGGCCAACCAACACAAAGTATATCATGACTGCTGCAGGAGTGGGCGCCATTGCACTGCTGATGGCGTGGAAGTTTAATAAGAATTAAGGGGATTTAGTACCTTTTTAAAGGAAGAGAAGCTTTAAGGCTTTAAGGCTTTTAAAAAGAGGATCTTAAGGGTTCAGGTGCCTTTTGTAGTCACTGAACTGGGCTGACGTGAGGCAGCTGTTTAATGATTATCTATTGTAATAATAGCTGCACAACCTTTGATCATGTCATTAATTATTAGTCTGTTGTTAAGTTGGACTGCGTTCTGTCATGTTAATGTTAAATGAAATTGACTCAATAAGGAACAAAATTTACTCTTTTTTTTTAAATTTTTTTTTTTTTATACTAGTTGTGGAACATCATTGAGCTGGGTTGAGATCTCAGGTTATTTATGCTGCACCTGTTTGGTAAAGGTGAACTCATGCTGTGTCTCGATGATAGGAGCGTTTGTACGTTCACTTGTCTGATAAGGACTTTTAAAATAAGGGTGTTGGTTTTTATCTGGTGATGATTAGAATATCAAAGAGGTTTATTCACTGTTGACTGTGGAAGGAGGCGCGTCAGCATCACGCATTTTCTTCTTCTTCTGTGGGAAATGGGCTGTAACTTATGGCCTGTGCTGTCTGTATTTATTTTTATATATAGTTATCTAATTATGTATTTAAGAATGGACCCATGTATGAAAGAAAAGAAGAATCAGGCAGTAATAGTTCATAGCATAGACCAGTGATTTGAAACCTTTTTAAATCCATAGCACTCCATAAGTATTTAGCTGTACATATATGTATTTTTTCATGTTTATTACTTATTTCTTTTGTTTCTGTTTTAAAAGGAAAAAAAAATATAAACATTGCAAAAGCTATATATTTTTTTTTTCCCATTCTAAATTTTGTAAAAAAAAAATGGAAGTGTGCAATAGAAAATGTAAATAAGCATGTACTGCCGCATGCGCAGCAGGCCCTTTGGTAACTGTGCTGGCATCTGTTGTAAATCTTTGAGATAACATTTGTATTTTTCCAGAGGCTTTCTTCCCCCTGAAATACAAATCAGCTGACTGTGTCATGTTCTGTGAGGTGAGAGAGTTTAATGTAAATACGAGCGTTAATATATGATGTAAGAAAAAAGTTTAAATTAGGAGCTTTTGCACATTTTCAGAGGATATTTAGCTGCAAAGACGATTAAATATAGTGTCTTCATGATACACATTTAATGTAATTTCTGTTCTCAGCTTAAGTGTGATCTAAATTTTTTTTGCACTGTCTCTGGCTATGCACTTCAGCAATGACATCAATAAAGCTGAAATTGTAAAAGAAAATAAATATACATTCCTTGATTTAATGTTCATGTTTAATTTCCTTCAGGGAAAAGTTGATGCCAGCTCTGTAAAACACAAGTTGTGCTATTTTTTTACAACTTCTTCAGTTGGTCATAGAATAAGGGAAGCACATGTTTCTAACTTTAACATTTGTTGAGCTTTCTCATTGAATATATTATGACAAGTGACTGAAGCATGAGTGTCATTGGCTGAATTTAGCTCTGTGGACGAGTTGTAGATATCTTTGACTCATGGATATGAGTCATGGATATGAAACGTACTCAGCAGAAAAAAAAGGGGTTCACATTTTTTGGTTGGTTCCGTATTCAGATTTTCATTAATTCTGTGATTTGGGCATTTTTGTATCATAAAACTGAACTGAACTGACTTTTTTTTGTTTTTTAGTCTTTACAAAAAATAATATTTTTTTTGGGGTCATCTACAAATCAATTTGGACAATTGTATATATTGAATAAAAACTAACTTAGTTTGTTTCATATTAGAATATTCACTTTTCTGCGTATTTTGTTGATCCATAAAATGAAAACACTTAGCACACTGCAACAAACAAATGAGCCATTTTTCAAATGTTAACCAATTGTTGTTGTTTTTTTTTTTTAAGGGTTATTGTGGCATTTGCAACAATACGGACACCCCATCAGTACTTTTTAGCCCTCAGCTCTTTGGCATAAATACTGGGGGGGTGTCAAACTTTTTACACATGCCACAGTTACTTTTTAATGATATTGTAACTGTTTTTCTGTTTTTTTTCAGACTCAGAATAAGATTTATTGTCATTATACCATATAAAATGCAATTACACGTGGCTTGCTTTCCCAAACAGATACAAGTAATATATATATATTAAAAAAATATATCAATAGTAGACAACTACGAATAAGGCTGGAATATAAAATAACAGGGTAAAAGAATACTTACAGCACATTCACCTATTTTCATTTAAAACAAACAAAATAAACAAAATATGTAATAAGGCCAGAGTCAGCCGAGCTTTTACCTTCAATGGCATCATCATAATGTTTTTGTTTTTGTTTTTGTTGTTGTTGTTTTTAAGCCAAAAGTAAGAAATCAAGAAAACGTGACACCAACCCCTTTTTATGAACTCTGCTCCGACTGAGTCTGTCTCTGATTGGCTGCCTCTCCTGTCCATCACGAGCCGGCCCCGCCCCCTCAGCCATAACAGCAGATATAAATAAGACACGCACCTCCAGCCGTTGGTGACGATTTAGCCACTTAGCTGGCTAATTAGCTAATCTCCATGTTTCCGGGCAGATTTCCCCACATAAACCGTTGATTTATTTATTTTTTCAACAATTTATTTTATTAAAAAAAAAGAAAAAAAGGCAACAACAATTACGAAATATATGTAGTTTAATTATTTACTCAAATGGCGCTTAATGGCCACCAGCGCGATGAAGATACTACCGACGGAGACGAAACGCCCACGAAGCATCCGCGGTCCGACGGGGAGATGCCCGGCCATCCCAGAAACGAGCCGGGCGGTGAGGCGGCTGGGCCCGCCGGGGGAGCCGCAGCCGACCGGCGGACCTCCAACTCGACGGCGAGGCGTCGGACGGACTCCGGGAAGAAAACAAGGCCACGTAGGTGTTGGCACGGCCCCGCCGGGCTCCGTGTATTTACTGGGGCGTGTATCATGGAACGGGCCGCGGAGAAAAGCTCCATATTAACGGGACATATTTATAACTATGTCGTAGCGGGGGGCGCTCGGACGACGGGAAATGAATTTGACTTTGTTATTACAATGTAACGTCAGTGAGCTGTAATGGCAGTAAATAGCCTGGATCTATTTTGCAACAAGATGGCGTTCACGGTACACACTGTACTGTGGTGAAGCTGCTGTCTTTATGAGGGCCAGCAATAAGACATCCTCTGCTGTTTGTCCCCATTAAGTCTTTACATAGTCATGATTTAAAAAAAAAAAAAAAAGTTGAATATTTATATATGCTTTTAGAAAATGTTGAGTTGATTGAGTTGCATGTGTTATCTCCCACAATGCAGCATTTCCCTGGTTTGGGATGGACATCGGAGGTACTCTGGTGAAGCTGGTGTATTTCGAGCCCAAAGACATCACAGCGGAGGAGGAGCAGGAAGAGGTGGAGAACCTGAAGAGCATCCGGCGCTACCTGACCTCCAACACCGCCTACGGTAAAACGGGCATCAGGGACGTGCACCTGGAGCTGCAGGACCTGACGCTGTGCGGCAGGACGGGCAACCTGCACTTCATCCGCTTCCCCACGCACGACCTGCCCGCCTTCCTGCAGATGGGCCGCAACAAGCACTTCTCCAGCCTCCACACCACCCTGTGCGCCACCGGAGGGGGGGCGTACAAGTTTGAGTCTGATTTCCGCACGGTGGGTCTGATGTGTTGTGTTTTTTGTTTGCTTTTACAGGCTGGCATTTACAGCTTGGGATGGAAACTGTGACACGGGACAGCAAAACTGCCAAAGTCCAAGATTTCTCAAGCATTGGTTAAAGAATAAAAGAAAATGTATTCTTTAGACATGAACTCCACATTTTTCTACTGCAGCTCAGTGCGCTGCTGTAACTCATGTTAATTGAGTTAATTAATATCCATTATTATAATTTAGGGAAGAAAAAGCTTGTATCTACTGTGAAATTAAACTAAGACTTGTAATGAGGATTCCTGTTTTTCTTGCCCCCTGCTTTCCCTCCTCCTCCAGTTTCCTGCCTCTGTATTTCCCCCTGGTGATGTTATCTGTCTTCTCTTTTTGTTTCAACAACAACAAAAAAAAGATGGCTGACCTGCAGCTTCACAAGCTGGATGAGCTGGACTGTTTAATTCGGGGGGTGCTGCACATCGACTCTGTTGTTTCCACCGGCCCCTCGGAGTGCTACTACTTCGAAAACCCAACAGACCCAGATCACTGCATCCAGAGGCCCTACACACTAGAGAACCCCTATCCTCTGCTGCTGGTGAACATCGGGTCCGGGGTCAGCATCCTTGCTGTGTACTCAGAGAACAACTATAAACGAGTCACAGGGACGAGGTAATTATCAATGATGGAGATTTTCTGTGCAAGAATTCTGTGCCCCTGATGCCTTTGCAATATGTTTACAAGCGTTCATGTAAGAAGTTGTTACTCAGATATAAAATCACAGAATTGTCAGGTGACTCTGCAGTTCTCCTCAGCACAAAGGAGTGTTCTTATAATGCAGTTCATTAGAAAGACAAAACATAACATGACGCTAATGGAGCTTACATACCAATATCAGGTTAAAGTAGCCATATATATATATACACACACACACACACACACACACACACACACACTCTTAAGCATGCATTTCACAATTTAGCTATAATGTAATCAACCGCCTATTCGGCAGCCTGATGTGGATGTCCACATAAATATAACGTAAGTGCTGCGGTGATGCAAACCTGCAGCAACTGTGATTGGCTCATCTCCCCCTTTCTTCTCTGTGTTGCAGTAATTTCAGTAAATGTTGTTCATGGGCGGCCTTAGTGGTCAAGTGGTCATGGTGTGCAACCATATGACCATTCTGAGGGTTGAGGAGGTGTCTGGTTCAACTCCTGGCCTTTACTGCATGTCATTCTCCTACTCCAGAATTTTCTTGTTCGCTCTACTTTCTCTTTCAAACAAAAATGAATCCTTAAAAAAAAAAAAAAAAAGTAAAACATTTATTGGCTCCGTTATGACACACACTCACTGCCCAATTTTCGTGTAGTAATTGCAGTAAGATGACGCACCAGCATATGGCAAACAGCGAGGCAGAATAAAGGGGCAACATTGAAAGGTCTGTGTGAAAGGGGTCAGTGATTCAGGGATTAGCAGGAAGGTGTAGTCTGGTCAAGTGGGTGGCCTGTTGGGTGACGTCTGCCTCCGTGTCTCCCCGATGCCTTGGTGTGAAAAGTAGCAGCATTTTTTTAAAGCCGCCTGTTACAAAACCACATCCATTACCAACTGCAAAATGGTCCTTTGTTAGTTTGATTTTAGTTCAGTTTAAATTGAGTTAATTTACTTAAACTGGCAGGTTTTTTTTTTTTTCCTCCCACTTCCTTCTCTCTTCCCACCGGTTTGTTTTCTCGTGTGGTTTCTCCGTCTGGTGGATTTGAATGAGAACCACGAGCGCTGCACTTTTCCTCGACACAATGGCCCCCTGTCTTTTGTTCTGCAGGGGAAATACTTGATGAGTCTGTAGAATGTGCTTTATCTTCAATTTTAAACTCCAAATGTCGTAATCATTTCTGTGTTCATCTGTGTGCATTTCCAGCCTGGGTGGTGGGACCTTCCTGGGCCTGTGTTGCCTTCTGACTGGCTGCTCCACTTTTGAGGAAGCCCTAGAAATGGCTTCTCAGGGGGAGAGCACCCGTGTGGACAAGCTGGTTCGGGACATTTACGGAGGCGACTACGAGAGGTTTGGTCTGCCAGGCTGGGCTGTAGCCTCGAGGTGCGGTTTACAGCAGCTTTTTCTTTTTTCATACTGTAGAACTCACAAGCCTGTTAGAGGGGGAATGCCGCATAAACAGAATCGCAGCCTTAATGAAGCTGGGATCCAGGACAGAGCTAAATTTACTCCTGTTCCCTCTCCCAGGGTGACAACAAGAAGCCTTGATGCATTTTGAGTGTGACCTTTTAGTCTACAGTTTGATAAATAACGCTGCTGAAATCCAATTGCTGAATTACATATTATTCTCTGATTTGATAGTTTTGGGAACATGATGTCCAAAGAGAAGAGGGAGTCCGTGTCCAAGGAAGACCTGGCCAGAGCGACGCTTGTCACCATCACCAATAACATCGGCTCCATCACCAGGATGTGTGCTCTCAATGAGGTTAGTAAAACTGAATCCCAGTCATCTCAGCTGTTTGACTCAACTGGCTCCAGGGGTCAAGTGTTTTAAGTTTTAAGAGTTGCAAAGATTCAGTACTCCAAAAAAAATATCAAACATTCTGGAGCAACTTAAATTAAAGCTGCTACACAAGTGAGGTGTGAGATACCTCCTTTCCTCTGTGTTAGTATCGGAGTCAGGATTTGGGGATCAGGTTAGACTTTGGACAGATGGACTTTGGATCACTACGCTTCCTCCAGTGTCCCTGCTGCCTGTTTCCTCTTTGCGTTCAGCCTCTTTACGGTGCTGCCTTGTGGCGTCTTGATCAAGCAGCATTGTACAGGGCTATGAAGGCGTAGGGGAGCCAACCTGCATCACAGATGAGTCTCACAGCCCAGGAGGTCAAACTTAAAAAAAAAAACAAACAAACAATAAGACATGAGAAAGAAGGAGATGGATCTTGTTTTTAATTTATCAAAAACGCAACGCTGACAAAAGTTAAAGATGCAGTTAGATCATTAAAATGAATAAAGTGTAATAATACAAAATACATCCATCACTGATGGACAAAAAAATCAGTGTGAGTTTTAAAAACAATAAAAGAGCTGGAAACCTGTTAGCTGTTTTATTCCAACATCAATATGATGATAATGAGGGAAGTAATTTAGAATTATATTCGTCGTTTGTTGTTATCACTGACAGAAAGAAAATAAACTTATCTATTATCCTGATAATTTTGTGTCCCTTCTCTTTATTTAAAAAGAACATAGAGAGGGTGGTGTTTGTGGGGAACTTTCTACGCGTAAACACTCTCTCTATGAAGCTGTTGGCCTACGCCATGGACTACTGGTCCAAAGGCCAGCTCAAAGCACTCTTCCTACGGCACGAGGTCAGTAACTCCACCACCTGCTCCTGTCAGACAGAACTAAAGTTCAATGGGCTCTGATTTCTAACTTCTTGCTTGTTGTGGGTTTTTTTTTTTTTAGGGTTACTTTGGAGCAGTCGGAGCCCTGTTAGAGCTTCTGCATCCGTCCTAATGTGTCTGAACTACATCCAAAGAAGTACTTCTGCTGCAAAGACCATTAGCACTTTAGACCAGTGAGTCATTCGCCTCCGCAGTGGGATGCTACGTCAGCCGTCCGCTAGTTACCGGTAAAAATGTTGGCGGTGGCAGGACAAAGTTTCAACATTTGGAGGTCCCGTTATAGTCTCAGAAAATCAAGCCTGTTTGTAAACTGGTGAAAGTAACCTTTAAACTTTGACGCACATCTGCAGCTGTATGGCGTACAGTTGTATGCAGTACAGTTGATAAAGTAATGAGTCGGTTGTGGTCTGAAACATCTCAAGGAAATTCACCGCGGTTGCCTGAAATAATAACTTGTCATCACTTGGACTGTAATTACCCTCCGAGGGTATCAAGTCTGGGGCCAAATATTTCTGAGTGTTTTTATGGTTTTATGTTTAGCCTACTTGTGCACCGGATGGGACTCTGAATACTGTATTTGGCTTTTATTGTCTAAGTATATAGAGAATAGAAAAGCACGGACACACACATAGACATAGTTTTAAGGCTGTAAGTAATTATAATAAGTTATCATTTGCCCTACAAAGATTTTAGAAATTGTAATTGGAAAATATTGAGGTTTTCCTATCAGATGGTAATCGTAATACTGCCAGTTCATTTTCTGTTAACTTACTGATTGAGGTCTAAAATTGTAATTATTGGCATTTTATTGTTCTGTCAGTGTTATGTCATTGTAGTATTACTCCCATCCACCTGGTTCTCTCTGAGCTACAACACTGCAAGTCTTTATGTCATTCTTCACTGTCACTAATTTGAAATAAGGCTGTGAATGACAATCTCTTCTTTTATAAATGGTTGCTGCAAGTTTTGCTCACATGAAGTTGAGTGGTATAAAAAAAAAATGCACAAAAAGCCGACATTTCATCAGGCTCATCCTTTTACAGCTGTGAACTGTTAGGGTTGTAGAATGATTGTCATTTACAGACTGTCTCTGCCTCTGTAAACAGTAAATACTGTTACTTTTCAACTCTTACTACATTTATGAACCCCGTGGTTTGCCCCACATGGGGTATGGACAATTGTTGAGACACTGCGGAGGTCAGCGATAATTTCATGTCCACTTTTGACCCCAAATTTCTGCTGTTGAAGTGCCCTTGAGCCAATGCATCCCTCTGCTTATAGAGGGAAATGAGAGCAGATGCAAAGACGGATATTGAGGAGCCAAACCTGCTCCGTCTGTTTAGTTTGTTCAGGTCGCCCTGCTCAGTCAAAGCTTTTGTTTTTAAGACACGAACCAACGTTTACTGTAACGCTGAGTCTTCAGACTGTTGTCTGTACCATCCTCTAAAGCTAATTGTTCCATTTTAACGCTGCCGGTTTAAGGCATTGATCCATTCTTGGATTAAAGGGACCATCATGGAGGAGCTGGAAGTTGAGTGGACTCCGTTTTTCAGCCGTCAGGTATATTAGGAGATAATGTATGTACACCTTGTATATACAGGAAGTTTAAGTAAAGTGCCTGTCATGTTTTTGTAGAGGAAACAATAACGTGTTCAGCCCTGTGATTTTAAAACGGCACAAACTGATGTTTGAGTCTTCAGGTTTCTCTTTTCTGTTTGCTTGTATAACACAATGAAAACTGTTTTTGTTTTTTTTAATTGAAGGTTCCCTATTAAATATCAACTTTTCATATCTGTGTGAGCGCTCGTAGTGTTTAATCATGTTGGAGGAAGAAAACTTTTTATTTACCTAAAAATGTTGATCTGGTCCTTTAAGTCAAAGCTTCACTGCAGATTTAATACACGTGAAATATTTGTGCCTTTTTCCAGCTGTCATTGAATCTCAGCTGCAGGTCAAGGTAAGAATATTTAAGTTTTCACAAGGAATTCATTTTTGCAGGTTTTTTTCTTTAAGTGTACTCTATTTTGATTGGTGCTGCCATTGATGGTGAGATATTAACTATAGAGTAAAATAATAAAAACAACATTTGTGTGTTTTTGTTTTTATTTTTTCCAAGTCTGATGTTTAAGGAGCCACAAATTTCAACATAGTGAAGTCACTTAAAACGTTAATCAGTTAATAGAGTCTCAGAAACATTAAAAATATATCAGTTTTTTTTTTTTTTTTTTTAAATTTACGGATAAATGACCCAAACAGCAGCGGGTTGTTGTTGTTGTTGTTTTTCTGAGCGCTGACTAATCGATTAGTCGGCTCTCCGGCTCTAATCGTCGTGCGCATCCGCAGTCACGTAGGCTGCGTGGAGCTCACGTTTTTTCGGCCTTATGCAAGAAAAAGGCAGCCTGTTACAGAACCGAGCATGAAAGAGTCAGTGTCCTTCCAGGGAATAAATCCAGCCCACTCTTCCTCCTCCTCCTCCTCCTCTTCCTCCTCCTCCTCTTGTACAGCTGGCAATTTGCAGACAATAACGCAGAGAGGAGTAAATTGGCCGCTGCCCCGCAAAACTGGTCCCGCATCTGGTCCCAACAGGAGATGAAATAGCGGCAGGACCGGATCTTTGTAGTCCTCCTTTTTGTCTGGTTCAGTTTCTGAGCTCATCTCCACTGGAGCTGTTATAACCCCCCCAACCTGGCAACACAAGGTAAAGGATCAGTGTTTGTATTTCATCTGAAGAGTTTTAGTTTAGTTTGAAGTGATCTGTTTGTTAGAATAATTAAAAAAAAAAAAAAAAAAAAAAAAACATCTGTTGTGATTCGCTGCAACTTTATGGTGCTATAAAGTCGATTCAGGCTGTTTGTAAAAGCTCAGGATGTTTTTAAGATTTGCACCATTTAAAAAAAAAAAAAAAAAATGTGAGGAATGTTGAAACAGGAAAAGCCAAATAAGAGTCCGGTGTGTTGATCTGGTCTGGATCAGAAGAGCCACCTACTGAGATCTGCTATAATAGATCAGGCTCACTACAGTGTTGGAGCTGTATTTATTTGTTGATAATGTTTTATGCATCAGGAAGCCATTAAGAAGAACAACATTTGTATTTTAAGCTTGTGAAATTCTATTTTATGGTGTTAAAGGCTGCAAATAACAATTATCATTATTATTCTCAATTTTCTATAAAGTTACCAGAAAAGTAAAGAAAGAAATCCATCACATTCATTCAGTCTATGATGAAAGTTGCTGGCTACTTGAGCTTCACTGTTGCTTAACCTCACACTTTTTTGTAGGGAAGGAGTAAATATTCATGGAGTGATATGTTTATAATTAAACTGTAGTTTTTAATGTGATGAAATAAGAGTTTCATCCAGATGCTGTGCAGCTGTTTTGCAGGGGAGGTGACTGGTCACAAGATCCGTTGGTTTTCCTGATGAGTGAAAGAGATAAAAACATAAAGTTGTATAAATAAAATGTAGATAAACAGCAGCCAACGGGTCAACATAACTGCGTAAAATATGCTCTGAGTGATTGATTATTAAGATGTTGCACTGTTATGTGCACTTGTGGACATTTCGCCTGTTTCGGTTTGAGATGTGTATCTGGACGGTGTTCTCCAAAACAGTTTGGTGAACCAGAAACAAACCCAGACTGCACTTTTTCAGAAGTCAGTCGACCACAGTTTGGTTTTTTTTTTTTGTTTATTTTCCTGTCGAGCAACATCAATTTTCTCTTCTCTTCCCAAACTCACTGATGTGTAATCTCTGAGGCGTTTTGAATTGTTCCCTCCTTCTCCATGTGATGTGACTGCAGCTGGTTTGAGGTCTAAAGTTTCACAAAGTTCCTGCGAGGTCAACAACGTCCTCAACCAGACGAGGAAAAGTTCTCTGGAGCCTTTCACTGCTCTCCAACCTTCAGACCTCTGGTTGTGATTAGGCTGAGTGTGTGTCTGTGTACAGGCTAAGACTCTGCGGTGACCAAAGCGTTTGATCAGTACTGCAAAAGTGTCGCGCTGATCCAGGAAAATTGTTGGCTTCTGGATTTGATCACAAACTCCGCAAGCACATCGGTACGGGGGCGTCCCCAGAAATGACGACTACCAGTTTCTAAGAGAGAGAGAGATTCATGTTGAGGCTTTATTTAAATGAGACTGTAATTAATCTGTCGCCTGATGTGATGTGTGAAAAGTTATACAGACATAAGGTGTAATTTTGCGCACAAAAATATTTAATGAATTATCCTTTTACATGTTTCCCGCTGATTAACCCGACAGGATCATTCCACAGTCATAGCCAGGTGATCTAAACAATTTAATTTGGAGGCAGATCCAAAGGGCGCACAGACTGAAATGCTGCTAACAACTTCACTTTGTACAGGGAAACTGTGAACACACAAACAGGGTGGTTAAAGCCGGTTTGTTAGCAGTTGGCCTTTCACGCTTCGGCTCAACTGCCAGCTTGTTTTCAGCTAAAGTCCTTAATGTCTCGGAGAGAAATCGTCCTCACCACCTCCCCCCCGTGATGAATCTGCAAACAGCAAAACAGAATATGGGCAAGATTGAAAACGCCTGTTTGTGTCGTAGTGTTTTGTTGTTTTTATTTTGTTATTCCAGGCTTTTGAGGGAACAAGACAACTGTACAACACCAGATCAAGTTTCTTCTCTGTAAATGACAAATAATTAGATTAACCTAGCTGAGCACAAACACATCTTAACAGATGAGCTTCTACTTCACATTTAAGAACCATCCTAAACTGTTAGCATGTTCCTTTAAAATGAGTTTGAGTCCTGCAGCCTGGGGGGGACGGGGGGCGACTAACGTGGACTGACTGAGGCTCAGTGTGACTGTGGGGGGGGGGGGGGGGGGGGGCTTCCATATACTGTGAAACTGGCCTCAGACGACACAGTCAGCCTCAGACACGTTTTGGAAAGGCCGCCTTAAGGTTGTGGTTCCTGTACAAACACATCACACTACTGTATTTGTGTCTCTGGAGGGAGAACCCCCCCCCCCCAAAAAAAGCTAAGAAGTAGCTGTCAGTTTATCAATAGCAGGCCTGTTAGCATTAAGATTCAGAGCGCAGACTTAAAGATGGTTTGTTGTATCAGAAAAGTTATGAATGAAAATCAACGCAGAGGGGAAAATTTATTGTTGGCTCAATAAAACAACTTTAGCACACAGACTGAAAAGTCCCAGGACAGGAAGCTACAGGATGGGACAAACGCTGACGGGCCTGACTGCACTGCTGTCGAGGCCTTCAGGTTTTTAAATGTTCCCTGTTATTTTTCTTGAGCGTCAGAGCGGAGTAAACTCCAACCAGAAGGTTTAAATCAAACTGCCGGAGCCGCTTTACAATCCAACTTCCATATGCTGAGCACATTTCAGCACCTCTGTGAGCCTCTGGCTTCGAACCAGTCACATTTCTTTTGTGTATAATGAGCTTCAAACACCGTCCTGATCTGGACAGGTGTCTCTGTCCAACTCTTTAAACGGACTTTGTGTATATAAACATACAGGAGCGGGTTTGTTGCTGTTGTGGGTGAGTGGAAAACTTGATGTCGTTGTCTCAGCCTGAGTAGATTCTCGTGTCTGTGGGATATTTTATAGAAGCAGTGAACCTCCAACCTCCATCTTTCCTCCTCAATCCAAAGGAGACTAAAGCGTTTCTGCACTCAGACTTCTCTGTTTGCTGCCTGAGATGAAGAAAGTTGTTTTTTTTTAGACATGTCCTGAGACTCGTCTTGACGTTGTCCTTTCCTTTTCCTGGTGTGCAGCTGAAACTATGGAGAAATCGAAATGCGGGCTGCAGTTGGCGTTCGGCCTCCTGTTCGGGCTGTGGTTACCGTGCTGTCTGACCCAGACCACGCCATCAAATTCAGCCGCAGCGACACCCACGCCGTCCACGTCCCCCCAGGCTCAGATGGAGCGGCTAAAGGTCAGGCTGGCCGGATACCCTCGAAAACACAACGAGGGGCGTGTAGAACTTTTCTACAAGGGGGAGTGGGGAACCATCTGCGACGACGACTTCTCACTATCCAACGCCAACGTGCTGTGCCGCCAGCTGGGCTTCGTGTCAGCCACGGGATGGACGCACAGCGCAAAATACGGCAAGGGCCAAGGTAAGAGTCCACACGGCCACTTCCTGGTTTGGAATCAGGTGTGTTCATAAGACGGCAATCACTGAAACTGTCTCTTTAGCTCATTTCCCCTCAATGACAAGTGTAGTGGGAAGGTTTTTAAAACTATAACTCACCTGTTTAAATGTTAAAACGAAAGGTTTTTCAATAATGGAGGGTTTGGCTGCTTTCAACAACAGGTGTGTGTCGACTTTCTGTCTTAACTGGTCATCAAAGCCAGAAGAAGATGATGGTTGTGTGTGTTCAAATTCTAGTATTGGACACTAATTGTACCGAGTATTTGTGTCTGTGCAGGGAGTTTATAGTAGACACAGTTATTAAACCAGCCCCCTTCCACCTCCCTGCCTATTTTTGGGATGAGCTGGTTGGAGTCTCTGCCAAGATGGCGCCAGCGGACCAGCTCGCTCTCAGCTTCGAAAACAGAGGTGGATGGGTGACATCATGTCGGCTGTGTCTTTAAGATATATCAGGACTTTTCATTATAAATATTTACTAGATTATGAATTAATTTCATCTCAGAAAAAAAGGACAGATTTATTCAGAAACACTTCAAACTCCCCTTTTGGGATTTTGCTGAGCCTCTGACACTCAGCATCAGCACAACAAGGAACCAAGTGTCCTCTCGGGGCCTGGACCGATGACCGTCCTCAGGCCTGGGACTGTGCTGGAGCCGAATTGACAGTT
This sequence comes from Remorina albescens, assembly GCA_034769265.1. Lineage (NCBI taxonomy): Eukaryota > Metazoa > Chordata > Actinopteri > Carangiformes > Echeneidae > Remorina > Remorina albescens. Next base: position 3,023,491 of record CM068488.1, read on the forward strand.
TTGCTGCCTCCACAGGGAAAATCTGGCTGGACAACGTCCTGTGTAACGGAGGCGAGAAGAGCATCGAGCTCTGCAAGTCTCGCGGCTGGGGCAACAGTGACTGCACTCACGACGAAGACGCCGGAGTTGTGTGCAAAGACGAGAGGATTCCCGGCTTTGTGGACTCAAACGTGATTGACGTGAGTCACCGAAATAGACTTAAAGGATTTTTTTTGCTGTAAAAGCTCTTTAAGGTGCAGTCAAAAGCACGTATACTTGGCTTCTTGTTAGCACTCATTCAGCCTTCAGACTGTTAACCCAGATGGAAGTTATTTAGTGCTTCAGTGCAGCTCCACCTGTAGCTGCTGATCAGCTCTGCTCTGCACCATCTGCCTGAACCTGTTAAAAGCTCCTCTACTGTCATTTGTCCTGAGGGGGTGTAGAAAAGGGAGGGTGTCGTCTGTAAACCTGAGTCCTCCCACAACAAGGTGCACCATCAGATACTTTCACTGATCCAGGACAGAAGCTTTGAATCTGTGCTTTTAGGTTTCTTAGAGATTTGACCTCCTACACTTCATTATTCCAGACAGTGTTTGTATTCATGTACTCGGACGTGTGAGCGACGGCCGGCTGGGTTTGAAGCGGCGTTTCTAAAAACGATCAGACCCACTTGGTAAACTCTCAGTTGGATAAATAAATATTTGAAACTGAGGCTAAATGTTCACTCTCGCTCCGAGAAAGCACAGTTGGGTGAGCTGTTTTGCAGCTGCTCATTATTTTCCATTTTGTCGTATTTGATGTTCATTTGTGTAACGGACTGGTCCGAGGTGAACAGGGTTAGACTGGGGACCCGCCTGCAGCCCGAATGAATGAGCGATTTGATGAGGTGTCCATGTTACGTAGTAGGATCTTATGAAAAAAAAAAGTTTCATAAGAGTAAGGGGGGGGGCACACTTTCAGATACATACCTACCCCCCCCCCCCCTTCTGCCTGTTGCTGTAATTCAGGGCCAGTCATATTGCCAAATATGGCTTCCAGACTTCAATCTTTGATCCAAGCCAAGTTTTTTTGTCCCTTAATAAACCACAACGGGAGTGAGTCAGTGAGAGGATTAGACCTCCACTTCCTGTTTATAACGGCTCCAACGCCTTCAAAAACCTTCAGGAGATGAAAATAATGTCCATATACATGGACGTGAATACGAAACAACCCCATTGATGATAAAAGCAGATTAAATAGAGCTAATTTCTCTCTCCGACAGGCCAACGTGGATGAGAAAAGAGTGGAGGAGGTGCGACTCCGGCCGATTGTCGCCGTGGCCAAAAAGAGGCTGCCCGTCACGGAGGGAGTTGTGGAGGTGAAGCACAAAGACGGCTGGGCCCAGATCTGCGACGTGGGCTGGACCATCAAAAATACCCGCGTTGTCTGCGGCATGCTGGGATTCCCGCACGAGAGGAAAGTCAACAAGAACTTCTACAAGTAAGTGGGCCGCTCGACTGCAACAGGTTTAACCTGATTCTCGTGTGAGTTCAGGCAGGAAGTTGTCAACATGAACAGAAATTTCAGATTTTACTTTGTGTTATTGCTTTATAACGGAAATGATCCTGATTTCAACAACTGTTGAAACTGTCACTTATTTAAGCTGCGCCGTAAATTAGTGGTTCCCAACGTTTTTGGATCTTGATGGATGGATGAGAGAAGGACGGGGGTCCTGACCAGGACACCAATCTGAACTCCTGGAGTTAAAGGAACAATTCAACATGTTTTGGGAAATGCACTTAGAAGACTTTCTAATTTTACAAGTTAAATGAAAAATCAATATAACTCTCATAGCTGGACGCTCAACCAGACAGCAAAAGTAAAGTATAGACGACCCGAGTCTGGTGCAGGTGGACTGCAGCTGGAAGAATTCTTGTGTTTGTCTCTGTATCAGATCTGAAAGTCGCACACTCAGAGCAAGAAATGAAATCAGCGTTTATCCTAAATATCCCAAGATAGTTCTATAAACCGATAAAGCTGAACACAAATGTTAGGTTGTTCCACTTCGGTCTTTCTGCTTCACGTTTCCAGTTTTTTTTTAATTCACAATGTAAATGAATCCACTCAGTGAAGTGGCTGTAATTTTCTCCTTTATGGGAGTTTTGCTGCAGACTGTTTTGACATTCTTGTGGTCTTCGCCAGTAAAGCAAAGTGGCAACACTTTGACCAAATCGCAGCCATCATCGAAGTCTATTGTTTGGTAAAGTGGACATTATTGCAGCTGGTGTTTATGGTGGATAAGATGTGACTGTCTGTGTCGACTTTCTCTGCTGTCAGCCAACGCACATGCGGCTGAAGTGTTCTGACAAACCTCTTCTCTGTCTCATTTCTTCCTTCAGAGGATGTTTTTGTTTTTCCTTTGGACAGACATGATATTTATTTTAAATATGTGTCTCAGTTGAGTCCAGAGTTTCGTGTTCTCTGCCTCAGTTCATCACTTTGGAGAGGAAGTTGAAGAGGGATTATTAACTGCCTGCAGAGAAAGAAACGTACAAAGCTGTGTTGAATGTGTGTTCACCTCTGAAGGACGCTGTGTCATAATTCTGGTGAAATATAAAATTAATAGATATCGGCATTAAAATCTCAATATTTGAATGTGAATATCAGGTCAAGGAGAGACTGTTATCATACATACAAGGAATTGGCCTTGGGATGAATAATAAATATATCAAAGGTGTAAAACCATGAAAATATTTAGCAAAGCCACAAATCGTCACATATGTCTGTCTGCTGATCAACAATCGTTAGTCTCGGCTGTAAAATGCACACAAGGACAGTGTCCTCTTTAGTGGACGGTCCGGTTTGTCTGGAGATGGTTCACAGGAGTCCGAGTGGAAACGTGTGTTTTCTCTCAGCTGTGTGTGAGGGAAGAGGAGTGTGTGTGTGTGTGTGTGTGTGTGTGTGTGTGTGTGTGTGTGTGTTGGTCACGTAACAGATGAAAGAAGGAAACCAGCGTACAAACAACAAAAGGGAAACAGCTCTGTGCTGTCAATCTGTATGTCCTCTTCGAGGCTCTTTGGTTTTTGAGTCTCGGGTTTAAATTCACCTCATTTACACCTTTTTACAAACAGTTTATTCATTTTAATAAATGTAATACGATAAAGTATGTTTTAAAGGCAGGTATGAATTAAATGAATTTTTTTTTTTTTGTCACTGAGTAACAAAGTAATTCAAATTTGAAGTTGTGGCATTGCGTTTGTTTTCAGTTCTCTACAGTTTCTCTCTTATTTGTCACAAAGCCTTTCTGGCGGAGAAGCATCTGAAACTGTCTCAGGACACTTAAATTTTCCACTGAAGCCCAGACAGATGAATCATTCGTCAGCAGCTGTTACCTCAGGCAGGGTTTCTTTCTTTGTTTGTTGAACTCCATCTACTGTCACCAGATTCTTAAAAAAGTGCTGCAGTAATGAACTCATCTTTAAGTTTGCCTCTTTGGCCTTAATGTCTTATTTGTTTCTGGTGATGGTTTTCACGTTAATATCTAGCAGATTTCTGTTGGTTGTCAACATAAGTTTATACTTTATGCTGCACAATCTGTTAAATCTCATATTTTAGGATTTTTATGTGGAAATTATTGCCGATTCTAATGAACCACATAATTTTTAGACCTCATAGATACTAAAACTAAAAGACTTTTTAATTTGAATTCAATAAAAAGTAAATATTTTGGCTTTTACTCAACATCAAATCTGAACTTATTTCAGTTCATGATAACACAAAAGCACACAAAAAAAATCAAAAATCCCTGAAAGTAATTTGAAATCATCATAAAAGACAAAACTGATGTCTTACTTCACAGAGTAAGCCTAAATAATAAATATATTGTATTGATGAGACACTATTGCCGCTGAATGAGACTCAAACTTCACCGCAGAGCTGAATAGTGAATAGTTGGACTACCTCTGTAATTGTGATTATGCCAATCTGTAACATAAGATCCTTCAAACCTGAGGAATGTCAGAAATGTTATTCACCACCGCTTCGCCCTTTAAGAAATGTGTGTGTGTGTGTGTGTGTGTGTTTGCAGCAGGTCTAAGTGTGTGTTTGCGCCTGGTCTTTCTCCTGTATGTGATGAATTTGGCTGTCTCACTGTTGCAGACGTCTGAAAAAGCGAGCAGCTGAGAAGGTCTCCAGGCCAAAGGTTAATGTTTCAGCCGGTAGAAGGTACACAGTCCCGGGAAAACCCACCGTCCACTCTCCGTTTACCGTCCCACTGACAGTGGGTTTCCTGTTGGGAGTAGACAATAACCATTTAGCTCCTGTTCCTAGATAGCTGACCTCTTCCCCTCCGTCTAATATCATATTATTATGATGTGCAGCATGTGAATGGGTCCTGCTGCAGCTGAGGATTGCCCTCTGTTGTGGGGTGTTCTCTGTTTTTCCTCTGTTTCTCTCACATTTCTACTGACATGGCACAGATTGTATTCTAAAAAATTTTCTTTCAAAATGAACAAACCTAATTGGGTGTTTATCATGATTAATATTTCTTTATGGGACAGATGTTGTCAATCTGTTTTGTGTCAGTGACTTAATATGAAAATCCCATTCTCCAGTATGGCGTGCTTTTTGGGGGTTGCCATTCACTTTTCATTCTGGGTTCTTCATCTGAAATGGTCACAGACCTCAGTGTAACGACAGGAACTAATCTGCAAACAATTCACAGTGTTGTTTTTAGGAGGCTCACAGCCAGACAAGTGTTTTTATGCTTAAAGATTTACACTTTGCACATTTTAGTTTATTTTATAGCTGTTTGTGTCACTATCACACATCCAAAGAGATAAAACAACGATGAATGTGAATATTTGCTCAGATTTCTGTGTTTTATTTTAAGCTTTATTGCGTTAAATTATTTCTTTTTTTTTCTAAGGTTGCTTATCTTAGAAAGTGGATGACTTTAGTTATATATCACCTTACACATAACCCACAACGCAATCAGAAAGATTAGACTAAACGATTTCGGCGCTGAACCACTGGTTGTTTTTTCTTGTTTTGGCCCCATAGTGACAGTCTGCTTAATTATATATTATAACAGGAAGAAAACTATCCATCTACTATATAAAAACACATCTATTCTAATTACTAAGAGAAACTCTGATTCACTGAGAAAGATGAAGAACCTGCCAGCACAGATTGTTCCATGTAACATCATGACTCTGTGGTTTATTTATATCCCATCCAAACAAAAAGCAGAGCCATACGTCAAATAAACCCAATGTGGTAACGAGAAGTTCACATTGGCACGATTCAATAACTATAACCTGAACGGCATCGTCTCTGCTAACACGTTCATGATCATGCTTTACGTGTTAAAACACTGTATGGCCAAAAGTATACGGACAAACTGACATCCCAAAGGTTTGATAAGACAAATTCCAAACCACAACGGAGAGCTGTGACACATGGAGTTCATCAAGTTAAAACAGGAAACAGCTTTTCCGAGACGAAGGTGGAACATTTCATTGTTTCCAGAGCAAAATTATTTGTCCAAATATGTGTCCATATACTTTTGGCCGTGATGTGGTGAAATGTAGTAATGAATGTCAAAGTTTTATGCGATGTCACATTTGTGTTTTCTTTTAAGAAGGATGTGTCACTTTGAGCAAAGCTGAGCTTTGTGTGACTTCACCAGAACGCCTACATGTTTGTTGAAGTAGACACATCCTTTGTAATTGTTTAACCGCAGTTTCTAACGTAATTGCCACTCTGATTTTTCACTTTGTCGTCTCATGTTGTCCTAACTGTGCAGTCTAACCCGTGTTTACTTTGCAGGCAGACACCCAAAGCTAAAGCTAACTCTAAGTCTAAACAGAGCAGCCCTGGCAAAAGGTAATCTGAGGATAAACAGATCAGTGGGTAAATTCAAGAGGTCCAAAGACCCACACACATGCTGGTTCCACAAACCGCACATACACACACACAACGGGCGTTTAAGAAAGTCAGGCTTCACAAAAAAGAAGAGAGAAAGTGAAAAGAAAAAATAAAATTAGAGAAAAGAGTTAATTTTCTTAACCACGGCTTACTTTTCCAGTTTGAGCAGTCAGGCTTTTCACAGTAGGTATGTGCAGAATTATATTTATTACATGTGTATGTATGTGTGTGTAACATAAAAATAATGATAGAGATTTAAGTGGTTTATACTTTCTGTATGAAATTAGTTTAGTTTAATTTAAAGTCTGGAAACTACAACAACTGTCCAACACTAACACATCTAACAAGTTCTTGGTCATCTTTAGTCAAATCTGACTGACCCCATAAAACCACCGAGAAACTTTATTGGTTATTTTTCTTCAAATTTTAAACAGTTTGACTCTGTTTCCAGTCTCTAAGCTAAGACAAGCGGTATCAATGTCCTTATTGAGTCCCTTATTTTTGGTCTTTAGATAGATACAGTTAACTTTTCTTTTTTTTTTTACTGTCATTGTCTCTAATAGTTTGTGTGAATTTATAAAAACTGATTTTCTTTGTATGGAAATCTGTATTTTTGGGGCTCACGTTCACTGTGTATTGTTCATTTGTCTGTGTGGTCACCCATTTGAAAATACTTTAATTTGGAACTAATAAGAAGATTGTAAGGCAACACAACCAAGTCTTTCAGTCTTCATTTCTTCGGTGCTTAAGTTCTCACAGTCCTCGTCCTCGTCTCTGTCCCCTCTAGGTTGTCTTTGGAGCGCCAGAAGAATCACTTCCACATCCACTCTGTGGCCTGCACCGGGACCGAGGTCCACCTGGCAGCATGCCCCCTGGAGTTCACCAAGCCCAACGCCACGTCGTCCTGCGAGGGCGGCATGGCGGCGGTCATCAGCTGCATGCCGGGGCCGCTCTTCATGCAAAACAGCGGCTTAAAAAAGAAACTCAAAACTTCGGTAAAGTTGTTTTTGGAAAGTCGAAGGAAGCAGTTTATCTCATGTGATGCTCACATTACAGACAGTGAAACATGAATGAAAGGAAGTTAGAGGCCTTTTTTCCAGGTGTCTCCTATAAATGTTCTGTTCTCTTAGATGAAAATATTTGTTGTTTTTAGAAACAACAGAAATAATACACTGATTTTAAAAAGTCTAAGCCTGCAGTCAGATTCCTGCAAGTGTATTTCTTTTAATGTTGTTTTTGTGTCTGTGTGTTGCCCAGAGCAACGTGAGGCTGAAGGGGGGTGCCCGGCTCGGGGAGGGCCGGGTGGAGGTGTTGAAGGACAACGAGTGGGGGACAGTGTGTGACGATCGCTGGAACCTGCAGTCGGCCAGCGTCGTCTGCAGGGAGCTCGGCTTCGGCAGTGCCAAGGAGGCTCTCACCGGCGGCCGCATGGGACAAGGTCAGACTAAATCCCCTGTGACTGGAAGAAGATGAAAATGCTTTGGTCAGATAAAAAACAGAGTGATGTGCTGAGTGATGAAAGGAAGTAGTCAAGCTGCTGTTTGAGTGGAGGCCAAAAAATTGACTTTGCTTGGACTCAAGCAAAAACAATATTTGTGCATTTGGTCTGAAATCTCTAATCATACACTTTCATAGGAATTGCAAAGACACGAACGTATCAAAAGAAAACAGTGAAAATTTGCATTTGTGGTCATGATAATTTTTGTTGCGACATCATTCTGTCGTTCAGCCAGATCAGCTCTGTCCTTTAAAGTAAATCTTAGCCCGTCACCCGAGGCAGGATGTTTTTATAAGTGACCTCAGTCGTCACCTCTCTTATCTGTCAGGTCATCTCTTCACCTCAGAGAGAAGATAGTCAGCTGTCGACAACTCCACATTCCTACAGCCAACTGTTCACAGCTTATTTTAATAAGTAGAGGAATTCTGGGAAAGAAGAAAGACATGAAGGACTTTCTTTAAACACAAAGTTAATCAACAAGTGGACATTTTTTTTTTAAACAAGACTTCATGTTTTTCCCTACGACCTGCTAAGTTCATTCTTCATTAACATGCCTGAATAATGAGTGTTTGTCAGGCTTATTATGGAACAGAAAACAATCTGTGTAATAATAATAATAAAGGCCACGGATCATTTCATGTGAAAATGAGGAAATTTAAGTCCAGCTTGTGTCTGATCCATCTGGACCTACAGACCTCGTCTTATTTTCAAGACACAAATAACTTTTTTCTGGTCATAATAATAATAATGATGATAACAATAATAATCAGGCCCTATATTTTTGCAGTAAGACTGAACTCTGGTAATGAAAAATGTGTGTGGTCACTTTTCTGGACACCCTGAAGTTGAATGAAGCAGTTTGTGTGAGTTGAAGGAAACAAGCTTGTCTCCTTATGAATTCAGCTTTAGGACTCGCTCATTTTGTTCCAGCGGCTCCAGAAACACGAATAAACTTCGTGTCGTCCAAATTGCAAACTGGAAGCGGTCAGGTGACATCATGAACAATTATTCTCTGACCACACTAAAAACTTGTGATTATCCTCGAGCTCATGTGTGGTGTTTTGGTGAACTGTCCACCGGGGCCACTACAAACAGCCTTTTGAACGTTGGCTGGGTGGAGCGCTCTGCTCCTCTGTCTGTGTGTGTCTCTGTGTGTGTGTGTGTGTGTGTGTGTGTGTGTGTGTGTCATGGTTTCCATCACGGAGGAAGTTGGCCGAGGAGACTCGTCACAAAATCTCTTTGAGGCAGCAGCAGACCAGCTCTGTGCTCCGACGGATGTCGAACCACCACCTGGCTGAGCCGATCCAAGAAACATTCCTGAAGTTCACCTAAGTCGGAAACGAGCGACCGCTGAAGGAATTCCTTTCACAGAAGTTGCATAATTCAGTCACCTCAGGGTGTGAGATGAGCGAGAGTTTACAGAGCAGAGGATGTATATCAGATTACGCTCAGCAAACACGCCTCAGGTTAAAGAAGTGAGCTCGGTATTAGTTTGGTTTAGCTCAGTTTTATCTCTGAAAAAGCAAACAAACTGTATATTCTGGGTTTTTACAGGCTTCGTATCTATATGGGATTTTTACATCAGCGTCAATCAGAGCGTCGTTTGTCTTTTTTGATGCTCTTCATGTGCAGAAAACACTGTTTCCATTCATGGAGGGTTTTTTTGTTTATTGGTCCAGATTCATTTGATCCAAAACTGTTCTAAACTGACCTGGATCGTTCTAATCTAGTTTGTGCCCCTTTATTTAATGGCGCCTGGCTCATTTAATGTTGGAGTGGCTGTAATTCACAAACCCCCTTTTTTTTCAGAGGTTGGAAATTTTTGAAATGTAAAAGAAATCATGATAGTCTGTTTAATGACAGATTAATACTGATTAGTTTTACAGTTTTCAGAACAGTTTGTGTAACCAGTTGGCTGCTGTTGTGTCTTTCAGGAATGGGTCCGATCTACATGAACGAGGTGAAGTGTGTCGGTCTGGAGAAATCCATCTGGAACTGCCCCTTTAAAAACATCACCTCCGAGGACTGTCAGCACATGGAGGACGCTGCCGTCCGCTGCAACATCCCCTACATGGGCCTGGAGAATACGGTCAGAGCTGAGCCACCTTAATGTCGTCTTAAAACTGATTATCATTCAATTTATTGCATTTCAAGTTTTTTTTTTGTTTTTTTTTTTTTATTCATCGTGCTTTAGTTTAGGAGGAGAACAGCTTTTTATACAGTTTTTATTGTGTGGTCCATTAATTTAGTTCTTTACTGATCTAACTGCACTAACGTGTGATTTACTCACTGAATCTTACATTTTAACACTTCTTCACTGTTGTTAAGAAAAAAAACATTTGCTTCCTAAAATCATTCTTTTTGAATGTTTTTCTGACAACAGTGATTTCCCTCTAACACAGAGTACTTCTGGTTGAACAGTTTGTAATTTACCAGATTATACTCGTCCATGACTCCTGTAAATACACACCGGCCGGGATAAGAAGAATAAAAATGTACACAGATTTGTAGCTTGAGGGTTGACATCAAATGTCACCTGACAGATTTATGATTTGTTATCCCACCTGGCCTTTGTGTATCTGCCCTGTGCTTTGTGGTTCCTAACTCTTCGGCCCCCGCACAGATCCGGCTCACGGGGGGAAGGACCCGTTACGAGGGCCGCGTGGAGCTGCTGAGCTCAGACTCTAACGGGACGCAGAGCTGGGGTCTGATCTGTGGAGAGAGCTGGAGCACCCCCGAGGCCATGGTGGCCTGCAGGCAGCTGGGCTTGGGCTATGCTAACCAGGGCCTGCAAGTAGGTTATTAACACCACCAGGGCAACTTCCTGTAGCAGAGCAGAGCTGCTCTGATCCAGCATGTTGCTTTTTGGGATAGCTGACATATGCTAATATGATATACTGTCATGAACGCTCACTGGTCTAGTGGTCCTGATTAAGGGACTGAGTCTCTTTATTCTAACATGGTTTACATCATGTGTCTAATCAAAGTGGCCACTGGGTGTGTCGTTAGTTTGAACATGCATGCATTAATATATGACAGTATATCATTATTTCCATATGGAGTAGGTGCTTCTTTTCCTTCAGGCCAGAACCAGTTTTGGTTTGTTCCATGTGGGCAGACAAGCCACACATGAAGTTTCTAATCACCACCAAACTAAGCAGTGACCTCATGCAGAAGCCATGTTAACGTTCCCCTCGCTTAGAAAAGTCTCACACAACGGCTGCAAGCGACCACACATTTTCCACTTTCCACTGTGTATGAAGTCGGGCAGATTTAGTTCAGACAGTTCAGAGACAGGACAGGAAGTGTGCCCCCCCCCCCCCCCCCACCTCGCTGACTCCCTGCAGGACACTCTCTGCAGATCCGGATAGTTGGTGGCCGGAACAATTATGAGGGCCGGGTGGAGGTTCAGGTTGGGTCCAAGTGGGGCACAGTGTGCAGCACAGGCTGGACCACAAAGGAAGCCATGGTGGTTTGCAGACAGCTAGGGCTTGGCTACTCCATGCATGCCATCACTGTAAGTAGGACCAACAATCTAAATGAAAACATGTGTCTCACTGTGACGTGCTAGACAAACGTACTGTTTACAGGTTACATCTCATTTTAAAAGGACACAGCTAAAGGCTGAGAAAGAATTTCTTCTTCTTCTTTTTTTAATAATGCTGCAAAAATACTAACTATGTCTAAACTATGGTAAATCCTGAGGGTGGAGTGACGACTTTTTTTTTCATGAGATAGACCCCGATTTCTAAACACTTAGAATATTTTCCAAAGAGGATGTTTACGACTTTGGAAACGATGCCAAAGTTTGCAGTTTTCAAGCCAAAGCAACACGATATGAACGTCTTACATGTAAAAGTAGCGTCTTGCGGTTTTGCTGATATATTTAACGTCTATATTTTGTTTATCGCGGCTTCAAACTGAGCAGCCTTATGATCACTGAGCCACTCGGTGTCTGCCCCTTACTGTCCTCCTGTATTATAAGCTCGGCATTACAGAGCGAGCAGCCAAATATGAGTCACACACATCTGTTTTTCTCTTTCTGTTTATCTTCTCATCAATGTGCCGTTTGTGTTCTTTTGCACGTGTGTGTGTGTTTGCTGCCCTTTGATCCGATCTAAGGAAACCTGGTACTGGGACAGCAGTAACGTGACAGAGATGGTGATGAGCGGTGTCAAGTGCACAGGAAACGAGATGTCGCTGAGTCAGTGCCAGCATCATAAAACTGTCAACTGCCAGAAGGCGGCGGCAAAGTTTTCAGCAGGAGTCATCTGCTCCGAGAGTGAGTGAACTACAACAAACTTTGGCTTTTTTCTCTTTATTCAATTAAATAAAATCCATTTTTAAAGAGAATAACAAACAGAAATGCTGCAACTTGATTTTCCGTACATTTCAATGTGTGTCTCTTCCTCACAAAACGTCCCAGTGTCTATTGAAGGAACGCTTCAGCTTTGCAGCCTTCATAAATCTTACAAAGCATGTTGTCATGTGAACTATCGGCATCTTCCAGATCTGATTCAATATCTTCTTCCTCTCCTGGAAGCTCTGCTATGTTACAAAATGAGGAACGTGCTGCTTCTCAGTTCTCATCCTGCTTCTCCCTCTGCGTCCAGCGGCTTCTGACCTCGTCCTGAACGCCTCCCTGGTCCAGGAGACGGTTTACATTGAGGATCGCCCTCTGCACATGCTCTACTGCGCCGCCGAGGAGGACTGCCTGTCCAAATCTGCAGCCAAAGCCAACTGGCCGTACGGACACCGGCGCCTGCTGCGCTTCTCCTCCCAGATCCACAACATCGGCCGGGCCGACTTCAAGCCGAAGGCTGGGCGGCACTCATGGGTCTGGCACGCCTGTCACGGGTAATGTTGAGTTTTTTAAGATGTTTGGTTTCCAACATAATCTCCAGATAGTTCTGTTTACATGAACTGGTTCACTCTGATGATGCAGACATGTCTTTGCTGTTAGAGCTCCCACACTCTAATCAGAGGCTGTCACTGTCTTTATCTTATGTTATCCCGAATTATTGTTTGGTGTTCATCACCTCAAATCACTCAAGACACTTGAAATTTGATTTCTACTACTGACTTTCTGAAGGTGGGTTGATGCTGTTCTTTGTTCATCGGAACCTTTTTTCTGGGTATTTCACAGCCACTACCACAGCATGAATATTTTCACCCACTACGACTTGCTGAACGCAAACGGCACCAAAGTGGCCGAGGGACACAAAGCCAGTTTCTGTCTGGAGGACACAGACTGTCAGGAGAGTGAGTCATTTCACGCGTATTTAAGTATCATTCTGTTTTAAATGAATTGGCTTTTTAAGATATTTTCTTCTTCCAGCTGTATTTCCAAAAAAATCTTAATGGAAAAATATCTACGAGGTTCTGTTGGGTCTCTTGTGTGCAATAAACCAGCACAATCCAACAAACATATCCTCAATGAAATGTAATCTGTATGAGTTCACTGAATCCTCGTATTTGTGACACTCAGGTGTTTCTAAGAGGTACGAGTGTGCTAACTTTGGCGACCAGGGCATCACCGTGGGCTGCTGGGATTTGTACCGCCACGACATCGACTGCCAGTGGATCGACATCACGGATGTCAAACCTGGAAACTACATAATGCAGGTGAGCGGCTCAAAGTGACTGAGTTAGAAACCAAAATAACTGAGAGAATTCCTTCAATTCAAAACATAAATAAACAAACTCTTGGGGAAAAAAAAGAACTCTAAGGTTTCCGTGGGATGTGACTATTTTTGTATTTTTGTAAATTAGCTGCAGCTGATCTTAACAAACAAAAACATGCACCAATGGATATTCTCATCCACTAGATAAACTGCAGATCGACACGTCACATTAAATGTAAAACTCAATTTATTTACCAGAAAATCTCACACAATCCTGCTGTAATTTTTTTTTTTCCTTTTGTAATTTGCTCAGGTTGTGATCAACCCAAATTTTGAAGTGGCTGAGAGCGACTTCACCAACAACGCCATGAAATGCAACTGTAAATACGACGGACATCGAATCTGGTTCCACAACTGCCACGTTGGTAAGCCGTCAAAAACAATGAGTGTGACGTGTTTATATTTTTACTTGTATTGATTTTTTTGACCGATTCCTTCATATTTTTAATCCCAACAGGTGATGCGCTCAGCGAGGAGGCAGAGAAGAGGTTTGAGAAATACCCCGGACAGCTGAATAACCAAATTTCTTAATCAACAACATGAGAAATAAACGTGGGGGTTAAAACACGCTCACATATTCAGAAAATAGGGTAAAAACCCTTCAGGCATCAAAATGGCCTCCTCCACGTCTGAGATTTTCTGTCATCATGAAGAAGCCAATAGTATTTTCCTCTGGTGAATGTGGGTATGTCTGACTTATTATACTTGAATATTCAAGTGTTCATGTTTTTTTTTTCTCTTCTCAGTCTAATGTGAGCTAATGCTATATTTTTTATCATAAAATAGAATTTTATAAAGTCAGTTGTACAGTCCGCGTGCCACCTCATACTGAATGTTTCCGTGCCAAGTTATGAACAAGGTGCTATTTTTAAGGTGCTTTTTTTAATAATCTGATTTATTTTGCGCGGAGTGACCAAGTTCAGAAGTCCAGGAAATGTGTTGATAAACTAAAAAGAAAAAAAGAGAATCAGAGGCATGAACAGGAATGGGAGCAGCTTCCATCACCATGAAGGTCTGCCTCTGCAGCTCCAACACTTACTGAATGTATTTATTGCAAATATAAAAAACTTTTTTTTTTACTGGGATTCTTGTCAGTTTGCTTTGGAAACCAGTTTGAAGCCACCTGTACCTTTAGCCTGTATGTATTTTTATACTTTTTAGAGTCAAGGCATCGACGTTACCAGACAAAGACAAAAAAATTACAGTTACCCTGAAGAATATCTGTTTGTATGCTGATGTAATCACGCGCGCTGCACCAAATAAAACGGAGAGTAATAATTGTGATTCTTGTGTATTTAGGAGATTTATCTGATTAGAAATTCTTCACTGTATTAGGTCACATTCTCGAAGGTCTAAATCAGCACTTCTCATCCTTTTTGACACGTGAACTCTTCAAAAGGCCAAAAACTTTAAAATAAACAAGAAAAAGATTTATGTTTTTATGTTGTGTTAACAATGTCACTAAATCTACTGACACCCCCCAAGATCCAAAATATTAATCTCACTACGGCCTGTATGTGCTCCAAGAACTCACAGTGAAGTTGTTTAGGACCAAAAAACTGGAATGACAGTAATTCAACAGGATCTCATTGAGATTTATCTGAAATGTAATGTACGCGCTGTGACAGTGACTCATCTGTGAGAACAATTGATCTGAGAGTTCATCTCAATCATCTGCTAATCTCAGTCTTCACTGCCAGGATTGAACAACCCCATTAATTTAACAGCATGCACAGTATTACAAGCCATCTTACAACTAAAGCCTGAGCACAGTAACACAATCAGACATTCAGATAGTGATGCAAAAGATGAAACCAACACAATACCTTTCAGAGAGTGACTCATTTGAATTTTCATCCTACACCATTAAAAAAAAAAGATTTAGTAGAGACTCCAACGAACATTAATATACTTTATATACATCACATATCCTGAGCAGACAGTAATGATCGAAAGAACATGTGGTGACAATACAGTGCTGAAATGATCAGAGTATAAAACAAACATGATCAAACGGCTCATCTCATAACAGATGTGTCCAGTTGTATCATTCTGACAATCTGATGTATAACTCATACATTTCTGGTGTCAACGTGCCTGCTCATCAACATTAACCACTTCATATCACTTGCAGATTATCCAAGTCGCCTGCTGATGAATGGTTTTAAATAATTAGTTCCCAGGTAAGACAGCTTTTTCATCCTGAATGTTTCAGAATTCACTTCAAGGGTGGGTTAGGGTCCGACTTCAAGTCGAAGGAGGTCTGAGTGTTTTTCTCCTCTGGCAGATACACATACACAGGCCGGTCTGCCGATTCACTGCAGTGCTGTCTGTTTAACAACTCTGCCTTCTTTGTCAATAGCAAAGTTGTAGTTCTTTGGATTGTCCAAAGCTTCCTCGATACGCTGGTCCAAGTTCTCCAAGGTGATGAAGCTCTTTGCTTCCTCCTGGAAGATGGTGAAAGTATACATTATTATAAGCCCAATTTTTATTTATACAAAGCAGAATCATTTTTCAACTAAAAAAATATGCAGCAGTAGTCCGTACAAGTAAGTATTTTCATGTACATGAGAGCAAAAATAAAAATATTGTACCTGCAACTGCAAAATTTCCCTTTCTTTTTCTTTGATGAATTCCTTAAGTTCTTGTTCACGTTTAAAGGCAGCATCTACTTTCTTGCGCTCAGCTTCCTCTTCTTCCTTCTGGATCCTCATCATTCTGGAGGACAGAGCAGAAGCTGAATGGTCCACATGATTTGCGGAACAAAATGAATTACTTCTCCCTAAAATTAATGGATACAAGACACGAAACCAAGAGCAACATTTTTATTAACTTTGATTTCCTATCACCTGATTTTGAGCAAGCGTAAGTTCTCCTGGTTGTTCCAGGCCATGAGGGCTCGATGCTCCTCTGTCTCCTGCCTCGCCCTCTCTGCTGCCTGAGAGCCCGTTTCCTGCTCATATTTCTTCCGCAGCATCTCTTCTTTAAACTCCAGACTGACAAACAGAGGAAAGAGTCCAGGCCTGTCAGGTCACTGTCAGCCTCACTGAGTATTAATGCAGAGTCTAAAATCTACGCAGTGAAATAATAAAATCTTCAGCTGCTACTAAAAGTGAATGAATCTCATAAATAGTTAAATTATGGGGACAAATGCAGACAAAGAAAAACATGCAGGTAAATTCAATAGTTTCAAACCTACAATTGTAATTTATAGTCTTAAATTATGCATCAGGCATTTATTTTTAGATCTGATACTTAAAGTATATGTATATACACACAGATATAACATGTAAAATATTGAATATTTTTAATGAGCAGAAAGCATTTTTTAACACTTTACATCCAACAACTGTATTATAATATCGTTTTTTAATGATATTTATACTGTGCAGACTTTCATAATTAATCTATTATTTAACACAGAGCCTCCATGTGAACAGACTGGAAGTGTTTCTTATACTAAAAAGGCTATAAAACAGAAAAGCAGCCCAGCAAAACACCAAAAGAGCCGTGAAAATAAACAAAAACAGTAAACACGCTGAGGATGATGGACATTTTTCTTCAGAGGTTAGTTTGCTTTCTTAGCCACGGACCGGCTCTTTTTAACGTACCGGAGCGCCCTCATGATCAGCTGGTACTCGGAGAACCGGTGCTTCAGGACCACCATCTCCACCGGGTCCACCGGAGGAGGCTCCTTGATCCGCCCGGCTTTGGACTTGGCCACCGGGTCGCTGCGGGACTTTCGGCCGCGGACGGCCTCCACCACTACGGCGCTCCTGGGTGCGAGGAGCCGGGCCGCCTGGACGCCCCCGCCGCCTATACAGACCCGGAACATGACGGCGTCGAAACCAAAATAACAGGCGAAGAGTTTTAAAAGTGTAAAAATCAGCGATTTAAATTAAAAAAAAAAAAAAAAAAGGCTCCGCGTGAAGTAAAACGTTTTAACTTTGAGACAGAGCCGTTAACGACATATGGCGGCCGCCATTTTGTTGACCTCTGACCGAAGGAAGTGATTAGCAAGACGGGGGACGTTGTTGAGAAGCTACCGCCATCTGTAGGTCAGAAAACGCGCTTTTAATCATGTTTTCTCTCTCCAGTGATGTATTTTAAATACCAAATAACAATCAAAGTATCTCCAGTGATGTATTTAAGGTGCCATTTAAAAGTTATTGTAAGAGTTAACGTTTTCACCGGTGAGATTATCAAGCTAGCTGTTAGCTAACTCGACTCGCTAGCTAGTTTCTGTCGCATTTATTTTCACCGAAAGACATTTAAAATACTTCAAATCCACCTTTAAACGGCAGTCAGGCAATCAAAAATACTCTTTATGGTTGTAATAATTCCTGCTGTTCACCCTGACCAAAAAAAGTCCTATATTCAGCTGGTAATTCATAAATACAGTATTTGTTATCAAATAAATTTTGTGTGTTTGGCAGCCAAATAAAAGTAGACCAGTGTTATTCATAACTATTACCCAGCCAGAAAACCAAATTAGTAGTGTTATCTGTCTATCTGTCTATCTATCTATCTATCTATCTGTAACAACATTTAATATTATACAGACTGGTTTACTGCTGTGCATTCACAATGTGCTGACTTTTGAAAACACACTGTGCGTTTCTTCAGGGTTCAGTGGGTCGACTGGTCTCTGCTTGGTGCTGACTGATGATCCTGCTGAGGCAAGGCGCCGCCACATTACAGAAACAGCCTGCTTGCCAGCAACACGGAATCATGGGAAATGGTGCAGTGCCGCCTCGTGCTGTTCCAGTGACATTGAGAGCTGTGAGTAAGAAGACATATACTCCTGATAATTAGTACAGATCAAAAATCAAACATGGAAATACCCACTGCTCTTACATTTAATTTTTTTTTGACTAATGCCATGAGTAGTTACTCCTATTTAAGTCTACTTAGAGATAACTCTGGGTCAAGATCAGGTGCAGTGTTGATTCAGTAATAAAAGATTATATTACCATGAAATATGTGCCAGAGAGAGCCTCAAAATTACTCTTAACTGGGCTTATAATTTACTGAAAGGTCACCTGGTCTGTCGTTAGAGCAAAATCCACAAATCTCTCATGAATATACATAAATTATAAACCACACAGTGTGACCATCAGTCTAAAAATATAAGTGTCTTGTATTTTGAAAGAACTTAGCCACTGAAAATGTAGTTTATAAAAATTTATTTTTATTTATAGATCAAGACTAAAATTAGGCTGCTGTGTCTTGTCTTTATGCATCTCTGCATGTTTTCACCGTCTACAGCTATTTCTACATTGTATTAACATACGCTGAGTGTAACACTGACTCTATACAGTCAATAATTGTATGCACAGTAGAGAAATGACACTGACACTTTTTTCTGCTCAGGGAGTATGTTTTTGTGTTGTATATGAGGAATGCTGTAAGGTTCACTGAATATCTTGAAAAGTTTCAAATGAAAACTCAAAAGGCCAACCAGGTTGCAGGTCAGTTATATGTTTATTCAGCTTGTTGCCGACTGTTACAGGTACACCAAGCATAATGGCGCAGGCTTTGTATTAGTTTCACAGAAGTAAAGCACCATCATGTCTATGATCAGCAGACAAACAACAAGGAGTTCCTGCAGTTATCTTTTAGTTTCATTGTTTAGCTTCGAATGACTAACAGAACAACAACAAAAAATAAAATAAAATAAAATAAAAAAATAAAATAATCTAATGCAGATTGGCTGAGAGACACACTGCATGATTACAAGGAGAAACCAGTAACAATTAGTCTTCCAAAGCATTTACATATCCAGATAGTTGTGCAAGAAAAGATAGAGTTTTGTTAGAAATTTAAATAACCAGTCAAATAGGAAACCCCAAACTCACACAGATTTTCAAACTAACCAGAGCTTGCGGTATTTGAGCAGATGTAAATGCAGAGGAAGAATAACTAAAAACAAAAACAGGTAGAGTTAAAGAAATGTTTACGGTTACTGGTTCACTGACTACTACTTTAGAACCAGGGGTGCAGGACAAAGCATAATTGATTGGTGGAGTTCCCGGTCAATAATGCTGCAGGTTTCTTGCATCAGTTCAAACACAGATAAAAGCCAAGCATCTAGAGATAAAACAAACTTTTACCCTCCTTCACAAACAATTGGTCAAATGTTTGCACAGTGAGGGGGTCACGAGGGTCAAATTGTGAGTCTACTGCTTGGATCCTAACATGTATGATAGAGAGAGAACTCGACCAAAACAATACTGCTGTCCGACATAGCTACGTAACTAATGCAGTGCAGCCACTCTGCTTTTTACAGCTTGCCGTCGCCGCCGTGATGTGTGGTGTCAGAACGTGTGTAGAAGAAGGGGGACTTCTGGTGGACCTCTTGTTTGACACAAGGGCGCATCTGTCTTGAGAAGAATGAGCTTTGGTTTGCGTTTTGCTTTTTTGGGGGGAGTAAAGAAAGGAGTAGTTTGGGGCAAAAGATGGCAGGAGGAAGAATTCAAAAGAAATGAGGGAGGAAGGGGAAAGGGTGATGGTCAGGTCAGGAGAGGAAAGAAAGGGTATGAAGAATAAAGGTTATGCCAACTTGGTGGCATTTAGGATTTAGGTAAGGGCAGGGAGGGAAGGGTAAGCCAAGCGAATCTCTTCACCCTCCAGGAGTTTCCTGAAAAGGAAAGGAAACATAACGTTACATAACTGAAGTTCACATGGAGTCTTTTAAAACATGCTGGTGATCAACAGCCAACGCTTATGTTTTACCTGTACGCAGCTATTTCAATGTCAAGGGCCATCTTCACATTCAGAAGGTCTTGATACTCTCTCAGGTAGCGCGCCATCTCCTGTTTGGCTTCAGTGATATCCCGCTCAAGCTCACTTATCCTCATCTGTGGATGTTTAAAAAAAAAAAAAAAGAAGCCATGCAGTGTTAAGTATGACAGATACTGATACTGCACACAAGAATACACAACTCCAGGTCCACAATAAATGTTTTGTTATTTTTTTTTGAAGAAATTTCCTTCAGAATTATTAGAAATTGGAAAGTAGTAAATGACTATACAAAGTTTTTGGAAATCCCTGGTTTGTAGCTTTTTTAGGCATTTTTTCCACAGTAAACTTATAAGGTTTCCCTTCTGCTGTGAGCCTGCTATCATTTCCTGCAGGTAACTACAGTGTGGAGAGGGTGTATCCGCTGCATAGAATAGATTTACATGTCATCTTGTGGAATGTTGTCTTCTATTCAGGAGAAACTTTTAACATTATATCTAATCTCTGTCACCAACATCGTTTATACTCCACATCATTTTAATTGTTCATTGTTCTGTCTCTCTTGCTATTTTTTCTCTGTGCTCCTGTTAGAGGATACAAACGAGTTAGTTGAACACACCCAAATGTCCCTCATTCACCTGATACTTGGCCACCTCTTTGGCCTGCGTCTCCTCCAGATCCTCCAGTTGCTTATTCAGGGAGTCAATGACGTTCCGGAGACCCTCAATCTCCGAGGAGCGGGTCTGAAGCAGTCTCCGGTACTCCATGGTTTCCTCCCGTATGGCGTGCACGGCCTCGTTGTTTTTGCTGGCCATCTCCGCCACACTTGCAAACTTGCTCTTGTACCAGTCCTCAGCGGCCTGCATGTTCTTGTTTGCCAGCCGCTCATACTGCGTCCGGATGTCTCGCAGGGCGGTGGAGAGGTCGGGCCGGGACACTTCCATATCCACGCTGATGTTAGCCATCTGCAGTTGGGCTTGCAGCTCTGCTTGCTCTTCTGCAAAGACTTTCTTTAGGAACACCATCTCATCGCAGAGAGAGACCACGGTGGCCTCGGTGTCACAGTTGGCGAGCACAACTCTGTTTGCCTCCTCTTTGGCCCTCTGCAGGGCCTCCTCAGCATCCATGCGCTGCCTTGCCTCCTCCTCATACCGCTCCTTCATCTGCTCGTACACGTCACGCAGGTAGTCCCTCTCTGCCTCCATTCGCATCTTCTCCCCATTCTCTGAGTCTATCATGGCCCTTAAACTCCGCGCCTCTCCTTCATAAAGGGCCTGAAGACGGGACGGGTCATTCTGCTGCCTCCTAAGTGCCTCCAGCTCGGCTAGCAGGGCCCGGTTCTGCAGCTCCAAGTGCCTCACCTTCTCGATGTAGGTGGCGAAGCGGTCATTGAGGTCCACAAGCTGCTCCCTCTCCTGGGAACGCAGGCCCAGCAGCTCTGTGTTGAGGGAGCTGGCCTGTGCCAGGTTCATCCTTTCTGACCCATCTGGCAGGGAAGAGGAGGCCAGCCTCACGATCCTCTTCCCAGACGGAGGTGCTCGAGAAGAGTACAAAGCAGAGGACATGGAGGATTTGGTGGTGGTTCGGGAGCCTCGGTAGCTGTCCCAGGGGCGGCGGTAGGAGGTGTAGGTATCGTAGCTCATGATGAATTTTTTGTTGTGGATTTTTTTTTGTTTGTTTAAGAAAAGGATATGGATGTTTTTAGTTTCAGAAGGTTTTTTTTTTATGTCCCCCTTGTTCTGCACACCATCGGTGAGGATGAGCGAGCGTTTTTGCACTGCACCAGCTCAGTGATGCTGCAGATCCCGAGCTTTTATAGAGTGAGGCAGCACCCCCCCCCCCCCTTCACAGAAAAAACATCAGTACTGTCAGCATCCACCGGGCCAATAGCCGACTGCTGCAGTGAGGAAATGAGAGGTTGGTTTTCAGACTCACTCTCAGCCCTGGCAGGCATAAGATATGTGGTAGAGCAGGTTTTTCTTTTAATCTGCCATAGAAATGGTGTTGAAATCAATTACTCTGTTTGTATTGTATGAAATGAGTGCAGGCTCAGATGCATTTTGCAAGCCATAAACACATCCACATACATTTAGAGAGAAAGGATAACACCTTTTGAAATTGACTTGAAAGAAAGTCTTTTCCACAACCTACTTACAGAGAATCAATACACAGTGCATAAAGGAGGGGTGAGGGAGGCACATACCGGAACGTTCAGGCACTTAAAGGTTTTAATACTCTAGATATTAAACACCATAGAAATTGTGTACTACTTAAATAGATTGATGTTATAAAATCATGCAACACTTAAAATCTGAATAATATGAGACATGATTGGACAAACCCACATACTGTGCTACAAATACCAAAACCCTTTCCTGCAGTCTTGATAGTACACACATGATCTGTCTTCATTTTGTTAGTATTTGAGATATTCTTTGTCTTCTCTTTCTTTTTGACCTTCTTCTCACATAAGATATTAGATTTAACAGATATAGATGTTTGCTTTACAGTGCCCTACATCCTGCCTTTTCTTCCCAGAATATTTTTAGATGTATCTAGTTGATCTACTAACATGCAAATTCATGAGTCACTGATGTTC
Organism: Remorina albescens; assembly: GCA_034769265.1. Classification (NCBI taxonomy): domain Eukaryota; kingdom Metazoa; phylum Chordata; class Actinopteri; order Carangiformes; family Echeneidae; genus Remorina; species Remorina albescens. The sequence goes on from CM068488.1 coordinate 3,045,899, forward strand.
TTGAGGCGGCCTGATTGTGATAGAGTGTGTGGGAGACACTACCGAGCAAGAAAGAGCTATGTGTAACTGCTGACACAGAGAAACACTCCTGCTGCTTAACATCCAGAGATGAGTCAGAGGGTACCTGTAAATCATCCTCAGTGTCTGTTCAAAAGCAGAGGCGTCAAGCTGATGCTCCTAACTGATTCCTGCTCAAGGATGCATACCGTCTGACAAACTGGACCAAAGTTGCAAGAATGGAATACATTAAAAGTAAAGGCAGCAAAAGCTTTCATGTAATTTAATTGTATTCTCTTCTTTCTGGTACTTAAATGAAGGTACAGTGGAAGAAATGATATGAATAAATTACACTCAGTGGCTTTGTAAATACTGGGTACCTACACAGTACAAGGAATCATGATTATTGTGTAAATTCATGTCCTGGAATAAGTGCTGTTGTGAGATTAGAGACACAAAGAATCATGATTAAGCCCTATAACATGCAGATGTAGGTGTATCAAACATAGCAAATCTTTCATTGTTAATTAGGACCTTAGTAATATTGGTTGCTTTAATTTTTATTAACATGCAAATATTTGATCTTTGCAATAAACAAGATGAGGTATGACTGTTCTCCCCTTTTTTCTTTTTTGATCACACAGGTTGAAAAATATCGTTATTATCACAATTTTCCCAACTTACATTGTGTTTCCTCAAAGAACCTGCTATTTCTCCTTTCCAACAAAATGCCCATTACATACTGTACCTACATTTAAATACCAATATCAACAAGCCAATGTTTTATTATTAGTGTTTTTTGCAAGAAAATTGCACAATCAGTTCATCAAAATGTCTCAGCAAGAGCAAAATAGGAACCATGCTGAATCCGTTGTGTGTGGCATGTCGGAGAAGGGTTTTGCCCCGACTGCAGAGCTTCCAGTATTTTCAACAAAACAAATTAAGACAAAGCTGTTGTTTTCAAGCCTAAAACCGGAATGAAAAAGTGAGTGACATCATTCAGTCAAGAAGTGTCCTCCTTCAATAAGATATTTGTCCGCAAACTCTTGATACCTGCCAATCTGAGAAATGATGATGTGACCTCATTGTATCAGTCACATTTGACGGCTTTTGTTGTTTATCATGCTGTAATTCTTAGCAGCTGCCAGTAGAGGTGTACGAAGCTAAATGATGAACATTCAGAGAATCAGCTCACCAAAAAAAGCTATTAGCTCTTTCTTTCTTCTTATAGCTGGAGCTAACAAAGTCATTATTTTTTTTAGTTTACTACAGGTCTGAGAGGACTTTCCCTTTCTGGTTTAGTTTCACTGTAGGTGTAATTCACTAGTGTACAATTTGTTCCAATGACATTTAATCTGTGGAGATAACGGTGCCAGAAAAAATTACTTCTAATAGACTCAGATGGCAGTTTGACATGGTTATTCAGCAATCCACAGATCTGGGAGGGCAAGTTTGGCACCTTACAATCACAAAACAATCTGAAGCATAAAAATCTGTACATGGTATGAATACTAATAAAAAAAGAGTCTTAGGTAAAAGGACTGAGAGTAAGAGCAGCCCTCTGTCAGCTCTTATAGATAGATAGATAGATAGATAGATACTTTATTAATCCCCGAAGGGAAATTCAAAAAATTATAGACGGGGTGAGGTCTGTAAATGTTGTTGCCAATAGAGATAATTCAAAATGTGAGAAGGAATTGATTGCTTTCAACCGACATCCCATTCAGAAATATCTAGTTATCCTCTGAGGATTTCTGGGGCTACTATCTGAACATCTGAAGTCTCATATGTGGTTCACTCAAATTGTTGTTGTATTGATTTTAGTAAAAACAAGTGGACATAAAAAAACAAAAAAAAAACAAACCCAAATGAAAACAAAACCCTAGATAAGATTACTGACAGACCACAGGCACAGGAATAAGAAAGTCTTTTCTATGACTGTGACTATTAAAATATAAATATTTGATAAAGGTATATAATTTGAAATCTAAAAAAGGTTTTATTATGTTTTTTTATTGGAAAAAAACATAATAGTTCAGGTGGTGGCTGTTTGAGATTGATCGAGTTTAACTTTAGAATCAGGTCCCACAAAAGAGGAATCATATAAATCTCTACCTCTTGTCCCATTTAAATATATAAATTATTTGGTGGAAAAATCCAGATGTGTGAAATGTGGAATTGTTTCTAATAGCTCACAAACTAAAAAGGTTGTAAATTACCAGTTTAGTCTTTAACAGTGTGCTGCAGTTTTGTTTTGGTATATAATAATAAAACTAAAATAACTAAACTGTAAGAAAAATAAGCATTTCCCCCTTAAACACAATGAAGAGTTTGAATGTAGTAAATTGTGCTTGAGTGAATGTACAGTTGTTTTCCATCACGGCACATTTATGAAATAAGCCAGCGCTTATCTATGTGGTGAAGATTTTTAAGAGACGATGCTGCCACAGGCTTTGAGCACTAGGTGGTGGGCTTTTGTTGCCTATCAGTGTGGCTACTGTTGCATGTTTTCAGGTGAAATACAGTTGTGTGGAAAATAATTTGTTCACTAAATATTCTGAACTCAAATTTGTGTTATTGTCCAGTGACTCCTGATCCATGGAGTTAAAAGGCAGTTGGTGTCCCATAGAGTTAAAGAAAAATTGCAAATTCCAAGTTTATTCAGGGGTTATTTACAGTGAATATATTCCCCAATGATACATAAGGTAAAAATAAGTACATAAAACATTTTTATTGACAGATAAAGACTTTGGAATGTCAGGCTTTTCATTGCTAAAATCGTTTGCCCCCCCTTTTTTATACATTTACAAGAATTACAGGTGCACAGTTCTACATAGAAATCATGTTGAGCATTCCTGTTTTTGAATTTATGCCATTTTGAATAGAGCTTAGAGCTACATGAAGAGCGTGTCGGTGAACTGCATGTCAGATCTACTCTCCACTGTTTTTACATTCAGTTAAAATCTGCAAAATACTATTCCACATAAAATCACATAAAGAATATAAGACATCCAACATATAAACATACAGAAATTACCTTTATCCTAAATACAAAAGTGTAATCCTTTGGTAGAAAACATTTATCTCAAGAAAAAAACAAAACAAAACAAAAAAAAACAAAACGTGCTTGATATAGAGAAGTATATCTTGCATCTTGCATGGCCTGTCAGATTGTTTACATCCACTGGCCAGTGAAGTATGGGACTTAACATTCATCTCATATCAGGAGTGCTGCATATTCATTTATATTGGCGTCTCATAAACGCAGACATGCACAGGGGCTGTTTGCACTGGCACTGCAGCTTCTTGAAACACAGCAACTTGTGATTACAGCATGAAGGTGGTCATTCACAGGTCGAACTGTACAGTACTTTGGTTCAGTATTTGATCACCAAGTCCTCGGAGTGCTGGGTTGGGGGGGGGGGGGGGGGGTTAGGGGAGGAGAGGGGGAGAAATGTTGCGCGCAATGCGTCCAAGTGTAAACTATGTGCCCATACAGTTACGATAGATGAAACCATTACAAATGAAGCAGTGACACATGGGGGAAAAAAAATCAATAGAAATATTATCATCTCCAAAGGTCTCTCTCTCTCTCTCTCTCTCTCTCTCTCTCTCCAGACTTGTCTTGTGCATGAAAACGGGGTAAAATTACTGCCATACACACTAGTAATTTCAGACAGTGCAACTCAAACTTCATTCGTCTCCTGGTCTAGAAGATTTTCAGCCTTTTTCCGATCGCCCTTCCTCCCCTCGCCACTCTCTGGCTCGGCTGGTCTTTAGAAAGCGGGCAGTACTTGATGGTGTGCGCATTGTCTCCGTTGGCACTGCAGAGGGGGCAGGTGTATGCCCGGAGGATGGGGCACAGGACTCTGCCGTCCGCTGTCTTCAGGATGTGGGTGCCGTAAACCTCCTCCGGCGCGCCGTTATTCCGACAGAAGACGCACACCTTCGGCTCCGGCTTCCCCCTCTGAATCTGCTTTCGCCTTCGCTCCATGGAGAGCAGGTCGAGGCCGGCGAAGCTCCCCCTGTACGAGGGCGAATCTCTGTCTCCGAGCGGCAGGTCGCCTGCCAGCTGCTCGTACGGCCTGAGCAGCGAGATGCGCTCCTTCAGGTCGTAGATGGAGATCGGCGGGGAGCCCGGGGCCGCGCAGCAGCAGTCCAAGTGTCCGTCGCTGTCCCTGCCGTGTCCAATTACGCAGGAACAAACCGGGGAGTCGTCCTCCAAGCCCAGCGTCGCTTTAAGAGACTCTGTTATTGAGTTGGGGCTGCAGGACTGGCTGTCGATCTTATTTTTGGCCACAAGCGTCGACAGGCCGAGGTAGTCATTCCAAAAATTAAAAGTGTAATCATAGGGAGACCGCGCGTCCAGGTAGCTGCGGTCCAAAAAATCCATTCTGCAGGTTTTAACGTCCACAGAGGTGAATAGGTGTGAGTGTGTTTGTCAGCATGGGATCCTTGGGAGATGATCTACTCTCTTCTCTCGCTGGGTCTACTGTGGAGAGCACTCAACACGTAGGCGCTGATAAGTTCCCCAGAATAAAACAGGGGGGCGGGGTTTGGTTCAAGTTGATTATCTCCTCGGTCCCACAGGAGGGTCTATGGAGCAGAGCAGGGAGTTACTGAGCTGGGAAAATCACTGTTCCTTCCAGAATATGAGCATTATCTGTGAAAGACTCTATTTATCCTGTTAAATGAGGTAGACCAATGTATTTGTCAGTATGGCGAATATTTCCGTGGTTGTTTTGTCCTTGTTGATTTTTCTAAGTGGTAGACATGGATAGGAATCGACGAATTTGGACCAACTGTTTACTGATGAATTTACAGGAGAGTCATAAGTGGTTTTTAGTAGATAATATCTAAACAGCCAGTAGGTGTTTGCTTCCACATGCTTTGTTTGCCTCCAGCTGCAGCAGTTGTGTGAATGGGAACGTCTGTGATTCAGTGTAAAGGTGAAGGACCTTTGAAGGGACAGCAAGCACAGGCCAAGACACCAAAGCCCAGATTTTTCTCATATATTGTGATCCTGAATCTTTGGTTTAGGGCCTTATATAAGTTCAGGGATAAACCCAGATAACCCTGATTACTTCATAGGGGTTATTTTCTCAGATTTTAAGCATTATGAAACAGTTTTCAGACTCAGATTAGTAAACAGATCTTCATATGTAATCTTTGGACAATCTGCTGGCTGTTGCACTTCTGATCACATCATAGAATGTAGTGAATGTAGATCACAGTGGATGTGAATGTCATTTTTATCATTTCTGTCCTCACTAAAAATATTTCCATTCCTGATCCCTGAAGTTAACGTCATCCAAACAGAATCTGCTGAGAAGCTAGAATCACATTGTGAAACTGGTTGTAACACGTAGAAATATTCAACCTGTGACAAATGATCACAGACAGACATAATGTTGTCTGAGAAACCAATAAAGGTTGGGAAATGTCGGCCCCTACTATCTCCTATATTCTGAGAAGTCTTAGATAGTGAACGAGTGTTAAAAGATACGTTCACACATTTCAAGCCTGTCTTAAAACAATTATAATAAAAGTTGGGTACTGTGCCAATGTACATCTGATCATGTGTGTATTGTTTTAAGAAAGCTGAAAATATGTGAATCTGTTGAGATAAATAGTTTCCTACATTTTAATAGCAATAGTTCTCAGCTTCTCAAATGATGGGGGTTGCTCCTTATCCTTATCATGTTTAATAATAATGTCACTCTGAATTCTACAAAATTAAGATCATGGATTTTGTTACTATTGTTTTATGTTTTTATACACAAATCTAAAACAATGAGTCAGAAAAAAATCGCAAATTAAGAAAACTCCTTTCCTTAATCCGAGCAATATCCGTACTAAAAAGACGAGGAAAATCGCGGCATCTGCAGAAATGGAAGTTCAGCTGTAACTGATGTGCAACTGTTTGCGTTTGTTTAACACAAAATACATTGTTTAACACAATAACAACCTTTCGGCACATAAAAATAAAGACAAAAATGACCACTTGAGCAAACCCCTTCCTGCACTGATGGACCTATAGTGAGTCGTTCCACATGTCCCCCCCCTGCACCTGTTCAGCTTCCCCAGAGCCCACGGCTTTGTGCTCACTACCAGCCCTCCTCTGCTCCATTGTCTCCTCTCTACAGTGGGCCGTTTAACTTCATTAATATGCATTAAAACAGAGTGTGCCACATTTGTGTGAGTGTGTGTGTGTGTCAGTCAAATCCCAGTCAGACAGTCTCACAAAAAAAGGAGCTTGATAACTGACCTGACTGCCAGGACAATGACTATGTTACTATTTTGGTCACACTTTAGAGTGAAATATTAGGGACAGTAAAAGTTGAGACAAAAGTCATTTGTGTGTCTTATATTTTAAAACTGGGCTAAGATCCAGTTTGCTGCCATTGTGGGGGGGTTTCATTGATGAAATAAATCAATATCAGTCTACCGCAGACTCAGACTGAGTCTCTGAAAATGAGCCTGTGATCCAGTGTTATAGGGAAGTTTGTATGTAAACTTAGACCTACTGTTTTGTGCTCTGGATTCAGTCTTACACTAATGTATCACAGCGTTGTGAGCATGTTTTCAGGTGGCGTATGTTTCTTGGTTTCTTCTATATTGGCAATCGCTATAAATTCTGAAGTTAAAAAAACAAACAAACCGTATTTGATGTCAGAGAAGGAATGAATTTGACCGTGAATCATGCTAAAGTCTTGGAGAAAATATGTGTGTCCAAAATTTGCATGGCAATATAAATCCTGAAAAGAATTCCTTGGAAATAGAAAGCATTTGCTGCTGCTATAAAAAGTTTCTCGATGGCACAAAGCATGAAGAAAATCATGTTAGCAAGACAGTTTCTTCTATGTGAGAATAAATTATCATCAGAACACACCACATGGTCCATTTTCAAGGTCACCTCCGGCTCTGCATGCACAAAGGAAATCATGAGAGAGCATTTAAAAGATGAATGGCTGCCATATCAAAATAGATAAATTGCACGAAGGCCATTATGACATGTGGCTCTGTTGCTTCAGGGTACCTATTTTACTCTGAATACAAAACATGTTTGGCAGCAACAAAGGAAGTATTGATAATGAATTTGAAATACATTCAGTTTTACATGTGAGGACTTGGATTTGGGCTACCATTACTTGGGATAAAAACCCAGCTGATCTCATAAAATGATTTGTGCCATGAAAATAGGAGTCAGCACACTTTTAGGAGACAGAGGGAAATTCACCCAGTGCTTAACATGGGGCAAAGTGCATTTCAAAACACAACCCACCCCCCATCAAAAAAAGAGACAGGGAATACAGTTTCAGCGTAGTTACAGCTTATCAATAAATGACCACAAATTTAATAAAGGAAACCAAGAAAAATATAGAAAATGAATCAGTCAAAGACAAAGGGAAACTAAATTTTTTTTTTATTTCAATAAAAAAAAAAAAAAGTCAAAAATGAGGCATATTTAGGATCAAACATGTTGATTTCATCTTTGTGCAGCAGCTTTGTAGCCAAGAGCAGGTTCTCTGTTACCGGTACCTGTACTTGGCGACTGCTCCTCAAAGATATGAGGAACCAACTAAATTTATATTCCTTAAGCATACCACAAATGTTTTTTTGTTTTTTAGCCCAAAGCAATGCAATGATTTATAATCCAGCAGCCATACTTTCATTTTTTTAAGTATTCTATAACTAAGTGGAAGTCAATGGAAAACTTTAAAAAACAGGAGTGATGAGTCTTGCAGCATCAGTCTATATGGGCCAAAGTAAAATGGTCATTTCACTATAAATAAACTGATTGTCCAGATATTAAATGAGATTTAACTTCAGAGTTCACTGGAATCAGTCCTTTATCCCAACATGAACATACAAAGATAACAAAACAAAACCTTTCAAGCAGACTGGGCAAATTAACAGAGAAATAGCTTTGTGTTTGTGCAGACTAATCAAAGTTGTTTGCAAGCTGAATCCTATTTGCTTTTTCTGCACAAAGTACTAAACATATCCATGAAAACTTGATTAGGTAAATTCATCCTTTGCATTAAGGTTTTATTACAAGAGACGTATTGCAGGAAAGCCAAATAATTTGGCAGTGTAAGTTTTCATTTGCATAGACGTTTTGCTACTTGACACAAGTGCTCATTAAAAAAATTCCCTAATTATAATGATAAAAAATATAATTTAAATTTGTTATTATATGAATGCAGTTTGGAGGAGGTGGAGACAGGGTTGATATTTGGGAAAATAACCATTAAAGTTAAAGAAAACACTGGCTCTTTTCTTAGACAAAGGAATAAACTTATAATTTACATTTCAAGCATTTAGTTGATATTTCACACGGGCACTTAAAAAGAGACCATGCAGCTAAATGGTGGAGATAACAGTAAAGAGTCTAAAAACTCTGTCTGTTGTAGCAAAACAGCAGCAACAAATATTCCTTTGTTTGAAAAATGTGTGGCCATTGTTGAGCTCTGTTTACTTCTCCGAGCTATCTGCGCTCCACACAGGCTGCTACAGAGTGGGAGCCACATCAAGTAGGGTTTTGTTTTTTTCCAGGTTCATTAAATGCAGTTACTCTGGCTTCCAAATGGTTAAAAAATCTTCATGTATAAATTCAGTTGCAGGGCGTGATGATCGCACCCGGAGGCCTCCCAGGCAGCTCTGTGCAGGCGAAGCTGAGATGGGCAGGAGCTGCGCCCCCATTCATCACTGTCAAGTTGAATAGAAAATTAACAAATCCCTTAATTAAAAGACCTTTCGAGGCTCTAGTGTGTGTGTGTGCGTGTGCGTGTGCATGTGTGTGTGTGTGTATGCACCACGTGCCAGCTGCACTGCTACATTGTGCAAGCGACAACAGCCTGGCACAAGAGACAAACACACAACCCTCACTTCCATGCAAACATACACACTTCCCTCCCCACACACACACACACACAGACCCCTGCCATTCCTGCTGCTGCATTAATTGCATAAACTGCATAATGTGGCCGGTCTGAGTGGAGGTTCATTCTGCACTTCCCCAGACACAGAGTTGGGTGGGGAGTCAGTTGGGGCTTTGATCCCTGACCTCTGCCTCCTCTCTTGGGAATATAAGACTACATCCCTAACGGTCCATCCATCTGCACACAAACACCCACACTTCACACCCCCCCCTTAGACCCGAGCTCTCAGAGTCAGCCCAACCCCAGACACGTGTCAGTGTCACTAGCTGCAATCGGGAATGCTAAACAAGGCAAGGTCAGCCCGAAATTAAGGGGTTGCTTTTGGCCTGTCAAGCGCTTTGTCAGCACCACCAGCTCTCTGAATGCGACCGGTTATTACTTACCCTAAAATTCCACCCCCTCTGCATGGCAGCAGGGCCTTCATGCATTCACCGACATACACACAATCTCGTCTTGACATGGTGGGACTGAGAGGAATGTGGATCAATGTCAGCAGAACTTGAGACACCAGAAAAACCTATTTTCAACCCTTGGTTTGCGTTAGATCGATTTTAGACACTTTTTTAAGATCTTGCAAAATAAAACGTAAACAATTATTTGATTAATCGATAGGTCAACGTTTTTGATAGTCAAATCATCATGTAATTCATTTCTGAGTCGTAAATGCCAAACCTCCCCTTGTTTTCTGCTTTACTTTATTTTATATAATTGCAAACTGAACATCCAAAAGTTTACGTGTGGGCCACTCAATTTTCATTATTTACTGACATTTTACAGTCGAAATCAAACATTGATGATCTGATAAAATTGAAAGATGCAGAATTATATTTTAGTGAAGTTGTTCAACAAGTCTGTCAGTTATGCATAAATCACAAGATCTTTTCCATCAATGTATAAACAAAATACTTTTAACCCTCATTTCTTTATGTTAAATTGCTTTGCAAAGCACATTTTTGCAGATAACAGATTTGCATATTGTATTAAATGACAGGTATTTGGTTATGCTGAGGAAACAAAGTCTCCAACTAATAAGTTGCTGTTGTCAACAATTAATCTGCCTGTTATTTTCTGTGCTTGTTAATTTGATTACCAATAACTAGAATTTTCCATAAGTGAAATCTCTTGAATCCCACTGCTCTCTTCAGTTGGCTTGTTTTGTGCAACCAATTGTCTTAAACCTGAACAATTTCATTTAACCATCATGTTAAGGAAAGAGAAGCAGCCAATTGAAAAGGTATCCTTTCTAGTTTCGCTTTCACCTTCCACTTGACAACTGACTAATTGATCAATCAACTAATCTTTTCAGCTCTAGCTTGAATCATTTTCATTTTGTGCCAATATGCGGATGACTGTGTAACATGGGCTTTAAAAGATCCTTATAAATTACATGTACAACTACAGTTAAAAAAGGGACTAATAACTCTCTGTTGAGGCCAGTTGTTGTAAACTTGTCACCATAGCAAGGAGAGCAGGAGGAGGAGTACAAGGGAAGTTTTGGGCCCATGGATCAGAAACTTGTTAGCTCACCCAAATCTGAAGAGATTAGAGCGGGAAGTGGTCAGAAGGCTTAGAGTGTATTGGTACAATGGGGCCGAGAGGATTAAGAGTGGATTCACTGAGCCCCTGCGATGCCCTTCATCTCTGGGGGTCCACAGCCAGAGCACCTTTGTTGGGTTAACTAACGGCACTTCCCATGAACGCAGAGAACAGACCAATCCCTTTTTAATGATGCAGGGAAAATTCCATTGGCCCTGATTACCACAGTGCTTTCGAGAGCCGCCATTGTCCCACACACCATGTTGAGCTTTTAAACTGTGCAGCCAGGCGAGCGGACTGCGAGGCGTTTGAAGTCTACTTGTAGTATTTTAGCTCAGTAGAAATAACCTTCACTAAAACAATGCTGATACGTGCATCTACTTTACGGTTGGAGAATAACAGTAACACTAACACGGCCAGGCTTTTAATTGCCATTGTGACCACCCAAGCTTAAAATATATGGAGTAGTATGGAACTTAATGGCTTGTAACACGGTGCTATAAAGTGGTGAATGTGTATATGAAAGGTAAAACGTTCGGTAGTAACCATCCAAATGATCTTACATTGTCCCCTTGTGATGCCCCATTGTCCTAGTGATGTACATTAGGCAGGCTGTAGATTGAATATTAAGTCTAACATTCACTATTGAAGAGTTGACCTACAGAGAGGGATTACTGAAAAGCAAAACCACAGAATCATGATGAAAATCAAACCTCAATGTAAAAAAAAAAAGAAAAAAGTGACTGCTCAATTTATGAAAAACAAATGCCAACTGCAGACATTCATGAATTTTGAAGGATGTCATTAGAATTACTTCCAGGAATGTACTCCCAGTGACAAACGTACCAGCATGAATGTCCTAACTCTGCCTGAGAAAGAACACCAAGATTGAAACACATTGCAACCTCAGTAGTTACACACTCAAGCCTCATTTGAGCTCTTTTCGCCTCTGGGCACAACTGGTGTACCTCTTCAGATGGAAATGATGATCGCCCAGTCTGTCGTCCGCTTCGATTCAGACTTCAAAACCTCAACTATTTTTGGCTGGATTACCATGAAATGGTTCAGGCATTCGTAGGTCCCCTGGGGATGAACCTTGATGATGCCCCACTTTTTTCCACTATCACAACCAACAGGTCAAAGTTGTCACTTATCAGCTGATAAATTTCTCCACCTCAAAATTGTTTTCAAAGTAATGAGGTGCCTACAATGTGCCTTATTGATTTTGGTGATACCCCGACTTTTCCTTTAGTGCCGCATGTTTTTGGTTTTACCTGCGAACCTGAATAGGTTTGATAACATATTTGGAAATAAAATCAATCTTCCAATCAGGGTTATTATTAATCACTTTGATGATCTGTTAGCATTTGATCTAATGCTGTCATGATCTTTGCTTTGTGTTCAGTGCTAAATACCAAATGTTAGCGTGCTAACAATCTGAATTAATATGGTGAATATTGTTAACATAATATTTGTTAAATATCAGCATGTGATCATTGTGATGGCATTCTGACATTAGGATTTAGCTATCATACAGGCTGAAGAGTAGCAAATGTTTGCATGCTGACAACACCTGTCACGATGTGCGAATTCTTTATCAGTGCGAATGCACGGATGGGTTTATTGCAAGCATTTGTGGTGTGGTACCAATAAAACTGCTGCTCAAGTTGAAATCTGCTTACCAGGGATGTTTTCTTAACCGTAAAAGCTCCAGCTCACAACAGCTTTTTTTTTTAAGTAACCCCAATGACACTGATGGGATATAAATGTTATTCCTTTTTTTTTTGCTATGTACCAAAATACCCTTCTCACCAAATATACACTCCACTGTCTGTGGTCTGCAGAGAGTAAGCAGTAAACCCTGTGCACAGACTATTAGCTCTCAGAGGCAGATGTGTCTCGTCTCATATTAGCTCATTCTCGGCTGTCTCTTGTGATCTTTCAGCTATGCAGCCGCTGTCATGTCCACAGTCTCTCATCCTGCATTTAGTTTCCTGAAACTGAATTACAAAGAAACTGAGCACTTTGAGGCAACAGATAAAACGCATTTGAGTTCGTTGTCTACATGGCTGAATGTCAATCCCCTTCTTAATACACATATTTCACAATATGTTTGCCATAAAAACACATTGTTCATTTTTTAGCAGCTGGCTTTGTTTGGTGTTTTGAATGTTGAGTAGAGTGAGTGAGGGTGATGCTGTTTTACTTTTAGGGCAAAAAAAAAAGGCTGAGATATCAATGTTTTTTGCCGAATTTGTGTTGTCACAAGTGATGATGTATCACAAGTGAAGGGACCGTGGACAGGTGAAGTGTATGTTTATCGGACTGAAAGGTCTTGCTGCTGTAAATCCCACATTTCTGTACACCTGGGCTAAACATTTACTAAGAGTGACTTGCTGCTATTAGCTGACCCCATATCCCATCTGCAAAACACACTCTGCGCCCATGTGCAGATTGGGACAGGCCTGGCAGTGTGTTGGTTGGTCAATACCACACAGGACCACAGATGGGTCCCAGCACAGTGGAGCTGGTGGCTGGCGCTGCAACCTGGGCACTGGCCAGATGGGCCACCCTGAGAGAGGCTCAGCCTGTCAGGCCCAAACAGGCTGATCATATTACTGTGGGCCAAGACTGGAGTCTGATTCCACACAAACAGGCACACACACATCATCAGGGGAATCCACATTATCATGCCTCACTGTCAGGCTGGATTCATCCTGTTGTGTGTGTGTGTTTGTTCTAACCTGTGTGGTTTGTCAGATTGTTGAAACCGGAAAAAATTGTGTTCTATGTGGGTTTCCATGCATAGATAACAAAAGCTGAATTATTGTCCTTCGTAAATGGTGTCTTCTCAGGTTTCCTGAGATGGGGAAAACTGGATGAGCATTCAGCAGCATGGTAGCACAGTACAGTTCATTTTCTAACAAATATAAATATCAGAATTATACATGAAATCTCATAGTCAGTCTCATCCTGATTCTATTTTTCCTGTCTTTAATCCTTTCCTTTATTTAAAACTAGAACCATAAATGTTTATAAGCGAAGCTCTTAAAAATGAATTTGCTCCTGGAGCGTTTCACATTGAGGTTGCAGTCTTGAGAATTATTGATATTCGCAAATATGGATGAGTGCTGGTGAATGTGAAGCAGGGTGTTAGTGAGAACATGCTCAGTATGCTTTCAAAAACTACTCCCAAGATAAATTAATGTTTAAAAAGCTGATATTTTTTTTAGATCAAAGGTTTGATAGAACTGCTTCATCCATGTTAACATGGAGTATCAGGAGTAACAAGAACACAGTTGTCCATATGGAGTGCTATTTGCTTTCATGTAACGATCTGAACTGTGCAGGTCATGTGTCTTTATTTTTTGTGTCATCTGTTGTTGGGTTTTCAACCAACAAGATAGTTTCTAGGATGGCACTGACACTCTGTCGTTCCACCGCTTTGGTTCAGGCGGCAATGTCTCAGCTACCAGCAAGAAATCCTACTGATATTTGTGACCCTTTGACATTTGTTTTGAGTGAAATGTCTCAACATTATTTTGATGGACAGATAACTAAATAATAGCATATATAAAGAAAGAAAGCGATATTTCCATGTAAGCACTAGCCTAAGTACAACTTCATAGAAGTCAACCAACCTGCATGCAGACTCTTAGCCTTATTTGCACGTATGCACAATAATAAAAAGAGGCCATCAAAAAGAAAAAAGTGTACGATGTAAACTGAAGAGAGTGCTGCAATTACTAAAAATTGAGAGTTAGGAACACAAAAGCGCTTTTTGTCATTTCAGCTGCCATCAGTAGAAATATTTGGGCAGTATGACAAAATAGTGTAAAATATGTGTTTTAGCCTGCTGAATTAAATGACACAGTTGTGACTTGTAATTACAGTGTAAGAAAGCCTGACTGGCCAATTTATAATGAAAAATGTGTGCAGCTGTGATCAGTGCTACATTTTGCAAATGCCAAATCAGCTGTATTGAGTTGTCATTCAGTCTAACCCCTAATTTTCTAGCCCCAAATGATGTTTGTGTTTAATAATGATAGACTTATTTCTGAGGCACAGGGCTTAATGTTTCTTGCTACCAAAAAGAAATGGATTTCCATTGCCTTCGTGCCATCCACCGTAATATAACTCATCCTGGTTTTTGTCTTCAATTTGACAGCTCTGAAACAGGATGAATGAGAACCATTTGCCAAGGTCAAGGTCATGGTTTGGGCTGATTCAGGCTCCAAGGCCCTTCTCATTGTCAGAAAGCATCTTCATTTGAAATTCACACAACATTGAGTCAGGTTTGACTAGTAGCAACCAGGACTTGTGGGGGTTGTAATATTCATAGGAGCGGTGGAAGATGGATGGATAGGTTCTCCTACTGCACACTGATTGTCACATTTGGGTGATTAAGTTTATTATTTGCCCCACTGCTACATTAGCATGTGATTATCCTCGGTATCCCACAGAGAGGAGCATATTTAACTTTTGAGAACAAAGAAGGATCAGGGTGGTCACCTGAGTCTCTCTTTTGGATGCACTTGGAACAACATGGAAGCGTTCAGTCTAGTTGCTTTGTCCTGGGACTGTGTTTAGCTCCGTAGCTCCTCTCAGTCTGCCTCCTTCCCTTCTTTCTCTGGTTTCCCTTTTCTTTCCATCCCCTAGCAAACATTTCTCCCTGACTCTTTTGTTTGCCAAGATCCAGGTTGCCATGGCTACCAACTGGCGCTTTATGAGCACCTCATCCCTCATCTAAATATTCCTAGTTATCTATGGTAATGAAATGCACACACCATTATCTGGCTTAATGAAATACACTCTATTGTCTATGATTAGAAAGAGAAAGATTTATTCCTCAGTAGCCTTGTGTTGCAGTGTTCCCCAGTTGCGATAACAACTGCTCCACTATTGGAGCAGTGGGTTCTTTCAGGCTGTGTTCTGTTGTGAGCTTTGGACAATAAAGAAACAATGTCCAGTTGCTGTGAGCAGCCGTGCTATGCAGCTTATGAACTACAGTGCCTGTTTGATTGCACTAATTGGCCTGTCTGTGCTGTAGTTGCCTCGTGATGGACTCTGCTGCTGCTGCTGTGAATTCTGCCTCCAAATTAATACAGCCTATTAAAAAATAGATAATGACAATAAGATCCGTACTTATTCCTTTTTTTGACAAGGCTACAACACAACAGCGCAACTCCGAAAAGAGAGCACAAGCAGAAATAGAACATCATTATCTAACAGTATTTGAATTCAAAATCTTTGCCTCGTTTGTGGTTTTGTGTGTGAAGAAGAAAAAGGCAGATCAACTCCTACCCATATAGCATTATTCATCTGTGCTGTACTTTTCCATGGTCTTTGGAATCCTTTGAAATCATAAAACAGCATCATAAAACAGATATACCGTAAAAATGTGCATCTGATTTCTCCTGTTCCCCCTCAGCGATAAAAAAGAAAAGTGAAAATAACAGCGAGTGTGTAGTTTTGTTTGACAGCAGCTGTGTGAATGTGGCAGTGTCTTTTTCCAATTCAGGCTGGGGTAATATCTGCAGATTGGGTGGTTAAGTCACTCTGCATTTCATGAGCCAGTCCTGTCACTAACAGTTATCTCCTCTCTGCCCTCTGAGGAGTTGTCTAGGTGAAATGATTCTCTGAAGCTCTGAATAATGCATGAAATTACGTAATGCAAATGGAGGCTTTATTTCCCCTGCCTCTTGCAGACGTCAGGGCCGGGGCCACTGTATTAGTACAGCGAAGGAGAAACAGTGGAAATCCCCAGAGTGAGGGAACTACAGCAGGGAGCGAAAAGGTCAGCGATAAAACCCGGCGCGTCTCCTCACATTCAGCTTTATCAACTATGAGTCCGAAGTTATTGCATGGCAGAAATGCAGAACGGAGCGGGACGTTATTCAATGGGGCTATCATGGGAGGCTTATTGTGTGAAGGCAGTGAAATATTCATTAAGGAACAGCCTGGCTGGTTTCCACACTGCCTGCCTGTAAACACAAGCCCAATCAAATATAAATAATAAGAGGAGAAGGGAGCAGCGCTGAATTTTATCAGATCAAGAAATGTCACTGGCCTTATATACACCAAATTAGGCAACACTAAACTGTTGTCAAGTCCCTGTTTCAACAAGCAGACGAGCTTTCTCACCGTTTTTCTCCCCCTCTCTCTCCCTCTCTGTAGTGGGTAGACCTGAATGGCATTAATTGCCCCCCTAAGATGACGGGCAGATGAAAGTGAGGTGGTGGTTTGCTGTGGGACATTGGGGCCAGTTACAAAGAGAGGCTGAGGACGGCTGGCAGGTCTCACCAACTTCAAAAGCAGATAAAGGATCTTTTTATACAAAGATCCTCTTTTTTTTCCTTCTCGTGCTTAATCTCTTAGATTCAGGGGTTTATTCGTGCCAGCCTCCTTGCCTTTGTCCACTTTGTGTCAGGTTTTAACGCCAGAGGATTAAATTGCTGTTGCGGAAATCATTGTTTGTGTTTTTTTCCAACCCGCTGCCTCCCATTGTCCCGTGACATAATCGACCGCTCTCTAACAATATGAGAGGTTCATCTCGCTCCTTTGGTGAGAAATGAACAGCGGATGGATCTGGTCACCTTGTTTGTCTGACGAAACAGTGCCACAATATGTTGTTTTGTTTAGGCAGAGTGCTCTTAAGTCCTTAAGTAGCTTTTTTTTTTCTTTTGAAAATGAGGACAAGGAGGTCTTACTTGGGGGAAACCACAGAGCAGCGAGGGAAAACACTGAGCTGCCACTGAATATAACAAATGTGAAATTGTTTTTCTTTCCTCTGCAAACAAGAGAGGTCTAACTGGAGGAACTTGGAGTCAGTACACACTGATCCAGAGGAATATATTTAACATATTTAGCATGGTAAAAGGAGCTCCTGCAGTCAAAGGAATCAACAATGTGAGGGGGAAATAAAAAGCATATAAGTGATGCAGCTTCTTTTCATTTATTCTTCCTCTGTCAGGTCCTCTAAAGTCTGACTGGTCTATCCACTCGGACCTTCACCTACAGCCCAGATTCCTGTCATTCTCCAGTGAAGGTATTGGTCTCAGGCCGCACAGCCAGCCCTCCATCTGCCTATGAATAGGACCAGTCACATTTCTGATAGCATTTAATGAAAAATCCACCCGGGCTTTGGAGAGGAGGGAGGGGAGGAGGATGAAGAGTGGATATGGAGGGAGGGCTGGTTGTGGTGGGGAGGTGGGAGTGCTCAACAAAGAGTGCCTTTCACTGAAGTGGAAAGCGTAGATTGCTCCCTCTCCCTCTCCACTCCTTCCTTGCTCTCTCATTTTGTCTTTTTTGATTCAACATCAAAAATGTGCCAAATGACTGGGTAGAAAACCCCAGAGGTTTTCAATGGGTGTGTGTGTGTGGGGGGAGAGTGCCACACAAAGGGACAGGTGTCTTGTGGTTTAAGGTGGCAGTGGTGTGGAGGACACAAAGGTAAAAGCAAACAATCAGTGAGGCCTCACTGAAAGGGGGGTGTTTCTCCTTAAATCAGTGGAAGAATCTCCAGCTTTTTTCTGCATCGTATACTCAAAATCAAAATAATCATATATTTGAGATTATTCATAAAATTTTCAAGGACAGGGCCCATATTCTTCTTCATTCGTTGTATTGTGGAGAGATGCCATGAAAACAACAAGAAGTCTCTCCATACTTTTTCTTACCTTTCCTTCCTGTGGGAGATTAGTGAAGATAAAACATGCACCAAAAAAAGGTTAAATCATGTCCTCAAGCCTCTGGGCACTGAACCACTAGTTAAAATTGAAGTAAGTAGTCTTGTGTTTATAGTGTAGCATTTATTTTCATGTTTGAATTAATACGCATTGGGCTCATCAGTGAGTGTTTAAATCAGCAGGACAGTGTAAGGGTAACTGACTCGAAATGAACTACAGCGTGAGTGTGTTCATTGTAATGAAGGAACATGTCAGCCAGTGCAACCATGTGTTGATATTAGTTTTTGGACAACAAAGGAGCTCTATGAGACAGAGGAACAAGATACACCAGGCTTTGGATACACAGACAATAGGTTTTAGACGGATCAAGCTATTGTTTGTTGTTGTCCTTACACAGGATATTGTTACAGTAATTTGTGCGAACCAATGAATTGTAAGGCTGAGCATTTTTAGCTGCTCTACAGTGTTTGATCCCAATCCTGGTTCAGGTTCACTGTCATATCCACCCACATCCTTGACACACATACAGGGAAACTAGATGTCACTCCTCATAGACCTCAAATATATAAACACGAAATAGTCTGAAGGGTAAACACTCAACAATTTGAATATAAACAAGTTCCAGTGTATTCTCTTTCCCTGAAGCAAACTTATCCTCGTTGGTGGAAACTTGGTGCTGATGAAAAAGCAGGTAGACCACCAGAAAAACAACAGCTGTTACAAAATTCATCATTATTGTTTCGGATATAAAGCATTTTTTTGGATTCTAACAAAAGATGTTTGTGTTCAGCATTGTTTTTCTGTAAAATATAGAACATCACCAGATATAACCAAACACTGCAGGGTGACATGCACAGAAATGTATATGCCTCTCATTGGCTTCCAGCCAATAGAGATCAGAAGAATCTGTTCCCTTCTTGGTTTTTTCTTTTTCTGCATGCATGAATGTGTCTGCAACAGTTGATGATGACGCTGTCAGTGCATCCTCCAGCTTCTTCCTATTTTGTATACAACACACAACCCAACAGGTGAAAAACAAGTCTGAGAAAGGCTTTCTTCCCTCCTCTGACACCAGATAACAGACTGCTGCCCTCACTCATTTCTCATCTTCAACAGACAGCATCCAATCGTCTTCAGTGTACTTTGCCATTACTGTGATCTCAGTTTGGTTTTTTTTTGTTTTTTTTTATCTAGCAAAGCAAACATCAGCATGGACGTGTTTGAGTTTGCTTTTGTTCTCCTTGAAGGAGGTCGACCAGATTTGAAACTGTCTCATTTGCTGCTGCAGCCTTTAAGCGCTGGCTTTATCTTCATTGAAATTACACTAACAACAAACTGCTAAGGGCACGCTTTGCTAATAGAACGGCATACATCGATTCTCTTCTTTGCTCTTATCTAAAATGTTAATCAATACCCTAAGAGCTTGTGGCTGGTCTTTAGAGGAATGTGCAACAGCAAGCTGATCAAGAGTCTTCACAATTTCCCCAGATGCTGGCGTGTTTTTAATCTGCTGAATTGATGACTGACAAAATGTCCTTTTGGGGAACTACACAGCTAATGGATTTTGCTCTAAAAACATTTCTAAAAAGTGACACCTACTCTTACAAAGGTGACTCACTGCAATCTCAAATTGAAATCTGCATCTTAACGTGTATTCTCAAGATTCTCAGGCAGTCTTGAGAAGCCTATGATACGGGTAGGAAATGTCATTCAGTCAGTCGGAGGCAATAGGGTCCTGGCCTAGTTTGCATCAACATTTAACTGTCAAAATCAGAGGTGTGAACTGTAACACGCATTCTGGTACATTTCCTGCTGCTGTTGGTGCACAAATTAGTTTCCATGCTTCTTCTACAATGAATTTCTCCCTTCAGCTCATAGTGTATTGTCAGTGTCTTTCTTTCGACTTGTATTTGGGGTGTAAACAACTCAATGGCATTCTGGGAAACGCAGGCGATTACTTGAGGTCCACCAAAACACAAAACAGCTTGTACATGGATGACGTTTATGATGTAACTACAGAGTGAATCTTGCCTTTTTATCAAGACATAAGATTAGAATATTTTATAGATACTAAATTATGGTCCAGTTTTTTAATATTTGTCGAAACGGGGTTTCCTCCCATGCAATTATATGATAATGTAACTTGGGTTATTATACCCTTTCAACTACAGCCATAAGAAGCCAAGCTTTCATTGTTTGATTCTTTTACTGGAATTTCAATCTAAAAATAGGTGGAATTGTGAACAATTTTCAAATATTAAGACTAAGACAAGCAAATATTCATGTTTGGAAAGCTGGAACACATGAATTTTTGAAGAGTCTACAGCTTCACTCAGCTCTGTAAGGCTGCTCTTATGCACTGCAGTGCTTTGGGTCAAATGCTGTCATCAGCACCTTAACTTGCTCAGAGCGATTCCTGCAAAATGCTGATGTTTCTTGAGTATAAGGTTTAACATCATCTTAGTGTAGTATGTTGTCAAGGATTTGGTAATTAGCACTGTGCAGATTGTGTAGCTGAGGGTGATGGGAATGTTGTTAGTTTGGTGTATAAAATTTTACAGCATAACTGTTGAGACGTCTCATTGAAAACCACAAATATCAACCTGATGGTGGTGCTTGAGGAAAAGGCAACAGATCATTAAAAGTTGTTTGATTCAAAACGAAATTTGAAGAAACATTCCTGGGAATACCAGCTAATTGTGGTTGAGATATTTCAGTCTGGAGCAAAATGTTGGACTGATGATCGGACCAACATTGGTATTCCAAGAGCCACTCTCTCTGACTTGCTTCGGCTCTGAATATATATTGAGCTCTCCATGTTTTCATAGACAGTTGGAACCCTGGATGATGAAGTTATCCATCTCTATGTGTTCTTCTGCTGCAAGAAGCTGAGATACAGATGGCCTTTTTCTGCTTGTTGCTCCTGAAAATCATCCTTCTTATAATCTGTCCATTAATCACAATCATAATCGGCAGGTGAACAGTAGGCTCCAGTAACTACTGCAGTGACAGCTGGATAGTGGAGATGCTTGGTGGGGGCTGGGGAGGCAGAGTCGGGGTGTTTGCTTGTTTGTGCAGGGGAGGCTACTGCACAACTGGAGGCAAATCTTCTCGACACGGTTACCAAAAACTCTTGCAGTTTGGTTACCAACACAGAAAAGAAAAATGGGGGAAAAAAGAGAAAGAAATAAGGGTTCTTTATAACGCAACAGGGATGAAGAGTTAAAGTTAGTGGGAGGCAAACAGCAGTAGAAGGAGGAAGATTTTCTCCCCAGAAACCACTGAAGATCCTGCAGTCCATGTGCATGTCTGAATGATGATTAACTGTAATTACCTAAGCAGTACCTGGCCCGCATGCCAGGAGGCAGCCAAAGATTAATGGGGCTCCGCTGAAAACGGAACAAAAGCTCACATTTCTGAAGTAATGAATTGCTCTGGTACTAAGGTGTCTTCACATGATGCGCCCAGACCCCCAGGGAGGTTCATTACAACAGGAGGAATAGATGGATCCTCTGCAGCATTTTCAAACAGGGAAAGCAAGCGGGTGAGCGGGAGGAAGTCTTAAATCGTCCCAGACATCCTGGTTGCTACACCAGAAGAGAGATAAACAGCCTCCTCAGTGCTTCTTAAATGGGTGGTAAATATTACACAGCAAAGCCGCCTTGTTTGCCTTGTCTCACCCATACACAAGGTGCTTAAACAATAAAAGCTTGGCACTGTGCAAACAGTTTAACTGATGAAGATAAATTTGACTAGATCGATGCCTTTAAGAACTGAGTGACAGAAATCTGCACTGGATCATTGTTCCTTACCCATTCATAAACTCCAATCCTTTTTAATAAAACACCTCCACGGAGCCGACACGCCACTCAGCATTATCTGTATTAAAGGAAACAGGTTTCATTTGTACAGGAAGCACACAGTTTAGTTAAGCCTGGGGGGGCAAAGTTTTATTACAAGTGTCTCCTGTTATAAATCACTGTCCGAAGAATAACCTGCAGATTAATGGTGACATTATTTTAGAAGTTAATCTGTGGTTTCTTTCTTTTTTTTCTTTTTTTTTTATTGGGCGAAACGATCGACACAAAATGGAAAAAAGCCAGTAGAAAAAGTGTGAAAGAGGCCCTCGTGAGATTTCTGCAGGAATGAGGGTGGTGAAGAATGGAAATGGGCATCAATTATTGGAAGTCAAACTGCCTGAGGCAACAGTGAGGAGGATTTGCAGGCCGCGACATTTTTCATGCCCTTGAACATGTTACTTCCAGATATGTAGGTCGATGGCAAGATGAAATACAACCTGACTGGTAGATTTAATGTTTACAGCGAACACAGACCACGTATTGCCCCCCACCACCACACACCCCATTGAGTCACGTAAATACTTCAAGGAAACGCAAGTTTAGGCATGCCCGGCTCTACCTCACGTTGTGTGTGCAGCGGTGCCTTGAAAACCCAAAGGCCTTTTCTGTTTACAAGCCTCTAATCATGTTAATGACACTGTGCTCCCATACAGGCCATTTCTCAATCGATCACAGCGACAAAGACCAAAATAAAGTGACAACGCTCAGAATTTGTGCCTGTGCATGTCTGAGGGAGATGAAAGAAATGTGAGATTCAACCTTTAAACTGCCATTTATCAAGGAAGACAACAAAGGGAGTCAACGCCATTATCCTCGCCGTCACCCTGCAGTTTCTCTGTGTGCGAACATAAATGCGCACAAACATGCATAAAAGCCTGCACACTTGAATAATTTATTTAGATGAAAATAAACATGAGGATGCACGATATGGATGTGGTCCAACAGTTTTATGGCACCGACTGTATGTGCAGAAACATAAAAATGTGGGTGTGAAGAGGACCATGAGAATGGTGTTTTCGTGTTAACCCATTAACTTCAACAATTGGAATCTGCTCAGTGCCATTCAAACAGCTGTTGTGCTGTAGTTTTAATACTTTCATATTTATCTTCAGGCTAGAACTTTAAAATTTATATAGGCTGTATAAACTATTAGAAAAACGCACATAATAAAACAGGCTGACTCTGGGGTTGGCATTGTTCCAAGAGTTTAAAGATAATTTCAGAAAACATGTTTCAGTAGGAGCTGATTATTGAGAACACTTGTTGTCTTGTTCCTTTAAAGTTTCCTCTGTATTATCCAATATTCATCCAAACATCATGATCATAGTTGGTGGAAGTCAATGGGCAAACCAAAAATAAGAGCCTTTTACAAAGTGCTTCTTATTTTTTGGTTTTGAGCCCTCATTATTAAATAAAGACGTTCTGTCTTGAGTAAACACTGATTTAACATCAAATTATCTCATTAACATTAAAAGCGTACATATTTTTACAGCAGTGTGAAAGACTGGGAGGGGGTTTTCTAATTTTCTGTACAGCAGATTATCAATGATGTTTGTGAAGGGGGCACAAAAGACATCTCTCCAGCTCATTTCTTAGCATTAGCTACTCTGCAAGCAGGAATGACAGCGTGGACAAAAGACTAAACCATTAATTTATCTTCCCTATATGACCCTGATGCTAATGAGGAAAATGAAGGCAAGCAATCAATTCCCTAATTGGGTTTGTGCTATTTTAACTTGTTAAGGGGGCCTCAGTCTCGATTAAAGCGAAGGTCAATCTCTCATTGTGACAATTACTGTATTCATTTCACAGAACAACAAAGGAATCCAGCCAGTATTGGTAAGAGACCGCAGAGAACCAGATGCCTCCCCATTGTGTGAGTCTTCCATCACATCATCTTGTTGATCTCAGTCTCATTACAACCTGCAGATGCCATAATTTGGTCCAAAATAATTGAACAGCATTTAAAATGAACCACATAAAGGCTCACTTTTTAAACTATTGGTCACCTCGCCATGTTTAAAAGGCGATTTCGGCTGCATCTCTGACAACAGCAAACATAGATGTTGATATTTTGAAATTAAATTGTTCAGATGTCTTATGAACAGGACCAAGTGGGTGTGTCCAAATGATGATGCCTTTTAAGTGCAGAAAAATTGTGGGTAAATAAAACACGGAAACCTGATTCCCCAGAGTGGCCTGGATGAAGTGTCACTCCTTTAAAGAGCACAAGCAAACAAGCAGCACCCTGCTGGAGAGGTTATGAGGTTGGACCAGAGGCCTGTAGGCTGAGAGTCAGTGAAGCTGCAGTGGATCATTTCTTTTGGCAAATCAGACTGTTGATATACAGCGTGACTCAGCTACTCCCTCTTGTCACATCAATAGTTTATTTTGCACTGGAGAGAAACCACAGAATTAGAATAAAAATTAGATTATGTATCCCTGCGCTAAAAGAATTCAATTATTGACTTAAACCATCTCTGGGTAGTGAGGAGGATTTTTGCTGCATAGCCATATATCACAAAGCAAAGAGTGGGAGAGCAAAATGTCATCTCTGCTTTTTAATCTCAGTTACTATGTTTTTTTTGTTTTATGTTTTTCTTTCCTTCTTGTTGGCAGGGAGAGAGAAAAGAGAAATCTGTTAAAAGGTCTACAAAACCAGGCAGCCCTTTAACAAGATGCACTTAATCTTCCTAGTGTTTGCTTTGGTTAAATAAAGGTTTGGCTTTGTCCAGTCCAGAGTGGCGGGATGTTAATTCCAGCCAGTTTGAGAACCCCAAGCTCTTATCGACCTTTATCTACATGTGAACAGGATTCTAGTGGGACAAAGCTGAGCAGATTAAATATGGACCCTTTTTGTAGTTTGGTAATATATCAACCACATGTCCGAGTACTGCCTATGGGTTCAATCAGAGTTCATGTTATCAGTATTACAGGCCTTTCATGCTCTCAGATCTCACACAAATCAAAAGGGCTTTGTGAGGTATGCTACCATCAGCCAATTAATGCCCACTACTACAGCTAGGCTGCCTGTAAGGTTGAGACTTAGCACTTTTCACAGCTAAACGTCTTGACTTTTTTCCCCTCTGTCCCCACCTCGTTTTTGGGTAATTATTCAGTTCTTTGGCAGAGTTTTGTAATTCACACCGCAAACATTGCGTAACAGGAGCCACAAAAGTGACCTTGGACTGTTTGAGTCAAATAACAAAACCAGCTGGGCTTTAGTAGAGAGGGATCTGCACAAATCCCACCCACATTAATGGTGAAGAGACACAGTCAGGGAGACTGAAATGAGGCATTTTGGGCTTAGAGGAACTTCACTTCAGATAAAATCTCAGGGACAATAGCTACTTCTCAGGCTTTTAACTGGTCCTCTAAAACTCAGGCCAACCTAAGACCAGAGAGCTTCTTACTCAAGGACACTGCAACAGGATACACAGCTGCTGCAGGGATTTAATCTAGCAGTGTTGTGGGGAAGGGACAGTGAGAAACCAGTCTCTCACTCGCTCTCAGTTACTGGCTTCTACTCTCATGATCTCCCAAATTAAACAAAGTTGAACTTAAGGCTTGAATATGCCAGCTCATGAATCGTGCTTTAGCCAAAAGAATGACTTTATTATTCTTAGTAGTGAGTGAGATACAGGCCCATCTATACAGTTCCACCTACTCTTGGGTCTGGTACTGTATATTATCAATGCATATGAAACAGTATTAATTTCAGGCTTGAGGCTTTTGTTCTCTTTGGGCTCTCCCAGCATAAAACTGCACTTATGGAGCCACTAAATTGCATTCATTGTTTGACAGTTAGTGTACGAATGTTACACAGTTGAACAGATAAGTTTTTCAAAATACGCGATACACATGAATGAAGCATGAGACACGCACACACAAAAAACAAATATGAAAATTCTGTACATATTCAAAATTAAACATTGCACACTAAATATGCATATAGCTTAGCTATTCAGTAATCACAGCCTTAAAATAAAAGCAGATTTTGTTGCCCTAAACTTAAGGGATAAAAGTAATGGTGCCACCTAGTGGTGACTGACTGTCAACAGAAAAGTGTTAAATCTATTTTAAAGAGGGAAATAAACAAAAAAAAAAAAAAACCCACTACAATCTTCAAACAGATCAGAAATAATCCTTGAAAATTATTGCAAAGGACTACTCAAAGCGTGGTGCACATTAAATGTATCCATAAAAAGGCACATGAATTGTTACTATAATGCAGTGGTATGATTCATTTTTCTGTTCTTTGTATTCATGCAACAGTGGTGGGCCGTCACAGTGCAGACACTGCAACAGAATGTCAAACACAATTTACATTTTTGCAGTTGAACCGTCACAAAGACAAAGGACACGTGACAGCCCGGGTTGGCACCACCACTGTGACAAACTGAAGCATCTTGACATTTACATTTTCTACATGTTAACATGACCAAGTCGACTGGTGAATTTCTCCCTGTCGATGTTCTTGTGTTCGGGGATGTGCCTGTAGCTGCAGTCTGGCCTGGTGCAGCCCGTGGTCCTCCAGAAAAAGCACTCCTTCTTATATGAGCTGCAAGAAGAAAAACTATTTGTCACTTCAACATTAATTTACAGAGATGTTTCAAGGGATGCTAAAAGTAGAAGGCCTGAGATGACTTTTCTCTCCTTATCCTATCCACTTATGGTGACATAAGTTAGAATATTATTAAACTTTAATTCTAATATACGTAGCTCACAAACAAATTAAGTCTATTGAGTAAAATCTAAAACAATAAAATGTTCTTACCCTGATGGGCCTAGTCCATTGTGGCCCTTACTGGGATATCGTACAGCCAATGGAGCCCCCTCGACCACCATCCCCTGAGGAAGAGACAGACAGAAGCTGACTTTATTATTTTCATATTTTAAATGTCCAATTATTCACCAATTAGAAACAGAGAGAGAGGGAGAGAAAGATAATAATAAATAAATTTAAAGACTTCCTCGCTCAGCCTGGAAATAAAATAAATTTTCCACAAATAATCTGGTAATTATTTGGCTATTTCTGAAATACAAATTTTCTTTTTCAGAATTAATTAGTAAGAAAAAGTGTTAACCAGCTAGGACAAGAAAAGCTCGGTTTTTGATAAATTAAATCTTTATCGTATTTCCCTGCATGAAATAAGCTGTAGAAACACAAGCATCAGGTGAATGCGTGGTACGTTTGAACGTCCATTTGTACCACCGCTTTTTATAAAATGTATCAGTTCACTATGAAATGTGTTTTGAGGGGAAACACGAGTCAAAATGTTCTTTCAAATCTGACAGAAGAAAAAAGGCCTTCTGACCAACATGTCGCCAGAAGAATTAAAGCCATTGATTAAAATGCGATCTGAAGCAGTGAGATGAATTATGAAAGAGCACAGCGACCATCTCCCCCCTAACGTAATATTATCCCACCAGTAAACAGACACTTACATTGAAACACTGGATGGCTCTGTCACAGTCTTCCTTTTTTGTGTAATTCACAAAGGCACATTGATGTTCCAGCAGCATCTTGATGCTGTAGACCAACCCGGCTCTGAGAGAGAGAGAGAAAAGGAAGAGTGTAAATACATGAACTGAGCAAACTGGAATAAGTGTGTATCATCTTTGTGGTGCAGTTTGTTTTTGAATTACTCAGGAAAAATACACAGCAATAATGAAAGATATGTTCCCAGTCAAGGCACTGCAGGTTTCCATCAATGTAGCTTTTTCAAAGGTGTTTCCATCCCCCTTTTGAATTTACTGAATTCTAAAGATAAATTCCAAATATTGAAAAGAAAGCCTGTGACTTACAAAAGTGGGAGAGAAAAGGAGAGGGAGGAGAAAAAAAAAATCCATGTTTGCTTATTTTAATTTTTCCTTTTATCTAACTGATTTGTTATTCTGTAAAAAACTCTCAGAATGGAACCTCATTCTGGCAAAGTGTTGGGTGAGATCCTCAAACAAAAACATGCTCAGAGGTGTGAAGAAGTTTAGGATGAGGTACTTCACCTGCTGAAGAGCTCATGAAGTATTGCGTAGGTGACAGTAGGAGCCAAGGATCCGACCCAAATGGAGAAAAGTTCCCTTTGTGCAAATCAGAGGGGATAAAATTGAAATTTTAAATTATAGTCTTTGTACAGTTCAGATTAGCACATACCACACTACAAACTAACAAGTAACTGTCGTGCACCTGAGGTTTAACATGTCTGATATCAAAAGTGAGATACAGCATAACTGACTGAAGTAAAACTAAGAACTATGAACTTACTGCTAGCACACAGCAAATTTTGATCCTTATTATGCAATTTAAATGTTATTTGAAAAACTTTATTTACAACCTTTTAACGTTGCATATGGAGTATCAGGACACTTGTGCTAAAATGCCTGAAATAAAACCCACCAAATGAAAAAGATGCACATACAAAGTAAACATTGAACTTACGGTTTCACTGAATTCTTTGAGTAAGGGGTAGGAGACTGAGATTTTGATCTGCTTATGACCAGAGTGTCAAAATCTTTGACCAGCTGCATTCTGGGACGGCTCGCTTGTACAGTCCACTCTCCCTCTTCCATCTCTTCTTCCTCCACCACTGGTTGTTCTGTGTTTTCCCCACTGGCGCCAGCATCTGAATAGAGGGAATAGTATTAGAGTTCAAGCCGTGGGTGTTGGCAGTCATCTTTGCAGCTTTCATCTCTGGGAAGCACTTTGACATTTACCTCCAGGATCCTTCTGACTGTCGCCACCAAACAGAGCCTCAAGAGCTTCCTCTAGTGTGGAGTGAGTCTTCAGGGCCTCGGTGCACTGCACCCAATTGAAGCCCATTTCCTAAAATGGAAGGACAAAGACTGATGCGATATGAGCGTACAGACATTAAAGCCACTAATGAATTATACGCTGACTTATTTATTAGCATCTAAACTTACACTAAATCCATTAGGGGGGGAAAAAAAAAAAAAAAAAGTAGACAACTGAAATGCAACACGCTCAAAGTGCTCAAGCTGTGCTCTGTCAAAGCTAAATTCTTGCAGCAGATTTCCATGACAGTAACTTGGACATATTGCTGTACATCAATTATTATTATTATTTTTTTACCATGAGGTGCAGTGTCTGTGCTCGTTTCAGCTCTTGTGTGGCTTCAGCACTTGAACTATCCAGATTCAGCACTTCCTTGTAGATCAGTGAGGCTTCGTAGTATTTCTGCAGAAGTGAAGGGGGAAAACACAGACGCCATGTAAATATAAAAACAAACAAACAAACAACAACAAAAAAAAAAAAACCCAACTTCTATGGAAGCATTGATAATATTTACATCCACATTATTTGTAGTCCAGTTAAACCGGAGTTGAACCTGTAGTTCCTCCTTCTGTGACTGAGCATCTGAGGAGTATTTTCTTACAGTGTCGTCATATAATGTGTTCCCACTTCATTTATTACTAGAGTACATCATTCATGGTTCCAATAATAAAACTACTTCACCTCTTTCACATGAACTCACTCATGGTCAGATCAGTAACTGAGAAGTTCAGTGAGCCCGTTTTTGGTGGTGAACCAGCACTACAGGGTCAGTCTTTGCTCGGTGTAGCCAGATCACCCACACTGGACCAGACTCAGTTAAACTAGCTTTGAAGACATCTTCTGTGTAACGCCAAGTATGGCAGTTACACAGCTCAGTTGTGCACTTAAAATCTACAGTTTCACAGATATATGAAATTTTAAGCACGTCACAGGTTGAGTTTTAAATGAAATATAGATTTTATGGGTGTATTTGGGAAAATGCTGAGCCAGTTGCAACATGAATTTTAATTATCTGACAGTACAACAGACAGTAAAATCCAGTGGCAGCACAGTGCAAACAGTGTTAAGTGGGTACAAGTGCAGTGATTTACCTTCAGCCCACACAGTGCTTTCCCTTTCCTGAATAAACCTTTTATCCAGTTTGGTTCCATGGAGAGTGCTACATCAGCATCCCTGAGAGCGTTTTCATACTGCTGCATTCTTTCATAACACAGTGACCGATTTCCAAACAACCTGAAACATAATTCATTGATGTGTCACTACTTTTGAGTACTTTAAATTAAAAAAAAAAAAAAAGGGGGGGCTCAAGCCAATTTCAGCCCATGTTGTGCTTACCTATATTCCTTTGGATTGAATTTAATGGCATCAGTAAAGCATTTCACGGCCACCTCGTACTGTCCAGAGGCTGCCAAACGATTTCCCGTACCTGGACATAAGAATGGTTGTGTTGTTTTAATTTCACATTTGTTTAATGTCAAAGTCACAATAATATCATAGCTATACCTTACCAGCCAGCTCTCTGCTTCTTTTTGCATACTCTTCTACAGTGGGATCTACAGTTTTCTGTCAAACAGTGTTTGTACATTAGTACATGAAGCATCATGTGCTAATGAATTTGCATCTTGCTGAGTAGCATACAGGTTGTGACTCATAAACTCTTATTTGTGTGAATATATTTAAGTGTTAAAGTTGTGAAGGATAAAACATCGTCGGTTAGAAATGAAAGCAGGTTATTATATTTTCAGTGTTCCTACCTCTTTATTAAGCTCATGTTTCTCTTCCTTTTTCTTCTCAACTTCAGTTTTTTCCAAAATTTTTGGTTTTTGCTCTTTGAGCTGTTGAACTGCTAATTTAGTTTTCTTTTCACTTTCTTGCGCTGGCTTCTGGTTACACGTCTCCTTAGGCACCGATTTAGCAGTGGAAGCATTTGAATTATTTAAATCTAGATCCTGTGAAAGATAAGACAAGGTGTTTGTTTTAACCCCTTGCAGAGCGACTCATGAAAAAGACATATCTTTGCTCAAATCATGACAAAGAATTAGCACTTTGTCTCTAAATGTGGCCTTGACACTGCATAAATCCAGATTAACTACTGACCACACTGTTTAGGGTTTCCTGCTGTATTTAATCTTCTTCACTTATTTTGGAAATGAATTTGGCTTAAGCTTTGTTAAAATTCATCAGCACATTAAAAGGAAAATGAACACACACCAGTTTTGCTTCACAATGTGACACAAAGCTCCACAAACCTTTTGCTCCTTCTCTTCCTTCTTATTCATCTTCACAAGATTTTCTTTTTTATTCTTGCCATTGCTTTCGTCGCACCCAGCAGCCGAGATTCCATTTTGAGAATCACCACATTTAGGAAATTCATTTGTTTCAACATTACTTTCTAAAATATGATTTTCTGAGGAGTCAGATTTGGCTTTTTCTTCCTCCTGAAATAAAAGAAAATGACAGTAAAGAATAATCAGAATGACCTTGAAAATACTTTTTTCTAGTCTTTAGACTAAATCTGGACATCTGTATTTCACAGCAATACAAGTAAAAGATTTACAGGTAAAATGTCTTTGGCTGCATTCTCCTTTTCTAGCCGTTTCTTCTCTTTCTTGCGCTATATCACACAGAAGACAATCTATTGTGAAGCATTCTCAAAGGATGAACATTAAACCCAACAAAAATGTGTGCTTCATCAACACAGACCATTTTTTTACGCTTGTTCTTCTCGGTTTTTTCTTTACGCCGCTCTTCCTCTGCTAGGAGCTCTTTTGCATGTTTCTCAGCTTCCTGAAAAGTAATTAATCTGAGATAAGGTGATGCTCAGCAATGAGATGAAAATTAACCAAATTAAGGATGAATTTAAGAACAGAAATGCATTACCTCGTCAGTGAGTTGTGTTATTCGTGGATGTGGTTCTAAAGGCCTGTATGCAGACGTGTGTGGATAAAATGAATCATCATCATCATCATCATCATCTTCATCGCTGGAATATATGATGTCGTTTTGGAAGTCATATGACCTTAAATCAAGACCTGATGCACACAACAGACAAACACAGAGAAGGACAGTCAGCTATTCTAATACTCACATTTCAAGTGCACAAACTCATCTGAACTGCCGAAAAGACTTATCTTAATATCAAGACAGACTAAAGGTTTAAAATCCCCAACATGTCTCATCAGGTGTTTTCAAAGCTCTCATTCTGACAGATCTTGGAAGACAATGGCAGCTTTATACTTCATTGTCATTCACTGACAGCTGCTAAGACTTCTTGAATCGGTCCATCTTAATTTCACGCTCACTACACATTGTGACTAGTTTTTGTGAACCATCAATAACAGCCATATAAATTAACTGCCCCAGCTCTTTATTGGGGCTTCTAACAATTCGGATTTTGTTTTTAACAATTTTGATAATGCAGTCTGGTTATTCAAATAATATATCTAGAATCTGCTCCAGCATTTTCATAAGTGCGACGTGGGTGACACCAGCCAGTCATCTCAGCAACAAGCAGCCTTACTGTGATGACCAGTTGATCAACATCTATTGACATCCAGGGGGCCAAGCTTTAGCAATTTACTGCTAATTCAATATACAGCTACTATTTTGTCTCAAGGTTAAGTTTAAAGTTTTTATTTTAGTATTTACTAAACCACACAGAGGCAGTGCACCTCTCTGCACAGCTAAATTTGCATGTATGAGAGTCTGAACTTAGCAAACAATATTGACAGATGCGTTTTGAGAAGAAAATGCACTTGGCATCAAAGTATCCATAACAACTTGGAAACAATTCAAGAGAAAAAGAGGAAGGCAACAATTAAAATGATGGCAACTGCAGTTTCACACCAACCCTTGTAGCTCTAAGCCGAAACTGACAATGTGGGCAATTACAACAAAGCTTCATCATGAAAGCTTTTCCATCTTATGTTTCCTAAACTAATGTTTTGGTTGTTTTTTTTTTTGTTTTTTTTTTAATTGGTAAAGAGATATTAGTAGAGCAGAGTCTTTCAAATCTATAGTACATGTTTTCTCATATCTGCTGCAGATATAAGAAAAGAATTCACAGTCAGGAAATTAACCTGTATGGTTTTTGATAACCCTAACAGCTAAAAGAAAAAGTAAAAGTAAAATCCGGTTGGAAAAAAAAGTCTTACCCAGAAGAGCATTCAAGAAGATGTCTGGAGGATGACGTCCATTTATATAATCTACTATCGATTCCTAGAATGGAGAAAGATCAGCGATTTAAGATGTATCCATCAATGTGGAGATCAAACAATCAGTTGATTATATGCAACAGTGTTGTTGAGACTAGATGTCTGCTTGAATATTGACTTTTCTTACATTGTAATAGGTGGCACAAGGAAGTATTACGGAAGAAAAATTCCAAATGGTGAAAACAGGGTGAAGGGCTAATATCTTTTCCATTCTAATTACACTTAATTATTAGAAAAGATTAAAATGATTGTTGGTTGCAGTCTTGGAGCACTTGTGTGATAGAATAACACTCCCTCGGCTAACACTCTCTGTGTATTCACTATTGGATAGTTTTCCAACAAAAGAGTTCAACATAAACTTGGAGTGAACATTCACCACCATCACTTCCAGGTGCTCATATTTCAAAATATCCTTTCGAGGAGTATAATAAAGTTTAGCACACACGGACAGAGATAGCTCTCACAGACTCTTCTGAGACTGCTGACTAATTCAAAACACTAATTATTACGTAATAATAGCCTCATCTAACAACTCAACAGACCTGTTGTGTCAGAATACCTGAACCACAGCTTGGACTATGGGTGTTTGGCTCATACTCACATGTGTGCGCATAAGTCTGGAGTTTTCTCTGACTCTGGGGACAGAAAAGCCCCCTGAGGGGCAGAGAAAAGATGATGTGAAAACACACAAGAGGGGCGGTATTTTATGTTTTTTTTAATCATGTGATATAACCTCAAAAAGCTGCGGTTGGCAGATCCAGAAGGAGGCTGCTTTGGTGTCACAGTGTTAGCGCGCTAGCTAGCCGTAAAGCGACACATTTGCTAAAATAGGTCCAATTCTCAGTAAATTAAACTCAATTTTATTCTCACCTTTAACGACGTCCTTCTTTTTCGACATGGTGTGGAGGTTTGTGGATCTGTTTGGAGGTTTAATTTCTACCTTCTCGCTGACAGTTTTAATCCAAATCTGGCTTCCGCAATTGAAGAGTTCATTTTTTATACACTGACGCTCGGAGCGTCGCCTGCGTCACTGCTCCTGTGCTCTGATTGGATATGGTATCCGTCAATCACGAAAAAGTGGGCGGGATTTATTCAGAAATAATGCGGAAAATAAAACAAAACATTAAAGTCTGTGACGTGTTTAGGATAATTTTTTTAGTTAAAAGCTCTTAGTAAAATAGAGGATTGAAATGCTTTTAAATGGTTTTGGGATTTTTCTGTAATTTCTCTTGTGATAATGCACTATGAAAACTTTTTTTTAGTTTGTTTTGCTCGGCGTTGAATGAGGATCGATCAATTCCAAGAATCACAATTTCCAACTAAATTAAATAACTTACTTGGTGACAGTATTAAAAGGTAAAGGATTTCATTAGATTGTACTGGATGTTCTATTTATTTTCTATTTTTTCTGCTCAAGTAAAATATTAAGCCATTTTATCGGATAATTATTTAAAGCTTCAGTTAAGAACAAAATAAAAAAGATTAAAAGATTTATGAATACAACGGAGATGAAACGAAGAGGCATACAACTAAAGGACAAAAAGGAAGAGGCTCATTGTATCATAGAAATTAATCTAAGACATGATAGGAAAAGCGGATCCACGTGGTTCCGCAGGTAGCTGACAAATTGAACGGGTCTACCGGGTCCAGGCTCAGAGACAGTTTGAAGTGCCATTCGTTTTTTATTTCTTATCTGTGAATTTATATGATTTTTATTGAGATAACAACAAAACAACATCATAAAGATACAAAATGGCTACAGACAATGTGACCATAACTTGATGTTAAAAAAAAGAAATGGTACAGCTTCAACCATGTAACACACATCAGAGTGGGGTGAGTCGGGATCACACGAGGCTCTGGATGGAGTGAACAGCCACAGTTGTTTGAGCTGTTGTGGTTAATTTCCTAAAATCGTGTGTGAGTGAATCATCTTTTCTCCAAACGATCTTTGGCTCCCCGTTCAAATCCCTGCTCGCGCGCGAGCGCATCCTAGCAACGCTCCTTGGATACGAGCGAGAGGGAGCGCGCTTCCGAAGGCGGACTGTCAACAACAGCTCCAACATGGAGCCTTTTCAGGTCATTCCTCCGGCTTTTAACTCCAAACCCCGCATAGAAACTCAGAGTGTGCTCCGTTTTTTCTGTGGTCCTTCGATCCGCTTCCGGTAGTCTGGCTGAAATTGACTTCGCTTTTGGCGGTCGTCAGCCAGCAGTTAGCTAGCCGCTAACAGTTTGGCTAGGTTGTTGGCTAATTTCTACGGGTCGGCGGAAACAAAACGGTGAAACTGTCGACTCTAATGTCGGCGTCGAGACTAAACGTCGAGTTTCTGTTTGTTAGTAACGGTAGTACAAGAAGAACCGGGCGGCTGCTCACTCACGGAAACCGTTAATGTGTGCAGCTTGTGCTGAATGTAGTGATGTTTATCTTGTAAGCTAACAGCCACCTGTTGGCCAAGCTAACTATTTCTGTTTGTGAGCTGGTTGGTCGTAATCTATAAAACAATGTTGGCGGACGCTTGGAAGAGTAAATTATTCAGAACTTGTGGTATTAACAAAGACTAAAATCTGAAGTGTAACTCGGAGAACCCTGCAGAAACTAAAGCTAAACTGTGTGTAACTATTAATGAATGTGTAGTCGATGCACGCACGTAATAGTCTGTTAGATCGAAATGGATTTGACTCACAGAGGAGCTGCCCTCTGAGACAGGAGAGTCATTATATCCTGCCAGCAACAACAGCTGGCAGGAATAACAAGGTGATTGTTGTGGCGCTGAATGTACCAGCAGGTTGTGAAGGTGTGAGTACGGACGGTGCAGCATGCTCCATCTGTAACTCCAGAGGCTACAGAGTCAGTTGTGTTACAGCATATGTTGATTTAACAGTGTTTGTGCTTTCACGTGTTTATGGTTAAAGGCGTTGTTAAATGCCAAAAGAGGACAGTCAAAGTGAGTGAATTTGTTTGTTGATTTGGTTCACAGAGGGCTGCAGAGTCTCCTCAGTTGCCAGCAGATGATAATGTGAGTCAGTCTGTTGGACAGACATCTGTAAACCAGCTGGAACCTGTGAGTCACAACCAAACTCAGCCCACACTCACAAGACAGGACTGGGAGCTTCAACAACCAGGAACACACTCTTTGGAGCTACGTATGTGCATCATCTAAAACAATGCACTTCACTCTCCTCTGCTTTTCTCTCTTTCCCAACATATAATCAATAGGTTTTACTATTGGGAAAAACTGTAGTTTAAACTCAAAGGATAAAATATACATTTTTGTATGTATTTATCTAAATATATTCTTTGTGTCACGCTTATGATATCTATGTATGGATGGAAAAAATTCAAGTTGTCGAATATGTCAATAATTCATCACATTGGAGTGCATGATTATGGGAAGTCTACCGATAGTTGGCATAAATTCAGTTTGATAGGATCTGTGTTACATTAGTCTGTCATATTGGCTGCTTATACTGCCTTTGTATAACATTGAGCATTTTCTCTGTCATCAGAATTTCAGGACAGTAACTTGTCTCCAGCCCTTTCGCTGTTGCCTGTAAACTCTGGAGTGGAACAAAACTTCACTGAATATTCTCTATTCCAACATAGTGACTATGAATTTGTCCCTTTAAGGTAACAATAAATATAGAGCCATTTATACATATAGTTTTATACTTCATGTGATTTGAATGATAGGAACTCAAGATTTCTTCCTATATTAATTTGCTTTTTCAAGGGCATACCCCGACATTTCCATGGCATCGGATAGGTTTCACTTTCCACCCCAGGATGGATCTGCTCGGGCCTCTGAGGTTGGCTCGCTGTCCCAGCATCCTTTGGCTCAGGCAACAGTCCTTTCTGAAGGAGAAGCGAGCAGCTGTTCTCTCTCCCAGCACATTTTGTCACCAGGGGACAAAGGCAGACATGGGGAAATGGTTCACTCCCGACTGACTGCCACTGCTGACAGACAGGAATACTTCAATACTCTACACAAGCTTGCAGAAAAGGCTGTAGAAGATGAAGCCTTCTTTCTTAGTAAAGATATTCCTGCTCAGCATCTTATGGAGCTCCTTCAGAAAGATGTTGGGATGCCTAGCAGCACTAGTAGTGCTGTTTCCTCTGCCTCTGAGACATCTGTGAAGAGCATTACATCTTTGACCAAAGACTCTAAAAGCACTGAAGTCTGCAAGCCTGCCCTCGACCAAAGCTTGGTTAGAAGAGAAGGTCCTCCAGGTGAAGCTTCTCTTCCAGAGCAGCAGACAAAACTACCCAACAGAGTTTCAAAACCTGACCAATCACCAACATCTGAGGTCTGTAACATCACCATGGGTTCCCGCAGCACTCAGCCTGATAACATTAGTGAAGTGTTACACAGAGAGCTGCTGTCTGAAGTAGAGAGATGCAACAACCGCGAAGCTGAATCTAAGAACCAACATCGGAAAAGTCCTTCACCTGGTCAGTGTGTGACCCCTTATCCCACAGAGACATCTGAAAGCAAGCCAAGTGTGACTGGGACAAATCAGGGTGGCATCCCATGGACAGGGCTGTTTTCAACAGCTGTTCAACGGCTTCACAGAGAGCAAGACCTCTGGTCCTCAGGGAATCAAACAGGCATTGATGGGTCCTACCTGGGTTTCCTTCCACATTCTCAGTCCACTCCAGGAGTTTTTAAAGCCCCTCCCAAATCCAGTGTCAAGGCTACAGTAGGGCAGCTTTCTGCCATAGAATCCAATAAGGAGAGCTCATATCAATCAAGCACAGGGATTTCTCCACAGCCAGCTGTACCAGAGACTAATGTTCATTCTCCAGATACAGCAAATCGGTGCCAAGAAGAACATACATCTGCAAAAGTCCAGTCTCTCCCAAGTCTCAACTATTTGCAGAAAGTAGATGCTTGGAGGTCAAATCAGAATTCTGGCAAAACGTCGTTGTTTGATAGCCTTGCATTGCAAGGGTTTTCCGGCATCTCTCCTAAAAAGAAAGCTTACGATGCAGTGTCTGACACCCTGAATCGCATCCTTAGTGAGCAGGCGAGGAACTTTCAACAGCCTCCAATTTCAAGTGCCTCCAACCAGAATGTCACACAGAGTTCCTCTACGGCTCCTTCTGGCTCTTCCTCTCCGAGACGAGGGGAGGCAGTGGGCCGTGCACCCAGTGACAAAGATAACACCGGGCCTGCAGCAAGACCCTCAGGCTCCCCTTCTGGCAGGTCGCGGTCCCAATCTTCTCTTAGCACAGTTGTAATTTCAGTTGAGCAAAATCAGCAGACCTTGAAACCTACGGAAAAAGAGAAGAGTCATATTCAGGACAATGTCCATCATCAACTGAGTACCACAGCTCAAGCCTCACCTCTCATGAGCCTCGGCCAGTTCAGCGATGTATCGACCGACAGAGATTTGACTCTTTCAAACTCCCAAGATAGTTACAACAGTGGAGTTAAATTGGGAGCCTCCGTTGGAGTTTCCTCTGTCACCAGCCTAGAGGTTGATAATTATGCCTCATACTGGACTTCGGTGCCGTCAACACCACCCCCTCTGCCCAAACCTCGAGAGCTCAACATTGAAGAACGAATTCCGGTAATTGAAAAACCAAAATAGTAAATAACAACCACAAGATTTATTTAAGATATATTTAGGACCGGAACATTTACATGTAATTGTCTTTTAACTTTCACAATTTGAGCAGCTAAAAGCAATCAGCTGCTTAAGAAAGATTTTGCTTTGATTTTTATTTTCTTACTGAGTGTATAGCATGTAAATGGAGGAAATCACCATACATGTATAGACTGATACACCTAATGATGATTTTTGTGCTTATTTGCGTATTCTTGCAGTTGTATCTCCATAACCTGGGTATTGACCAGTCTCCCTCAACCATATTAACTCCATTTGCTCCCAGAGGGCCAATCCGAGAACCTGAATTTTCTCCCACAGATCTCTGTACAATTAAAGGATCAATTGGAACTCCAACAAAGAGTTCCCAACCGTCTGAAGGTAACTCCCCGTATAAATCTTGAAAAATATATCCCTTTATTACAAAGCAGTGTGGTTACTTAAGAAATAAAAACATTTTCTTATTGAATTTCCAGGTGGCAGTCCCCACAAAGGAGAGTTCTCCAGGTCTAGTATTCTGTCAGTTGACTCTACTGTATCCATCCCATTTAGCCTGGACAGTTTTGGTCCAGCTTTTTCAATCCCAGAGCACACCAAAAGGACAGCCTCCTCTCCTTCATCAGATACAGACGCTATTCAGAATAAATGCAGCCTGACACTCTCCTCACAGGCTGATGAGGGCTCCCACCCCTCCACACTTCAGCCCAGCCAGCAGCAGCAGAAGGACAACAGTGTAACCAGCAGCCAGAGTTATGTCCAGTTGGGCAACAGGCTCAACTCTCACCTCTCGATAACTACTAAGCTGAAGTGTGGCGAAAAAGACGTGCAAATGAGCCATAGTTTGGAGCAAAGTGCAGAGGATTCTTTTGTTAGCTCTAAGGCCTTCGGGGAGATTCACAAGCTGCTCTCACAGGTAGACAATGTGGTGTCTGCTGGCTCTTCTGCAGCTTCCTCAGCCTCTCCTGCAGCTCCCCGTTTGCTATCTGATGACGACATTTTACTCTCGTTGAGGAAGAACACCAGTAGACTCAAGGACTCTTCGCTCTCCCCTTTTTCTACCACTGCAAACTCTAGAACTCATTCCTCCTTGTTGTGGGCCAGGTCCTCGTCAGATTCTATGTTGACTTCAGAGAAACCAAAGCAGAGCTCTGTAGGTGGAGAGAGTCTAACCTCAACATGGCAACCTGATTATTCATCCACGCAGTCTCTAATCAGTGAACCTGCTGCCGACGCATACAAAAGGCGACAAGACTGTACTGTTAGTAGAGGGGCCGGATCATCCTTTGTCCTCTCCAAATCAGCCCGGCGAGCGGAGCCTGAGGGCTGCAGCGCCGCACCCCCTGACAACAAAGTCCCGACACAGCCACCAGTCATCAGGCCTCTGCCAACTGTGAGTACACCACAGCTCGCCTCAACAGAGACAGACAGTGTCCCAGAGGAGGAAGACAAAACTTCACATAGAAGTCCTGCACAGAGCAGCACCCCCTCACCCAGCCTCGGGGACACAGATCAGGGAGTGATGAGCGATGGCAGCAGTGACAGCTCTCTGGCAGTCAGAGTGGCTAAGTTACTCCAGAGTGAAACTCCAACCACCATGGTGTCCAGCACACCAAGCCTCACAGACCAAGAGGACAGTAAGGCCAGAGGTATGATGATGGAGAAGCTTGCAGAGTCTGATAAGAACACATAAGCTTTAAAGTACAGTTGAACTGAAGTAGTATTTAATTATATCAACACTAACAATTTTCTTGTGCCTGCTTTTGTACTTTCAGTCACAAACAATATACCACCATAAGTGGAGATAAAAGTTGTCCCTGAAAAGTGTATTTTATTTACCCATATACCCTATTCTACCCGTATCGTTATATAAATACAAGTAAATACATGGTGTCTGTCTTAGCCCTCATGCAGAGCCATGACCTGCATCTAGAGACTTCTTTCAAATGTTCTAAATCAATCAGGTTAAATATATTTTTGGTTTTGCAGAGTGGATTAATATGAAGATATCAGGACAGCAGTGTGAACCTCTGGAGTTGGACAAAGAAGACAGAAAGCGGATTGAAGAGATCAAGAGAGAGCTGATATTAAAATACCCAATAAAGGTGAACCTCCTACGAAAGCACACTTTTATCCTTACTGAAATTAAATATAAATGATTATGAAAGTAAGTCTACAAAGCGACCTCGATTTATGCTTGTGTCATACATTTCCTTTTCCAAAGTAATTTGTATATGAAATTATTTTATCTTTAATTTCCTTTTTGTCATTTTGATGTCTCCTCTTCAATGTCTGGACAGTTAAAGTGTCATTAAGGTAACTGTTTTGGTTTGTGGGTGGTTTAAAATGATGTCAAAGTTAAAAACATTAACTTTGAGGTTCTGTTGTTGTGTTGTCACACCTCTGGGAAACTATTTCCAGTTGATTGCTGTGCTGAAAGGTTTTGATGTGAATCCTTGTGGCAGATGAATTAATTCACGGGATAAGTTAAAATAGTACCTTCTCTGTTATTAAGGTTTGACACAAACTTCTTTTTTTTTCCTTTCCTCCCTCCAGAGTCAGTTGAGCACAGAGACAGAGAGCAGTGCAGCATCCAGTGTTAGAGACCCGAGGGGGCGGGATCCTCTTCATTCTGCAGAGACATTCACCGCCCCCAGGGATGCACACAACCAGCTGTCACAGCCACAACAAGGCCTTGGCACAAATCTCTCCGACTCCCACATGAAGCTTCAAAACTCTGTTCATGAAGGTCTAGAAGCTCAAGTATGGGAGATAGCTGCCAGAGAAGGAGTAACCCTCCCCAGACCAAACCCTCGGGCCCTCACATCCATCACCATCGCCACCCGTAAGCATTCAACATCACCCTCTCCTTCCACGTCACCTGCTCCTCCCATCAGCCCAGCCCCAGAAGCCCTCCACCTGACTGAGCTCTCCACAGTCGGACATCCTCAAGCTAACTGGCCTATCAAGAATGAAGCCGACAACACAAACAGAGAGCCAGCAGCAGTGTTAGAAATCAGCAGAAATCAAAGACCAAATCAGTTCGTGTCCGGAAATCAGACAAGGCATAGTGCTGTGGGGTGCCAGTTAGAAGAACCTCCTCCACCCTCACAGGATTTCACCAGAGAAAAAGTGAATATCAAAGAAAACAACACGCAGTCTTTTCAGAAAGATGAGATATCCATCCAGGACAGCTTTGTATCTGATGCTCATAGAGCTGAACAAACCAAAGTCTCATCAACCTCTGAAACCTCCACCAGGACAGGTCATGTCTCACATGTCCACCTCACTCTGTCACCCAAAGCCACTGAGCCCAGTTTGCCACTTGGGGTGCAATCAGGTCACGGTGATGTTGTTAAGGAAATGCCACAAAGAGAATTTGTTCCTCTCAGACACTCTCCATCTGCTGCCAGCAGTCCGGACGAAGGCGTTGGTTTGTCCAGTCCACCAGAGTGGTATGAGTCACCACAGCCAAAAAGACAGCAGGGGCATGAAAGAGTAGACACCTCCACCCTTTTTAAGGCTGTTGTATCTACAGGGAGATTCACCCCCACATCCAAACAAACCTTCACACCACGTTACAGACATGAAGTCTCCCAAAGACCTGTAACCACCGAATCACCAGGTAGGCTTGTTTTAAAAAGTACTTTGGTAATTTATATATATACGGCTTATCAAGCCTTAACTCCTTATTTACTTTGGTTTGTCTTGTAGCACGAGTGTTATGGAACTTAAAATAGAAAGACAGATGAGATCATCCTGACCGTTGCCCCACCTACCAGAGCTGTCATTAAACAAAGTTTTAGGTGTGGCAGTGGAGTCGGGGATTAAAAATAGTGCACCTGCAGCTCATGGTTGTTTCTCATCCCACCCACAGCAGTGCCTGTCTTGCTGCCTTATAAACCTCGTGGCAGTGAGGAGCTCTTCTACATTCCTCAAGCAGAGGCTGACGTTTCTTCCACAGGCCCTTCTGACACCACCATGGAGAGCTCTCACACAGGTACATTAAAATTTTACTGGGCTCCTACGCAGAGATGATACCTGGTGTGCTGGAGTTTCATGGGCTCAGGTGCCACAACACAACATCCCACTTGCTTGTCCAGCTGTCGATTGTGTTGCATGTCATTTCCCTCCCACTCACCCCACTTCCTGTCTGATCCTCTTCTGTTACAGGGGGGGAAAAAATAGTGCTCTCCAAAGCAGTGGTGTTTTAAATAAATAAAAATCATAGTAGCTGCTGATTTAGAAATATTTTGTTTTAGTTTGATGGATTTGTATCATTTACAGTAAGTCCACCAGTAAATAAATCATTCAATGGCTTCAGCAGTCTAAAGTACAGAGTCTTACTTTGAGCATTGTCTGGTGACAGTCTGAAGAGGTCAAGCTTTTCATGCAGTGGTTGAATAAAGTATGATAACAGGTCAAACCTACTCTGGCAGCAATAACCCAAACAACCTCATCCAGTAGCTGGTAATCAGACCTACAAAGCTCTCAGGAGGAATTTATGACCGGTCTCAGTTC
This sequence comes from Remorina albescens, assembly GCA_034769265.1. Classification (NCBI taxonomy): domain Eukaryota; kingdom Metazoa; phylum Chordata; class Actinopteri; order Carangiformes; family Echeneidae; genus Remorina; species Remorina albescens. The sequence continues at coordinate 3,089,057 of CM068488.1, forward strand.
AGCCATATTTTAAGGATTTATGATGTGCCAGCATTTTTTTTTTTTAAAGTTAAGTTTCTGAGCTCTGACTGAGCTTTCTGTTTAAAGTCATGCAGGTGTTTAGGGTCATTGTACTGTAGCATCACTTAACTGAAATTGAGATTTACCCAGGAAACTGCCACTATATAAGATACTATGATACAAACAGAGATGTTACTTCATTGAGTATTCATTCAGTATTGTGTCTTTGGCGTCTTTTTCAGAACTTTGTTGTTGTTGAGTATACGAGTCTTGCCTTTGTATTGAATTGACTCTTCACTCCCATTAGATTTCTGTAGATGTTAGCCTTCGCGTTCACTTCCCATTTTCCACTGAATGCCTTATCTACCTTGAAGTATCTATTCATTATGGGCCAAATCAAAATAATGATTTTGTGTGTTATTCATTCAGTCACTTGATTTGTCGCCAGTGGAGCAGCAATGGCTAATGTATAAAAACATAAAAACTAAGGGCACATAAAGACAGTACTTGTTTTTGGTTAAAGTAAATTGTGTTTGTTCATCTTTGTAAATGACTGTTTTCGACAAGACGAATTTATATGTAAATGCAGGTTATTCCAAGATTTATCCAAAATATTACTACCAGGAATTTGTGAGTCCAGAGAATTGAACTGTCAGTTGAGTCTGTGATGAATGTGTAGACTCTGCTCTCATTTCCCGTGCCTGTATGGGTCGCAGCTGGTCTTTTGTAATGTACACTGGGCAGCGCATTAATTATTCATGTTCAGGGGCTGGTGGGACAAAGAGAGAGCTGGGGCCTCAGCACAAAGACAGAAGGAGAGGGAGCTGTGGAATCTGTGTCTTTGAAGCTCCTTTCTTTACCTCTAACTGAAAACTAAGGATTTTGAGCAGAGTTATTTATATTATCTCCTCTGAATAGTATTTGTCATGAGGTAACAAACCACTATTGTATTCTGTCCAGGATCTGACGACGCTGTCCCCCCACACTTCAGCAGTGAAGTCCTCGGACACCAGGACCCGGGCTTGGACCGTGGAGTCACCATCAAACACACAGAGGGCATCTACAGCAAGAGGCTGAAAACAGCCAGCTTCAAAATGCAAAGCCCCGATCACAGAGGTACGTGGACCAAACAAACGGACAATGGCTGTGAAAGGAAATGTTGGACATTAAGTTGTTTTGTTGTTAAATGCATACATGACTTGTCCAATACAAAAGTCTGTCATTGGTTATGAACATGCCAGTCTGGGTCAATCAAATCAGTATAAAAGAACCATTTAGTGTACTTTGTTTTGCAACACAGACAAATAAGATAGAAACTCAGTGGATTAAAAATAATCCATTGGTTTTCCACAGTTTAATCAAAGAGGAATAAATAATGATATGTCTTTGATAAATGTCAAAAGCCTGACTACAGCATTGTTTAATAAATGATCAAGTATTGGACTCATTACATGCTGTAAGTCTTTCATTGGAAAAGACGTTTTTGGAGTGCACAGATGAGGACAGATGAACTTTCATCAGTGTCTTGTTATAATTAAATGGGTTTAAATTGTTCATTAATGAATGAAAACACAGTTTTGTGTCTGAAAAGCAACTTTTTTATGTCTTGTTGTGTGCGGCAGTGAAAATTAAAAGTAAATGTCTACAATGAGAGCATTAACGTTAAGGCTGGATGTGGCTTTTTTCTTCTTCTTGTAGAAGCCCCTGTGACAGCAGACAAAAGCTCACAAACAAGTTACCGCCAAACCCCGAAGCCATCTTCTCAAGTATCTGTTGCCTTCACTGGAGTGCCTTTATCAAACAACCAAGAACCCTCCAACAGAGACCAGGACACCAGCCCACTGCAGTCTCTCCATTATAATCGACCAGGGCCAAGTTGTGAGAGATTTCAGCCAGTTTATGTGGGAACTGAGGATTGTAACATCAGCCATCACCTGGACCGAAGCTCTGACCCTCCAAAAGGAGAAGACCGGCAGAGGAGGAAGCCTTACACTCCTCAGCTCACCTCCCAGCAGAGCAACATCAGCCTGGATGAGCTGTGGCAGAAGTTCTGTGATCAGTGGATCGCTGAGACCCGACCAACCAGACAGGCTTCGCTGGTGGAGCGGCTAGAGCGCCTGTCTCGTCTTATTCAGAGCACAAGGGGTGCTAACATGTCAGAAGAAAAGGAGGTGGACTATCACAACCCTTACAACAGCAAACAGAAAGAAGGAAGTGAAGAGAGGAGGCACGATGTCTGGGACAGTAAGAGGAGTTTACATGCCGAGGCCAGAGAAACGGAAGGGAGAGTCGGAGGAAGTAGAAAGGTTGATGATGAACCTCCCATCCTTCGTCACGCCTGGATGCAGAAAACATCTGAACCATCAGACAAGGACAGTCGAGCCTCCTTCACCTGCAGCTCCTCCCTGAGTCAGCACCTCTGTCCCGCCAACAGAGACGAGGCAGATACCTTGTCCACCGCGTCCGGCTCCGTGTCCACTATCGACACGGCACGTCTGATCCGGGTCTTTGGCGCCCACAGAGTTCAGCACCTGAAGAGCAGCTCCAGCCTCAGTAAACTTTACAGCACCATCAACAAGCAGAAAGAAGGGAGGCAACAGAGGAGAGGGAGAAACAAAGACTCTCCCTCCATCATGACACCGTCAGAGAGCACGGGCACCGACGGATCCACAGTATGTTCTGAACATTTGCAGATCTGTTTTCTCCCCTCTGAAGTAGACGTGATTTAATTACACGTGTACTGTGACTGTCTTTGGTTTATTTAGTTTCTGAGTATCCTGAAAAAAAAAAAAAGCAACAGATCTTTGTTGGTGCAGAAACGTCAGCACCAGATTTGAGAGCACAGGACAGACTAAAGCACAAATATAGAAAAGAGACAATGACGGATGTCGAACAGCTCTCAGTGTTTCATTTCTTTGCTCTTCAGGTTGCCCCTGATTCTGCATCGACAACCAGCACTTCCACCGTTCCATCGCATCGTGGACCCAGTAAGACTCTGACAGAGAAGAAGGCAGTTAAACTGGTCACCAAAGGCATCCAGACAGGTCAGTCCGACAAATTAAAAACACCTTTTCTGGTTAAAATTGACTTGAACTGTGACATTTGGTCAGTCTCACTCAAAAGCAGAGCGGGAACGGTGTTCATTTTCTTGTCTTGCAGAAAGAAGAAATATGTATTTGTTCATTTAGTGCACATAAACAGTGACATTTTCACACCGTTCTGAATTTGACCTGGTCAACTCGGCTAATTTGTCTCCAAAATCCAGAACACTGACAAATCTCGAATGAAATTTATACACAGTGAGGTTGCATTGAAGGTAAAACGGTTTTCTTCTGTAGCAGGCGACCTGGAGATTGTTAAAAACGGGACTCGGCGCCACACCAGAGACGTTGGCACCACGTTCCCCTCACCCCATGAATACAGAACCTCCAGGCAGAACTCATCTTCCTCCTTAAGTGTAGAGAGAGGAAGAGGAGGCTGGAGGAGTCCCTCTAAAACTCAGACCTTCCAAAGGCAGAGAAAGAACAAGAGGAGCCCACCGAAGCCCTACCCTGAAGGTACGTTACCTCCATTATTTATTCCATTTTTCTTCTCTGCTTCTTGTTTTACTGCAGCAGTTCCTGTTTAATGCCAATAATACCAAACTGCTGGCTCCTCGATCGTCCCTCCGGGTCTCTTCAGGTATGTCTTGGTTCATCTCTGCTGAAGACCTGAGAACGGAGGCGAGGAAGGAGAACCGGCAGCAGGAAGAGGAGTCGGCGGGGAGGCCGAGCACCGCCTGGTTTGAACCGTACAGCAGATCACAGCCGTGGAGGGAACCTCTCCGGCAAAGACAAGTACACGAAGACAGAAACCAGCAGCCCGACCTCGGTCATAACCCTGAACCTGATCCAGATCCTACAACCAAAACAAGGTCTCCTGCTCTGACACGCATCTCTCTTCAGGTAGGTTTGTGTTTTCTCCTAACAAGTGAACGGCTCATGGAAAAGTGTCTTCTGGTCATTCTATGCTGTTTTAATTTGAGCATTGAGGCATGACAGGAAATTAGGGAACAACATGCAACAAAGAGTTTGTGGTAGAAGGTCAGTGCCTTTAACGGTAGAAGGTAGAAGCTAACAGTAAACTTTGGCCTTTCAAACCGCTCACCGCTCCCGTTGGATCCTGCAGGAGGCTCTGGAGATCCGGCGTCCAGAGTTCATCTCCCGCTCCACGCAGAGAGTGAAGCGTCTGGCTCTGCAGGCCGAGGAGAGGAAGTTACAGGCTGTCTTCAGCAGAGAGAGACACGAGCTCTTCAACCAGCACGGAGGACCAGGAAGGCTGCCGAGGCCTGCAGGTATTCAACATGAACCAGGAAGAGGAAGTGCTGCTCTTCTATGTGTTATATTCATCTATCAGCTGGATGTCGCTTTGGTTTTAGTGTTGGTCTCATCAATTGTTCCTTGATATTTAATCTTACTACTATAAAAAAAAAAAAGTAAAGCTATCTTTTTTAATCACGAGTATTAATTCTTATTTTCTGGAGTAATTGATTTGTTTCCTTTCAGGCACCGCTCTGCGAAAGAGAGCTGTTCCCAGGAAAGAGATGATCCAGAGATCCAAACAGTAAGTTCTGGAGATAAATTTAATTTAAAACAAATAATGTAAAGGATCATGTCTCACACTAACGTCAAACAATACACCGCTACACTGCTTACTTTAGTAAATTTATATCTGGACTTCAGCAGCATTAATATTCTGCCTTTGAAAGCTCCTCATATTTATTTTACACCTTTAACTACACAAATCAAAAATGGAGTCAGCCCTCAAGTAGTCAGTGCGTTGAAAAACTGCTGTGACATCAGTTTTGTCAAACACAGATGTTCCAGAAAGATCTCATAATTTGCCCTTCGCTGACTTTTCTCCTGCAGGATCTATGAGAATCTGCCGGAGGTTCAGAGGAGGAGAGAGGAGGAAAGAAGGAAGGCAGAGTACAGATCTTACCGACTCAACGCACAACTCTACAACAAGGTACGACACCCAGCGTTTATCTGACACTGTAGAGAGAAGCTCGTTTAAAGCATGGAAGAGGAGCTCAAAGTAGACGTTCCTGTTAAAGTGACAGTGGTTTATTTTAACTTTTCAGAGAATCACCAACCGTGTTCTGGGCAGACAAACAGCTTGGCAGTGACGACGCAGACACACAAAACTTTCCACTGTGAATTAAATCAAGTTTTTTCACGCTTTTAGAGACCAAATAGTTTTTATTTTAAAGATTATGTTGAAAAGTTTTTAAAAAACTGATGTTTGACTCACAGAGCAGGGTCGGGTTTTAGCTGGTTTACCTAAAGAATGTATTTTAGTGTCAAAATAAACAGAGTTTCTGCAGATTCTTTTTGCTAAACTCCTCATTTTGGTTCAAGAAAGAGGTTTGACGAAAAAACACTGGCTTAAATGTCTTTTTATTGATCAGTTACCGGTTGTGCAAGAGCAGGAAGCCACACGAGGAAACAGTAAAGACAAGTTAGCTGCGTGCTCAGATCACAGATTAACACAATGAATAAATAAGAAATGTTGCATTCCTCCTCCTAACCTGCTGTTATGTAGCTGCTTTAATCCCAAAAATCAACAACAAAATAAAACAGTTAAGTTAGGACTGTAACTCTGTAAACATAAATAGTCTAATAAATCATTAAATAACACAAAGAGCATGGATCGATCAACTGAAAGCCTTAAAAATCAGCGACGGCAGATGTGGTGAAGAGAAACAAAGATTCTTTGGCAAAGATGTAGTTTTGCTTTAAACGAGGTTTGGTTGAAACAAAAGAAATAAGGCAGGTGACAGCTCCTGACCACAAGGCTCTCTGCAGGTTTAAGGCTCAGACAAATTTAACAGGAAACTCGTCTGAACACAGTTAATACAGTCGTTTGGATTCTGTTAACGCCACCAAAACAACCAGTGTATCTTTATACCAAGCATGTAAAAGTAGACAGTGTCAACGTCCACCACACGTTCAATAAATACTAAATCATTTAAACCGATATAATGCTCCATCTGACTAAAGTGCAGTCAAACCGTTTTTAAATAAACAAGATAAATCTGCCGAAAAACTCCAGATGTGCTTTACACAGAAAGTTCCCTCCAGATGAATCAGCTTCTCTTAATATGTGCAGTCCACAGCGGTTTTTCATGAGACCACAAAGGAAAACACAAAGTCCCAAACACACTTGGAACCGACAGGTGTTTGTGAAGGACTTTGTGGTTTCTTCTGATAAATATGCAAAGAAATCTCTACGACAGTAAAATGCCCACAACTTCAACTGGACAGTTAATCATTTAAATCTACTTTCCCGTTTAGACGGTCATGTTATTTAAAAAAACAAAACAAAAAAAATGGACTACATAACAGTGACACCCGATTAAGACAGTCATGATCTCGGTATCCTGTGCAGCATTAACAGCAGCGCCAACATTTGAACAGAGAAAGGATCCGGACCGGACCAGAACCGGGACCATTAATGACCAACAGGAGAGTCTGAGCTAATCTGGGCAGCATGCAGCAGTCACAACAATCTCTACTTCTACGTCTTCTGGTGAGCGTTTGAGTTATGAAGGTCACGATGACGTCTATAATGTCCTGCATGCAGGACTGTAGTCCAGGACAGCCTTACATTTTTTTTTGGGCCATGTTAGCTATCTCAAATTTAAAGATTTAATTTTGGACAAATCAGGAAACTCATATTTAATAAATAATTATGCTGCTTTCCAGTTTTGACAGTATTTTGCGTAAAATGAACAATTATACAGATTTTTCTCCAATAAGAATTGATCTTTTAATTAGTCACTCTGTCGATAAAATGTTACCCGATAAAACCTCTTTCAGTTTACTGAGCAGTAAATCCTCCGACGTGTCCCAGACTTCAGCCCCGTCAGAGAGTCGTGTGACGTTTAGGTTCGTCCTGCTTTGTATGGTTTTGGCCCCGGAGCTGAAGCTGATGGTGGAGGGGCGAGGGTGTCGGTTGGTGTTGCTGCAGCGGGGCGGGAGGCCTTTAGGTCCGCAGCAGACTGTGGACTCTCTGCAGCTGACACTGGGACAGCACCAGGCGGTGGACCCGCTCCTGGCCGCGGGGACACGGCACCATGACCCGACCCACCAGCACCGTGTCGCCTTGTTTCTCCTCCTTCACCTGAACACAAAACAGACCAGACGGCTCGGCGGTGAGTTCCACTCAGATCTGGAGCTCAAATTCAAAATTTTAAGTCTGAGTTTTGAGAAATAAATCTGTGTGCTCTCTTTTGCCTCGAAGAAATTAAGGAGCTGAAGACTGAACTGAAAAATCTTTGAACTAGAACAGTTTTAATAAATATTCAGTCTTAAGTTCAGTTTTTGATTAGAAGAGCTGCTGTGTTTCTGAATTTAAGTAGACTTAATTAAACGGAATTAAAAGTTGGATTTATTCAGCCAAAACACGTCAATCACTCTGAACTCAGTAAGTCTGAGACAGGAAGGAATAATGTTTCTTCTGTACCTTTACAAATGATGTCGAAGGAAACGTGGCGAAGTCGGATGAGACTCGCGCTCCGGGCTGCTGGTTGACGACGTGCTCCGACACTTCGTCCTGACCGAAAAGGGAAAAACATGGACGACGTGAGTTCAAACTGAATCCTGTGAGGCGAGAGCTGCCTGTCACGCTGTTTTAAAAGTGAGTGTTGTGTTGTTTTGGTTTTTTTTTTCTACGCACCTTCAGTCTGTCCAGCGTGTCGTTCAGCGATCGGAGTCGGGCTGTTTGTTCCAGCAGCTGAGCGCCAGGCGTCACTGCAGGAGGAAACAACTCGTTCATATTCACTCATACAGGACACGTGCTGGAAAGTTGTGAGTCAAGTTCATGTTCAAATGTTAAATTGTCGCACCTGGAGATTTCCCGGTGATGTCCACCACCTTGACGTTGGCGCTCATCTGCAGCAGAGTCTCCAGGAGCTGGTCGGTCTTGCGGTAAAGAGCGCTGGACAGCACTTCGGGACGCCCGCCGTCTCTGGAGGGAAGTTTGGTGACGTGAAGAGGAGGCAGCGAGGCGAGCTGAGCGCGCATCTTCTCAGCCTGAGGGAGGAAAAACGGTTACGTCAGCAACCGGTAACATCTTATTGGTGGAAAACTTCCTTCCTTCACTTCCTCCTTTTCTATCTTTAAGATTAAAGTCCAAATTTGTCCAACCTTCGGGTGTTGAGATGGTTCGTACCTTCAGCCTGTTGTTCTCGTTCTTCAGGTGTTTGATGCAGAGTCTCTGAGCTTCGATCTGCTGAGTCAGCAGAGGGGAGTCGATCACCTGGACGCCCGAACCGGAGCCGACGCCGGGCATCATGTTCGCTGTGGAGCACAACAGATACAGGTCAGGACCACCAGACTGAACCCAGACCTCCTACTGTCTGAGTGTACACATGCTGTACACACACACACACACACACACACACACACTTCTGCTGTCTCAGTTTGTTAGTCTGACTCATTTGACACACTGTCACATTTCAGGGGATTCTTCTGCTACATTTATCTCACAGCTTCAGTCACTAAAAATGAAATCAATGAAGATTTCACACAGAAATCTGACGAGGTCATGAATCAGAGTCCTATTTTTATGTAAAGCTGTGCGAAGCTTTACTGTTTGTGAATTCAGGACTTTTACTTGAAGTACTTTTAGTGTGTTATTGTTTTTTAGTTTCACTTTTATAAGAGAGGTGATTTCAGCACATAGTTGACCGACTGATTTTTATACGTATTAATGAACATGCAAAAAAACTGATTGAGATAAACATTAATACATTAAGTAATAAACACATTCATCTTTAATGTTTTAAGAAGAAGGTTTCTGCAGGCTCAAAGTTAACACATCTAATTTATTCTAAAATCTGTGTTTTCCTGCAGCGAAGCACAAAAACTAATAAATAGTGAATTTAATCAAAATAACCAGTAACTCCAGTCTGGTTTGTGGAAAGTTTCTCCCACAAAATAACATTTTATAACTAACATTAAACAAGAAGGAAAATTTGTTGAATAATAATAATAATAATAATAATTGAATTTCCAGACCTGCAGATTCCCTGGAAATAAAACATGCATGTGGTGTTTCAGTGCGTTTGAATCATGCACAAACACTCCTAATTTTCACGGCCATTTCTTTCTGACACAAAAATAAACGTGCAGGATAAACGACAGACGGGAGATCGATACCTTTTTGTTCCTCTGCAGGAGAAACAGACATTAAAGGGAAAAAGTCAAACAGAAAAAAGAGGTCGTTGTTGTTGTTGTTGGGGTCCAAACAGGAAGTAAAGACAGCAGTCAGATTTAAACGATAAAAAACAGTAATGACGAGTTTCTAGCTGATTCTTTCACATCCAGCTAAAAAGAGCAATTTGAGCCAACTGAAGAAACTCTCAGTGATCTTCTCTAATTATTATTTTCTTTATCCTTTCAGGTGGTTTGTTTGTTCAAACTAAATAGCAAATTCTCTCATTTGAGAAGCTCTAATCAGCAAATATTTAACATTTTGTGTGAGATGATCAGTTATTAGAACGACACGTTGACCGTCTGTCCATTAATTTACTGAATCCGTTCTCCTTCCACTCACCTCCAGTCATTCCTGTGACGATGGAGGCGATTCCTGACGGCCCGGTTCCTCTCAGCCCGTCGACGGTCATCTTCGATTGGCTGTTGATTCGCTGCTTCAGCTCGGCCTTCTCTGACTCCAGCTGGTCGATGTCGGCCTGCAGAGCGTCCATCGTCTCCTCGAACTCCCTGCGGAGATAAAAACAGCGTCAGGCGGCTGCAGGTTTCCGGTCCGGTTCCTGGATCTGAGAGCGGGCGGCGCTCACTTCTCCTTCTTCTTCAGCAGCGTCTGGGCCTCGTCTAGTCGGGTCTGAATCTTCTCCACGCGTTCGTCTGCGTCTTTGGACGAACTGTCCAGCTTCTTCTCCAGAAGACTGAGGCGGACGTTCGCCTCGCTCAGCTCCTCCCCCTGAGCACACAAACAAACACCAGTTTCTTCATTTATCAGCCAATCGCGGACGAGAATCATTGATTTAACATTTGCTCCATCGGTCGCTGTCAGTAATTAGGAATGTTTCGTGGTTTTCCGGAGCAGGAGGCTTTTTGAGAGTTTAGTTTGGCCTCATCTGTAATCTGGAGCCTAAAAATCTGAGCGGTGTTGATGTCTCCTCCTCAAACATCTCCAAAATACAATTTGGAGACTTGATTCTACAGAAACAAATCAAAATCAACTCAACTTCTCGTGTTTCTCTGTGTGCCGTCTAAACACCTGAGACGTTTCTCAATAAGAAGTTCAACAGGAGCACAAACGATTTCCTGCAGGATCGTAGATTTAACTGTGTGTTCCTATGAAATAGTTTCTCTACCTTGATCTTGAGAGACTTCTTCAGCTCTTTGATGACGGTCTCTCTGTCCTCCAGCTTCAGGCCGAGACCTTCAGCATCTGTGATTTCTGCGCGAAGAGCCGCCGCTCGCACGTCGACCGGCGGAGGATTCTACGAGTCCGCGAAGAGAGATGGTGAAAATCCAGCTTCGGTAAACTCTGCAGGGACGGACAGGTAGACGCAGACTCACCTTGTTTAGAGGCTTCTCTGAGTCGTACTCTCCCTCCTGCATGGCGGTGGCCATCTTGTTCATGGTGGCGATGACCATGCCGCAGGACTGACGCAGATACTCGTAGGGGTTGGCGCCCTGAGCGCCGTAGATCTAAAAACGGGTCACTTTGAGTTTAAGATCTAACATGTTTCATTATTTGAATTGTCTGTTTCATATCCTGCAGCGACACAGAAGAATAAATAAATGTCTGTCTGGTGCTGGATCCGTCCTTTGAAACTCAAACGTACGTACCTGTTCTCCGGCCTTGAACGCCACGTCCTCCAGTTTGATGGCCGACAGCCCCTCGTGTTCGCCGAGTGGTGACATCATCTGAGCTCCGGCGGCCGCCACTTCCTGCAGCACCGCCACCACCCAGGTCAGGTGTTTCCTGCAGTCCGACAGTGTGTCTGACACCTGCGGGGTCGGGGTGAAGGTCAAAGGTCAGCGTGGAGCACCTTCTCAGCGGGGGGAGGGCGAAACCAGAAACCTGGATGGCTCACCTGCTGGCCAAAGTTGAGCGCGGCGGGGATGCCAGGCGCGTCGGTTCCCGGCATCCTGCGGCGGATCTTCTTGCAGAACTGTCGGATGTCGCTACAGGACGTCTCCAGGTCTTTGAGCAGCACGGCGAGGTCGGCCTTCTCCTGACCGGCGTGCAGGAACGCCCGCAGGCGGCCGACCTCCACGGCCATACAGTCCAAGGCACTTTGGGTGAACTGCAAACCAACGGCCAGTTAATTATCAGAGGAAGATTCTACAGGTGAGAAGACGGCGGGAGAAAACGAGTGGACAATAAAATGAATGCTGAGCTGACCCTGATGTGATCGGCCAGCTGCATGGTGCAGTCCTCGCTCTGATCTGCCAGATGGATGCTGTACAGGTGCTGGGAAAGGACAAAAGAGTCCACTGAGCTCAGCTGTTAGAAACTCGTGTGTCATATGATTAATCATTTAAATTCTAAATAAAGTTACATCCAACATGAAACGTTCACATCTTCATACAGTTTACTGTTAAACCATTAAGATGTTACCTCTTAATAAAGAAGAGAAGACACATCTGATACAGTCATCACTCTGTGTGTGTACCTGATAGTACTTAATGGCCTTGGTGAGCGGCTCCACGTTGACGGTCTCGTCCAGCTGGTCTTTGTGCAGCAGGTCGATGAGGAAGTCCAGCGATCGTTCGTGGACGCTCATCTCCGGGTACAAAGAGCCGATCTTCTTATACACCTCCACACCGCACTGAGCCAGAGCCCTGACGCACACAGACGCACAAACACATGTGAATAAAACAAACGTGACTCCTCTGATGGCATCACGCGGTGAAACGTACTGCTCGTATTTGTGCAGCGTCGCCTGCAGCAGACAGAGCGAGTAGACCAAACCGCCGGCGAAGCTCAGCTGCTCCCCGACGGCTCCTCTCAGCCCGGCTCGCTCCACACAGTTCTCATTCAGGTCAAACTTCTCCTGCGCCTGTTTGCTGATCAGCTCAGCCTGAAAACAACAAACAAAAAACAAAAAAATGTTTAATATCAGATAGAAAAAAAAAATCTAAACAAAACAAAACTTTCCATCAACTAATGGAGAATATTCAGATATATTTATTTACATGAAGAATTCCACATTTCACAGCCATGAAGAAATATATAGATATTTGGTTGTGGACCTTGCAGATGAGCCTGGGGATGAGCAGCAGCACCAGGATGCAGTCGTGGTCTCCTCCGTGGCGAAGGAAAGACTCGGGCATGAAGGAGGTGAGGAGGGAAACGTGCCTGTTGGCCTGACCCACCTCCATCTTCCTCAGCTCCATCTCGATGGCCTGCAGATGAACAGGAAGGAGAACAAACACTTGACGTCTCAGCCTGAAGAGAAACGTCACATCACATCACGGTCTCCGCAGAGAGCCGGTTCGGTTCCCGACCTTGGCGTAGGCCTTCGTCTCTGCAAACTTAATCTTGAAATCGAACATCTCTGCAGGCGGCTGCTGCTGCAGCTCGGCCGAAGCTTCCTGCTGGCTGGTCAGCTCTCTGTTCACCTCCTGCGGCAGAAAAGAAACAGAAGTCGGCCCTCAGAGAGCTGCAGGATCAGGCGGCCGCTCCGTAAACCAGCCGATCCTGCTGTTACCTGCAGGTGAGCCGTGAGCTCGCGGTACTTCTTAATGGTCTGCTGGTAATCGGCCACAGTCTCCTGAGCGGCTTCCACTCGTTTCTCCGACTCTCGGACTCTGGCCGCTCCCAGATCCAACATCTCCCTCAGCTCCAGCTCCGTCTCTCTGGCGTTCTCCTGCAGCTCGTCGTTCATCTCATTGATGGCTTCCTGTCGGAGGGAGGGCGGCGAGTCTTACTGAAAACCTCCGACCTTCACTCAGATAAAGGTCAGACGTGACCGCCTGGTTCCTGTTGTCAGTTTATTAGGAACACCTCGCTGACACTAATTGAGTCTAAAGCAGCTGCACGTACAAACTGCAAACTCAGGATCGTCACTGGACTTTTCCTACAAGCAACAAAACAAAAAGTAGACTCCTCATGCTGCCTCTTTATTATCATAATTACTCTTCCTTTAACCAGCAGTGCTTCGGTGAAGCTAATTTGTCCTGATGGAGCTGAATGGAACAAACAGCAGAGGGCAGCAGATCCATATTAACGATCAAAATCAATAATGAAATGACTCAGCACACTGCGACTTTCATCTGATTTAGAGTTTAGTCCTGCAAGGACACGCAGAGAGGCAGCGGGGGGGGGGGTCACAGAGGGACATAAATTAGTCTCAAAGAGTCAAAGGTTGTGATTGATGTGCTTTTTTCACTTTTGTGTTTTCCATACTTTGTGTGTGTTTGTGCTCGCTGACACACACTTTTCTTCACTCACCAGGTCGGCGACCGTCTCCCTCAGCTCCCGGACTTTCTCCTCCAGGTCCAGGTTCCTCTCGGTCAGAGTCTCCACCATCTCCTCTGCCCCCAACGCTGCGTCCACCTGAGACAGAGCGCACGCCGTCAGGTGGGAAAAAGCCGGACGGCTGATTTATGTCCCTGCGAAGCTGCGGCGCCTCAAACAAACCACCGACCTGCTCCTTCAGCTCGTCGATGGTCTTTTCTGCCACCGTCATCTCCTCCTGCAGTTTCTCCTTCTGGCTCCTCAGAGAGTCCAGCTCCACGTTCTTCTTCTCCATCTGCTTCTGCAACTTCACGTGTTCCTGCTTCTCTGACGCCGACAGGTCTCGCATCCTGGGGGGTGGGAAACGGCAGCAGTGGGAGGGGGGCGACAGTGGAGAAGGGGGTTAGAGGGAATGTCATGGGTTCAAGTCTGGCTTTCCAAAACAACGAGGCAGCAGGTTTCCCAAAGGATATTCACTGAAGTAGATTTTTCCATCATCTCTATTACACCTGAGCTTTTTGTTGTTTTGTTTCTTAAACATTTCCCTTTAGACTCGGCTTACAGCCAGTTTGATCTTGGCGGCCAAAAGGCGACTGTGATGAATAAAAAGGAGTAAAAATTAAATGTAGAAGGATTTTTGCCGTGATTCATCACTCTTTTTTTTATGGATTTTCTTGCGTTCCCACACTCACTGTCTTCTTTCCTCACCTGACCAGAGCTTCCTTCAGCCTCCCGTTCTGCTCCTCCAGCTGTTTCAGGTGATAACTGGAGGCGGCACCGTCCGAACCTGACAGACACACAAAAACACACAACTTTTAACTGCGACATGAGAAACACGCACAAGAAAAATGATGTCACTGCTAAAACAGGCGAAGCCGAGTTGATCGTATCAATTAAACAAATGGCTCATTTCTTCTGAAGAGTTGGCTTCACTTTCTGCGACTGTAAAGAAAAACTTCTCCGGGATCAAAGAAAAAAGTTGCAGGCGGCGATAAATCAGCCGCTCAGGTCCCCGTTTCTAATCACATTATTGACCAACATGACTCATTTCTGCTCGTGTGTCTTTTGACAGAAAACTTCATTTCACTGTGACTTTTCATTTCAGAATGGCCTCCTGAACAGACTCAGTGTTTTATTTGGAAAACTGTCCGGACATTCTGATTCACAGATTTAGGTGAATTGTTGTGATTGTGCTGCCGTCGTACGATGGAGACACAATCACCAAAACGACGACGTCAGAAATGTGGCAGGTTCAGGTTTTTAGTAAACAAAACTTCAGTTACTAAATTTAAAGAAATCAAAGCTCTAAAAATCTGTCACGAAGACCTTCTGACCTTTTATTATTTATACAGATAGCAGCCCTTCGGTACCTTTCTCCTCGATCTCATGCTTGAGGATCTCCAGGTCCATAGTGAGCTCGTCCACTTTCTCCTTGAGGGAGTCGACCTCCAGCTGCAGAGACTCGGCTCTCTCCTCGGCCATCTCCTTATCCAGCGTGGCCATCTCGATGGCGTCCGCGGTGTCGGACATCTCCTCCATGTAGTGCTCCTTCGCCTCCATGGCCTCTTTGGCCTCCTGCACACACAAACGCACAAATTCAGTCATCCGGTCGGCCGCCTCTCCGGCCTCGACCCGTCCGGCAGCTGCTCACCCTCTTGGCCTCCTTGAGTTGTTTCTGCAGCTCGGCCTGCTGCTCCTGCATCTTGGTCTTCCACTCCTGCAGCTGCTCCAGCTGGATCTTGTGCTTCTCCAGCTCCTTCAGCTTGGCTTTATCCTCCGTCCGCTTCATCTTCAGCGTCTCCAGCTTCTCCTCCAGGTCCTTCACCTGAGCTCGGAGAGCCTCCTCCTCCTGTGAGGGACAGCAGGAGGGGGTTGTCGTGGAGACGACAGTTAGTTTTAACCAAAGTTATCATATTCAGACATTAAACAAACGAAACACTCCGACACAAATTTTCACAATTTCTTAGGTTTTTTCATAGTTTTCTGTGTTAAGCTTTCATTTCAGTTGCCATGCAGCAAATTCACCTGTAGAGAGAACAAACACACACACACACACACACACCAATTAAGAGCAGGAGGTTTCAATTCAATCCTGAGATTAATGTGCATTTTACCGGCGGTGTGAGACACCGAGGTGATCACACCTTTCACGCTTGTTAAAAAATGTTAGTGAGAGCAAAACAACACTTCAACATCAAGTGCGAAAACATCACACCACGGCACTCCACCTGTGTTTCCATAGCGACGTCGTCCTGGGGGGGGGCGGAGGGATAAAATGTGAATCAGATTGATTATGTCCGCTTAATAATTAAACACCAAAATGTTAAAGAGATAATCCATTTAAGTAGAAATAGTTCGATTTGTCCATCGCCTGCTCAGATAATACAGAAGACATTCAACCTGAGACCAAGAGATCAGAGACAATTACACAAATCGACTCACATTTCAACTTGTGATCGTGTTCAACTGATCTGAGCTCCAGAATTAATCATTCGGTCTGTTATTGGATGACACAAAGTGCAAGTGATCGATATTTCATTTTTTTAGTGGCCACAGCCACCGAAGACACAAATCTGACTGATCTTAACTTAGAAAACAGAAACCGGAGACTCCAGTATATGGACTCCATTCATAAAGCAAAACAGTGTATAGTTAAATAAAAGTTATGTGTATAAATATATAATTAAAATTAAGCATACACTGTGGTGTCCCACAGGGTTTTATTGTAGGTCCTCTTAGTTTCACCTTATATACAGAACATATCATTGGTGTCATTAGTTCTAAACATTTTTAACAGCTGTGTAGATGACACCAAACTGTTTGTGTTGCAGAAAACGGATTTCTGACATTTTGGAGATCAACAATCGTGAACAGTCACAATTGTTCTGATGCGATTTATGAAGAAAATTGTGGGAAAATTAATTGATGATGAAGATAATTATCTGTTGCAGCCCTGATTTTCATTCGCCCGACCAGCAGTGACCGCTCGGTTACCCATCAGCCCCCTGAAGAGATAGATAGATACACTTTGATGACAACACAAACTGACAGCTCAGTTTTCTTCGATCTGGTTGGCTCATAAAAGAAAACACTTGTTCTTATTTTGACCTGTCTGAAATAATAAAAGTTCTGAGGCTGAAAATGTGAAGTATTTTCTGGTGGATGTGATTTCATCTGTTTCCCTTCAGATCAGATCAGAGCTGCTCTGATCCGTCACACTGACCTTGCTGGGGACGGGGGTTGGAGGTTTTCCAGGGGAGTGGAGGGTGGGGATGACCGGGGCGGCCAGCGGGGTCTGGGCCGGGGTGCTGGGCTCGCTGCTGCTCATCTCTCCGGCCGAGGCCGAGGCCGACCCGGACGCCGCCCCTTTCCCGCCGCCGCCCACAGGCCGGCTGGGCTGCTGAAGAACCCAAACAGAGAAATGTGAGAAAAGAAACACAACAGCTGGTGCAAAGATCCACGTTGGTTTGATCGTCTGTCAGCTGATGTTGTTGACGGCCATGATGGAAGTCCTCTTCCCTTCAAACTGTCTATCATCTCATCTCTCTCCCCTCTTCTTCTTTGATTTCATTGACTGTTTTTTTTTTTTAACTATTATTATTTACACAGAATCCCAGTTTGAGGTCTTATTCATGATCTGACATTTACGTGGAGCATAAAGTAACCTCTTGTTTCACTCTGTATATGAGGACTATAACACGATCCATTTCAGATCGAGTGACTGCTGCTGATTTCTGACATGAATAAACACACAATAAGCGAATTGTGACGTAGTTTGCTAAGATGAGCCTGCCTGACTTGTTATCAGACAATCAGTGGCAGCTACATAGAAAAGTCAATCTGTCCTGTTTTCTTCCATGTGTTTCAGATAAGTCAGTGAAATTTTGCTATCTAAATATCTAACTATGTATTTTCAAATATGAAATTACCAAATTGACCCATAAAGGTCTTTCCCAGATGTGTGTGTGTGTTTTAGGTTTTTTTTTTTTTTTTTTTTTTTTATGTGTGTGTCCGTGGACCTCCATCATGGCCTCAGATCTAAAGTAGGACACAAATGAAAAATGCTGAAAACTAAAAGAAAATTTAAAACAAAGATTAGCAAACAAACACAGCTGAAAGTGTTCTGAGGCAAATTAAAGCAAACAAAAAGACACAAAAATCGGTTGGTTTAGATTCATGTGAAGCGAAAACATAAGAAAACCTCGTTGAACACATGAATGAATCTGAAATGAGCTGTAAATATGAATATAAAGGATTTTAGATGAACACAACAATAGATGTGTGAGTCTGCAGTCGACTGTGTGTGATGCTTCTGATGATTTTGACCTAAATTGTCATCCGTCTAATGAAAACAACGTGGAGATGGAGTCGTGTCTGCTGACGCACGGATGGCACTACAGTTTTGGCAACACTCACACAAGCTCACACACACATCCGGTGGACAACAATCGCACAAATTAATAATGCAAACTGGTAGAAATGGGAGGCCCTGGCGGAGGACTGGGCTCACCTTGGGCCTTCTGGCCGTGGTCTGAGGAGCAGAGAATAGGAAGAGCAGAGGAGGCAAGGGATCGGGAGAAGGGGAGGAAACAAACAGCCAGGGTTAGTGATTCAAGGCAAAGTTCTTTGGAACGGGAAATCACAGATGAGGGATACGATGGGTTGATGAAACTGCTTCTTTACAGAAACGGACTCTTTTCTTTTCTGCTACAACAAAAAGCTGACAGTCGCGTTTCCTGCCGATCCATTATCTCTCCAGATCTGTCTTTCTGATCTCTCTTGTCCAGCCTCCCCTCCGTGGGACCAAAACCTTCCTCGGACACAGAGACTGGTACTGCTGCTGTGACCTAAATGACTGCATTGTGTCACCGGGGACGCAGCAGATCCAGTTCATCCGAGTCCAATTTTGTTGTACTGCAGTTACACAGCAGACAGCTCAGGGATAATGGCTTGTTATCCTGCTGTATGGCGGCTTTCAGACGCGGGTGAGTGTGCAGGAACCATCTGTACATGAGAAGTGTTTGTTCCACAGGACAACAAAATGCGTCCTAAAGGAAGTTTTTAAAAATCCTAAAATGCAAAAGTTCAGTAAGTTTTTCTGCCCGACAACATGGCTGATATTGAAAAGGTTGAATCATCGGTCGATTCCTGTTTCAGTGTGATCGTATCACATGATCAGACTTTGTACTGCAGACGTCGACAATATTTCATCTTTCTAAAAAACTTTCTGACTGAATTACGACAGGAAGTCTCCTGGACAGAGAAACTGGAAAAAGCTGCTCAATTTAAAGCACATAATTATTCCACATTTATTTAATACTGGAGACAGTAAATGATTTCTGATTTACAATAATTAACTGTAGCTAACTTACGGCAGATGAACTTATTGAACACTGTGACTGATGCTAAATTACATTTGCTGAATATTAAGAAGTCTCAGGAACTTATGGACCCAAAAAGCTTCTGTATGGATATTTTATTCTCATTTTCCTTCTCTCTGTCATAATTAAACCAGATACTTGTTTATCAAAACACAAAGTAATCCGTTCTGTGTAGACGTTTCCTGCCTTCGCCCTTCTACCTTCTACTCTCCACACTCACTCTCCTGCTTCGGCTCAGCCGCAGGCATCGCTTTGGCCTGCTATCGTTCCTGATTGGATTAGAGCCGGACCATTCAGCAGAAATTAGCCCGAGCTAACAGCTGTACCAAATAAGAGCTGACAGTCCTCTTTAAGCCTCAGTGTTGTTGCTGTAGATACTCGAACAAAAACCGAAATCTCATCAGTCTTTTTCGCTGCAGCTGCAACCGAGAGTGAAATGATTTGATTCTTCCCTGATGACACAGATGGCTTCAGCATGAGGAGGCCAAATAAAGGAATTAAAGCTTGTAGAGAAGACAGAAATAAAGGAAATCCACTGCAGACACACATGTAGAAGGAATGAAATGATTCTGCATTCATGTCCCATATCACCGGCAAACGAGACAAAATGTGGAATAACTGAAACTTCCGAGCGTGACATTTACTCTGCCGACAGATTGGATGGAAGATGACAACAGCAGCAGCAACATCCCAACACATAAGGACAATCATAAGGAGTTCTGTACCTTCCGGGGTGCAGGAGTCTGTCTCATCATATTTGCAAGGGAAGAAGACAAACACACACACACGCACACAACACAGTCACGGAGAAACACACACACAGACACACGCGCACGTGATGAAACAGACAAAGATGCTGGATCCTCGGACACAAACAGCTGAAGCCGAACACTCAGTCAGTCAAGCAGCTGCTCAGGCTCAGGGAAGCCGCAGTGGTGCAAATGGCCGCTGTGATTTCTTTTTTTTTTTGTTTTGTTTTTTTGTTGTTTTTTTTTTCCCCAGGCTCCCCCTCCCCGCCTCTGTCCGTCCTTTCCTCCCAATAGCGTCCTCCTTTTCGTCCCCTTTCTCAGCTTCTCTCATAATCCATTAGCCGGAGCCCTCACGACGGCGCCTCCCTTCTCCTCGGCTCCGATTAGCGCTCTGGCATCTTCCTACTGCGAGCCCCCGACCTGCTACTGCTCACAGGAGACGCCTTCCCTCTCCTCCCTCCCCTCCCTCCCTCCCCCCTCACTCCACTCATTGTGATTTGTCAGCCAAGCCAATGGCCTGCTCCTGCATTACATCACAATGCACTCGCCACCCCCCCTCTCCTCTCTCTCCATGCTGCTCACCCACTCATCATCACCCTGACCACAGACAGACAGAGGAGGGTGGGGCTGTAAACAGAGGTGAAAGGGGGAAAAAGGAGCAGCAGCTACTGATGCAAGCCTCTCCTGTCGCCTAGCAACGCCGGCACATCCCTCCTCTGGGCTCATTAAAAGGGGCAGACCTATACCTGATGATTCCTCTGCATGTTCTTCTTCTCCTTTCATTTCCATATTCGTTTAAACCTAATTAAAGGACAGGCCTGATGATTCTGTTCTGTTTGTGTAAACAAATCCCATAAAAAGGCCAAAATATGATAATACGATCTTTTTTTTATGACCCTGAAGATGAGAAGGCATGTTCAGATCAATGATGCATATTACAGTTACTCACACTGATTGATATCGAATTTGGGGGGGGGGGGCTATTTTTAGCAGCAGATTAACATGCACTCTTTGTACCGTGTGTGTTCATTGTTGTTGTTGTTGTGTTGTTTCAGCAGAATAAGACACAGAAAGTGATATTAGAGGATCAACTCTCGTTAGTTTGGGTCCTGCTCAAAGACGTCCAGCTTACTTACATCCACTGTTATGAAAATAACAGCTAATGTTAGACTCTCATATTCATACTGAACTTCCAGTTCTTATTTCACTTTATTACAGATTTATGAAATCTGAAGCAGTCCACAGTTTGGCAGGGTCAAATCTCCAGGCTATCACAGATATAAATCTCAGACACGGTAAATTTGTCACATTTGTACAGTTTGGTTTTTTTTATTTAATTAAGACGAACCACAGAAAAATGGTTTAAAGCACTGCGCAGTATCGTGACAATTAAAACTAAGACTCCAGAGCTTCAGAGGAAACACTGACCGTCGTCGGAGGAGTTTTCAACATAATGAAGGGATTTAATGGGTCGATTAGCCCCTCAACAACCGAGTCGTTTGAGTAGCAATGGTAATATCTTCCTCAGCTCCACTAATCACCTTATCTGCAACAGCAGCTCAGCAGGAAGAGGGAGGATTAATTCGCTGGAAATGCTCTGATTAGCTGCGAGCTTTTCAACCAAAGTGCTTTTACATCACTGGCCTGAAAACGGGACGGAGCCATTTCTGCTGGAGATTTAAGAAAACGATGAGAGCGGAAAAAAACAACGTCTCATTATTATGAAGGAGAGAAACGCAACAGGAACGGCAGAGTTCAGGCTGCTGAACCAGACAGAAAAAGTGTTTATGTGTATCCATTACACAGCAGCTGAGGGGAAATCTGTCCTGATAAAATATTAACCATCATTCTCTGGAACTGTCCCACTTTCCCTCCATCACACAGTCTTAAGTGCTCCTCTAAGAGAGAGAGACAGAGAGGATGATGGGATGGCTGGAGATGTATCATGTTCCTGCTTTCCCAGCAGACACTGGGAGGTTCAGGGATGAAATTACCGCCCAGGAAGCACGGACGCAGCATTACCCAGCATGCTCAGCTCATTTCTGACGGGGCAGAAACAGAGACGCTCTTCTCCACGCGTTCGGAAGGGTTAGGGTTTCAGATATTAGGGCGAATTATTTTCAAGTTAGAAAACCTTTTGTTTTCTGCAAGGACACAACACTCAACAAGTAATGGATCCTTACAGAAGTCCTATTATCATCTCTGAGTCCGTTTTTTTCAAAGCTTCAGCTTGTGATTTCCTGAAGACTCTTTTTGATAAAAAATATTGATAAGAACTTCTGTAAATTTAAGTCTGAATGTTTCAACTGTCTACGGCCATATGCAAATAAAAAAAAAAAAAAAAAAACAATTCTGTGCGTGTCAGGTTGTCTAACAAGTCAAATTAAACTGAGCACCAGATATAATGGATCCATCTTTAATTTGTGGAGAAGAGTACTGACATAAGTCACTTTCCTCAATAATAATAAATATATAAATTCTATATATATATATATATATAAATTCTATATATATATATATATATATATATGAGTGAGTGTTGACCTTTACTAGATTATTAAGTGAACTTGAGGCGATAGAGCAGAGCCGAGCTGACAGAGGATCCATACTCTGCAGGTTCGGTCTCTGTGAGGGGGCAGTCTGATTATTTCACCTCAGCCACAGTCTGACATTTTCTGCTGAGCAGCAGAGAAACGTCTGCATGTCTGAGTGAGCGGAGGATGATTGTTGAAGAGCGACGGACTGTCAGAGTGAGGAAGGAGCTCTAGGGTAAAAAAAAAAACTGAGGTACAAAAATGTTGAAAAGAACGACTTGCTGAATTATTCTAAACTGGATTCTTACTTTGATTTGATCATGAAACTTTTTCTGAAAATCACCCAGGACAGTCTAAATCTTTCATCACTTAACATCCCCAGTGGCTTCACATTTTCAGCAGCAAAAGTAAGAGCAGGTAAATTATCAGCTTTCTTTCTTAACACAAAATAAGGAGCCGATAAAAAGACCAAAACCAACAACAACAACAAGGCAGTAAACAGGAAACACAATATTACAGGCCTAATCAACCTGCTTGTGTGAAAAGGTTTCAGCTCATTCAGCTCAAATCTGGCAACTCAAAAGCTTGTGGACGTTCATGTAATCCAGAGCTAAAACGGGATATGAAGGGAGGACTCGACGTCTACGTGTTTGATCGCTGAGTGACGGCCGATTTCTTCGACCCTCCTGATGATCTGAGCAACGGTAAATACTGTCAGTAAATATCTGGACAACGATCAACCTTTCCGCTTCAACATGCTTTAAAATGCACAGACAGCAGTGAGGCGACGAAACAAACACACCACGAGCAACAGAGCTGAACCAGCACAGCAGAGAGGAGACGAAGGTCAAAGGTCAGGTGGACGAGGGACTATGGACGACGGCAGACGCCACCTCTCTCTCTCTCTCTCTCTCTCTCTCTCTCTCTCTCTCTCTCTCTCTCTCTCTCTCTAACACCATCCATTCGCTCTCACACGACCACATGGCGGTTTGGTGGACGGCGGCGTAGCGAGCTGAGCGGAATCATGGGTAAATGAGGTGGAGGGGGGAAGGGGGCTTGTCGCCATGCAGCTGCGATGCCATTCAGAGCCACTGTTACCATGGTTACAACGGTCATCATCATCATCACCATCATCATAACATGACCACTGTACCGAGGTTAGAGAAACATGCAGCACCTTTTTGGGCTTCACTCCTCGCTGCGTGGTCGGAAGGAGAGAAGGGAAGGAGGAAAGGAGGGAAGGAGGGAAGGTTACAGGAGGAGTTTGTCAGTGACGTGCTGGAGCTGACGGGGGAGCGTGCGGCGAGTCGGCGCAGACAAATCTTCATTATCGTTCAGCTCATTTCATCACACACACAGAAAAAAATCTTGTTTCTAAAATGTCTTCTCCAACCAAACTGTGCTGAAGTTCTCACATCAGTTTAATAAACAACAAGAAGATTTTCTCAGATCTGGTCTCACTTCTGTCACTTCACACGTCTCCGTAATATTTAAATATAAACTTTGAAAGAATGTTTATTTGTTTTAATTTGATATCTATGTTTACTGTATAGGCACAAATAATCTAAAACTCTTAAAATAAAATATATGAGAACTTATTTTTATTTATTGACATTATTTATTCAATTATATTATTTTTCTGAATTCCCTGTAAATGCAGACTGATATAATTATTATTAATTATTACTTTAAACACACGCCCGCTCCTTTAGGTCAGCGGCCTCTTTTTCTCTGAAGACTTTTACTTCTACTCTTTGAAAAAAGGGAAAATGACAGAATAAAATGCTACAGGTCAGCAGGTCTGGGTGAACTGAAACATCCAGTAAATGTCAGCTGAGAAAGTCGGAACATCTTGACATTTAAGCTCAAATCCGACGAGACCAAACTGGATGTGACAGAAGTTCAGGTGGGCAGAGTTTCTCAACTTGACTGATCTTTAACTTATTTGAATCTTACTGGAGCTTAAAGTTAGAAGTTCATACTTTTCACAAAGTTATCAAGCATTTGACATCAAAGATCAGAAAAAAATCCATTAACCTATAAAGTCGAGGTGAATTTAAATCCGACTAAAGATTCATAAAGTTTTTTTTTCTGTCAAAAATAAAGTTCAAAGTGAACTGCAGTGTTTGGAGCTGGAGAACATCTGTTTCCTGGTTTCAGGGAAATGTTTTCATAGATTAACATTTCTATTGTTCTGTTTTTCTGTAAAACTGAACTGTTTCTGTAGAAGATGGTCCCGTAGAAATAAAATCCAGGTTTAACTTTGCTTCTTTCATATGAATAAAAAGGAACTTTTATATTCATACGAAAATAAATAAAAATTTATAAAACCTGGAAGAATTTATTTAGTGCCAATTAATTTAAAAATCAAGAAACAAAAACAATCTTTTCTCAGCTGATTTTTTTATACTACTGTGATTATATGAGTTCATTTAAAGGCCAATTTCAAAATAACATATAAAACTAATGAATATATCTGCTTTGACTGTATTTAACTATAACTGTTGGTATCGTTTACTTCAAAAAAGCCAGAATTTCTTGTAATATTGGATGTATTGAAGCTCTTTTTATCACCTGTATTAATGAAGGAAAATTATAAACCTGCGCAGCTCTGCAGTGATCCGTCATCTCACATCCTCTCCGTTCTAATTTACAACCTTCAGGGAGCTTTTCTATTTTTTCCTTAATAATCAGTTTATGTAACAAAGAAGGCACTTATAGGTAAACATTACCCCCTGCTGTTAAAAAGAGGAAACAGCAACTCCAGCTCTTACATCAGAGCTTTTTTAATGGTTGAATTAGATTTTTTCTGACAGACAGATAGAAGTATTTAGGCATATGTATATATTTTTTAAGATGTGTGTTGGTAAATCAGTGTTTTAATAATCAAAATACTGTAAATTAATACCAAATTGTTTATTTTGGGGTGTATAAAGAATCTTCTGAAAGCGAACGTGTGAAAAAGTTTTTTGACAGCCAGATGAGACGTGGATGAACTCTGAGTGTTGAGGCGTGGCTTGTCTAAGTTCACAGCAATGCAATATTTACTTTAGATATGACAGAGTCTGTGTGTGGATAGATGTGTGTGTGTGTGTGTGTCTGCTCCTGGTTTCCCTCAGTGTTATCTGACTCACCAGTTTGGTGGACTTGGGCGTCTCTAGGATCTCTGAAGGGATAAATAAAGAAAAACAAATAAGGTGAGAATCACATCCTTATAATCCCTGTTTAGTCCAACAAAGGTCCTGGTGCTTATATGTAAGAGTCAAAATGATTTATTGTCTTTTCTCCAGATGGCCAACACTGATATCTGTGATGGACACGGAAGAATCACAAAGCTCTCCTCACAGACGACACAAGAGGAAAGTTTCCTTTGCAGGAGAGTCACGACGACAATCTAACCAGCTCAGATTCTCATGTTTGTTTGTTTGTTTTTTTAATTTTAAGTCCTAAAGTCCTCAGACCAGGACCTCCTGCCTAGATTTTCATTTTTCTTTCACACCATTAATAGATGAATATCCAGCAAAAAGCTTTACAAACATTGTGGACTCTCTAATGAAACTCATGCCTGGATGTATCAGTCACTCACTCTCATTATGGTCATTAACTGAGTTAAAGATGAGCTTTATATTCCATCGGTGACGCAGCCTGTGACTCATCGTTTCTATTACATTTTCTATCTCTCTTCTCTTCTGTCTTGTTCAGCAGATGAAAAATGTCTAAGAAGTCTTTACGGCTCTTTCCATAAATGAGCTCTGATGTCTGAATGAAGCCATGAGAAACATTTAATTGCACAATGAATTGCAGCTCTGATTGATTTTCCAACATCATCTATCTTGCCGGCTGCCATGTCTCCGGGTCTTTCCTCGTGCGCTTCTCCTCCAATCTGACGAAAACGTCTTGTTGCCAGGTAACGTTTGAATTACTGTAGCTATTGAGTTTCATTTGTCCGTCAGCGTCGCCCTGTGTGCCAGGAAGTTAGGAGTTTCTCAGCCCAGTGTGATGCACCAACGACCAACCCTCTACCTGATGTAGCAACGGTGAGGCGTAACCATGGCAACAGAGTCCAGCTCCATCCTCCGGAGGGGTAATAAAAAAAACACCAGTGACTCGAAGTGGAGAAATGTGGGAAACCTCTTTTCTGGTAATCTTACCATTTATAGACTTCTAAACTGGTGAAGTCCACATTTGATCATTATTAACCATCTTTTTAACAAAATCTAAATTTGAAGCCTGTAAAATCTCATTCTTTGATAAAATGGAGCTTTCTACTGCATCACACTTCCGGACATCCCATAAACTTGCAAACAGGAACTGAATGGCAACAGTCTCATCAGTACACATTCAGAGCATTTGTGCTCACAATGAGGATAACAACACACAACACAACTCCGATGAGACACAACAATCCATCTCATCCAATACACGACAGCTCTATTTAATAATTACATTAAATACTCAAGAAAAAAAAATTCTGTCACAAAAAAAGATAAATCATAATAAAAATGACAATAAATGAAAAGATAAATAACATAAAGAACTGATTTAAAGCAGGTCTTTGATTCTGTTTTAGAAGTTGACAACAGCACTTCCTCTTTCGACGCACCTGTGTAACTTTACCACTGATCATTTCTTCACAGATTTTATTCAGCCACAAACTGTCACACATCACATTTTTTCAAATCACAAAAGCTGACTTTTACACCCATCTTCACCTTTGAATGCTGAGAGGTCAGAAGTGACCTGAATTGACTGTCACTGTATTTCATTAACACTTTCCTGCAGAATGATGAAAACAACTGCAGAGTTATGACTAAGGACAAAACCATCAGACCCTCTGAATGTGTGTCCGTGCGTCCCTACCTCGTTTGAGGACCTTGCCGCTGCCGGGCTCAGGTGTCTCTGGGGACGTGGTGTCTGCTCCATCATCAACCAGCTGGATCTGGAACAGAAAGACACGCAGAGTGAGACACCGAAACCTCACAATTTTATGTTAAAAGGCACAAAAACTAAAATTATTGATTTTCAATCTAATATAACACCTCTCAGGAGAGTCATCAGTTCCCCGTCTCCATAGTAACATTTAAAAGTGCACTGCAGGGACGGTGAGGGTAAAATAGTCTATTAAGATAAGTGGGAGACACAATGAAGAGGCTCAGCAGTATAAAACAAAATCAATACTGGCACTGACACTGTGTGTGATGTATAGCTGCACCACAGCTAACATTAACACTCTCTTGCTGTGACGTTGCTTCTGAACAATCAGGGCCTCGTGCAAGAAACACTCAGAAGGATAGAATCAGTCTGTAAAGTGTAAGATAACTTTGTACCAGACATACACAGACAGTCTGCTGCTCTTCGATAGTTCAATATCATACCAAAAAGAAAAACTGAGGAAACTTAATACCAGCTTGGTTCTCTTCTTTGTGTAAGTGTGACATGCATCACAGCTGCCAATTTACTGTGAGGTTTAGCCACTTCTATATTTTAGTGCCATTAATATTTTAGCACAACGACCTTTAGTTGCCTCTGGGTCTTGATGCATCAGCCACAGAGCTCAACAGTACCTGTTTAAAATAAATGGGTTCTCTCATTTTCCTTCTCTGCCTCCTACTTTAGTCATGAACCATTTGCTTTTACCGAGAGGTTGTTTTTTTTTTTTTTTTTTGGCATCAAACTTTTAGCATCGGTATCTGTAATAATATTTTTACCTTTTTTAGCTGTTGCCTTTTTGTTGTTTCTTGTTTTGTCCTCACTCTCCAGTGAGAATATAGTCAGCCGAGAGGAACAGGCTGTAAATTACGTAATGTTCACGACATTCATCAACAGGTGGCATTCAAGTTGAACAGAGCGTGTTATGGCAGGTTTGTTCAGTTGGCTGGGTTTGGGTTCAAATACAAAAATGCTCTTACATGACACTGCTGAACCGCACCATGTTTGTTTTGGGTAATCTCTGGCTGTGTTTACTGCCTTTACATGTGAAGAGCTTCATTTCAGGATGACATAGCTGTAATTCCAAACAATCAAAAAAAACAAAAGCACAATGACAGAGTAACCCAAGTAATATATTACACCGTTCCCTCCAGACCACAGTGGGTGAGATTCTGGGTTCTCTAAAAATCACAGAGGCTTTGTTGTATATTTGAGAAGAGAGAAGAGTTGATTTTGATCAAAAGTACTCAACAGCCTGAAGCGGTTGAAGATGCTGGCACCACAAAGACAGCAGACAAAAATATCATCCGCCACACAGCCTACTGCATCAGATACAAACTGAAACCTCAAACGTCTGAATTGAATAGAGAAACGGGGGGTGGAAACAACAGCACCAACTTTTACTTACAGTTTCTGGTGCTAAAGGAGGAAATATCATATATAATGTACAGATATGTGAATGATTGTCACTGAAAGTGAAGTATTCAGGAGAGATATTAATAACTATCTCTAAAGTTACCTGTGACTGTCTCACAAAAATCCCACGGTTCTCCTCACAGGTGAAGTAGCGCTTCCCCTGCACCGTGCCGTCGTTCTTGCCCTTGGCCTCGTCCAGAATGACTCCCACCCATTTCCCGGAGGCGAAGAGCGTGTTGCCGATGTAGGCCACCGTGCCGCGCTGCCCCTTCCCGATCACCTCCACCAGGGAGCCCACTTTGACGGGCCGCCCGCCCCCGTCCGAGCTCATCCTGCTGCTGCCGCTGCTTGTGGTCTGTGTAGGAAAAGAGGAGTAAAACACACAGAGAGCTCTACTGTTAAAATGTTAAAATCAACACTTTCCAATAGTTCATCTACAGAATCATATGGGTGAGTTTCTATGTTTTATCCTCCAGATAAATCAACCTGCAAGATGAGTATACTCTTTTAAAACTGAAGTCATAAGATGCACCACATTCGGCTTTAATAACATGTCATTTGTCTGAAACTGTAGAGAGAGAACCAGACTTTTTTTAAACAGATCAATCAGAGCAGACGGGTCGAACGCCTGATCAATAAACAGGTCAGTCTAGGACATCTACAACTTCCTGAATCAAATCAAATATCTATTTAAAAGCATCTCATACTGCAGGAATTCAGTAAGAATCAGTGTTTTAATAGTGCACAGGGACCGGCTGTTCAGGGAAGAGGAAGGACACACAAAGTAGTTTCAGTGTGATTCAGACCTTCTGAGCTGCAGACAGAAAGTAAAAGCAAGGCCTCATCTTTAATCTGCAGTCTGTAACTGTCAAAGCACGATTCAACAGCACCGCTGCTTTGTGGCCGAGGAGCCAAAAAAGCAATACTGACAACAAATCAGCAGGAGCAAGTTTACTCAAACTACGATATTTTGTGATCAAACAGTGACTCAGCGGAACTGAGCAGAGAGGAGCAGATAATATTACTCTGTGAGAGAATATGCCCCGACTCTCCTTGAGTCGACTGTAAACGTACACTGTCCACGTGCTGCCATTAATCTTAAAGGTTAAACGACACAGAAAGAGCAGCTGAATATTAAACTACATATTAGTACATCTAGTCTCAAACACTGATCTGTCCAAACGTCTTCAGGTGTCTGTGCTTACACTGCATGTGTAAGATCTGCACTACTGAACTTGAGAATAGTCTAAATGTACATGCCCTAATTTCCCAAGGTGATGTTTTCTAATTGAAAATTAAAAGTTCAGTTCAGTTTAAAATTAGATATAAAAGAGAAAAGCTTTAACCAGCAAATGTTTGGAAGTTTTTGCTTTAATAATAAATCAAAATAGAAGCTGATTAAATGTGTTGATTGAATTGTTGCTGCTCTGGTAGAGAGTTTTAAAAATTGTAAAAAAAAAATCAAATGAGTTTTTTAGAGACAAATAAACACGATGAACTTAAAATATGAAGAGTAAACTTGGTGACACTCCTAGTCATGGTGATCTCTTGTTGACTCAGAGATCAGTTCTAGCTGCATAACCATTTAATCAAAAGTGAGCCCTGGCACTTGTGCTGTGACAGATCACATCCTGGTTGACGTGCACGGAGGAGGATGTGTGATTTGAGGGGTAATTTATATCCATACTGCCCCTGATGAAGGCATTAAATAACCTGAGCACATTATACAGTGGAATGTGATAATATAAATATAAAGAGTGTTTTGTTTAAGTGCTCCCTCTCATGTCATTATGGCGCCCGTAAAATCACGTAAAGAATTTTAATGACCCGAAAACTTGAGGTTTCTGGATAACATTCAAACAAAGCTCAGTTCTTAACACAACTATTCACATTTTTCAACTACATTCACTGAGCGCGGCCCTTATGGTGAAGACAAAGTGTGTATATACAAAGCTAAACATTTTCCACCAGAATATATAAAAGGTTTCTATTCATCATTTAGCATCAGTTTATTTGTTCCGCATGTCCAAACATTTTGTCAGCAACTGCAGCCATTTATCTCCTCTTTCTCTCCGAGTACACATAAGATCAGACATTATTAAACAGTTGAAGACTACGTTGTTTTGTTCAGCCTTGTAGCAGCAGTTATGCAAAACCTGAATTCCCATTATTGCCTCAAGTCTAATTGACCTAGCTCGTTATTCATCACTAATGTGGAAAGACACCTTTTAGCTGGTTATGTGCAGTAACTGCTGAATCTTTAAGTCGTTGTCAGGAGCTTTTTACATCACAGTCGAGTCTCTTATTCAAAATTGAACATCTATGTGAAGGCATTAAATCCCTGCAGACTGAGAGCAGAAGGAGGACTGTTTAGATTTCAGTGCTTCAGGGAGGCTGCTCCGGCTGAATGTTTTATCCTTTAAAAATCATGAAATAATTCAAGTTTAAAAGAAAGTGTTTTGAAGGGGTCCTGCTCGAGCTGCCTGAGTGTTGTGCAGTCATTGCTGCTATCTGTTCGCCGAGGACCTGAGGGGGGCATGCTTAATTATTTAGTGTCAATCTACTCTTACAGCACACACAAGCTAACACTGACTACAACGCTGAAATAAGGTGAAAATAAACAACCACTTTTGCTGAGCCGTAACCCTCATGATACTCTGATGATGCCGATGAAAGTTGGCAGCTTTGATGATGATCGAGCTCTGTTTTCTCCGAAAAGTAAGCTAGCGATGTGCTGTCATGCATGTGGTTTAACCAGGTTATTTAGGCTGAAACACAGAGCACACAACACAAGGACCGCGTTTGATTAATCGTGAGTTTTCAGCAATATGAGGAAAAGAAAAATACAAAAATGTATTCTTTATAGTGAAAAGCTGAGAGCAAACACTGATGTCATCCCCCCCCTGAGTGGGAAGCTGCCTGACTCAGAGACAAATGACAAACAGGAAGTCTTCTGTGGCTCCTGGATTATGTTTCCAGTGGCTGCCACTAACAAAAAGCCCCCATCCATCCCATGTACCATCTCCTTAGTCTACAGGGGCAACGGAGGCATGATCCCCACCATCACAGCGTGCGCCACTGAACCCGGAGGGGCATGTAGCTGAACAAAGAGGCGACAATTCAGACAGGGATGAATGCAGAGCTGAAATGGATTAAAAGCCGTTCTATTCACAGCAGAAATTGAGAGGAAGGCGAAGACAGAGTGAAACTAATTCAACGGACGTAACAGAACCAATGGCGCACCATTTAGGACTAACTTAAACACCACAGTCCGCTCCATCCATTCACCTCACCGGGATGTAGAAACACCTTGTGGACACTCACCCGGGTGTATGTGCTCCTCCTAGTCTGTGACATGTTTCTTGGTTGTCAAGCCCTCCTACCCGGCTCCTCTCTCTCTAAAAACCTGCTTGACTGAAGGAGCGTGTTATTGGGGAGAGCCAGACAGAGGGGGGGATGGAGGAGAGGAGTGGAGGGGGGGTTCGGTGATGCTGTCGGAGCGTCTCCCTCTTCCTCTCTCTGTCTCCCTTTACAGAATCACACCATCCCTCTCCTGATCCTGAACAGAAGAACCCGAGCGCTCTAAAAACTCTCCGTCACTCCTCTCAGCTGAGGGGGGGGGGTGGGTGGCTGCCGGGAGCTTTTGGTCTCCTTGAGGAAGTTTCTGAGGGGCAGATAGCGCGATCTACCCCTCCAGAGATAAACAGGATTAATAGAAGAGTAAAAAAGGAAAACAGCACGGCTCAGGCTGCTGCAAGTGCATCAGCTGAGTGGCAACACTGCTCTGCGCTAGTGTCTGCCCTGGCTTCTGCAGGGGGGAGGGTGGTTTAGGCCCAGACAGAGGTGCTGGGTCCTAGAGCCTGCAAATACACCTCTAAAAATAAACTTCAGTCACTACTCTTGGGCACGCTCATCTATTTTGGTGTGACGCAGACATTGTAGTTGTTGTGAATGTCTTCAGGACGGCTCTGTGGCTGATCAAAGAGCACTTTAAGGCCCGAAAAGACAAATCATTAAAGTACAAAATCCTAAAATAATCATGAAAGTCAAGACTAGGCAGTGAGTCAATCATTTGAGTCCATCCACACTGAAAATAAATACTGTCCAGTTCAGAAGCAGAGCTCTTCTCTAACTGCACTGCAGTCTTCATCACATTACTGTCAAATTTCTTCAATAAGTCATTTTCCCGACTCAGTGTCTTTCTTCTGCTGAAAAAAAGTAAGGAGAAAAAAAAAACAAAAACATGTACCCTAGAAATGAAAAAAGCTGGTAAGCATTTTTCAACCAGGGGGAGGGGGAACCAGTTCAGCTCGATCTAATGCCGTTTCATTGTGGCTGAACACAAAAGGCCCAGGTGATGCTGTTTAATGCAGCAGCCTGTAAGCAAAAGCCAGCAGATTGCATGAGAGCCTGGTCTGATGTTGTGGCCCATAGAGCCCACAGAGTGAGGATTAACTCTCTTTTATCAGCTAACTGCATGGCTGGGGGGTTTTTAACTCTCAGTCCTCTTTATTTTCTGTGTTATCATCTTTTTGCAATGGAAGCAATGGCTGCAGGGTTTCTGTGTAAAAGCTTTGGGGCTGATGAGACAAAAGAAACCCAGCTTTTGGGAAAGGAGAGATTTTTTTCCCCAAATAAATAAATCGCTCATAACGCTGCAGCAACCAAGATTACAGCAGGACAACAATATGTGTCAGTAATATTAAATGGGGCTGTACACATGTTTGGGCTTCTCAGCCAAAATAAAACTTCTAAAACTATGTAAAAAGTCTATGAAATGACTTGAATATCCAAAGTGAAGCCCGGAGAGAGCCGGAGTTCCGTCGGGACACAAAATAAAACACCGCAATATGTTTGCACCCTTTTATTCAAATGACAAAGGCAGAACCAAAACAAGGGGTGTTTGGGGGATTTAGGAGGACGAGGGGGGATGCTCATTGCTCACAGAAGAAATAATAGAGAGACAACGAGCAGAGAGCCAAAAATCAGAGGAACTGCCTCTTTTACAGAAAATGAGGACAATGGCAGAGAAAGAAGCGTCACCGGCTCGGCCAAAAAACATCTGCTGCTGCTGCTGCTGCGAGCCTGTTCAGACCGGCCAACGGCAAGCTGCAGGAACAGAGGTGACACTTTGGGATTTTAAGGGAGGAACATTATGACCACATCTTACAACACCGCAACCGTCGCTCTGTCTGCCGGGCCGGGAGGAACAAACCAATGCCACTAAACAAGGTCAAGGTGAGCCATTTGACAGAAAATTAAGAGAAATGTGAATAAAAGTCTGGCATGTGTGCTTGAATAAATGTGCTAAAATGCAAATTGCTGCGTCAGCAGTCACCCTGATATCAATATGATGTCATCAAGGCAAATCATTTCTCACTATGCCACAAAACGTTTTTCATTTAATTATGTTTATTACCAACTAACCAAATTTAATCTGATTCGTTTCTGTCAATATGTCAAAAATTGTGATCTATGCCCAATGTGATGACACGATTCAAACTGGTGACCTTATTTGACTCTCAGGCAGAAAAATCAGGCAGTTAAGTGGCTCACTGATTGTTTCAGCATTTTAAAAATTAGGTTACTTCATCAACTCGTGTGCCAAAATCTCTTTAATTTATTAAAGTCATTATCTGAATTATTAAGATTAACCTATCCAGCCCATGTCGTGTCAGCATCATGACTTATTACAGTGCATGTGCAAATATATCACTATTCTGCAAACAACAAATTACAGCAGATACTGTATTTTCCCTAACTTTAACCAGCCTTCATTAATCGGGCATTTAATGTATTAAACTGTCTTTATACAAGCACTGATTTATTGAAAAAAAACTTTAATCAGCAAACATTTAGATGACCAATAACCTCTTTTGAATCTTTAATAGTTTCTCCAATACTTCTGTTAATCACAATAAACATCTTTATATGTAGAGATGGATAAGCTATTATTTTTCGACGCAATTTCTCTTCAACTAAGCAAGTAATTATTTAAGAAAATCTGAAGATATGCAAGTTAAACCGCAGCCATGCCCAACTGTGTGTTAGTGACATTCAGGCCTGGCCCTGCAGACAGGAAAAATAGGTCACATGAAAGTAGAGACAAAACTATTTTATTTTTAAAAAAATCATCTTTTTAGTGTGAATTTAAAATATCTGTGGCGCCAAATGTGCCATGAGGATGTTTAGTCTGTAATTTGGTGCCATCTAGTGTGTTCAAAGCCCAAAGACCCCTGAACTCCCCCCATCACCAGAATAATTATGTTAATTTACTCATTTAATTAACACACAAAGCATTCATCTCACATAACATTTAATTTCCTTTATATCTCTGGCCCCTTATGTCTGAATGGGAATCATTATAAATCACAACATGGGTGGGGCTGCAGCCTAATGATGCTGACAAATTAACAAAAATATAGATGAGAATTTATAATTCAAAAAAGAAAAACATCAATCTGGATTTGAGATTATTTGATTTAAACCAGAAGAGAGTGTAATGATCCTGTTGGGAAGTGAGGAAACCTGGACCCGGTCTGGTTTTTAACCCCCGACCAAAGCTCATTAAATGCTCCCATCTGCCTTGACTCCATGATTAATGGTTTTAATGTGTAAATATTGTTTTTAAATCATGTTAAATTTGATTAAAAACGGGACTTTGGCCGCTTCTGTCTGCTGCTGTCAGCGGGACACTCCCTGGCCGGCTGCTAGCAAAGGTAGCCATTAGCTTCGGTTGACCATCTCCATTTTCAGAAAATACTTTTATTTGGTTAATTTTTATAAAAATATAAACATGTATATATTTAAAGACGGGTGTCGTTGTGTGTTTCCACTTCATCCCCAATCGAGCCGAGGGTAAATGAGAGCTAAATCTTACCGGTTTTGTGTCCAGAAATGCGGCTAACGGCTGAGCTTCGTCCCCCGACGGGCTACATCCATCCACGGACACTCCGC
Source organism: Remorina albescens (assembly GCA_034769265.1). Classification (NCBI taxonomy): domain Eukaryota; kingdom Metazoa; phylum Chordata; class Actinopteri; order Carangiformes; family Echeneidae; genus Remorina; species Remorina albescens. Next base: position 3,124,505 of record CM068488.1, read on the forward strand.
CCCGAGGTGGCCGAGCTGCCGCCTGACCCGGCCGGCCAACACCCACCGAGGGGGGCCCGCTGAAACCTCCAGCACAACAATCCCATTTTAAGGGTAATGTTGTATCCGGCAGTCAGCAGAAAAGATGTTTAAATACACAGATAATGTTTTATAAGACATTAAAAATATATTTACTTATTTTGCAATATATTTTAATTAAAGATAATTTTATAGAAAAAGAGCCACTCTCTTTTTTATTTCTCTTTTTTTTTTTTAACCAAAGGCAGTCAAATACTAGTCAGGTAAATAATCTGTGGTGATTTGATTTTTATTATTATTATTATTATTATTATTATTATTATTAATGTAAGAAAACAGAGCAAAGTTTAGAAAACACAACAAAATAAGATCAGTCGTTGATCATTCATTTGGTTTCATCCGCTGGGTGTTTTTGTACGTTTCACTTTTTCACAAATAAAGCTGGGAGCTGATTTAAATGACAAATTAGATCATCTATGGGAAACATACATTTACATCCTGTATGCAAAAGCATCAGATTTCCCTCCCCCCGTGGACAAAACATCCCCCCTTGGTGCTCATAAAGAACGGCCTTGTTCCTCTTTGGTCTCTGGCCGAATGGGTGCCAGACTCAGCACAACTGCAGTTAAGGATGAAAAATGGGAAATCTGTGGTCAGACTATTTTTTACACACATTATCAGGTTGTCAGAAAAAAAAAACAAAAACAAAAAAAACATTTGTAAGAGTTTCCTGAACACACAAAAAAAACTCACCAGCAGGAAACGAGAACTGATGATGTCTGGGTGTTTTTACAAGAAAAGGAGAAGTACGTGTTTTTGAAAGTTGAGCCTCTCACTGGGCAATAGAAGGTTAGAATAATGTAAGAAAAATAAATAAAATCATATCAGGGAGCAACAGATTTTGGCTGATATTTAATAACATCATCTCCTCAAGCACGTTAATATTCCAAGGTTTCCAGCTAGAGCTGTACCAAGTAATCAATCGTTCCACAGAAAATGTCTCAACTATTTTTCATTTTCAATACAAGAATTCGAGATATTGTCTGTTTGGTTACAGATTCAGGTTTGTTATGCTAACTGTGTCAGGTAAACATTCCTCCCTTGTAGCCTTTATTTGTGCCTGATGCTGCCTCAAGTGTCATCACTGGAGGACAGTAATTGGTTTCTTCTGGAAGCAGAAAAGACTTTATGCACAATTTTCTTTTGACATACGCAGCAGTACCTCTTAGGACCTGCAAAAAAAAAAAAAAATCAATGTATCTCTAATGCCATGATTGCACCAAAATTATAGGAGTAACTTCAGACATATGATTTTATTTGAAGCTCAATCAAACGAATCTATGAACACGGCAGATTTTTCTACATATTACATGTTTTTACTTTAAAAAAAAAAGAGGGGGGGGTGCAATAACAATAATAAACGTGATTTTTTGTAATAAGAGAAAACAAACCTGACGTTGTTCTGCTAGTGTGTGGAATAAACGCTTCCTTGCGTGCTATCCTGAGTGTTTAGTTGCTATGAGTGCAATGCATGCTGGGGAAAAAACTAACTGGATAAATGAATGGAACAGTTGCCCTGAACTCTTACCAAGACCATTTGTCAGTTTTAGTCCCTTTTCTGTAAATCCAGTCTGTACTCAAACAGAGTGAAGTTCATGATTTTGGCGGTGACCTCAGGAACAACAAACTCTCTTATCTTTTCATAGCCCATGTGTTCATACAGCTTCTGAGCATCGGTCTGCACCACGGATGTGTACAGAATGATAGCCGCGTAACCCCTGTCACGAGTAAAATCGGCCACTGTTCGACACAGGGCCTTGGCGATGCCCATCCCGCGGTGACTGCGGTACACTGACATGCGTTTCAGCTCCAAGCACCCAGGGGCGTTCTCAGCAGGGAGACAAGACACCGTGCCGACCACACGGCCGTCACTTTCAGCCACCCAAAAGCACGAGTCCTTCTGCTTCAGGTATGTGACGCTGATGTTGCTGAGGTCCTTCCTGAGGGAGGTGTCGATGTATTTGTTGAACATGTAGACGACAAACTGCCGGGCTCCGGCCAGGAGCAGGGTCACCGCCAGGACGGGCAGCAGGACGGACTTGGAGCTGGTCATGAGGGCGCAGAATGTGCACATGAGCACCATCTGGATCGGCGGTTGTTTGAGAACATGCATGAAGGACGAAGGCACGTGCTCGCTCATCCCCAGGGTGAAAATCTCCTTCACTGCCTCCTCATCCTCATCCCGAAATTTCCGTATCTGAATATTGGCCATGGTTCAGGTCGGCTTTAAAAGGAATTAGGAAAACAAAATATAAGAGGTGACAAACTATAACAAAGACATCCTTTAGTCTTTTTGTTCCAGTGTGCTGAAGCCTGTCCCCTTCTCCCTAAACTGTACACACTTTTATATAACATGTCTCTTAATTGATGAGTCCATTAAGAAAGGAAGAGTATACAGAGAGTTCATTTCAAAGAACAGGGGATGAGGGACCTTTTGTTTGTAATAAAATATATAAAAAAAAAAAACTTGAATCATTTTGAATGAGGATTTTTGAGTTGTGGTTTGTTTTTTGTTTTTTTTTTGTTGTTGTTGTTTTTTTAAGAAAGAATGTGCTGCCAGGATTTGGGATAAGAGACAGACTTCAGAACTCAAAGTTACAGGAAATTAAATTTGCCCGGAAAGAAAAGATCCCAGCTGAGATGTGGTGAAATGAGCTCACATGCTGAGAAGCACCGATGTTACAGTTTGACCAACGAACAGTCCAAGACAATAATTCAGTTTATCACAGATTTATAAGTTAAATATAATATGAACAATGACCGAAGCATCCTCAGCTGCTTCCGGTTCTGTGTTTGGACTGTTCATGCTGACTCACTGTCACAATTCACCGAGGTGTCTGAGCAGAGCAGAGCTTTTTCTAATGTTAGTAACGACTGTGCTTTTCCTCCTACGACAATCTGCTGTAAATAATAACTGCTTTAGTTCAAAGTGCCCATTAATATGTAGGATAAGTAGGCAGATAAATCACAGATGATATGCTGCCACACATTAATAATAAAAGTGTCTAAAATGTTTTTCAGTCCTTTTCACTGTGACAGGACATAATCACATTAATACATATTATGTTTATTATTTATACTCTGCACTTAACCCAGTTTTATCATATTAGGCTCACATTTTATTGATTGATTGAATACACTACTGGTTGTCTTTTATTGTGTGTTGATGTGTTGTGTTGTGTTGTTTTGTACTGCCTGTTTTTATTGTGCCTATCTGCATTGTTTTGCACTGCCTGGTGTGTACTGTGAGCTATGGGATACATAGAATTTCCCTGAGGAGATGAATAAAGGATCTATCTATCTATCTATTATTGATAATGAAGGAGTTCACCTTTGACCCCCCTCAGACTGACTGATAAAGCTCGTTACATGAGTCAGTTTTAACTGTTTTTTTGCGCTAAACTAGATAATGTTAGTAAAGCCTGGGCCAACTAGTGCCTGTAACCACCCAACAATACGACACACAAATATTCAGCCGATTAAAGTTTCTTGAGGGGGAAAATTGTTGAATTGAACTGATTTAGCTAACAGCAGCTAGCATGGAGCGCTAGCATCACAAAGCTGTCGGATTGAAGTGCCCCCCCCCCCCCCCGGAAAAAATCTGAGTGAGTGAAAAAGACGAAATAAACACGACTCACCTATTTTTTACTTTTTTTTTTTTTATCTCGGAGCTTCAAGTCTGAATTTGGAAAGCAGAAACGCTGAATAAGTTGCCAGGAAAACTCAAAATCGTCTCATTTCGTTCCGTCTGCGGTTCACCCATCAGGACGGGCACGGCGCGTTCAGGGAGCAGCGGCAGAATAGGAAAAAGAAAAGTCACACACTTCGGCGTGAGGACTTCTTGCACTGGGATTTGTTGAGATTTGTACTTCGGACAGACCAAGTGTGGGATATTGTTATACCTGACTAGAGCACGGATCGTATGTGTTTTTGTTTGTTTGTTTGTTTGTTTTTTGTAACTTAGCTGCTCATTAATTACCAGCGATAAAAGGTAAATACAGCCTGTACGGTGTGACATGAACGCGTCTCAAGCTACTTCCTGGTTAATGTTGATTGGCTGAATGTCTGCATGATGTTGTTTTTATCATCATTTAATTAGAGACATCACATCACTGAACCTTAATTATTACTGTGTAACTCTGCAGTATTTTAAGATCTGACTAATTGTTTGAGTTAAATTAAGTCTTTTGTTTGTTATGTCTTTTTATTTTATGGGTGAATTGAAACAAACAAGATGTCTCTGAAAGACTTTTTTTTTTTAATCATTAAACATTTTTCAAGATCTCAGAAGAGCCCATGGAAATGTAAAACTACCCAGTAACTGCAAAAAGAAGGACAGAACGAAAAGTCAAGATGAATGGAATTTGCGTGTTTCTGCTTTCATGTCTTGCTAATTATTTCAAATGTTTTACTTTATAATGTAAAGAAATCCAAAAAGGATGTCACAAAACATCAACATATTGTTACCATATGTCTTTACCTTTATACATTGTAAAAAAAGGGGGGGGGGGGGGGCCTGATTAACTTAAAAATCAGGAGCTTCTGAAATTAATTTCTGTATAGAAACCTTGGATTAGTTAATTGTGCTGCTTATACAGTCAGTCTCTTGAGTTTAGATATCACAGGGCAGACATAGCGTTTATATAATGACTTTTTTTTTTCCTTACAATCCATTGAATCCATTTCAATGTGATTTTTTACTTACAGAAGTACAAACCACAAGATTCATCATTGCATAGCGGGTATTTTTTGAAACTATCAAAATGTTAACATTATTCAGTTCAGAGTCTATCTAGCAGACAGCAAAATACATTCTGTAAAACATACAGACAAAACAATCCAGCTGTACAACCCTTAAAAAGACCCGGTGAAGGTCAGAGAGGTCACAAGACACAGAGGTCGAACTCTGCTGTCACAACAGGCAGAAAAATGACTGTTAATGTTGTCACAATAACACAGCATATATTAGTTTACATGGCAGCAACTCTGAGGTACAATGAACGTGAGATACTTCACAATATGAAGAAAAATAATTTATTGTCTCCTTAAAACAAATTTATCTAGATTTTATACATCAAATGATTGTAAAGATTTTCCCTTTTCATGGAATAAATGTTCCACTCTATTGATAGTCAAAAAGATAAACCAAAAAAAAAAAAAAGTATAATTTTTTCCTTTAAACATTTTGTTTTGTTTGTACAAAACGTTCACTTTACATTCATTTTCCTGCCCAGTGAGCTGTGAGCAGAAATGGAAGCAGCTCATAGCTGTATTTATTCTCAGTTTGAGTCTTCGTCCCTTCTACCTCAGGTTGATCTCCCCTGCAAACATGGTGATCAGTAGTATGATGGTGAACCCGGTGAGCAGGCCGGCGTTCTGGATGAGGAAGAATATGGTCTTGGTGGAAGTCCGTCGCTGTTCCCGGGCTATGCTGTCCATCTCTGGAAACTGCAATGACAACGGCAATCAGATATCTGTACAATAACACGCAACATACACTGGTGTGATTGTTCGGGAGGTCACATAATGGGAAGTAATAACGGACAAATTGGAGGCATGAATGGGCTGGTTTGTATGGATACAAGTTATATATTGTTTGAACGCAATGAAACTGGAGGAGAGACCACAAGTCGACATCGTCAGCGCCTCACCGCTGATGTCCACAAAGTAAAGACCACAAACAGCCAAAACAAAAAGGATTAGACTTGTCACACACTATGTTCTTCATATTGTCAATAAAAAGACCACAATCAAAACTGAATTGATGCCACTGACAATAATTCTCTGCATGCCCGCAGCTTCTTAGGGCTGATTCCTTTGCTTTCCAATGTACAGTTTTTAGGTATAAAACATTAAGAAAATAATAACAGCCAACTATTGATGTATACTTTGACCTTCTGCCTTGAAAACGATTGAATTTAACCAATAGAAGATGGTAAGAACACACTCATCTCTGCTTAAAGTGCTCTCTGGTTTATTGAAGTGGCAGTCATTGTGTCATTTTATATTAATTCCTGTTCAAGACACTTTTTATTTCAGCACAGTTATGCTACGTTAAGTTTTAATGTAGTATTCATTCATATTTTCGGCCACTTGAGGGCAGATCAAGCTGTAAATGCAAAGGCTGAAACTTACAATACCAGGGCTTTGTTGTTGTAAAAACAAAAAAAAAAAAATCCAGAGAGTAGTTTTCAGACACATTATCAAACAAAAATACTTTTCTTTTATTGTTTGTTTGTTTGTTTGCTTTATAATATCTCCAGACAATATAATGTAACTCACCATGTCTGCCAGTGAAATATACAGGAACATTCCTCCTGCGATGGCAAAGATAGCGTTCGGGGCAAAATTACTCCCAAGCAGAATTCCAAACACGAGGCCGACGTAACACGACATGGCTGACAGCAGGTTGAAGAAAACGGCCTGTGGGATGCTCATACCAGCGTTGAGGAGGATCACAAAATCGCCTGCAGAGGGACCAAAACAACAGACTTCACAGGCTGACTGATGGTTTTCTCTTTAGTATTAAACTAGTTTCTGATATAACTCAAACCAAAATTAACAGTCCGAAACACAGAGCGAGCTTTTCCACTATTTGTGACAATATTTTTTATTTCCCTGATTCTCTTTATACATCTCTGTCTTTTGTCTCATGATTTTTAATTTTGAAGACACAAAGGAGCAGAGTATAGTCTTGGAAAACGCTACAGTTCTGCCGTTTGTCAGCAGAGGCTGATAAAAAAACATTTCTTAATGGCCCCTTTTATTTGGAGTGAAAAGGTATCAGCCGCTTTTAACCCCTTTAAACTAAATTATCTCCGTTTAATTTTGCTGCCAGGAGTTTTATAGTTAGAAAAACCATCTTGTTCATGTTTTTTATCAGCTTCCTCCAGCTCTTCAATGCAGTCATGTGATGTTTACACCTTTAAATATCCCGTGCAAAGATTAAAAACCCAGATTTTTATGGCTCAAATGGAAATGTCCTAAATGTCACAAAATTCACCCAGACTTTTGTAACTTTGGAATCTCCGCAGGATTTTGAAAGTAAAGTTTTGTCTGTTTACTAAATGTTTGGCTACACAGAGTGACCTTGCAGTGACTCACACTTTTGAGGATCGAGGAGGTCGATTGCTGCTGATCACTCACCGAGCTCATGGGGAAACTCCTCACATATGATTGCAATGGAGGTACTGAACCCTGCAAGTACGGACACGGTGAAGGAGGCGCCAATGGCCAGGCCGTCGATGAAGTTGTGCAGCGCGTCGCTCAGTGTTACCATCCAGGCCACCGTCTTGATGCTGGTGATGCGCTGCCCACGCAGCCAGTGGCACATCACAGTAGGTGGCTGGCCATCCTGAGGAGGGACGACAGACACAGCTGGCTGTTAACGTTTACTGATGTGGTATCATATGCAAACAATGGCATATGTGGATTTAGTGAGACACACAAAGTTCAAATCATCCAGGAAATTAAGGACAAAGCTGAACCTTTTGAGTCTGACATCTGATCAACACTCTCTTAAAGCATTTCCTCATCATTATTACAAATTAAGAGCAATATTTATATCTTTGTTTTGAATTAAGATTTGATTTGTCTTCTTAAACAGCCAACACAGTTTGATAGAAGCATTTTTAAAAGGCTGCAGTGTTTTGAGCTAAATGCTAACTAACATTTATTAATCATCAGTAAATAAAAGGCAGATTTTGGGATCGTAGGCCAAACAATGCTGGATGTTTGCAGCTGATACCAAAAGCGACACCAATATTACTACAAATTCATCGGTTGGAGTCTGTATGGCTGATTTATTGGTGTTGCTCTGCTGAGGCTGATGTTGACAGTTTGAGACTTGATGATGGTGCAGGATTTTTTTGTAATAGATTTAGAGACAGTTCAGGTCCTGTTGAGGAATTTCACACAAAAAGTAATGCTGGTACTAAAGGTCAGTCAGAGGATTCGTCCCGTGAAGACAATCTGCCCCAAAACAGTCAGCATATCACCAACAAAGGCCAAAGTCCATCTTTTGCCCACAGATTGTAAAAGGCACCACAGGAAATACTTTGCCTAAATGTTTGCGCCAGAACTCTTCACTTAAAGGTGCAAATGTTGTTAATGGGAAACAAGAGAACCAGGGGGGACATCAACACAGCTTTCGCAATTTGGTTGAAGACACTCAGCAGTGACAAGGCACCCCTTCTATTGGCGGCGGACAAACAAGGAGCCTTTGTGCTCAACTCAGACAATTCCAGCTTTTACCAGGGGAGGAAGGAGCTGAGCTTCGTCAGCCCGCTTCCACAGGCATATCTGTTTTTTTCTGTAGTATTTTGATCCCTTCAAAAGGTCGACTCCAGCGTATGACTCAGGACAGTTCCCAGTTAAACGTTAACAGCAGCTCTAATCGGCACGTGTTCAATAAATGAGCAAAATGTCCGAGAGGCAGAAAAAACTAAAGAGCTGGGTCCAAACTACAACGAAAGGCCGCCAAATTTTCAAAGTATGGAAATATTTTTGATATATCCAGCATCAGAACTGCTCTTTTACTCAAAGCATTTAAATGACCCTCATCTAATAATAGTGTATGAGTGATGGATTCCACTCAGGTATGTCTGTGATAGAGGACTGTGGTGGTCAGCAAACCTCCATCAAGCCCACAGTCACTTTAGATAAGACTCACTGTCTTTAGAAGCTTATCTCAATCTCCAGCTACTCATGGTCTGATAGATCACTGAGTACAAGGTTGCTGCCTAGGTCAATATGACGTGTGCAGAGTGAGTAGATCATTCAACTTCTATCGAAGAGTGTAATGAGGTTATAGATAGCAGCCATGTGTACAGTACGTTGGCGGTGGAATCATCTGGAGGTTCTGGGTTCGGGCTCCACTTGTCCGTGGTGATGGTGGTGATGCTGGTTAAAATGATGGAGTCCTTTTTCACCACGATGTCTCCGTTGTGCAGGGAGTTTTCTGCAGGCGGCTCCGCAGGAGTGGAGTGACCGTGGCCGTGCTGCGGAGGAGGGAGGAAGGAGATGGAGGGAAAATTTAGAGAAATGCGCACGGTTCCTTATGAAGCATTTTCAAAAATATGTTGTCGGCTTCCATCATCTCTCCACCTGCTTCTTTAACCTCCAGGCCAAAAGCTTCAGGGTCATTCTGCATCCTCTTAATATCAACACCCCTTTTTCTTATTTATCCTGTTTGTCTTTGTCCTGCAGTCCTGCTGTTCAGTTCAACTTTGTGCTCTTCTTGTATTTTCCTGAACTTTTTCTTTTTTTTTTTTTTTTTTTAAACTGTGCTCAAGTCTATCTGAGTCTTCCAGCAGCTCATTAACTCCATAGTTAAACTGCTTTATAACTGTCGATGGCCTGAGTTCAGCTTTTGGATCCTAATTTAACACAACATTAAACTAAAGCTCAATATTAACAGAAAAAGTCGCAGTTTTATGAGAGTTTATTTAAAGCTCAGTTAGCTAGCTGCTTCTGTTAGCCTCTTATGAGTCGTACAACCATGAAAGATTTAAAATTCTCAGTTATCTTTTCCAAAACACAACTCATAATTTAAAATGTAAACTTTCATCCTTCATATCTAAAATCAAACTTGGTCCAACATATTCCTGCGTCCTTGGCCCAAGTCTGGGCCACATACTTCCAAATGTGGCTGTTGTCCTCCAGGACTTCCTGACAGCATCAAGGTTTTCTACATCTGAACTTGAATTAGGTCAGAAGCACATTTGGACCATGTAACCAGTCCAGAAGAGAAAGCCTGATTTATTATACTACTTAAGAAATGTGACTGTGAAACTAATGACCTGTACATGATTAACATCAAATGTAATGTCCTCCTGATAGTCAGCAACTACAAGCTTAATTAGCTGATGAACCAGAGCAATTCAGTGGCAGATATAAAGCTGAAATGATTTAAGACTCATGATAAAAGAAAAGGGCTTTGCTCCTGATAAACTTCCTGCTCTGGTTACTTACATCATACTCCACCCCCAGAAGCAATTTGAGAATCTTCTCCACAAAGAAAAGAAGATAAAATCCACCAAATATTCCGACAGCGTTCAGCACGTAGTTGTCTGCTTTGGGATCAAACCCAAGAGCCTGTGGATTGACAGAAAAATCTCAATGTCAGCATGTATTTTTCACTTATTCACTGGAAAATCTCTTCCTGATGGCTGACTTCATCTTAGCAGGTCTCCATCTTGTACAAACCTCTGGTATGAGCTGAAGGACGGCGTTGGAGAAGAGCGTCCCGATGGCCAAACCAATGAAGAAGGTCAGTATTTTGGGGAAGTACGGTTTTTTGGTGAAGGGAATAAGCAGGAGGCCGAGCAGAGACGCCAGGTTGATCACAGTGACGGCCAGAAAGCCCCAACCCCACACTGTCGGGAGAGAGAGGAGAGCGTCCCGTTTTTCTTCACTGCTTTGGGAGAAACATTACGGCGTTTCTGTCCTTCTCAAAAGTCCTTAGACTTTCTGTTATTTTGTGTTTTCAGTTTGTTTTTGTTTTTTTTAAGTTTTTCTGTTGAGCCACAGCTGTTATCAGTGCTACTATAATTAGAAACAAAACTAATTATAGTAAAGTTCATGGGGTTAATGTGATTAAAACAGATTATAACTGATTATATACTGAATCACTGCAGAGTATTTGAGGCCAAACAGAAGATCTACTGAGTCTCTAAGGAAACATTTTCCTCTCAAACTTAGAGCAAAACCAGTGAAATATTTGGAGCTGTAAGCAGAAGAACTGAAATCAGCCCTTCCTATCTCCATTACAGCAGCTAACAGCAAACATCATTGAGGAAACTGAACTTTGGGGAAAATGGCGCCTCCTTAAAATGCAGCACCACTAAAACTCATCTTCAACCACAGAAGTCGTGACTTTGTGTCGTTTTTCTGCCATTAATTGAGCAGCCGGGCCTTCAAAAGCGCCGCCGGCAAATTTTTGCCGGAAAAAACTCAACAAAAGACACAACGGTATTTATTTGCAGAGGAGAAATTGTGCTCTCGGGGCCGGAGGATGAAACAGCATGAACCTCAGACATCAGTCTGAACAACAGTCACAGTTGGCCGTAACTGTGTCAACAGCACCGAGTGACGGTGAATCTGAGAGGTCAGCGGCTCTGAGTCAATCCAGGACATCAGCTAGTACGATGAAGCACAATAAATAAAATTAACTGTCTACAGGAAAATATTTTCATGAACTGAGAATAGTTTTAGTTATTTATGAAGCACAAATGTTCCAGTTCCGGCTCCTTACACGAGAGGTCTTGACTCTTTTCTCTGTTAAAGGCAAAGTCACATTGACACACATAGAATTTAGTGTTCTATATTTTATAGACGAAACGATTAATATGGAAAATAATCAGATTAGTCAAAAATGACAGTTTCTGACAGTCAGAGTCAGTGCTGGGGATGCATTCACTTACTGTGGTGTCCTGAAGTGTGGTTGAAGGATGGTGGCATTTGATTTCAGAGGAAAAAGTTCATTAGGTAGACCTGACTAATCACAGGAGTTCAGAGTGAAACGGCTTCACAAACACATGGATTCAACTTTCTGGTCGTTTGGAAGATGGAGCTTGACGTGCCGTTGAACTCCTGTTATCTAATTAATAGAATCCCCTAATTTATATAAATGGGGTGGACAAAATAATAGAAACGCCAAAGATACTGGTACAAAAAATGACCAGCAAATGAAGGATGTTAAAAATCTACTGCAAGAGCAGATGTAGGATAAAAAATTAGATAGCTCTGTGTTTTATGAGTGTTGCTTTAAACCTCTTAAAATTTCCATTGTTCTAATCTAATTTTACAGTTTTTAACTGATGCCACTCAGGATGTGTGAGGTACTAAGGTGGGAGAAAACAGCGATAAACTGAGACCAAACATGCTCTCTCCCCACTTCTTTGCTTAATTCATTGATTTTATAAATGAACTGTAAAGCTCCACCGGAGCAAATTCGAGGAAACAAACCCCCGTGAACTGTGAATTTATTTGAGTTGCAGGGGTCTTGACAAATAATCCGGAGGGGTGTGCAGCAGTGGTGATGAAGCAACTCACCCGTGTGGTCTGGAAGCAGCAGAGTCTTGGGGGTGGTGTAGGGGCAGGAGGGCAGCAGCACCTGGGTCAACACGGCGGGGCAGATCCTGTCCAGATGTCCCACAGTCAGCTGACTGACGTTACTGAGCCCGAAGTGGGATAAGATGTGCTCTGCTGAGGGACACTGGAGGCCAGAGAGACGTCATTAGACATTTTAGAAGAGTTTTTAAGGCTTTTATGTCTCTAAATCTCTTTCTGTTGTGTTCATAATGTTCCTACGTCTTAGTTTGGACTTCTTTTATGTTTTTCTTATTGTTTGTGAACCAGATTTCGTCTTTTTCAATTGTCAGGAATGTGCAATGACAATAAAGAATCTATCTATCTATAAAATAAGGAGTATCTTATTGATAGATTGATTCTTTATCATCATTGCGAAATTTCAGTTTGTAAGTTTTCCTTCTTCACAGCAAGATGGCACAAATAAAAAAAAAAAAAAGACAGAAAAGGTTAAAAATCTATTCACATATAAATGTTAATTTAAAGTTATTTGGGGGCTTAATTCAAAACAGAAATTATTTTAAACCTGTTGTGCTACGGAAATCAATGTTAATCACTTTTATTTATCACAGCTCCTTCATTCACTATCATGCATTTAGTTAGAAATGACCCCAATCATCTAAAAAGTCAGTCACATGAAGAAAATTCTTTTATTAAAAGTTTATAGTACACAATTTGATAATAATAATAATGATAATAAACTTCATTAAAATCTCGGTTTATAAATGAGACCTTAAATAAACTTTATAAACTGATAAACACCCTGTAATAAATTAATCATCATCCCATTTCAATTCTGCAAATGATTAGCCTTTAACAGGATGAAACAATAGAAATAAACCTCTCACCTCTTGGTTTTTCAGTGGGTTTCCTTCAGTTATGGACTCGGGCCTTCTGGCTGAGACTAACTTCAGTAAATCCTCCAGATTCTGCGTTGAAATCGAGGCGTTTTCGCCGTAAAAGTGTAAAACATTGTGCAGGAATCTGCGTCCATCGGTCACTTCTTCACTCCGGGACGACGCAATAAAAACTGCGACGCAGCTGAAAAAACTTGTGAAGTGAAACATCTCTGCTTCTCAAGTGGAACTTCGCTCCGGGAAATAAAATCCTGGCTGTCCTTCTAGTCCTCTGGGAACATTTTACACCTCTGCTGGATCTGGATCTCAGTCCCGGATCAGGTCCATGCAGGGATCTCTCTTTTTTTTTTTTTTTTTAAACCAGTTTTTGCTGTTGGGAGTCCGAGCTGGTCTGCCTGGTCCGGGACAATCAGATCAGCTGTGGATCCGGATCAAAGATCAGCCTGCAGATCCATGAGGGGGGAAAATGGAGCTGACCGACCGCATGCACTCACATTTAAAGCTTTCTATTGTGACTTTCTCACACTCACACTCACACTCACACACACACACACACACACCTTGTTGTATTGTGTGTGTGTGTGTGTGTGTGTTGCAGGATGTAAAACACAGAGTGATTCACAGCTGTGCCTTCAGTTCAATTATGAATCAGCTGGAAACGGAAAAAAAAAAAGATAAACATCAGTGAATGAGAGAGTTTAAAGGTCCCTGTCGTCTCCCAGTGGAAGCTGCAGGTCAGTGCAGGATCCTAAAGGAGAGAACACACTGATTATAACACAAAAACACCCTGAACTGCCCTTTTAAAGCTGCTTATTTGCAGCTGGGGGGGGGAAACATTCGGATCATTGTTGGACTTAAACTTTCAATATCACAAGATGAAAATATTTCTGTACAAGTTATTTAAGAATACAAATATTAGCAACTACATATTTGTTAGTTAAGAGCGTGAAAAAAGATTTTCTGGAGGATTTGTAAAGCTGATCTATTAGGTATTGAATGGTGAATGATTAACTATTAATAACCTTTTTTTAATGTTATCAGATCAAAATGTTTTATTAAGCGAAGGTAGAGCTTAATACAATTGGTTTATTCAGGTGAAAAACGCAGTTGTAACTATTATGTAAGAAAGGAGTGTGTTACTATTTAACTTGTCAATATTTATTACTTGGTAAAAAGAATCCATCTCCACCTTTCATATAAAAAGCATGAGTACTTACATATCAATATTTCCAAATGGAAGTATTACAGTCTTTGCTCTGTTAACTCCATGAAATATGTGCAAAAATGCAAAACATGCAATTAGAAAACAGTTCTCATTGCACAAAGTACAATCAGATAGCAGATTTAATGTCTGATATTTGCTCTCTCCTTTCATCCTGTACATGTCGAGTATTTATGTTTTACTGATGTCTTCACATTTGATTCTATTTGCGTGACTGTTTGTGCAAAAGCTGAATGTTTCCCAGCCTCCTCGGATTTCTTCCTTTGTTTGGCAAGAAGACAACTTTTGAAAATTGGCCTTAAGTAAGATTGCGTCATCTAAAAATATCGGTGTTGTTTTCAAAACTCCGCCACTTAAGTTAGAAATGAGCAGCTGATGAGAGGACAGAGTCACCGCTGTGCCCTTCTGCTGCCTTCATGCTTTGTTCCTCCTCTCCTGTCAGTAAACGTCAGCTAAGGATCTGATGCTGAGGGACCTGGAGAGCTCTGCGACGCTGGTGGGACGCCACGCCTTAAAACTGACCGTGGTGTTTCTAGAAACCATCAGAAAGCCGTTGGAGCTGAAGCATCCGGGGACGTTTCCTACGTCCAGCCAGACGAAAGCGGCCACGGCGGCAGAATGAAGCGTGACGGTGAAGCCAGACTCATCCTGCTGCACTTCGGCCTGCAGGGGCAGACGAGGTAACACATCAGGTCACAAGTCAACAAACGTGGCATCAATTTAGTCCAATAAGCTGTAACTTTCTTTTTATGTCTCCTTGATGATGATGAATATGATTAAATTAAATGTAATAACAACTACATCTGTGCCTGAGTTCATTCCTCCTGTTTTTGTGTTAATTTAAAATGAAATTTAATGAGAAAATATGAATTGCAGCTTAGGAGGAATAACCTGATGAACACATACGTACACATATGTGTGTTGTTTAAAGAATGTGAAATGGCTAAATTAATTTGATCTATTTATTGTAGTGATCATGTCTTATTTCCTTCAGTGACTGCTGGTTCTTTATTTTCTGAAAAAGCTGTTGGAGACAGTTTTTGTAAATCCGCCCCACAAAAAAAATAAAAAAATATTATAAAATAATGTAGCAATGAAATAATCTACAGTCTTTTTGTTTTTTTGATCTTTCTTATTTCAGTTTTTAAAAATGTTATGTTAGATTTGTGTAACTTTGTCTTGAATGAATGAATAAGATGGGGGCCTCACTGTGATGTTTGGTCTCTGGAGTCCCTGGGCGTCTTTGGGGGAGCAGAGGAAGTGGTGGTTGGTGGGACCTCGTTGGCCGCCGTCACCGTCCTCCAGGTGGAAGGTGAGCAGACAGGTGAGCCGCGTGCAGCGTCCACATCCGGCCAGCAGGGCGGCGACCGGCTGTTTGAAAATGGCCACGGCGCTGCCTCTGGGGACCAGGATGGGGTCCGACTTCAGCGAGCACACGGGATCTGGATCGATCCAGGAGTACACGGTCACCTGGTTGACAGATGAACAAACCTGTTTCTGCAATGACCGCACGTTTACTGAAATAACAGAAGTGAAAATAAGACCCAGTTGTTGTTGTCGATGTTGAATATGAATTTGTGTTGAGGTTCGTAATTCTGAATTCATCTTCGATTGCTAAAACTGAGCCTTTAAACGTTAACCTGCCTCATTTAAACATAAAACATACATACACAAAAATAAACAGCCCCGTCTTTAAAGCTCATATCATTCAAACCCTAAAAGGGTTTTCTATTCTATTTTTTTATTTAATGAATTTCTCTCAAGAGGAAATGAGGACAGAAATAATTTATGAAACAGTAAAAACAGAAACTTCTCATGATTGAAGTTTGAACATCTGCTTTATAATTCAGTTTAACAATAATTTCTTGAATTTTAATTGTCTGTTGTCTAATTCTCTGTCAGTAAACACACTGTTGGCTCTTTATTCTGGATGGATGTTCTTCCATGATAAGTCATTATTCCTCCTGTGGAGTTCAGAGTTAAAACTGTACCACAGCCCGGAGCTTCAGGTGTTGACTCAGGTCTGAGACGGCGTAGATGAGGAGCGTGTCTCCGTCCTCAAAGCCAACAGGAAGGACGGAGGCAAAGAAGTTCTGCGCAAAATAATGCAGCATTTTCCACTTCCCACCAAACTCTGCACACGCAAACAAACAAGTTCAAAATACAAACAAGTACAAACAAAAAAAGAAATCGATAAACGTGGTGTCAAAATGCTCGGTAAGCTGTTTGCTCACCGATCGACGACCAGGAAGGCGCCTGCCAAATGTCATTGAGCTGCCAGTAGAGAGCACCCATGGTGTGACCTTTGCCCTCGATGATCTCCGTCTGACTGCGCCGATAAAACTCAGTCTGAGTCTTCACACACTGAGCCTGCATGACCTGGACCAAGAACATCAATACACATCATTACTGTGTGTATGGAACAAAAACAAGCTGTACTGCACTGAGCTCAGGCTGGTGATGACAAAAACAGCCACTATTATTCATCTTTGACACCAAATCATAATCATTAAGAAAAAAACTGAGCCCGAATAGATCCTGATTGAAGCAGGAAGAAGCTGCTGCATCTGTTTAGACTTTCAGAGTCGGCCGTGAGCTTGTGTGTGTTCACCTGAGTGATGTAGAGAGTGTCGGTGAACCTCCTGAGAGGATCGGTGGAGTTGGGCAGGTTGAAGTGTAAAGCTGCCTGCTGTAACATCTGCTGGTTCCCGCCTTCATGGTGCTGACGGTGGGAAGAGAAGTTACTGGTGTAGCTCCAGTCTTCTTTTACGGAAACCTGAAACACCACAAAACACAACAGGTAAAAAAAAACAACAACAACAAAGAAAGGAACCCCCCAAAACTTTACACCACGAGGATACTTTTTTAAATGAAGATGCTTTATTGAACTGTAAAGATGTGACAGACAAAGTCAGGGTCTATTTTTTTTTTATAGTTACACCAATTTTTGCTTCACTATTCTGACAGTGAACAACAGCAACGTAAGAGAAACGAGATGTGGCAAAAATGAAAACTTGGAAACCTCGGACTCTTTCATTACCGGCTCTAGAGTGGAGAACGAAGGCCAGGACTGGAAGCCGTACTCGGAGGCGAAGCGTGTTCGCGGGAAAGACCGCCAGTCCCAGCAGTCGTGGCCGTAGCTGTAGAAATGAGTGTCGCCGTAATGTGGATCGTAAGGGTCCGCCGCCACCCAACCCTCCCTCTCCGACTCAGCGCCGTTTGTCGGGCTGGACACGAGGAAGGGCCTACTCTGGTCCTCCTGTGGGAGAGATCAGACTGTGTCACCCCTTCGCTTTTGGATTTTATGGACACTAGGAACAGAGGATTAGACCTGCAGCAGCAGTTCTTTGATTGCTCACTCACTTCTTGCACAATCTCCCTGATGTTGTTCACATACAGCATCACATAGTCTTTTACATATCGAGGCCTCTCAGCAGCTGGAATACTGAACCAGTTTGTTCCCAAAGCTGCTTCATTTTCATTGTTTCCACTCCAGATTATTATAGAGGGGTGAGACCTGAGGCGCTGCACCTGATGGGAGAAATAAAAACAGTCCATTTAAATAGATGACACAAGTCCTGGAGTCACATTTTAGACACAAGACACTGTAAACTTTAGATTATTTATATTTTTCCTTAAATTTGTGTTAATTCTTCACTTCATTTTACAGTTAAATGTTCATATTTACATTTAAGTTGACACATTTAATATATTCTTTTTTTTATCTTTGTAGAAATTTTTATCCTTTTAACTATGTTTCAGTTTTGTGTGTTGAGGCAATAAACCATTCTGATCAAATTCATCAATAAACGGCCAAAATCTTTCCATGAGCCTTCATACAGTATGAACATGTGACATTTTCTGTACTATAGAAATTAAAATGGATTCATACGCCGCTCACCTGCTGGACGACCTCCTCTCTGACTGTCTGTATGAAGTCGTCTTCTGTCGGATACATGGCACAGGCAAACATGAAGTCCTGCCAAATCTAAAACAAATATGAATTTAAACACAATGAGCCTCCATCTGCTCTACGCTTCGTCATTCAATCGGAAATATAGTCGTGAATGGTAAAAACAGTCAAGCATTTCTTCAGTAAGCGTTTGTGGCAGTGCTGTTCGAGTGGGAAATTTAGTTTTTTGTGGTTGTGGAACATCCAATGATCGATTTACAGATTTTGTAAATGGCATTGTACTTCACGTATCTGACAAACCTTTAATAAGAATCTCTCTTCCTTAATAAGAAACTCACAGACCAACACACAGTGGACAAGAGGCTGGTGTTGTGACGCCTGTCAGCTCATTACACAATAAAACTAAGTAAAGAAAGATCAGCTGTGCAAATATAATAAACATCAGTGCTTACTCTATAAACGGTCAGGTGAAATGAAGACTGGAGACGACGCAGGAATACGGTTTAATGAATGTGTAGTGTTATATGTGGATTCAATGCATCTGTGTCAGGTAAAGTCAGATTATAGTTAAATTCAGTGAGATTTGTCCACCCTCAAACCA
This sequence comes from Remorina albescens, assembly GCA_034769265.1. Classification (NCBI taxonomy): domain Eukaryota; kingdom Metazoa; phylum Chordata; class Actinopteri; order Carangiformes; family Echeneidae; genus Remorina; species Remorina albescens. The sequence goes on from CM068488.1 coordinate 3,143,266, forward strand.
CAGAAAAGGAAATTATGTCATGAGATGCAGAGAGCAAATAAATAATCACGCATCTTGCTGCTTGTTGGAATTAGTGAAACTGGGAGATCAGGCAGCTCCACAAAGGAATGCATTTAAAATCCTCCATCCATCATTTTCACAAACATTCAGTCAAATTCACACCTATGATGCCTATTTAAAGTCACCATTCAATGTAAGTTGCATGTCTTTGGATTGTGGGAGGAAGCTGGAGTTCAGCCCAAACCCTCTCATGTTTCTGGGTGCATATAGTTGATGTGTTTGGCTTTCTTTTATGTAAATACAGTTTGTATTTTCCTCCTTTTGGCCCTCTTGGCCTCAGAGCTGAGTTGTGATGAGTCAAGTTGTGTGATAATCTACTTTTCCAAACAGTCCGGCAGTGTTTCTGTTGGCTGCCTGCTCAGTCAGAGTTCACCTCTGACCTGTGAATCAACTGGAGCCGACCAGAGTCTGCAGCTAAAACAGGAAACACAAGCTCGAATTTGAACGTCTTCGATAAACGGGAGCAAGAGATGGAGCGAATATTTGTACACTGGACTAGACGTAGGTTCATAGAGCAGTTGGTCATTTGTCCGTTTGTGGTGGCAGTCATATTCATATACACAGAGGATGAGAGGAGTTACCATGATTCCCAGTTCATCACAGATACTGTAGAAAAGGTCCTGCTCGTACACTCCTCCGCCCCAGACTCTGAGCGCGTTCATGTTAGCGTCTGCTGCTGACTGCAACAAGTTCCTTAAACTGCAGGACACACAAAAAGACAGATATAAAAACACTCTGAACTGAATCTTCCTCAGTAGTCCAAACAAGACTCTTCCTGTGAAATCAGACAGACACCTGGCCCGAAGACACAGAGGGAGGGGCAAAGACGGAGAGCAGAAGCTTTAAGAATATCATCATAGGCAGTCATTAATATTCCTCTGAGCAGGCAGGAATCAAACTGCAGGCTGTTCAAAAACAAAAAAGAAAAAAAAAGCAGCTTTTCAAACTACACTCACACAGCAGGAGAGATCTGATCCTGGAAGGAGTGGGCCGGGATCCAGTTGGAGCCTTTGAGGAAAATTGGTTTCCCATTGATCCGAAAATAAAAGCTCAGCCCTGGAGAGCCAGAAACTGGCTCCTGGACGAGCTCCACCGTGCGAAAATACACCTGCAGGTCAGACTTTCATCAGCACTTTAAATCCACTGGAGTGTACAGTTCTGTTTTGTTTTTGTTTTTTTTTTTGTTATTTTAATTGGGAAGGGGAAGTAGAACTCTGACCTTGGACTTTGTATTGAGGATTAAAAATCCGTCCTGGGAACCTCTGACGCTCAGCTGGTAGAAGGGTTGGTCACCATGACTGTTGGGCCACCACAGCTTCACCTGGCTGCTCTGAAAACAGGAGAAAAAAAAAAAAATCCTAAAACTTTCACTTAGGTGGTAAAGAAAAAGTTTTACTCATCAGCTTCATCAACCCAACATGAATTCAGTCGTAAAACTTCATTTAAACACTTATAGTTGTACAGAAGATAAATATGACCAAGATTTTTCATTGTGCTGCCTCTCAGGACGGACTATGACCCCGACCGTCTCCAGTACCGTGTTTATGTGAAGGATGAAGGTATTCTTGGTTTTTCCAGAGAGAAACCGTGTCTCGACGGTCTGTTCTGAGTCCAGCTCAGGTATGGAGAGAGTGATTTGGCTGTTTATTTTCTGAACCACATCAATGAGGAGCTCGACCTGGACAGCCCATTGAGAGAGGCTGGAGTCTGGACACAGACAGATCACACAGGAAACACAAGGAAACTTGACTAAAGTGGCACTTTGAAAACAGGAGGTAGTTGGCAGTCATGGCAGTAATATTTCAAATTCAAAGACTCTCTTATGGACCTACTGTAGAGAGGAACAGAGGAAACCTGGATGAGCTGTAGGATGTCAAACGCCTCAAGTCGAACTCCCTTCCACAACCCCATCGTGGGGAACGAAGGCCCCCAGTCCCAACTGAAAGAGCTTTGCTCCTGCAGCACAACAGTGATTGAATATTTAGATGTTTTCAGATTTAAATGCTGCCCCACTTTAACTACTGTCATCAGAAATTTTGAAACTTTGTTTTAAACATCAGAAAAAAAAAAAAAAAAAGGAAACACAAACTGGGAGGAGAAGAAGTTTGGTGTTATGGATGAATGAATTCAATAAATATTCTGCACACTGGAAATGTTGGAATAAATTTCTTCTTCTAAATGAACAAATCTTTAAATGGGTTCCCAGCTTAGGGTGTATTTACAAAAATAATCCTAACATTTACTCAGCACTGTCCCTGAACATGGTATAAAATGCAAATAGCACTTTTATTGACACAACTAATGGAGCGGAGAAACTTTGTAGGACGCACTTACTTTCCTGATGAAATTGACATGACATTCCCCCTTTTGAACATCTGGAGGACATTCGGGAGGAACTCTGTAGGAAGAATGAGCTTTCCTTCGTTCAGATGCGTAAAGAACCGGAGACAGAAAACTAACTCTCAGCACATTATTCATTTCCAGCAAATCTCTGACAGGGAAGTCCTACACACCACAGACAGAGGTTATCAGGAGGAAGCAAAAACATGATGTGTTCACATAAAGTAATGTTGCTGACTTTATGCTTCACATACGTATCTACGAAACATATTGTCCGTGTTGCCCAGAATGACTCCATTAAGCCAAATGGACGCGACGGTGTCCACACCGTCAAAGACGAGGTGTATTTTCTGTTTGGTCCTGTTGGTGCAGAGTGAATCAAAATCAGGATACAGAGGATATTTTTATAACTGTGATATAAAAACTGCACTGACCTCACTTCGGCAGACACATTAAACGTGGTGACGTATGTCCAGTTGTTTAAAGCAATCCACCGATACGACAGATCGTTGAACCTAAAATATGGATCCTTAAAATGGAAAAGATGCATTTAGTTGGAGGATTGTTAAAGCCTGATGCTACTTAATATGCTGACATTTTGAGTTAAAAAAAAAAAAAAAGGCAATGTCGTATCTGTTTATTATTTAATGGTGTTTCTGATGTTTGTTTTTTAATTAGTAAAAATACCTTCTAACATCCTTTTAGTCTTATTCCATGACATAAAGGTTTAATATGATATAAAAGATGAACGATATAAAGACTAATAAAATAATAATAATATACAATAACTGTAGTACATGTAGATAATTTTCACAGTACTCTTTTTAAGATGATAGTTAGATTTTTGCTGTCTTGCACCAAAACAGCATGTTCATTTTGTTGGCTGGACAGCACACTTATTATTATTAAATGTGACACAACATGCTTTGTCACATTTATGTTTTACCAGTAATAATAATAATATTAATAAGTTGTGCAGCTGTAATCAAATATTTAAGGTACAAACACATCACCCTAACCCATCACTTTACTACATTTTATTGCATTAAAACTAACTACTAATAGAAACACAATGCACAGATGTAAATACCTAAATATACCTAATCAACATGCATCATGAAGAAGAAGTCCCAAAGTTTGGATTACAGCTGATTTATTTTAAAGCTGCAGTGAAAATCAAAGTGCTACAGTCCTTGCTTGTCTAATGATGATAGTTATTTATATTAAACCCTCCTGACTCCTACCTGGATGTGTCCCTGCTGCTGCAGAGCCGAGTGAACACATCCAGGCACCTCAGCGGGCAAACTGACGGATCCATCCGAGGTGAAGAGGCTCCATTTACCGTCCAGTACCGAAGAAAGTCCGGATAAAACTCCGACAAACGAGCAAAACCAAACACTAAGAACACAGATGGAAGTGTCTCCGGCCGCAGTCATCGTTTGTGGTTTGTAGCTGACATGCTAAGTAAAAAAATAAACAGCCCTTAAAAGCGAACTACTACTTATATTTACTTCGTCCGGGCACTTCCGGGTTTTATCATGTGACCCAGCCGGACATGTCACGTGGGCAGAGGACGAGAAAGAGGGACGAACTTTGGCGCGAAATGGTGCCTTTTTTTTGTTTGTTTGTCAAAGTTTCATAATAAAACGTCCAGGTGGTTTTATTTAATTATTCTATAAAATGTTTTATTTTAAAAAGGAAGCAACTTCCTGACTCCATTTATGATTCAGCAGTAATCGACCAAAACTGTTGAAAGAAAAAAAAAAACATACAAAACTTTAATTAGTCCAAACAAATGAAGAACTGACGATGTGCCATTATTTTGATATTTAAATTGTACTCATATTTAGTGTACTTCTTGGCAGTTTAAGAGCAAAGATAAATTATTAATTCTGCCTTAATCTCATAGGAATTAAATTTTGCAAATAAACATTTCACCCAAAACATCCATGCATTTTATAAATAAGGACAATTGCAGGACGGCCTTCACATTTTTTTCCCTAATTATGAAAGATTAGTTCAAAACCTAAATATTCATTTTCAGTGGATTCTCTATCAATTATCAAACATTGTTCAGACTTAGTTTTACATAAAAACTCCACAAGAGAATAAAACTGATTTGAAGCATTCACACCGACATATGCATTCAACAAATGTCATATTAAAATGAAAAACACACACAAGACTCCTTTTATGGTTTAAGTAACTTTATTGAATGGAAAACTAAAAAGAAACAGAGCCACAAGTTGATTATCAACCATTAGCTTTGCATCAATATTTTAGGGCTACAAGAAGACAGTGTTTGAGTGGGCATAAAACTAACTGCTCATCTACTGGCTTCTAAATAACAAAAAGAAGTAGGAAGCCTTTGAGGGGAACCAAATTTTTTCCAACTGTTCAGCCTTACAATCCACTTAATTTGCAGAAACATAATCAGATATAATAGCCTACCTTTATTAACATGCATAAAATACAACATTGAAGTTCTTATATTTTGTTTCCTTAACATTGATATATACTGCTGTGCTTCTCTGTACACACACTTTGAATGTGGAATAAGATACACTTCTTTCCTCATGTAATAAATTCCTATACTAATGATCAGAAGAACATACCAACGTCACCAGTCCAGGAGACATTAAACCACTTTCTCTGGGACTTTTCATTTCAGATTTGACCACTTGCAAACAAAATGCAGACAGAATTTTGCCAATCTGAAACTGTAAAATCCTGAATTTTGGGGATGGCAAAAAAAAATAAAATAAAATAAAATAAAAAACAGGCTTCTCCAGAAATGCTTTGCCCATCAACCCACAGGATCCGGCCAATGAACCAGTTGGATCACCGTGGGCTTGAGCCATTCAGCATCACGAGACCAGTTGCATCTGATTCTACTAAGTGTGTGCAGAGTAAATGACTAACATCACCAATTTTAGGCTGAAAAACTCTTACTGGTGCATGCTCAAGCTGAGTGTTCAGAACCATGGTGTTATTTATTTTTATTTATTTATTTTAAAACCTCCACACAAAATGGGAGTCAAAACCTCACAGAAACTGGCACGTGTCCTAGAGAGAGAAAACACTATCTTCTTATGAGCGCGCAGGTGGGAAAGGGAAGGGATAGGAGGGGGGGGGGGGGGGGGGGGGGTAAAATGCTTTGATTAACGGAGAAATAAAGTGAAAAAGAAAAACAGAACCCTGGAATTTTAAGTATGAATCAGCGACATTTTCCACCGGCTTTCCAAACGACGACATCACATTGCGTATTTTTGTGTCCATTCTTTTGCCATTTTGGTGTATCTGCAAAGAGAGCAAACAAAAACATTTGAATTAACTAAAGAATTCAAGAAGTCTATGCATATTTTTGTTTGACATAAAGCTCCTCATTATCTCATAACTTGCCCTGTTTTTGGTCAGGATTTATTACAGCACATGCACCTGTACACATTGCTCCTCAAAAAAAACCGACCAAGCAAAGTTAGCCCCCCACCAAAAAAAAAAAAAAGTCAGTGTATGCACACAAATACTTGACATGTCACACATAGACTTTTCTTATTTACAGCAGTCCAATATTTCTTTAACAAGTAAGACATTGTGTTTGTACACCAATACCTCAAGTAAGGCAAGAACAAACTTCTTCATGCTGGAGTTAGTAGCTCTCTTTACATGCAGAGACTTTACTGCTTGTGGTTACTCAATTTTTGGACAGCTTGAACAAGCAAAAATTTATTTCCAGAATCTATGGAACCGAATTCCATAGACTACTGATTTACATTTTTATTTGTGGGGACACCTCAAACACATCTTTCCACATATTATGGTTTGTAGAGATGAGGAGATTATTTAGATTTATCGTTAAAAAGTAATCCCTCCTTCTCCCACGTTTTGTTTATTGATTTCCTTGTAGGCAACTCCAGGTGTGCATTCATTTCAGAACACTACAGAAAATTACTTTCCAAATACGCAGCTCATTGTTGATTAATTTAGCTAATGAATAAATAAAAAACTTTTTTTTTTTTTGCATTTTCATGAAGGCAATATATTGTTGTCTTCATACAGGAGACCAGTTCGTATTGTCCTTATTCTTTATCTCTCGGCTACAGTTTGATAGCTCATGAATTCAGTTCTTCGTGGCAGCCAACTGTTGACGTGACCTCTAACGTACCAGGAAGAACATTTTTTGCACTGATCCCTGTGGACACAGCTTTACTATGCAAGAGCAACAACTGAAAAATAACACACAACCCATCATTAACAGTGACGATCACCCATCTGAAGCAAAACTCAAGTCTCTGCGTGTTGATTTTTCCAATAATAATTGTGGCATGTCATTGAAAACAACTGAACGGTATTAAATATGACCATCACCTTTTACGGTCCAAGGTCTGTCTTAACACGCTTTAGCTTTATTTATTTTCTCTTTATTTTGTATATGGGAGATATATCATGCATCAACTACTGTTACGGTTGCAGGATTTGTGATTACTGCTGTTGGATTATCACTTCTCTGGTATGTATTAGTGGTCACCCACAGCTGTCGGAGACATTTTATCTGTGAGTTGGTAGGAATGTTAACTTACAGGAACCAGACAGAGATTAGTATAATCACAGATAAATCTCACTCTGCAGTCGTAGAGACTCAAGCCTCTGGTTATGCCAGTGAGACCAGAGCATCACAACACAACCAGCCACTCCCATTGCACTACCCAAGATGCAGTAGGGCCCCTCGGCCTTACCCTAAAGCATGGCATACTTCGCTGTCCACTCCTGAGCTAGTTTATTGTACCTGACAGAGTGAAACTAGGTTACATACTAGACTCCTATGAAAGTTATATTTATAGAAAATAATGCAGCATAAAATATAAACTACATGGATGTCCGTCCTTTTGGGATATAGAATTGGTTATTTCACATGTTTACTGAGTATTTTACAACACTTACTTCTGACTATCTGTTTTGTAGATTCGTGCGATCTCTGGCACTAGTGGGTCATCAGGATTTGGGTCACATAGGAGTGAGCAAATGGAGAGAAGAACTACGAAAAAGAGAAACCAAAAGTCATCACATAAGCATTTTTCCATGTTAGTTAATACAACAGTTAGTCAAATTAAGGCAATTTTTTTTTCTCATTGACTTAAGTTAAAAAACAAAGCTAAGAAAAACCTAAAGTTGATTACAAAAAGCTTACCCAAATTAGTTGAATGCAAATAAACCCAAATGAAAAGTTAAACATTAAATTTTATTACTTGCAGTTTTAAGAATACTTGCAAAGGCTATATATAAAAACACAAAAATAAAAACCTTGCCAAAAAACAAAAGAATACTGATTTAACTACTTGGACAATTTTGAGTGCTGTTCAGGAAAGTATCAGTTACCGTTTCCTTAAAGCTTGACACTTGGCAATAAAACAATTTATTCTAGAGGAGATTACATTGAAACATGTGCTGTTCCTATCAGTAGGGCAGGTTATCATTTAAGATTTTTCGATCAACAGCTTAGATATTAATTTCAGATTCAAGCTTCAACTGATAAGGTTGTTGTCCAGAGCTCATGGCTTCATTTCATGACTGTCCATACCTTTAGAAATAGTAAGTGCAGGAGACCACTGTGATCTGAGAATATCCAGACAGATACTGCCGTTACTGTTAATATTTGGGTGGTAAATTCTTGTCGTAAATGCAACCTGGGAAGAAAAACAATAATGAGGACAAGTAAGATAACGCCACGCCAAACCAGGTCACCAGGTGTTGCAATGCAATTTAAATTCCTTAACAAGGAGGGCAGTGACGTTTGATGCTCATGACTACAACCCTCTGATATGACAGATTTGGCGTCATCAGGGTTGTGAAGCCAACAAAATGTTTTCCTTGTGCAAAACAACTGAACATGTCCTTATGAAGCATTTACAAAAAGTAAATAAAAGTTTATCTGGATTCAAACATACACAATGTTTAACCCTGACATTGTATATACTGGCCAGTATGTTACTGTTACAAACAAAACTTGTGTGCTTCATGACAGATATGGTAGGTGGCTGATTTGACAGATTATCAATGTACCTTATATTATTAGAATGTACCAAAACAAAAAGAAAAACCATGTGGGCTTTACCTTGGGTGGTTTGAAGGGGTAGTCTGTTGGAAAATGAATTGTCAAGAAGAAAACACCTCCCTGATATGGACTGTCACTCTGGTTAAAAAAAAAAAAAAAAAAAAAAAAAAGAGAGAGAGAAAAAAATATTGACCCACATTCACAAATCAAGTCAAATTTCGACCTTTATCTCATGAACACATTTAAAGCAGCTAGGAACACAATGTCAGTGATACATTTCCAAATACTATTTTAAAAGGGAAGCAACAATTATGTCATGAAGTATTTACTTACAGGTCCCATGATTGTGGCTTGCCAGTGAAACACTGCAGAAAAAAAGAAAGTAAATGTTAGATAATGTTCATGAGACCTTTCGTTGTGTCCTGACAGGAAATGGGCTTCTAAAACGTGTCAGTAGCTTTCCAGTAACATCATTTCCTTTTGCATATATCCAGTCACCATTTTTATGGCTATGATGGCGTCTGAGTTGGTTTTAAACTGCAGTTGGTCAATCATTGGATGTATTCAAGAATGATCAACTCTCAGCGGAGGAATTACTCTTTTAAAGGTTATTTAAAAGTAGTCTTACATTCAAAATTTCTCAAGTCTGTAAATCTAGCAATAAACGTGTAGATTTCTCAGTTTTCAGCAGAAATCTAATTGTCAAACCCTTTCCAGTGATAAATCATATTTTAAAAAGCGGCCTGTACCAAACTCCCGACACTGCAATGCTAAACCAAGTTTAATTTCGAGCCACAACGCCACACATTTGCTGTGATCCCACTTCTTTTGCCAAAAAATGGCCAAAAACCATTAAGTGTGTACAAAGGTCAGAAAAGTCCACTTGTCGCCATTCCTTGCATGAGTGAAAAATGTCACAGATCATTAATCACAGTCCACAAAATTTCTGACCAGCTCTGTGACACTTACTGTCATCACCCACTGGGCCGGCTGAGCACTGTGCTGGAGGGTCACGAGCCAGGTCGTTAAGCTCCTGCAATGAAAAGAAGAGGTTAAAAAGAATAACCAACTAGATCACAGGAATCTGCAGAGACAAAATAATGTGGAGACAAGACGTGAAATCAACTGAACAGGAATGAGTCGCTATTAACATGCCGAGTGTGGATGCCAACATGGGGGTGACTAGAAAAGGTACACAAGGGTCCTGTGCTCTATTTATTTCATAACGCTAACCCCCCTCCCCCCTTCCTGCCAGTGTTATCGCCCACAGCTCCCCTCCATGTTTAACCCGCACCAGCTCAGGGGCAGGTTGGTCCGCCTTGTTATCTTCTCCACAGTTAACAGCAAGATGAGACCTAAGCATGTACACACACACACACACACACACACACACACACACACACACACACACACACACACACACACACACACACACACACACACACACACAGCGCGGCCTCTACTGATATTTTTAGGTCTACAGTTATTTAGGAGAGTGAAGTGGAGGCCACAGCCCCACCCCGGCCTCCTGTCATACACTGTTTCACAACTAAGTTTATAATTTCCTTAAGAGAAGCTTCTAGTCAACAACAGGAGGGGTGGGTAGAAGGGAAAGAAATAAATTAACACAACACCAGACTGTTCAACACTGACGCTGTGGACTGGCAGGTGTTGCCCTTTCACTTGTCAGTTTCCTCCATTTAACTGTCAGGACACACACCCTGTGATGGGAACAAACAGGAGCACATACCAAGGACATGTATCATGAGCACAGCTCTGCCTGCTAACACGGATCTTCTCAGTCATATGAGTCATGTAACTCCGACCGTCGACGCTTTTATTGCAACATATTTTGACGGCCGACCTCGATGTCAGGATCCAGGATCCAGGATCGGGGTCCCCCCCCCCCTCTCTCTCTCTCTCTCTAAATAAACCAGGACATATTCAAATATATACATGTGTTTATGCAAACAGGGAGAGACTGTTGGGCAATCCATGCGGCCTCTTTTCTTGTCGTCAGTCCAACTCGACGAACACATTGAAGCTGTGACCAAAAAAAAAAAAAAAATCTGCTAACGTTAGCTAAGCTAGCTGGTTAAAACCGGCGGCCAAGGATGAGAATAATAATAAAAAAAAAAATTACAACCTGTTTAACTTGTTATTACAATAGAGGGGTTACACAATAATTAAAGAGGGGAAGAACAAAACAAAAACAAAACACCAACACTTCCCCGAAAACAGGTTTCACCGCCATGTTTCAGTATCGAAAGCGGCGCTAGCTACACGGTGGGGTGGCTAGCTCGTCGAGCTAACGCTCAACGACGGAGCCTCTCACCTTGTGGATCCTTTTCAGAGCCATCCTCTCTCTCTGTGTTCTGCCCTTTAATCCGACGGTTTTCCGATCCAAACGAAGAGGAGGCAAGTTTGATGTGCCAGGATTGATCCGCTTCCCCCCCCACACACCTTTTTTTTTTTTTTTTAGCTAACCGAGGCTCCGGTTCAACGGGGCGGCCTTTTCCTCTCTCGAGTTAGCGTAGTTAGCTTGGCGAGCTAAAACTACGTATGCACAGGAGTTGGAACAAAGCTAGCGGCAGATGTTGAGCCTTTTTCTTCGGTTTAACTCGCTTCCTCTCCGTCGGTTGAACGTCTTCTGTGTGATTGATTTCTTTTTCTTCAAAAAAAAAAAATGTATTTCCTCTCTCCTTTTCGGGGTCGAGGCTGAGTTGAGTGCGGTCGCCAGGTGAAGTTACCCCGGGCAACAAAGCTCCTGCTCGGTCAGTGCCGTTAGCCAACTAGCGGCTAGCTTCGTGTATGAGCGGCTTTATGGAGGAGGCGGAGTGACGGGCCGGATGTGATGGCAGATTGGTTACAAGCCTGCACACAAAAAAGGAAAAAAAACACACAAAACACACACACAACATGCCCGACGAACCGGCTTAGACATGTCAGCATTTAATTCTTAACGCCCCACACTTTTTTTTTTTTATTATCATCATTTGTCTAATTCTCTATCACAGCATGTGTGAACATCAGAAACAGGATGTTGGACATAAATATGATGCTGATGAGAAATGAAATGACGGAGATGACTGTGTAAAAATAAAAACATTAATATTTGTAAAACTAAAATATCTCAGATTGCAATCCGCCATAAAATGAAAAGAAGAAGAAGAAGAAGAAACTAAAATTTCTGTCTGTTCACTTTGGTTCGGAGATCATCATACTTGTTAAATTATCATTGATTATATAACTAGTTTTCATTTTATCTTAAAATTTTCTTAGTTTCTAACATTCTGATTTGGATACAATGACAGGTGACATCATGATGAATGTTTTTTTTCTTATTTACTAATTTTAAAATATAAATATAAAATAAAAATAGTTATATCTTTTGTCTGACCAACAGTTTAAAAATAAAAGGTATTCACTTAAAGACTATGCGAGACATAAGATTTTAGATTTAAGGAACCAATTTTTGTAATGTCTTCAGTTTACTGTTGAGTACTTTTGGCTCATCTGCTGCAAATCATTTTAGGCTATAAATGCAACGAGACATGCTAAATGCTGCAATCAAATAAACTTTAACAGACACTTAATTTCAACATAAACTCTCAAACACTTTCACAAAGTAACTTCAGTTGATCAGAAAATCCTTAAATTTATACATTCAATAATGAATTTTAAAAGATAAATTCAAACAGTCGTTTCAAGAATCTTTAACATTTTCAAGAGAAATATTATTTAGAGCATTTGTTCATGATTATTATACTCTACTGTGTACAATTACAAAATTACTCAGTGCTGCAGTATACTTTTAATTATTTTATTAATACTATTATCTACAAATCAAAATATCCGCCAACAATTTCCTCTGGACTGAACAGTACAACAGTGATGTCCTTCACAAACCTGACACACATTGTCAGTCTCACTGTGCACCAGTCATAATTTTATTATCATAGAGACTACAATAAAAAACAAAAACAGGTTCACAGCTGTTATTCTGTGAGACAGAGCAGTATAAAATGATCATTCTTCCGCTCAACCACACTGCCTACATAAAAATGCTCAACGTAATAGCTATCAGGATTCAGAGAAGAAAATTAAAATAAAATATTGTCAAAGTAAACATTTGTACTAGTAACCTGCTTGTGTTCGGTAAATATTGATGTAAGATGTTTACTTAGTTGTAGCTGATTTCTATTAATTAGAACTTTTTTCTTTTCTTTTTTTTACATTTTGTTTTTACAATTGTACACTTAGGGTTTAATTTTAACCCAGGATGATTCACCTCCATATTCAATCCAATTGCACATTATTGGCTAAACTGACACACACACATTCATTACACTGTCTGGCAAAAATTTTTTTTCTTCTTTCTATTGGTTCACTGAGAGAAGGCAAACGTGTTTAATTCTCCATAATGGAGATGTCACCCTTTTTTCACCCTTCAAGGCACTGATGCAGGGCAGTCAGTCACTGATGTCTGTGCTTATTTAAAAGAAGGTGGGGTCCTAGGGGGGAGGGCGAACCAGGTTCAGCCTCTCCGAGCATGTCCAGGCCCAAGTCTGAATATGTTGTTTTCATTATAGAAGTAGACAAATATTTGGCGATTAATAAGGTTTGTATCACGTGAGATGGCGTCTGGATTTTTCACCAGCATTGTTTGATACTGAATCACCATGACTCAGGTGTCCCGTCACACCTGTTGTGTTTACAGTTGCTGTTGTGTGACAGCCTAAGAGAGAAAGATTAATCCATCTCAAGTGGGATCAGGAGTTACATCTCCGTTCTGAGTCTCTTGCGATGCGCTACTGTCCTGGTTTTCCTGCTCCTCTTGTGCAAACGGCTCTGGTCCATAATCCCTCTCTGCTGGAGCATCACCTGAGGCCTCGCTCTGGTCTTCTGGGTTAGGTCTGACCGTTTGGTGGCACAACGGGCAGGTGTCCTGCACATACAGCCACTTGCGGAGGCAGTTTCCGTGGAAGAAATGTCGACAGTATGTGATCACAGCAGAACTCATTTCCTGTGAAAGAGACATCATGTGACTTGTCTTGGCTTAATGTTGGACACTGTAAGAACCACCTATATACAGTATATATAGAACAAGATATTATAAAGTATATATAGTTCAAGTATACTGCACTCTTTTCTATTTTACTTTAGTACTAATATAAAAGAAATAAATGATGTAGCTGAAAACATTTCATTGTATGTTTTGAAATTTACCTTTAAATCAAAGTTCCTTATTTGATCTCTTATCACTCAGTGTGTCAATGTGTTTCTGTAACACGAACTTCCTCTTAGAGATCACACAATTCTTCTCTTATCTTTCTAAAATAAGCCACTGAAAAGCTCTCAGACCAGTTTGTTCCTTATCAAGATTTTCTGCAACTACTTCCTTGGCAACAAATTATTTGTTGTCAAGGAAAAAGATGAGACAGTTTTAGCTGCAAAAAATAATTAAAATAAACAAACAAAAAGAAAAACATGGCTAAAGGCCATAAACATGTGCCTGACCAATAAAGGAAGAGGTAGGACTTAACTGGTAAAACGGGAACAACAGGCTTAGGGTAAATATATATATATATATAGTTGGGTGATTGTTGGTGCAGTCTTCTATATCTCTCAGCATGAATTTTCATTGTATTTATATAAATCTTGCTAAAAGATAGTACGTTCTTTTGTCTCTGTCCAGGTTAGGGGAGGTTTTTGACGCTTCTTGACCTCTGTTCACATCTGTGATGCGATTTAGTGCCAAATAAAAATTAAAAAAAATGCATATGTGTGAGCGAGACATGGGTGAGGTCTGCGCTACAATAACAAAGAGGTTTTTATAATTTTTGAGCAGCGTATAGTTTTGGACTGAGTTTTCCAGTAACCTGCCCATGGCGGCCTGACTCACCTGGAAGCAGATGGAGCAGACGTCATTGTGTTGCTGCAGCTGTTGAGCTGTGGCTTTGGGGAGGGAGTTGATCTTCTTAGCCGCTTCCTGTCTGAGGAGGAAACTCCTCCAGCCGGACTGACCTCTAAGCCAAACGTTGAAATAAGAGTGGATGATAATGACGGAGGCGCCCATCCAGCTCCACTCTCCAAACAGCGACTCCCAGGTGCCGTAGGCCACCACGCAGAGCGCCACCATGAACTCCAGCACCCTGCTGACGGCGTTCACCCAGTAGATCACCTCGTCTAGGCTCTCAATGGGGTCGCTGCAGAACAGCTCCACCATGAAGAGGGAGTAGATCAGCATTGTGCCTGTAATCTGGAAAATACAATAAACATCCTTAAGTATATTTGTTTTTTTACAACATTTTTTATCATGGGCAGCTACCAGGAATAAATGTGTGTAACTGTTTCAAAGTGTCCAGGAAATAGTATATCATCACACTGTTTTCTGAGTACTGACTCCTCTACTTAATCATCTATTAAAACATTGACTTTACTAAAGCATTAGATGCATTCCTTTTAACGTTCAAGTGCCCTTTTTTAACAGAGCGTATCCTTTTCCAAAACATTTTAGTGAATCTTTTGGAAAGAGAAAAGCGAAAAGTTAACTTTAATAAGTTAATGATATTCTTCATGCAACCACAGGAGAAATAACCCAAATCCACTGGAGCACATTTTAAAATACTCTTTCTGTCTGTTTATTACACATTTTATTTATTTTTAAATATGAAACTTGAAAATAATTTATTCTCACCTATTAGATGTGCAGATTTTATTTAAATTTATTGTTGGATGTTAATCTTATAATGTTGGAAAAATATGATGGAGTTTTGAGTGTACAGAAAGCAAATGAAAATTGACCACTGGAGGGCACCACAGTCAGGAATATGTAGATTTTACAGAGTAGCTTGAATTATTTTACTATCAAAGCTTTTTCTAATTAATTTTCTGCCAGTCAACTGATGAATTAATCACAATATGAAAATTAATGGATGGAAATGTCAGTGATGGATTTTACTTTCTGTTAAATTAGCTGCTTCATTACATTTCTTATTTGTATTGGATCATATTATTCAGCTAATTAATTTTTCTGACAATAAATCTTCAAAAACATCCTTTAAAAAGTAACCCACTTTCATTTCTTCCACATTTTACATGAGAGAGACACAAAGTCACTGCTCCTACCTGAAGGGAAGTCAGCATGCAGCTAGACACAAGTATAAGGAGCCAAAAGTCCATGTGGAAGAACTGTGAGATTTTGTAGGCCATAAAAACTGGGAAAACCAGCAGGAGCAGACACATGCTGAGGCCACGGAAGTGTTTCCACAGACTTCTAAATGCACACATGGAAGAGAAGAGAACGAAGAAAATAAAACCATTGAAGGGAAAAATACGAAATCCTCAGGGTGCTTTTGAAAACATTTCACACATCCTTATCCTCTCTTGGTTGCCGATACCTGTTGCGGGAAGCACCCAGAGCGAGAATGATTGGATCTGTGATTTCGATCATCGACTGCAGCGTTGATGTCACCACGATGAAGAGGATGATGCTGAGTAAGAAGGTGCGCTGCAGTGCCTGCATATCTAACAGCCCCGTCTGGAGGGCGAGCAGGAGCAGAGTGACGCCCTCAGTCACGCCTCTGACCACAAGGAGATAAAGGACTGAGGTTAAGTCGTGACCAAAGTCACTTTGGACTTGTTTAGATTAGCTGAAGACAACACAAATATATATGACCAAAAAAAGAGAATCAGCTCTAGGCCCTTTACTTTATTTAATCTATTTTAATTTTAATGTATCTTTTCCTCTCTTCCTACATTGTATTCACCTTATTTATTAACTTAACATTTGCTGCTTAGAATATTTGACTTAAATTTGCCAGTTAGTGTCTCAAATTTAATGATGTTGTTGCTGACTAAGCTACAGTTTGTCAAACAGTTTCAACTAAAGGCCACATTGTGTTCACTACTTGTTTCTGCTGCACCCAAGTGGCCAAAACAGTTACAGTAGCTTTAAATGTGGACAGTGAAAGGAGCTAATTGTTGGCTGAATACAAGTGGGAACATCTCACCTGTGCATGACGTTCTCATTCTGAACTGCAGCATATCCTCCCAGGTAGAACTTGCATAGGTTGAGCAGTCCGAGAGCCAGATAGGACACCACAAAGGTCAGCCCCAGCAGAGAATATGGCGTGGCACAACATTCAGACACACTGCAAGTACACCAGTTTGTTTTAAAAAAAAAACAACAAAAAACCCACACACACATGTCACATATTGTAAAAAAAAAGTAGACTATGATCGGTATACTCAACATTATCATATCGCACCTTGTAAGCAGGAAGAACAAGATTCCTTGATGGGTTGCAGAGGCCGCGTTGCCAGACATGCCATCTGAGCACAGCTGGACAATGAACAAAACAAACCAGAAGACACTGAAGAGCACTGGGACGGCAAACTGGTTCCACAGAGAGATTCCCATGGCCAGAAGTCTGTACAGTTCAATCACCTGAAAGACAGAAAAACCAGCAATGTGAAGAGCACACACACAGCACAAAGACAAACCTTAAACAAAAGCACTTAAAAACCCTTCAGACAACAAGACCACGCAATGAAACCATTGAGGATTTCAGAATAAGAGTACCTCCACCTGAAGCAGCTCTGAATAGGCAGCCCTTGCGAGGCGATATGGCACAAACAGATTTGAGAGAAGGAAAATGACGATGCACGAGCCGGTCAGTCCCATGGAGAAAGCGTTGACAGTTAACAGCGTGGCGTGAGGAACAGCGCAGAGTCTGGCCAGCAGAGGCAGCATGTGGGCGGAGAACAACCACACCTTTCTGGTCTTCATCAGGAAGGCGCACAACGTGCTGAGAATAATCTGACCTGAGGAGAAAATGAGAAAAAAGTCCCCACGAATGTAAAGATTAGTCTGAGCCAGATCACAGCCCTTAAACACTGAACCCTGAGCTGCACTTAAAGGGGTGACTAGTACATTTATGGTGAAAAAAAAAAGACAAACAATAACAAATATTAATATTAATCTAAAATATTTTATGTATAAGTTTGCTTTTGGGACTCACTGGTCATTGCAGTGACAAATCTGTTAAAGGCCAGAGAATCAAGGTACACTGCTCCTTCATAACCATAACGCAGCTCTTCACGAACATAATCTCTGTTAAACAAAGAGACAAAAACAGATTTATAAATTCATTTACACTGTACGTTGTTGATGCATGCCATCATAATAACAAAAACAAACACACAATTGACTGAGGTGTGAGCTTGTGTTGCATTTTTTACAGATATTCAGTAGATAAAAAATGCAGGAACCAATATGAAAAGGATTTAATGAGATTCATAAATAAATTTAACACTTAGATTAAAAAAAAAAGATTATAATAAATAAATGGGTAAATTCACAAAAAATTAAAAGCATATAATTCAGGACAAGTATAGCAGTAATTGATAAAATGTATATATTGGAATAATAGAATAATGATAATAATTCATTGATTTATTCATGTACAACATTAATCCTGAAGCCTACTCACATTGTTCTGGAGTGCCGATATATATTAATAACTAAGCAGTAAATAACAATGTAAACGAATAATCAAGATCTCTGTGTATTAAAATGGAATATAAGGTTGAAGATTTCTAGACAGAAGAGGACTGTGATTACACCTCAGGCTTTGTCAAGAGGGAAAACTATCCGGATGCATTAAGGCCAGGAAGTACAGTCGTAGTATTAGTAGTAGTAAGATGATATCTCACTTTGAAATCTGATGCCCCATGTACAGGAGAAGGGCCGCAAGGATGTGGAGGTAGAGCGTCACAATGTGTCTCAATGGCAAAGCCAACACCACCACGTTAAGCAAATGACCTGCAAGGTAAAGGAAAACACTCTGCTGTATTCTGCAGTTTTGTATGTCTATAATACATTTCTGCCATCCTGACTTTTCTTATCAGGCTGATTAAGATGCAAAGGAACTAAGACTTGATCGCTTTGGAAGACAGTCTCAAAGTAAAGTTTATCTTTATAGTTCAAGTGTTTCTGGAGTTTTGTCTTTCAGATGTTGTTGCCTCTCCATGCAGCCAGTGTAGCTGCAGCTGTGTAAGAAATCCCTGCAGACAAGTCAGTTATCAACATTTTAAGCATAATTGTTTCCTGTAAAAAACTATAAAAACGAGTAGAATACAAATACATAAGTTTATAAATCCGCCGTCAGGGTGGACCCCTAACCCTAACCCGACATGATGGAAAGAGGAAGGTGTAGAGAGATGGAGAAGCTCAGGGCACAAAATCGCCATTTAACATGCAAACATGGCACTGGCTCTGTTTGTGTAGATTAGACTCAGGATAACACAACAAACACGGGCTGACGGTGGCAGATGGCCAACAGTAAGTCAACTACAGGATGTCACTGACTGCAAAGACCTGACCTAAAAAAAATATTTAAAAAAAAAGATGACTTATGGGTGTCTGTCCAGTGACATCTGAACATTTAAACCTGGAAGTAACAACAACACATGTGCATCTGCACTGAACTGAAGCTCAGAATTTGATGTATCTTATTTCAGAGTCAACATACTGAAGAGCCTGAAGACCAGAAAAAACTATATGTGATGGTATTACTCATGACTGCGCAAAGCTATTACTATATATATATATATACACATGCCTTTATTTTACTTTCTTGCACATGAATAACATTCAGCATTCAGGGCTTAGATGCACACTCACCAATGTAGTACATGTTCCAGATGACATATTTGTATTTGAAGAGCATGTCTTCATTTTTGGCCTTCAGATGTTCTGTCAGCCCGTCAATGTCACATTTATAGAGCAGGTCCAGCAGCAGGATGCTCGGCACCCTGAGGGCAACGTTGGCCACCTCTTCCAGACGAGGCATCTCGATTTAAAAACAAAACAAAAACAGAAGAGCCTCCGTGTCACATGCTGCTGCCTAATTCTACACAACACAGCTTCACCATCGCTTGGCCCGTGTTGTTGTCATCTGGAAATCACAAAAAAACAAAACACACAAATTAGGCTCCTGCCACATTGCACCGCAGAGGAAAAGGGCCGTTATTCAGCTGTGGATTTCCGGTTTAATGTCACGAATTGAAGCTGGAGGACAAAGTCTGCAGGAAGAAATCGCAATTGCACCGAATTTAAAGTTAAATGATGTGTAAGAAGCGACGCAGTTTTTGCTTACTTGGCGCAGGGAGACGCGAAGTGCCAGCTGGCTAACTGCTGCTGCTGCTGCTGCTGGTTAGCTTCTCCGGCGACAGGCGACATGTTTTCATTGAACAGCTCCGTTATTTTTTTTATTTTTGGATAACTCTTCTCCGACTTCTGCCCGTCAAAGACAGCCTGACATGGCCGCCGTGGAAGAAAGCAATTCAAACGAGTGAAAAGAAACCAAAGGAGGATGAGAGAAGACACTCGAAACGCAATGTTGTGATTCCGCTCGGCTGCGTGGCCATTTCCTGTACACGTCACACCAGCACCAGCCAATCAGATTCAGGTATTCTCGATTTCAAAATAAAAACGTAACGAAACTCCCAAAATTATAATAATAATTATTATTGTCATAATCGTTGTTTTATGTATTTATTTCCATGTATTAAATTTTATGTTGCACTTTTTTTTAGCAACACGGTACATAGTAAAACATTTTCTCAGTTGTCATTACTGCAAATATAAATTTTAATTTGACAAATTAAAAAAGGCTACCATTAAAACATTACGAATTATTTTTCAATTAAAACTTAATTATCAAACTATTGTTTGTACATTAATGTTTTTATTAATGTTACTATCATTATTATTATTAGTAGTAGTAGCAATAAAAGTAGTTGTAGTAGTAGAAGTATATACTTAACCAACATAAAATTAAGCTTATTTTGTGGGGATGGTAAATATTTATTTTATAACATTTTCAACTAAATATGAATTCTTGAACTTGATCTCAGCCGACAGAAAAAGAAGGTGTCATGATCCATAGAGGGATTTGGGGTCATTGTCAAAATAAGAAACAACATTTAAAAGAAATCCTTCGACATATGTGGAGGTGTTTAGTAACTCCATGTGCATTCATGTATCATGTTATCAGCGTTTCTCTCTGAACAGCTTGATCCACAGAAGCTCAGTCAAACAGAACATTATCCTGTCTGTCCAAACAAAGAAATCATTCAGTTAAATTCCCAGCATAAGCAGCAGAAATTACACAAAATCTTCTCATGTTAGATTAATGATTTAGGGCTGTATAGATGCACCGTCTTTGCAAATTCTCAGAGAAAGATAAAAGCAATGGAGAGAAACCGCACTTCCTGATCATGTGGGTTAGAAGTTTGCCTGGCTGTCTGATTTTCATCTGTACAGAGTAAAACAGTAGTTGCTTCTAATGTCACACACTTCATATTTGATTCCATTAAGACACCAACAGCTAAAATGTTGTGTTTTCAAACACAAATTTTTAATTTACTTGTATTGGATCAAGAAATGTTCTATTTTGGTCTCAGCAGAGATTGTCTGTTTTTTATAAATAGGCCTTCACCTCCCCCAAAGGCTTGTCCAAGAGCTCTGGACAGCAAGTCAACAGGACACAGGATCGTGTGTCCTCTGTTAAGTGTGATTGTCACATTTGCTGCAATATCTGTCTGAATATGAATGTCATCTGTTTAAGCGCCACAGTTCTGCAGCTGCAAGAAATATCTGCTTGTCTGTTCACACCCACAAATAATTAACACTCCAAAGAAGATGGAGGACAAGGCAAACACAATAAAGGCACATCAAAAGCTTTTGAGGTTATTGTCTGTTTTTTTTGGTTGGTTTTTTTTTTTTTTTTCATATTGCCGTTTTGACAGCTCACATTATCTCAGCTGTTTTGTATTAGTTTTCAGGATATGGGACCGGGGTCTTCATAGCTACCAGCAGGAGCTGGAGGTCGACATTTGGACAAATAGGCTGGAGACGATGTTGGCAGAAAGTCCAGAGCAGCAGAGGAGGGGGGTGGGGATAAGAAAACATGTCCAAATTGGAAAATGGAGATACAAAGGCAAACAGATTTGTTCTTCTGAATTATATTTGCAAAAAAGTAAGTTTTAAAATGCCTGAAGAAATGGGATTAATTTCCTCTTTTGGGTTTAATAAAGTTCTTCACTTTAAAATACTGGTTAAAAATGGATAACAATTCTATATGACTTGAAAACATAGTAGTTAATCGCCAACACACATTAAATCAGGTACTGTTTATGCTTGAGTGTGCCTGAGCGATGTACAGCTTTTGTGCTGTATGGTAAACTGAATTGTACATTATGTAAACTGGACTCAAGTCTTGTTTTGAATCACAGGTTTTCGCGGTACTTCAACAGGAATTGTGGGAGGGAGGGTGAGAGAAGGGAGGTGGGCTTGAGGAGGAGGAGGAGGGATGGATGGAGGCCTGGCTCTGTCATCTCCACATAAACCGGCCGGGGGAATTTTTTTCTCCTCACCACTCCTGCAGCAGCAAACAAAGAGCAAGATGGAAAAGTCATTGTGCATTTTGGCTGCAGTGATTTTCCTGGGAGGTTTTTTAGGTGCAGCTGCGCTGATAAATGATGCAACGACCCTGAGTTATTCTGCATTCAACACAACAACTACAACCACAACCGTAAACTGGACCAAATCTGTCTCTGTGGAGGATCAGAGCAGAGACCGAGTCCCTCCAACTACAGCAGAGACAAAGTCACCCACCGCTGCTGCCAGAGGCAAACAGCTGGATGCCGAAATCACAAATAAGGCCAATGAAGAAGTCAACAACAACAGCAAAGAAGAAGAGAGAGATAACAAAAAGACAGAAGATGAGAAAACCAAACTGGGTAGGAAAAAAAAATCACTTTTATCATCTGAACTTCTGCCAAGTAGTCCACTTTTACATTTAATGTGAGAAGCCAGAGAGACTTAAAGCTAATTAAAGCCACCTTCTAATTTTAATTTAAAAGATTTCTAAGTGCAATTAAAAAATTATGCCTTCAGGGACCTACTGAGGCTCAGATTTAACCCCGGTGCGCTCTGGGCATCCTGTGTAAACCTGAATCAGAAGGCTTATTAACAAAAAGTCTTGAATCTTGGGAAAGTAAATATTATTTCTTTATAATTGTGTCACGTGTGTTACAGCTCACTGAATATATACATATGAATATAGCTGACAAATAGATTCCTTTTAGAAAGCAGAAAAACAACATCACAGATATTAAATATTAATAATTATGTTTGTGTCTCTTGATCCGGATTGTGCAAACCAAGCTGTTTTGAAATGTGAGATGTGTTTGTGACTGTTGGGAGAGTTATGGCTTGTTCCTGAAGCCATAAAATTCCCAGCAGCTGTAGTTTTTGTCGTCCTGCTCTGCTGGACGTTTGACTTTTCACTCTTGGCCCCTCAACTAAGTCTCAAATTACTTCCAAACGCTCCACAGATGCACATATCTGCAGTTTCCTTAAAACAAGCAGCAGAGGAGGAGGAGGAGGAGGAGGAGAAGGCCTCCAAACTTCCACTGAACTAACCCAAGATGATTAGAGATATTCCACATAACAACCTCTGGGACCTCATGTTACATCAGCCGAGTGTTTGCTTACTCAAAAAAATCCAGAGAGAGAAAAAAAGCGCTTAACCCTTCAGCAGTTAGTCTCAGAGCTGCTTTCTGCAAAGGAACAGCATCTCCAGACAAGCGCAGACACAAACTTGAAAGAAGATTTTTATCTTTTGATTGCTTTAATTTTCCTTCCAGACTGTCCTCCCCTCGGCCTGGAGTCCCTGCGGGTCGACGACAGCCAGATTCAAGCCTCTTCCTACCAGCGGATGGGCCTGGGTCCTCACAGGGGGAGGCTGAACATCCAGGTCGGTCTAGATCTGGACCAAAGTCAAACCAAACAAGAGCAGCAGAACAACAGACCGAGTTTGAAAAAGATTAGTTTATTTATCTGATATATTGAAGAATTCCTTCATTCATTCATTTAACTTTCTAGCCTGATATCCTCCTCTGTTTTCTTTCCTCGAGGGTTTTAATTGCATCTGTTTCTGCAAAGGGAAGAGCAGGAAACGAATCCAGATGAACCCAGTGCAGATTAGTGGCATCTCTGTATCATTTTAGAGTCCAGGGGGATGTATTAGTTATCTGGACAGATCCAAAAAGAAATATACAGATATAACATCAATACAAGCCTGAAACTTCATTCATAATTTGGTCTAATGTAAAAATGAACAAAAGAACCCTGATCAGGAAACAGCATCCTGTTTTGTCTCAACAAAAAGAAAAAACAAAACAAAACAAATATATTAATTTAATTTTCATGTAAATCAAAGAAAAGAAGCAAAATAAACCGTTGAGGCTGGAATTATCACATTTTTGATTCAACACAACTAAATTCACTGTCACGCCATGAACCTGGCAGAAAGGATATTTCTCAAGTTCTAGCATTTTATGAATTTGTTCGATTTGAGATCATTTATTTCTATCTGTAACTCCACTGCATAAACAGTCGTAGGTCGCCCACACACTAAAATTGTCACTATAATAAAACTCCAGTGTCTGGATTAGCAGCAGAAAGTTTCCTTTCTCAGCACTTTTATGTAGTTTTTCAATTATTACATTCACTAAGTCAGTAAGTAAAATGCCACCAAATGCCAGAAGCTGTGTTATTCAGCATCAGCCCTCCTTCCATTCTGCAGTCTGAAAGCAATTATTTTCCAATCAGGTCAATGCTGAAGTGTTATGCAACATTTTTCGTTGAGGGAGAGCGAAGTGCATCGGTTTGGTGTGATGGTTTCTACAGTTGACCAAAAGAATTCAATAAAATTTGTTTGATTTTTCAGTCAGGGATTGAGGACGGGGACATGTACGACGGCGCCTGGTGTGCAGACTACAAAGATCGGCACCAGTGGCTGGAGGTGGACGCGATCCACCTCACCCTGTTCACCGGGGTCATCCTGCAAGGACGCAACTCCATCTGGAGGTCAGGTAGTATCAGGATCAAAATCTGAGGAGTTTCTGTTCAGAAATTATTTTAAAAATTCTTATGAACACAACAACATTACTAGAAACACAAATTATTTGCAGACAAATTAATTGCATGGAGGAACTAAACAAATGAGTTCTTTAATTTACTGGTTTTGTTCTTTTTGGTGTTCACAATAGTTGGGACTGGGTCCAAACCTATAAAGTGCAGCTGAGTAATGACTCCATGAACTGGAAAACCTGCATGAACGGGACAAAGGAAGCGGTAAGAATGACTTGTTGTATTTTCAGATTTTAGGAATGTACCAGCGCTGACTGGCGAATGTCATACAGATGGACGACAGACTTTGAAGAGCTTGTGTCAGAATAAAATATGTGCCGTTAACCAAAAAGGTTAGAGAATGAACAAACAAACGAGAAATGTGTGGCAACTGTACTTTGTAGGTGTTGGTTTACAATCCAGTTCACACTGATCACAGCTCATATTAAAAAACAACACTACCTAAAATTAGCCATATTTTTATTCTGTTACTAGTCAGAAGACAGATACTGGAGCTCTGGAAAAGATGCAAAACTACACTGAGATGATTTTTGGTTCTTAATAGCACAGATACATCTTCCGGTGGATCTCAATATTTAACTAAAACACAGAAAAAGTGTAAAGTGTGAGACCAGTTTCGGGTTTTAATGTTGTGACTGATCCAAAGAGTCTACTGGATGTCTCATTGAATCATACAGATATTCGAAGGGAACCAGAATCCAGAGACTCCGGTCCTGGGACTCCTTCCTGTTCCCACTGTTGCCCGTTACATCCGGATCAACCCCCAGACCTGGTATCCAAACGGCACCATCTGCCTGAGGGCAGAGATCCTCGGCTGTTATGTTAACGGTGGGAAAAAATCCTGTTTACAGAGTCTGAGTAATCATGACTCACTTTATGGGTTTGCTTTAAGAAAGAGATTTTCATAGTAATTCTGTCAGGAGATGAAATGAAGTTTTATTTACCCACAGATCCAACTGACATCTACTCCTGGGAGCGAGAACCGAGATCGAAGGACTCTCTGGACTTCAGACACCACAACTACAAAGAGATGAGAAAGGTTAGAGGGCAATGAAGGCCTGAGGGGTCACCATGAGTAACTCCATGGTTCCTCTGACGCTAATGCCAGCGATGTTACTCACAGTCTTAACAGTTTGCAGATTTTCCTCACAGTTTAAGTTTAACCCTTTGAAGGCCTTCAGTCCAACTTGTCTTCTTTTAACCCTGAAAGCTCATGAAGTCTGTGACCGAGGAGTGTCCGGACATCACCCGCATCTACACCATTGGGAAGAGCTACACGGGCTTCAAGCTCTATGTCATGGAGATCTCAGACAACCCCGGCAAGCATGAACTTGGTACGAATGATGAAACTCCTTCCTTCTCCTGTGAAACCCTAAAAAACACTTTCATGTTTCCAGAGTTACTCTGAGTTTAACTGCACACGGTCCCAGTTCAACATCTCCTGGTTCCTCTGGAGCGACTCCACCGTAGAGAAGGCCTCTCTTTTATAAACAAACTCAAACAACAGTTTGTGAGTGGAGCCAGACAAACTTGATTTTTTTTTTATATTGTCTCTAGATGAAGGAAATTGTGGCAATTGCCAAAAAAAAGGGTTTGTTTGTTTGTTTGTTTGTTTGTTTTTTTACTTTCTTTTCTTCACAGAGAAATGGCATAAACACATTTCACATGATGAGAATCTTTGTTATTTAAGTTTGAACAGCTGTCATCAGAGTTTCAAACATCAATGGGTTCCTGGTCGGATTCGGTGCCACCTCTGTGAAGAAGAAGTAGAAGAAGAAGGGCTCGGATTTTTAAGTTACAGGAAATGCTAATGTGCAGATCCGGTGTCTTTGGAGTCTTTATTTTCGGGAATGTCTGCCATCAAGTCTGGCCAATCCATGTGTGATTACTGGCAAGGTCCTCTGGAAAAGGTCCACTCTGTTGCCTAACACAACACCAAAGGGCTGAAGGTTTTATCTCAGAGACTGAATGTGTTCCTGATCTGCCTCTGGAGTTCAACTTTGACCTAGAAAACAAAACAGTTTTCAGTAAAGTCTTTGCAGAATGAATCTCTCCACATGGTGAAGTTGACCCTCTAACTTTTACTCTCGACAGGCGAGCCGGAGTTTCGCTACGTGGCGGGAATGCACGGCAACGAGGCTCTTGGTCGTGAGCTGGTCCTCAACCTGATGCAGTACTTATGCAGAGAATACAAGAAGGGCAACCAGCGGGTCGTCCGGCTGGTCACCGAGACACGGATTCACCTCCTGCCCTCCATGAACCCTGATGGATACGAAGCAGCATACGAGAAGGTGGGAAACACTTCAAGACACAAGTGATAGGACCATTAATAAGCTTATTTCATGTGGCTTTTTCACCGATATGTTTGAAAGGGAGTGGACAAATGAACTTAGAAAAAGAAGCTTGACTGTATGGAAGTCTAAGGGAACGCTTATCAGCTCAGAAAACATTTTCAGTTGTGACTTTATAGTCTCAGTCTCTAGTTTCAAGTCTTTTTCATCCACTTTAGATGAAAATAGACCATAAAAAGAGGACGGGTTAGGACAGGGCAACCATGCGATTACAGACTGTGAAGGTCCACCTTCTCCTCCAAATATGTTTTTTCTGGTTTCAAACAAAACGACAACACGGTAACAGACGAGTTACAAACTGGAAGCTTTAACATGCCAGGTCACAAACCGTCAGGTGACATCACCACGGGTGTTTGTGCAGGATATTACAGGCACTAAAGACTTGATTTTGCTGTCAATACAAAAATACACTAACTGGACCAAACAAGAGCCCCAGAATAAAACTGAAACTGAAAGCAGAGTTGGGATATTTCATTGTTGGAGCAGAGGAGGGGAAGATCTTCATTGTGAAATCGTCTGGAAGGCCACAAGGCTCAGCGTCTTACCGATCCATCCATTGTACCTCTTGCTTGTGTTTTTGTGCTTTGCTGCAGGGCTCGGAGCTGGCCGGCTGGGCCGAAGGACGGTACAGCTTCGAAGGGATTGACCTGAATCACAACTTCCCAGACCTGAACAATATCCTGTGGGACACTCAAGAGAAAGCAGCAGATCCCTCCAAAGTCCCCAACCACTACATCCCCATCCCCGAATACTACACAAAAGAAGACGCGACTGTAAGACGATGACGCTTTGGTTGCATGTGTAGGATTTGAAAAATGTCAAACTTTTGTGCCACCTGGTTGTGTGCGCACCGGTATAGAAACCAGAAACACAAATATTCAACTGCTGCATCAAACTAAGAGAGGGGATCTTAAAAACAGACTTCAGTAACACCCTGAAATATTTTCCATTGATAAACAAACTGCATTAGGAGTAACAGATTTAAATCAAAAGCTTCTTCAGTTTTCAGTTTCTTCTGCCACAAATGTAGGTCACACTGAAGAGTAGTTTTTATATTCGGGTGATGTTTCCACTTTAGTGGCAATACAGGAAATTATTCCAAAGCCAAGGGGAAAAAAACCCCAAACATTTTTCCTGGAAGCCCGAGGATTGTCACTCAGTGTTTTGTAAGACTTTCCTTGTTAGAGACGAACGCATGTTGGAAATAATTATAGCCTGTATAAGTTTAATTTTGGAAGTATTACTTTTATACTCGTCTCTGCTGATAAATCATTATGTTTGAAGTTTTTGCACGAGCTGCTGGAAACAATCAGGAAAAAAAGAGGAGAAATGATTCATTCTGAGGTATTTTAGCATTTTATGCCACTTTGTATTTTTTACTCCACTCCATTTCAGAGGGAAACATCGAACCTTTTAGTTCACTACATTTATCTAACAGCTTTAAAAATGTAATAAAGACATGATAATCTTGTAAAATACTAAATGTTGTGAACGGGCTCTCCACAAAAGCAGTCTGTAGTTGGGGGTCCCTTTACATTTGTTTCCTTTCTATAGTGCTCATATGATTTAATTAAAGTAGGTGAAAGGTAAGGGACTGCACAAAAAGCAGAAATACACATATATATTACAAATAATGAAAAATTATACCACCTAACTGTAAATATAGTAAGCGCATCAGTCTAATCTTATGGGAAAATGTCATATATCATAATATATAGCCTCCAGGGGCCCTTAGTCTGCAGAGCACTAAAAAATACTTTTAAACATTCATTCATTGCTCCCTTCTTCTTCCATCACTGTCCAGGTTGCACCAGAGACCCGGGCGGTCATCAGCTGGATGCAGGACATTCCCTTTGTGCTCAGCGCCAACCTCCACGGAGGAGAGCTGGTGGTCACGTACCCCTTCGACTGCACCAGAGACTGGGCCCCCCAGGAAAACACCCCCACAGCAGATGACGCCTTCTTCCGCTGGCTGGCCACCGTCTACGCCTCCACCAACCTGGTGATGGCCAACCCGGACCGCCGCATCTGCCACTACGAGGACTTCCAGTCACACAACAACATCATCAACGGCGGGGCCTGGCACACCGTCCCCGGCAGTGAGTGGCCCCACGATCACAGGAGGAGTCATTTATATAAGACCAAATCAGTGTGCTCAAAAACCATTCAGCAAATTTAACATTCAAAGACAAAAAATAAATACATTTGAAAACATTTGAGGATTTCTTTACTTTTTCTGACAGTAATTTAATATTTACAGTTCTACAGTTCTCTCCTACATTCATCTGAAAAAGAAGCCGGTCAGATTTTGCATAAATAAATCCCAAAATCAAAATACTTTCAGCTTTTTGGCTGTTTTTCTTTAACGTCTTGTGTGTTTCCTGCAGGTATGAATGACTTCAGTTACCTTCACACCAACTGCTTCGAGGTGACGGTGGAGCTCTCCTGCGATAAGTTCCCTCATGCCAGTGAGCTTCCAGTCGAGTGGGAGAACAACAAGGAGTCTCTGCTGGTCTACATGGAGCAGGTCAGGATCCAAAGAGTCCGTCTGACCGGCCTTGGCCTCTTCTCTGAGTCCTGACGGTGTGGCGTTTTGTCTTCCCTCAGGTGCACAGAGGGATTAAAGGTGTCATCAGGGACAAGCTGACCAAAAAGGGGATTCCAGACGCGATAATCAAAGTGGAGGATCACGACCACGACATCCGATCAGGTTGGACAGATTTCATGGCTCAGTTTTCCTTTTCTTTTGTTCCTGTTGTTTCTTTAGTGTTACAACAATAGAGTGACAGAGATACTCTGAGCACCATCTCCAGGTTGGAGAACTGATCCTAAGATTCCTCATAGACTAGAGAAAAAAAAAAAACAAGGCCTCACATGTTTGTGTTTGTGTTGCTGTTTTGGTATTTCCAGAATTAGATCAGCACTGAAAACTAACATTTGCAGATCAACAGCAGGTTTTTTTGGCTGCTGGCTGATTCACATTTTCTACATGTGTTGTTGTATGAAAGTGAAATCTTTGGTTTTGTCTCCATCTCCTCCAGCTGCTGATGGGGACTATTGGCGCCTCCTGAACCCGGGTGAGTACAAAGTGGTGGTCTGGGCCGTGGGCTACTTCCCGTCCATGCGTCGGTGCCACGTCGGAATGGAGCCACATCCCACCATCTGCGACTTCACCCTCACCCAGACGCCCGTCCAGAGGCTGAAGGACATCCGGGCCAAAGGAGGGAAGATCCCCCAGGACCTCCAGCTGCGTCTCCGTGCCCTCAGGCTCCGGAAGCTCCGAGCCAGCACCAAGGCCATAAATCGCCGCAGAGAGAGCCAGATGCTGCAGAGGAGGAGGGCTCGGTCCTCTGGAGCCTGGAGAGAGTGAGGGGGGGGGGACATGAGCTGGAAAATTCAATCCTAGATCAGAGAGATGTCATCTGGGGTTTTGACTGTTACTAATATTTAAGGGTCAATCCATCCAAATAATAATGGTAACAACAACAACAACAACAAAAAACCCCTCTACACACATCCCATGATATCAAGACATAAGGACACTTTTTGTGTGCTGAGGTTTTACACCACCCGTGTCTAAAGATCCAAAATCCACCAATTTGATGATAAAAGCTTCAAAAGCTTACCTTTAAAAAACTGCGCGGTGGCCCTTTAAGGCAGATTCACCTTAAGAAGTGACATAAGAGGATAAAAACTTGCTTTATGCAAATAAAAATCGTGAAGATGAAAATATAAAATTTAAATAACTTCTGAAAAGTAGCACAAACAAGTTACGGATGTTTTAAAAGGATAAAAGACGGACAGGCATCCTTCAGCGATAACGTTTAAATTCACTTCAATAGTCTTTTGCAGATGAACATTTCCTCGTTATAAGCAGATGATGCTGTAGTGTTCGTTACTTATCTGTGAAGAGGCTGAGTTGAGGATTTAAAAGTCAGCTGGTCTGATACATGTCATGTTTTTTTTGCATTGTTTGTTTGTTTGTTTGTTTGACTTAAGTCCAACAGGACCATAACCTCTCAAATAAATGTTCCTTATTTGTGTTACTACGTTGTAGTGTCTGAATGCTGAAGGTGAAGCCGGACAACAGAAATAAACTGGTTCCAATCTGAAGGTTTTCACAACAGACAAAAGTTGTGCTCCATATCGCACAAAACTCAAGACAGTATACACTAAACATGCCGTGGTAAAGTGTAGACTCTAACACATAATCAAAAGTTGGGATATTTCTGTGGTGACCAACTGGACATGAAGTGTTAACACGGCTGAAAACAATACTGATGTTTCTAACTCTGCTTATGTATTGTTACATTTTTGGAGAGTTTTGACCCGTTTAATTCAAACAGACTTGGCAGAGAGCTTCACCCTTTGGGTGAACTGTTCGGAGAAGCCAACTCCAGCCCCTCCTTGGTCGAAGCTGTGCATGTCAAAAAGATGAAACCAGACCAATCACTATGTAATTCAGCCTTTTAATATTATTTAATTTCAGTATATTTTTTATAAAAGGGCTGAAGAGTCTGTAGCCTCTGCTTTATATCTTATTGGTGTTATTGTTGATGACGACTTTGACGGCCCTCTAGTGGTTAAATCTCAGCTCTGCATGTTTGAAATTTCAATACTGGTATTGATAAATTCATATTTCTAAAAAATACTGGACCCAAACACCAAACAGTCAGCAGTGCAAAAGAAGCTAACCTTTTATTTCAGTGATAATGAGTACCGTTTTAGTATCATTGTTGGCATTACTTCCTGTGAAGCAACAATGCGAGCAATTCAACATGTTTTTTCTTTTTTCCTTTGCCCCCCCCAGCTGTGAAGTGACGGTGCACGACATTCAACTAACCCACAAACAGAACTAAAAAAAAAAACAAAAAAAAAAACCCAACAAGAAACAAATTCATAAAATTCAACACTTTCTTTTTTTTTTTTTTTTTTTTTTTGTTGCTTTACCTGAAGTGAAAATGGCAGATAAGACACTTCTCTCAGAAAAGCTGGGGAATACAAGTGAAATAAAAGCAGCAGTGAATATACAGCATGGCCGGTCATTTAACCTTCAGTTCAGTCAATTAAAAAAAAAAAAAAAGGATTAGTGAAACATTTCTTAATGCCTTTAACTTTAGATATTAGTTTTAGAGAAGAAGAGAAAAAGTTCCTGACTTGACTGAACTGAACGTGAAATGGCTCTGTGACAAAATGAACAACACACATTTTGAGCAGTTAACTGAGGTACAAAGTATTAAAAGCATCCTTCTTCTTCCATGTTGTGAGAGTCTGAGACTTCATCTTATCACCTCAAATCTTAAGTCTTTTCTTTTTTTTTTTTTAAATTACACTTCCTGCTGGGTTAAAGTCATATAGATAAACCCATTCACTTCGATGGTATCAAATCTCTCCGAACTCTCTGCAGGAAAGCGAATGAGTGGCTTTCCCAAAATGTCAAACAGTTCTTTAAAAGTTTTTGCCACATGTAAAGATTTATTTAGCTTCGAATCCATAAGAGCAGACGCCTGCCTCGTCCAGGCAAAACATTTTGGCATCTGACAGCTCCACACTGAGCAACACACTCACATAAATAAGAAAGGAGAATCTTCATAAAGGCTGGTATGCATAGTAGTACACACTTATGTCTATCTATTGTTTACGCAAACAGCACGTTATTATCTATTCTGCAGTCAGTAGGTTACTGTAACCAGTTTACATTAACATCCACATGTGTGCTTGGCTCCTGCAGCAGCTATACTACAATGGTTAAAAACACAAAGCATCAACAGTCAAAGCAATCCGTTCGCTACTTAAAGAGAGGAAACAAAAACAAAGCCAAGTTGGTCACATTCATGGCAATAACTGTAAAATACAGAAACTAATGAAATGAGGGGAAAAGATAACAAATACTGACGTGAATCCAAACTTTCTTCGAAACCCAGAAAAATGAGGTAAGAGGTCAGAAGATGAGACAAACACTCCTTGGCAACAATCCTGAAAAGATCAAACCAACAATGCTGACGGGAAAAAAAAAAATCTTCTTCTGCCAAAAATGCAACATGTGACTGAGGATGAGGCTGGAAATTCTTCGATATTTTCTCATTTTGAACATTTTCTGCGACCGGGGCTGCTTTTATGTACACGTCCTGTTTGTGGCACGGAGCTCCACTGTTGTCAAAAGCATCAGCGAGTCACTCTGTCCATCATTACTGTGAACTTGGGCGCTGTTTATTTTGATTTCATTCAACATACATCATCAGTTTATGTTGACACCTCGGTGCTGAAAGTAGTCCCCATGAGCTTCACTCACACATTAGTGTTTGAGTTGTGTTTGCTAAAAAGTACAGCACCCAGTTGTGTTGGGGGACTACTGAGCCTTTATGAAAATGAAACTATATATTTGTGAGCTTATTTTAAATTCAGAGGGGACCAATGTGCTCAGGCTGAGTGCCACAGATTGGAGAAATCAGAGACAGACTTTCTGTAAATGAAAAATATAGAATAATGCCAGCCTTACCTTTTCAGGGAAACATTTGTAACTATAATTGTTGTTTTCCTTGAAAATCTTGAAGTGCTGGTTTGTAAGAAAACTAAGTTCTGGGTGGAAGAATTTGAAAAATACCAAAACAAAAAGGGAGCTGGAGTATTCAGTTTCCACTCAGAAGAATAAAAATTTAAACACAGAAAGAAAGAGTGGAGACAAAGGAGGAGCAGCTACTTCAAAAAGTGGCCTAAAAAACGGCAAAAAGTGACTGCAGGATCAAAAGAATCAACCTCTATAAAGTAGTGCTGACATTAATACACCAGTAAAACCTTTAAAAACGTGTAAAGACCATTAGGAGTGAAAACAGGGTGGAGGTGGGAAAAGTAAAAAGTAGAGGAGCTACTGTCCATGAGCGAAGGAGAAAGGCGTTGATGATGAGGTCCTTTCAGTCGGAAGGGGGTCAAAGTTCAGATTGTATGAGCAGAGAAGCAGCACCTGTAGAAAAAAAGGCATGAACAGAGCAGAGCGACTGGGATCGGCGGCGGAGAAACGCCGAATCAGGCCGATCAACGGTTCGTCTCGTCCGGATTAACGGATCGACGTGTCTGTTTGCATCCTTTGAGGGGTTTTTTGTGTTTTGTTTTTTTTGTCACGAAAAGACAACATCTGGATGTGCGGAGTCTTGAAAAAAAGGACAAAGTTTCCTACTGCTATAGAGAACAAAACAAATCTTTAGTATGAAAAAGAGCCCCAGACGACCTGCAGAGTTTGTTCTTGACTGACGCCACGTTGCATCTCTGGATTTAGTGATCAAGAGCTTGAAGATTCAGACTTCAAAGTCTC
Source organism: Remorina albescens (assembly GCA_034769265.1). Lineage (NCBI taxonomy): Eukaryota > Metazoa > Chordata > Actinopteri > Carangiformes > Echeneidae > Remorina > Remorina albescens. The sequence continues at coordinate 3,177,387 of CM068488.1, forward strand.
TCCTCAGTCTGGATAGAAGTCTAGTTTGCAAAGCCGAACTGTCCTTTCTTGTTTTTTTTATTTTTTTTATTTTTAAAGTTCAGGGTCAGACAGGCTGAATGTTTCCGTCCACTGCTGCAGCCTGGTCAAGGGCCTTATCATTCGTTCATTTGTTTTTCACCTCCAAACAAAGCCGGTCTGCTTCACAGCTGCAGACCTGGGTCTAGAAGTGCATAGAATTTTGTTATTCAGGGTTGACTTTATCCCTGTCAGGTGCCCGATGGGTGGGCTTGTCATTACGTACAGTCCGGCTGAAGGTTTAGAAAAACAATATTGTAAAGTCAACTTAAAAGCCTTGAAGAATACTGACAGAGCAGATGTCACACTATTTGAAATATCTGACCCCTCTGACCGGCTGAGCACTTTAAAACAAATGCTGGAAAATGTTTTTTTAGGGCTCCTACTTTCTGTGAGTGTTTTAAATGTGTCATTTTATCTGATAGATTTGATCAAATTTACACTAAAGAGGCCTTCAATATACATCTGTGGCCAAATATTAGTTGTGCACAACAAATAACTGCATATATTAGATGACAAGGAGCTAAAATCATAGAAATTATTTCGTTGTAGAAACAACACATTGATTGAGGCAGTGCAATATCTTTTAAAGATTTTCTGTGCAACTATCAAAGTTATCAAACCTGGAAAACACTAAATGCTTCTCAATACCTTTCCAGGTGTATGCAGGAATCCTGACTAGTACTTCTCTACCCAGGTCTGCAGGGTGCCGCTCTGTGACAGCACTGGAGGCTAAAACTTGGGCTGGTAAAGGGCCACGCGTCCACTGAGGCAGCCCGAGGCCAGCTGGCAGTGCGTTGGGGAGAACTTGGTGGTGAGCACCACGTCGCTGTGCGAGTAGATGGAGCGGATCTCCCTGAGGCAGCTGGTCTGGACGGGCAGGCAGTCGGCCAGCTCACCGCAGCGCTCGTCGAAGGCCAGCAGGCGGACGCCGTAGCCATACGGTGAGCAGATGAGCCGTCCGTCGGGACTGAAACACAGCTCCTTGATGTAGCCCCGCCCCACGTTGGCCTCCTCGATGTAGTGGGTGAGGCGGAGGGAGCAGCGGGGGGAGACGAGCGGGCGAGTAGGCGCTCCCTCCTGGAACTCATACACACAGGTCCACTGGAGAGAGAGAGAGAGGGGGAAGGGGGGTGGAGAAAAGATGGAGGCGCATGTGAGTGTCATAGCAGCTCCAGTAAGTATTAATCATCGCTGGAAAGACTCAAAGCTGGTCCGGAAACCACAGTGACACATTGACAACGGTTTAATGTGACCAAACCAGTGATCTTTCAAAACGAACGAAGAGATTTCATGTGAAGATTTTGGTGGATCGTTTCTTTCTGAGCAACCTTTCTTGTATAGAAAGAAATCCTGGTAAAGACGGAGTTGTCCAGAAAAATGTAGTTCTCCATCTTTGTTTGAACAGAGACGATATTAAAGCTCTTAATTTTCTTGGTGCTGAATGAAACGAGTCCTGAAAACTGTATGAACTGTACTTTGAATAAGTGATGATTCAAAATAAAATTTTCATCCTTTTCAAACTATTTCTTTTAAAGCCAATAGCTAATAACAGAAGAGAGAGGGGGCAGGAAACCAAAAGTATAAACTTCCTCTGCTGCTTTTCGAAAATTGTATTACACACATTCTCCCCAAAAAATAAAGTATGAAGACAATAAACAAATAAAAAGAATGTTTGACCTTTGGTTTCTTTTGACTTTTGTAAACAAAATGGCTCTGCTTACTTTTTCAAAGTAAGCTCTGTTTGTAATCTCCATTTATATGTTAAACACAACTACAGTATGTGACGGCCTATTTATATTAGCTTATTAAAATCCAAATGGAAACCGTTTATATCAGTTTCCAGCGACAGGAAAGCAACAAACTTCACAGTTCACATGTACTAAAGTCGACTTTTTCATGCTCCGTTCAAGAGATTTTTTGGTGCAGTGTGCTATTAAGTTTCTAGAAACTGTAGTGATGTAATTCCTTTGGTGCACCAACAGAGGTCAAACATTACAGAGCAATGCAGCGAGGTGACTGAAGAAACTCAATCGAGGACCACATAAATAAAACATCTCCGAGAAGAGAGATGAACTGGCAGCCAAACGTGTCTCACCTCCTGGTCGTCCATGTTGCTGGAGCAGCGGATGAGCGTGGCCCAGCCTTTGGGATGGAGCTGCAGGGAGGTGATGCAGTTCCCCCGGTCCCGCTCTCCGGGGATCTCCGGCGTCAAAACCTCCAGACTGTTCCGGGGAGAAAGACCTGCAGCAACAAACCAAAGACAAAAATAAAAACCAGGGTTCTCGATTATTTCATCGTCAGGAAAGCTCATTAATTCTTCCGTTTTACACCACCAGTGTTGGCTGACCTTCTCTGTGAGGGTGGATCTTGCTGGAGTCGTTTCCCTGGCGAGGAGTTCCAGCTGACCTGGACGCCGATGTGCCGCCATCTACAGAATCACATCAGGGTCAAAAGGCTTTTTCCAAACTGGACACTATAGTGATCGTTTCATTAATGAGTTACTAGATATCAATAAGACCGAGGTAAATAATTTGGTATGTTCTAGATTCAGGAGTAAAAAAATATTTCTTAATATTCAGAAAACCTGATTAATTATCTCTCAATCAACTTGTTGTGTTTAACATAACAATTCACCCAGTTGGAACAATTAAAACTGGAAAATCACAACAGAGAGGAAAAAAAAAAAAAAGGGACAAACTTTAAGATTTAAAAAAAGCACTCCAAAACATAAATGTGAATTTTGTTGGTTTTTTTTTAAAAGGCAAACAAGGACAGCGGGATCTGACCTGAACTGAGGGGGGTCCGCCGCGCTCGCAGCATGCGGTAGCTGCCCACCTCCAGGGACTGGGTGAGGTCCAGGTCGTGGAGGATGAGCAGGTACCCTGAGGAAGTGGAGATCAGCATCTTGGAACAGTCGGGCGTCAGGCGCATCCTCATCAGGTAACGGGTGTGGAAGAACTTTTTGTGCGGGCAGCCGTCCTCCGTGAATCTGCAGAGGAAACACAAACAGAGAAGGCTTAACAATCTGATGGAGTTTTTTTTTATTTTATCTGGAAAGTTTGAGCACCGTCAGACACGATGCAGGAAATCAGTGTTGAAGAGCAACAAATTGTCCACTGTGAGGCGATTTGACACAAACTAGAGAATCATCATGTTTTCATTTTTCTTCTGGGGCTTAAAATGAGCTTTCAGGGTTGAGTTCCAGCCAAAAATCCCATTTATCCACCTTTAACAGCAGGAAAGGTACGGCTTTTAGTTACTGGGGAGTCGAGGAAAGAGGCCGTTAAAGAGTCTATGATGGATTGGTTGGACTTTAATGTGCAGCTGCTGGTGTAGAATGACGTAACCGCTAGAACAGACTATTTTCCATGTGGTACGACAGATGGGACCAAACATTTGACCCCGAATTTGAACTTTGACCACCAAACTGATTGACAGAAAATGAACAGACAGTCCTCGTGATAATCTGTGATTTTATCATGATGGATGAATGAATGTTGCCTGATGATATATATATTTAAAAAAAAAAAAACCAACATGATTACTTTTTTATGAAAAGTGCTCAAAGCAATTTTTTGTTCACTCGTTGGAAGAAAGGACGACCGACCTGTTAGTGTCCCATGTGATGACGTTTCCGTCGAAGCCGGACGTGACGAGGAGACGAGTGTTGGTGTCGTACTCGATGTTTTTCACCCAGCTGGCGTGGCCGTGCAAGGAGCAGACCTTCGAATTGAGCTTACGGAGATCCCATAATGCAATCGTGGTGTCATCTGAGCAGGTGGCAAACAAACGGTTGTCCAGAAACCTGCAGGAGGGGAGGACAGAGATATTTTACTTTAGTCCCTGAATTTTTTTTGTTTTCCTGCTATGAGCTACAACTTTCTTGGTCCTCTTCTTTGTGAATTAAAAAAAGAAAAAGAATTAGGACAATGAGCGCTTCCTATATAAACCTTTATTTGATGATTTAAAGATTATGGAAATGTACCTTATGTTGTTGACACAGTCCTCGTGGGCTTCCGTCAGAGTTTTGATGTGTCTGGATGAGATGGGATCAAACAGCAGGACTTCAGTCTGCTCGCAGGCCACAGTCAGCACAGACCTGAGCAGGGCAGACACACAAATCCAACACACAACAGCGGGACACAGTTCATCTCTTTGGGCATTTGCAATTGTGACACAGTTTTAGTGTCACAAACGTGCAGTCAAAGGATTTCATTGAATTAAATGAAACCCTGCTGATCAGAAAGAAACCATCCCTGACTGTGACAGCAGCTTTATCAATAATCTGCCAATAAATGAGATCTGATCTGAGTTTTGGAGGTCCAAAGGTGAGCAGGTCCAGACTGTGTTTGTGTCTGCTGTCACATGAGCCCACAAACAGCATCTGGTCCAGACTGGACACAGCTTGACCTGGTTCACTTCCCACAGCTGCTGTCTGGACTGTTTACTGTCAGACGGGTTTGTTTGGAGGATTTAAATCGGGTGATCTGTAGCTTCGACTTCACTATTTGAGATTGAAATTGCGTTTCACATTTCATGCAGAATAACAGTGGGACCCCATGCAGGGCTTGATGAAGGCCTGAAATACCCCCCCCCCCCCCCCCCCTCCTCCTCCTCCTACCCGGTGCTGGACTTACCCGTCCGGGGAGTACTCCAGGTTGAACACCGCTCCGTGGGTCTGGGTGCTCAGGTTGACGGACTCCACGGCCGGATTCATGGAGCAGTACAGACTGGTCATTGTCCTGAAATTGTCCCGGGCCGGGTCCACAAACACCCCCCGCCTGATAGTCCTGTTGTGCAGCCAGGAAAACAGGCTGCTCCCCCGGCCGCTGCTGCTGTCGGTGCCGGGGCCGCTCTCGGTCTGCGGCGCCGCTTTCGGCTCCTCGGACGCCGGAGGAGACACCGCCGCCGCCGCCGCCGCCGGTGTTTCCGCGCTGCGCTCCGGCCGGTCTCTCCGGCTCTCGGGCAGCGATGGCGCGACCTCCCGGGCGATGTCATCGTCCTCCTCCTCCGACTCCGAGTCGTCGATGTCGGGGTCCTCCTCTCGGTCGGATGATCCTCCTCCTCCTCCTCCTCCTCCGCCGCCGCCGCCGCCGTCGGGCCTTTCCTGCGGTTCGTCGGCGCTCCGGCGCTCCGAGCTCATTGTGGCCGTTTCGGGGCGCAGCGTCTCGGCTCAAACGGCGGAAAAGGTTCCGCTAAACTCCGGACCACCTACCGAGCAGGAAACCGGCTCTCCCTCCGCTCCTTCACGGCTTCATGGCGGAGTTGTTGAGCTGCATTAGAAGCGTTACACAATTTTTTTTTTTGTGTGTGTGTGTGTGTGTTTTGGTACCAGCGCCTTGTCGCCGCATGTGAAGTTTAACACGGTTAGCTAACATGCTACCGGAAAAATGCAGATTCAGCCTTCAAAATAAAACACACCATTTGTTATTTTCATAAATAAATGTTTAAAAAAAAGTTACACGTGGACTGCAAGTAAACCTAAAACATATTTAATCATCGTTTAATTAATTGAAATAATAATTTTGTCCCCCTATTGGGTACTTAATGGCGCCCCGGATGCTTTAAGCTGAAGTGCCCAGGCGGAAGTTTACCGTTTTTTAATTATCGCTGCCTTGTCGAATGATTCTTCACCAAAACAAATGCGAAAAAAGAAATGACGGAGTTCCGTTTCCTCCTCCCATCTCTCAAACCTCCGTCACCCATTTTCTGCCATCTGGCGGAAAAAGGCTGCAAATTCAGCCTTCAGTTTTGTTTTTTTTTCTCATAACGCCCAAAATCAGAGTGAGAAACTGCAGGCAATGGTTTATTATCTGACAGACTGAATAATATTATTTGTTGGGTCTTTTGACTTTCTGTGATTCTATAATCTGACTAGAAAGAAAAGAAAATCTGAATATTCAGCTCAGATAGTTTATATGTATGTATCCATAAAATTAAATTATTCTGTGAAGCATTTTTTGGGTTACTAGTTTTAATGAACCATTTTTTTTTTTGAGTGTCATTACAACCTGTATTAAAAATAAAAGTGCTGTTATTAGGGGGACATTCTTCAATCTCTGGAAATCAAGCAGGGCAGTTTAATGTCAGTATTAATATTGTCTTTGGTGGTGCTTATTTACTAAAACGTTTTTAATTAAATTAACCCAATAATACATAATTTTATTGCTGCTTGCACGAATTTCTGCTTTTTCTGACTAAATATACAAACAGATTTAATAAGACTAAGGATTGCTTTGTTAGTTCTTCCACATTTTTTAGAATATTAATTTTTTATGTACACTTTCAGCAAAATTTTAAATCCCATCATAATTAGTGATGTTACATGTGTATTATTTCTCCACTGTGGGCCAAAAACGTTCATTGTTTTCTTGGCACCGGTACAAAGTAATAACAGACACTTCTCCTGTGTATTCAAATGTCAGTTGACATGCTGGGACAGCACACCTGCTAGATGAAGCACAGCTGCAAACTGCCTGGAGGCGCTTGAGTGTAACACAAAATGACCTGTTGATGGTTGCGTGCCTCGACACAGCTGTGTGTGTGCGTGCGTGTGTGTGTCTTCGAGATAATTGCTCCAAACAGCTACCTTGCAATGCTGAAAACACACAGTTGTTATTGTTGTTGTTGTTGGAGAAGAAAACATGAATCCTTTTCCAATTATCATTAGGTGGCGACAAGGTGAGCTGTGATCAGGTTGCCAGACTTGGATAGATGGGATAGGATTGGGGGGGGTATAAGGTTTCTCATTTTTACGCCCCCGTACCGTGTGCGTCAACGTGCATGCGCTCACAGGGGCTCATACTTAAGGGACAGCAAACAGTTGAATCCTTTCGGGGGGCAACAACGATGGATGCTGCGCTCCATCCAGGCGGAGCATCCTGCGCGCCTTTACGCACGGTCGCAAGGCCGAGCTCATCCAAGAAGACCCCAAGTTTGGCCGAGTTTATCCGGATGGTCTCAGCGATGTTGCTCGTACCGGTTCAGCCAGCATCAGCCCATCCTCAGTGCCTGGACTTCGAGCCCCCTTTTAAACCCCCCTGGCACCTGGAGTTCTGCACGCAGTACGAGCAGTTTGGATGCTGCGATCAGAAAACCGACAACGAGATCGCAGAGAGATACTGGGACATTATTGACCAACTGGAAGAAGGGAATTATGAGCTTTGTGCAGATCTGCTGAAGGAAATCATGTGCCAGGTAAATATGAGTCCATTAAAGTTGGATTGGTGTTCTTTGGAGGATGCTGTTGTGATGGATGTGGATACATTTCTCTGGAAAAAAGTGGATTCACAAAATAAAAGATTTCTCCAGACAATGATAAATCACCTTTAATGTCTATTAATTTTCATCTTCATCTGCAAAAACATTAATAAACACATATAGAGCAGATGGATATTTGTAATTTAACACCTTACAGTCTAAATGACTTTTTTTAGTCCACAACTGTTTATAAACTTTGTAACTGAATTCAGCTTTATCCAATTAGACGGTTAATAAACTTGTGAAGGGGTCAAGATTGGATTTGCTGCAACTGAACTAACATTTACAGTTTTCTTTTGTCTATTTTCATCAAATCAAATTGCTCCAATGAATTTAATTTAGAGGGGGGTGGATGTTTTTGGTTATATTTAAATAGATAAATAAATCATCCATCATGTGAAGAGTGACTGTGAACAAAAACGACATCGTGAATGATGAACTCAGATTGATGTTACTGTGAAATAGCTCTGATGGAGGGGAGCAGATAGCAAAGGTGCTTAAATGCCTTTTTGAATGTGTTGTACTTGAATAATGAAATGGTTTGTTTTTTGATCTAACGCCACAGTCAGGTCAGGCCACTTCCTGTCACACCCAAAGCCCTGACATGCCTCTGATAGTCAGGAGTGTGTCTTCAGTGTCTTGTCTTTGTCTCATCCAGGAGTGCTCGCCTTACGCTGCACACCTTTACGATGCCGAGGACCCGTACACCCCTGTCAGAGAGCTACCTGGCCTTTGCTTTGGCTTTTGCTCTGAGTTTCATGGCAAATGCGGCCACGTGGTTGAATATTTAACTGAGAACCGGCTGCTGTGGGACATCTCAGTGCGGGACACGTCCACCTTCTGCAGCATGGTGGACCTGTCTGACCAGGACTACTGCTACCCCAATGTTTTGAAGAGTCCTGACCTCAACAGAAACCTGGGGCAGGTCATGGAGGACCCCAAGGGGTGTCTCCAACTGTGCCTCACTGAGGTGGCGAACAATCTGAGGAACCCCGTCCTGATGCTGCACAGCAGCGACGACACACACCGGATGTTCATCGCAGAGCAGCTGGGCTTCGTGTGGGTTTACCTGCGTGACGGCAGCCGGCTGGAGCAGCCTTTCCTGGACATGAGCGGGGAGGTGCTGACCACACCCTGGCTGGGGGATGAGAGGGGTTTCCTCGGCATGGTCTTCCACCCCAAGTATCGGGACAATGGACGCTTCTTCATCTACTACTCCGTCCAGGTCAACAGGAAGCTGGAGAAAGTCAGAATCAGTGAGATGAAGGTGTCTGATTACGACATGAATGTGGCTGATCCGCACTCGGAGAGGTAATCACAGGGGAGGGTTTCCTGTTACTTTCTTTGACAGATATATGGGACTGTATCCTCATCCAAGCCCCGGGGCCTTAACTGCACCAACGTTTGCATTGACACGCTCTAAGCTTAATGGTGTAAATCATCTGTCCAAACCTTCTGGAGCCCTGATTTAACTTTTCTTTTTTTTCCAGTTTAGGTTGATATGTCCAATAATTCAAATCGCCTCAAGGAGAAAGCAGACAAGAAACCAAAAGTCTAAGATACACTTTGTTAGAAAGTTTGCTATCGCACCGAGACAAACTTTGGCTTTGGCATTTTAGAAATTTCTCCTTCGTATGAGGAACTTAATGAGAAGATCAACGCTGGTTTTATGTCTTCATAGTAAACATAAAGTCACTGTAAGGGTTGCCTGAAGGCGTACTGTGGAATCTCGACGACTCCAGACATACTTTATATCTGAAAGAATTTCACCTCCAATAGTGACTGAAGTGAACTGCACCTTTTCTTTTTCTTTTTTTTTTTACATTCAGGGTCATTTTGGAGATCGAGGAGCCGGCTGCGAACCACAACGGAGGGCAGCTGCTGTTTGGTCCTGATGGGTATTTGTACATTTTCACTGGAGATGGAGGAAAAGCTGGAGACCCATTTGGGAAGTACGGCAACGCACAAAATAAGTAAGGAATTGTTTCAAATGTGAGGATCTATTAGGTTTGACTTCTTGAAGTTTTTTTCTAAGTATTTCATCTCATTCAGACTATTTATCACTAAATCCTGTTTCTTTTCTACTCAGGAGTGCTCTGCTGGGAAAAGTGCTGCGCATTGATGTGGATGGGAGCGACTCCAGGGGGAGGCCGTACAGGATCCCCCCCGGTAACCCGTTCCTCGGTGACCGGGATGCCCGGCCTGAGGTTTATGCGTATGGAGTCAGAAACATGTGGCGATGCTCCATGGACCGCGGAGACCCCATCAGCAGCTACGGCAGGGGCCGGATCTTCTGCGGAGACGTCGGTCAAAACCGTTACGAGGAGATCGACATCATTGTGAAGGGAGGAAACTACGGATGGAGGGCCAAGGAGGGGTTCGAGTGCTACGATACGAAACTGTGCCACAACTCCTCCCTGAGTGAGCATTTCTCCTTCTCGATGATAAAAGTCCAAAGCTATTGTTCTGTCTCATTGATGCTGCCACCACCTGTTATTTCTGCCATAATGTTCCTTTCTCCGTCTATTTCTGATGCTGCACATTTGAGTTTAAAACAGTGCATCTTCCTCTGTCACAGCAGACGACATCCTGCCTATATTTGCATACAGCCATCATGTTGGGAAGTCTGTGACGGGGGGTTTTGTGTACAGAGGATGTGAATCACCCAATCTGAATGGCCTCTACTTTTTTGGAGACTTCATGAGTGGGTAAGAAGACGCTGATCCGAGCCAAGATTTTCTGTCATCTCTGAAGGAAAAGCAAACTTGTTTTGTTTTTTTTTTTCTGTGTGTTTTTTGCCTGTTTCTGTCAGCTGCTGTGTTTCCAATTTTAACCAGCTTGAATTAACTGGAGTCTGAAGTTACTGTTTTATGTTTCTACTCCAGCCTTTACTTGAGAAATAACACTAAATATATTTGAGGATTACTATGAGAACAAGAGTCCGCCAGAGAACTATTTTATGCATTTGACACTTTCCTTGATCTAAATGCCTTTTCACTGGTTTTTGCATCATATGACTATAGTTGAGGGCCGAAGTGTTGATGTGACGAAGCTCATGTTGGTTATAAACGATTCTTGTCAAATTTGCAGTCGAATAATGGCGTTGGAGGAAGATAAGACAACAGGAAACTGGAAAGAAAGGAGTGTGTGCATGGGAGATACGAAGACATGCTCCTTTCCTGGACTCGTCAACCGTCACCACAAGTTCATCATTTCGTTCGCTGAAGATGAAGCAGGTAATATTTCTTCTGTCGAATTGGATTTCACGGATGTGACAGCACTGATGAGCTTCTGTTGTTTTGTTTTTTTTAGGGGAGCTGTATTTTCTGGCCACGTCGTATGCCAGTGCCACGTCTCCTTATGGAACCGTTTTCAAATTTAGGGATCCGTCCAGGTATCAAAGTCATCTTTAATTACCTTAAAAAAGTAGCAAGCTCTGTATAAACATGTACCATATTGAGAGCACATTATCATTATCATCACCATTTCAGATTTCCCCACTGAAGGAATAATAAAGGATTATTTTATATTAAATATTATTATTTGTATTGGATGGGTGGATGTGGATTATTATACCATTTTTTTTAATCTGAATTTTCTTGGATAGCGATTCTTCGATTTGTTTCCATCTCTGGGACTTTTTTTGGTCTTGGCAGTGCTACTTTTAGTGTATTTAGTTCTGACTTAATCTAAACTTGACAAATTATTTGAAAGTCTCCTGAGTCTATATTAGCTGTTTTACATTTTACAGCAGATCGCCGCTGTAATTGGATTGATTGCTTGTATGTTTAAGGCCGTCGTTATGACTGCAGTCAAACAGGTTTTTTTTTTTTTTAAACATATGTGCAAAAATGAGGTGAGAGGTTAAATTTGGATTTCTGCAGGAGAGCTCCTCCGGGGAAATGCAAGCAGAAGCCGCTTTCTGTGAAAGTGAAGGGCAAACAGGAGAACGTAAGTTTCCCTCTGGATTTTTATTCTTTTTACGATTACATGTTCCTTATATTTGCCTAATTTCTTTAATATATTACAGCATATTGTCAGGTTACTGTAGGGTAAAGAAAACATTGAAGGAAATATCTGATCAAATTGCTTGTTCCCTCTTCATGTTAATATTCTGTCAGATCGTCTCATCACACTGAGCTCATACATAAAACTATTCAAATCTGTCTCCCTATTTGAAAACTGAAGACAAAAGCATTTCAAACTCCTGTTTTTGGAGGTAAATATTCACTCCAGCTTTAGATGCAACAGTAACAACAGGTGCTGATGACATCTGTGCCATTTTAGTGACCGTTCTGGACAGGAATGAAAAACCAACCAGGCCACCACCAAGAAAACTCAAACTCACCACCAAAGCACCTGCAACGAGCAGCAGCCCGGTGAAACCTGCGTGGACTGCAGCCAGCGCCGTGACGTGGAGGACCGCTGCTCTGCAGTGGAAATCACCTGAAAAGAAAGTCAAGAAGAAAAACAAACTGAAACGACAGAGGAAAAACAAAAATCCGAACGAGGAGGACGCCGAGGCACGCCTGAAGAAGACAAACAGGAGGCAGAACCAAAGGTCAATCAAACAGCTCCAGATAATGATGCTCTGAAAGATTCGACAGCCTGAGCGACAGAACAGTCCTCAAAAGAAGAAGAGAAAACGTTCACACATCAGACTTGGGAAAAACAAACCAAAGATGAAGGCGTATGCATCAGAATATCACAGCTACAACAAAAACCGAGACAAGTTGGACTGTAAAAAGCAGCTTCAGATAAAAAGAGCCAAAGCACTTTAAATCATTAGCTTTTACTCTGACTGGGTTTGAATTGTGTATATTTTTGTGTTGATGTTTATATTTTAGGTGTTTGGTCATTGATTATGAAAACGCAGCCAGAAGCCACTTAGCTGAACAACAACAGAAGCATTTATATTAGATATGAAGCCCATTACATGTTGTGTTTTATCATGTTTACTTCATTTCTATAAAAAATGTGTGTGTGGCTCATATAATAACACAAACTGAGGTTATGTAAATCTAAATATTCTTCATACTGTGTTTTATTTTATTTTACAATTTCTGAAAACAGAATTAGAAGTCATTTTGTAACACTGTTGTGTTGGTGGTGATGAACTCAACTACAGATGTGGGTGACAAAACAAACATCAAACACACCGACCCACAACATGATGCTATATTTTACAGGTGAAACACAACTCTCGCCGTAATAATACCCGCGGCTGATGACGCAGGCAAAAAGAGGCGCAATAACACATTGTGATATATATATATTTTTTTTTACATAAAACACATTTTGACGTAACACAACATGACATAAACAGCAGTCGGTGTGTGTCAGTCCCTCAGGTACTTTCCAGACTCTGAAGGTGGACCAGGTGAACACTCATTATTCAGATATTTTGATGACCTGTTTCAGACTTTAGCTCTAAGAAGCCTCTCATATTGCAGGGCTCCAAGTGTTCATTTCCCTCCACATCCCTCCCCTTCCTTATACCCCCCCCCCCCCAATCTTATCCCATCTGGCAACGCACCAGCGCAGCGCACCTTGTCACCACCTAATGGTAATTGGAATAATGGATTCATGTTTTCTTCTCCAACAACAACAACAACTGTGGTTTTCAGCACTGCAACGTAGCACTTTGGCACAATTATCTCAAGCACACACACACACAGAGCTGTGTCAAGGCATGCAAACGTCAACAGGCAAACACGTCATTTTGTGTTGCACTCATGTAAGACACAACTAAATCTTGCCACTTGAAGCGGCCCTCTGCAATAAGCCTCTTGGATCTTTATGTTTTTGCTTCAACACACACCATAAAAACATGAGCTCCCTTCGTCATTCCTGTGGTTGTTTTGTCTTTGAAGTGTGTCCCCACCTCCTCCACCAACTACCACTCAGCTGACACACAATGTGACGAACAACATTAAAACTCTCCTCCCTTTTAACGTGGGTGTTTGCATGTTACATTCTGTAACAAAGTTGGCCTGAAGCGAGCTGAATTTGGACAAAAACACAGATGCTCTTTTGGATCTCACCGTTTAATAAGCAGTGAACTCAATGTGCTGTTGTTAGAAATGTGTTTAATTCAGATTTGATTCATTTCATACAGCAGCTTCTGATAAAAAACACTTAATTAGTGTATTTTTAACAACTGTTATATGTTTGTGCCTGTTCATTTATTATATGTGGATAGAAGTGATTTCTGGGGTTTCTCCCTGCCTCAGAGTTTTACGCTCCGACTCCCTCAGTCAGCGGCTGATCTTGTAGACCACGTCGCCGACCTGCAGGATCCCCGTTTTCTTCACCGTGTGCAGCTGTCCGAACAGCGGCGAAGATTTGTAGATGTGCTTCTCTGACGGTTTGCACAGGCGATAGCTGCAAAATGATGATCAGCAAGACCGGATCAGAGATCACCTGACCTGCTGCAAAAGGGCTGCAGGTGGGACTCAAATCCAGACCGCAGTCTACCTCACTGAGTTACAGCATTGGACCCTGCCAAGAATGATCATATCTTAAAAGAAAAGTATATTATGTTTTGGCTGCCGGACCTTGACCTTTGACCTTTGACTGCCTAACCCCAACCAGGTCATCCTTTAATCCAAATCAATCTGTATCATATGAAATCAAATTCCCTTGTTTGTACCATTTAAACTAAAGTTGAAACTGACTTCTGATTTATTTTCTTGATCGTCATTCCTCTGTCGCCAAAAACCTTCACACTTGTCCAGTCGAACAAAAGTGGCCGATTTAAGCAGAAAACATTTGATTAGCACTGAAAAGTAAAATATTAACATTTTTAAATCATGTTTAATTCAAATTTTACCTTCTCAGTGTTTTCAAAGGCTCTTTTCTGTTCATGATACCAGTTTCAGGGTCAACTGTGGTGAAAGTACATCTGGAAATAAGAAATGGCTCAGCGTCATCTCCATAGACACAAATTCAAATTTATTTATTCTTGATTGGTCGGTTTAATTTATAAGAAAACCCCAAAATACAAAAAGTACAGTGATTCCCTGTTTGATTCAAATCTGTGTTACCTTCCACACGACATGATGCGCTGCATTCGCACACCGCCAATCTGGATCTCCTCCCACGAGTCCTGAAAAGACCTGGTCTCGTCATAGGTTTTTTCAGGATTTATATTTTCAGATGGGAAAACCTCAAAAACTCACCTCTTCGAATGCCTCGCATTCCTCGATCACTATGTTTGGGCGAAACTGCGCTGCCATCAGGTTCTTGCCTAACCTGCTGCTCAGGTCCTTCACTGAGGCCTCCGACAGCAGCATCACAGCTGCGATATCTGTGTACGCCATTTGCTGGTCAAATGGATGAACACCTTAAGTCCAATAGATAATAACAATTTGATTTCAAAAAGAGGCAAAGAGAAGAGCAGGAGCTTTAAAATACCTCAAACTGTGGGAAAAGAGGTTTTCTTCCCACCGGCTTCTTGGCCTTCATCTCAGGCTCGAAGTGTAGCAGGCGAAAGGTTTTCCGTCCTCTGAGGAAACGGGTGAGCCACTGAGAGGCCTCGTCGCCACAGTCCCGGCCCTGAATGTCAGTTCGATACACTCTGCAGCACCAAACAACAAGAGTGTTACACAAATAAACGCTGTAAAATAACGAGTGATGAGTAAAAATCAGCATCATCTGTAGAATACATTTTTTTATGGTCTGCTTGTGGGAATTGAAGTTAATTCAATATCCTGAACTGGCTCCTATTTTAGTTGTGAAATTATTTATTTTCAGTACTTTCATGCAAAATTCAGGACTTGATCTTGTTCCAGCCTTCCTGCTTAATGAACTGGTCAAATTAAACCCCATGTTGACCTGCAGTCGATGACGGGCTTGTCTGGCTGTCTGATGGGGAACTTCAGCTCCTCCATGTTCGGTCCGTTCAAACACACCTGACCTCCCTGGCAGGTCAGAGACACCAGCACCAGACGGGGCTCATGTCTGCCCGTCACCATGTGACCGTCCTCCGTCACCACCAGCCAGTGTCTGCAAACAAACACAAGACAAACACAACTGTGGATTTCCCTCATTTGCACCATTTGGCATCCCAACTGCCCTGAGCTCGTCGGAGAGCTCTTCAAATCATTCCTGTTATTCAGAACAGTCACAAAATTTCGCAATAACTCGTGACGACATTTGATTTTATTGGTAAATTGGGAAATATTAATTCTCTGCTGTGCCAGTTTGTGTTTCACCAGTTAAATATTTCCTCATATCATCTCCACATCATGCTGCAGGTGAACTCACCATTGTTCGTCGGAACAGAGCTCAGTTTTGGCGCAAATCTCCCCCAAAGTCAAATACTAATGTTCATTTTGGGACAGGCTGAGGAAAAATTAACTCCTTAAACCAAATTTAACCAAAAAGCTGCAATCTATGCAATTTCATTTTTAAGTAAATTGACCTAGATAAGAACGAAAATCCAGAAAAAAATTTTTAGAGAAAAGAATGGTTTCTACAATATCAAACAACTTAAGACCCTTTAGAATGGATTAATATAGATAAGTTAAATGTAAGATGGTAATTTTGATAATTCACACGTCGATATTAGCATGCATTATTGTCAGGGTGCACAAACTGCCCTCAAAATCAGCAACCAATGTCTTCTAAATATTCAAATATACAGTCTTCAAAGTCTGATGTGGATGAAGTTTATTCAAAATACACAGTATCTGAACAAACAGCTGAGTGGGTCAGACCCCGAGGTCTGAATACACACCGACTAACACCTGCTTAAATATCCCCGAGGCCACAACACATTTCATTTTTAAAATTCCAGCCTGAGCTGGTCTGCCACCATTAAGTTATCTTTTTTTCATGAGTTTGGGAGTTCCTCTGAGTTGCCTGCCCTGGTTTTTTTTTTTTTTTTTTTTTTTAAACATCAGGCTTTTGGACATCATGCACCTGTGTGTGAGCCAGCTTTTGGACATCATCCTTCCTCTGCACCCGTCTTTTAATCACATGAGCCTTTTCCTCTGTACTTTCCCAAATCATCAGCAGATTTCCGCTCCAAAACACTATCTGACCCAAAAAAACCCACAATATTATCATTTATTTTGTGTTTTGATGACACATTTGCAGACATCTTTAACTCAGCCTGTTACTAACAGTGCAGGTTTGTGTTTTTGTCTGACCAGATCAGTAAAAACAAAAAAGTACCTGTCCTCAGAACTCACCGGTCTTGCAGATCCCCAACCTTCAAGCCCAATATCTGGCACTCGGCAGAAGTCATCGAGAATGCTTTGCCAGATTTGAGGGGGTGAATGAAAATCTGCGACACGACGCCCACACGGATAACTTTTTCTGGTTTCCAAAGATATTTGTATCCAAGACAGAGTCCAAGAACTGCAAAGCCGGTTCCACCAATCAGAAGAGCTGCTGTCTTATTTCGGGCCAACGCGGCTTCAGCCAGTTCCTTCAGGTCCATGCTGCAGGTCTGGAGACTTGATGAGGGCTTAAATTTTACTACATAGATGCAAATTTTTGTCCCACCTCTAGTTACACCCACTTCAACTTACATCATGTCTCACTTAAGGCATCATGAGTGACAGTGATGAACGACAGACAGAGCTGGAATGCGGATTAACAGAAGGGTGCGTCTGGACCTCAGCGACTGAACTTTAATCCCTCACATTTATCCCTCTCCTCTTCCTTCCCCGGGGTTTGGTATACATCCCTGTCTGTTGAGCTCACCTGCTCACCTGCTCGGGTTTTGTAACCTGGTTTTGGCTCCAGTTCCGTCTTCCAGCGTGGCTCCTGACTCATTTTACGCTTTTTTTAAAAACAGCAAACTCATTCCTTAAACTCAGAGGACATGAAAAAGGTTAGAAGATTAAAGGAAAATTTGTTTCTTTTTTTAATCTTAGATTGACTTGTCTTCAGGCAATTCAGGAATAAAACCACTGAAGCAACCAGGAATGCTGAATTCTCCCTTTTTCTTCAAGGAGAAACTCACCACCCATGTTCTGACACAAGGAAGTTTTGGAAAACAGTCGAGTTGATGGGGGATAAATAAATAAATCTGCTGGCTTTGACGGACTCGATCCGACGTTTGACCCTAATGCACCGTTGTGATCTCTATAAACTGGCGGGCTGGCCCTCCCTTCATACCCGGCAGCTCCATCACTGGTTTAACTTTGTCTAGACCTCATCTGTCCTCTCTTCTTCACTTTGCTAATAACAAATATCGTACTAGGTCAAATGAATACACCAGGCTCACTATCCGCAGTACCTTTACTAATTTTGGCCGCAACTCTTTTCGCTCTGCAGCAGCAAATGATTGGAGCACAAACTTTCATTGTTGACTGACTGCTGCTCTTGCTGATCACAATTTCCCCACTGGGGGACAAATAATGGATTATCTTCTGTTATCTTATATTTAAATTTCTGTCTTTAATGGTAGTTTAAGAGATCTCACCATTTAATAAGCAGTAAACTCAATGTGCAGCTGTTAGAAATGTGTTTAATTCAGATTTGATCTGTTTTACACAGCAGCTTATAGCTTACTAGAATGACAATAAAAATACTGAATTCATATATTTTGAACAACAGTACAGATATTTGTGCCTGTTCATTTATCATATGTGGATAGAAAATGTATTTAAGCGCTTTCTGGGGTTTCTCCCTGCCTCAGAAAAGAGACCCACACAGATTTTTACCCTCCGACTCCCTCAGTCAGCGGCTGATCTTGTAGACCACGTCGCCGACCTGCAGGATCCCCGTTTTCTTCACCGTGTGCAGCTGTCCGAACAGCGGCGACGATTTGTAGATGTGCTTCTCTGACGGTTTGCACAGACGATAGCTGCAAAATGATGATCAGCAAGACCGGATCAGAGATATTTAGGTAATACAGCACCCAACCTGACAGAGCTGCCTTTGTGGCGACCAGCAGCAGGCGTTTGAAATCAACATAAATGAAAATATCTTCCTGCTTTACACAAAATTATCTAAACAGTGGATCAATTTGACCGGGCCAACTGAAGGGACACTTAAAAAAAAAAAAAAAAAAACCTCACTGAACCAGTGTTTCCAGATTTTACTGACTCCAAACAGCCCAAACTGGACAATCTCAAAGTAAAAAATTGTAAAAATTTAGGTTAATCACAACCGTCTACTGAAATGAAGGGGAGGACCTCGTGTTTCCTTCTTAAACTTAAAACAGAGTGAGCAGACCACACGCCAGCAGCTCGCTCCTCGTCTCCGTGGGCGGCCACAGTTGTCACTAATTCCTTAGCACCATCTCCAGCTGAACTGTGAGTCTGATGATCTTATAGGAAGGGTTGTGTAGTGCTACACTGCACACACAATAAAGCTTTTTTTTTACATTATAAACTCCACCAGTGATCCAAAGAAACAAAAATCCAAGTCTAATTAATAAAAAAAGTCAAACTTCACCTTTTTAATGTTTCCAGAGGCTCTTTTCCATTCCTGATGCCAGTTTCTGGGTCAACTGTGGTGAAAACACATCTGCAAACAAGAGATTTAACATTTTCATACATTTAAATATCTGTTAAATTTGTCTTGAAACTGGTACTCTTTAAATTGGTTGCTGCTAAATGGAGTGATTCCTTTTCTGATTTCTAATCTGTGAGAACTATCAATCACGTTACCTTCCACACGACATCACACGCTGCAGTCGCACGCTGCCAATCTGGATCTCTTCCCACGAATCCTGAAAAAGCAAAGCAGTTGGTTTTGGAGTGGGAGATAAATTTAGTCCACGCTGCTCACGCTGAAAAGGGCGAGTGGGATGAGTCAGAGGAACCAAATGAACATTTTTCAAAACAGGAGGGAAAAACAAAGCAAAAAAAAAAAAAAGGGCTGCCATGTGAAAGAAATGTCAGATCTGTTATCCATTTATATCAGAGAGAGGAAGATATCAGTAATACTTTCACATGCTTCTTGTTTACACATTTTCTCCTGATGATTAATGAAGTAATTTTGATTCAAGCTCAACAACCAACCTCCTCGAATGCCTCGCAGTCCCCGATCACAATGTTTGGCCGAAAGCGCTCCGCCGTCACGTCCTTGTCTAACTTGCCACTCAGGTTTTTAACGGAGGCCTCGGACAGCAGCATCACAGGGCCGACATCTGGGTACGCCACCTGTTGGATTAAGGCGGAAACGACAAGATCAGCATCAAAGAACAATGTTGGAGATGTCATTTCTGCAGGAATCGAAGCACACAGTCAAACAAAAATACCTCTCTTTAGACGGTTAAAGGACGGAGCGGTGAAATACCTCATACTTTGGGAACAGCGGCTCCTTCTCCGTCGGTCTCCTGGCCTTCATCTCAGGTTCAAAGTGCACCAAGCGAAAGGTTTTCCCTGCCTCAAGGTAACGGGTGAGCCACTGAGACGCTTCATCCCCACAGTCCCTGCCCTGAATGTCAGCGTTGAACACTCTAGAGAAAAAAAAGAAGCTTTACATTAGTCTGCAAACTATCATTTATCTCCATTATAATATCTGCTATGGTTCCCCTTTTATACTATAAATCTTGTCAGATGCAACGATTTGCTTCTTTTTTCTGTTTTACCATTTTGGGTTTTGTTTGTTTGGATGAATTAAAACATTTCTGTCTTTGCTGTTGTCAAAGTAACGCAAAAAAGTGTAAATTACATGTGTATATATATATATATATATATATATATACACAAAAGTAAAGTAAAAACAGTTATGAGCGAGTCAGAGAACATTGTGGAGCCAAAGTTAAACACCATGTTGACCTGCAGTCGATGACGGGCTTGTCGGGCTGTTTGATGGGGAACTTCAGCTCCTCCATGTTCGGTCCGTTCAAACACACCTGACCTCCCTGGCAGGTCAGAGACACCAGCACCAGACGGGGCTCATGTCTGCCCGTCACCATGTGACCGTCCTCCGTCACCACCAGCCAGTGTCTGCAAACAAACACAAGACAAACACAACTGTGGATTTCCCTCATTTGCACCAATTGGCGTCCCTAGCTGAAGCTCAAACAGACTTGACGCAACATTTCAGGAAGGCCAATGTAAAAAACGCACAAGAAAGAAAAGAGGACTGACGTCAATACAGGTTACTGCTGACTCGTGCAGAAATCATGTTCTTACTGGGAAGTTTTGTGACTCACACATAAAAGCTTGTTTACCTGTTATGTTTGGTGTGCCTGAATTGAAGTTTGGGAATTTGCTCAGAAAAAGCTTCCTCATGACTAGATTTACTTTTTAATGAATTATTTAATGAACGTGAATGATCAGATAGAAATCATACCAATAAAAGTTTTCAGGAATATTTTCCACTTTGTGTTATGGATTTTAGAACAAAAACATCCATCTTCATTCTATCAAACCAATCCAAGTTTAAAGCGTTATAATAAGATGAGGTTCATTACAGCTGAATGGAGCATTTGGAAAAAGTTGTATTTTGATTCTTGGGGTAATATTTTTACCAATAATGGTTAAAAAGTTCCTTTAATTATTATCTAAAAAATAAAAATAGAGGTATTTGTCCTCTGGGCCTCCATGGGGAATAAGATGAGCCTCCATTTCTGGGATATTATGGATGAGTTCAAGTGCAAACAGGATTTTAAGGCAAACACATTAACGCCATTTTAGAGGCTTTTCAAAGATTATTGTGTGTGTTTAGACTCATTTCTGAGGTCAGTCGGGTCAGAGTGAGCTGAGAAAGTGGAGTTAAGGAGAAGTTTGCTCCTAAAAACATGAATTCTTCCCACTTTTTCCACTTTGTTTTTATTAGTCTGGACCTGCAGCTGCAGCAGTCTTGGCCCTGGTGCACCGACTCACCGGTCCTGCAGCTCCCCGGACTTCAGGCCCAGTTTGTTGCACTCGGCCCGGCCCACCGAGGCCGCTCTGCCGGACTTCAGTGGGTGGATGAGCAGCTGCGACACGACTCCGACCCGGACCAGGTCTTCAGGCCTCCGTAGGTATTTCAGTCCGAGTCCGAGTCCCAGGACCGCCACTCCGGCTCCGGCCACCAGCAGGGCCGCCTTCTTGTTCTGGACCAGCAGGTCCTTGGCATACTCCTTCAGGTCCATGGTGCAGGACTCTGTAGGACTCTGCAGGACTGGGTGGACTTTAGTCTACGGAGGTCCGTGTAGCGTTCATGTTCCCTCGGATAACAGAAACACGCCCCCTAACTTTGGTCTGACAGGCCGATGACTGGATCCATTCAGGTCCTGATCCACCCTTTAGATCATACATGTCAAACTCAAGGCCAGCGGACCCCATCCCGCCCGGTACACAACTACATCCGGTGCGCAGGTCACTTCAAACGTCAAATATTAACCACCCATAAGACTCATACTACAAATCCCATAATGCAGCGCGACAGCTTCCTTGTTTTCGAGTTTGCTCCAGCAAGTTCATATTTTCAAACTTTATCATTTGGACAGGAGATATTTTTATGGAAAAAAAAAATATTCTAAAGTTTATTAATTTTATTGAGAAAAATAAACTGTTCTGTCTGTTGAAATGAATATTTATGTTAAAAACACGGTTAGTTTTAGTCGGCTTAATGAACGCTCATCCTGATTTATTTTCTAGTTTTCTATAACAGTGAGGTGATTTTTTTTTAGTTTCGTTTTTTTTTTTTTTTTTCTTGAACAACATTGATGGGAACATTTCTTCTATCTTCTGAGACACTGATCAGGCCTAACATTATGACCACTGACAGGTGAGGTCATGGCGCCTGTCAGGTGGGGAATGAGTATATAAGGCAGAAAGTGACCATTTGTACTCTTGATGTGTTAGAAGCTGTAAAAATGAGTGTAGTTATACAAGAGTTAAATTGTGATGGCTAGATGACGGCGTCGGAGCATCCTTTATATTCAAAGCTGATAGTGTGCTGCTGAAATGTGAAAAACTCTGTCCACTCAATAATTTAAAATTGAATTGAATACGGAGGCGGAAAACATCTCCATAACATAAACATAACAGAGACACAAGTGAACTTTGACACTGAGTCCAAATGGGCATTAAAGTGTAACACCCTCAGTCTAAATCTGGCCAGGTTTTGTCCAAAACCAAAGAAACCAAGTGACGTAACGTCGTCCATGACCTTCTCAGTGCAACTATTTTTGTCTTTGACATAGATACTCAGGTCTATGGCCAAAGTAGAAAACAGCAGATGCTCCGGCCACAGGGGGCCAATACAGGGATTTGTCAAAAGGATGCTCCTTCTGTTGCTTTTCTGTCCACATCTAATGGTTGAAGGCAGATTCGGAGGCACGGGGCCAGGCCTGACAAGCTGCTTCCACGTTGATAACGAGATACATTCCTGATTGCTCTATTTTCAGCACCTGACACTTTAATGTTATAATTGTGTTTGCAAAACACTTTAATTTGTGTATTTCTAACACGTAGAGCTACAGAAAACCTTTTTCTTTCCCCCCTGATCTTTGGCTCATCGCTCATTTTATTTATGTTGTTTCCTGCATCGACGCAGTGTTGGTTTCATATACAGAATCGTTTCTGCTCTGTGTATCACTACAGATAAATCTGACAGGGTGTAAATAATTCACAGGACTGGAAGGCAAAGCAAACAAACAAAAGCCTTCATCTGATCTTCGCTTTGTTTTCTTGACGCTTTCTAAAAAGTATTCATCTAATAGAAGGTAAAAAAAATATTTTTAAAGTCGACATACACGTCATTTCTTTGTTATGACGGTTGGAAACCAGCGACACAGAGCATCTCAATCTGTTGAGACATCCAGTTGGGCTTTACTAACCAATCAGACAAATAATTTTGCAGATAATAACATCTAAAAAAAAATAAAATAACCTTATTTTAGGCAAATCACTCTTCAGACCTGTTTGTGTCGTGACAAATACTTTTGCTTTATCTGCACACCAACTAAAACACATTTGAGATTACACCAGAAATTAATCAGAACAAATTCACTGAAGTTCTCTAATCACCATTTGTGTATGATAAGAGTGTAATTTCATTAATTTTTCCAAATAGTTTCTGCCAGACTTATCAAAACTCTGACATTAAATAAGCCCCATTAAGGCTTTTTCCTGAACAGTAAACCTGTGTTTCTGTTATTCAGTCCACCCATCTTCACTTTTTCTCTGCTGGGTTTAACATAATACACATTCTACCATGATCGATGACATAATGATACACCGGACTTTTGTCATACTTTTGCTCGTGACTAAGCTGCTGTAGGTTTTTCCGGAACTGGACTTCAGTCAGAAGTCCCAGGGGGACACCATCTGGACCGAGGGGACATTTCTATACATTCAGCAGCACCTTTTTCTCACACAGCACGTGTTGGCAATGAGCACGACTGCAGTTTATTTATATGACTTAAACTGTAAAGAGAATTTCATTAAATAAATCTCTGTTGTGCATAGTGATTCCTTTACGGTGGTGAGAATCCATACAGTCAACAGATCCAGAATGTTTGCTGTAAATGTTTTATTTTTCCTATACTTGGAAAAATAGCACAATATTGTTTATCGTTTTAAAGCCAGTATAATGTGTGTTATTTATTAGGCCATAGTGTCAGCTGTACATGGATTCCTTGGCAAGGTACGGTAAAAAAAAATGTTCTTGAAATTGTTTTCAAGTGCTCTTTGAGTGTTCAAGTACAACATTACAAAGTCATTTTTGTTTTCACAACATGAAACAGAGAGGCCTGATCATGACGAAGTCCGTCTTTAAAACTAATACAGTACTTGCATAAAACATAGCTGTTATTGTCTGTGTCACTTATTGTTAAAAACAACTAAAAAGCAGAATCATCATCGTCGCCTTTCTTCGATTATCATGTTCAACAAGTATTATATCAGAATCAAATGCAGGTTTGCAGGTCATTTTTGTGTGTATTTTGTGTACATGGTGGGTCACACAGGTGGGATTTCACTCCACAAGGCAAAGCAAGAAAACGGCACAAAGTCAGAGAGGAAACAAGAAATCCACCTTCAGATATTCAGAGTATCACCAGTCTGTGACGTCAGAGACTTAAAATAAAATCGTACATTTGATTTTTCTCTCATTTTGACTCGTGTTGGTTCTTCCTGTGGTGACAGAAGTGGAATACTGAAGTGTAGTTTTTATTTACTTGTGCTTCACCTGAGCATTTCTACAACTTTTATATTTCTTCTGTGACCAAACTGCATTTCGCAGAATGCCTTTCAACAAGCCCGTCAGACTTGCTGCTTTTGGCTGTTGGCTGATGATTCAGAGGTAATTCGTGCGAAGGACTAGTCGTTTAGTTAACAAGCTATTTATGAGAAATCAACAAATGAAGTTTATTAAAATGACTGATTTATAATTTTATTTTATTCTTTCCACTATTCACTTGTACTACATATATCAGGACTGCTGACTGAATAAAACATATAACAATTGTTCACTATTTTTCTGATGTTTTATTGAGTTGAGCAGAAAAATATTTGTGTGATTAATTTTGTGGCTGTGTTGCGTTCTGTTTGAAGCAGGTGTATCTCGGCAACGTGATGGATTTCCTTTTGTAAAATTAATTAACTGCGATTTTCATCTGGAAAATGAATGAAATCCTTAGAGAGAAAAAGTGCTTCCTTTCTAATTTCGACACAAAGATGTAACACTTTCTGTCAGAGCGTAGCTGCCAGAAATAAACTTAATGTGACAGCGCATCATGAAAAAAAAAAAAGCACCATGAAGTTCTAAAATTGGCCCACAAATATAAACTATAATATCTGAGGGTGGATTTTTACTTTTCAATCAATCACACAGACTCTGTGTTTTGTGGTACGATTGTCTGCAGCTGACAACAGCTCATTATCCCTCGTCCAAACATAGAAAACCCTTTTCCATCTGCCAACGCGGACTGCTGCTAAAAATAGTCTCCATCTAGCTGTGGTTCGATCCAGATGTGATTTGGACGGCTCTGCTCACTTCGTGTCTTCTGTTTAAATGTCGATCAGTTTGTGAAGACCCAAAAACCTTCGAGGAGAAAAACACCTCAGAGTTAGACCCCAAACATACATTTTGGTTTGACGTGTATGATCA
The DNA here is from genome assembly GCA_034769265.1 of Remorina albescens. Classification (NCBI taxonomy): domain Eukaryota; kingdom Metazoa; phylum Chordata; class Actinopteri; order Carangiformes; family Echeneidae; genus Remorina; species Remorina albescens. The sequence continues at coordinate 3,202,722 of CM068488.1, forward strand.
AGTGTGAGTTCACAGTTTATTTTTCAGAATAAATTCGGTGTGCGTCATCCATTGTTTGCTTGCTTTTCCCCAAAAGCGTTACGCCACTCGTGTTTGTGAGTTAAGTTATTGAGCTACATCAGGAGGCAGTTAGCTTAGCTTAGCATAAGGACTAGAAACAGGGGAAAAACAGCTAGCTTAGCACTGGTCAAAGTAAAAAAAAAATCCACTGTCCGGCACTTAAGATCTCATAAATTAAAAGATGTTGTCTAAAATCTACAAAAATAAATTTAAGATGATGGTTTCTGGTTTTATGGAGCGTTAACACGCTCATCTAGTAACTACAGCACGACTCGGTAAAACCTTTAAATTATGAAGAGGAAATTAAACTCTAAGTATGACCTCATTGACAGCAGCCTGTTAGCTTAGCATGGAGGGTAACAGTTAGCGTGGCTCTATCTCAAATTAACAACGCTTGCTTAGAAGCACCTTTAAAAATCACGTTTTTTTTATTTAGCAAAAATTAAAAAATTGTGGCTTTATGGCAGATTATTTTTGACACAGCTGTTTGTTGTCATCCAGGCTATCTAATGCAAAGCTAACTAGCTGCTGTTTGTAAGCTACTGGCACAAAATGGCCTCTGACAGGAAAAGATAAAATAAAATAAGGCAGAATGTGTTGATTTGTGGATTTTAGCAGAGTTGGTTGGTGGATTATTAAACTTTTGATCAAACTGGGGGCGTTTCTTCACAGTCTTTATGCTAAACAGTGTTTTTTTATTTGCTCTGGTTCCTTATTTTTATTTTAATTTCGATTTTTTTGACCCTCCATAAACATCTCATCACGTTCAGTTTCTGTTCAGACCATCAGAGTTGTTCATTTTTTGAAGGAGTGCTCTGTTAATCCAGTAAAGTGTGTGTGAGTATCTACTTAGCAGCTAATGCAGTTTAAGTTTCCATGTTTGTGATTTGGCATTGCAGCTTTTTGAACTCATCCACTTGTGATGTTGCGTAATTCAGAGGTATAAGTGTTTGTGACGGACGCATCGGACCAATTTGGGTAGAGAGGACTGAAGATGTGATTCATATGAAGAAAGTTCTGATGATCAGGATTTGTTTCAAAACATTTTCAAAGTAAACACGAGGTAACATGTGAGGGAAGAAGTCTGAGGTGGAGCTGCGGTTGTGACAAACAGAAAAAGCCTCTGGCAAACACAGGAGAACAACAACAACAACAAAAACTTTAGCAAATGAACCCCAAGATGTGTCGACATGTCTGAGATCATTAAGAGAAACACACATTAGGAGCTTCCTGCAGAGCTCCATGAGATCTTTCTATTAATTAGTTTTACTGCACCATCGCTCCATCTTCTCCACCTAACGTGCCTCCTGCAGCACCTGCTCTGCTTTCACCCACAAACTGTGCGCACACACCACATCAGGTGCACTGCAGGACATTGTTGTGTCCACATTCAGTGACCCATATGATGCCTGACATTCGTGCCTACATGACCCTGAATATGACCTCCCTTCCAAACGCCGGGCGCTTGTGCTCTCTCAGAAATGGATTTGAGTAAGATCCTGCTGTTTGCAGAACTGCGTGTGCTTTTCCTTCATTCACGTCTCCTACTGTTGGTTTACTGGGATTATAGCACCACAAACATCTACTTGCATTTATGTTTTTGCTGTTAAAAACTGCCAAACGTAGTGTGTTGTCCACTTGGCATGAGAAACATATTGTGCTGCGCTGAAATCTGCCGTATTCAAAGGCTAGACGGAGCTGCGTCTCTTGAACACTCTGAACGGGGAGAGGATGTGTAGGCCCGTTGTTATGGAGCTTATGCTGGCGCACTGACGTGGATTGCAAACGCAGCCTGTTGATCCGGGCTCCATGTAGTGAGGGCAGTTACTGTTCTGCTGCAAGTAGGCATCGGAGAAGGTCAGCTCCTGGGGGATCATGGTGGGGATGGAGCCCTGCAGCTTCTCCTTGCTCCTGTACCACAGGCAGGAGCATATAGTCTGGAAGTGAAGCACCTCGGTGTAGACACCTTTTAAATCTTTAGCCTTTGTGGTGTCTTCTGCTACAGGCGTGGAGGAAGTGGAGGCTGAGACGGGTATTAGACGAGCCACCTCTCCTCTGGACTTGCTCACGGACATCAAGGCCTTCTGCTTGGCGTCCCTCCGCTCGTCCTCCATGTTCATGGTGAGGAAGCGAAGCACCACCAGGTTCAGGAAGGCTCCGATCACCGTCAGGCCCATCAGGATGTAAACAAAGCAGAAAGCCACGTACCGCGGGTCGTTCTGCAGCGCGTTGTCCCTCTGCAGAGCCACATAGTCCCCGAACCCGATGGTGGTTAGCGTGATGAAGCAGTAGTAGAACGCGTGCAGGAAGCTCCATCCCTCGCAGTGGGAGAACGCAACGGCCCCCACGGACAGAGTGCTCATGCACGAGAAGAAGCCCACCGTCACCATGTTGGCCATGGAGACCTCGGTCTGACGCAGTCCCAGGCACTTCTTGGCTTGGTGCAGCAGGTACCTGACGAAGGTGTTGATCCGCTCGCCGAGGCTCTGGAACATGACCAGGGTGAGAGGGATCCCCAGGAGGGCGTAGAACATGCAGAACACTTTCCCTGAGTCGCTGCTGGGCGCCGCATGACCGTAACCTGAGTGAGAACACATCCAACCTGTTAGTCCTCAGACAGCCATGAACATGACATCATGAGGCGCTGTGGGGTTTTGTGCTAAGCTGAGGCAGTTTGACATCGAGCTCCTATAATAAAAGTAAGGTTTTTGAATTAAATCCACTGAAAACCAACATCCACTCCCACTAAGTCCTCCCATCAGTTCAGCTTGATTCTGATTTTGTGGATTTTGTGAATTAGCAGCTTGCTGTTAAGAACTCCCACATTGTCGTCAGCTGTGATGTTGTAAATACTGGAAATAAACCTGTAAATCATCAAATTATCGGCCTAAATTAGCCTTAAGTGGCCTTATTGTAATGACAGACGCTGAGATGTTGAGTTTTTTGGGTGTTTTGGAGACATGGAGAGGCGTTTCAGTTTTTCCCCTCACATTTTCATCTCAACACAATTACACAAAAATTACAGTTGGTGATTTTTTTAGGACTGAGTTTAATGTTTGTTTAACCCACTAATCCTCCATTGGACTGTTCTAATCCCAAAATGACAGGAGAGAGAAAATGAAATTAAGGAATTCACCAAAATGCTTTAGTCTTTACTTTAACCAGTAATTAACCAGGAAAACCCCGTGGGAGTAGAATTAATTAAAAAAAAAAAACAAATAATCTTTTATTTTAAAGAGTAAACTCACAGAGAAAAACAATTATGATTTTTAACATTTCTTAAACAGTCAAACATTTGATTTTGTCCAGGAAACAACCAACACGGCGCCTTAAAATATAGGAACAGCTGCTTGAAGCCATAAAAATGAATGACCTCTATTTAAAAGAATAACTTGATGACACGGAATAAGTGGAAAGCCAAACAGACTGACTGCAGACTTTAAGGGAAGTCTGTTGCAATAGTTACATAAATAAAGAATAACACATTCAGAGCTTTTGTTTGCCGCTGTTGTTTAAGGCTGCACTAAAGGCTGACTGAGAGGTTTTATGGAAAAATGAGAATTAAAAATGGTTGCTTGGTTGAATATGAGTCTCTCTAAAGGATGGGGGGGGGGGTCTGTCAGTGTGTGTTCATGGCCTCGGCCTTCTGATTCATGATCCGGCCCTGCACTGAGCATCTTGGGGGTAAATCTAACTGAATTCAGCCTCTTTAAGGGAAAAACTTCATCATTAAACCAAATTTCTGCTGCTGCTGCTGCTGCTGCTGATGATGATGAGGATGATATTGATGATGAGGATGATGATGCTCACCTATTGTCGTGATCACAGTGATGGCGAAGTAAAAAGAGCCGGCAAATTTCCACTGGACTCCGGCTTTGTGAGGCTTCAGCTGCAGGACAACGTGCTCCAGCTCCTCGAAGTTCTCTTTGGTCAAGTTATATTTGCGCATGAGTTCGTACTTCCTGGCGTCCAGTTTCCTCTTGTGACTTTTCTCCTGTTTCGACTCCAGCGTCTCGAAAACGGCCGCCCCGACCACCAGGTAGGTGAGGATGCTGATGATGAGGGCCAGAGTCCTGGCGTTTTGTCTCTTCATGGTCAGTCCAGTAAATGGAGGTGTCGAAGCGCGCGTCGGAAAAGCTGCGGCTCCTCTGCAGACCTTCTCCCGATGGACTCCGGATCCAAACGGAGGGGACTTTGGAGACGGAGCTGCTCTCTCAGCACCACCCCCACAATCACAGTTGGGTTGCTACTGTATTTGGACTATTTGTCACCGACTTATATTTAGACTGTGCAGGAAAGAAACGCAGGGAGATCCCACAGACAGACAGACAGACGGACGGACGGACGGACGGACAGCAGCCTCTGATCCACCTTTACGCACACACACCTTCAGTCTGAGGGGCCAAGATAAACAGTTTGCCTTCTGCCATCAGCTGTGGGGCTGATGGTTGGCTCGTAACGTCCTCAAATATGACTTTTCATATGTGTTCATTCATGTGTTCATTCAAAGATAAAATATTTGTCCAGGGGCTATTTAAACAGAGCAGCTCCACTGGCTTCACAAGTTGTCTAGCAACCTAATGATAACCCTCCTGGCGGCGGGTAAACATCCTCCTGCAGGCTCAAACACAACTTCAGTCACATTTTTAAAAGAAAATAAAAAGCTGAATGGTTTAGTGACAAATGAGCAAATGCAGAGTTTTCTCAAACCACAGTTTAAAGGAGCAGCACCCCATTTTACTCAGCAAAGAGCTTCACAAGACAAGGAAGGTCTAATGAAAGATATTATTGAGTGCATTGTGATCTGGGAAATGATCCACATCCTGGAAATTTGCAGCTATTACTCTCCTTAATTACACCTATTACACCTTAATAAACTGGATGAATTCAAAATCTCAGCAGAAGGTAGTTCAGACAAAACAGATGTGTGGGGAAAAGCAAACACAAATCCAATTAAAACTTCATATAAAACCAAAGCTTTTAAACATGATGTTGGAGCTTAGGAGTATTCAAACTGGTTGAAGAAACTGTATTATCTGGACCCAAAAGAAAACAGATCTAAAGGACTGAGGAGCTGGATCTGTCAGATTTAAAGAAGCGAAGCATTAACATTTTTGAAAATCGATAAATCCCTTCTAAAAAAAACTTTCTCTGGTGTCAGCTTCTGAAGTGACCTGAGGCTTTGGGAACACGTGCTGTGAATTTTATAGACTTTTCTGTCATTTTATAGTTTAAAACATCCAAAAAATTTAAAGTTTGGCTGATAAGGACAATAATCACTAGCTGCAGCTCCAAAAGGCAGTTAAAAGGCAATATGTAACTTCTGCTAAACACAAAATTATATTTGAAACCCTTCAGGTTGGTTTGGTAACAAAACTGTCGAGACAAACCGAAAACCTTTTTCATCGTTTATCGTGACAGATTTTTTCATGAGTGTATGCTTCATTAAATATGTTTGTTCTGATGGTATTTAATATTTTGATGGATCTAAACACATCAGAGTTGTTTAAGGGCTACAAAGAAGAAATAAAAAGAAACACAGTGCTTTCAAGCAAATATTAAACCAATGAAACCCTTCTAGGTACTTTTACACACATTGGCTCCATGCTAAAATCAGGTGTGGCTATAATAAAATCACACTTTATTAAATTACACTAATCTGAAAATGGGAGGCGGCAAACGAGGTATTATGGGAGAGATCTTCAGGTCCCTGAGGTTTCTACAAGGCCTCAAACTCATCGATCCTCTGCTTGGTGTTGCCCTGACGGATCTGACGCAGGGTCTTGTACTTGTCGCGTCCTTCGCGGGTGTTCCGGGCGTGCAGCAGGTCGTTGTGGGTCTTCTGGTTCTCGTGTCGGGACAGTTCCAGCTCTGAGCTGAGGTCCTGAGGAAGGAAAAAAAAAAAAAAAATGCAGTTTTTCCACCACAGTAATGAATCTTTTTATTGATTTAATCCAAAAAAAATTCTGTTACATGGGAGCATTTCCCCTAAAGGTACACAGATCTTCTTCTTCAGTGCTCTGAGTCACACTAACTCTTTCTCTGCTGGTTGGTGATTAGCCTTGAAATTCCGAGAATTAATCTCCTTCACTTTCCTGGAACATTTTCTTCTTGTAAATGTATCTTCGCTGCTCAGTCATGGGTCGTGCTGTATGTGAGGTCTACCAGTGATTTCAGGGGACAGCCTGTCCTGTATCTGCAGTGCATTCTGGGCCGTTAGAGCAGCTGATGGACTGACGGCAGCTGATGGATTTCTGTCTGTGCTACTGATGAATGTTAGTACAAAATGATGAGCCCACATGGAAACTCTTTATCGGTTTGCCATCTAGATTTGCATTTAAGCAGCCGAGTAGATTCATTTTCAACGTAGTGAAATAAAGCAGCTGCTCTTTAAATATCTCTTTGTGATGGTTGGAATGTGGGTGATAGTAGGCTTTAAGTTTTTTTAGTGCCAAAGGCACCTGTTGAATAATTTCTGAGTGTGTCTTCCTGAAATTGCTTTCATTTTCCTCGGTGGAGAAGAAATATGTCATATTTCCTATTGAGTGTTCAAACCTTATTATTTTTTTTTATTATGCGCATTTATATGAATTCTGGCCCTGGACCCAGGACTCACCATCAGTTGTTTCTGCAGGCGTTGGTTCTTCTCGGCCTCGGTCATCCTCTCCTTCTCCTGGTGGTGGTCGATGCCCTGCGTCTGCAGCTCGGCGCTGTAGGTGCTGTTCTCCTCGCTGTGCTCCTCGCTGTGCTCGTGGTCGCTCTCGCTGTCCGAGGAGGAAGAGGAGGAGCCGGCGGGTGCAGGAACCGAGTTAGTGGAGGTCATCACGGTGAGCAGCTCCTCTTTTGTCTTTATCAGACTCTCCTCCGCTTCCTTGGCCTGGGAGGAAGGTTGACAGGGGCCAGCATGTGAGGCGTTTGAACTCTAATTGATAATTTTATCTTAGTAAAGCAGTTATCATTAGAGAATATTAGCTTGATTTATTCATGGATTGTGCATCACAAACACAATCAATCTGTAGAGTGAATCACAATGCAACGCACTCCTCTGACATGCTCACGTGAGTAAAATCAAGCTATAAAACCATAAATATCTGGACGTGAACAACAGCTTTCCACAAATTTCAGAGGAAGATCCTAATTGACCTTTAGTCTTGTGGATTATGTCACCTTCATGCTCGAGTAATTTGGATACCTGGCGAGGAAAATATGAGTCTGTACTAACGTCAGTGATAATTGATGCAGACAGTACAAATGACATAAAAATTGGCTTGGGAGCACAAGAACTGCCCCCCTGACATGAAACATAAACAACTGTTGTCACGTTTGGATGTTTTCCTGGTTAATCCCTGTCACTTCCATCAGGCTGTGCACCCTTTGATCACGGGAAGGAAACTCACCTTGTCGTGCCATGACTCAGCCTCTTCCTCCTTCACTCTCTTGGCTTCCTCCAGAGCAACGATCTTGGCGGTGTACTCAGCCAGTTCTGCAGCCTGAAGGGAAGGGGGGGGGGGGGGGCACACGTCACAAAAATAAAAAAAAAAATCCAAGAATAGATATCAATTACATGGCCACGCTGTCACATTATGAATGAATGGACAAAAACTCGACTGTAAATGTTTTATTTAATAGTCAGCTTGGATGTGAGGTGAGTAAATATGATATGTGGCCAACTGAAAGCTGCAGGTACTTTCAGATGTCACATTAAACCTCCCATAAGCTCATCAAAACGAATTCTGATTGTGAGAAAGATTTCTGGACCCGTTTCTCATGAGGAATAAAATCCCAGTAAAACAGGAAAATCCCCCAAACTAAAGGATGCATTTGTCCAGACTGTAGTCAGAACTCTTAATATATGTTTATCCTGGTTGGAGGAGATTTGTTTGTAATGAGTGTTTTCCCCATCGGGAGCTTTTCTCACGTGAAGGACTCGAGCACTTTGTGCACGGTGCACCCACCAGCTGCTCCTGGCTTTTTATTTGGTCCTCCGCTTGCCTGGCCAGCTCCTCTTTGGCTATTATGGCCTCCATCCTCTCAGTCTCCAGCCGGGCCGCCTCCTGCTCCACTCTCCTCCTCTCCTCCTCCAGCCTCATGGCCCGATCCAGCTGCTCCTGAAGCTCTGCAGGAGGAAGTCAGCGAAACACAGTCAAATGCTGGAGGGTGATGAAAGCATCATTGGGACAATTTTAGCAGCAACTAATCTCTTTTTGGCTCTTAGATCCTAAAAAGGGAACCACTGTCTGCTTGTGACGTCTCACGCTAAGAGATGTAAGCAGCACTAAGATGTATAGAATATATAACAAGATTAAAAAATGTCAGAAATCAAGACACGTCACTTTCAGTAACAGATCGATTTTGTCCTCTAACTAAATTGAGGCCTCCTTTACTGTCGTTGCCCTTTTGGGGCATCCAGGTCGAGAATCTCTGACTGAAAGTCTATAAAAGTGTGTGCATTTCCTCCATCATCTAGTTTGTGACAGATTCAGTTTTTTTGGTTCTCCGTGTTGCACGTTGGCTTAAATATGATAAAAACGACCCAGTCACATCTGCGCTGACAGCTACACAAACATTTTAGCTCTTTGGGGAACTTTCAAAGGCTTTAAACTGTTTTAACCTGCTGCATGATGACAGATTGTCGGCAAGCAAAGTGAACAGTGAAAAAGTAAAAAGTGAGCAGCGAAAGAAGATGAAATCCACTCCGTTAACTTTTGATGGTAACTTTTCAATGTATGTCAAACAAAGAAACAGCAGAGGGCAGTGAATCCATGTAACTCCAGCTTTAAAAGCTGTGACGCCAAAAGGAAATGAGAACAGTGTTGGCTGATGGCTGAAATGAGGAGGATAAATCGTCTCACCTATCTCTGCTCTTCTGGTCGTCTCTTCAAACTGCTGGAGTCTTATCATCAGGTCCTGCTTTTCTCTCTCCATCTGGGCCTTCTCCTTCTCAATGGCCTCCCTCCTTCTCTTCTCACTCTCCAGCTGATCCCTGCAGGTCGCACCCAAAAAAAGATTCATTACACGACTTAATCTTAATCATCCCAGTTCTCGTTTCTGTGTGTTTTATCATCAGTAGTTTTGCATGTTAACGAGCCTTCGCCGACCTCTCCATCTTCTTCTGCAGCCTCTCCTCTCTGGCCTGGGCCTTCATCTGCTGAACTTCGATGCTGTCGGGCTTGCGGCGGCGCATGTACAGCTCGTGGTTGCCCATGCACAGCTGCAGGACGCGCTTGTTGACTCGCAGCCGTGGAGCATAGAATAAAAAGTCCTTACAAACACACAAAAAAAATTTTGAAACACGAAACAGATAAGCAGTTGAAGATGAATGAATGAATGAATGAATGAACAGAACTTATGAAATAACTATGTGGGCGTTTGCAGGTTTATTTGTTGAGCACCTTTGAAAAAAAAGATGATTCAAAGTGTTTTACATAAAATAGAAAAAGATTAGATATGTACCTATCCCAGGGAGCTACCTGTGTCTGACATTACAATAAACGTGTCAGTCAGCCAGAAGGTTTTGTTTTTTTGGCATGCACAAATGAAAATCGGACAAATTGAACTAAAAATGTTCTTTATGTGTCTGCATTCTGTAAATGTGCACCCCGTTAATGCTGCTACACTTCTAACTTTAAATTATCAGACTTGTGACATACTTACAGGGGATTTCCTATCTATGGGCTTGATGGTGAATTTCTTGTCAGTGAATGAAATGTTTCTAATTTCACTCCAGGGGAATCCGATCTTTGGAGACAGCCTGTAGGACGGAGCAAAGCTTTGAGCTGAAGTCTGAGAGGCAGAAAATATTTTATACTATATGCAGCAGCAGAGTAAAAGACAAGTGAGAGCTTGTGTGTTCATGTTGTAGTAGAATTGAAGAGAAACGTCAAATGTGTTATTTAAAGCCTGACTGAACCTGCCCCCCCCCCGACTCGCCTGTCGTCCTTCTCGTAGATGTTCAGTCCCAAAGCGTCGACTCCCAAAATCAGATCTGTGCCCTTCTTGTTCTTGATCTCAAAGTAGTTGACGCCGTACATCTCCAGGTCCTGGGCGATCTTCAGGTACTCGATCATGGCCTCCTCCCTGTCCAGGTGAGTGACAAATGGATAATGTTAAGAAAACACATTCATTCATGGTGTGAGCTGAAAAAACTAAATCCAACTAATTTACTGTTGATTATTTCATCTTCTCTCGCAATTTTTTTTCCCCAAAGTGCATTTTATAACACTCTTATTATTACTTAGTGTACATTTTATCTGTTTGGGAAATTGTGATGTTTAGTTCCTGGTGTGAAGGTGCAACGAGACAAATCTGGTTGCTCCAAACATCAATGAGAGCGGTTTTATCTGTCAGGAAATGGTGATAATAATCTGAATCATTAATCCCAAACTTTTAATAAAATAAATATTAACATTTTGTCACTAATAAGTGTTTAAATTAAATATATTGATTGAGTAATAAATAGATTTGACAGCGAAGAGGAACTTTTCAAATTGTTAATACATCAACTAACACATCCGCAGATGAAAATGTACATTTTGCTATTTCGGTTGAAATAAGTACAAATAAATATGTAGCGAGCACTTTTTAACGGCAGCACAGCTCAATAAAACAAACCTACCTCCACATTTAAAGAATAAATTATCTCTTCTCACACAATCTTTGTTTTAAAATGAGATATAAACATGATTTATGTCTCCTGGGAGGAGATTTATCGGCCTTCGCTTACTTCAGCATTGATTTGTGCTCATCGTGCCAGCCCTGGATCCGCTCCTCCCACTGATCCTTGGACAGCTTGTGTTGTTCCAGCACTCTGAGGGGAGAGAGGAGCTATCAGCAACCCACACCGGTGAAAATGCACACAGAGCGAAACCAAACACATGCTGCACCTTTCCTGTAAGGGCCTTTTTCTAATATTACATGTGTTAACAATGGGGGTCATTGGCCGGATGAATTCCAGCATGAATGGTAAGTATTACCAGATAATTCAACCTTTTAAAACCTCTTTAGATAAAAGAAACTGGGGCAAAAATAATTCCTCTGTAAATACCATAACCTACAGAAATATATACCCAGGATATACCTTTATTCTGAAGTACTTTTTATTCATTCAAATCGTTTTGGAGGTATTTATAAATTTACTCAGTTAGAGATGTTTAGATTTGATCAAAGTCATTGGTGAGTTTTCTTTTTGAAGGAAATGGTTGATCATATTGAACTGACCTGATTAATCCATTTTTACACTCTGCTGTTCCTCTTAATTCATTTTCAAACTTTTTTTATTCTCTTGTTCTTCTTTTAGGTATTTTATAGTTTGTTTTTTGTTTTTTTTTAAATTGTGCCTGTATTTGTTTACTTGGTCATAAGCTGATGCTTATAATCAGCCTTTCGGGGTTTTGACTCACCTTTTGGGCAGCAGGTTCTCAGAGGACAGGTAACCCGGCTGATGGACAGACTTGTTGTAATCTCCGTACTTGGCCTGGACGGCGTAGGAGGCCAGCAGCACGGCGGACTCTGGAGGGCAGTAGACCTCATCACTCAGAATGTCCTCCTTCACCTGCAGGAAGAAGAGCTTCCTGGTGACGTCCTGGATCAGCTCCTCGGACACCTCCTCCGGGTAAAACTTGGCCCTCAGTTTGAACTGCAGGGGAGTCTCTTTCCTCACATCCTGGGCCATCACCTGCGTAGAGCAAACACAAACAGGACGATGAAAAAATAAGTAAAGCACCCGAGATTCTTACTGTTGCATGCAGGTGAGGTGCTTTTAATTTGTCTTTCAGGGAGGGAGTGAGTTCTAAATTGTGAACCAATGTGAACTTGAGAATACGTTAATATAAAGCATTACATTTCTTAAAGATGTTCTTTATTTAGTATATTTTGCTCAAAGGTAAAGTGCAGAGCGAGATAAATAAAATTAAATCATGGCAAGTCTTTGCACCTGTTTTAAAAGAGCAGAGATTTTTCTGTGAGCGTCTTTCATAAATGTGGGACATAAAAACTGACTCTCTGTGTTTAGTTTGGACTTTTGACTCAGCAGCATCATTTTAAAATCAATCTTTGAACAAAAAACCAAACTATCCGTCTCTCGCCTTCTTCTCGAAGTTCAGCCATGAGAGGAATCCTTTGGTGTCAACAAACTGCAGCCCAAAATACCAGATCTCACGCAGCGCGATGGTTCTGGCAACCTTGAACACACAAAAAGACACAAAGAGAGAAAAATAAAGACATTGTGGATGAGCGTGAACTGAAAGAGGCCCACGTTTTCATTAAATTTCTGTGTCTTTTCTCCTTTGAAAAGCAAAAAACAACCTTTTGGACAAGATTTAGTTTCCAGCTCAGACACAGACCGTGAAAACACTGTCGACCATTTTATCATAGAGCTTCCTCCCTGTTGAGTGTAAAGGTTTAGGTAATGACCTTCAAATAATCCGGGGCGGAGCCACGTCGTTGGTGGTGATGTCAGTGTTGTTATCAGGTATTTGATCATTTAGCTTTCAGCTGAGTGTACATTATAAAAAGTGCCTGATAGACTGAACGGACTTGACTATGTATTTTTTTTAATATTTTATTTAATTTGTCCTTCTGTTATTTTGTTTATATCATCCCCATTCCCCCTTCTGTCTGTTGTCTCATTACCATCTTGAAATATTTATGCTTATTTATATTCTATACTTAATTACATTTGTCTCACAGCAAAATACTGAGCTTCAATGACAACAAAAGTAAAATGCTAAATCGATGTTAATGCATCACTAACAATGGTCCAATAAAATATATGACAATAATAATGTAATTATATCAAAGGGGCAACAATAAAAAAAAGATAATTATGATTAACTTTTATACTGACAGGTTTTTGGGGAAATGATTTGGACTTATCTCATATTTCTGACAAAGAAAAAAATATGATTGTGATTTAGGTTCATACAGCTAAACATCAGGTAGCATTTAACTTTCTGACTTACACAATTAATCAGTAAATTGTGCAGCTCTGCTTGAAAGGAACTTTATTAGGTGCAAGTTGTGAAGGTCCCCGTTAAGACAACTGTGATGATTGCTAACTTGTGTACGCAGGAGTGCTTTGCAGACTGTAACATGCAGACCTGGTCAAAGAGCTGCTTCCCCGTGGTGTTGGGGTGGAAGGAGAACTCCAGCTCCGCGTCCATAGTGGTGACGCGAACGTTGACCTGTGAACAAAAAAAAAAAGCTTTTAGTCACGAGACAACAGAGGTTTTGTGTTTATTTTTTAAATAAATCTGAATTTTGGAATTCCTGAGGCACCTTTCATTGGAATTCTGCAGGAACATTGCAGCATTTGGTCATTATCTCATGGAAAACTTCATAATAATAATAATTTTTAAAAACAAAACTATAAATACATTCAGTTATCTAAGTGTGATACCTTTAATGTGGAGCTGTGAAGCGGATTGCTCATAAACCATAATTGCTCACTATCTCATTAGACTTTGGACTATCCTTGCAAGGCGCTACAAGGTTGAACACACACACATTAAAATATCAAAATACTTGCTGCTTGCCAAGCTGCCTTTAGATGCGACTGCTTTCAGTAAAGATCGACAACTTTTAGAACGAGAGCAATTCAACCAACACATGAATCTGACTCCCGTGTGTCTCTAGGTTGGATTTCCAAGAGCACCAAACTGGAGTTATTCTCAAAAATGTCCCCCCCTCCAAAAAAAAAAACAAAAACGAAACATAAGATGAGAAATATTTAAAAACTGTACGACCCAACTTACTGCAGGCCAGAAATGGGCTTGAAGCAGTTACACAATCTTTTTATGAAGTTACACAAGCGCACGCCCCAAGTGTCATAAAGATAAACACCACAGAAACTTGGACAACAAAAACTGGAAGATCCATTTATGAAGTGTCGATGTGTTTCTCAACTGTTTCCACTCCTGAGGTTTCCCTCACTGTTATCTTCCAAAGTCTAATCACTGCAAATACAAACTGTTACAGAAGCAGCAATTCCTTACAATCAATCAGTATATTGAGTTATTTTGTATTTTTTTGTTTGTTTATGTTTGGATTGTATATTTAGGTTCCTATGTACGTCTTATTTTCCTGTTTAACCGTTCAAATTCATGCCAAAGTGGATCTTTCGCATCATGTTCAGCATCTTCCTGAATAGCTCGAGCAACACCTGCTACCGTGACTCACACGTTTGTTTGATTTCGGTTTGACATCGGTTGGACGGAGGCAGATGTAAGCGTGACCTCTTCAGAGAGGCTTTCTCCTTGTAATGTCAATATCAGAGTTTCAGGCGTAATGCGCTGGCCGGTCGTTCTTATCAGCTCTCCCACAGGCTGATGATGTATACTTAGGGAGCTCTTAGTAAGGGTATTTAAGTAAGTGTTCTCTAACTATGGTTAGAAAATCAAAGTGGTTACACAATGCAATCATGAGTTGTTGGGGTGAAAGTCACTCACGACATTTACAAGTCATTCCAGTGACCCTCTCCAGAGACGATCACCAGGATTATTATCACATATGCAGAATAATTCAAACAACACCGCGGATCAGGTGCAGCCATGAAGTGGCCTTTTAGGAGTATTTCTTTCAGTCAGGAATGTGAACAGCATGGGTCAAACTCTACATTTGGTTAATGAGTAAGTGCTAAGGAGGATTGGTGTCTCTTGGAAAGAACTCCCACGGAAAAAAAAAAAAAAAAAAAAAGAAAAGATCAGCAAGAGAGTGAAACTATCTAAATGTGCGTGATTTGTTATAACCCCAGCAGTTTATCTCCAAATGACATCAACGTAAACAGCTCAACAAACCTGACAGACGACTTGATAAACCCACCACTATTATTTTTATACTTCAGTTACGTATTTGATGATGTTTTCAGTTAAAGGAATAAAAAAATCTCACCATCTTCGGCATCTTGGCTCCAGTTGGTGGGCGAACTCCAGCAGAAAAAGCGTCTCCGAGGTTGACCGAGGCTGCAGTGGCCGACTCCCAGCAGAACCTCCACCTGATAAAGAAAGCCGCTCCGCTCTGGCGGGCAGAGCCAAGGGCAGGGCTTGTGTCCTTTGAACCAGGCTGTAGATCACTCGCCGCAACGTGGGAGGTTCGAAACTGGCAGCTTTACTTCCAGTGTCACCACCCGGCAAGAGCAAGGCGCTCCACCCAAAGACAATCGTCTATCCGACCTTTGATCGGAGCCACGGGGCTATATAGGCCCGGACGCGCTATTTATGCCCCATGTCTGGAGATGACACGAGGGGAGTCATAAAGCAATCATATCAGGAACACAGCAGCGGGTCTCTATGGAAACTCCTGACAGAGAAACACTGAGAAGTTTTATCGGATTTACAAACTTTAATGATAATTGTACTAAAACATCAGGCTGAAATCAAACGGACTAAACATTCACAACGCTACAGAGTCACAGTTTTTAATTGGAACATGACAACATCTCACACTAAACTCTTCCATTTCTTTCTATGAATTAAATCAAACATTCTTCATGTAGGTTTTAACAAACGTAGAGCAGAATATCTACAGTTTAAGAAAAATGCAGCAATTTGATCAAGAAAAACTTTTAAAACACTCCTAAAAATATATTTGATAAATATATTTAAACGGTTTCCCGCACGTAAGCCTCTGAGGAAACAAGGTTAAAACTCATCTTTGATTTTGAAGTGAGGCTGGTCTTCGGGTTTGAAGTCTTCGTTGGCACTTCCATCCTTGTTGAGGATGCGTGATGCCGTGTAACCCACGATGGGATACTTGGCCTTGTATGTGCCTTCGAACACGTTATCCAGAGACTCCAGCTGCTCTTCGGTGAGGCCGGTCTGCGGACCAAAGACACAACCTGCTGTTATTACTTGTGTTTCGCTGCTGATCCAAATGGAGGATCGAAGAGTGCCTGCTGTCACGTTGTGTACAGTTATAGTCGTAAAGGTAAAAGTGGCAACAGGAGAAAAATCCCAGAGGGGGCACTGTTAACTATAAGCTGCTGTTGAACCACAAAGGAAGGACTCCTGACACTGCTTAGGTAAAAATCTGTATGTTTATGAGTGAAAAAAACAAAAAGAGTTTCACACAAAGAGGAGACAAGGAAGTAAATTCTGTGACTTGGTTCAAAATATTCATCTTCATTGGGACCAGTTCTCACTTTCAGGGCCCACAAAGACTTGAAAACAGGGAAAGTCGGCTCTGCCAACCGTAATAAAGCTAACAATTCATAATAATAATAATAATAATAATAAAGCACACTGTGGTTTTAGTGGCAGGTTATGACTTCTGGTTAGAGGGTGAATAAACAGATTTTTTTAGTCCTAACTGCAGCAGCTTGTGTTTGAGACAAAACTTTATCCTTAAAAGTCAGAAAAAGAAATGTTCTGTTTCCTTATTTTAACTGTTCAGCTCCAGCGTTTCACTCACACTCAGCTCATCCTATTGAATTTTTTTTTGTTTTGTTTTTTTCTGTTCAGTATTTTCTAACAATGCAACGCTTTCATTGCAGCCGACTCTCAGGTGTCCGGTGTCCACACAAAGAAAAACACAGTCGACCTCTGAGAAACACGATAATCTGGATGGTTAGGAGGGCGAGCTGGTGTCGGGCCGAACGTCTGGACTCACAGTGTCTGACGTCAGGTCCTCCGGGGCCAGAGACATCTTGGCCACGGCCCGGGTGGAGTCCTTACCGACCAGGGCGTTGTACGGAGCGCCTCGACCATAAAACTCTACGTCGAGAAAGAAAAAATAATAATATATACTTTATTAATTTAGAGGGAAATTCAGCAGCGTGTTGCTCACATACATAAGTCCTTCACACAATAAGATGAACAGTCAGAGAAGAAGATGGAGGATTAGTAAAGTATTTAAATAATTCCTCAGTCTGGATCGTCGTCTCCGTTCAGAACCTAAAAACACGAGCGTTATATTTTAAATGTCCACTTTTTGAAACTGCTTTGATTTACCTTTTCCTCCGCTCACATCGAACACCACCCCCTTCACCGCCATGAAAATGGGCTGATCCTCCTGAAACAGACACACACCTGCATGTTCACATGCACCTGCACACAGGCACTAACAAACACACTCCAGGGATTATGGCGAGCACACACACACACACCTACACAGAGACACACAAACAAACAAACACACACAGACATACACTCATATACAAAAACAGACACACACTCATATACAAACACACACTCCCACATACACACACGCAGAGAAACACATAGACACACATACAAACACACAGAGAAACACAAAGACACACACACAGAGACACACGCTCATATACAAACACACACACACACACATGCTTACTCACACTCCCACATACACACACACACACAAACACACGCAAGCAGACACTGACAGACACACCCACACACACACACACAAATACACACACGCAGACACTCACAGACACACCCACACACACACACAAATACACACCCGCAGACACTCACTCACACACACATACACACAAACACACACGCAGACACTCACAGACACACACACACACAGACACACAAACACACACACGCAGACACTCACTCAGAGACACACACACACACACACTCACACACACACAGACACACAAACACACACACAGACACTCACTCACAGACACACACACACACACACACACTTACACACACAGAGACACACAAACACACCCACGCACACACAGACACACAGACACACACACACACACACACACACAGACACACAGACACACACACACACACACACACACAGACACACACACACACACACTCCCTCCTGTGTCACCTCTCTGCCGTCGTGTCTCTGCAGCTCCTCTTCGGTGAATAACCGGACCGGTTTTTTGGTTTCCGGTTTTAATTGAACTTCTTTAATTAACGTCAAAGAGACCAAACAGACAAACAGCGCAGAAAAGTGCGCTGTTGCCATGGCAGCGCGGCCGTTCGCACACTTCAATGCGGAAACTGTTTCTGCCGCCTCGCTGCTGCTCCCGATGGTGCGTTTACTTCCATCGGAAACTTAACACCTGCGTACCGTTTCCTGTAGCTCTCTGAAGCCATTTGCAGAAGCCACTAAAAAAAGGCAAATTTGTCAGTAGGAAAAAACTTTAATGTGGTCTAAATAAATAAAAACAAACAAACAAAAATCTATCTCCACTAGGTCAGACTGGGTTCAAAGTTTAGAGGAAAAGTCTGCCAAGTGGAGTTGGAATTGTTTCGTCAAATTTCGGGGTCAAAAATAAAGTTTAACGCGGTAGAAGAACTATTTCTATTGACTTTTTCTCCGAGACAACAGAAACATAAGAACAGCACAGAATAAAATGGAAAATAAAGTAAAATAAATTCCAGTTGGACAGTAGACCAGTCCAACACACAGAAAGTAGTTTTAACAAAAGTTATGATAAAGAAAAATAACAAATAATAAACACACATATATACAGAAAACATTCGAGTTCTTACTTTATATTATATACTTTTTTACTTTTGTGCTCTTAGATTGGATTATTTCATGTTACATCATTAGAATGTGTTGTCTTTTGGGTTTGCTGCCCTGTTGTAGAAATAGTGATCTATTATTATTTCATACTGTAACTCATTTACTGACCCCTGAAGCTGGAAACCTCACTCTATCTAAACACAAAAACAACAACAACAACAACAACAACAAAAAAAAACCCCACAACTGAAGGCAGTAGCAAGTGACAACCTAAGAGAAGGAAAGTAGGGAGCCACACCAAGGACACAAGGACAGGAGGTTTCATATTGTACCGCGGCCGCTCCCTGCTTCCTTATCTTGGGATGGGCTTTATCGTCGTCGCCAAAACCCCCACCGTTTTTTTTGTTTTTTGTTTTGGTGTGTCTCTCTGCAGACCGGGAAACTGGGACCTCCACGGGGGCCAGAGGAGGGACAGACTTCACCAAAGATGCGTCGGATATTTATGAGAAAGACTTTTCACAGTTGTTTTTCTTTTTCCTGAAGAGCTGAGATTGTTTTTGTCCTTGACAGAAGTGCAGAGTAATGCTCAGGAAAGAAAACTCCCGGTCATACCAAGAGGTAGGAAGAGATCAGCTGTCTTATTGTGCATTTTGTGTGTGTGTGTGTGTGTTTTTTTAAATAGAAGTTTCACTTTTATTAAGTGTAACGTCCCCTCTGGGTGAGGCGTTCACTGACCCATCGGCTCACTTGCCCTCATGTGACTGAAGAGCTGACGAGTGCAGGAAAAAGCAGCTTCCTCTCGTCTGAAATGAGCTGACTTCATGTTTTCCTTTACTCTGAGTGATCATTAAGTTGTTTCTTAAAGCCTGATCTGAGCCTGAGCTGCTGTCTGCTCTGATAATAAGCTTTAAAAAACAAAAACATGTCATTTTGTTGAAACGATGGAGGAGGAAGTAGTCACATCCTACAAAATCATGCCAACACAATAATATAAAAGTACAAGTTGTATCATGCTTAGATAAAACTTTTGATTGAAATGTGATCTTACATTTATTAAGAATTAAACTAATGCAAGGAAATTACAACTGTTGTATATTTACTGCTGACAGATTCATCCTCAAGGTGGAGATACTTCAGATATTAAAATGATTTAAATCATTATGTATTTATAACCTTTTCTTTTTTTTAAATTTGTGTACTTTCTTAATGACCACACAGCCATAATGAACCAAACTTGAATTTTGTTTAAACTCTAGAACAAATATGAGTTTTAATGTCCTTTCTCTTAACCTCACAGTTCAATGATGATGAGGAGGATGAAGGAAAGGCCACAGAAGAGGACCTGGACGGTGAGGAGCCCAGCGGCAGCATCTCTCCAGGTGAAACCATCTCTGGTGCAGTAAATGTCTTGTAGCCACACGGTGGTGATTTTAACATTTTAATGAAACTCAGAATTGAGCTGTACTATTTTTCGCTGGAGTTTGACACTAATTTTGCACATCTTAAATGCATAGTTCACACGTCTCATTTGAGATATTTGATGAAACCACCTGTAACATGTCAACATGATTGACTTCCCCCTCTCCTTCTGCTGCAGAGGATGATCTCAGGGAAAACACCCCATCCAGGAGATTTAGTAAAACCTGCCTGAAGAACGTCTTCATGGTGGTGCTCATCTTCATCTACCTGCTGCTGACAGCAGTGGCAGCGTTCCTGGCCTACCAGACTATATCTGACTTTTTGGACAAACTCAACCACCCTGTCATGTCTGTCACCTACAAAGAGGTGGACTTTTTCCCTCCGCCTGGTTCGTATGAATGGCAATAACACCATGTAAATATGCCATGAATATACAAGGAAACTCTTACATTTCGAGTTTAAAGTGTGTTATATTATCCTGTCAGATCAAATTCACTGAAGTAAAACATGTAATGTCTTCCTTTTAGAAGCAACAGAGCAGAGGTATAAAGGAGCAGGAAATAGAATTACTTAAGTATAAGACATATAGCTCAACATGATCGAGTGTAGTATTTGAGTAAATATATATTTATAATGCAGTGTTGCAAAGTAAGAGACCCTGGAGAGGAACTCTGAGGTCCAGTTGGCAAAAACAGACTACCAGGTTAATTATCTATCAGACTAGTGTTGTGATTTGGGTGAAGGTCACATAAGTATTGGCAGAATTCAAAGTTAATGTGTACAATGTGTTCAAAAGTAGATTATTCTTGCATATCAATGGTTAGTCTGTCAGTATTTTCTGTTTTAAGAAAGTCAACTGAGTTAATCTTAATCTTAATTTTCACCGGTTGCCTGAAAATCGCAGATTTGTTTACATTAATTTTCAAATGCCTGAAAAAGAGACGGATGAGGACACATGAGTACTTCCTAAACATTAAATGAATCATATGCCTTTCAAATGTCTCTTTAATATAATTCACATGTGAGGTTCTATATTATTCATTCATATTCATTATTGTTTTTTTCCCTCACTCAGAAAACACATAGCCAATCAGAGGAGAGGCTGTTCTTCAAATGTGTTAACTTTAATGGTGTCATCAATTAAAGTTTGTTTGCCTTTTTGTGTTTTTGAGCAGGTATTGCTCTTTATCCCGGCAATGCTGAGCTGCTGAGCTGCAGACATTACTACCACGACGACATCCCGCCGTTAGTGGACCCAGGAAAACCTCAAGAAGTGGACTGTGACATCAACGACGTCACGTACTTTGGGCCGTTCACAAGTCAAAAAGAGGTCAGCCATAAAAAGCTTTCGTTTCACAGACTGACATGAAATAAAGATCTCAGCTATATATAAATATTATCTGCTGCATATGGAGGGAGAAATGAAAGAGAAAGGTAATATGAACCCTCTTCTTCTGCGTTACAGAAAAGAGCTCTGGTGATCCGTGGGCCTTCTGACGTCAGAAACAAAGAGCTGATCTTCATGCAGTTCAGTCAGAATGAAACTGAGGAGGACTTCAGCGCCATCACCTACATGCTTTTTGCCAAGTTTAGTGACCTAACCAACAGGTACATGCAAACAGCACATATTGATCCCCTGGTGTCCGACTGCTGAGATCGGTAAAGTGGCTCTCGGTATTTGCAGATGCCTTTTGTTTGTTTTGTTTTGCTTAAGCCCCCCAAACAGAGATAACGCAATGACTTGTTTTTAGTTGACACAACCATAACGAGGCATGTATGTAATTTGAGAGTCAATGAGGCAAATGGCTGTGTGAGAGTTTATCTGAAGTACCTCTGTAATCCTGCTGCTTCGTGCCTTATGAAACAAAAGTAAAGAGTGATGACTGTTTGACCTGTTTGATATGAAGAAGATAATCTGCACAAAACTTTTGACTTAAAATGTTTCATGTGTTGTTTTTTTGTTGTTTTTTTAACTAATAGTGAAAATAAATCCAATTTCATGAGGGACTGTGAGAGGAACTATTCCATGTGGACCTTCTCTGGAGGATTCAGAACCTGGGTGAAGATGTCTTTGGTGAGGACGTCCGGGAAAAGCAACGAATCTGTCGAGTTTCGGCAAGAGGTACTCGTGTCTATCCAGTGCACCCATGCCTGCATACAAGGTGCAAATGGATTTTAAAAGCATTAATCTCGACTTCTATGTTGGATCTTCTAGTCAACTGTGGTGAAATTCAACGATAAAAGACCCGAACCAGAGCAGAGCAATCAGCTTTTCTTTGTTGTCTTTGAATGGCGGGATCCTTTCATGCAAGAAATCCGACTGGTAAGATTTTATCCTCATCAGAAATGAAATCTCCGTATCCACGTCCATCAGTCTGTAACGCCACTTTGCCAATTTCCAAACAGATAGTTACTGCAAATCCCTGGAACTCCGTCGCCATCCTCTGCGGGGTCTTCATGGCTCTCTTCAAGGCTGCTAATTTTGCCAAGCTCACTGTTCAGTGGATAATCAAGATGCGGAAGAGGCATCTGAGGAATAAAGCACGCGAACTGAACTCAATCAGCTGATAACACAGTCTGTCAAGATCCAGATTGTCCAAAGCACTAATCTGAATTTTGATCCAAGCTTCTGCACGCAGTTTCATGAAGTCAGTACTTTCGCCACCACTGGTAAGGATAATTGACATTAATGGATGTGAACCCACAAAATGTGTTTTACATTTATTTATATTTCCTCCATCATACCAGTATGACGGGTGATTGATATTTTTAATTGGATCAATCCTTTCCCATAATTTCTTTAAAAAATAACACTTTAAAAATCGATAGGACTCTTCTGCGTTTTATGGTTTCGCTAGAAGAGATAGTTCATAAATATTTCTAGAAATGTTTTGTTCGCACATAAAAGAAGATGTACAGGTTTGTGAGTCTGATTGTTTAAAAGGTCTAAAACGTGGTCAAAATGTTTTTGCATGTTGGATTGGTTCTCATGTCGGTAAAATATCATTTTAAAGGGATATTGTCTTTTATTACCGTGTCCTACTTTTTCAAAGCAATGCTGAGTATTATCTTATTTTATTTCACAAATGTAGCTAAACATGGTTCAAACTTACATTGACAACTTGATAATAGTAAAAACTCTGAAGGGATAAAGAGCTATTTTTCTGATCTACTGTTTGTCATTGTGCTGCTGTTTATTTTTTATTTTAACATGTAAAATCACACCTGTAGCTTCACTGTCTTTAAGATTTACTTGAACTATTATCTGAATTGTGTTGTCGTTGTCCACTTTTGTATCTCACACAACTTTGAAATTTTGAAAAAAATAAATATATATTTTTCTGTAAACAATTTGTGACCAAAGACGACCCAAAGATTTTTATATGTAATTCAGTCACTACCCTTTCGTCAAAGCCAGCCTGTCACACAAAATGAATTACAGAGATGACTTTTTAGAAACCGATAGTGAGCGTGTTTTATGTGTAAACACTGATCTGAGCGGATTAATTTAATATTGTCTAAAGTTTTTAAATGTGTTTGATCCTTAAAAAAACTAAGCAGATACTTTTGCTGATAAAGTCACTTTTTTTAACTTTTGGTAACAACTGACAGGAAAACAAACAAACAAACAAAACTCACATTTTTCTTAGGAGTAATAAGTCCAACGCTGAGTGCCGTAAATCTTCAGCTGCTGCCGCAAATACACAGCTCTTCTTCTTCTTCTTCTTCTTCTTCTTCTCCTTTTTCTTCTTCTTCTTCTTCTTCTTGGCGCCTCACTGATACATTCATATCACTGCTTTTGCGTAGGATTACTCAGACACCATACTGACCGAGAGTGGTTTATAAATATAAACTGGATATAAAAATGTATTATAAATAATTATAAATGATTTTTGACTTCACTATAATAATTTAGCACAGTTTTGTGTTAGCAGTGATTTTCTGGTTTGGCCGATAATAGAGTTTCCTTCTTAATTTTTACTTTTAATATTTGAAAATGTGACTTACAGATTCTTTATACGTTTCAGATTTTTTAAAAGACTATCTCAAATTTGATACTTTGTTATTGTTTCCAACAAGGTATACAATTAAAGTTGAATTAGAAAAGACTCCAATTTGAGGAAAAATAATATTTCATGTAAAACTGTTATTTAAAAAAACAACAAGCTGTGTCTGAACCATCTATAAAAATAAACTGCTGCTGAAAGATGAATTGATTCGTTATTAATGCTCTGATGATATATTACAGAACAATAACACATGAAGTGAGACTTTACTGTATTGGATAGGCCACTTTTACTTCCAGTTTACTTTTTTTTTTTTTTTTTTACATTTTGCACATTTACAGTGCAATATTAATATTTTTTTTACTTGAGGTAATGATCTGAATACTTTCTGAACAGTTACAAAAGCAGCAGGTACACTTCACCTTTCAGCCAGGTGTGTCTGCGGTGTCCGGGTTTCCTGAACGCACCAGAGGTTGTAGTTCAGTTGGGGGTCGGGCTGGATGTTGTTGTTAGCACCAGCGGTGGATCAGAAAATGCGATAGCCTCACTCACATTTGGATATTATTAAGGTAGCAAACCGTCTCAACACTTACAACACACACAAACATCCGATCTTAGTTTCGATCGCTGTCGTTTTTGTTTTTCGTGTCAGTTTAACAACATTTCGTTTGTGTTTCTTCGTTGGCTAGCATGCTATAGCTATTGCTAACATGCTATCCCAAATCGTTAAACATCTCAATTTGAGATGAACTCTTCCGGTAATTTTACTGGATTATACAAAAACACCATTGTGTTAACAGTTTATGAATCCTGTAGTTGAACAGTCTGTTGACAAATTTGTTTGCTCTTTAAATTAGCGACAGGGGAGACACGAAGGTTGATGCTAACCGAGCAGCTAAGCTAACAACAACCGAAACGAAGTTACTCATAAGCGTCTTTTAAACTTTAAAGAATGTTCCCATCTTGTTTCTGCAGCCAATTGTTGTTTTGTGATGATCAATGACAGATGCAACTGCTATTAAAATGCCAGACGTTCAAACAATAAAAGATTTGTGAAGTTAAACTTCGGCACCAATTAGCTAACTGTCAGCATTTAACTTCTCAAGTATCTGTAATGTTGATTTTTGGGGCTTCTGTCGTCTTTGTGTGATTCCACAATCATTCATTACAAGAAAGCTTTAAATCTGAAGTTACATTACGTAATGATCGCTCTAAATGTTCTTTATTTTCATCATCAAATGCCCCCTTTCGTTTTTGGTGTGAGCAGAGGAGAGCCCATTTTTCTAAAATAATCTGACCTCAAATCATCATTTGCCTGAACTTTTGCAGGGTTTGGTCGGTTTTTTTCTTCCTAAGTGCAGGAAATAAAATCTGCAACGAGCATGACTGTCTAGAAATAAGCTGAGTATAAAAGATTGTCCAGCCTGCTGCCCCCTACAGATGCATGACCTGAGAGGGAACCTGAGCTGGGGATCCTCCCAATTCCTCCCTGGAAATAGCTGCCCTCTGGTGCTTTTGCAGAGAAGGGAAATTGTGATGGAGCTATTGTAACCGACTCCATAATGCCTGACCTTAAGTGTGGCCATTATTAAATTTATTCTGTAGCTGACTTTGCTGTTTGAGCGCTTATTCTTATGAAAGGTGACGTCTACATTTGTGAGAGGAAATGTGGCATCAAACACTCGCCTTGAGTGAAAATGAAAAGAAAGCACAATGAGTAGAGACAGGTCAAAGATAGTGGTGTTTATAGTTTTTCTCGGTATGATACCTATTTTATTTATCTAAGGCTCTGATTGTATATTTCAATGACACTCTGTGCTTTTGTGTGTCACCATGAGAGTTTGTGTTGTGAAAACACTCCATAGTCAAATAAATGAATTAGCTGAGATGTATGTATCCTTCACTTTTCTCTGTTTTTATTTGATTCATTCTGCTCCTAAACTAAACTAAACTAAACTAAACTAAACTAAACTGCATGCACACCTGCTGTGTCTCTTTCTCAGGCCGCAGATTTTACTGTTTAACTCTTAAAAATTCAACAAGACAAGTGGATTTTGTTTTAGACAGCATCAGAGGATTTTGTAAGCAGGCAGATGTGATTTGGAAAGTTTTTTATTTATGTTTTTATTCATCTCTAAATTCATAAATGGGCAATACTTTGGGAGTTTCCAGGGGGTCAGCTGTAATCTGGAGAGGGTGATGTTGGTGTACAAATGCCCAACAGCCACAGGCATCACTTCACCAGCACTTTACTTGGGGGCTGCTTCTTTTCCCACCCTGTTTGTGAACGCTGAACACGTCCAGACATAGCCTTGATGTTGCCACTGCCTCCTGGCCACAGAGTTGCTCTATCAGCAGACTGGAATTAGACCAGTGTCCAGGTTGAACGTCAAATCTGGCATTTGGGCTGTGCTACTGAGGCATGTTGTTGAATAGCTAGGAGTGGTTGACGTGAGAAAATAAGCCTTTGAGTCTCCCCGCTGTGTTGGTTAGAGTTGTCTGACTTGTTGCTATGAGCACAACTGCAAACAGCTCATGATCTGCACATGGTTATCCAAATAAGTTGAACTACATTGGCCATTTTACTTTAATAAATTTTCTCTATTGACAGGAATGGGCTGAGATCCACTCGCATTAAAAATGGCGCGAGACAGAAAGTGCATCCTCTGTGAAACAGTCCACGTCTCCAAGCAGGTAAATCATACTTAACACCAACATGGTTCATATAATAAATGCACCAATAATCAGCACAGCATTACCATATGACATATACTGTCCGTTGTGATGTTGTTGCACACATATCTAGACTAATGAATGCACTGAAACACTTTTATTTAGAGTCACTGCACGTATTTTGCACTCATAACATTAAACATACAACACACACATAACATTTCACCTGCATTCCTGGAACATGTGGATTTCCTCCCCTGGGGATGAATACAATTTAATGTTATCCCCAACTAAGCTCAGAAATATTAATTGTTTTGTTTTTTTATGTGTTTGTTGATTTCTAAAAGAAACTTTTTTATTTTCAATTTGTTTGCACAGGAGATGGATGAGCACATGAGAAGCATGCTGCACCATCGCGAGCTGGAGAAGCTCAAAGGCCGGTGAGTTGTTGCTATTTTAATAATAAACAGATAACATGAAACACCCTAGAGTATAATGACACTGATGTGGTGCAGAAATTAGTCATATGCAGATGTTGTAGTTTTTGTTTTTGTTTTTTCAAATCGCTTCAACTGTTTTATTCAATGCGCAATAAATTTAGATGAACTTTTAATGGTAGAACAAAGGCTGAGTATTTGGTTTTCAAGTTTTGTCCAAATGCATTCGGGTCATGAGGCACGTGTGCACATGGGCACGTGTTGGTAAAGTGGACATATGGGCAGCTGTCTCAACTGCGGCACATATATTTAGACACAATCTCTCCGGAACAACAGGCATGACCGATAGAAGGCAACTGGCTATCTTGTGACTCCCATGTAGATTACTAAAAGTATGTGGCCCAGCACTGGCTTGGGGGAATCTCAAGTAGCTCAAATACTGATCAGAGCCTGAGTCGTTGCTAAGTTACAGGTATGTACGTTAACGTAAACACTGGCATACAAAGATAGCATCTTTTTAAACATAAAATGATATGAACGCTATGCAGGAAGTGCCAGGTTTGGCTATTAAGAAAGAAGAGCGGTGGTTTTATTGGACATTTACATCTTTGTCTGTCTGAGAATGGGTTGGCTGAAGCGTAACTTTAGCCATAGCAGAGAAGAAACGTGTTGGACCAAAAGAGTAACCTTGCCTTATTGATAAAGAGTTTGCCAACTGCACGAGAGGTCAGAAAATGGCAGCATGCCATGACACAGATATGAAAAAGAAATTGAGAAGGAGCCAACAAAGTCACTGTCCTTATCAGACTGACAGGGTGACATAGTTGGGAGAGGTTTTGAAGCGGAGGCTGTGAGCAGCTGCACGGGGCTCCAGTTACACAGGCTTTGCCCAGGATTGGTCAGCAGGATGCTCAGGCTTGTTCTAATAGCACATACTGGCATGGGTGGTGGGGGTGGGTTGTAGCTTTCAGGCAGGAGTGTGAGGTCAAATACAGACATTACCTTCTGTAGAGTCTCAGAGCGCAGCAGACACCATCATGAAAGGGCACTAGGCTGAGGGCGCCGTGCCTCTCTCCCCTCCACGCATCCTGACGCTGCGCTGCACGGACGGTCGTGCTGGCTGGACATAAACAGCAAGATTAACATGCTGCTTGGGTCCAGCCCGGCTCCTCCTGCCCTCACCCTGCCACCTATGGCCTGCTGAAGAAAGGAAAAAACAAGATCAGGATGATAAAGATTTTAACAGTTTTTTATCAAGAGCAAATTATAAGTTAGCTACCTCCTGATCTGTGACGCATAGAGAATTCGGAAAAGTTATTTTTTTTAAGTGAAGGATTGTTGAGTATTCTCCTCTCCTGATTTTATTTTGACTTTGAAGTAACAGAAAGTAGAGCCAGAGCACTTTGCTACAGGCTCTGCAGGCAGGAAAAACCAAACCAGACAAGATCAGAACGATGCCAGAAGGAACGATCGAACGCCCGCTCTCGCCTTCCCTCCCCAGGGACTGTGGACACGAGTGCAGAGTGTGCAAGGTAACGGTGGGGAGCCTGACTGATTACGCCAGCCACATTTCCAGTCCCTCGCACAAGCAAAATGTGGAGGCTGCAGAGCAAAAGAACGCTGGGAACGACCATGAGGAGGACTACTTTGACCAAGCATTGGCCGACCTGATTGAAAAGAGAAAAGAACAGATCAGGTAACATTTTCTTGCTATTTAAAAGAAAATATATGTGTATCTCATACTATTTACAATCAGGACTGTTGCTTTAAAATGAAAAAGTTACCTTGTGAGTATTAAGTGTTTTTTGTCGTATTCTCCAAATGATGAAATAACAAAATCCTTTTTTAGAAACAGTTCACTTATCCCTTTATATTGTAGCTTATATTCATTTGGTGATTAACCTACGAATGTGTCCCCTCACAAAGTTAATTTGTGTATATACTATAATCCATGTATAGTCACATCCAGCTCAGCGATGCTCACAACACTCTTTTAGCTGCTGCTTCATGTTGACCAGCGTCTGGAGTCGTATGTCAGAACACAACCTAAAAAAAAATCATGACTGCACGCTTAAAATTCAGACCCAAGTTTTGTGTGCTGCAGAAGCAGACACAATCAGAACCTGCACTCTCAACCACGTGGTGTTTAGGTTAACATGATGTGTGTGTGTGTTATTTATGAAAACGCACCCTGTCGATCTCACTGTCCCACCGGAAACCTCAGATAACGTGTCAGAGCAGCTGGGAAAATACAATATCTGTGAGGACTGGTGAAAGCAAAAGCTGCCGTTCAGCTGTTAGCTCCTCACATGCCACATATTTCCTCCCCTGCAGGTCAGAGCTGTAGGTCACAATGTCAACTGGTCCTCCACACCATGTGCCAAGATACAGAGTTTCCAGGGAAACTTCTCGCTTCTTGTTAAAAAGATTTAAATGTATTTGAAATCAGATTTTTTTTAAATACAACTTACTGTTGCTGCAAAGAAGCCTTTGATAGACAGCAGCTGATTTTTTTTGTTGGCCTCTTGTGGACAGCAGAAGGAAACTGTGATTACATTTTGGACATTTTACAATTTACTTACTAACTTGACTAATGAGGATCCAAACAGATTAAAAAAAATGACAACATTTAAGTTATGGGCCAGAAAACTAAAACAAAACACTTAAAGACATTGACTCAACTTTCACAGATTCTATGACATTGTTGGAAATGTTAATTCTTGAAGATTAGGGGTTATGATTGAATCTGATGCAGTCTAGTGCAACGCCACCACTAACCATTACCTCATTACTAAAGTATATAATCCAGTTGTGTGAGAACTGACTACATATCTGTATCTGTATATTGTTTGTAGAAAAGAGAAAGAGGCTGCTGCTGCAAAGCTGGCTAAAGAAGAAGAGGAGCGTAAGAGAAAGGAGGAGTTTCAGCAGAAGTTAAAAGAGGCTAAGGAGCGTTACCAACTCGACTCCTCCTGGCAGCAGCAGCCGCAGGGTTTTGGTAGACCCAGTCAGAACTGTTCTTGGCACAGGGGCAACCGATATAATGCCAGATCGTGGGAGCAACAGCCCTGGCACAGTAATAACCAGGGAAAGAGCGCCACCTGGCACGCTCAGGAGCCTCCCAACTATCAGAGATGGGCTTCTGATGAGTTTGCTGGTGGAGGCTTCAATAGCCAGAAGGGCTGGAACAGGAGGCAGTTGGATCAGGGTGGATTTTGTGGAAATCAACAAAATCGGCTGCCTTGGCTCAGCAGTGGGGGCAGTAGTCACGGGCTCTACGGCCACAACACTATTTCCCAGTACCCACAAAGGGGCCGGCCGTTGAGCTTAGTGGGATCCATTTCTTCATATGCAAATCCCCCCTCTCTTTATTCCCGGGCTCCTAACCAGCTTCAACCTCAAGCCAATGACCAGAGAGGTCAGCAGAGTGGTGGGCTTCAGAATGAGGGGGGGCAAACAGCTGAATCTGACCACAACGGGAGCAAAAGCTCTAAGACCTTTGGTAGCAATCCAAAGCTGGACAAAGCCTGTCGCTGGTCGCCCTATCCAGTCACAAAGAGCTTAGAGTCTTTGTCCCATAAAGACAACAACCCAAACTCATCAGAGAAGCAGCCCAGTCTCCCCAAACCCCAGAATCAAGACAAAGCAGCAGAAACCAGTGCCTTTAACAAGATGTCCCAACCCAAACAGAAACAAGACCAACTGGCCTCTAGTAAACAAACTGTTCAAGAGAAAAAGAAACATAAAACAAGCCTCAAAACAAAAAAGCCCAGAGGTGAGAGCAGCAGCAGCAGCAGCAGTAGAAGCAGCAGTGCTCAGAGAGAAGGCCAGCAAAAGTCCACATCCAGTTCTTCCAGTCAGAAGCCCAGTAAGCCAGTACTGCATGACGGTCCTGCTCTCAACACCGGAGTTCAGCTGAGTCAGGCCTCAAAACAAACGCATGCACAGATGAAGCCAACCAAAAAACAGAGTGGACTCGGTTCTAAGGCGTCATCTACTGGGCCTCTGAAATCAAAGCAAGAACAGCAGCTCCAGGAAGCCCTCTGTAAAGTAGCACAGGTTATCTTGGAAAAAAGAAGCTCCTTGGACCGCATGGCGGAAAAAGAACGGCAATATATGGAGGAGCAGCAAAGGGATTGTGCTCAGAGTCAGGTGGGAGTCAACAAGGAGAACAGCTACAGGCAGAATGCAGCGAAACCAAATTTACCGGATTTAATTAGACCAGAAAAACCTGCATCACTGACGTCAGACGGCAACCAGTTTCTGCAGTCATTACAAGTTAGCACCTCGACAGTGGAGGGTTCAGAGCCTGCAGCCTCAAGCAAGGATGATGAGGAGAACAGGCAGAAAGTGGAGAAGAAAACCTCCTCAGCGGTCCCAGATGAGGCCATGCAGGCTGTTGAGGCGGGGCATAGCTCAGAGAGTGACGCCTCCAGGAGCGGCGAGGCACAGACAGTCTCAGGGTCTAACACAAGTTTGTCCAAACTTGACTTGCCTCCCGTCTTGAAACGTGACCTGACCAAACACATCAGCTCAAAGAGCAAAACGGGAAGCCATGAGCCCAACCTGAACATCGCCAGACGGGTGCGAAACCTGAGTGAGTCACGGAGAGGAGACTCGGAGAAGGACTCGGGGCTCAAACCAACTGTACGGCAGCTCATCAGCTCCTCCGGCTCTCGACGCAATGTGAACTGGGAGCAGGTCTATCAGGAGGTCAGGAAGAAGCAAGACAAAGGGAAAGGGATGCCAAGGTGAGTTTCTGATCTTACATGTTGATGTCTGTCTGATTTTTCTCTTCAACTGCTTCAAGCTCATGTTACGTTATTTCACTCTCCAGGTTTGGGATCGAGATGGTGCCAAACGAACAGGAAGACCACAGCCAGGAGGAAGATGACATTCCCCTGCTGGAGGGCTTGCACTGGGAGGCGCTGATAGACATCTCCGCTCCAGGAACTTCCCGAAAACGCTCCTTGTCAGAGAGCAACCTCACCCCTGCATCCACTCCCTCCCTCTTTACATCCCTCCTGTCGAAGGAGGCGGGGGAGAAAGAAAGAGAAAGCTCAGAACAGCAGTTATCACCCGTCTCCCCCACAATCACTCAAGGCAGCACAGATGATCACTGTCAGAAAGGGTTGGAGAATCTGCTTGGTCAGTTTGAGGCTAAAACAGAGAATCAACCCGACAAACTAACGTCAGCTTCAGTGAAGGCCCTGCATCGATTGGACTCGGTCCTCGGGGACAGCAGTTCAGGGACGGACCAGCTTGACGGTCAGGGAACAGGGAAGAGGCGAAGAGCAGCCGGGGTGAGTACAGAGAACAATCTTACTTATCTGAGTCTGGTAGCAGGTGTGGGAGGGGACGTATGACAACACATGCACAGGAAGTTGACTAAATTAGATTCATAAAAGAGTTGGTGTAGTGATCTTACCACTCCTGGAGCTCATTTCTACCGCGGGTAGCAGCTTCAGACAACTGAATCAACACAAATCACACAAATCCCTAATTCAACTGTAAGAAGGTGAATTGCATTGTGGGTACTGTAGGTGCTGGAATCACTTATATCCATGTTAACTTTAATACAAAAAAGCAGGATGTGACCATTTCTCTGTCTTTTGCAGGATGTTCCAAGTGCAGAGACATCATGTGTGGAACACAACAGCAAAAGACGGAGAGTCAAATCCAAAAAAGGTTTGTATCTTTGATCTAAATTCATAGTAAGATTTCCAAGACGACGATCAAAGAGGAAATCTAGAGTATTGTTTCAGTCAAGCTGACGATGATGATTGTGTGCAGAGCGTTTACAGATCGACCAGCTTCTGGCCGTTTCTCTACGGGAGGAGGAGCTGAGTCGCTCTCTGCAGACTGTGGACACCAGCCTGATCCAGGCCCGGGCCGCTCTGGAGGCTGCCTACTTGGAGGTGCAGCGTCTTATGGTGGTTAAACAGCAGGTAAAGAAAGTTACATATTTCAGATGTACAGAGTCTGTTCTGAATTTCAATCGTTCAGTGTTGGACTGAAACAGTGATTGTTTACGTGAGACTTTTTCGTGTTTTGGTCGTCAGATAATTATCACAACGTAACTTACTTACGAGCAGCAGAATTCACTTTGATGTTTCTTTGTCTTTTCAGATGACTGTAGAGATGAGCACACTAAGAAGCAAGCGCATTGACTTACTAAAAGGGATGCAAGGTGAGTACATATATATCTGTCAAATACATTATGTAAAAACGGGAGAAAAAAAATAAAATTGCATGCCACTAAAACTTTTAATAAGAAAAGGAACAATTAACAATCCATAAAGCTAGTTGTGATCATTCAATTCAGAACTTACATCATGTTTAGGCTGTTTTCCACAGTGAATATGAAAGGTGGAGAAAAATATTAACCAAAAGTTGTAAAGTAAGTTTTTGTCTTTTTTTTTTTTAATGCAGGTGATATGGAGGAAGCGCCTGCAGTCAAACTGAAGGAGGAGAAGATGGACTTCACAGATACAGACCCACACTTGCCCTCCACCTTTGTGCCGTCCTCTGTTAGGGACGTCGATGCTGCCAGTCCTGGTCCTCTTGCTCAGCGTGCTTCCCCTCCCTCCTCCAGCCTTCCTCTCACACCCGTAGTTATCAAACAGGAGCCCCGGTCTCCGGTTCATATCAGCTCAGAGGTGGACACTATGGACAACGTGACTCACTGTCCTCACAGCACCACACCAGAGCTGCCGGTCGCTCCTGCTGCAGCCTCTCCCACAGGTAGTGTCATTTAATACACAGATTGAATATTTCCTGCAATAGCACTGAGACCTATAGTGATTTGGCAGTAAAAAAACAAAAACTACTTTTTAGCAAATATCGCTGTAGGTGGTATATAATAATATCAATGATTGAGGTTACACAGAAAAACATCTAACTCGTATTTGATGTAATTTTACACAAAGTGATCCAAAACAGTACACATAGAGTATCTGTCAGATTCATTATATTTAGGTAAGTGTAATAACTCAAGGGAAAATAGAAAAAAATACTACATTTTTCAAACCAGTTTAATCTGCAAAGTAGTAATTCATGTGCTTCTGCAACTCTTTGCAGATTCTGCCCATAACTTCCAGTCCTCCCCAGACAGAAAGACAGAGCTGTACCAGGAGAACACTGAACGTATTTGGGAGAACTTTGGAGAACCTGCAGACTCTAAGGACAGCTTGTCAGGACTGGCTGAAACTGCAGAAAAGCTCGTACAGACAAAAACATACTGTCTCGTTCCTTTTCCTGACTCCAAATCCTCCATAAAGCTTCTCTCGCCCAGCAGGAGGGGCTCTGAAGTGGCAGGCGCCGTCGATTGTGCTGCCACAAAACCTTTTGAGCCTCCCGCCGTGCCTTCACTCCTTAATCTGCCCGCCTCTCCGTCTGAACTGAGCGGCGGAAAGCGCGTGAGGAAGCTGAAGAAGAGGAAGGCGTTGAAGAAGGCTCAGGGGACAGAGCAGCCCGAGAGCAGCGACACGGAGATTGACGCGGAGTTCATGAAGCCGAGGTGGCTCCGACCACGCAGGAGACCCAGCGGAGGCTCCCAGGTCAGCACCTCCACACAGCCCACAGAGGACAGAGAGGGCGACCTGAACATGGAGAGCAGCGAGGAGGCGTTTAACATACCGTGTCCGACCCTCAGACCTGAGAAAGTCAATCACAGCTCCTCCAAAGACGTGGATCTTCCCCAGGAGGTGCCCACTGAGCTGATAGACAACTTAGATGTAGAGGAAAGCATGGAGGTCGCCGCGGCCTCTCAAGAGCGTCACATGGATGTCCTGGCTCCGGCTGCCACTCCAGTCCAGATCCCAGACTCATCCAGGCCCAAGACAGAGAGCCTGGCCTGCAATGAGGTCACCTCCACAAGTGACATGGAAATATGCAAGTCCTCTGAGAAGTGAGTTTCTTTTCCCACATTTTATTTACTGAACTGAAAGCTCCTGCTAGACTTTTGGACTAAAGTCTAACCACAACACCGAAAGACAATTTACACTGAGATAAACCTGGAGAAAAACTTCTCATGTTGAATAAGCAATTATTTTGACAATTTCGGTATTGCATTTAATTTTACTATCAACCAACAGTGAAGAAATACAGAGTTCTCCCACTGCTTTTATCTGTGTTTTATCATCTCCACCTCCTCTCCCCACAGTGACACGCAGTCCGTCAGGTCGTCCAAGATAAGGAAGACCTACTCAGGTAAATTCATCATCTAATAGTCAGGTTTTGCTTGAGCAGAGCTCTTCTGAAGGTTGAGAAGGTTAAAGTTTAACCACAAAACCAAACGCACAATCCCATCATGCCCTGGGCAGCCAGAATTAGACACGTTGCTCTCCCTGACCAAATTAAAATAGACTGAGCGCCTAAATTACTTTTTATGGGCAAGATATTCATAGAGCTGACTTACAGTGACCCCGAGCAGCATGATGTGAGCAGAGATGATGAATGGATGGGACTCTCTGAGAATGTGTATATTTAACCTGTTGAGTATCGATCGCCGCTCCACCTCCTTCTTCATGCTCCAGCTGCCATTTAGAAAAAGACAGAGATGATTTTTAGAGGATATATGTTGAAGTTGCGTTAAAGGTGACAAGAAAACACTTTACTTGGATGAACTTTCAATAAGAAAGTTGAGAATATCATGATACATTTGAATCAAATTACAAACTATAATTTAGCTTTGCAGACATTAATAAAAATAAATAGCATTTATTCAGAAGACTTAATGTCTTTTTGTTGTTGTTGTTATTTTTACTCATATATGAATTCTCATGTGTGTTTGTGTTTCTCAGATGCGTCCTCTGACCATGGCGAGGACGATATACCCACTGAGGGGGTGTTCAAGGGCCACCAGGAGGCGGTGCACGCCGTGCAGATCCACAATGGGTTCCTGTACACGTGCTCAGGAGACCGGACCGTCAAGGCCTTCGAGCTGGTGGTGGGTGCTGCTGATGATGAACCGCAACTGTAGTCATCCCTCTCACATTTCGCTGACGGCCACAACAGAACTGTGTTTTATGTACTTTTTTTTGTTGCAGAGTCATAAATGTGTGGCTGTGTTCGAGGGTCACAGCTCCAAAGTGAGCTGCCTGTTGGTGTCAGCGACTCCCGGTCTGCATCATCGCCTTTACACCGGTTCCAGTGATCAGACCATCCGCTGCTACAGCCTCAAGGTAAAAATGTTTATGAGCCATTCTGAGTGTGACATCGTTCTGGAAATAAAATTAAACAGGACGGAGAGAGTTGTGATAGTTGATTAACTTTGTGCAACGTTTCCTTCATCTTCACAGACAAAAGAGTTCGAGCAGCAGTTTTCTCTGTCGGACAGAGTCCTCTGCCTTCACAGCCGCTGGAGGACTTTGTACGCAGGCCTGGCGAATGGCACAGTGGTGACCTTTAACCTCAAGGTGAGCAAAGCACTTTCTGCGAATTTTATATTTCACTCTTATGCCCCGACATTGGCGCTGACGACGTAAGACAATTTTTTGTCAGACGAACAGGCAGATGGACGTGTTCGAGTGCCACGGGCCGCGGGCCATCAGCTGTCTGGCCTCGTCGCAAGAAGGAGCCAGAAGGATCCTGCTGGTCGGCTCGTACGACAACACCATCAGCGTGAGAGACGCCAAGAATGGACTCCTGCTGCGCACCCTGGAGGGACACACCAAGAGTGTCCTCTGCATGAAGGTGAGTCTCACCTGGAGCCTGAGCTTCAACAGTGAGACACAGATCAATAGATCAGGTGTTTCAATGAGATAAGGAGAAATATTCTAGTAATTAACTTTAATCCTCTCTTTAATGTTTACTGAGTGTATTTCCTGACTGTGTGTGTCTCCTGTCAGGTGGTCAATGATCTGCTCTTTAGCGGCTCCAGTGATCAGTGTGTCCACGCACACAACATCCATGTGAGTCACCTCCTTATCTCTTCTCACACGATCTGATGTGTCCATGATTAGAAGAAGGCGGATTCAAACTAATATGTGTCCATGAACAGACAGGAGAGCTGGTTCGGGTCTATAAAGGTCACAGTCATGCTGTTACTGTTGTGTCCATCCTGGGGAAGGTGATGGTGACCGCCTGTCTGGACAAACTGGTCCGTGTCTACGACCTACAGGTCAGAACCTTCAGAACCATCCGTCCTGACTCAGTTCTTCAGCTCAAGCTCCTCTTTCACTTTGACAATGTCTCTATAACTTCTGACCGGAATTAATCTCCATCTTTTTTAACATCCACAGTCTCACGAGCAGCTGCAGGTCTACGGTGGATACAAGGACATGGTGATGTGTATGGCTGTCCACAAGAACATGGTGAGGGACTGCTTTATTCCACAGGGACACACACTTTGACGTTTCGTAGCAGCTCCAGAGGTCTTTGGTCGTGAAAAGTAGACATCAAGCCATCATCTGTGCGCCTCTTGTGTTTCAGATCTACACGGGCTGTTACGATGGCAGCGTGCAGGCCATCAAACTGAACCTGATGCAGAACTACCGCTGCTGGGTAAGATGGGGGGGGGGCAGAGCTTACACAACATGTGGCTGGATCTCACTTCATTGTGTTGGGCAGTAACAGAAAAAAAATCAAGGCTGTTTTGTGGCTCGTATTTTTCTGTTGAATGGTTTTATAACATGACTGGTGTCCGATTAACTGACAAATACAACCATCACGCTGTTAATATAAATACATAAACTCTGTTCTGCTACATGAGTAAGTCTCACCTGGTGATATCTGTCCGGTGTGCATCTCGAGCCTCTCCCAGCCTCTTGCCCTCGGTAATGAATGTCTAACAGCGCTTTGCGTCCGCAGTGGCACGGCTGCTCGCTGGTCTTCGGGGTGGCGGAGCATCTGCAGCAGCACCTGACCGACAGTCACGTCGGTGCCAACCCCCCGATATTCAGGTGCCGCTGGAAGAACTGCGAAGAGTTTTTCGGTGCGGCAAACAGATCCAAGCAGGTAATTTAAAAAAGAAAAAGAAAAACAACAGAGCAGAGACTGAACGTGTCGAGCAGTAAACTTCTGAAGTGCTGAGCCAGTTGTGTGTCTCTTACAGGGGATACTGATCCACATGCAGAAACATGCTGCGGAGGAGACCGAACTGGAGCCTTAAGGGCCGGTGACGGGAACAGAACTGTTTCCTCCTGGGCCCTCTTCCCTTTTCTTGCTGCCCCCCCCCCCCCCCCCCCCCCCCCTTCTCCCGTTAACCTCCCATATTGGGGGGGAAATTCTTGGGACCCACTTAACGTGGCAGCGCTCCTGTTGCAGCCTGATTAGTGGCATCTGACGACTCCATCCTTCTACGTTCAGTGTTACAAACCAGCCGTAATACAATCACCAAAGGAAGGGCTGGTTCTGCTGTTTCCTTCTTCTCTTTCCTTTTTTTTTTTGTTAAACGTTCTACAAATCATGCCTTCCTCTCTTTCTCTCTCTTTTTCAGTCCGACCACTGCTCTCCCTCTTTTCACTGACCAAAGTAAAACAAAGAAACGTGACTTTTTTTACTGAAGAAACTTCAGCATTGCCGGTATCAGAGAGTTTTGTTCTGCTTTTCTTTTAAAACTGCAACAAAAACAAAAAAAAAAACAATAATCATCTTCCAGATTGGTTGGCTTGAATATGGCATGGGCTCAGAGGTGTTATTATCGTTGTTGTGCAGTTTGTGACGTTTCATGTTGAGCAACCTATATTTTAATTTTATTTTTGTTTTTATTTTAGGTTTCCACTATTCAATAAAAGTTACGTTCTAAAGTTATCAGAATCTCATGGGGTGGTGTCCCCAGTTCATAGCTCAACAGCGTGCAGCAGTGTTTTCAAGGAGTTTCATTGAAGTGACTGAATTTATTTATCTTTGGTTTGGTTTGAATATCATTTTCAGAGGAACCAGATTTTTATTGTTTTTGTTTTTGTTTTGTTAGTGGTTGAGGATTACATTTATTTTTCATTAAATTTCTTTTTTTTTTCGGGGGGTGCTCATTCAGGTGATTTAAAGGCATTGAGGGATTTTTGGTGCAGTGTTGTGTGACTTGGCCTGAAGTTGCCATTTGAGAATTTGCAGTGAAAACAGAACCAAGAGGTGGACGTGGTGATGTGTGTGTCCCGACACGAGTTTATCTGTGTGGTTTGTACCTGTTGACAGAGCGATTTAAAAAGCTCTGTTTTCTACGAGCGAGTGTGAAGTATTGTTTCTATGGTAATGTTCGTTTTGTTGTTGTTGTTGTTTTTTCCTTTTTGTGGAGTTTGTTTTATAATTGGAGCATCAGGCAGAAGTCCCCCGGAGCGGTGAAGAGATTTTTAATGAATGAGGAGGTGAAGGATGTTTAGAGGAGGTGTTTGATGGAAGAGCTTGAAGGGAAGAATTAGGATTCATCTCCCATGCCATACCTCACCCCCCTCAGAAACAGGCAAGTTGGTAACACAGGGCCTCTCTTTTTAAGAAAAGGCATATTAAACAATATTTAAGCAGTATGAAAGCCCGGTGGATGCTCTCTTTCGCAGACTTTGTGTGTTTGCAGCTCTCTCTTGGTTGTGTCCTCTTTTGAAGGATTCGTTAATCTGATGTTCTCACGGCCGCCATCTTCCAAAAAAACTCTCCCAGCACATATACTCAGCACAAGAAAGCGTGCAATCCACCTCGTACCTGGCATTCCTGAGTTTCTTCCAAGTTTTTTTTCCAGTTATCATTGTTGTGACAGGATGTTTTCTATTAAAGTGCAATCTAAGAAATTGTGAGTTGTGATAAAAATAATGTTGCAACATTGCAAAACTATTATCTGTGTCCTGTTTGTGTTTTTTTTTTTTTTCATCAATATTCAGATTTTAGAAACATCTCAAGCATCAGAGTAATAATTCAACTGGCAAACCAGTAAAACTACACATTTATTTATTTGATTAAAATGGTTAAAAATGCAGAACGCTCATTAGACCAAAGCCTCAATAGCAAATAATAATAATAATCACAAAAAGCTGCAGCAGCCCCTCAGCCATATTCTTTCAAATCCATATTGAACCTTGAACATCGGCATTAAGAAAAAGGCTCCTTGAATCTCGTCCATCCACATGCTGAGCCGAAACGACTGGCAGACTGGACAGGTTGTCGGGGGGGAGGGTCGGAGTTTGGAGGTGGATTCATGATGAAACAGAAGAAGCCTGAGTTTGTCCAACTGGGAAAGCAACCCTCGGCGTGGGGGGGGGTCAACAGTGGAGAGTTTGATGAACAAAAATAAGTGAATTGAAAACAGGATCAGGTCTGAAACTGTCAGTTGCACCGTGAAAATACAAGTTTATTCATCGTCCACCAAAGAGTGGAGAAACGAAGAGTGACCCTGCTGCTGAGTTTGATAACAGAAGAAGGTGATGATGACACGTGGAGGGAGGAGGTGAGGCGGGGGGGGGGTTGAAAGAGGAGATACTAGTCAAAGGTAAACAGTAAACTAGTACAGAGATGGATTCCTGGGAGGAGGCTCAGTGAGGTATCGTGACAGAAATAAAAGGAGGTTGTGTGTGTTTGATGCCTGAGAAAAAATACAGTCCGATTAAAAAAAAACAAAACAAAAACTGATGACTGAAAGGAGACTGATATTCTGATGATACTGGGAGGATGATGGGAGAGAAGGAAACTCAGAGACCTACTGCAGAAAGAGAAGAACTGTTTGGGGGGGGAGGGAGGCTGGAGGTGAGGTGGATGAGAGCGAACGGCGGTCGGGCACACTGAGTGTTGAGGTAAAGGCTGGCAGGTCTGGTCCTCGTGTGGCGTGGAGCTCACCTGGGAGAGGACGGGCCCTCCTAGGCGTACATGGTCAGCTGGAGCCACTGCAGGCGGAGCAGAAGGAGAAATTAAATCCAGCTCAAATATCTTCTAACACTCAGCGCTGAGATGAGAGTTTACCCACTAAAAATAGGATCTATTCCTGCAGTTACGTCTTCGTTTTTTAATTTTAAGAAATGGTCAGTCAGCTGAGATTGAACAAAGTCATGGATCCAGGCCCTTATGATGTCACAGACGTGTGTTTTTGTGTGCGTGGGAGGGTTTTTGTTTTTGTTGGCCTGTTTTTTTAGAGGCTGGCAGCCACGCTCAGGTTTTCATGATGCAAAAGTAATTTTTAAAAAATGGACTGGAGAGGCGTCAGTCAGAGTGAGAGCTGAGGAACAGCAGCATGAAGCATCAAAGGTCACCTCTTACCTCCAGGACGCTGAGCCTGATTGTTCCATCTCCGTCCTGATCAAAGGCCTGGAAAGCTCCTGCCGAGAGAAAACACACATCACACCGCAACTCTGCTGCAACACATCACACTGTGACCCGCAATCCAACTCCAGGACGTTTTTAGAAACACGCTTTGGAGGCTGAAAGTGAGCTCGTGACTCATCGTCCTGAAGGGAACCAGATTGAAAGAAGAGTCATCCAACCCACGCCGAACACACTCTGACTGTAGAGAGAGCTGTGTGTCCTGAGTGCCACGTTGGGACAGTGGTTAGCACTGTCACCTCACAGCAAGAACTTCTGGGTTCAAAACCCCGGGCTTTGGACTCCAAATAGAAATATTATATATAAACCGTCATTTTATACACATTTCCAGAAAATTCATTCTGAGATATTTGACATCTTTGGAAACTTTGACTCTTTAAAATGGACTCAGTAATTCATGGGTCAGAAAAACTTTAGAAAAGTTCAACAGTTTCTTTTTCCACTTTCCCACACGGGGCACTGACTTACTGAACATGGCTTCGAGCCGGACCAGGCAGCTGATGAAGCTGTCGAAGTCGATGTTCATGTTCTCGTTGGCGTAACGCATGGTGATGATGTCATACAGCTGGTTGTTGAGACGGAAGCCTGAGCGGGACACAAGACACATGACTGTACAGTGACAAGGAGATTTAGAGGAGCTGTAAGTTCATCTGCAGCTTCTGTCCACAAACAGAATCAGAGCCCACAACACGTCACATTTATAAACATCTTAAACTGAACAGAAATAAATCTGTTTGTTTTCTTTTTTAGGGACTAAAAAACCTCCACTGCTTTTGTTTTGTTTTTAATATTTAATATTAATAATATTTATTCAAACAACAGAATATTGGCATTGATATCTTTTATTTTAGTCCAGAAGCTTTAACAAATAAATCTTCAGCAGTTTTAAAACTTTATAAACACTTTCAAATTTAGCTTCAGAAAACATAGAGACCTTTTTTCATCAAATGTTCTTCTAAATGTTAGTTAAATTTCCTGATATTATATTTGGCTGATGGCAGAAACCGCAGCTGCAGATTTATGTTGAAGTAAAACCTACAGTGTCTAAAAGTTGGATGTTCTTCGTGTTATTACCTGCATCGTTGACGGCGTTCCTCATCTCGTAACTATTGATGGTGCCGGACTGGTCGGCGTTATAATGTTGGAAGGTCCCCTGAAACAGAGAGCCTTTGTGAGTTTGACTTCATCTGAAGGTTTTCAAGTTAAGCCCTGAATAAAAACAGATATAATAGTTCCCTTCTGCAGTCGGTGACAACATCAAAACAAAGCAGGACGTCTTTTCTTTGCTGCTGTCATGAAATGAAGGAGAACCTGCTTTCCCACCTGCCATTGTTTGATCTTATTCCACAGATGTCTGAACTCCTGAAGGTTGAGTCTTCCCGTCCCGTCCATCTGAACAGAGGTGGTTAAGACCCAAACTGGAAATCACATCATCCAGACTCCACTCAGAAAAAAACTGGCTCCGTGTTTCAGTAAAAAAAAAAGTTTCAGTTGTCACACATGAGAATTAAAAAACTCATGTTGTGTTTTTGTGTCTCTGGGACTCTTATCATGTTTCAGCTGGTGGTTGCCAACATGTGGGCCAAGATAAATACAATTTTGGTGATAAAAATGAAATTTCATGCAAAAATAGAAAGCTGCAAATAAATATGGTCTTTAAAAACATTTTTAAAAATGCGTTAAGGCCTCTTAACTAAGAGAGCGTGGAGAGAAATTAAAAGATGTTGTTTGTCCTCTGTGTTGTTTGAAAGTCAACATTTTGGAGAGTTTTAAGAAGCTGGAGAAGGTGGAGAATGACCGCCTCAGTAGATTTCTAATGACGTGGCGTCTTTGCTTGGCTCTGTTGAAGTGACACACGAGTGTTGAGGTCAAGCGGCGCCTCGGGCCCCGTGAGCGTCCATCACAGACCCGGCCACGGGTCTCAGCAGGTTGTGCCTCTCACAGAGAACACAGCCAGCCCGATTCACTCGATACAAAGGATACGTCCATCAGAGCAATCATGCTCCTGCAGCTCTCCAGACTGAAGCCCTCGGTGTTCAGGTCCTTATCTGGAGGGAGAACATCAGCAGGGATGTTAAGCATTTAAAGTGGATTTCTAATGAGTCAAAAAAATGAAGTGCGTCAAAATAAAAATCTGTCCTCCAGAACCCTTCATTTAGA
Source organism: Remorina albescens (assembly GCA_034769265.1). Taxonomy (NCBI): domain Eukaryota; kingdom Metazoa; phylum Chordata; class Actinopteri; order Carangiformes; family Echeneidae; genus Remorina; species Remorina albescens. The sequence goes on from CM068488.1 coordinate 3,246,145, forward strand.
TTTGATGGGATTCACTGATATTATTTATAAATCAGCCTGATCAGGAAAACTATTGTTGCTTTAAAGTTTAATTTCAGAAACATTTCACCGTGAAATCAGAGCTGACTGGACTCACGTTTTGTGATCACTCTGTTCAGAACATTCTTCAGCTCGTTGGCTGTGATCTCCATGTCCTGTCAGACAAACCAGAGAGAAGCTTTATACACCCTCACGTGTCTATGATATTAATGTCAATCTATTAGTATAGATACTTCATCAGGTATTTTTTTCCACAGCAGCTCCAACATAATGGTAAGTGGAGGAAAGATTTATTATTAATGATAAAAAAAAACCTCTTCACATTGACAGGCAGCTTTGCTCCTTCTGTGCTCACCTCTCCGGCTATTTCCTGAAAAATTGTCCGGAACTGCTGATCCTCCTCGCTCTCCTCCCCCGCCGAGGCCGGCGCCGGCTGAGGCGTCACGGAGCCACAATGAAGGAAGAGAGGAGCGAGACAGAGAGGGAGAAGACGTGAGAGGAAAAATGCAGGGAAACTCATTCAGTGCGATCTGGGGATGCTGATGATGTTCGCTGACGATACTGAGGCACTCATGATTTGAGTGACACTTACCACTGGATGGTCAGCCTCGATCCTGTTCTCTATCTCCCTGGATGAAGACCAACAAACAGCAGTCACGACGCTGACAACAACATCTCATCTGGACCTTAAGCCTCTACAGTCCTGTTCACTACAGCTCATCTTAACTAATAGTCCCATACTCACACTGGACTGAGAGAGGACGCTGTGAATAAAGCGTGTTAGATGAATAGTTAATACCACCTGTTGATTCCAGTAGAAGGTGTCGTCTCCTGGACTTTGCCGTTTGTATTTAATGCACTTGTAAATAACAGTTTTTATCCTAAATGAACGCAGATGGGTCAGTTAAAACACAAGTGAGTTGTCACTATGTGATGACCATCAACGGTCTGAATCCCAGGAGGTTAGAATTTATGAATTTATGGTCTTGATTATTATTCTATTAGCCAAAAAAAGAAAAAGGACCCATGTGTTTTCTAGGATCATGTTTTTGGGAAGTGAGTGGAGGGATCCATCCCTCGGCCTGATTCACAGCCAGGTGTCGGTCCATCAGAGCGCAGGCCGGCGCTGCGGGTGGATGTAAGTGGAGGCTGCTGGAGTGTGCCGTACTGAATACTCTGAAAGTTTACCGGATCGGGCTCGAATCTGAAGTCGCTTGTCCTAAAAAAGATTCCATAACAGCTTCGAACTGGGGCCCATTTCTTCCAGCTCTACAAATCAAATTGCCGTTAAAATGGTCCGTTCTTGGTGGTTTGTGCCCCCACCCCCCACCAAGCACCCCTGACAGAACCCCCCCCCCCAAAAAAAAATTAAAACAAAACACAAACCTGCACTTTCAAATGCACACTGAGGGACAAATCACCGCTGTTCTCTATTACAAACAGGTGCAGCCGTTTCCAATTTCATTATTTACTAAAATAAATAAACAAGATCTGAGACTTGATCGTTTTGAGTGTGTAAAATGCATGTGCATCTTTCCACATTTAGACTAATGGCTCTCAAATTCTTTGGAAAACGTTTGGAGAGAATACTAAACAGGAGAATCGATAATCGAGCCAGTGTCTTTACCTAAAACCACAATTCCATTCGTCAGTAATCATCTATACCTAAATAAGTGACTCTGATATGTTGTATTTCAATACCCAGCCCTACTCAGTAACTCAGGTTCAACACCAACGGATGAAATAAAGTTCTCTGTGATCCATTAGTGGCTCAGAAAGAGAACGGACTACGTGCCCACTCCCTCCACGCCGGCCCCGCTCGCCGCCCTGACGGCCCTTTCTCACTCACTCTGAGGTGTTCTTCTTCTCAGAGAAGACCCGCAGGATGAACTCGCCCTCCTGGTGCGGCTCGTACGTGGAGGGGACGATGACATACTCCCCGGGGCTCAGGCGGAAACGCTGGGTCACCTCGCGCAGGTTGATGTAGGACTTGCAGCGAGCCTTGGAGGAGTTGAAGAGGAAGAAGTCCTTCTGCATGTGCTGCTTGTTCCCGTGCATCTGGATAGGCCAAGGGAGACCAGGACATTGTGGGACTTTGGTGTGAAAGCTGAAAATAAACAGTGTCCACGGTGTCCTTACCTCCTTCGGCACCTGAAAACAGACAAGAGACAACGTCAGTGTCTGTGTCCTTACAGCCCAAAAACCTATTGTCCTCATGGCGTTAAAATGGTTAAAGCTGATAAAAACAAAGGGAAAGCGTCTAAACGGTATCCGCAATGTCCAATTTGCTTTGATTTAATTCCCGCATTTTTTATCAAAATTGTATCAGATGCACATTTTTAAAACTATTTGATCCTGAATACACGATGAAGGATGACAGTTTTAACTAATATTTCTTCCTCGACTTAAACAGGAGTGACAATCTAACGGTGGACACCTCGTAAATAGCGAATCCGATGGTGAAGAGGTTGGCTCCCATCTTGCGCTCTTTCCGCCTGTTCTTCTGCATCAGAGCCACCACGAAGGTGCAGCCCACTTCGTTGTCCTCGGGATCATCGTCCTCCTCCAGCAGACGTAGACGGTACTGAGGGTTGGTCCAGAAAGTGTCTGCGGGGCACGACATTGCTGTTCATGTTCTATTATTTCATATATGTTTCATTTCTGATTCTGAAGCTCGGTGGTCACATTCAGTCAGTGGGAAGGAGACGATAAAGTGATTTTTCAGGCTTGTATATCAACACAAATCAGTTTAATTCAGAGATGAACTGCATGAATTTGGGGGCGGTAGTTGGCCACAGATAAACATTTCTCTCAAATATTTATTTTTCCGTTTGGATTAAATCTGAATGGATTTAGCCTTTTCATTGTTCTTCTCATTCGTAAACCAAAGCCAAAAAAAGGCTGAGACAATCAACCACCTTCTGCTCAGTGGATGGAAGTTGCAGACACATCACGTAGAAAAAATGATTTCCCCTGCTACTGTTCTTTAAAACAACCTTAGCCAACTCTTTATTTTTCTCGTGTAAATTGTGTGTGATGGCTTCTCATAATGAGGATAACATAAAAAGATTACTTTGAAATAGAAATTTTCATTTGGTGCATGTTGAATGTGAAGAAACGAATCAGCTCCTGGTGAAGGTACAAAACCTCTGCGAAAGAAAATAGTGTTATCCCTTTATACCTGGGTAGTTCCTGCAGCCTCCGGCCGAGCAGCCTCTCACCCAGCGACCCTCGTTCACGGAAACCGTCCACTTGTGGATCTTATCGTCCTCCAGGGCATTGGGGGTGAGGTTGCAGATCTCGATCTTGGTGTAGTTCTTCTTGAAATCCTCAAATGACATCCTGGACAGCAAGAGAAGAGGATGAATCTCAGCATTAGGAAAAAAAAAACAAAAAACAAGGTATCCTTCAAATGTAATTAATCTTCTGCCTTGTTAAATTAACTCGTTTACATTCACTGGTCAGCGGAGAAAGATTTCACAACTGGAATAAAAAGGTGAAAATACCAGAACTCTCCGTCCTCGGCGCTCTGGTGCTGCAGCTTTTCTTTCTCAGCTTTGGAAAGTGTGGCCCACTCCTTAGAGCTACCAAACAGGAGACGTCACGTCAACAAAAACTGAGCCAAATGTTCAAATAAATCTGAGTGTGAGTCCAGCTCCAGACTGTAAAGACTCCCTACTTGTCACTCCAGGGGCCGTTCCACTCCACCTGCCCCCAGGGATTCCTGAGACGCACCAGGCGGACTTTAGTGTCCTTGTGCTGAGACGGTTTACACTGTCAGAAAACAGAGGAACATTTGAACTCATGTGCATTCATGTTGTTTAATGCAGGCACTTTGAACCCCAGAAGCACCAGCTCCCCTCGCTCCCCACCGTTACCTCCTCCACAGCCGTCACAGAGTAGGCGTGACCCTTCACAAGTCCCGTCACGGTACGAGTCTCAAAGCGAGCAGGAACCAGCGACTGCAGATTTAAAACGAGGAGAAAACATTTTAAAGTAGAAATACATTTAAAAAGATAAACCCTTTATGATGGTGGGACTCACGTCGATGGAGCAGCCCATGAGGGAGCCTCTCTCCAGAGCTTTCTTCATGATCTTGTAAAGCTCTTTGGGAGCTTCCTTCATCTCGTAGAACTCAGTGACTCCGCCGGTGAAGTCCTCCATGGCCTCCGTGGTGTTTCCACCCTTCAGGGCTTCGTAGGAGCCGTGCAGCCTGGACGGGAACAGCAAAAAAAATTTGGGGTATTTCAACTTGGAACCAAAAAAAAACTGTTTTAAATCTCTTCTCCTCCCCAAAGGAAAAACATTCAGGGCGCTCACTTGGCGTAGGCCTTCTCCAGCAGGGCGCTCCAGAACTCGTTCCTCTCGGCGGACTTGGTGAAGACCAGCTGGTTGTTGAAGGTCGGGATGCGGTCGTCAATGACGACGTCGACCCAGTCGCCATAGCGCCAGAACTGACGGACAGAAGGACATCAGAGGTGACAGTTAGTGAAGATCAACAAACTTCAAACAACCTTCAACACTTGGATCAAAGGTTCTGCTTGATATTCTTTTGACTTTAAGATGATAAAAGTGCTGAAGGGAACATTTTTTTTCTGACCTGGAAGTGGAAGATGCCGGCGTAGCCCTCGGAGAAGCTTTGCTCCTGAGGAACAACGCGGTACAGAAGCTTCTCATTCAGGGTGAGACAGGCGATGGCAGCCAGCAGCCAGCAGTCACCTGGACACAGATCAGCTCATCTCATTCACACACACGACTTTAATATCTCTACAACTCAAAGTGCAGAAAATGGGGGAAGATGTATCCAGCAGATGAAAGTGGGAGCAGCTTGGAGTTTTTTCTTACTTCCTGCTGTTTGGATTCAGGTGGACGGGTATCATGTCCCTCAGTGCTGACACTTGACTTTTCCCATTATCCAGGTGTGTGTGTGTGTGTGTGTGTGTGTGTGTGTGTTGGGGTGTTAGCTGCCAGACTGGGAACAATGTAAGTTTTTCAACAGGGAAAGGTTAACAGTGTTTGCCGGGACCTTTGTCCCCTTTGGTCCCCCTTTATTTGCAGCCTCAACAGGACAACAATGAGAAGTGCTGCTGGATGGATTCCCTTCCAAAAGAGTAAGCACAATATGGGGAGGCCGCTGCAGGCAGGCGTGGAGGGCGTGTGGGGGGGTGGACGGGATATTTGCTCCGTTATTATCCCCCCCCCGGGCCGCCTGAATACAGTGTGTGCAGCTCACCGTCAGTCCACCCTCAAATCCAAACGTCTCTTTTGAACCGCTTCAGGGGAATAAAAAAAACAATTAAATCGTGCAATCATTTATTACTGGACATCCCCTTTTTACGCAACTTCAGTTTTTCTGCGTTTAAACTGAAAAAAAAAAAACAAAGCACTACCAAATGAGACAACAGATTTGTTTTTTTCTGCTGAGCTTTAGTTTCGGCAAATTTTCTTATCTAATTCGTTTAGGGATGAAAAATAAAAACCTTCAATCCAAACTGAAATCTCCAAACATCACACTTTAATTAAAGGAGACCGAGTGTGGTTGTAACACTTTTTACTACAAATGGCAGCCATTCAAAGCCCTGAAAGAAAGTGACAGACCTCATGTGTTCATGTTGACACACGTGCTGTGGAGAGTCGTATGAATTAGACAAAATAAGCAAAAACAGAGAGAACGCCACAGAATAAGATTCAAAACAGCTGTAATGGGAAAAAAAAATACTTTCTTATCTCCAAATCATTTTTTCCTCAATAAAATCTGCATGCACCTGTTTCCCACCTCAACAACCACCAGGTGATCACATGACTCCCATCTCTTCCCTAATATGTGGAATTGGTGGTGTTGCAACCAAACCCGGTCTCCCCTACTGCGTTAATAAAAATTTAAAAAATAATATTTACCAAGATCTCCCTGGCAGATGTCTGTCCTACTGGCTCCTCCAACAATGAACTGAGGATTCTCACAGATTTCCTGGAGACAAAAATAAACACAGAGGGGAGTTCAGGATCAATCTCATATCAGCTTCAGTCGACAGATTAAAGGTGTACAAAGACCTTTAAGGAAAAGTTATTATGAGAAATGGACCAAAGTCACATGTCATCTTTATAAATAAATATAAAGCATCCATTATATTAAAGCCATGATGCCCCCACCCCCCAAAAAGAATCAGTTATAAGTCAATGAAGTCCAATCGGTCTGTGTAGGAGCAGAAGGAGGATTATTAAACATGTCTCCAGGTGAAGTCCTGCAGCAGCTTTCACCACAAAATAATCCCTCATGAGGATGAAAAAACAAACAAACAAAAAAAAAACTCCATGCAGGTTTGATGTTGCCGTGTATCAAAAATAACGTCCCACCTCCCACGTGTGATGCACCCCCCCTCTCTTTATTTAACCCTCCTCTTCCTCCTCTTCCTACCTTGGGCCTCTTCCAGACGATGTTCTTGACCTTGTTGGACTTGTGTCCGAGCTCCTTGAAGCCCAAAGACTCCACGCTGGCCGGGAAAGAGTCATCTTCGAACAGGTTCTTCCTCTGGAGGCTCTCCTGTCTCAGCGTGTTGAAGTCCTGGCTGTTGAAGCGGAGGGGCTTGTTCAGAGACCCTTCCCCATCTCTCCTTTCTCGTTCCCGGATCAGCCGGTCGCAGAAAAAGCCAGACGGTGTGTAGGGCATCCTGTCTCGGCTGACTTCTTTTTTTTTTAAAAACCCCACTTGTACTAAAGTCTTACAAGCCTAAAAGCCCTGGCATAAATCCAAACAGGTAATATCTGATTGGTTCTTCCTTTGTGTGACGTCCCCCTTCCCCTCGTCACAGCCTGGATGCAAAAGCTCGGTGTGAAAGGGACATTCAGTCCACATGCATTCACCTTTGCATTACCACGCACACACATTCATATGCACAGAAACTCAAACATCACATAAACGTCTATTTGTTGCGTTCCCATTGGCCACCCCGAAGAATGCCCTCTCCCCGGCCCTGGTGCCGCGGTGCCATCATTGTTGGGTGACACAAAGGGCGGTGGGCGGCGCCGGAGGGCATGTAAAGAGTGGTCGGTAGATGCCTTGCCTCAGCAGAAGGCATTCAACCCCTTTAAACCTATTCTCAATGGAGCTCAGCGTTGAGCAGTCTCAGCATAACCAGAGCAGGCAACCGCTACGGAGAGGAGCATCATCCATTTTTAACTTTGCTCTGAAACATACAACTTCAATCCAGCACGATGGGTTTCGTTCAATCCCCAAAAGACTGTCAGTGTATATAAAAGCAGCATACCGCTCTGAGCTGGTAATAATAACCATAAAATGATCATTTATTTCAGTCAGCAGAGTCCGAGGTGGAGCTGAAACTTTAGCAGACAAACACGAAAATTTATACATTTCTGGTAGAAAAGTAAAATCCAGCTGTTGTTGTTCACATTCTGTCAGAGAATCACAATTAATGTAGATATTTAAAAAGCAGCTTCAGTCTAATTTGTTGACTTTAAACATATTCTGGCATTTTTCCTTTTGTCCCGTTTTGTGTCACTGAAGTCAGCAAACGTCTGCTTTGGGAAGAAGTCAGGTCACACAACACAGTGCTGCTGGTTTGTCATCTTATTTTAGTTAGACATGACAACATGTCATGTGAGAAAGCAATTCTTTTCAAACTGCACATCAGTGCGCCATTTTTTTTATCATCATTTATATAAACTATAAATCCAACGCTGAAAAATCAGACATTATATTGTTTTTATGAAAAATAACAAAATAATAAAATCTTTGGTTCTCTTGTCACATAAGATTCACTTTTATTAACATTATTTTAAATGTTTGTTTTGTTTTTTTTTTTACCTACAGTAGTCAGTGAAACAGAAGTAAATGAAGGGACAAAAACTTTAAAATGCTTAAAAAGAGAAGAGGTAAAGCTAAGTGATTGTTCTATTTTGTAAACAGTTTTGATGAGATGAACCTGACAGTCTCCTCACCTCTTCTTCTTCTTCTCCTTTCGGCTTTTCCCTTCAGGGATCGCCACAGCGAATCAGTTGCCTCCATCTAAGCCTGTCACAGTCTCCTCACCTCTAGTAATAGTAATAGTTAATCTATCTGTATGTCCCAGTCCGTCGCCACTCTCAGGTTCAGGCCGCTCACTGTCAGCCTGCAGCAGCTCTCCGTGTACTCGAACGCAGCACGAGTCTCTTTAGCACCTGGAGATAAAAAGAGAAGATGTGCTACATTTGGTGGATTCGTGTTTTCCCTCGACCTTTCATCTTCATTCCTCTTTTGAGAGGAAAATAAAAGAAAAAAAGCATCTAGGAAAGAACATCCTCTACTAAATGAGCCTCACTCGATGAGAGATAAATCAAGGTTTTTGCCTCTATTATTGTCAACAGGAGAAAAAAGTGAATGTGGAAAAAAAAATAAGGTTTGTATGTCTGTTTGGGTACTTTGGGCAAAAAATGGGCAATAAAGTTTTAGGCTTCAACTCCACCTTCCTCCTACAGTCCAACGTCTAAACCACCTGCAGGCTTGATTGTGCGTCTGAATGGTTGTTTGCGTCCGTGATAGACTGTCATGTAACACTAGAGATCCTCACCTGACACGTGCACAGTCACCGTGGACGGTTTGTTCTTCAGTCCCAGGACGGTGACGGCGTGAACAACCGTGTCACAGTCGAACGCTCCGCCTTCACCGGCAGGACTGAGAGACACAGCAACAGGAAGCACGTCGTGTTTGAAGCCTTTTAAACAATTTGAGGTTCACTTAATTTTCATGTCGGGTGCTAAAAGGTCCTTCAGGAGGTGAGTGTGACTCACCGGCAGAGCAGGCGGCCTGACATCAGCCTGAAGCTGCGCAGACAGAAGGCCTTTCTGTCGCGGTAGCTGAAGGAATGGCCGTCATCCAGGTATAACTCACCATCAGCGGCTCCCTGCAGAGAGAACAGCAGCAGTCTGGATTCAAAAGACTCAAATGTCACATGAACACAAAACTATTAATTAATGCAGAGTTCTTCAGCGACATCTACACACGAAGAGATATAGGCATAATATAAGCCCTTTGCCAAAAACAGCATACTGTAAAAAATAAGGAGCTGCAAGGATTCAATTAATCAGCTTCTAAGGAGTTGGAAAAAAAGCTTTTAATTTCTTGGATATATTATTTTGTATTTTAATTTGAATGGTGAGAATTCAGCTCTCTGCATCGTTGCTACCTGAGAGTTCAGAGCCACAGTAACAGAGAGGGGAAGCTGCCGCAGTTCGGCTGTACAGGAGCCACTTCCTGTGGACCTGCAGACCACCGAGCCGCCACGCTGGAACACGGGAACCTGCAAAGAGCAAACGCCTTCCCTCTATAAAATAATCTTTGGGGTTTTTATCTGCATTATGTTACAGCCCCACTACAACACCCACTGTGTCCAGGGTGAGTGGAAGACTCAGAGTCGCTCCTCCTTCGTAGGCCTTTGCAGAGTGGACGTCGTACCAAAGCTGAAAGCACAAACAAACCTGAATGTATCAACCACGCTGAGGTGTAAAAGGACTTAGTCAGGTGGTGGTTGATTTACCTCACCAGATCCAGGAAGAAACACTTGGGTTTCCTGAAGAGCTGGTTCAGTGACGGGACAGGCCAGCAGAGCTCCTCCTGCATGAACCCACAGAGCGGTAAACCTCCAGATGTGACAACTAAAGGATATTCTCTGTATTAATGCCAGAATAAAAGGACCATTTATCACCAATCATATACTGATGGTCCACAGCGAAGGTGCTCGGTTCCCTCGAAAACTCCACCCACAGAGGTCTGTTTTAAACAAAATGAAAATTTGGATGAAATGATATTTACAAAATATGAGAAATATTGACCCCTGGTGTCTGAACGCACACAGCAAATACTGAAGTTTGTAGTTGCACCCACAGACCAGCAGATGGTGGCAACACTTACCTGAGCGGAGGCAGACCGGCGGTGTGGGCCTGGTGGAAAAGAGTGTACCAATAAGGCAGCAGGCAGTACCTGAGGATGGAGCCACATCAGCCAGCACCGGTTTGTTAGACCAGACCTGCAACTCCTGGTTCGTTATCAGACAGCAAGCTCACCCTCGACCTCCATCAGCATTATCAAAATACTAGTTTTTCATGTTAAAGCATAAGAAATGTTTTTAATTTGTGTTTGGATTGACAAAAGGAATAACCCTTTAAGCCTCACTGGTGTCTTAGCTGATCAGTGAACCATCATTTATCATCAACTTTCTTTCCAAAGAAAGTAAAAAGAAAAACACCCAGAAGTTGCCGCAAGACATGTCCCAGTTCTGCTCATTTTCAATTTCAGCATAAAGAAAAAGAAAAAAAGTACTTCATTCATCCAACTCCTCTCTGATTGACGGTACCTCTGTTGGATTGCAGTCCGGATTGCAGCAGTAACCGTCCCTCCAAACAGCCACGGCTCCCGACGCTTCGTCACATTCGCAGAGTGGCCGCGGAAAAAGGGCTGCAGGGCGGCCGCCTGGTACCAGCGCACCAGCAGCTCTGGATCCGGGTCCTGAATGAACCCACCAACATCGGCTAACACAACAGAGAATACCAAGAGCTCACAATAACGTTCACAAGTCTAGCTATGGTTGGATAAGTAAGAAATGAATCCAGGATACGCAGCGCTGCGCTCACCTCCACAAAACGCTACACCGGCCACACTGAGAGACAGAAGCATCGGGATCGAGATCTTCAGATACTCCCAACTGGCAACGTTGTCGCCCGTCCATATCGCCCCTGCAAACCAGACAGAATGAGTAAAAAAAATAAAAAAGTCTTCAACGTCATTTCCGTTGAAATGACTCACCAAGTCTTTGAGAGCCAGCGAAGAAGGAGCGCGACAGGATGAAAGGTCTCTCTGAGCCGCCTGAGCGAGTTATCAGACCCTCCACTGTGGCCAAGTGCTGCGACAGACAGAAAGAATTCAGTCTGTCCGCCTTTTACTGCGCAGAGCTGAACACTTTAACATTTAAATACCAAACTGTGCAATATTATATCCACTAAGGGTAAGAAATCCCCGTGTTTACCTTTTATTGAGTAATGATGTCAATTTGTATAGTCGGGTTTACAGTTTTGTTTTTCACTTTATACTTTAAAATGCTCTGAATCTGAGAGCTGCTGCACCAGGTTAAGATTAAGAGTTTCTGATTCTGATTCCTGATAATGTGACGAAGGGGAAGATGAGCCTCCAGGAGTCTGTCAAAATAGCGTCACCTCCCTCCTTTTTGACAAAGACGAATCTGAAATTCCATAGAGCCAAAGTTTCCTGTTTGGTGTTAATATCTGGTGGATCATCTAAATGAGCCCACTCACCTGGTAGAAGCCGTACAGGTTGTGCAGTTCCCTGTGTTCCCAGCCCCCATAATGCACCGCGTCCTTCGGCATCGTTTGCTCAGGCCCGTTGAACACGGACGGTTCGTTCATATCGTTCCACACGTGCAGCGATGGCGTCGATCCCTGGAGCGGACAGAAACACCTCAACAACTGGAACGCTGCGAGCACGTGGGAATATTCAGTCACTCTGTACGGAGTGTTTGATGAAGGTGATCGGAGAAATTAAAAAAGCTTCTATGTCACACATATCTACAACTTTTTTAACACAACTTTGGAAAGTAGTTTAACTGGGTCGTATTTGTAAGTAATTTTGTTATTATCATTGAGTCATTTTAAGATTTTCTTATCTGATACGTAGACCAGTCTATAGAAACAGGAAATGGGAGCTGACATATCACACTATTATCCAATTGTGGATTATTTCCAGACTTACTTTGTACCGATCCAGGGCGAAGCAGCTGGAGTACCAGGCTCTTGTGTCTGGGCTGCTGAAATCAATGTAACAGGACTCACCTACGAGAAACATTAACATGGTCCAGGTATGGAGAGGACCATTTGGATTTATATGTGTCAAATGTACATGCCATCTTATTATAAGTCGTTCTATTAGTATAAAGTCATCTTGTGTTTGTGTGTATCTCTAAGATTACATCCTGGAAAAAGTCTCGATTAGGAAGAAAATGACACACAATAGAATACAAAAACTATTAAAACATGTAGAATTTAGGTTTAACTTTGTGTCAGTGTAAGTCTGAGTAGGATTGGTATTTCCTGATGGATATTTTTGTCCCATTTTGTGTCTTTATTTTTATAAAAAAATGTCACCAGGCCAGCATGAGCCCCGGTAGAGCCGTCCCTCTCTGTTCTTGACAAAATGTCCGCCATCTCTGGCCTCACAGTACAGCGACCAATCCGGATCGGCTTTGATGTGGGGATCACTTATGACCACCAGCTAAGAGAAATATTAGACACAAAAAAATAATATATATATGCACAACTAATAGCTGAAACTTGTAACGTATAAAAGCGAAGGAGAGCTTTGAAGACAGTGACCTTCCTGTTCTTTTTCTCCAGGTGCCGCTGCAGGCCGACCGGGTCGGGGAAAAGAGCGGGGTCCCAGGTGAAGTAACGCTTCCCGTCCGTGTGCTCGATGTCCAGCCAGATGACGTCATAGGGGATGTTGTGCCGATCAAATCCGGCGTCTACGGCCTTCACGTCGGCTTCATCGCGGTAATTCCAGCGGCACTGGTGGTATCCGAGGGCAAACAGGGGGGGCAGGGCTTGATATCCTGAAGAGTCAGGAAGCAAATTTAAAGATGAACATTTGATTGTAGATGGACGTAACGAAGTGTAATGAAATTTTTTCAGTGCTGCAGACTCACCCGTCAGCTGAGCGTACTGGCTGAAGAGCTGCCGCGGGCCGGGCCCGAGCAGAATCACGCAGTCCATCACGCCGCTCTCTGACAGCCAGTGGACGTCAGTCTCAGGCTGCATCCGCCTCCTCTTTACTGGGGGGGTTTGGTCATCCTGGTTGACATAGTCGGGGGTCATTAAGGTACATCTTTTCTAAAGCAATTTACTTTGCACTCGATTTCCTGTTGTTTTGTTTTTTTTTTATAATTCTGCTTTTAACAAATTAAAATTTTGCCAAGGCAACAATGGAAACTTTGACACCATATGTGAACGAGGCTTTACAGCTGCTACCTGATGGTCGGTGGGACTGTAATGGATGTTCACAAAAGTCTCAGACGCATTCAGCCAGAACACGCCCAGAGTCCTGTCAGGTTTGTGGGCCACCAGCAGAGGCACAGACCCATACAGGCCCCGGCGACTGTACAGGTCGTAGGCGAAGACGTCCAAGTTATACAGCCGGTAAGGTTCACCATCTCTGTGAAAGGGTAATTAGAGAACTGCGCTGATAATTAAAGGTTGCAAACAGATGAGATGAATGTGATGAGTTGCCTTTGGCTCCTACCGGGTGTCTCTGAGCTGCAGGCTGTCGGCGTGTTCCGGCAGACCGTACACGTGGCTGAAACCGTGAAGACAAACGTCCGCCCCGATGCTGCTGGGACCTGGAGCGGCACAGCAAGTCCATTTACACAGTAAAAAAAAATCTCTCTCTTCTTCCGTCATTATTTGGAAACTGGAAAGTGTCATTAAATGTTTTCTTACTCCAAAGAGCTATAAAAACTTTGTAGTCACATATTTTCTTTACTCATAACTGGCCACGTTGCCAGATTAGTAGAATAGAGAAAGATCATTTAGAAATATCCATTTGGGGTTTATTGTAATGGTTTCACACGGTGAGTGGATTTTTAAGAAGCTCTAGAAAAACAGACCAAATGTCACAGAAGTCTGTCTTTTAAAAAATTCAACAGCACAAACAAACCATTAGCTTTGATATCCACAAAGTGCCTGAAAGTCTCCTTCCATAATAAACTTGTGGGGTCCTCTGCTAGCTGTCAGTGGAATAAAGAAAAAAACAACAAGAAGAGGCGTTTAGAGTCCAATAAACAATATTAAACTGAGAGTTTGAAGAGTTTTGACATCTTCCTACCTCACTACCATCAGATGTGGCGCTGAGGAGAACGACACAAATAAAATCAATTAAAGGACGCGTTGATTAGTTTCTTTCCATGCACACAGTTTGTGCAGCCTCACCTGGGTCCATCCTGCAGAGTCTCGAACCACAGCTTGCCTTTCGAATTGAACGTAGCCATCACTTCGTCTTCGCACAAGATCTCCACACGCAACGGAAGACACCACACGCGAGCCCGATGACGTGCCGAAGACCAGGAGAGGGTGACTGAGTCCTTAGTCCGGGTCTCCACTCTCAACCTGCCAGACGAGGAGGGGAAATGAGTTTAAAGTATTTCATCTCTGTCTGAAAAAGTATCTCAGTCTACGTCACGTTTCCACCTTCGTGTCTGTTTTTAAAAGACAACAATCAAAGGAGTAAAATTTTCACAATGGTAAAAAAAATTATAATAAAGTAAATCTAGACCAAAAACATTTCCATGAGATTAAGTTGAACTATTTTAAGAGGTTGATATTTTGGATTTTGTTCAGGAGTCTGTTGAGGTGATAACAGGACTTACTGGTCACACTCTGGCTCCCTGGTTATCACATCTGGAACTTGGTATCTGGATTTAACGGGCTGGAGTTCATCTATCAGGAGCCGGACTGTGTCATTTTTGTAAGCTGACACAGAGAGAAGCAGTCTGGTCTGTGAAAGAACAAAGTTTCTTTTTAATGTACGATGAAAAAGGTGTGGTTCATATATAATTTAACGAAGGAACAGGACTGATATTAAAAGTGTAAGTTGTCTTAGAGTATCTGTAATGATCATTTTTCTTATGAATTGAGATCATTATTAGATTATGTTTATTATTTAGCGTTCATGTTTAGATTCTATTAAAAAGTCTATGAAATTAACCGTTTTTATTTCGACTTTAATTCAAATTACTGAAATCTGAAAGGAAAAGACAAAATGATGTGTGATTTAACAGATATGACTGTTTTTTTTCCCCCCAATAAGTTATTTTAGCCTTAACGCCTCGTATTTTATGTCTCAAAGATTATTTGGAAGGCTTTCTTCCTAAATGTGGTCAATTGCGTGAAAAAATTGATTGTTTTAAAGGAGATCGTTTGTATTTACGGTGATATGAGTGTTCAGACCTGTGTGCTGGGCACCAGCAGCTCAAAGCGGGCCCCTTTCTCTGTGAGCACCATGGTGTCCAACAGGACTCGGTGCTGCAGGTGGGGCCCCTGCATCTGCCGCCTCAATAAAAATATCAACACAGATTTATAGAAACAGTCCTGCACACTCAAAACTTTAAGCTGTGTAATTGCGTGTCACTGTAGGGATATTTGTGAAGATGAATTGTGCGTTTTACTGTCACAGTCAGCGACCTACATACCTGTAGAAGGCAACATGGCTACTGCTCTTGAACTTTTCTTTCCCTTCATCATCGGGGACAACACTGAGGAAACATACACACATGCATGTTTGAATCTGGTTGGAAATAAACCACTTCCTGTCTGTTTTCAACAAGTTTTGCACAAATCCTTTGAAAGAAGGGAAAAAAAACGTCCAGTAACCTGCATGAGCAGTAAAAAGCTAACATACTGACACACAATGCTGATCAGTTTCAAGCACTTTCTAACATGCTGCACCAAAAAGAAGCTCCGAGTATTAATGAGGCTTCAGTGTGAAAAGTCAAAGGTCAAACTTGTCTCTCTGGAGTCAGCACAGTGTTCAGACCTGAGAACAGCCGGGCTCACTTCCGCCATGTCGACCTGATAATAAAATAAAACACATTAAAATAGAATAATAAAAAACAAACAGCAGCAGTTCACTGAGGTCTGTGGTCGTCACTTACATTATATTCAGTATGAAGCCCCCCTCCCTGACTGACTGACTGACCGACTGACAGCTCAGACTGCCATCACACAGGATGTGATTACAAGCAGCGACACTTCCGCTCGGAATTTTCAAAGCAAAGTCCCGATTTTAATTAAATTAAATGAAATTCTTTTTTGTTGTTGTTGTTGTTGTTCTTCTTATTCTCCCTAAGTTATCCATTACAGTACGATTGTGATTAAAGTAAAGATTTTTTTTTTTTTATCCAAATAATATAATCTGCAGGTTTACACAGTAAAATGTTTGTGCTATATTAATCAAAAATTTTTTTTTTGCTTTTTAAATTTTTTCACATTGTGTAATATTTTAATGTTATATTTATGCAAATCTGGGGGAAAATGAAAATATATTTTTTCTTATCATTTATGTGTTCATTTATTTATTTTGCATTGTTTGCTTTGTTAAATTCATCAACAGTTTGGAAGAAAGGAAAACAAACATTTTTTTCACATTGTGTTTCAATCATACATTGATTTAAAATTTTGATTATAGTTTTCTGTTGTTGCTGTTGTTGTCTTTTTTCCCCCCATTTTTGAATGTTGTGCAGTATGTTAGTGCTGTGTTGATCTACAGATTGGAAAAATTAAAAAAAAAGAAAATTTTCTTTCTAAAATTGTATATTGTGTTCAATTTTGAGGAGGGAAAAATTAAATAGTGTAATAAATGAATTTAAAAAAATATCCAGCAGTCCCTTTTAAAGTTTTAGAGGGAAGATTTATCGTTTAAGAGTTTCTGGAGGTCTGGAGGGTTTGGTGGTCCTTCTGATGGTCCTGGTAGTCCATCACAAGGTTTCTTGTGGGTCTTTAGAAAAGTTCGGGTCTTCATGAAGGAGGCTGTGAGACTTATTGATGGATCCTGATGGACCATCAATAAAAAAGAAGAATCCCCACAGGTGAGGACTTGAAGATGCTCTGAGCAGGAACCAGCTGATCTTCTTCTGCCCCCTCCCGACCACAGGGGGCAACTACAGCCGGAGTCGCTCCGGAACTGGAGGCGGATCCGAGTGTGACCTGGACTGGATGCACGGATGAAGATGTCAGATGCCGGTCCTCTGTGCCTGCCGCTCCTGGCCTTGGTGCTGCGGCTCGGCTCGGCGGCGGAGGTCTCCGTGTGGAACATGATCAACTCGGTCAGTGCTGCCGCCTTTTGCTGCTCGTTGCACCGCCGGTGGGGGCTCAATGCGCCGGGGCAGCAGCTGTTAGCACAACCAGCCCCTCTGCAAAAAGCCCCCCCCCCCCCTGCTATCCGGATAGACAGCTCTGCAGAAGACCGTCCTTATAGATATTCCTCATCATTTTTATTTACTGACAGGAAAAAAGAAGCGATGATGATGATGATGTTTGATGTGATGCAGCTCGTCATGACTTTGTTGGCATCAGGACCAGAAGTGTCTCCAAATGTCCTGCCTCCAAGCAGCTGTTTATCAGGATGAACCATCTGCAGCCGTGCACTGTGTTAATATTTATTTAGTCAGAAGAGTCCAAAATGTGTTATTTTATATTTTTGTGTCGTGTTGTGTGTGACCATATCACCATTAGCCCTGTATGGTGGATTCAATCTGATTTAATAAGTCTGTTATTTCTTTTGCAGACTCATAAATTTTCTCAATGTCATTTCTCTTTTCTATTGAGGTGCAGATTTTAGATTAGAGCCCAAACGAAGGCTGAGTGAATTGTCTCTTTGTATTTTCAGACACAAGATGCTGTGTTTCGGAAAACGCTGTACGCCAACACCACCATCTACATGAAGTGTAAGCAGCCCAACTTCACATCTTGTGTTATTATTATTATTATTATTTTTTTTCTAAAACAGAATTTGATCCAACAGTTACTGGAGGGATTCAACTTCAAAGTCCTTTTATTTAAGATACAACTCAGGTTGGTTTTACTTAAAGAAGAACGAACTAACACGAGCTGAAAACCCTTCAGAATGTCAGTTTTACCAGTTGTTGTTCAGGAGCTCCCACAGAGGATGCAGAGTTGAATCTTTAATTGTAAGCTGGACGGGCTTTGTTGTGCTCATGAGTTGGCGCTTTTTGTTACTGATGCCACCACGGGATGACACAACATGATGCCGGACCTGATTGGATGGTTTCAGCAATAACACTTCAACAAAAGCACTAAAGACGTAAAGTAAACACAATCAGCTCTTTATTCTTGATGTTAAATCTCCAGAAGGAACCTGGATTATTGTATTTTTAGCAACATCTGATGGTAAAACTCTGAGGAGAAAGTGAGAAATCCACGAATCTGTGAAAGAGGGATGAAAATTATCTCAATTTCCTGAAGTAGCAGAAAATCAAAACCAGGATGCAGTGCAGCAACATGATGCTGGGAAATGGTGGAAGATGCTCTGAAATAAAAGTTTATGAAGGAAGTGACAGCAAAGTGAAAAAAAACAAACAGCTAAACTCTCCTGAAACACTTTCACAAAATGACGCGTAATGATTACCTAATAATGCCTAATATGCCTTCCTCTGTCTTCAGTCCAGGGTGACCCCGCTGCATGTGAGAGAAATCTGGCGTTCAACATCAGCTGGTACCTGCGATCCTCCGTCTGCTACAACGAGGTCTTTAACACACCGGTGAGTGCTGACTGACTTTTGTTTCTTATCATATAATTAAATATCTTACGCAGAAACTGTAGATGGAAGAATTTTAGAAAAACATCAGCTCTTAACGGATATTTCATTAAGCTGACTTTCTTTTCAATTTTAAATGTAAACCTCTCATGTTAAAGGTGAAATCGTGTGGTTGCTTCATGGATTTTCTGTAGGAAAGACAAGTTCAGCCACATCTTCACGCTTCTTGCCACTTTTTTTTACTCTTGAAAACTTCTCACCCGTTCACTGTGTTCGGTTTCACATTTAGCATCAACAGTCTGTCAGTCAGTCAGTCAGAGCAGCTGCTCCATCCGTCGTCCTTCTTTAAGATTATTCCACAACCGCGGGCTTCGTTCCCTTCTCCGCGCCGTGGCTGGCTCTTTGGCCAGAAGCATCTCAAACTCCGGCTTTGACATGCTTCACCTCATCATTGTTGCTTTCGAAGCAGAGCGAGGATGTATGAAGGTCACCTGCAGCCCAGGATCAGGAGCTGTTCCCTCACAGTGTGTTTTGAAGCGTCAGGGTCAACTCCTCTCAGCCTCAAAACGCTCCCGTGAAGCAGGTGAAGCAACAAGACGAGAGCAGCTGATGGTTGTTTTCTCGCTCTCTGGCAGAACTGACAGACAGTACAGAGGACGTCCTGAACTCTTTTCCTTTAAAAAAAAAATAAATCTACTGTGAGCAGCGCTTTTATTTCGCCAAATTTACCAATCAGGGCTTCTTTGTGAAGGTATTATCTGACTTCGGACTTTGTCCTTTTTTTCCTTCTCTGGTCAAACAGGAATCACTTGCTCATCAGTCATTTTTGCTTTATGTTTACGGTTTTCTATGATGTCTTGAACTGAAAATAAGAATGTTTTTTCTTTCATATTTTTCATATGATCACTTGGCCTCATTTTTTATAAAAACCATCTGTAATCTTTACTGTTCGCTTGAGTTTTCTGCTCTTTATTGATTTCATTGTTTGCAGCACTGCGTGTAAGTGTTGATTATTTTCATAACAAAGTTGTTGGATGCAGCTTTTGTTCATAAAGTCAAGATTTTAGGACACATACTGTGTGTACGTGTCACAGAAGCTCGCTGTCACCTCTCCTTCTCCGAACGCCTTCACATCTTTTTACTGAAAATTAAAAATGCTCCTAAAAAGGCAAGATTTTGTAGAGTTGATTTTTTTTACCAACTGCTGCCATGTGCAGCAGTAAATGTATATATATATATATATATATATACACACACTGATAAAACACAATAAATAAATACTAAAATGAAATTATTAAGTACATAAATAAATTACATTACATATTACATTTCTTCAAATGCTTCAAACACTGTTGGCTCATAACTGTATTGTTCTGTTCTCTCTGCTCTCATTGCAATATCATAAATTTGAAAAATGTTGCAGAGTTGTTATAACTTTGAGAATGAACTGAGTGAGTAGTTGACGTAGTTTTCCGTGAATCTTTCTTGCAGGACAGCAAAGCGAAGAACATGTTTGGTATGGACCACATGCTGAAGGACGGCTGGAGCGGTTTCTACAGTCAGGGCTACATGTACTTTGAAAACTGCTCCTCCCTCTTCTTACCAAAGGTTTTGAATTTCTTATGTACTTCATTTAATCATTGAAGGATTTCCTATAATATATATTTATATATATATACATGCAAGCTTTTTCTCTCTCCTCCCATACAGGTGTATTACACTGACTTTAACCCGTATCAGCCCCTGACTAGCCCAAAGGTGAATCAATAATAACGTGTCAGGAGCTTAGACTTTACAACACCGTGTTAATGTGTGTAAATCTAATTTGACCCAACAAAGAAGCTTTCTAAATGTATTTGTGTTGTGTGTTCATCTTAAAACTACGTTCTCTCTTTTGTGTTTAGAGTGAGCCGTCTAATCAGAGCCTCGTTTGGCCCGACAAGCCGGTAAGGCCTGCTACACACATAAATCTTAAATCTGCGTTTTTCTACGGTTAATGTCAGTTCCTGCTCTTTCAATTCTTTTTTTTTTTGTGTGCAGGATATCAGTGCAGTGACCAAAGCTTGGGCAGACAGTCCATATCTGTTCATAGTCAAAGTGCAGCCTTTGTTTCGGGGAGTTGACGATGAAGATTTTGGTGCAGAGCAGCTCAACTTTGCTTTTACAAGTGAGGAGCAACATTACTTATTTCACTTTAGGATATTTAGAAACATGATGTTCATGTTTACGCACTAGCAAAATGAAAAATGTTAGAAAAAATGTAAAATCTAACCGCTGAACATTTTAACAAGAGAAACTTTAGTGTTTGCAGATGTGACTTATTTTGGTTTTCTTTCTCCAGTGAAAGTTGAGATGAAGGGACCACATGACTACTCCTCCCCAGCAGACTGGCCCCACATGATGGTACGTTCTTCAAAAAGAAAGTCTTAAACCATAGTCTTTTTTATTTAACAACAAAAAAAAAAGAAACCGCCCACTGAT
The DNA here is from genome assembly GCA_034769265.1 of Remorina albescens. Taxonomy (NCBI): domain Eukaryota; kingdom Metazoa; phylum Chordata; class Actinopteri; order Carangiformes; family Echeneidae; genus Remorina; species Remorina albescens. The sequence continues at coordinate 3,266,970 of CM068488.1, forward strand.
TATGGAGTGTGGAGAAGACCGGGAATTGGACCGTGGGTTGAGATTATTTTTGTCAAATGGTCATCAGGTGGATCCTGAATTAGGTTTGAAAGAGTCACAGCCTTAGGGGGGAATCAGTTCCCAGCTGATGGTCCTGTCTGTCCTCCGTCCGTCGCAGTTCTTCATGGTGATGTGCATCGTGTACGTGCTGTTCGGGGCTCTCTGGCTCTTCTGGTGCGCCTGCTACTGGAGGGACCTGCTGAGGATCCAGTTCTGGATCGGCGCCGTCATCATCCTGGGGATGCTGGAGAAAGCTGTGTTTTACTCAGAGTACCAGAGCATCCGATACAAAGGAGACTACGGTTGGTGTCTCTTCTTTTCCTCGTTTGTGTCGTTGTTTGTTGATTGTCCTATTTTGTTTTTATTTTACTCTCTTACGGTTTGCTGCTCTCTCCGCAGTTCAGGGGGCTGTTATTTTCGCTGAGCTGCTCTCTGCACTCAAAAGATCTTTAGCCCGAATCCTGGTCCTCATAGTCAGTCTCGGCTACGGCATAGTAAAGTAAGTACAGTCCCTTTTCCAAAAACTCCTCATACTTTGATGTTGTTTGTAAAACTGAAATGGCTTTCCTCTGCCTGCCTGTCCAGACCCAGGTTGGGCACCACCGTTCACCGGCTGGTCGCGGTCGGGCTGCTCTACCTGCTGTTCTCCTCTGTGGAGGGTGTGCTGAGAGTGACGGGTGTAAGTGTCACATTCTCATCCTCAATATTTGTCCACTTCAGACACTGACAAATAAAAGTTTAATACCTGTACAGTTTCAGGTGGTGCATCATCCAACAATGATGTGCAGCTGATTTTAAGACATATGGAAATCAAACCACGTCATACGGCACATATCGGTTTTCTCTTATTTGCATTTCGATTTATCAGTCAGACAAACCAGGGCTGAAATCCTAAAAGGTTTGTTCCCCCTTAAAAAGTTTTGAGGCCCTGAGGCGGACTTGGTGACACGAGGGTTATCATGGTAATGGCAAGTTTATTCTAATACCAAAAATTTTGAGATTGCACAATAAAACCAACTTCTCATCTTTTGCCAGTGGAAAGTTTTTATAATGAAGCAGCAGCAGCAGGAAATGTTTGGTTCACAGTAGGAGTAAATAATGATGTTCTGCTGTAAATACTGATGCTGGTGTTTTGTTTTTTTTTTTAAATAAAATTAAAAACAGTAAAACTGGATGGCCGGCTGGACGGCTCACTGCAGTGTTTGGGAATGTTTGTTCCCGCCACATTAAAAGCAGCCATGTAGAGAAGTGACGTAAACACAATGAATGATTATTACTATTAAAAAAAAAAAAAAAAAAAAAAAAAAAACCTTCATCATATGATGTCTGATTTAATGGACCTCATCCTAACGCAGCAGCTTTCACACTGCCAACATGTTGAGAAGTTTTTGTTGAATGCCAAACTCAATACATGAAAGACAAAGACTATTTAACTGACTCTCACTTTTTCTGAGAGGCTGCTTTCCAGGAGGAAATTTACACTTTTCATCTTCTCCGCCTTACGTACTATGCTCCAATGGCGACAGATGAATTTCACTCAGACAGATATAATGAAGGCACTGTGCTTCAACTAGAGCAGGTGGAACATTATCCGTCGCAGCCTCCACAAGATGATTGAAGCTGATGGTGTGGTGTGGTTTTCTTGTCTTTTCTTTTATTTACGCGTTAGCACAGCTTTCAAGGCTCTGCGTAGGAATGAGTTGGATTTGAGCAGAGGAGGCGGGAGAGAAGGTTATGCAGGGATTCGGTCTCCGGGAGGCAGAAAGTGATGATAATACAGAATGACAAGTTTGATCCAAGAGTGATTTTCAAAGCAGACACTGCAGAAAGTTCAAGGAGTCATGAAAACACAAAGTTCAACCAAACAATCATGAGATAAGAGAGACAGTAAGAAGAATGAAGGAGTTTGGTCAGGAAGCCAGACGCTTCAATCTTCTTCAACTTCTGCTTCTCAGCTCTGTTTGCTTTCTGCTGGCCTTTGTGCTGTTTAGCCTCATTCATAAAAATTTGACACTTGTCTTCTTTCTGCAGGGTTTCTACGGCACGGTCGCCCTGGTGGCTAATCTCAGCCTCTCCCTCATCGACTCCTGCGTCATGTGGTGGATATCCTTTACTCACGCAGCCAAGCGCTTCACTCTGGGATACTAAGAATTTGCATATCCAGGAGCTGTGTGAATATACGCCTTTAAAAAAAAAATGCTCATTCAAATGTATAATCAGCTTGTTCTCCTTATTTTGTGGCCACATTTTCATCAGTCTGTCTCAAACCACTCGTCTGTTGAAGCTCCGCAGAAATGTGGTGAAGCTTTCGTTGTACCAGCACTTCACCAACACTCTCATCTTCTCTGTTGTGGGTGAGTTCAGCTCATAATGTGTCTCTGATTACAGCAGCTCCAGGGGTCAGAACACACATTCACTTGCTTATGACTGGTTAAATAGACAAGTGACATCCCCATTATCCCGTCAAAAATAGTTGCCATTCACTATATTATTGCCGTAATCATGGGAATGTGATTTAAACTCTTAAAATTGCTCCAAAATTTGAGTGAATATGTTTTTTGTAAGAAGCTTTTGTTCTGTTTCTGTTTCTGCTTTCACTGCTTGGAGGCTTTTTAAGTGTTTGCTTGTTGTTTATGACGTCTGTGTTTACTTTGTGTCCACAGCCTCCATAATCTTCATCATCTGGACCACCAAAGTCTTCAAGATGGTGGACTGCCAAACGGTCAGTTTGCTCTCTGACACTGACTGATTGTTGTATTGTGTTGCTGCTCTCCAGGAGATTAAATCCATCTCCGTGTTTGCTCTTTTCTGCTTTTGTCCTTTCCATAGGGTTGGAGGGATTTGTGGGTAGACGATGCCTTCTGGCGGCTGCTGTTTTCCACCATCCTGCTGGTCATCATGGTGCTGCTGCGGCCCTCTGCAAACAGCCAGAGGTCGATCAGAGTCAGATCAGGAGCCGGGGCCCCAAAACCTCTACTCAGACACATGGTTCACATATAAACAGGATCTCAAGCCTGTGTTCTCTTTTCTTTTAGGTTCTCCCATTCCCCTCTGATTGATGATGATGACGAAGAGGAGGAGGCCAAGGAGCCCATGCTGAATGAAGCTTTTGGTAAGACTCGTTAGTCCTGCTTTCCGTAGCAATGGGTTGTCCAGGAGTTGCTCATTATTGAGAATCTCAACGTAAAACAGACAGCATTTGGAATACAGCCTGGTGCATTAACTCATTTCAAATGTCTTGACAATGCCAGAAATATTGTGTAAACTGACTTTTAGATGTGTCATTATCTAAATAATATGTTACAGCTTTAAAAGCTGCAAGGGGTGAATGTAAGAATTTAAAAGAATATGAATAAGTTCTCCATTTGTTTGTCACATCAGCACTAAATCTGCACACAGTTTCAGCTCACAAATCCACTGGTGCAAATGATTTAAGTCTGCTCACAGTTTACATCAGACCCTTCAAGGACGGCGCTACCAGTTGTGTTGTCGTGTTGTATAACCCAGTGCTATCGGGGCCGTGATCTAAATCTGTGAAATCTGAAATGTTCATCCTATGAACATGTAATGATATAAATGGAAAATGCACTAACTGATTCACTTGGCTCTTTTGTTTTCAGAGGGAATGAAGATGAGAGGTTCAAAGCCAGACACTAATGGCTCCCAGAAACTATTGAGTAAAGAGGTGCGTTGACTGCCATCACGTCTCTTCTTTTATCCATTTATTGTGGGGTTGTTTTTTTTTTCTATACATAGTGTAATCATTTCGTATTTCTAAACAGGATGAAGACCTGAAATGGGTTGAGGAGAATATTCCTACAACTGTTGCCGACGTGTAAGTAGTGAATTGGAATTGAATACAATGAACTGTCTTCTGCTGGACAGTCTCCGTCCGGCCAAGGCTGCTTTGAAAATATCCCATAATGCCTTCACAGTGCAGTAGTTTGTTCGAAGCTATAATCCTTTTTAATGTGTCATATCACATGTAAGTACATTAGTCCCCATTCAGACATGGTATTAACATCCATCGCAGGTGATACAATCACGAGTTGATGTCTGTAAGAAGCGGTTTGAACACCCAAGACATGGATTTGAGGACTGATCACTCAGACCAGTATGAGATGGTCTTTTCTTTTAACTGTGTGAGCGAAGGAAAATGGCTGCTTCTCTCTCAGTTTATTACCTCGGTTTATGCTTTCCTGGTGAATTTATGGTCTAAATTGTGAGTTACTTTGTCTCCTTAATTACAAAAAATACAAAACAGGGAATGTATTAGGTTGTGGCTACCGTGGGGACCAGAAAGACACACAGTCAGTTCTTAAGTAGCAACATAGGGGATATAAATTGTAATCCAGACTTGGACTGTGTGAACACTTTCACTGCGTCCTTCTCTAATCCCCTCCTGTTTTTTTTTCTCTCTCTACAGAGCTCTCCCTGTAATGCTGGACGAGGAAGAGGTAAAGGCTCCTTGTACCCCCCGCCCCCTCCCCCAGTCTCATGATTTCAGTCATATTCAGGTCTATTAAACATGCTCCCGGTTATTTCCTCCATTGTTACTGTCGTGCTACACAATAACACGACTGTGCAGTGAGCATGCATTAATCTGAGTTCCCTTTTTACAGGAAATCCTGAAAACCAAGATGGAGAGGTCCAAAATGGAGTAGAAATGTTAAATGCAAGAGCGAAAAGAAAGCAATATCACTAAGGCAGCGATGAATGCATTCTGAGTGATCTGATTACCGAAAAAAATTTGGGCAAAGCTAACTGTTCTCTCCAGACACTTTAAATATTTAATTTCATTTCACAGGTATTGTGTAATACCCTTTTAATAAGCTCAAAGAGGCCTGACTAGTGTGCTATTGTAAAGCAGTATTGTGCGACCCTGAGTTGGATGGGTTGACTGTTGGCTTTCTAGGGCTGGTTGAAACTGAAGCAATTGTACCTCTGAGCATTTTAATTAATATTTTATTTGTTTCAAAGAGGACTCTTTTTTCTCCCAAAATCGGTCAAAATCAAGCTGAAAAATGGACATTTTACACCACGCTCCTATACAAAATAGAGTAGTTACACCAATCCCGTCCTGTGGTTTTAGAATAATGCAGTATTTAATAGGTCGTGTGGTTTCTTGAGAACTCAGACAAGGATGGAAATGTTTCGGATGAACTACTCCACCCACTGCAAATTTCAAAAGTGATTCCAGTAAACGGCGTTTCAGATAGATAGGGTCTTGAGCACTAATTCAATTCTGATCTATTCACGTATGAATGATGAGTTCATCATGACTGAAATATCTGATGTTGGTATTCTAGAGGGGGAAAACATCAAGTTATGATGATATTTTTGGCAGCACAGCATCAAACACTTGAGATGTGATAGGTGTGTTGCTGTTCTCAGTATGTTTCATTATCTTACATATTTAATTTAAAAAAATTGAAAATACATCTAATATTTAATAAATTGGTACAATTAACCATTTAGCCAGAGACTAACAAATAGTTATGTTTTTATGCTTCTACTCCATATTTTTGCTGCTGAACCAATAAATGATAAATGTCTGTCATATTGTTAACTCATAACACTTAGATTTCTGGCTAAATGCGTAATCTTGAATTTAGAAATGACTTCCTTGCTGTATGTGAACAATGGCTACATACGTGAATATTGATCTTGCAGCATATCCTCGTCATTTGAGGGAAAACTTGCCATTTCTGTGTTTTGTGGGATTCTTTCGTTTGATGGAACAAGCCGCCTTCTGGGGAGAATGAAAGGGCCCTGTTGGATATGCTACCATAAGCAGGAGTGTCCATTTCGTAGACACACGTGTTAAACCAGATCACTTCTCTGAGATGTCATCTTTGCACAAAACAGTTAAATCAAGTGAAATTCTGACTGGAGTACTGTTGATTTTCCCTGATGAATGAAAGACTGCGTGGTCCTCAGTGGGAAGATTTAAGAAATTTAACACAGACATTTAAGTAGTCATGAGTCTAAAATTAAGGTAAATTTATTTCATCTCTATGAAATGTAATGATTTTGTAGCTTTTCACAAAATAGCACTGAGCTAGGTCCACTTTCACCAAAGTGAAAAACTTTTTTTAGGTATTGAGTTACAGAATACATTGTCAAGTGGACATAGTGGCTTAAATTTATATATACATGTGAAAGAGTGGTATATATGTATGTAGTCTCTTCTCAGTCAGCCTCCATTGACATAGCCAGAGTTGAATTTTACGCATTAAACCAAATTAAGTAAAACAAGATAGTTCTTTTAATGTCTTTACATAATAAATTAATATTTCTTACTTCATCTCAAGTACAGATTCTTTTGAGCCTCTTCCTTTCTCTCTCTAAATGTAGTCTTTGCCTTATTTGGTAGAGCTATATCTCTGTCATTGTGCAATCGACTGCAGTATGTGTGAATATTCTAAATTCCTTAATTTATGTTTTATTAATTTTAATTTTATTTTTAGAAAATCCTATTGAAGATATTTTATTTTAGAGAAACACTAAAGCCCAATTTATGGATGTGAATCTGCAATGTAATGTGAAGCTGATGACATTATATGGCTTTTTGCGTATGTCTTGCAAATAAAATTTATAATGAAACATTGCTAAGGTGTTCGTTCTTTCAATTTTTATTTGTTTGTAATCAAGATCCAGAATCTTTTTATTTATTTAGTCAGAACCAAAGGTGGATATATCTTTTGTTCTTTTATGCTATTTTTGGTTACAAAGCTAAAATTATTATTTTTTTTTTAAATGCACCGATTTATTTTTCAAGCTTTGCGCTCAAAATCTCGCGAGAATTGCACATCAGCGTTAGAAACCAATAAGCGCGTCACTACACCTTTAACGCGTTCCTCGTGAGAGCGCTGACGTTAGTCACGTGCCTGTCGCGCATCCGTCGTCAACAAAACCGAGGAAGTTAGCCGGATGCTAACCCGGCTAACAAAAAACAAGTGCTAAAGCCAGCAGGTTTTAAATTGAAACCAGTTTTCCGGCAGCTAACGTCACGGTAGTTGTTATCAACGAATTGACTGAGTGTGTGTTCTCGGTTTGGAGTCGATATGGAGTGAGAGAGAACCATGTTTAGGGAGCGGAATCCGTGTTTTGCTAACTCCTGAGCTAGCAGGCTAACGATCAGCTGTTGTCCTGCTCGGAGAGGAGAAGTAGCTGGCTAACGAGCCGAACTGCGTCTCATTACGGCGGTCGGTTTTTTTTTTTTGTTTGTTTGTTTTTTGCCAGACCAGATTCTTGCGGTGCCTGTTGAAACTGCTGAGCTGCTCCGTCGGTTAATGGCGACACACACGGAGGTCCGGCCCTAACAGATTCATCAGCGGCCCCTCAGTCAGCTGTTATCCGACAGGCTTCCACTCCGAGTGGGATTCATCCATCAGAGCTGGCTGTGATTGAATCAGCAGCAAGATGCACGACGCCTATGAACCAGTGCCTATTCTGGAAAAGCTCCCACTTCAGATTGACTGTCTTGCGGCCTGGGGTAAGTTGTTGACATTTTCCTGCATCCCACAGCTACTCTTTCTATCCTTTGACATTGAACTCACATCTCTGGGGGTTTATTATTGAGCTGCAGTCTCAGGTGTTTCACCACTGACACGAATGAGCTACCTGCTCAGTTTGTTGGACATCTTAATGTGTTTGAAATGACTGACAGCCTCCTTTTTGAATTGTCACTGAGTCTGACTTTGTCTTTCCACAGAGGACTGGCTGCTTGTTGGAACAAAACCGGGGCACCTCCTTCTCTACAGAATAAAAAAAGATGCAGGTGAAAAGAGAGTGAAGGGCTTGTGCGATGCTGTGTATTTGCAGACCATCTCAACTTACTGTTGCCTGTTTGAGTCATTCTCAGAAGTGGAAATCAGCTTTGATGGCAATTTGCAAGAACAATTTTCAGATTGTTTCAATTTAGAGGAAAGAATGAGACTTAACTAAAAACAAGAACACTAAAGTTAAACAGTGAGAGTAAACATAACTATAATATATGTACATGCACATAGGCTGATAGAGATACATATACGTTTACAAGATATATAAAAGATAATATCATTGTTTTCTATATTTAATGATGATGATTTTAATTAATAGCTCTCTTCTCCATAGGATCTAACCGGTTTGAGGTGACGTTGGAAAAATCCAATAAGAACTTCTCAAAGAAGATTCAGCAGGTAAATGAGAACCGTAGATTTATTTCAGCACAAATCAAAAATTCATTGAGTTTTTTATATGTAACAAGCTAACAGACTGTGGTGAGAGTCCCAGGCAAAGTGTGTATGCTGGTGTGAGGTACTGTTGAGGTCTGCACTAATACCTGCTTTAAATTTTCTCTTTCTGCAGCTTTATGTTGTCTCTCAGTACAAAATCCTTGTCAGTCTTCTGGGTAAGTTTTTCTCACAAACAAGTTTTGTTTTTTTTTTTTGGTTTTTTTTTTTAGAATCTGATTTTAGTGCAACAGTTCATTCCTGACCTTTGGAATAGTTGCTCTGAACCTTTTTTCAGGTCTGTTATTAAAATTTTGTGAATAAACACACAGCATCCTATTTGTCGACATTATCATCACAAACGCACAAAAAATCTGTTTGATTCTCTCCTGCAGAGAACAACATTCATGTCCATGACCTCCTCACCTTCCAGCAGATCACTGTGGTGTCCAAAGCCAAAGGGGCTACACTCTTTGCCTGTGACCTGCAGGTAAGTCACAGCGGATTTTGAGGACCAATATTGGTGTTTTCATATTAGTCTTTCTAGCGGGAACAATCTTCCATGTACAATATGCATACAGGTATATTGTAGTGGATGAATGAAGGGAAAAGGCAGAGGTCTGTATCACAATGTTGGGCTAATTTAAGACCATGGAGCTCCAGGAAAACTGTTTATTCAGATTATTCAGAGTGGAGTTTTTCATGAGCAGTTTTTTTTTTTTTTTAACTCATCTTACCACTGATTGCTTCCTGGAGCTCAACATACCTTTTTGAAGAAGTGAGTCATATGTTCCATGCAACGTCCAAATATCAATACAGGATCTCAATGCTTATGGTAATATATCATTCTAAAAACTTTAAGCACTGATGGCACCCCACATGGATTTACAATTTCAAATTTATGGCTCAGCGGATGAGTATAGTCAGGTTCATTTATCTAACAACTCGCTGCTTCCCACCAGCAAATTCACACACAGACATTTTGAGTATAAGTAGTGGTAGTAGTACAAGTGTACACTTGTGGCAGCTTCCTTAAGTAAAAAGCAGTGTGATGTCCATTACTACAAATCCAAGTATTGTATGTATGAGTCTGTTTGTTGTGTACAATGGCTGCCTTCATTACAGGAAAGAGCATTTAGACGTGTTGTAAATAGTATATCTTAAAACAGACGAGACTGTTGTGATTTTATAGAAATCTTTTGGCACAATTGTCATATCTAGACAGTCATAACACTGACATTCTTCATTTCCACGGTTCTGTGTTGTACTCACATTTTCCTCGATTTTGTGCCGTGAATTGTATATTTTGTCTAATTTTCCTCCCTCAGCAAACCACCACAGGAGAGGAAAGGTTGAGGATGTGTGTCGCAGTAAAAAAGAAACTCCAGCTGTATTACTGGAAAGATAGAGAGTTCTACGAGCTGCAGGTAAAATAAAATCTGTTTGCATGTGACTCACTGCAGTGTGATCCTTTGACAAATTTAGTCATCTTATTGTTTTCTTTTTTCTGTTAGAGCGACTTTGCTGCACCAGATATTCCAAAGTCCATGGCTTGGTGTGAAAACTCCATATGTGTTGGCTTCAAACGAGATTATTACCTTATTCGGGTATGTACTACAGGAGAGGAAAACACTGCATGTTAAATATAACTTATGTTTACGGATGTTCCTTCGCCCATAATCTGTCTTTTGTATTTGACCCATCCCTCATGAACTGGCTGTAAAAGGTTTGTAGTGTGTTCCCAGTTTGATTCTAATGGTGCTGTAAATTTAGTTAAGTATCAAAACATTCACTTCTCCACTGTTCACTTGCATGGTGAGTTTGTTCTGGCTTATTTTGTTTTTCGAAATGCTGCTAAAAACGTAAGTGTTCAGTGGTTCATGGGCAACGCTGTCAAGGTCGTCACTGTCCTGACTGTAATTCTTTATTCATTACTTTCTGAGGGTAAACAAGCTGTGAACACTTTCCAAGTGCTTAACAAGTCTGCAAAGATGTTTCAGAGACAGATTTTTGAGAGATGACACTTTTTATTCCACTTCTGAAAAACCCACTTTAGAAGCAGCCTGTTTTACAACTTATCGTCATCATTTTTTTGTTGTCCTTGATTTGTGTGTGTTTATTTTAGGCATTTTCAATTTTTGCTTCTTTATTTTTGGTATCCCTATTATCAGATAATGATTGGTAGAGTTATTCCTCATCTCAGCCTTTCCATAATGTTGTTTTACAGTCTGTATAAAGTAACTTGCCTTACACATAAAGTTAAAGTCACTAAAGTGTCATTTATCTGTATCCCCTCACTCAACCATGGTATTTTTCCTGTCAACCAGATGGATGGCCGTGGCTCCATTAAAGAGCTCTTCCCCACTGGCAAACAGTTAGAGCCTCTGGTTGCCCCACTGGCTGATGGGAAAGTGGCTGTTGGGCAGGATGATCTAACTGTGGTACTAAATGAAGAGGGCACTTGCACCCAGAAGTGTGCCCTGAACTGGACTGACATCCCAATAGCCATGGGTAAGGGATAAACAATTACCAAGGAGGACTTCTCTGTTTTTCTACTCTGTTTACATTTATTTTTCTTTTCTGTCACCCTGACAACTGTACACATTTTAGTTACTCATGCTATATTCCCATATATAAGAAAAACAAGCTGTTTCTGTAACTTTTAATCACTCCTCATGTCTTTGCTAGAGTTAACTTGTATTGAGTACCAAGAGACACTGATGGCAAAGTCAAAAGGAGACACAAATACAACACAATGACTTTCAAGAGCTAAACATCCTCCTCCAGCTCCCTGTGGTTTATAATCTGTCATTCCAGATAACAAGGAAAATATTTTGTCAAAATATGTCACTCCAGGCACTCGAGTTCTCCCAGGGAAAATAGAATCAGCGTTGTGTTTTGGTTTGGTTTTTTCTTTACAATGAAACCTTAAAACTCAAAACATCCACAGTCATGCACAAACAGAATGAAGCCATCTAAGCCACATTTCAAGAACATACACTTTCTTTTACTAGAGTTTTTTTGTATCTCAAGGACAAATATCGATTGATTTCACTGAGGACATTGTCGGCTATAAATTTGAAGAGTTGACACTAACAATCTTTGCTGTGATAAAAATAAGAGAAAAATAAATGCAGTGGAGCAAACAGGAGAACACCACAAGGATAAACAGTGTTTTGACGCATGAGGACAGAAGACAAGCTGCTGTATAAACAATAGTAAAATTTGAGTTTTAATGACATTCACCTTATTCAAGGTCACATGTGTATATTTTGTTTGTCCCAGAATTGAGAAAACACATCCATCATATGAAATGTCATCATTTAAATTCTTTCAGGATTTCCTTTGTGTGTCTCTCTCTCTCTCTCTCTCTCTCTCTCTCTCTGTCTCTTTCACACTGACAACTGTCTGACCATCTGTTATATTTAGGCCGGCCATCACTGACTGAATTGCTGGGCTGGTGGGCCATCAAAAAAATCCATCAAGTTTTTACCATCCCTGTCTGTCTCTTTACTCTGGGTACTCATCTATGTCAGGACTGAGCTGTCAGGCCAATCACAATATGCAATCAACCCTCACTCACCCCAACCACATTTCATCAGGGCCCCACTGTGAAGCAATAGGGCTTTGTATATTGTTCAGTTATTTGTCACTTCACAGTTTCCAATTTAAGCACTTTCCCACTAATTGAGCTGGGCTGTTCACATAGTAATTGGATGTTAAAACAAACAACCAAAGAAACGTTTGGCCTGAATACTGGCATTGTTCTGACAGTTGTTGTATCCCCGCTTTTCTTTTCTCCTCTATAATAATTCCTTCCCTTGTGCAAAGTCTTTCTTTCCAGTCTGTCTCTGCTGTGCTGCTGGTTTCCATATGTCAGAAGAGAAAAGATGGTTTAAGCTCAGCTTTTTTTTATCCTGTGACTAAGACACCATAGGTCTGGGATACTAATAAACTTTGTGACAAAAGTGATGCAGATGAGCTCTTCCATTGTTTTAAAGGCCCCTCTGTCTGTGCTCATTGGCATGCAGAGAGGAACAATACGAAGGGGAAATTAAGCCTTGGAGCAGTGGTTTTATGCAATTTGCAATTTCCTTGTTTCCATATATTCGACATTGTTGCTTTGGTTGTGCATCAGCAGAGGATGAGTGCTGCTCAGTTTATAACTGACTGTCCTGACTGGATGTGGCTGGAGCAGAGTGCCGGGGCTCTTGCCCTGAAGGTGTAGTTGGTTCATCCTCAGGCTTGTCTAGATAGCTGTCTCCGGCTGGATTTCCTGCCCCATTAGCCTTAAGATCTTCACTCTTTAAGCTGAAACGAAGCACCTGCTGTAAAGACACAGTTTTTGTTATGTGGACAGCAGAACTCTCTATGTTGGGTGAATAAAATGTGTAAACAGTGTTTACACATTGATTTCGCCGTTAAAAACTCTAACAATTATATTACTTTCACATCGTCAATCCACAAACAATGACTCCTGCATCTCAATCCTACTTCTCTTTATGCTCCGGGTGTCAGTTCACGTGAAATAGCAAGTTTTGGTGTTCGATGTTTTTCTTTTTTTATACACATATATATATATATATATATATATATATATATATATATATATATAGATAGAAAAGTGTAACCTTTCCCACATTGAACAATTTGTTTAGGTTTTTTCTTATTATTCATATTGTCTGAGTATTAATCCAGTTATGATCTGCAAATGTGACACTGTTGCCTCTGTTGTCTCTTTTGTTCTCAGAGCACCAGCCTCCGTACATCATTGCTGTTCTTCCTCGGTACGTGGAGATCCGGACCTTTGAGCCCAGGCTGCTGGTGCAGAGTGTGGAGCTGCAGAGACCTCGCTTCATCACCTCGGCAGGGTGAGTCAAGCAGACTGTAGTGGGATGTTTCATTAGTAAACTATAAGTTTCATTATACATCATTGCATGTTCTTTTTTTAACCACAGACCAACTTTTACAAACATATCATGTTATAACGAGAAACTTGTTCAATAAGCTACAGATTTTGTTCAAGTGTGAAATTCTTAAAATGTGCTATTATAATATATATATATAAAATGATCATGAGAACAATGTGTGTTGTAATGGTGGCAGCAACACCCATCATTATTAAAGCATTTCAGGTTAAAAAAAAAATGAAATAAAGGCTACAGTGACTATTGCAGCACTTTTGGCGCACAGCTGAAGGTTTGATGATGAATCGTTGGCTTTTTTGCCTCTCCAACTCTGTTTATGAAGCATAACGTCCCTAAAAGACTCTCGTGTATCACCCCCTTCTTTCATCAGTCCTCATGATACCAATGGTAATAATGTTAGTCCCTCCATGCAAAGAAAAACACTTTTGTCTCAACCTGTTCTCTCTAATCTTGTTTTTCTGCTTTTATCTTTCAGGCAGAATATTGTGTATGTTGCCAGCAACCACTTTGTTTGGCGCCTGGTGCCCGTCTCAATAGCCAGCCAGATCCGACAGCTTCTTCAGGACAAGCAGTTTGAGCTGGCTCTCCAGCTGGCGGTGAGTAACACAGCAACTCACTTTACTATCAAACCTTGTTATTAAATTCCTGAGGATTCAATTCGCCCTTTAGCTTAGGGGATGGAACATCAGGATCACTTGTGCTGATTACAAGCAGTACGTTTGAACAGTAAAACACTCAGGCTTTTGTTCTTTATGGTCAGCTTATCTAGAAATCTAACTTTCCACAGGCATTTTAAAGAAGAAACAAAGGAGTTCACAAAATTTGTAAATTCTTGGAAACCGTAGCATCCTGATAAGTAAACTGAAGTCATTCTGCTTTATTGTGATGAAGTTTTGTTTATTTTTCTTCATCCCAGAAGATGAAGGACGACTCGGATGGTGATAAGAAGCAGCAGATACATCACATTCAGAATCTCTATGCCTTCAATCTGTTTTGCCAGAAGAGATTTGACGACTCCATGCAGGTGTTTGCCAAACTCGGCACAGGTAGAGCTCTCTGCTTAATTCTCTCTTCGGTACAAACTGAAACAGATGCCAGACTAGATCAAATTCTATGCAAATATAAAAGCCACATTTTATGTAGTTTAACCTGAACCTTAACCTGAACCTGCTTTTCACTACACACTGTCTGACTACATGTTGAAAAGTAATTTGTTCTGCTGTTGAAAGATGGGTTGATTTTTATCACCCATTTCACCCACATGGTGACAACACAATTCAGGTGAATCTGGTCTTAATTCGATGGTGTTCACTCTTCTTACTTGTCTTTCTCTAAACTCATAAGGCATCTGTAGCTAATTGTAAAGCATGTTGATGAAACATTTATACATTAATATGACTTTCATTGATGTCACATCTTGTCTCAGTGTGAGAATTCAGAGTGATTTCAGGTCTGGTCGCACTTTTTCGTTGTGGTAACAACAAATTTGTGTCATAAACTCACTCCTCGGAACACATTTTTCTTTAATCAGTGACTTCTAAACAAACTGAACTATCATAGATGGAAAAAGATGAAACCAACCCCCCGTCTCCCCTCCTGTGCTCTGCAGATCCCACCCACGTGATTGGACTGTACCCAGACCTGCTCCCATCAGACTACCGCAAACAGCTGCACTATCCGAACCCTCTGCCCACGCTGTCAGGGGCAGAGCTGGAGAAGGCTCATCTCGCTCTCATTGATTACCTCACCCAGGTGTGTGTACAATCACCGTCATGGAACATTAGTAGAACATTTTATCAGACTCCACTTTGTAAAGGTTTTCTGTTGTAAATGAGGGTCTATCTAAACCAACAAAAGCTCAAAAATTATAACATTTAATAAATACACATCAAGGATTAGTGGAAAAAGCGAATTAAGTGCTATGTTATTAATCCTCATTTTCCTCACAGAAACGCAGCCACCTGGTGAAACAGCTGAATGACTCTGACCCTTCCACAACATCTCCTCTTGTGGAGGGCACGCCGACGATTAAGAGCCGCAAAAAACTCCTGCAGATCATTGACACCACCCTACTAAAGTGTTACCTTCATGTAAGGCTATGATCACCCTTCTTTTCGTACTTTTACTTGATTTATTTAGCAGAGACTCTTTATAGTGTGGCCATTTTCCTCAACAAAGCACTATTGTTTTTAACTTATGCTGCTCTCTTTAAACCTTTAGTGAAAGAAAATTTGGATAGACGTTTCATCCTTATTTTAATCTGAAGCGCTTTCTTTTTTCTTTCCCAGCATCTTTATACTTTAGGTGAATGGATGAGGGTGAGGATGAAGAATGAATGGAGAGGGTTTGATTAACTCAAGGCAAACAGAAGCCACTCATGTTTGATATAATACTTTTTGATTCACAACATCTTTGTGCTCTTCCTCCACATTAAAACGAGACACTTCAATTCAGGAAAAATGCTGCCCAGTCCTCCTTTTTTTTTTTTGGAGGCATAATAAACTCCTTTTTTAAGTAGTCGGACTCCTGAGCCAGACCAGGATTACACTGGATGTATAGCCCCAAGAGTGCATGTAGATCCTCTTAGATAGCACATGCTTTGAAGTGCCATGCATCTGCACTGCATTATTCAAAAGATAGACATATTGTGAGGCAGAGAGGATCAGCCAATTAGGGAAGTCACCTGCTTGTTGTCTTCAAGTGAACCACATCCTGAACTTTAAAGGGTTGGATGGACTCATATTTGGAAATGTGGAAATGTTTGGTGTTCATGTTGTGCAATGCCCTTTAGACTAACGTGGCCTTGGTGTCCCCCCTTCTTCGTCTGGAGAACAACCACTGCCACATCGAGGAGAGTGAGTCTGTCCTTAAGAAGGCTCACAAGTACAGCGAGCTCATTATTCTTTATGAGAAGAAGGGCCTGCACCAGAAAGGTAAGAGTCTGACTGACAGCCAGTCAAATGTGCAGCAAACCATCATGTAATGTTGAATCTTAATCTGACTAATCATCGACCATCATCTGCAGATAAAGACCGTTTATCTGTTCTCCTCCTTTGGTAATGATAGCAGCAGGGTTCACTGAGCTGCAGGCAACAATCGATGTTATGCATTTATGAAGATTTCTTCTCTTTACTACGGCATTACACGTTTATTTATTTATCTTATCTCCCAAACAAATACAGTTATGTGCCTTATCAAGTGCACAGTGAAAAGTGCTTTTTATTTTTGTTTGTTTCTGTGGATGAGTAGTAGCATGTGTCACATAAGCAAGTAGAGGATAAATACATACGAGTATAAAAAAAAACAAAACTGTCAAATGGAAAATGTATCATACACCCAAGCAAATGAGAATTTCTGTGATGTGATATTTTCCATTCAGGCCTAAACTATACACATGTAGACAGTGGATATTGTAAACTATTGATTAGCAAGAGAAAGATCATTCTACAGGACATCTATTCAGCTAGTTCAAATCCATCTGTGAGAAAACTCAACAGATCAGGTTGGTTAAAAAAACATTCTTTCTACATATTCAAAATGTCAAAATATGGTAAAAATATCTCTCTGTAACCACATTGCTGTTAGCATAGCATTTCCTTGTATTTATGTTTTCAAAGGAAAACGCAATTCAGAGTACTTTCCAGTGACATTTTTTTTGGAGATTGTCGTTGTTGTTGTTGTTTTTTTTCTTTGTCATCACACAGCAAACAGAGAAATCGATCACTGGAATAATGACTGATATCGAAGTTCAGTTTTATTTGTGTGGTTTGTTTAGGCGTATAGTTTATCTGTTACAGACCTCAGTATGACAGCCGAACACATCACATTAAAACACAATGAGACATCTGTTTCCAATTTCTCTTTCAAATGGGTTGTTGAATTTGGGGTTTAGTACTTAAATGAGGAATCTCTTGATGCCAGACCTCAATCCGCCTCTGCCAGTGGTCTCCTCATTACATCCTCATTCACATACAACAGCTATTGTGAGCTGGATTGTTCCATCATGCTTTAATGTGATGAGTAATAGTTATGTGCTTGTATTTTTCGTGTAGCTGGATTCTGTCTGTGGTCAAAGTCTTATTTGGTTTGAGGTGGATTCTGGGCTGCGGTGGATTCTCACTGTAACCGCGGCTGTCTTTGATCGGCCCGCTGCAGTTTTGTGTTCATGATGTCATGTGTCAGTAAGTCTGCCAATTCAAAGCAGCTGTTGCTGGCCACCAATTAACACTTTGCGTGCGCCTCATCCAATTCCCGTTGACAGAGCTATTATGTAACAGCAGCATCCAGCAGAGTAGAAGACGTCACCCTTCTTCCCATCACTCAGACTGATCTCACATTTGTTCTCGCTCCCCTTCACTCTCTTCACCCTGTTTGCCCTCTCGCAGCTCTTCAGGTGCTGCTGGACCAGTCCACCAAGGCCAACTCTCCGCTGAAGGGCCACGAGCGAACGGTGGAGTACCTCCAAAGATTGGGTAAGGATTGCTGGCCAACTCAAATCTGTTTTAGTTTAGAGCGTCAAAGTTTTCTTCCCCTTGAGACCTGTTCAGTTTGTTGGCGTAATGTTGGGAAAGCCTCTGAGAAAACTTTCACTCTGATTAATAAAAGCTGCTGGATGAAATGTATAGTTTTCATCTGTCACATGTCAGGAGCCTCAGATTTTCTTTCACAAGTCTGGCTTTGACTAAACGTGAAGCCTTTGTGTGTGCCAGCATTTAGTATGCAACTCTGAATAGTGGTTAGATTGCACAACAGTGATGACAGAATCGACCGCGTACTCACAGATTAAGGTGCCCTTGTGAGTTACTGTAACACTGTCGCCTTGTGACTGGAAAATAACCACGTCAGTTCTATATTCATTATAATAATAATTATAATGTTGGAGTTTTTTTCTTGGCGGTAGGAAATTATTTAGTTTATCTTTATTCTCATGACACTCTCCTTTGTCTGATTAAACTGCAGAGCCATCCAACAACTTTGAAATTGTAGGTGCAACTGCCAACCTCTTTTTTTTTTTTTTTTTCGTCTGTCATGCTCCTATCGACAACAAAATAAATGTGTTTTACAATGATATAAAACATAACAAGCAAACCTCCCAACGGCTGTTGATTAAGGAGTGTTTGTAAAATATTTAGTGCAGTGTGTGTGTGTGTGTGTGTGTGTGTGTATATATATATATATATATATATATATATATATATAGGACTAAAACATAAGATAGTAGAATATAACAAATCAGTGAATCAGTTATTCTGCAGCCCTTATACACACTTAAACAAAATGTGTGAATACATGTAATAGTGATTGGGTGTTTCATTATCATAATTTGCCAATTCCTTCTTTTCTAAAACTTCCTGAACAACTCTTTCATCTTGTATTCTATTATCTTACTACCTGATTTCAATAAATTAAACTTGTTGATTTATTTTTTTATTTTTTTCATCATCCTACAACACAGGAGTGGAGAACTTGGGCATAATCTTTGAGTTTTCTCGCTGGGTGCTGAAGATCTGTCCTGATGATGGCTTGAAGGTGGGACACACAAAACTGTCACATGTTCAGCATTGGAGTTACCTTGTTTTTGTATTTATAGTGTGATTTGGTTTTGAATACAAACCCATTCTGTTAATTGAACCTTTCGATTCAGTCAATAGCCTTCTCTTGATAAACTGTGGATTCATATTTTCTGATTCGGATTTATTTTGTGTACATTTTTCCACGAGGTAACGATCTGACGTTGGCTCAAAATCTTTTCCGGTCCAGATTTTTACTGAGGACCTGACAGAGGTGGAGACTTTGCCTCGGGACAAGGTGCTAAATTTCCTGAGGGACGGCTTCACAGAGCTCGCCATCCCATATTTGGAGCACATCATTTATATCTGGGAGGAGAAGGGGCCAGAGT